>OW387133.1:82037481-83375818 GCA_936440205.1 Lepidonotus clava | reverse complement strand
CGGTCACGTGACCCCTGAGACATGCGCACATGACACCCGCATTATCGGAAGGGGTTCATTCCGTCAAAGGTTTCTCAAAATGCTGCTCTGTCCGCTCAAGGTCGTCCTCTCTACCCAAGGTCACCCCCCCTCCAACTAAGGTCACCAATACCCTACCAAGGTCATCGTGCTACATCCCGATCATGTCTCCTGACTGAAAAAAAAGAGAGCAAAGTATCCCTTCCCAATCAATTAAGACCAATCCTTTAAAGCCATGCAAGGAGTTTCCTCTGTGTCCAAGGTCACCATCTAACTAGGGTCATCTATTCAGATTCCAAATCAAGGTCATTCTTTCTACTGAAGCCCTTTTGGGGGTCTAGACCCTTAAATTCGACACGGCGACACAGCCGTTTTTTAAATTCGACACGGCGACAGGGCTAATTCTTAAATTCGACAGGGGACAGGGCAATTAAGGGACAAATGACATGGTCCTCTTCTTAAATTCGACAGGCGACAGGGCTAGTTCTTAAATTCGACAGGGGACAGGGTTAATTCTTAAATTCGACAGAGGACATTGAAGATATAGGGACAGCTAAGGGGCGTTTTCTTAAATTCGACACGCGACACGGGACCCCCCCATCTAGACCCCCCCTTTTCACAACTTCCAGCTGTCCCTGGTTCCACCCAAGGTCACCTGGTCCCTCCCAAGGTCACCTGGTCCCACCCAAGGTCACCTGGTCCCACCCAAGGTCACCTGGTTCCACCCAAGGTCACCTGGTTCCACCCAAGGTCACCTCGTCCCTCACAAGGTCACCTGGTCCCTCCCAAGGTCACCTGGTCCCTCTTAAGGTCACCTGGTCCCTCCCAAGGGCACCTGGTCCCTCCCAAGGGCACCTGGTCCCGCCCAAGGTCACCTGGTCCCTCCCAAGATCACCTGGTCCCTCCCAAGGTCACCTGGTCCCACTCAAGGTCACCTGATCCCACCCAAGGTCACATTGTCCCTCCCAATGTCACCTGGTCCCCAGGTCACACTCGTGTAGTATTCGGGTCACACAGGGTTTGTCCATTATGCATGTCGTTAGAGCCGTCAGGGGTCAGAGGCCACAGTCATCGATACCGGGCTCAATCATCATTGTTCGCTACAGTCCTTGCCGTCAATCACATCCTGATGGGATTTATCAGCGCCTAACTGACCAATGAATAAATAAATCAGCCCATAAACAAGACGTGACTCAGACAAATACCCGTGTATTAGGGGGCATGTGCGGATCACAGATGTGACCACTGGAACAGGCCCAGACTTAGTACCTTGGCACCTTTGTCCTAGACGGGGCAACTTTGTGCTAAGTCTGACCAGATGTGTGTTTGTCGTAAAGCGAAGGACAAGGGTTCATTTTCAGCTTCAAGGGAGTGAGATGAGTGGTACTTCTTTGACTCACAATGGGTGTCAGAATAGCATGGGCGACTGAATATGGGTGTATTTTTAAGAAGTAGTACCCCAAATATACGAGGATACCTCACACTGACCCAAGCAGTTCAGAGTGACACCATACTTCATGTATTGGAGTGTATTACTAAAAACATGTATTATTATCGCCATTATTGTCATCACCCTTCTTGCACTGAATTGTCATAACCACATTAGGTGTATGACTTTCTAGCTATAGATGAAGGTTCAACAGGACATTTAGCAAGGCCTGCGTACCACCTTAGATCCTTGGTTGCATTTCTAACACCATAGGTAGGAGCCTTAATTTGTGAGAAATGTCAGTGGTTTGAGGAAAAGAATATCCACATTTCAGGCATACAAAACTGCGTTTGAAAATTTGCGGAAATGGTCAGTTTGCAAGTTTAAGAACATTGATAGGTACATGATCTCACTCTGAGCGGTCAGGGTAGAGTTATTAATCCCCATCCCATAATGCACGGCCCTATCAGTTCCGGTCAGGGGTCACAACACAGAATCCACTTAACATTAGAGAGAAATCCCCCGAGGGGAAGCACGGGGCTTGATCAACGTTAATTAAGACAGGGTGTATTCACCGACAGGAGGGGGCGTGGCCACTACAGACCACGCCCCCTCCCGCTGTCAATCACCGCTAAGCCACGCCCCCTTCACCACGCCCCATCGTTACTGGCCCGGGGGAGGGGCGTATAATGACCGTACGGACTAGCGACCAGATGCCCTCAGAATGACGGCCTCGGGCTATGTTATGTCCATAACTAACCATTGTACATCTGTAATGTTGTTAGCAGACAATGATTGATGTTTTTAGTGTGACAGAAGTGGGCAAACGCGGTTGTTGTGGTGACATCCAGTGATATTTAAAAAGTAATTTGAGGTGTATGAAGTTAACGTAATCATAAAAGTTTTAAAGACATTTTTTCTTAAATCTAACCCAGATTTGCGTCACAGTATTAGGCAGGGTTGCCGAAGCCGAGAAGTCTGAATGTATTTGACATTATCTGACCCCAATGACCTCTACGTCACCTGCTACGACTTCCTTATATTGAATGAAAAGGTTGACAGTGATTGGATGTGTCCTAAATCCAGGATAAGGATTTGTTAGGAGAGAAGGGCTGCTTCTCCGCAGAATATCATAACTTTTAAGTTAGGTGCAGTCGCCCCCACCCATAGAGTTTTGGGCCGCCAACTCACCAAGCCCTTATTCTATCCTGGGACGTTTTTCTTGTGTACATCTATGAAGGCTTTTATGTTTATAACCTGCCCTAGTGACTTTCTACTTATAACCTGCTTCTCTGCCTGTCAGAGGCACTTATAGCTACACCAGGAGTCTGATAAAAACCGACACTGGTGTATAAACCGTGGACAAGTAGGTCGGCCTGCCCCCTGGCCTGTATTAGACCCATCGTCGGCCAGTTTTGTTCTCGGCACTTTTTCACTAGCCACATTTGGCGCCCATGTGTCCGTGGGTGGCGAGCCTCTATACAAAAAGCAGAACGACCTAAAAAGGAAAAAAAAATAGAAAAAAAAAAAAAAAAGAAGAAGAAAAAAAAAGACGTACACAGTGGGCGAGTACGGGAGGTCGGAGTGTGCAGGTAGGGCCGTTACCATGGTAACCAGGGGACCAGCTGGACATGGCCCTGTACAGCGTAGAGTGGACCACCGACGTGTAGAATAGATTTATAGCCTCGTAGAAAGGGCTTTCACTGGCCCTATAGTCGCTATAGCCTATGTCCCTATTTAACCCCCATATTTAAAAACAGAAAACGATAGGGCGACATCAAAATTTGTTAAATTCGACAGGGTGACATGGGGACTCCCCCCCCCCCCCCCCCCCCCCCCCACTCATCTACATTCTTCTATTGCTTTTACGTTCGAAACTAAACCAAATTACGGCGTATAGGTCGCACACAGATATAGTTATATAGAAACCCAGCATTGATCCATATATACGCCTTGACTATGAGAGGGATAATTGGGTCTTGGTGACATTATTCTGCATATATATATATCACATGTCTGCAGAACAACATTTTGTAGGCTAGATTTTGAGCCTATACAATATACGAAGATACCTATAAGGATTTAGAATATATGTTCAACGTCCATCGAAATCAGTGGATAGTGCAACCATTCTGTGTTATAAAAGTAAACCTGTATGAACACCAAAAAAACGTAATCGTAATGGTCATGGTTCACATTGTGTACCTGATTGTTCAAGAAATCTAAATTGTTGCACAATTGTTTTACAAAATTTACAAATAAGAACCACTAAATTTGATGACTCTTCACAATTGCCAAGTGGCCTTGGGCATTTTGTTGGCGAGGTGACTATATGAGACCTATACAATGCGCGGCATGGTACTACACATGCACAGTGATATGGGATGTACTGCAGAACAGTACAAACTGCAGGTTCTACATGTCAGAACCCGAGCCGGGTCCCCGTCGCCTGACGCAAACCCCTTACATCGTATACTACTAGCAGGGGGTTGACCCTCACGGGCAGAGGGTGGCGTGGTCATGTGTATGATACGAGCAGTAGTTCACCTTACAGTATAAGATATGTCCATATCATACAAAATAGACCAGTGTGCGGTAATGCATAATCGCTGATGAGTGATCTCTTGAATTTACAAAGAAAGTTATATCACAGTGTTTGAGGTCAGGTAGGTGCGCCCCCTGGTGTGATGGTTGGGAACCTGTAGTAGTTAAGTTTAAGACCAGGCGGCAGCACTGCGCCAGGCTCGGTCTGACTGGTCGGAGTATCAGAGACATCCAGGGGTGAACATTTAGCATGTATATTGGGCCTGCATGCATGCATTGGCGTAGCTACCTAGCACAGAGATGCCATTTTTCCTGAAATATTTTGAAATTTTGATATATATAGAATTCACAACACTAGGATAGATCTATATTGAGTTTCAACAGTAAGTGTTTTTTTAGGAACAGAGCTGAGGTGATGCGTGTGTTCCCTGTGCAATATGCATCAACTGCACCTATATTATATAGGTGCCTCTCTGCTCTATATGTACATCTCTGATCGTGGTTGTGAACGAATCATGACAGTCATGATAAAGGTTGTTGAAATGCATAGGTACAACGATACAGGCGAGCTGACACCGTGAACCTTATATACCCCTTTTGCACGTATTTTCTTAAGGAATAAGGCCTACTAATGGAATACCGGCCCACTATTGGACCATGGTATCTATATCAAATGTTAATTAGTTTTATGTCACAACAGCTACGTTATTTTAATCAGCTTCTTACCAAAGGCCAGGTGTGTGGTGTCCTTTCTATGGGACATTGCACATAAAAGCCACTCTTCGAACAGAGTAGGGTATCGAACCCGGGGGCAGGTTTCACCTAATAATACCATAGATATGATCACCCACAGCTGAAAAGTATCACCTTGTGCAGTCTGGAAAGAACCCTGTTTGGTTGGCCAGATGTTCAACTACCCCAACAAACAAATAACTTCTTATTTGAGTGAACGACTCACTGCACAGGTCGTGTGGTCGTTGCCGCGTGATATTGACGCTTCAAATAATCTGAAATTAGAGATTGTAAAGGATAAACTGAGAGGTATCCAGTACTAAATCACCAACAAACACAAATTTACAAGTATTTGTCACTTACTCTCGTTTGTGACCTCGAACAAGCCCTTTGCTCTTTGAGCTTTGTTCATTTTGTGAACACCAGACGACGCCACAGTAGACCGGTGAGGTCCTTGTGCTCCTTGTGGAACTGTATGTTGATTTCCACTGATTTCTAGGATATAACTGGTCAGCAGGTTATTTCCAATGCCTATGTAGGTTTATTCCTTGGTAGCAAATACATAGATAATGAATCTTGATCGAATCTTGACCGAAAACGAAAAATGTCCCATTGGTGGATCCAAGAATTAAAAAAGACGCATTGTTCCATACCAAGTCCCTTCCTTTAAGTTACGTTTCTGACCCCGTCACATTCATACAGTATACCCGCTGGTCTGGTAACCAAGGTAACGGCGTCTGCGTCACCATGACAACCGACAAGACACCACTACGTCCCCCACCCTCTGACGTCTTACCCCTCCAACATCCCCCACCTCCCCCACCAGCTGATAAGGCAATACCTGATTTCTGCCGACTCAGCGGTTTTTTGAAAGGGCCCGTTTCCCCGTTTCATACCGCGGATTATTCGTCTGTTTTTCGCACTAGTACTTTGCTTGGTCTTAGGCCAACTTGAGGCCCTTTCAATCTACAACAGAACAATAACACAGAGTCCCACATGTCAAATCGAATACCAGACCGAATGAAAGGACATCATTGAAGCATATCACTTCTGGGGACATTTTAATTTAAAAGTATAATTTGCTGACGCCAGACGGAGTATTAGTGTAATCCTTGAGAAGTTGGGTTATGTGAATATAGATGGGTTGGTGTTGGCCGCGTGGTTTAGCACTGGTGATGGCACCATTTCCGTAACATTGAGAGTCATACAAATTCAGCTACATATAGAACCGACAACTAAACATGGCTCATAGGTTGTGAACCCATGCTAACTTATACGTATTACAGACCAAACGGTCATGAAGCAATTGTTATCGTCCTGGTTTGCAGTTCTATACTTGATTTATTCTATATTAATTACACAGAAAATCTTGAAAAGTTTTACTGACAACACAAAAATTGACATAAGCATTCACAGACAGGCATTAGCCCTCCAGTCTCCAGATCTTTTATTCACCTTCTTTTGAGAGGGCAGGACAATACTGAAAGTATAGGAGCTGGGATCCTGATATAGAATAAAAAGAGTTAACCTCTCACCGTTAAGGGGTCAAGGACCCTTAATGCCCCCCGCTCACAGGGCGCCCCCTAACGGGCCCCACGTGTCCCCCTGGTGGCGGGCGGGGTAAACACAGCGTCACGTGACTGGGGAGGTAGGGTTATGGACGCGGAGTCTCAATAAAAGGCTGATATCCCGTCAGTCAGTGTTTTCGATCGTAGCACAGGGTCTTAAAAGGTCTTAAAAGGTCTTAAATTTATTTTCTCAAATTTAAGGTCTTAAAAGGGTCTTAAATTTGACCTTTTTTTAGCTAGAGGTCTTAAAAAGGTCTTAAATGGAATTTTTTGAGAAGTAAAAGTGGAGTAGCCTTGAAGTAACCAAGAAAGTTCCAGATCCCACTTTCAACTTAGTACAATTAAATATAATTAAAATCATGATATATTCTGAAATTGTTCTTTGCACGCGGTCGATAGGTCTTAATTTTTCCGAATCCTGGTCTTAATTTGGTCTTAAAAAGGTCTTAAATTGATTTTCAAAAATGCGTGGGAACCCTGCAGTGCGATTGATATCTGTTTGTCATAGCATGAGGGTTAACAATAAGGAAAGGCCAATAATTGATTTGCTCATAGGTAACGGTCATCCACATCTGTGATTTAACACAGTCCTCTGTGTGTTATTAAGTGTTATACACAGACCCCAATGGGGCGATCTTTCCGTATACTTTCTCTGTAGGAGCCTTTCAAATAGTATATTTTGAGGTTCAGCCTCATATCCCGTCTCATTAGAGTCTTATAGTATAGAGTAATTAGTGATACATATTTTAGGATTTTAGGGAGCCAAAAGCAGTGTAGTGTCAATATTTTGAAAATTGTGTTGAATATTGAACTATTGAAATATATTCTATTGCCATAACCTAGGCTTATGGTAACATGTCGAAAGTGAATACAGACTTAAACTACATAAAAATACACAAAAACTCCTCCCCACACGCCCACCAAAATCTTTTCTTTTTTTTAAACAAACATTTCTGTCTTCAGGCACAAATGACGTAAATATTTTATAATTCAAGTAAAGTTGTAGTTAGCTATCATGATTATACCTACCAATAGCTAAAGTTAGACTCTTAGAATGTATTTGCATAGTTATTTGAGTTGAGTATGGTTAACCCACATATCTATGAAAACCCATATTTACTGTGGTGTACCAAGAGAACAGTAAGGACATTTTTCTAAATAGCCTCGAATAGCGCCATGCATAAACTGCCTCCTATTATAGTACCTGGATGTGTGTATCCAGTGAGGTAACGTGCACCAGGTAACATGCACCCCATCTGTGTTTGTATAGGTGTAGTGGACAGACTTTGTACCAGGTATTATTTAGTTATATACCTTATATTTGAACTTGTAATGCTAAGGTGCACCTGTTACTAACATGTATGCTAACAGTGTTATTATAACTGTTTATTCGATAGTATCAATATGTATGAGTTGTTCTGTATACTATAAGTGCTTTCTGTCCTTTTTAGGTTAGTCGCGCTACGGCTGTGCTCGGTGAGGTGAGAGTGGGGGCTACTTTCAGTGGAATTGTTTCGATACTTTTTTTCTATTTGTATTTCAAAATTTGGTTTGTTATAGGGAAATAATGCTGTTGCAAAATCATGGTCATATCACGGGGTGAGAACAAGGTTTGACAGTTGTTTCTTTGATGATTGAATATATGAAATGATTGAATCTATGAGAAAATATAATATAGAGACCATACCCCTACACATTTACCGAGGTATAGCGTCCTTTAATGTGCAGACTCCCATAGATAGGGTCTTACACACAACAACCGGTTTTAATTCTAGTATGTAATGTATTTGTGTGTATGTAGGTATGTAGGTATTTGTGTAAAAGTGTGTAAAGTATCTATGTTTTGGTGTGTGTGCGGGGGGGGGGGCGGTGTGAGACATATACCATTTTAAAAAAAAAAAGAGAGAAGAAGAGAAGTGCAGACCCTTCCGTAGTTAGATTGTGTCTGTGTTGTCCCTCCCTAAGTAATGCCCCCCCCCCCCCCCCCCGCACTCCCTATTGTCAGATTCTTCACCAAACCTCCAAGCAGCCCTTCATTGTCATTGACTAAACCACCGCCGCCCTTTCAGTCCGACGCGATTAGATATACATAGCGCCGGCCCCGTTCACTTCAGGTTACATCAGGGCCCCTGACGTAACCTGTATAATCAACTCCCCGCTGGAGGTATTGACGTATCGACCTGACCTCCCGTTGTGATGTCGACTCTGTTGGATGGGCGCCGGCCGTGAACTCAACCACCCCAGTCAATAGACCCTTCTCACGAGTCTGCGCAATGGACCCTCCCATTGACGCCTTGTACCCAAAACTTTAGGCCTGGTGTCATTTAGTGATACCAGGCCTAATGTTTTGTCATAAGGACCCATTACATTAGTAATTGGTTCACATAATCCACTAGCAGGGCGCCATAACAACTAAAATAGTCTATAGTCCAGACATTTATAGACCTTTTTACATTATTTTCCACATATCCGATTCAATTCACGATTCAATACTAACTCAGCACCTCTACTGTCATGTAATATTTACATGCATGGCATCCTTTTGTAGTCTGTTGCTGTGTTACATAATCATATAGGCCTAAGCCTGGGGTTGAATGAAGGGGTCGGGGTGGGATTCCGGGAGGAGAGAGAGGGGGACTATCCGACTGTATAGAATGAAGTATGTTATGGTTATACCGAATTTAAGGTAGTCAACACTGGCAGAAACTAATGGCTTCAGATAAAGACATTCAAATCAAGAATCGAACTAGTCCAATGACTCTCTCCCCCCCCCCCCACCAACTCCCTCCTCCAGGCTCCCCCCTCCCTCCTCAGACCCACCCCCACCCTCCACACACCCAACCCCAGCCCCACGATTATGTGACACGGCAACAGACTAAAAAAGGACGTCGTGTAAATATTACATGACAGTAGAAGCGATGAGTTAGTATTGAATCGAGAACTGACATGGCAGACCGCTGTCACAAAACACTCGTGGCCGGGGGGCTATGATGTGGCCGAAGGTTTTAATCAGTCCATATCACATATTGTATTAGGTCTCCAGTCAGGCTGTCAGATTCAGTCCCCAGGCACAGCAACGTTGGGCCTTTCATTTCATTTGTCTCCAAAACTATTGGATGTTGATTTTATTGCACATACGGGTATTTACACACTAGAGTAAACTCTTTTGCCTGCCAGCATCTTTTCGGAGATGATTGTAATTAGTATGAAATTAAAAAAAACAAAAACAGATGAAATAAATAGATTTGCCCCGGGTGTCATCATGTGTATCGTCTAAGCCTGACTTAGGTTAGAACGTTGAAGTGCGTGTTTTTACAGCTAGTGGCATGATTTATTTTTTTTAATTGTAGATGTACTTGTTGTTTATATAGTATTTAGTCTCATATAAATGACGATGCATGGAAAGGCCTCCAGGTGCATAAATTATTTGAAACTTGAATTTCGGACACTTCTGTAACGTTCCTGCATGTATACCATGCTGTAGGATCTAGCTACCCTGCCCGGTAGCTCTGCCCACCGAAGATGATACCGAATCTCAACCCCCCCACCCCCAAACCGCACACACACCACGTCCCGAGAGGTAGGGAATCTGACGTCATGTCTGACGTCACGACTGATGTCATCGGGCGTCTGTGACGTCACAGCTGACAGCAGGAGATCCTGATTAACACCTGGTGAAGGTAGAGGAGGGGAGATGGGGGGGTGTCTGTGTGGTCTGGGAGATGCAAAGTCCAGCATGCATCTATGTCATGAACAAATTTCATTGCTTATGTGGGATGATGTGGGATGATTTTTGTGTGTATAGCGTTAAGGTTTAGACTATTGGTGGAAAAAAGTTAAAGATTAGCCTAAGAATATGCACTATGCCTGCGTCAAAGTTGCAATTAAATCATATACGTACATTATGAGGTTAGACTGCAAAGGGCTGGGAGCGTTTATATCTACATTTTGGTATTTTCATGTGATTGAATTCCAAAGGCTTTTTTCACATATAATTATGATAGATATAATATATGATAATTATGATAAAATATCAATTTTATGATTATCAGAAATACTCTGGTCTGTATATTAGTCTATCGCTGAGGCATTATGAATTTTACGGGTAGTTATTCATGGCCTCTGTTAGATTTGGACCTTACTCATCAAACCCCAACATTTTTGGGTTGTTACTAAGAGAGTCAGTCAACAGCGGGTGGATAAGGATTACTGAAGGGGTTGATAGAGAGTGTATGTTGGGGGGAGCGGGGGGGGGGATCTAATGGAGGAATGCATGACTGTCTCTCCGTACACGTGCCGAGTCATTCAAACGTCCAGACCCCACCCCTCCTTCTCCTACAACCCCCTCTGTATCTCTGTATATCTGAGCCCTAAATGTCATATTTCATCGTGCAGGCTTTGCGTTTGTTGGGTATATTCATTGCAGAAGTGAACAACACAACTTTCTGGAGGCCTTCCTTTAAAGGGAGCCAAAAGCAATGTATGGTCAACATTTTGCAAATTCTGTTTACCATTGATATATATTCTATGCCCATAACAACTTTAACAACATTAAAAATAGTTGAAAACTCATCCCAGGTGAATTTTGGTGACCCACTAAAATTGGTTTGTTTATGAACATTGCCATTTTCAGCAATACATGGCATGTGTATTGTGGAATTTAAGTAAACATAAAGCTAGTTATCCTGATTTATACTGTACCAATGGCTAAGGTTAGACTCTTAGAATGTATTTTCATAGTTATTTAATTTTGCAATTTCTTGTCATATTTTGGCACAATATTGCTTTTGGTTCCCTTTAAGTACAAACGCATCAAGAATGGGTGGGGGGGGGGGGGGGAGCTGGTGTCTGAAATATTTGAAAATGTGCATATATGTAATTAATGGAAGGCCGCAAGGCAGAATATAGAAACGTGTTTGCTTTGGGTATTGTATTGGGTCTTTGGTTGAGTCAACACAGGCACATTGCAATGGCGTTTGCTTGCATTGGCAGATACCGACATGTTGGTATTAGAAACGTAAATGGATTGTTGAACGTTTTGTTATTAAAAGGATATTTAAGATACACGCATAAGGACAATAACAAATATCTGAGTCACTGAACTATTAACTGTTCAGGCGAATCCCAGGCGATATTTGAGCCCCGACCAATTTCACTCTCGCTTTTCTTTCGACATTAACAGAATCATCTTTTTCAAGAAACAATTATTGAAAAGTAATTACACTTGGAATTGGTTTGCAACCACCTACCCCTTCTTCCATCCTCTGAAAAACGCGGATGTCTGGTTGTTTTAGAATAAAGGTGTTTTTCTGGTCATTAGAGAATTAGAAGTGAAAGTGTTGCGTATCTACGAGATTTATTCTGAAATCAATAGTTTTTTTGTTTTTGTTAGACAAGTTAATTATCCTGGGACGGTACAAGTAGGCTATAAGCCTGTTTTCCACCATGTTGTGGACCATCCTTGGCCAGATATGCGCTCATTGAGGCCCTAGCACATATGGAGACTTGAGCTCAACCCACACTTTGAAGACCCAAGGGGTTGACGGTCTCAGTGTTAAAGTGAGCAGTGATCACAAAGACTCAATAGTCTCCGGTCTGTCTGTCAAATTGTTCCATGATAATTTCTTTCAGATTTTCAGTCCATACTAAATCTTTAAGAGAAAATTACCTGATCTTCGAAAATGATCGATCTTGGTACAGCAGGTGAAAGGCAAGCTAAAATTCAGGGCAGAAGGGGCGTATCTCTATGTCTCCTACTGACTGGCCAATGGGACCCAAAACAGGCGAGTCGAGTTGTAAGTTATGTCACTCATATACTGTGGCTCCATCTTGAAAATGTCCAATTTAAAAGGCAAGATTATCTAGTCTAAGTTTTTTAACATCTCAAAATTAAAGACTCAACTAATCAGTCTAAAGGTACCCCAACCCCAAATTTTAATCTCCAGTCATAAATCAAGGGTTGAGTAGAGTTGAGTCTATATATGAGTCTATATATGACCGGGCCGCATACTAGAGACTAAAATATGTGACAAGGCTTTAGGTATAGAGTAGAGTTGAGTCTCTGTATGTGACAAGGCTTTAGGTATAGAGTAGAGTTGAGTCTCTGTATGTGACAAAGCTTGAGGTATAGAGTAGAGTTGAGTCTCTGTATGTGACAAGGCTTTAGGTATAGAGTAGAGTTGAGGAGAGTCTCTCTATATATAAGGAGTAGAGTTGAGTCTCTATATGTGACCGGGCCTTAAGTGTCGAGTAGAGTCTGGCTCAGGGCCTTTAAGGTGACCACAGGCTGCTGCTCTATATCAGGGCCTGTCATGGTTCTTGTTAACTGTGTAGGTGTAAACAAGGGCTTGATGTGGGGTCTATGTATAAACACCACCTGACGGCTAAGGTAAGGCAGGTGACGGGGGATGGATAAGATAGGCCAGGTGAGGGGAGTGGGGTCTGGGACGTGTCCGAGAGCCTCCTGGGGGGTGGGGGGAGTGAGTGAGTGAGTGTTGGGTGTTTTACGCCGCACCGGCAGCCAGGGTAATTTTCACATCGAAAACCAGTTAGGACTGTTACAGAATGAATTCTGTCTTTGGTGATTGAATCTATGAGATGAAGGTGACCAGGCGGGCAAACAGCAGGGGATCAAAACCTAGCAATCATTTTTGCTGTACCTCATCCCTTAGTGAACCAAGGGGGTTGGGGAGGGTCAGAGGTACAGGGGTGAGGGGCAGGTCCGCTGGGTTATATCATAGATGTCTGCATTGTGTTATGTAGGGGTGGATCCATAATTTCAAAAAGATATAAATACTGAAACGTCTCGCATTCACGCCCACACGTGCAACGTTTTTATGTAAGGTTCATGGTTACAGGTTCCACCAAATAGGAGTGACAAGACCTCTCTGAAGCTGTGCCATCTCTACGAACATGTGCATTATGATTATGTACATGAATGGTAGTCAGATGCTATATGAACAGGCAACCACAATATTACTATTACATACACTGCCATATGTAGTACGGTACTTCATATGAATGGGCATAACACAGTACGGTCTATTCTAAAGCGACGAACCTACAATGATCCTATTATAATGCCCTTTATAAAGTGTGCAATGTGCTGTATGCCCATGAAGCCACATTGACATATGTAGCATGATACTTGATGTGAACATAGACATACATAGACATACATAACATCTTATGTATCTCTATGATGTGAATAGATATACACAATACGGTCTATTGTATATAAAGGAACGAACCTACTATGATTCCATATAATGCCCTTTATAAAGTGTGTCATGTACTGTATGCCCATGAAGCTACATTGACATTGTTTGTAGAAGCCAACCGGGAAGCCACATGGCTTCAACATGTGGCTTCATAAAATGGCCTAATGTATTGCGTCAATGTATTGGGTCTGTTTGTGGCTTCAGTTTGGCTGTTACTTCAATGTGTGACAGAGAGATTATCCGAGATTAAACCAATTCTTTTCAAACCGTCATAGCTTGACACGTCATGTCCCCGGGCAACCAGGAGGACCAGAAAAGGGTATCGGGCAACTAATGAAAGGGGCTAGTTGCTCTGGATATAATAACCATGTTTTGTACTTGCTGTTAAAAACATCTTGCATTAAGAAAATCCCGGACTTCTCATTTCTTGTAAGGCCCGGCGACCAAGTGAAGACATATTGTTCCTTTGGTGGACAACTACGTTTGGTTAATATGCCTTGCAGCATTGGCCAGTGTTGTTTTGCATTGAACTCCAAAATAAATTACGATAGGAATCTTCCTTAGAGTTTAGATTCAGCGGCCTCGCACCTGGTGACTTTCCATCAAGGGGGTTACATGTAGAGGGTCTTACCCTGGTGACGTCATCATGATGACGTTACAGTCAGTTAATTACCTCAGCAATCCCTTCTCCACCTGGGGATTTACAGGTAGAGGGTATAGTTACCTGATGACGTCATCATGACGTCATAGAGACTACAGGAATCCCCTCCTGTCTCCGAGTTAACATGTAGGGGATCCTCACCTGATGACGTCATTATGACGTCACAGTCAGAGACTTCAGGAATTCATCTCATGACGTCATAGTCAGAGACTACAGGCATCCCTTCCTGTCTGTCTGAGGGTTAACATTTGTAGGGGATCCTCACCTGGTGACGTCATCATGACGTCATGATCAGAGACTAGAGGAATTCCCTCCTGTCTTAATAGAGGCTAGCATGTAGGGGGCATCACCTGGTGACGTCATAATGACGTCACCCTCGTCGTCTTCAGGAATCCCCTCCTGCCGAGGTAAACTTGGCGCCCTGCCAGCAGTCAATTAGTGGTTTGACCAATTACCCCCCGGGGCGGGTTAGGGGTTGACAAACGCCGCCCTAATGAGAGTTTGACCTTAATTAGACCGGGGGTACCCGGGGATCTAACGGGGATCTAAAGCTAGTCGGGTCTCAGGGGATTGGGGTGAGGAGGGTTGAGATCCAGAAGGTGAGTCAGGGCTCAACATTAAGCATTGTTTGCCTGAGGTGGGGCAGGTAAATGTTGCCCTTTGGGCAGGTGACATTTTTGCCATATAGTAACAATAAAGTAGGGATGTGCAGGCAAATTTAAGGGTCGGGCAGGCAAAATTGCACCCTCACCTGCCCGACGGGCAGCCAAGCTAAACCCCTTAATGTTCAGCCCTGTGAGTGGAGGATGGGAGCAGGGGGTGGGGGTTGGGGGTGAGAGGACCCGACCCTAATTGTGTTTCAGCGGGTGGCTATTTCCGTCCCCTTATTATTACTACACGACCCCCTTAAGGCGTCCATACAGAGAGGTGGCCGGTCCGTACGGCCCCCAGTACTAGGCCGAGTCCGTATGTCAACACGTTACGGCCCGGGGCTTTAATACACGTACACAGTAGTCAATACTCAGTCACTGGGCTGGGTGGAGGGGCCAGACTGTACACAGAGCACTCAGCGGGCCGCTCTGTCAGTCAGTGAGAGGCGGGAGGAGGAGGAGGCTGGTCTAGGTTAGAGTCAGTACGGAGAGGCCGGCAACGGCAACAGTGAGGTGGGCCGCAGACGGTGGGGGATTCCACAGGAGGCAGGAGGAGGGGCTCTGACCACTATTCTGACCACTAAGTGACCACTATACTGACCACTCTAACACACCTGTAGCTCTCCCAAAATAGTACCCCAATACCAGCCGGGTAGGGGAGGACGACAGACCCCCGACGTCACGTGCCGACAGCCTGCAGGAGGAGAACGCCTGGCTGTGAGACGCTGGACAGACGCCGAGCAGACGCCGTCAGCCTCAACCTCCTCCAGTGAGACGCAGCCACCTGGAGACGTCGGGGGAGGGCGGGACGCAGGGTAAGGGGAGTGACGGACGCCCGAGAGACGCAGGGGATGGACACACCTGTCAGCTGAACAACGGGAACACAGTGCGACAGGGGCAGGAGGAGGGACAGGAGGAGAGTTTGAGACAGGGACACAGATCTAGTCGACAGACAGACGGAACGCTGAGAGGAAGCAGGAAGCAGTCAGCGTCTGCTCCAGGGCGGGCCTGCAGTGGTCAGCGGCGTTCGTGCAGCGTCCGTCGGGCGTCTGTGTGCAGCAGGAGCGGCAGGCTTCCTCCAGGGTCCGCCACAGACCACCACCACCCACCACCCACCACCCACCACCTACCTCTCACGGCCACCACCACCACCAAGGCCCTACTCTGGTACCCACGCCACCCGCTACTAGCTTTGCAATTTCAGCAGCCACGGTGAAGGAGTGTACCAAGGCCCCGGCCGGCCGTCCACTCAGTCGGGGAGCGCGGTAGGAGCAGAACAGACGGTGGTTGTCAGAGGGTGGTCGGACGGCAGTCACATTGAGACTGGAGGTATTGCTGAGGCTGAGGATATTGCTGGGGACCTGTTGGGCGCCTGGTTTAAAGGCCCTTTCAGTATTACACGTATACGACGTGGGTTGTGATATCAGCGCGATATGAGTTTATCATCGATAGCTCGTGAAAAGGACCTGTATAGTTGTTGTTGAAATTGGCAATTTGGAATATTTCACAGATGTGAAACAAAGATTTTTATCTCTGGTATGTGTGACTTCTTTGCTACGTCATCATATTGTCCCGATATCGCGCTGTGTTAAATACCCCCTTCAGTCTACGGGACTCAAGACTCCGTCGTCCACCCGAAGATACCTGTACACCCAGTCAGGGCCCACATACCAACAGGCGGGGGTCAAGAGTGACCGCCTCTGACGGCATAACGCGTCTTAGTGTGACGTCACAAACGGCTCGCCTGACGTTGGTCGTATCAGCGTGCAGGGACGTACCAGGTCCTATAAATTCTGAGGGGATTCCAGAGAAATCCGAGTTGGTTCCACAGGATATTTGGACAAATTCCACCATCATTTTCTAAGGTTTAGGAAATCTGAGGGGGTTCCAAATACCCAAGGGACTCCCCCTGCGTAGGCCACTGGATCATGGAATAGCAACACGAAGAATAGCATCCTTAAAGAGTTAACCCCAATTATTATAATCATGGATCACAATCGTGGAGTACCCGTGTGAATAACGCCCTTAGTATATACAACACCACCGGATTATACCACCAGAGTAGTGACGTCATCAGGAGTACGCGTGGAGTGACGTCAGGAGTACGTCACCATGGAGATGGCGACGCTGAAGGCGGACGATGGGCCGACGACGTCCTGTGGGATCGGCCACATCGCTCGGACGGCGTCCTTCAGGAACAGCCTGCGCCGGGCCCGCTCCAAGAGGGACCCCTTCTGGATCATGAGTGAGTTATCAGACATGTTTAGTGAGTGTTTTCTGTTATAGGGAGGCTGTCCGGGCTATGTGGCTGACCACGTCCTGTGGGATCGGCCACATCGCCCGGACGGCCTCCTTCAGGAACAGCCTGCGCCGGGCCCGCTCCAAGAGGGACCCCTTCTGGATCATGAGTGAGTGATGAGTTAATGCCAGCCTTAATTTGGTCAGTGGGATCCATTCTGAATCATGAGTGGGTGATAAGATACGTTCTAGAAGGGATAGAATAAGATGGGCGTCCTCATGTCGCCCTGTCAACTTGTAAAAAATCCTCATGTCTTCCTGTCGAACCAAACAAATCATCATGTCTCTTGTTCTTATCTCTTAAAATCCCATGTTACATGTCAACCATTGAGGCAAAGAAACAACGTCATGTCCCCCGCCCCCTTTAATTTTAGGGCAGGACACCCCTATTAGACAGCCTTATACCCTGGGGCTTTAGATGGGTCTAGATGTGTGGGCCCCCTTCTGGATTATGAGTGAGTGTTAAGTTACGTTAAGTTAGATGCCACAGACTGATTTAAGTCAGTTGGGGGCCTACTGGATTAAGAGTGAGTGGACAAGGGAACATGTTTTTAATAGGGTCTTAACATGACCCCCCCCCCCCCCCCCCCCAACTGAAGTTGGTACGACCTTAATGGGGTAATCTTGGTGTCATAGGTGTCATCTGGTAATCCCCTGACATAACAGCCTCAGCAGGGGAGGGACGCAAGTCTAGGAGGGTAATAGGCACAACTTTCAAATGAAAATGAAATATATCTGGTTGGTTTTGATCTACATAGATATAATCAGTGTCCAAAATTAAGGTTTAAAGGCGAGTGCATAGATTTGAAAAGTATGCACCATGGAGCCCTTCATTGCACCCTCAGTGATATAAGGCTATTTTTTCAATCCAAAAGATGTGCATCTGCTGGGTGCACACTTTCAAAAATCATGCACCCTGCTCCAAAAACATGCATCTCGGGTGCAGGGTGGAACGGAGACTGAGAATGTATTTGCCTAGAGAAGAGCTGGATAGGGGACCCATATTAATGGAATTGGATGGTTTATAATTTGTGTATCATGTGACATAATGCTCGTTCAATTAAAATGACCTTAAACAAATAGGCCCTTTACCCGCACTCTTAGTTGACATGGTGTGATGGTGAGAAGTGGTCGGGAAGTGGTCCAGACCTTGGTTCCCTGGTCCGTCACAAGCCGTGTATGTGGGTGTGGGAGGTTCTGCCCCTATTTACACAAACCCCCGAGTCGCCTTACGTGGTTAAAACAACAGAGGGTCACCCCGGAAATACCGCCAAGCCTACGACCATTGTGGTGGAGGGTGGTGGAGGGGGGGGGTACCCCTTGGTGGGGGGAAAAACACCATGTTTGTCTTGCGGTTAGGTGATAAAAGGTGCGGGTAATTTTTGACTCTGCCAAATATTTGTATATTTTCTTTAGTTTTTGTCTACAAAATTAGTCCAAATTAACCTGCAGGTGCCAAAAATGATGTATATCAGCTATCCGTGGTAGGGAGAAATTCGAGCCCAGCCCAGGGTTGGGTTGAACAGTTAACGGTTCTACTAAAGTCGCAATCACCGTGGCTGAATTTTCTGTTACAAGGAGCCATATCTCAAGACTTACCTCTTTGGAGAGAAAATCTTAGGCCCGCGAAATTGAACAAATAGCATTTACACTGTAATAGAAACTCAAAGGAAGGCCCCATGTGATTAGTTATGATAATTTCAGCAAGCATGAATCTCCTCCAAAATCGTATGGAATGGACTTGAAATTATCCAACATGTAGGGTATTTTCGCAAGGCATCTCAGGCTCTGCAATCAGGGCTGCGACAATTCAACGTTCGCAAATCGCAGGCACCGTCGTGCCCAAGGCGAATGGGTTTTCCATCTCCTCGTGGGGGTAGGGCTTTAAAAACATGCAGACTGTCATGGGATTATCAAATCAGTTTCAGGGGCTGGGTGGTGAAGAACAGGTAATGTTATTACCCAGTCAGCTGGCCAGGGGGTGGGTCGGTTCTGACAGTTCGTTTCTTGGATGTCAGATCCCTGAGATGAATTTACAAAGAGGTGCAGGGCCGCGCGTGTCACGTACTTTTTTCTTCTTTTTTTCTTTTTATAAATATTTGCGGTTTTAGTTTGAAATTTGGTCAAAAAGTCGATCAGGATTAATTCTTCCAACAGCGCCCCTCCCCTCTTCAAAACCTTGGATCCGCCACTGCTTGCATATGAAATGGTGGATATCTGAATCTGGAGTTTTAGTCCCATGATACTTAGACTTATACTCTGATTTATACTTACAACATCTACTCTGTGATATAATAACGACGTTACTGTGTTCGCCTGTATAGAGTGCAATGAGTCTCTAGTATTTGTATCTGTACATTAGAAGGAACTCTACTCAGAGTAGAAGTAGTTGCTCTGTAGATGGTGACCTTTGAATGACCTTTGCGCCCAACGTAAACACACAAGGCCTACTCCCATGGCGAGGCATTTCTTATCTTCGACCTTGAGATAACACTTTATTGAGAAGTCATGTTCCCTAAGCCTTGCTTCTAACTATTTTCAAACTTAGAGGTCTTCAAGTGCTTCCCTTAACATTTTTTGTAACACCGTGAGCCCTGCACTTAATAACCATTAGGAGAACAAGCACTCTCGATCATGGCAGTCGCAATTTTTAAAAAATGTTGAAAAATAATCATGGGGATCATAGGAAATTTAGCGTAATGAATAAGTGCACATGAGAGGAGATGGGGGGACAACCCCTCTCGAACTGAACGACAGTATGGCAGTCGGAATTGAAAGGAAAAAGGTTTTAAAAAATATGGGGTGCTTAGGAAATTTAGCGTAATGAATGAATGCACATGAGAAGGAGATGGGGGAACAACCCTTCTCAAACTGAACGATTATGGCGGTCGGAATTGAAAAGAAAAAGGTTAAAAGAAATCTGGGGTGCTTAAGAAATTCAGTGTAATGAATGAGTGGGAAAGAGATGGGGAGACAACCCTCTCAAACTGAACGATCATGGCAGTCGGAATTTGAAAAAGGAAAAAAAAAAGGTTTAGAAAATATCTTGGATGCGTAGGAAATTTAGCGTAATGGATGAGTGGGAAGGAGATGAGGGAATAACCCTCTTGAACTGAACGAATATTGGAGTCGGAATTTTAAAAAAGAATAAATAAAAAAAAAAAAAGGTTTTCAAAAAAATCTTGGGTGCTTAAGAAATTGACCGTAATGAATGAGTGGAAAGAGAAGGGGAAGGAATAAGATGAGTCACAAGAGGAGGGACCCAGAAGGTGGTGGTTGGGGGGGGGGGGTGAGGCTTGTGCCTTATGGGATGATCGATAATCAAGGGTATCCAGGGGGGGGGGGGGGAGCTTAGATTTCTCTGCCGACACGCGAATATCACCTGAATAAAGAAAGTCCCCTCTGCGTCATGTTTGAGTACAGAACCGACCGGCATCCACACAATGTGTTTGTCAGCAACAAAACATGGGGCCAAAATCACTGCAATTAATTAATTAATGATTAACTCTTCCGGTTAGGGCAGTCCCTTTTTGCTGTCGCTGTAAAATGTCCCGGGAGAGGCCAGGGTTGGGTTGCCTTGGGGATCGTCAGCAGTTTTACTGTCCTCATAGATGCCTGGGGCTCTTTATAGTGGGATCCTGATGTCACATATCGATTTTAAGAAATTAATTTTGTACATGCTGTTGTCGCTAGTGATGCCCAGTGTAACATGTCAAATTTAAGAAATGACCGTGTTGGTTTGAAGAATTTAGCCATGTCGCAATTAAGTCACTAGGGCTTATGTCGGATGTCGAATTTAGGTCCAAACTGTGTGACATAGTAACAAGAAGGAGGGAATAGAGAAAAAGTACTTAACAAAGGAATATATTGTATTGATCTTGATGTACATAGTTATAATTTACACTTAACATTTTTATGTTTTACAATTTATACTCATTGTAATATCACCGAAAACCAGGGGCAACCCTGAAGTGAATTACTTAATAATTAATTAAAAAAGAGAAAAAAAGAAATGTCCCTGTCGCCGTGTCAATTTCAGGCATCTAGAGCCACATGTGTAGCAGAAATTACTGTAGAAACATTTTCTCCTTACAGTAATCCCTTTCCGGCTGCATTGTGTATTAGTGTAAGTGCTCAGAGCGCATGCTCAAGTCCGGGTCTTATTCACTGGCCTAATCGCTGTAAGAAATGACAGTGCGTTGTAAGACCTTGCCTGACATATAATAGGGGTACGCTAAGAATCCTGAATTAACAACTAATTGGATAATGTCCACTGCCATGGAGTCTTAGAATACTATGATGAGTCAGTTTATAGTTGTGAATGTCAACGTGAATGTGAAAGTTCATATAAAGGTTCATGGAGGACCATATGTAGTGATTTTGTCCATAAAGCAGTAGCTGTAGTAATACAGTTAGATGCATTTCATAATAGCTGTGTGAAATGGGTTGGACAGCCAGAGACCCCCATGGGCAATGTGAAGATGTTATCTACATAGTTAGAGAAGTCAGGCATTCAATAACCAGCTCACACATTAGCCAGTGGGGGAGTTATCTATTCCAGGGTGCCCTTGCAAGTCTTTAAAAGCATTAAAAGGTCTTAAATTGATTTTCTCAAATTCAAGGCCTCAAAAAGGTCTGAACCTTTACATTTATCTTGTTAGGAAGTCTTAAGAAGAACTTAGATTAAATCTTATGATATGGCAAGCAAAATCCCTCTTTGCTGAGGATCATACATCAAACCTTATGCCAGGAATGTTTCTGGGCGTGTAGTCTTAAATTTGCCAAACTTGGGTCTTAACTATGTCTTTAAAAGGTCTTAAATTGATTTTGAACAAGCATGGGCACCCTGTATCTATATAGTTAGAGATAGTCAGTTGTAGAATAACCAGCACACAAAACAGTTGTTTGACAGTGGCATCTACAGTCAAGTGCAGTCTATGTATACATGTATTACACAATTGCACGGTTTACCTTATATGGGTATATTACGTAACTTTTCGCGAGAAAATACACTCTCTCAGCGGCGTCCCAGCTGGCCCTATTCATTAGTGAACTGGGTACCAGAATGTCCACAAGCAACCTGATAATGGCGAAACAATGCAATCGCGTATAATCACCTCACACCTACCTATCTATATGGTTAGTTGCCATTTGTGGAATAACTACCACACACCACGGTAGTGTGACAGTGTCATCTACATAGTGAAGAGCAGTCAGGTATGTAATAACCCGCACACACACCGCACGCCATGCCGCTCTCCGCACGTGAGGCCGACATTGTTCATGATTCATGTAATCACCACGAGTAATTGGCCTCGCCCAGACACAAATTCTTAGCCCGTAAAACAAGCCCACCAAGACCTAGACTGTAGTTATGTCCAAGTCTGCTAGGCGCTCAAACTAGGACTGTCAACCAATAACCATTTTAGGTGGGAATTCCACCTTGCATCCCGGCATACTTTGCAGCCGCTGGTTTATGGCAGGTATGACCACAAATAAGCCAGCAGCCCAACAACCATCAAAGGGATAACCCATGCTATTTATAGAGGGCCAATAGAAGAATTCTTAACAGATTTGAAGTGGCCAATAATGGACTGTTGTGGGTGTACGGACCCATCATGCAATTCTTTCACTCAACCCCCGCAAAATCACATAGGGGGCGCTGCGTTCTCGCGAGGTTACAACGGGCCGCCATATTTGGCCGGGTAGTCCCCCCCAAAGTTTCATGTCCATTTATACTTAATCTAGACAAGATAAAGTTCTACTCTTTGGTGCATTTCATATTCATGTCATAATATCTACTCTCGTAAAGGCAATAAGAGCTTGAAGTTGTCTGCATATCTGAACTCCAAATGTAAACAAACCATAAAAAGTAACGAAAAATTCGCCTATTCAAGATGGCGGACGACGGAACGTTGGTTACGTCGCATCGTTTTCCGGTCATGTGACAGGAAATAAGTGAAAGAATAGCTAAACTGGGTTAGAACGAACTAGCCAAGACCATGCACGGTGAAGACCGAGTTATTGCGGAGGGAGCCTGCCTTAATGGGTGCACTTAATATGGGTGAAGACAATGGGGAGATGTGTTCAGGGTCTGATAACCTCCCAGATTTGAAGTGGCCAATAAAAGCCACCGACTGTTATGAGTGTAAGGACCCATCATGCAATAGCTAAACTGGGTCAGAACGGACTAGCAAAGACCATGCGCGGTGAAGACCGAGCTAATGCGGAGGGAGCCTGCCCTAATGGGTGCACTTAATATGGGTGAAGACAATGGGGAGATGTGTTCAGGGTCTGATAACCTCCCAGGCTAGAGTCACAACAATCGCTGCGATTTCCTGCCTCGCCTCTCCACCTGTAGAGGCTCCGTCATTGTTAGCGCAACCTGATTCAAGAACCCGGCTGGGGGAAAATGGACAGCTAGAGAATGGAAAGCTAGAGAATGGAAGGCAACAATCTAGTCACAAGATTTTATGTGTTTATACAAATCTGAGTCCTCTATTTATTATTGAATGCCATCTGTAGTTGAAACGTATCTTTCAGGGCATAGTTTTGACTTGGGGCCTTCCATTAAGAATGAACACACTAAGTATGAGGGAGTGTGCATGTTCCTGTGCAAAATAAGAGTACTTTGGTCCATAGGCGCAGGGGTGGGAAGTCTGAGATATTTGGAAATTTGTGTACATACTTTATGGAAGACTCATTTGCAGACGTTAAAGTGTCCATTATATAATCAAAACGTATATTATGTGTAGATTTATTCCATTCCATAATCTATACCATCCTATTATCCTGTCCATATAAGGCATCGCTATCTCACAATAAGCCCATCCCACATTGGGTATGTCCTAGGGTTCGACAAGGGTTGGAGAAAAATAACAAGTAAGATCATTCTTGTCTCCTAGAGTTGGTTTATTAAGATAAGCAAGATTTATAATATTTTGTATCCCAAGGACTGATGAAACATTATGATTACTTCAATTTTACCAACCGACAGATTTGCAGGTTTTTTATCAGCCATTCAAAATGCTGTCTCTCAGGGCAAAATAGGGTTGGACATTTATAGGTTGGGCTGTCAGGCTTTACCATTAGTTCCTATGGGAAAAAGTCTGAAATGTAAGCTTGCATTTTAGAAATTTTAGGAACAATCTGTCAACCAAATCATTTTGGTCAATGTTGTATAATGCATCTCTCTTCAGGGAATAAGCAAAGAAGCAATTTTGAGAATATCTCGTGGTAAATTTTATTGTTGGTGTAAACTGGGATGGGCTTATTCATCACCTCTTATCACTTAGCATTAATTCTACATTTCCATGCCACCCATTATTCTAGGTTTATCCTGTCAAACCTGTCCTGTAATTTAAGATGTAGTACTGTCAAACTGACCACCTTTAGGTCACTGTAAATGGAGTCTTACATCCACAGTCCACCTGTAACCATAGGAACCGTCCCCGCTACCTGTCTCCCAATCTAATGTCCCTAATACGGATCGCGGTATACATTAGGTGTAAGCCGGAGTCAGCTAATTGCAGCTTCAGCGCATTACGCTATGACAGAGCCCGGCCAGAGTCCCCAATCAGAAGGATACAGTCCAACATAATGACTGTCTTCTACGAGTCTAACTCACTTAGGGCCCAGCAACCAGGACCTGCCCGCGGCAGACATTGGTCGGAGTTGCTCAGAAATGAAGCCACTCTGTTACTGCCCGAGGCATTTAGATTATCCACAGAGGATGAGCGGCCGTCCGGCGTGACGCGATCTAATTACATGATCTGTCATGACAGGAAACCCGGTCGCGCTGTCTGTCAGGATAGGTGTGGGAGGGAGGGTGAGCAGATCTGTCATGACAGGTGATCTGGTCATGACTGTCACAGAACGGGGAATAAAGGGATCTGTTGTGACAGGAGGTCTGATTATATCTGTCATGATTCTAAGAAGATTTTCTGAGAAAATCTGGTCATGTTTGGTATTAGACAAAGTCTGGTCAAGTTAGTCCTGACAGAAAACCTGGTCTTGACAGAAAATCTGGTCATTTCCTTTGTTACAGCAGATCTGGCCTTGTTTGTCATGACATGAGGTATGATTTTGTTAGTCATGAAAGGAAATCTGGTCAAAATATGATTTTGACAGGAGGTTTGGTCATGTCTGTCAGGACAGAAGGTCTCCTCTTTGATGACAAGAGGTCCAGTCTTGTTAATCATGACAGGAAGTGTGTTCACCGGGTGAGGTCATGTCTGTTGTGACAGTAGATGTGGTCATGTCTGTACAGCTGTACAGAATCATAAAACAAAATTCTGTTTCCGGTGGACTGGCCGGGTGAGTATTTTATATATGCGTGGGAAGATTTTTTTTTTTCATTTGGAAAAAAAAAAAATTCTCAAAAGATCTATGTTATACCCTTACCAAGAAAAAAAAATATTTAAAAGAAAAAAAAGAAATCGTGACTGCCTGGCTCATCATTTTTAACCCCACCTGCTGGACCGGAAACAGAATTTTTTTTGAGGACGGCCTAATGACACACAAGATCTGGTCATGTTTAGCATGACAGGAGGTATGGTTATGTCTGTCATGACAGGAAATCTGGTTATATCTATTTTTATAGGAGGTCTAGTCATGTCTGTCATGACAGCAGATCTGGTCATGTCTGTCAGGACCAGAGATATGGTCACGGCATAGATTTTCACATGGCTGTTATTATCACATTGGTGATTTGCTAGCTACGGGACAGCTTATAATGACTCTGAGAATTCACTTTTCAGTTTGAGAGAGTGAGACCATATGGCATTTTCCTGGAGTCTATTAAATTCCGACCCAGTGGGACAATGGATAACAGTCTTTGCAGCCATTGTCTTTCCTCCCAGTCCCTTATTGTGATTTGATGGAGTGGGGGGGGGGGGGGCTTTTATAAAGGAAAGATCCGAGGTCTTCGACAATACATCTAGGGACACGTTTGAGTGAGATCTTGTTACAGTCTTCTCTGTCAGGAGCTCTGTTCCATTGTTGTCATACAAGGTTAATATCACTTAATATCTGACAGGAGATATTGCTACTTTGTGTCTGACAGGGAATCTTGTTACTTGTTGTCTTATTGGAAGTCTTGATACATTGTTGTCTGTCTTGTTACTTAGTGTCTGACAAGAGTCTTCTTACTTTCTTATCTGACAGGGAATCTTGTTACATTGAAGCCTGTCATATCTTGTTACTTTGCAGTTTGTCAGGAGATCAAGTCACACTGTAGGTCTGGTCACATCTGTCATGACATGAAATCTAGTCATGCCACAAGGGAAAAAGATCCATTCATGTGCCATGATTTTGGATCTAGCCCCCTGCATGCTATGTGGGGAGATTTTATAGGAGATTTGACTTCATCTTGCTAAAGGGCAAGTCGTTAAAGGGGGCTTGTCACCAATGTCCGTTACGGGCCTGTTGTAGCTCTACACCCACACCACCTGATCCCCCTAGAAGCTGGGATACGAACAGAAATTTAAGCTCAATGTACACTAAGGCCATCTTTAAAAAGGGTGTTTTCAGGATAGATTTTTTTTTTCCATTTTTCAAAACAACATATATTTTTTTCAAAAATCAAAAATCTGTTATATGCTTATCAACCCGGCTGTCGAGTTGAACAGTTGGAATCAGTCTCATAGTAGGGCATAGATCTAAGGCTGGAGTCATAGTGTTTTACACAATAGTTGAGTTTAGTCATACATCTTGAGAAGGAAAAAAAGTACTACTGGACTATCAGGTGTGTACAGTAGATATTCATATATACCATTATGTCCTTCATGCTAAAACCGTCGGGTCATACCCAATTACATGGTAGAGTTGTTTTGCCAAGATCAGACATTTTTAGGCTCAGGCGCCCCTCATGAGCTACAACAATAAGTTGAGTTGAGTTGGTAGGTGTGGCCAGGGCTTAAACATTCATAAAACTGGGATTTAATTTCCAATGTTGGAGTGGGCAGGTGTTAATTCCGGTTGGCGCGTTGACAGGTGCCTGATCGCCCCCGTTAGAGGCGGGGGCCGTAAGCCCTGTAATAAGGCCGGGTTTTAACCCCAGGCAGTGGGCGATAACAGGGAGTTTACCAGTCACCACTTTTTTTCTCTCTTTTTGATATTTTATTTATACTGCAATTTAGCAAAATAGTAGGCCAGTTTTCATTGTTCCCCAGTGTTACATCAAGATGTGGGGTAATAATATATTGATACAGATGCAAGAATAGGATGCGCATATCAAAGTTGGTTTCAAGGATATATATTGGAATCATATATGGTTAACATGATAAGACAGTGATTCAAAGTATTTAAAAGAAATTTAAATCAGAAAGAACAATTTAAATGTACCATGCATATCAGGGAGTTTACAATGGTCAGCAGGCAGTGGGCAATAAAAGGAGGGTTTGATTTGAAAAAATTCTTAAAATGGTTGTAAGCCATTAAAAAAAATGTTTGGTTCATTGTGGTCTTGTTAAGGGAATGAAACGCCTCGTCTCTACACAATAAAGGGAGGGTTTACCAAAGGCAGTGAAATGTCAGAAATTAATGTCATGTGTGTCCTGAGCTGAAGGGACCTTTACAGAACTGTACAATGCTAGAGTATCAGTATCATACTATACATCATACTATCATACTATACATACAAAAAAGACATAAATGTGTTTATACAAATTTGAATTAGGAAAAAGTTGTCTTCAAATATCAATTGTTTGGAATTACTCCATCTTAAGTAACAGTAAATGAGGCTGTTAAATGAACCAAAACCCTTCCTTCCTATACTTAACATTCCTGAACTGCATTTAATTCTCAAATATTTACTGGAGACTTCTTATGTTAGGATTTTAATCTCGGTTAATGGGTCTGTAGTATTCTACCCAGAGGCAATTAATGCTTGCATAAGACAGACTTTACCTAAACTGACCACCCCAGTCACTGGCTAGACAAGAGCCATATGTAACACATTGAGTGTGTCACTGTATTTAAGTAAGTGATTGTCGAACTTCTCACTGACAATGAAATAGCATGATGTTGAACGTGGGCCCAGGTCAATGCCTGATACTCAGGGGACTCGTTAACTACTATGAGTCATCCCAGCCCCACCCCCTCACAATACTAACTACAGGTATCCACCCCCCCACCCTGGGGGGGGGGGGGGCGGGGGCTACTCAGTATATGAAGGTAGATACCAACTGCGAATATACAGAACCCCCTTTTTGCGGATTTTACAGCCCTCAGAAAAACTGGGATACTCTGACAGCCCCCCTTTTCCAGGAATTCCCTTGGACAGCCCTTTTAAAAGAGCATTTACTGACAAATTGCTTGGTCACAGGCTGATTTCAGAATGCTTTAACTTGTTAAAGAGCCATTTTAAAGGAATCTGACGACATAACATTGAGTTTAATGTAATATTAACAAATATGATAATGCTGACAGCTTTCCTAAATGGTGGTTGGGTAGTTTGACGGCCCCCCTTTTTCAGCCAAATTGGCAATTGACAGCTACAGCCCCTCGTGGGTCTGACCGCAGTTGGTTCCCATTTCTAGACCAAGTACCTCCCCGGGCCCCCCTCCCTACAGGTTCCTTTACCACCTGTTCACAGGCCCACTGCTCTGTGTCAGTCAAATACCAGCTATAATTGTACATTAAGGCCAGTCCCAGTAAATACCACCAGCTCTGATTTAATACAGAGACCAGCTCCCAGTACCACCAGTGTTACCGAAAGTCCCTGTGTATGAATGTGTCCGACCCGCCTCCCCATAGAACCAGTCTATTTTAGTGAGTGTGACTCCAGTGTCCAGTGGTGGTATTTAAAGTCTAAATACCAGGTCTAAAGTCCAAAGACCAACACGTGCTGAATGCAGGCTGAAAACAGGCTGAATACAGGCTGAGTAACCTCTAAACTAAATACCACGGCCGAGCCCGCGGCAAACCGGCCGGGCTTTGAGCGGTGACGTCACTCCGGGAACAGCCGTGCCCAGATTTAACCAGTTTTAATCCTCTTTGAGTGAAAAGGTTTTGCTGGGCTTTAATCCTCTGTTATTGGAAGTCAGGCCCAGGACATGAGTGATAAAAGAGGGGAATGACAGATAACAAGGGGCGTGAGTGTGAATACAGGGACCTGGGGGACACATGAACATGATGGGAGTGGTAATAGGGTAATCTGAGTGAAAATAGGGGGAGGTTTAGCTGAAGTAAGCAGATTGAGTGATACAAAAATAAGAGTCAGTGATTAAAAGAATAGTAACAATCAGTTGACACTCAGTAGTATTGAAAGTACTTGTATGGGGACATAAGTTTTAGTGATAATGGAGAAAATGATCAAAAACCAGAACAAAAAGCACTGGAAAACAGTGTATATATACTGATTGGAGAATCATTGTCACCTTGCAGTAGTTTTTCAGTGTTAAATCAGTAGAAATAGGTGGGAATACAGTGGCTGAGCAGTTGTGAATCAGTATGTCCGAAATATTTAAATGAGCTGTCAGTAAAAATCAGTGTTCATTCAGTAGTATATCAGTAGCTCATTTAAATATTTCGGACATGCTGATTCAGGAAGTGTCCACTGCCATTTCTTCCGGGTTAAGTTATAATAGTGAAAACGAGTGTGAGTGTTGATATTGGAGATAAGGACGTAAGTAGAAGTAGTAATGGGGGACGCGTGAGTAGGAGTTGGACCCGGAACAAGAGTGGGAGGGCTTAGAGGGGATACACTTAATATCAACATACATTTTACATATTTGCTGGATTGCGCATGTTAAATCTCTACCAAAATACACCCATAATTAGACCCTGTAAGACTAGGGCCAGGACAAGGCTTTGGACCAGGACCTATATACTTACAACCGTGGCTGGCCACTCACCAACCTTCTTCATGATTATATAAAAGCGTGGTCTAAATGTATTGGCAAATGTATTTTTCCTGTAAGCCTAAGACTAGGACATTCACCCCTGGTAAATTGGTATATATAATAATATAAGAAAATCTTCCTGTAAGCCTAAGACTAGGACATTCACCCCTGGTAAATTGGTATATATAATAATATAAGAAAATCTTTTCCATTTTTGTCGGTGTGGTAACCAGCACGCATGCTATTTCAGGACAATAAGCTATTTCCATTAATCATAATATATAGCTCGAAAATGGACTCATTAATTAATAAAGAAAACTAGCTTTTAAGATATCATCTTATCTTTTATACAAAGTAAATAATGCAACGTAAGCACCAACGTCCTTCCGCGACGGCTGACTGTTCTCAAGTCCTATTTGAGACAAAGCACAGCTGAAGTAAGATCTACCTGAGACAAAACATTAAAAGCTGCCCGATCCCATCATGCTGCAGTGACAGCGGACTGGGAAAAACGGCCCTGAACAGGAGAGGGACTGGGGGCGGTAAGAGGGATCTGAGAGCCTGAAATCTGCCCGACCTCCGTTCTGCAGCGAGATCTTCCTCCGCGCCAGAAAATAAGTCTGTGAGAGTAGGCACGGCTATGTAGGAGGAAAACTCCCTCTAGTGGGCTTAGATAAGGCTTTAAGGATAGACACCAGTGGTCGGGGCATAAATGGCGCTACTCCCTTTCATCACAACCATAAGATTTATTTCTTATCCTTTTGCTTTGTAGATGACACCATTAGATAACCAATTAGTAACCATATCTATTCATATAACTTATAAAGAAATAACTACTACAACAGCTGTGTAGATGAGTCACAAATCTAAAAATTTTAATATTTAAATATATTTTTTGAACATCAATATCTCACTTAATATTCAACCTAGAGGTCTGAAATTACTAGTACACATTCTTGACATATAAATGCAGGGAAGCGTGTCTCCGATTTTTGATATAGGTCTTGGTTGTGATTTTATGAAATGTAGAAAATGAAATTTTACCAAAATCTAAAAAAGTTTCCCGTTTTTTGACGTTTTTGTCCATAAAATAAAATTGAGGACCTAAATAAAAAATCTGAGACACACTTCCCTGCATCTGATTGTCATGAAGGTGTATGTAAAATTTTATTCACATAGGTGTTGGTGTTCAAAAAATAAAAGTGCAAAAAACAGTTTAAAATTTATCAAATTTCAATTTGTGATTCCTTCATAATAATATGGGTATGAGTAGATAGAGAAAAATAACAGCTTTCAAATGATGCATAATGTGTTTGGATCAGAGCGATATTAAAGAATTCATAGATGATTTCCTGAATTGGCAGTTGACCACTGGTGTCTATCCTTAAAACATGTTGTATTCAGGTAAACCGTCCCACCCTAATATTTGGCGCTACCTGAAGTTTTCTTAATGAAAATTCTTCTAAAACAGTTCTAAAATTCGATTAAAATAATTTATTAAAAAAGAACAAGAAACGAGTTTTTTAAACGTATTTTAGATACTGGAATGGTTTCAGAATTTTCCAGATTGCCCGAGTCTTTTTGGTAAGTAAGCGGAAAATATATATGAAAATATTTTTAAATTGATAAATCAATTACCGACCTGCCATAATCTTTTGACCTATAGCTGTTACCTGAATGTAACCTTTTGTTTAGGGCCTTTCTGTACCATGTACGTAAGGGTTATCTTTCTCTGGTCGCTGAGGTTGAAGCAGGGGCGGGAGCTCCTCACTAGTCAACGTGTTTACAGAGGCTAATCCGGGAATGTTTGGGGAAGGAGCTCGGGTCGAGGGTCCCCCAACCCACCCCCCGCCGGGTGTGTTTAGACTGGAGTTGAAAGCGTTGGCTAGAATGGTCAAAATTGGTACCCCGGTGAAGGGGTGACTAACTTCCTCAAAATGAGGATCCCGATGGTAAGACCGTGCGCACATATGGTACGCCGGCGGGCTATACTCCAACATAGGCGGCATAACCCCCCCCTCTCTCTCTCTTGGTTAGACTGGGTTTGAAACCCGGTCTTGTCGGCGGGTTATACTCCAACATAGGCGGCTTAACCCCCCCTCTCGAGACCGGGTTTCAAACCCAGTCTAACCATTGGCAATTTTTTTTTTTTTTTGTGGCCAAACCGGGTTTGAAACCCAGTCTACCCACGGGTAAACCGGGTTTGAAACCCAGTCTACCCACGGGGCTTCCCACGAGATACTCGACGAATGTCAGCCGGTCAGCGCGACGTAGCGCGCTCAGAGTGAATGGTGACAAGTACAGGATTTATAAACATCTGTTATAGTCTTCCCTAATACACTGTATTCATCCACAACATGGCGAGGTACATCCCTAATACCTTAAACCATTCCAGGTTACTCCGCGCCTTGCGGCCAGAATCCGTTGCTGACCATGTGAGGCGTGTCATGCGGGGTTTCAGGCGTACCATGCGCCACACCGGGGGCAGTATTTACAGGCAGGTTGAGTTCCACGAGAATCCTTACTACCTGTGTATTGAATACAGAGAAACAGAGTACGAGTTCACAAACTGGCCAGACTGGTTCTCTTTTCAAATGAGCATGCAACAGGACTTCCGTGACCTATTGGATCCTGGCATGGGCCTCAGACTTCCACGGTACCGGTACCACCTGCGGTATGAAGCTGGCGACTTCGATGGCGACTTCAATATCTCGAGTCCAATGTATGATGACGTGATAACCATAGACATAGACTCGTACATTCTATTCGTGTCAAACATGGTGGACTATGACAGGGCAGCCCAAAAAGGACAGGAACAAGAGTGGACCAGGAACGAGTAGTGTGCAAGCCTAAACATTTGTTATATAAAAGGCCCTTTTCAGGGCCAACAAACTCATCAAAAGTTGCTTTACTTATGCCATACACCCCTGCCTCACACCCCCACCAACCCATAGAAAAAGATCTTCTATAAGTCCCCACTGGCGGCGCCACTGGTCAACCCACCACTGGCGGAGCCACTATCGGTATAAAATGTTATAGTTTATTTGCCACATATATTCCTTTCATACGTGGCCAAACCTGGTTTGAAACCCAGTCTACCAGGTTTAATTTCGGCGCGCCGTTAGACTGGGTTTGAAATCCAGTCTAACAAATGTGGGACCTTATTACGTATTTTGAAAAATAAAACTTTGTTTCCCAGCATAATTTGGGCGCGCTGTCAGACTGGGTTTGAAATCAAGTCTAATAAATAAATAAATTTGAGACCATACCATATTTAGAAAACGCTTGCACCACAGCCCCCCCGTCCCCAATATATTACTAATAAAGATTTTGGTATACTTTGTTTGAAACCCAGGCATGATTATATCTTTTTTTTAGACCTGGTCTGAAACCAGGTCTAATCATAGTGAATTAGACTACGCGTTCAGTCGCGCCGTCAACCTTGCATTGTTTGAGTGAAAGTAACTTTTTTGTAAAATTGATGGCCCTGAAAAGGGCCGTTGAAAAAGTCGGGGAATGTTGGAATTAATTCCCACGTGACCATAGTTGTTCTTGCATCCTCTTCTCCTCTTGATCTCTCTGTATCAGGTCCGCCAAGAAGGGGTGATAGTCCCACGCCTCTAAATATAAGAGTTCATCGTGCAGAGGGCTTCTGATAGTGAAAACATCTAGGTCAAATGTCATTCTATACTGGTACTGTGGTAGGCGCAGGGACATGTCTGGATCAAGAAGCTTTCTGAAGTCTTCAAACATGGCAACTTGGAAGTCGGTCCATGTACCCCAGCCTGGTAGGTCGTACAGGTGGTCACGGTACTGGACAACCATGTGGAATGGATCTACACTAGACTCTATGACAATGTAGAGTCTACTAGGTCCCACCGTTCTAAGCACTCGTCTGACATGACGTTCCAATGAGATTGGCATGGTGGCACGCAGAACCCTGGCATTTAATATAGAAGAAGGAATGTTTCCATTAGCCATCGTTGCTGTCTACAAATCACCGTGCCTCCAAAATATAAAATCGAATTTGGCTGAGGTTAGACTTGTTTTCAAACCCAGTCTGACCAGCGCCGGTCACCACACAGACTTGTTTTCAAACCCAGTCTGACCAGCGCCGGTCACCACACAGACTTGTTTTCAAACCCAGTCTGACCAGAGGCAGGCACCGCTCAGTCCATGAAACCCAGCCTACGCACGGGGCTTCAACTGACATACTCGACGACTGGTCAGCGGCCGGTCATCGCGACGGCGCGCGCTCAGTCAATGTCGGGGTTGAAACCCAGTCTACCCACAGCGGCCGGTAAGCGCGACCGCGCGCGCTCTGTCGATGTCGGGGTTGAAACCCAGCCTACGCACGGGGCTTCAACTGACATACTTGACGACTGGTCAGCGGCCGGTCAGCGCGACGGCGCGCGCTCAGTCAATGTCGGGGTTGAAACCCAGTCTACCCACAGCGGCCGGTAAGCGCGACCGCGCGCGCTCTGTCGATGTCGGGGTTGAAACCCAGCCTACGCACGGGGCTTCAACTGACATACTCGACGACTGGTCAGCGGCCGGTCAGCGCGACGGCGCGCGCTCAGCCAATGTCGGGGTTGAAACCCAGTCTACTAACAGGGCTTCCCTTGAGCTACTGTTGTCTGGCACAGTGAGTTGATAAGGGCACATCGATTCCCCTTAAATAGTGGTCAACCCTTCATACTGGTCATCATTCCAGCATGGATCTTTCACAAGCCATCTTTGCTGCCATCGACCTAGTCAACCAAGGTGAAGGTAACCATATACCTGAACCTGAGTTACTACTGTTGGAACCAGAAGCCAAACAAGAACTACTGGATGCACCACAACCCTATCCTGCTGCCCTGGACCTGATCCTAGAGGAGTTGCCCCTCATACCTGGACTCCCGCCCCCAGGGACTCCTGAGGCAGCCACTGCACCTCCTCCTCCTCCATCACCTGAGCTTGTATGGCCTGCCGCCCGTCCTCGTCGCCCCGTACGCCGCCGACTGATGGAAGGGCCCAACCAGAACAATCAAGAGGAGTTAGGGATTGATGAGAGGCATGTATTTGTTGAGGGGAAACGTGGGAAATTGCTTTTGAAGTCCGGCGGGTACAAGTTCTACAGGAACGGTACTCAAGGGACTGGAGAGAACCGGAAACAAAAATTCATTTGCAGTCACTACAAGGTCACCAAATGTACTGCCAAGGTATTAACTTTTTATCAAAATAACATTACAGCATTTCATACCGACAGGGGTCTTGACCGTCTTGAACCATGTAAATCTGTTGCAAGTTATACTCTTATGTCGTACGTCGCATAGTGGAATATCATTATTATAATAAGACTTATTCATTCGCCACTGGCGGCGCCACTGTCGACTGTATCTATTCAATCAATTGGTAGTATTTTATAACAATTAGACTGGGTCTGAAACCCGGTCTGATCCATGTGTGTACCTTTACATCTGGTTTGAAACCCAGTCTAACTATAATGTGTATGTTTTTCACTTGTATGTATTACCAAACAACGTTCACAAATAACTTACACGGGTTTTGTTCCCATTTCAGGCAAACTACATCGGGGAAGACATGGACAACGTTAACATCCAGGGCTGGCACAATCATCCCCCAGAGATCAACAAGAGGAAGGCGGAGGAGATCGAGGCACAGATCAGGAAGCGTGCACGGGACGATCTTCAGACCCCAGTAAGGGCCATTTACCAAGAACTTACACGTCCGATTGTCCACATGGAGGACAGTCACGCCATCGTGGATGCCCTTCCCACCGACTACAGTATGGCTGCTAGTCTCCAACGCATCCGGAAGACACAGCAGCCTCCTCTCCCAAGATCCCTGGCAGGCATCGATCTCACCGACTGTCAGGACCTACACAACGTCCTGATCGACGACGGAGCGGAGGATCGGATCCTTGTGGTGGGGGACAAGGACAGTTTTGCCCTGATGTGTGACTCGCGTCGGGTGCACATGGATGGTACCTTCAGAAGTTGCCCTTCCCTGTTCTCTCAACTCTTCATCATCCACGCGTTGGTCAAGTCCACTGTAATCCCAATCCTGTACTGCCTCTTGCCCGGTAAGAACAGCACTAGGTACACTCGTCTCTTCTGGCTGTTGCAGGACAAGGCAGTGGAGCTTGGTGTGCGCTTCAACCCCCCTCGAGTGTTGGTGGACTTTGAACGTGCGATTCACCGTAGCTTGTTGGAAGTGTTCCCAGACGTGCGGATTCAGGGCTGCTACTTCCATTACTGCCAGGCCGTGAGAAAAAGGTTCTCTCGACTGGGCCTCTCCCGGTTTGCGCACCACCGTGGTACGGTGCAAAGCGTGAAACATCGCATCTACGCACTGCCCTTTGTCCCCCTACACAAAGTAGTCGATGTCTACCGGACCTTCAGCAGCGAAAATGGATGGGATGTGCTACCCATGTTTGTGGTGCGTGACATGCGCAAGTTCCTCAGGTATTTCGAACGCAACTGGCTGAACAACCACCCAGAGCGTTGGAATGTCTTCGAAGCGGACGTGCGCACCAACAACCATGTCGAGTCGTACAACAAGAGAATCAACAATCAGCTGACCGCACATCCAAACATTTTCCGGCTATTGGCCTACCTCACTCATGAGATCGACAACTCACGAATCGACATTATCCAAGGCAGCCAACATAAGAGGCGGCGCCCACAGCGTCTGCAAGAACGCATCAAGAATGCCAAAATAGAGGAAGCAAAGGCTGACTACTTAGGTGGTGAGGCTCTAATGATCTTCCTGAATAGAGTCGTCGACATCTACCACCCCCCAAAGGCTCGATTGGATCACCGAGCAGTTGACCCAGCAGAATTGGTCGGAGGTCCTGACCAACCACAGGATGCGCCACCTGTCTCCGATGCCGAGCTTGACGCAGACATGGCTGACCCAGACGACCCAGCTGATGAAGACTTCGCCAACTTCGATGACTGAAGTGCCCCTCTCCGTTTCCCAATACACCACAAAAATGGCCCTTTTCAGGGCCCCATACTCTCACAAAAGTGATCACTCTTATACCCCTACAGCTCAAAATCCAGTTTAACATATTTAACATGTTTAAAATATTCTAAATAATTTCAAACTTGCGGCGCTCCGCTCTCATACTGCCTATTTGATAAGTCAGACTGGGTTTCAAACCCAGAGTAAAAGATTCTCCCAAAGTCCCCACTGGCGGCGCCACTGGTCAACCGATGAGCGGCGCGATATCGAATATGATATTTTATAAATCTCGAAAAGTTTCAAACCAAAAATATATTTTCCACTAAGTCCACACCAGCCGCGCTTATATGATAAGTCAGACTGGGTTTCAAACCCAGAGTAACAGATTCTCCCAAAGTCCCCACTGGCGGCGCCACTTGTCAACCGATCAGCGGCGCGAATATTATATTTTATAAATCTCGAAAAGTTTCAAACCAAAAATATATTTTCCACTAAGTCGACACCAGCCGCGCTTATATGATAAGTCGTCAGACTGGGTTTCAAACCCAGAGTAACAGATTCTCCCAAAGTCCCCACTGGCGGCGCCACTGGTCAACCGACCACTGGCGGAGCCACTGTCGCTATCAAATATTATATTGTATAAAATATAAAATATTATATTTTATAAATCTCAAAAAATTACAAACCAAAAATATATTTTCCACTAAGTCACCAGACCCGGGGACAGTGTTTGGAGTCTGCACAGTGGCGCTTATATGATAAGTCAGACTGGGTTTCAAACCCAGAGTAACAGATTCTCCCAAAGTCCCCACTGGCGGCGCCACTGGTCCACAATAGCGGCGCCTATTTGATAAGTCAGACTGGGTTTCAACCAAAGAGATGGGGAAACCTAGTAGGCGCTACCATGAGCTGTTGTTTTAGGCCATTCGCGCCTGCCTCAGAATCAACCTACCTGTGACTACACTTGCGCGCCTGCCCCTGTAGTCACAGGTAAGTTGTTTCCCAGGCAGACTGGTGTTGAAACCCGGCGACCTGTTGGGCTGATAAGGAAGCAGTAGACTGGGGTTGCAACAAGGCGGCGCGTAGTTGGTTTTGTGGCGCTGCCGGCCGGCCTGCCGTCCCCACCTGGCCGGGAGCGCGTGTGAGTCGGTGGTATGACAAGGGCCGGCCTTACCTGGCCGACGCGGTAGACTGGGTTTCAAAGCCGGTCTAGGCTAGGCTAGGCGTTAGACTTGGGCTGCAGCAAGGCGGCGCGTAGTTGGTTTTGTGGCGCGGCCGGCCGGCCTGCCGTCCCCACCTGGCCGGGAGCGCGTGTGAGTCGGTGGTATGATAAGAGCCGGCCTCACCTGGTTAGGCCACAGGTATATAAGCCTGATAGGGCAGGTAGGGGTCACTCAGATCCAAGATGCCACTCAAGAATGTACCATGGAAGGCCACTGAGAAGGATGTTGCTGTTATTTTGGGCCACCCGGAAAAACACCTGCTGACAGCAAGTTCTGCTGTAGTTAACTTCATACGGCCTGAATACCTGTCGGTTTCTATTTGCTGGAAAATGCTGTTGGCTGCATGTGACGATGAGTGCAACAGAGAGGTGGTTCCTGCCATGACCCAGAAGGCACTGGGTGTGTTCGAGCCGACTAACCTCACATGTATGGCCATCCAGGGACGTTGTGCCCAAGGACCACCAGCTATACCTGGAAGATTCTGGGCCATGTTCGGCACTGTTGGAGAGCTCAGTACCCTGACGACCAGGGACCGTGCACTAACACAGCTGCGATGGGCCAGAGACCATTTCCGTGAACTTGGGCAGCCCGGACCTCAGAACCTCCCAGTCAATGCCCCACTTTACCCTGATGAGCAGTAGTATGGACGACATCTACCCCTGACCAAAACGGCCCTTTTCAGGGCCAACAGACAACTCTCATAAGAGTTGGTCTTTACTCATTGACCGCGTTGATGGGGTTGATTCTATGTTAGGCGTCAGACTGGGTTTCAAACCCAGTCTGACGCTGGAAAAAAGGTGGGCGTCAGACTGGGTTTCAAACCCAGTCTGACGCCTAAAAACCTAAACGCCTGGTCGCTATTTATTTTTACATTACTTAATGAATTATATCATTAGAATTAGTACTGGTTGGCGTCAGACTGGTATTCAAGCCCGCCGATATTTTTTATTTAAAATTATTGAATTATGTGTATACCTTTACATCTGGTTTGAAACCCAGTCTAACTATAATGTGTATATTTTTCACCTGTATTACCAAACAACGCTCACAATAGATTATTTTAAAGTTTAGGATGTACGGTTGATGTTTACTTTAAAAATCAATTACTAAGTATTAAAATCAGACCCGACCAGATTCATGGTAGACTGGGTTTGAAATAAAGTCGCCGATAAAAATTATGAGTACAAGTCCCCACTGGCGGCGCCACCGGTCATCCGACCACTGGCGGAGCCACTGTCGATATCTAATGTTATAGGTTATTTTTAGTTTTAACACATCTATAGAAGTTTTAAACCCAAACAATATTGTCTATTTAATTCCCCACTAGCGGCGCTAATATGAAAAGTCAGACTGGGTTTCAAACACAGAGATAAAGATTCGCTACACGTCCACACTGGGGGTGCCACTGGGCTATATTGTGTTATGATTGTTGGTCGATGATTAGACTTGGTTTCAAACCCATTGTAGGGTAAGCGTCAGACTGGGTTTCAAACCCGCCGATATATTTAGATTAAGTTTCGCGTAAATGTAACTGGTCTGTCACTACTTAACAGTACCAGTTAACTATAATAATATACAGGTAGTGCATTAGACATACTTAGACGTTCAATTACTAGTAAGTTCGTCCTAATTTAATTAATAAAAGATTACCGACATATCATATACACACAAATAACAACAAGTTTTTTCCAATTCAAATAAATTATTATTAACAATAGAGTCAAAGTATATACAGATATACAGAATATTTACAGAAACTATTTACAGAAATTAGTACAGATTATTTACAAACATTACACGACCGCTAGAGGAACAAGGGGCACAATATTTAAAACTGGGGCCGCCGCCCCCCCCCCCCCTCCTGATCGTCATCATCCTGGTGCCGTTCTGTGTATCTGGTGGGGGGCGAGTCCGGGGGTTGGCGGGTGTCTTCTTCCGGCTCATCCTCCGGCTCCGACTCTGCTGGTACCTCTGCAAGAAAGACCAGCTGTACAATAATTTGGTTGTGAAATTGAGAGTAAAAGCTGTTGAACACAAGTTTTGCTATTCATACAGCAAATGTTCCTAAATGTTGGAAAACTATAGGGCCGCCCCCCCTCCCCCATCAATTAATACGGCAAAAGTTATTTAAAGGTTTGATAAATATTTTTATTTGAAGGTTTGAAAACTACTTTTACCGGCCTGCTTAAACCTGGTGCATATGTATTAGTGATCCTCAAAACAAATCCGATATAAACTTACTCTGCTTCTTAGACTTCTGGGCCCTCTTGGCCCGTGCGCCCTGGCCAGCTCGCTTCTTCTTTGGGAGGGGTGGCAAGGGGGGGCTCTCGTACCCAGCGATGACTGAAAAGTAAAGGTGGATTAGGCCATAACTTCTTATTTTCTGCGTCGGAATCACAGTGTATCCACATGTGGGTTGGTTTCTGAAGATGAATCACAATCTAACGGCGGTCTAACCTTTTTTTATATTTTTTATGGAAAAGGACAGGTTAGACCAGGTTTGAAACCCAGTCTAACCCGTTTTATCTAACCCGTTTAAAATTTGAAGTCCAGTCCATCACATTTATGCCTTAAAACAATGTAAGACATTGGGGAGTTAAAACTTACCTCTGTCGGTGAACATGCGAGCAGGGATCCCCGCATCGCGCCGCCTGCCAGCCGCCGACTGGCGGTCGTGGTAGTTCTTCATGGTCTGAATGGGGAGCTCCTCATCGTCAGGTGGGGCGTTCTTCACCTTGGGTACGTACTTGGCCTGTGCAATGATACAATAGGTTAAACCATTGGATCATTTTATGACAAACGGTCTAAGGTTATAATTACTCAGGCACAACTGAATGTCAGGTTACTTCTCCAGTGCAACAATATTTACCAGTTTGGGGAAAATAACATTCTGTCTTGAAACCCAGTCTACCGTCATTTTTACAGACCAGACTTGAAACCCAGTCTAACTAATCTTAATTACTGGCGTATTTAAAAGAGGCGTGTTAAGAACCAGTCAAACATACAGGAGGTATAACCAAGAAACTCACCCGGGCTTTCATGGCCCTCATCTCCCGGTCCGCCTCAGTCCTCTCGGCGGTCATGGGGGACAAAACCCGGTTGGGGCCGCGTCGGCCGGCCTGTACTGGCGGCACCCCGAAAACCTGTAATGGTGTATGTTGGTTTGAACCCATGGTATGATGAACATTTTTCTATAAAGGTGGATTTCATAGAAATATTGGGTTAGCTGGCAAAGTGAACAGGTCTATTAAGGCTCGCCGGATACACGTTTAGGCCTACATGTATACCCCTTGACCCAGTTCCCGTACATGAACCAACACGCCCGAGTCCCCGTCAGGTTTTGTTTCAAACACAGTCTTACTCTGACGATAAGGTAGTTAAAAAGACTGAAACTTGCTTTGAAACCCAGTCTAACATCAAGGCTTGTACTTACGATAGGTATGTTGAGTCGGTCGGCCGCTGTCACGCGCCGGGCGTATTCCGGCGTCGGGGCACGGGCCGGCGGCTCCTCCTTCCCCTGCTCCGGCGTTGGGGAGCGGTCCTGCTCCTCCTCCTCCTCCTCCGGTGCCTCCTCTTGTTTACGCTGGGCCCTCTTGGCGGCCCTCTTTGCTGCCCTCTTTGCAGCCCGCCTTGCACGTTTTCGGGCCCTCCTTTCCTGATCCTCCTCCGACTCCTGGGCCTCCTCCTGCACCATGACCTGGGCCTCCTCCTGCTCCTCCGAGGCCCCGGGGTCCTCCGCAGCCGCCTCAGCCGCCTCAGCCGCCGCCTTCATGGCGGCCTTCTTCTCCTTCCTCCTCCTTTTCTTCTCCCGTTTGTTGTGCTTTCTTTTGATGTCCTCGTCCTGTGAAAAAAGGTTGCGTACAAAGGTGGCTGTTTCTCCCTCCGACCCGGAGGTGGGGGGAGATATATTTTCCATTCGCTGGCTGGGGGGTAATCCGACGTGTTGGGTGGTTTTGGGTGGCGGTCAGACTGGGTTTGAAACCCAGCGGACCGAAGCGGGCCCTTATATATGGCCCCAGGGGTGGGGTGACGCCACGCCTGATAACATGCCCTTATTAGGAAAAAAGCGACGCTGATATCGTGGGAAAGCCCCTAAGAGCGACTCTGACGTCAGCAAGGTGTCCCAGTTATGGGCTTCTTTGCCCACATTTTGTAGTACTGATTTAGTACAACAAACAATAATGAAGTCTGGCTTTAAAACCCAAAAAATACTGTTAGACTTGGTTTGAAACCAAGTCTGACCGTTAAAAATTCTTCATGGCCGTATTTGAAACCCAGTCTAACTTAGGCGGTGTTTCTAGCGACCGAAGGCGGGGCCTAACCATACTTCGTTTGGGTCGTCGCCGCGTTTGAAACCCAGTGTAACACCCTACACCATACGAGCGCACACAACCTTGAACTGCCTAATTCAGTCTGGGTTTCAAACCCAGTCTGACCCGATTATTAATATCAGTTGATCGGGTCGCCGCGTTTACAAAAAAAGTTAGGCCGAAAGAAGGGCGGGGGGGGGGGGGGGGAGGGTCGAGCGCGGGGGCGGAGAGACCGTGCGGGGAAATATCATCCCGGGCAGTCGGACCGATAGGTTCGGCCACCACGCTGGCGGGTTAGACTGGGTTTGAAGGCCGGTCTGCGCCCCAAGCACGGTCTAGGCCTAAGCCTAACGGGGGCGTTTTTAGACACTTCTAGCAACCGCGGTTTTGTTTGTACAACAGTTTAGTGGACCGAGGGCGACCGACCCGGCGGCCTAATCCCCCACCCCCCGCCCACCTACTTAACCCCAATGTTGTGATACGTTGACTAGCGAGCGGCAGTCGCAGGGGCAGCTACAGTTTAGTACACAGACTATTCTCATATGGAGAGAGCCAGAGTGGCAGAGTGCCCAACGTCTTAAAAAAACACCCCGGTCTGTCTGATACACGCACTGGGGACCTTCCCCCGGATGGAGATTTCCTCTCATCTGTTTTAAAAGGGAACCTCCACACCTGTTCGGGAGTCGCCCGTCAACCAGCTGTGCTCAAGTCATGTTATAAGGGGCGTGGGTAGATCTAAACCTGAGCGAGAAAAGAAGAACTATAATTAAGGTATAATTTAATGCGAAAAAAAAGAACTATAATTAAAGTATAATTTCAATGTTAAAATTTAGTAAAGGGGATGCTCTTTTTTGTCTTGTTCTTCAAAAGGCATAGTTCACAGAGTCTAGACAAACAGAATACCACAGGCATTCTTCTTTTCCTGATGAGAACATGTGTATCAGTTTAATCCTCAATCATTAACTTGATGTGCTCTGCCTAGGAAGTGATTAGTCAGCAAACTTCTACAGCTAGTCCTGATTCTGGACAGTGCCTTTCGGCTGCTTTTCTGGCCTTAGGGCAGGTGACTGCAGACAGCGATTGGGCAGATGCGGGTAAGGGGCGTACGGGGGTCAGGTAGGAAACGAGCAAGCAGGGGCTGTATAGGCGGGGGTCGAGCAGGGAACAAGAAGGGGTGAGCAGGAGGTGAGAAGGCGATGAGTAAGGGGCGAGCAGGGGACAAGGAAAGGGTGGGCAGGAAGAGGCAAGAAAAAGGGACGAGTTAGGGGTTAGCTGGAGGCGAGCAGGGGATAAGTCAGGGGTGAGCAGGAATTAAGCAAGGGACAAGTAGGGGGTGAACAGGGCAAAAGTAATGGTTGAGCAAAAGGCAAGCAGGGGGCTAGCTGCAGGCGAGCAGGGGACAGTAAAGGCTTAGGCTAGGACAACAGGAAGTAAGCAGTGGCTGGGTATGTGAATGGGGAAAATTAAGGAGGTGAGCAGGGGGCCCCAGAAGGAGAGGTGCAGCTGCTTCCTACACTAAGAGACATGGTGGGAGAAGGGGGTGGTACTCCTTGGTGGGAGAAGGGGGTGCTACGCCTTGTCTGGGTCTGGGCGTGTCTGAGTCACCAGAGGCCGGGTCTAGACGGAGTCTTATCATAAAACCGTCTAACCAGTCAGTCGGGATCATCCCCCTGATATACCCTACTCCCATGAAATCACCTTGCCTGTCATACGTTCTATTTACTGGGAGGGCCTTTGACTTCTACTTTAACGTCCCACAGGGAGGTGTATAATAGATGTGTTATTTAATTCATGGGGCCTTCCATTAAGTATGTACGCAGCAAGGGGGGGGGGGGGGGAATCTGAGATTCTTAAAGATTTGCGTTCGTTCCTGTTCAATTCCAATGCGTACTTTATTCCATGGGGGTTGGGTGGGTCTAAAATTTAGGAAATTTTACGAACATACTAAATGGAAGGCCCGAACAAATGGCAGTGGATACTGCCTTGAACAGTATGTCCGAAATATGTAAATGAGCTACTAATATACCACTGATTGTACACTCTATCTCATTTAAATATTTCGGACATACTGATCTCCCACTGTTCAATAACTGTATTCCCACTGATTTCTACTGATTTACCACTTAATTCCTACTGCCAGCTAACACTGATCATGCACGTAGTACATACTGTATTCCCACTCCTTTTTGGTCCGGGAATTATATGCATGATGTTACGGTGTCAAATCCCAATCCCCTGCACGGCCCTGCAGGGTGAGGCCCAGACTCTGCGCCCATTACTATGAGTAGTATACGGATCGACCCTTTTAGACACCTTAGAACGACTTTAGAGTAGCAGGGGCACATTTCCTCCGCTGCACTTAAGCTTCCTAGCATCTATTATTCAGACGGATAAGATACAATCATTGTTTAAACTTTTCCAAACACTATAGAAATTCTAAATATGAATGTTAGGTCTTTTCTGTAGATATTTATCTATTCTTCACGTTTACACAAGATCTTCTAGATAGTTCTCATGTAATACTTTCAAATATTTATGATTAGATAGTTATAGTATGGTGGTTAACGAAGTATCATGAGCAAAGGTTCTAATACATAATATATAATCCAGTATTCATGTCTTTTGTTCATAATCAATCGGAATCCGTGCAATCTTGAATACTTTTTTCACTTGATTCTTAAACTTGACTTTGGTCGCTTTCTGTATACTACATACTGGTTAACTTAATATGCCTACTGGTTCACATAATATTGTGCTATATGATGGGTGTGTCTGTCTCTGTGTGTGCCATATGGTAAACCTCTATAAAGCCCCATACCCACTAGGCGATTTGGGCTTGGTCGCCCGTCAGTATGCTATATTGAAATGAACATGTTTGATAAAATCGTCGGGCAAATCGTCGGGCGATTTTCCCGGCAATTCATATCAAACATGTATATTTCAATATAGCATACTGACAGACGACCAAGTCCAAATCGCCTAGTGGGTATGGGGCTTTAGAGACAAGTAAGGCCGTGATATGTATGAATTTAGTTATGTGTAAGTGTGTGAGATATGTATGTCAGTGGTGTGTGTGAACATATGCCTTACTGTATGCGTCATGCAAGGTTCCTGTGTGTGTGTGTGCATGCGTGCATGAGTGCGTGTGTGCGTGCGTGCGTGCATGTGACACATATGAGGCCACAGTGTTTGTGTACTGAGGCCTTGCTGTATGTTATGTAAGGTAGTGTGTGTGAATTGAGGCCCAATTATGTGACACATATGAGGCCAAAGTGTGTGTGAACTATTTCCCTACCTATGTGAGACATATCACTACAGTCACACAATCGTTTATCCCCATTACCCCGTGACCGTCTGGGGTAATGGGAAACGTGGCTCGTGCCCACTGGGTGCTGGCTTCCTGGCACACCGTGTAGTGGGGTGCAGGTGGTCTCAGGAGGCACCGTGCCCATTGGTGCTGTGTCCAACTCTGCCCCCCAAAGGCTGTCCATAAAAACATCATGTTTGTGAACGACTGGCCAGGTGAGATTCACTAACAGTGCAACCCAAAAGATTTATTTTCTTTAGGATATTTTTCCTTTAGGATTTTTTTTGAATTTACAGATATAATCAGGGATATACGTTTTCAGATTTTTGTCTGTTTTCATATTTCTTTACAATTCAGCATCTCTGATATTAAAGGAAAACTTGCACATGATTTGTCACAATCCTACTTTTTGTTTAATGAGCCACTCTTGGGAATTCTTAAATAATTTCAAAAGAATTTTTTGAAAAAGTCAAAGTATTAGTGAATTATAAAGGAAAGAAAATACAATTTGGGAATTCCCTAATTTCTGAGATTGTCAGTACTCCCCTTGCTACGTCATAATAATGGGATATTCCTTGCCAAATAACTTGGGAATTTCAGGTAATTGAATGAATTTAAGGTATTAGAATATACAATTAATAATAGCCTGTGTGGGGCTAGATAAAAATTGCTTATACTAATGATTAATTTCCTTTCTATATAGGTGTGAGGCTTAGGGATTCCCTTTTATCAAATGCTGGGATTCCCCATAAATGTCCTTGTGACGTCACAAATTTGGGGATTTCCCTTAAAAACCCATAAAATAGACTAAATATTAAAGTCTCATAGCTCAGTCTTTATCTGGTATATTCTTAAAATATCTATAACATCAATAGTTATTGATGCATTTGTCATGCTCGACGAATTTCATTCAAAAATATTCATTCTTTAATTATGTGCAAGCTTTAACTTGAAGAATCTATTGATTAAATTTATACATTTTGTTACATTTTGAGATCATTTCTGATTAAGTTTATACTGACTCACATTTCTCAATAACCCTGACTTACATCCCTATATAACAAGGAAAGATTGTGTACATGTATGAAAGTTGCACACACACTTACAAATATAAAGCAATACATTTAAATGGCGCTGGCAGATCAGCTACCTTACTCCAATTAGTGGACATATTGCTCTGTCCGGTCTGTCCTTCTCATACTGTGTCTATGCTGTATGTAAGTAAAATGAAACCTTGTCTCGGTAAAAGTGAAGGGATGAGGTGTCTAGCTTCTCATACAATCGATCACTGTCGCCGTCCTTGCTATGACCCTGGCAGTTGAATAGGGTATTAAACGACCAATAACCAGCCAATGTGTGGCCTAGCCAAGGTCAAAGGCCTGGTCCTAATACATTGATGCCATTTTTGCTTTGGGGGCGCCATCTAGTGGTTATTGGTGGAACACGCCCCCAAAGCCTTACTGTCGGATGTTTTTCCATTGTGTAGAGTCATGAGGCGTGAAATTGGTCCTAATTGGGCCCTTCACCTCTCCCCTCCTCCCTCCCCCTGCCTCTGCCCCTGATTGGTCAAGGCAGTCCCTTCTGGTTGGCCTTGATTGACAGGTGAGGGCTGTGTGTGCCCCGCCCCTCCCCCTCTAGCCCCCTTGGCACGTCCACTGCCCATAGGAGAGGTTGGGACTAAAGTGGCAATGGCGGTAACCGGGTGGGAGTTCGATGGGGAGGGGGGGGGCAGGTAATTGACCCTAGGCCTATTCACACCGTCCATGAATTGCACCATAGAACTACAGTCTCTTGCACTTCTATGATTGGACGCACAGAGGCTAGATATTAGTATAGGTGACTATTTCTCGCCACCAAAGCAAGCTTTTTCAGTCCAAAGGACTGAAAAATATGCCGTCTCTTGTTCTATGGTGATCCATCTGTAAATCAAATTTATCAGATGCAGACCGCTTAGTATTACTGTGTTTTTCTGTTTCTGGTGACAATGTACAATTAACTTAACGTCTTTTTTTCTTCTCTTTTCAGGTAAGTACCTGTTACCATGGCGACTGCCGGTGAGGATGTGAGTAGACGGTTTGTCTCTTGGTGTGGTCAGGCACACAGACCTGGGCCCATAGCTTAGTAACTAATTTTGGTAATCAGGAAAATTTTGATTAGGGTCTCAAGATCAGCATTTTACCAAAATTAACGGTGTTATTTCAAAATAGTCTTGAAGAGGGATTATTAGTCTAGAATTCGTTTATGATGGACAGAATTTCTTATCATGAGATGCTAATCGAAATTTCCCTGATTAGCCAAATCACTTACGAAGATTTGGGCCTGCTTGGCTATTCTATCACCAATAAAACCTATGGTGTGTATATATCATAATCATATATATATATATATATATATATATATATATATATATATACCACATTTACTGATAGGGTAACGTAGTCATAGCAAAACAGCCTAATGGAATAGGAATTGCTAGAAATCTCCTAACGTCTGTAACATAAAACCTTTTGAGACTGAACAGATCGATTCCCATTCATATAACACCTGGTGTAGACAGGCAATTTACGGGGAGTGGGAGGTGATGTGGGTGGAGGGTGGGAGGGTAGACTGTTGTTACATCCAAGTCCACAAGGCGCTCAAACTGGGACTGTGAACCAGCAACCATTTTAGGCAGGAATTCCACCCCATATCCCAGCATGCTTTGGAGCCGCTGGTTTATGGAAGGTAGGACCATAAACCAGCCAAAACCAAACACCCATCAAAGGGGTTCCCCATGCAATTTATAGAGGGCCAATAAAAGAATTCCTTACAGATTTTATGTGGCCACTAGTAGCCATGGACTCTTGTGGGTGTAAGGACCTATTATGCAAGAGGTATCTAGGTCAAGAAAGGACTCGGTGGGAGGGGAGTGTGGAGGGTGGGAGAGCAGGGAGGAGAGTGGGAGGGGAGAGTAGGTGGACCGATTAGACCTAGGTCAGGCAGCGGGCAATAAGAAGGCAAGCCGGAAGCTCGATACGAAGCTTTCGAGGTGGGCAGATGCCAAGTCTTAAATGCAAATGAAGCAGGAAGCAAAGCAGGACAACAAACAGGAAGCCAAAATGGAAAACAGGCAGAAAGACAGACAGCTGGGCATGTTAAAAGACTGGCAATTCAGCAGAAGTCATAATAAGGTCCATAAAATGCAGCTATGATGATAAGGATAGGGCAGAATTTGGGAGCGATGGAAGCTCTGGGAAAAGCCATGAGCACAAATTTTACAGAAGCCTTACATGAAGATGTAACACAAATCAACAACCAAAACATAATAGAAGCCATAGAATGACACATGATTGAAGCAATTGGCAGAGACATTGGAAGCCACAAAATGAAACATAACAGAAGCCATAGACCAGTACATGAGGGAAGCTATAGACAGGTGAATGAGAGAAGCTATAGGTAGATATGTATTGTAAATAATATGCAGAAACAAAATATAGAAGCCAGTTGGGTGGCCTGACTAAAATATAAAGGAAGCCATAGACAGGAGCCATAGTGAGAGATAATATTATGCTAGAAGCTATAGCTAGGAGATACATGATACAAACAATAGGCAGAAGCATAATAGAAGTCAGACATGAGGGACTCCATGAGAAGAGCAATAGCCTGTCCCATAAATTTAAATCAGCTTACCTAGGAACAAAATGCAGTAGAAATCCAGCGTGAAATCAGTACAGAAACAGTAGGGGGGTGAAGTAGGGCTCTAGTGGCAAGTCAGTAGAAATAAGTATGATTCCAGTAGTTGAACAGCAGTAAATCAGTGTGTCCAAAATATTTAAATGAGCTAGGGAGGACATCAGTAGGAATTCAGTAGCTAGTTTAAACATTTGGGATGTACTGATTTAGGCAGTATCTACTGCCATTTGGCCCAGGTAATAATAGAGGTAAAGGTGACAGGATCATAAAGGAATAGGTCAATACATTATAAGGCTATAGAAAGGAACATGACAGAGGCCGTTGGTAGGGACATGAAGAAAATCATTGGCAGAAACATGATGGGATATATTTTGGAAGCCACATGAGCAGCATTTTTAGTTTAGGATATTGGAATGCAGGTAGGAGGTCTGAACCGTTCGATCTCTGTCACCTCCCAACTGCCGCTTATCACAGAGTGAGTGGCTGAGGTGGGCTGAGGTGGGCTGAGGTGGTAAAGGGGGAATGCTGATCTGTCAGAGATCTGTCTCCACCCACCACAACCCGGTCTTATCGTACCGCCCAATATCACCCCACGTCTCTCAACTCCACATCTATCACAGTATCAGCTCTCCGAATTACAGAAACGTTTTTCTGCATGATTATCGGTTTCACAGGTTAGGAGGAGTTAGATCGAGCAATTACACATCTGATTTTCTACAAGCCATTTCACAGGCATGCCAAACTTCCGCGGATCCGCGGAATTCCACGGTTTTTTAAAACTAATTTGGGTCATTTTTTTAGGTTCGTCCAGATCCGTGGAGATTTTTTTTGTTATGTAGCGGGGTGGGGTACCCTGGAAATTTTGTTGACCAAACTGAAAAATCTGTTAAGTTTCAGAGGGTTTTCTTCCTTTATTTTTGAAGGAAACTGTCAGTCTCATCCTAACAACATATTAAGTGTAATTCTTCCGTAACAGCTAGGGTCTTAGGGTGATTTAGTTAATTATATCATTTTCCGCGGAAATAGTTGTATGTAACTGGTATGCCATTTCACTGGATATCACGAGTTGATTTATGTGCTCAAGTAAGACACGTTGAACATGAATATACAATATTTAAAATAAGAAAAATGTGTACTATGTCAGAGGGAGGGGCAGTTCACAGTGAGATCCCAGATCTCACGTCCCTCCTGTCTACTTCACGTCACATGGTGCTGCAACAGAGGAACACGTTCCAACATAAATGAATTCTTTATGCTCAGAATGAATAATAAAATATGTTGGGCATGTCGTTTGATTTCATGAGTGGGGCTCCGTCACTGTGGCCCCACCCCAATCTTACCCTCCTAACCCCCGGGGCCATGAGGGGTCAGAATGGCCGGTCACACCCCCTCTGACCACCTGGTTATTTAAGTGCTGATATGTTACCGTTGAGGAGTCTGTGGGGGATTGGGGGCAAAATATTGGTAATGTAGAAGGGTCATGGTCCGTGGCTTGGTTGGCATGAGATTCTCAGACCCAAGTAATGAAGTATTATACTTCTGTCTACCAAGGACTGGTTCCCATGTATTGGTAGTATATTACAGTTTACCACATACATTTTTTAAAATATTTAGTTCAACTGGGAGATACAATATGGCCATAGGCCATTTTTCGTTGTGTCCCAGCCCCGGGGTCCCAGCATTAGAACATCTAGATAGGCTGGGAATATAATTAAATATGGTTGACAATGCGGTAATAATATGGGACTCCGTCTGGTCTGAAATAAACATAACTAGATTCCTTCAAGTTGAGACCACATACCGGTACCTTTTACACCAGCCTGGCCTTTTTTTTTTAATTGAACCACACTCATTTACATGATCTTCCGTGTAGGTATTATGACAAAGTGACAAAATGAACAATTAGTTCTTCGAACTCATTCCTGTATTGAGTATAGTTGATAATGAGTATAGGGAATATTCTAGGTTAAGAATATATCCCTGTAGATGATATATATTAAATGCTAAATATTGACTTGGGATACAGAAACTTACCTATACCCCCTCCTCCCCCTCTAGATTCCTCACTAACCACCCACTGACCACTCCCTGAGTTTTGTGACAGCGGGAGAGTTTGATTGTAGGCAGATGGTTCAACTTCACCCCTCCCTCCACATCTGCCCCGCCCCCTGTCCCGTACAAAGAATGGAGTACCCCCCCCCCCCACCACCACAGAGGTGATCACCATTTGTTAATACTCAAATCCATATGTCGCACGTCCGCCCACAAGTCCTTGAAGGTTAGGGGTTGGCTACACCACCATATGCCACCCACTTCAGTCACACTCTCCTCCCGCCTTCCCCCTTCTCCCACACACCTGTTGCAAGGCGAGAGGGTCTGATTTGTGACTGTTCTTTTCATGGAAAAGTTGGGACGCGCTTAGTATATGCATAGAGATACATAAGATAGAGAGGAAACAAGGCCTGATCTGACTGGTGCATGTCTGTCTCGGTATTGATATGCAAATTAGCACCTGATAAGGCCTGGTATAGGTTGGGCCACACCTGCTTGGAGAGTGTGAGGTGTGAGACTGCAGTTTCACACTTTTTTGGCCTAGTACCCTAATGATCTTCAAAATTTATATCACTACAATCAAAATGTACTCAATAGGAATGAATAGAAAACAAAATTCTGATTAAGAAGATACCAAAAATGTCATATTTATGTCAATTAGAAATAAAGATATTGACTAATGAAAATTGGAGAAAATTAAGAAAAATCACAAATTTGTCAAAGTTTGGGAGTTAATTTTAGGCAAACCACAAGTTGGATATCCAATTAAGCTTTTATACTACCATGGATAGTTACACTCTATATGAAATGATTGGTTTTATTTGTAGGAAAAATTTTTAAAAGGCCAAAATCTGACTTTGAAGAAATGTCGGAATGAAATTGTATATTCTCGGGAAAAGTGACATGTAGCCACTGTAGAACCCCCAATATGATTTTATTCCTTCCAAATAATCTAATTAGGTTATAATATGATAGGTAACTGTCTCATCAATCACACTGGTGAATATTAGAGCCATAAGTGGCATATACATGGGTTTAGGGGATTACTACTTGACCAATTCAAACCAATGTCAGAATCCAACAAGTCTGATGTAATGCAAAATTGACAAAATTTGGGAGTTAATTATAGGCAAACCACTAGTTAGATTTCCAAATAAGCTATTGTTTCTACCATGAATAGTTACACTCTGTGTGAAATAGTTGGTTTTATCTGTAGGAAAAATTTTCAAAAGGCCTAAATCTGACTTTGAAGAAATGTCGTAATCAAATTGTATATTCTCGGGAAAAGTAACACGTAGCCACTGTAGAACCCCCAATATGATTTTATTCCTTCCAAAGAATCTAATTAGGTTATAGTATGATAGGAAACTATCTCATCAATCACACTGGTGAATATTAGAGCCATAAGTGGCATATAAATGGGTTTGGGGGATTCCTACTTGACCCATTCGAGCCAATGTCAGAATCCAACGAGTCTGATGTAATGCAAAATTAACAAAGTTTGGGAGTTAATTATAGGCAAACCACTAGTTAGATTTCCAAATAAGCTATTGTTTCTACTATGTGTAGTTACACTCTATGTGAAATAACTGGTTTTATTTGTAGGAAAAATTTTTAAAAGCCCGAAATCTGACTTTAAAGAAATGTCGAAATCAAATTGTATATTCTCAGGAAAAGTTGGTCAAGTGATAATCCCCAAAACCCACTTATGGCTCTAATATTCACCAGTGTGACTGAAGAGACAGTTTCTTATCATATCATAACCTAATTAGATTCTTGGTGGGGGGGGGGGCATTAAATGGTACTTGGGGTTCTACAGTGGCTACATGTTACTTTTCCTGAGAATGTACAATTTGATTTCGACATTTCTTCAAAGTCAGATTTAGGCCTTTTGAAAATTTTTCCTACAAATAAAACCAACTATTTCACACAGAGTGTAACTATTCATGGTAGAAACAATAGCTTATTTGGAAATCTAACTAGTGGTTTGCCTATAATTAACTCCCAAACTTTGTCAATTTTGCATTACATCAGACTTGTTGGATTCTGACATTGGTTTGAATGGGTCAAGTAGTAATCCCCTAAACCCATGTATATGCCACTTATGGCTCTAATATTCACCAGTGTGATTGATGAGACAGTTACCTATCATATTATAACCTAATTAGATTATTTGGAAGGAATAAAATCATATTGGGGGTTCTACAGTGGCTACATGTCACTTTTCCCGAGAATATACAATTTCATTCCGACATTTCTTCAAAGTCAGATTTTGGCCTTTTAAAAAATTTTCCTACAAATAAAACCAATCATTTCATATAGAGTGTAACTATCCATGGTAGTATAAAAGCTTAATTGGATATCCAACTTGTGGTTTGCCTAAAATTAACTCCCAAACTTTGACAAATTTGTAATTTTCATCAATTTTCTTCAATTTTCATTAGTCAATATTTTTATTTCTAATTAACATAAATATGTAATATTTGATATCTTTTGAATCAGAATTTTGTTTTCTATTCATTCCTATTGAGTACATTTTGATTGTAGTGATATAAATTTTGAAGACTATATAGGTACTAGGCCAAAAAAGGTGTGAAGAGCCAGTCTCACACCTCACACTCTCCAAGCAGATGTGTATCAACCATGTCCCTTTTGGCTATCCTGGAGAGCTATCCGAGACAAGGAAAATCTAGAAACAACACAAGTTTCCTATCTATGTTATGTATGTCTATGGTATATGGAAATTAAGAGATTATTCAGTGTTTAGGGAATTTCAGGTTTTCTTCCTTCCCATAAAGCTCCATTCCCACTGGACGATTTTGACCAAGTCAGCTGACTGATTGTCGCTAAAATCAGCCAATTCTACCAGAATAGTTGGTTGATTTTAGCACCCATTCATACCAAACATGTGCAATTCAATATTACATACTGATTGGTGATCTCAATGTGATCTCAATCGGTGAGAAAATTGGCCAATTCTTTTAAAAGAAATCGGCCGATTCGTGATTCGTCAGCCCGACCATTTAAAAAACTTGCCATCTAATATCCCTTGTATCTTCCTAAGTATTACATATAAACTGATTTCTGATATTTGTGAAGTCATTCAGGGAAAATATTTGGTAATCATCCAGGGTTTTCCCATCAAGCTTCAATGGTGTGACAGTTGGCATTTTCAGGTAAATGTCAGTTCATACCTTCGCTTTTGCTTCTACAGCATGGCAAATACCCGCAGGGAGCCCCGTCAGATCATTCATACCTGTACTGAACGGACATGGTGATTGAACGGACGCCCGGAGTGACGTCACGAGTTCCGCGAAGCCGCGCAGGCGCCTTTGTTCGCTTCCGCTTGTTACCGGTCATTTATTACGGAGGTCGTTTATTACGGCGGGGACCAGTCAGCGGTCAGTCTCACACGGTTCTCGGAAATATCGTCACCGTCAGGGGAGGGGGGGGGGGGGGGGGTCTTTTACAATGGTATCATTCCTGGGTTGACGGGGAGGGGGACTTAGATATAATTTGGGTAACGTGTGGGAGCAACCCTAGGAAGTGGTGGAGGTGCATCCCCTATGACTATGTTTACAAGCTTAATGGAGGGGGGTCATACATCCTGTTTAAGGCTTTCGATCTGTTTATGCATCAAATTTATGGACCTTACTGTAATCATAGACATACATAACATAGATAGGAAACTTGTGTTGTTTCTAGATTTTCCTTGTCTCGGATAGCTCTCCAGGTATAGCCAAGAGTAAAGGTTTTTGCCACACCTGCTTGGAGAGTGTGAGGTGTGAGACTGCAGTTTCACACCTTTTTTGGCCTAGTACCCAAATGATCTTCAAAATTTATATCACTACAATCAAAATGTACTCAATAGGAATGAATAGAAAACAAAATTCTGATTAAGAAGATACCAAAAATGACTTATTTATGTCAATTAGAAATAAAGATATTGACTAATGAAAATTGGAGAAAATTGAGAAAAATACCAAATTTGTCAAAGTTTGGGAGTTAATTTTAGGCAAACCACACGTTGGATATCCAATTAAGCTTTTATACTACCATGGGTAGTTACACTCTATGTGAAATAATTGGTTTTATATGTAGGAAAAATTTCTAAAAGGCCAAAATCTGACTTTGAAGAAATGTCGGAATTAAATTGTATATTCTCGGGAAAAGTGACATGTAGCCACTATAGAACCCCAAATACCATTTTATGTCCCCCACAGAATCTAATAAGGTTATAATGGGATAGGAAACTGTCTCATCAATCACACTGGTGAATATTAGAGCCATAAATAGCATATAAATGGGTTTTTGGGATTATCACTTGACCCATTTGAGCCAATGTCAGAATCCAACGAGTTTGATGTGATGGAAAATTGACAAAGTTTGGGAGTTAATTTTAGGCAAACCACACGTTGGATATCCAATTAAGCTTTTATACTACCATGGGTAGTTACACTCTATGTGAAATAATTGGTTTTATTTGTAGGAAAAATTTCTAAAAGGCCAAAATCTGACTTTGAAGAAATGTCGGAATTAAATTGTATATTCTCGGGAAAAGTGACATGTAGCCACTTTAGAACCCCAAATACCATTTTATGTCCCCCACAGAATCTAATAAGGTTATAATGGGATAGGAAACTGTCTCATCAATCACACTGGTGAATATTAGAGCCATAAATAGCATATAAATGGGCTTTTGGGATTATCACTTGACCCATTTGAGCCAATGTCAGAATCCAACGAGTTTGATGTGATGGAAAATTGACAAAGTTTGGGAGTTAATTTTAGGCAAACCACACGTTGGATATCCAATTAAGCTTTTATACTACCATGGGTAGTAACACTCTATGTGAAATAATTGGTTTTATTTGTAGGAAAAATTTCTAAAAGGCCAAAATCTGACTTTGAAGAAATGTCGGAATTAAATTGTATATTCTCGGGAAAAGAGACATGTAGCCACTTTAGAACCCCAAATACCATTTTATGCCCCCCACAGAACCTAATTAGGTTATAATGGGATAGGAAACTGTCTCATCAATCACACTGGTGAATATTAGAGCCATAAATAGCATATAAATGGGCTTTTGGGATTATCACTTGATCCATTTGAGCCAATGTCAGAATCCAACGAGTTTGATGTGATGGAAAATTGACAAAGTTTGGGAGTTAGATTTAGGCAAACCACACGTTAGATATCCAATTAAGCTTTTATACTACCATGGGTAGTTACACTCTATGTGAAATAATTGGTTTTATTTGTAGGAAAAATTTCTAAAAGGCCAAAATCTGACTTTGAAGAAATGTCGAAATTTAATTGTATATTCTTGGGAAAGGTGACATCCCCAAAACCGATTTATATGTCACTTATGACTCTGATATTCACCAGTGTGATTGATGAGACAATGTCCTATCCCATTATAACCTAATTAGGTTCTGCGGGGGGCATAAAATTGTATTTGGGGTTCTAAAGTGGCTACATGTCACTTTTCCCGAGAATATACAATTTAATTCCGACATTTCTTCAAAGTCGGATTTTGGCCTTTTAGAAATTTTTCCTACAAATAAAACCAATTATTTCACATAGAGTGTAACTATCCATGGTAGTATAAAAGCTTAATTGGATATCCAACGTGTGGTTTGCCTAAAATTAACTCCCAAACTTTGTCAATTTTCCATCACATCAAACTCGTTGGATTCTGACATTGGCTCAAATGGGTCAAGTGATAATCCCAAAAACCCATTTATATGCTATTTATGGCTCTAATATTCACCAGTGTGATTGATGAGACAGTTTCCTATCCCATTATAACCTTATTAGATTCTGTGGGGGACATAAAATGGTATTTGGGGTTCTAAAGTGGCTACATGTCTCTTTTCCCGAGAATATACAATTTAATTCCGACATTTCTTCAAAGTCAGATTTTGGCCTTTTAGAAATTTTTCCTACAAATAAAACCAATTATTTCACATAGAGTGTAACTACCCATGGTAGTATAAAAGCTTAATTGGATATCCAACGTGTGGTTTGCCTAAAATTAACTCCCAAACTTTGACAAATTTGGTATTTTTCTCAATTTTTTTCCAATTTTCATTAGTCAATATCTTCATTTCTAATTGACATAAATATGTCAATTTTGGTATCTTCTTAATCAGAATTTTGTTTTCTATTCATTCCTATTGAGTACATTTTGATTGTAGTGATATAAATCTTGAAGATCATTTGGGTACTAGGCCAAAAAAGGTGTGAAACTGCAGTCTCACACCTCACACTGCAAGCAGGTGTGGCCCAACCTATGCTATTTGGCCCATACCAGTCCTTATCAGTGCTAATTTACATATCAATACCGAGACAGACATGCACCAGTCAGCTCAGGCCTTGTTTCCTCTCTATCTTATGTATCTCTATGCTGTAATTTAGTTTATCTAGACTCGTCTAGATGAGTTCGTCTACAGCAATAAACGCAATGTGTGGTTGGCTAGAATTAGTCTACAGAGATGCCACTTTTCCTTCTTTATCCGGATTTTTGATTGCAGCAAACTTTTCAGAAATAAGTAATTTTAGGGAAAAAACATTACATTTGTATTCTTAGACAACATAAAGTATTTCTAAAAGATATTTTTAATGTAAGAATGTACGTAATATGATATTTTATTCTTTTTATTTCTTCCTGCCTAAATTCGCGTATTTTCCTGCCTAAAATCCGGAAAGCCTGTTTAAACAGTTTTCCGGATTTTACATGTTCATTGAGTGGCATCTCTGAGTCTATTTTCAGCTGCTTTAGGAGCAATCAACTTCTTTGAAATCCAAAAGTTGTGATGGGTGGGAAGTCTCACAGTTGTTACCTATGCCCAAAGAGTGGGTGCCCCCCCCCCCCCGAGGTATCATTGTTACACCAGCATTGTAGTCTGGGACCTCACCAAAGTGACGTTGATGGTGGTGGTGGGAGGAGGAAGGGTCGCTTTTAATGTTGCGTGTATCATCCGTCTTTTTGCCACTCCCGCCTCCCCTATCATTAGTCTGTAATTACTCTACCCCACCCCACCCCACCCCCCACCCCTCTCGTGCCGTGACTGTGGCATCTACCCGCTAATACTTTCCTCACGTCACGCAAACTGCACTCGATGACCCCACCACTGTCAGTCTCTCATCTCTATAGTCGTTCTGACCCATATAGACCTTACTTAATGGGTCTGTACACCTACAACTGTCCATGGTTCTGATTTGGCTCCTAAGTTTTGTGAATGATTTCTTTTGTTTTTCCTCTATAGCTTGGGTAAACCCTGTGATAGTCGTCAGTGTGCTGGCTGGTTTAGTTACCTATCTGCTATAGACCTGCGGCCCTAAAGCATGCTGGGATACAGGATTGAATTCTCACCAAAATAGAAACTTATGATGAGCCAAAATAGAAACTGATAATATTAGAATTGCTGGTGTACAGACCGACTTTGAGAAACAGTGGATCGGAGTATCATCTTTATACACCCTTTCCATCACTACATTCTACACTACATACATATAACCAACCAAGAAGGGAGTACAAGGGTGGTTATCACCCCGAGCCGGGACCCCGATATCAGCCCGAGGCCAGGGCCCGAAGGGCCGGCCGAGGGGTGATATCGGGGTCCCGGCGAGGGGTGATAACCGCCCGAGTACTCCCTTCGCGGTTGGTTATATGTATGTAGTGTAGAATGTAGTGATGGAAAGGGTGTACAGCAATCAGTGATGGTGGGACTGTGATGTTGCACATTTTTTTATGTTTTTTTCATATAACTCTTTTGATATCCATCAAATCTACAAACAGTAAGCAGTAAAATGTAGCTAGGAACGTTGTGCAGATAATGAAAATGTTAGATTTCTTAATTCTTAATGATTTCATTTTTTCATGAATTTTAGAAAAATAAAAAGTTTCTGTATCACACTGCAGTGTGATACAAGGCTGGTTATCACCCAGGTTTGTATCGCCCTGAGTTAAACTCTTAACTACTAACCTTGTATCACACTAAGGTATAATAACACTATTTACAACCCCTACCCACCCATACCCACCCCTACCCACCGCATACCCACCCCTACCCACCGCATACCCACCCCTACCCACCCCTTGCCGACCCACTACCTTCACCCCTCATTATCAGACAATGGTCCCACATCCCTCATCTTCTCTGACCTTCATTTGTGTCTTTTATTAATTAGGTAAAATACATGCTAACTCCTAGTACCAATGGTAATTTCGGTGGTCCCCAACAATTTAACATCCCCAGTGCCAATTCCCGACTCTATTGTGTCAAGTCACAATGTTAACGTCCCTAATGATGTCGTTAGCTCCATTTGTAACTTCATTAGTCTCCATAATAAAGTCCCAAGTTGCAAGCACATGTAGTCATTAATGTCCCTATGGTAACGACTTAGTCCGCATGGTTCATGATAGTGAAAACGGTAATGACCTAGTCCCCATCGTCCCACATCTCAAGACCCCATGGTGATGTCCTAGTCCCCAATGGTACCCATTGTAAGCGCGGTAGTCCCCATGGTAACACCCTATTCTCCATGGTAACTACCCTAGTCCCCACTGTAATGCCCTAGTTCCTATGGTAACATCAAGATGTCCCATAGTAACATCCTCAGTCCCATGGTAGCATCTTCAGTTCCCATGGAAACATCCCCACAATCTTAATCCCCATGGGAACATCCCAAATCCCCATGGTTGTATTTCGTGTCCCCATCAAAAGGTATATTTCAAAGATACCATTGCAATGCCCCCAGTCTCCATGGTAACGTCACGAGTCCCCAAGGTCCCCAAGGTCTCCTTCGGTAAGGATCTGAGTCCAGTGCCCAGGCTCTCCTGACCTATGTCGTTTCTGTGTGTACGTAGAGTATAGTAGACTGCTGTGTACATACAGAATATCCAAGAGTTGTTTACAAAGTCACAGTGCACGGTCTGCACTCAGATAGTTCTATTATACAGGAATGTAAGTTTTCATATTTAAATCTGATTTCAGATTTTTTCACATCATCACATCAAAAAACATTTGTTTAAATGAATTCCATGACGTTTTATAGCATTTTAAGATTATTCAGAATTTTCTGTCTGGGGTTTCAGATTTTTTCATTAACCCTGACTCACATCCCTGTTCTATAGACCTTCGGCAGAGTGGTAACGTAATCATTTTTTGGTGATAACCATGCAGTGATCATGACCGCATGGCTATGAAATAAATCCAGAATTTATCATTCTAAATGATAATATTGAAGGTTAAAAATGATTTGGTGAGATTGTTATAAGGAAATTTGCTATAAAACGAATTCTAAAGGCTTCAGAATTGCAAACAATTGTGGTCATAGATTGATCACCAATAGATTTATCATCAATACGGCGGCTAGCTCATGATCTGCACAGCGTTTATAAAACCACTTCCCCAGCTGACCGTCTGACGGTCGGTCAGGAAGGATCGGCCGGGGTTTTTATAACAGAGTTGTGTATGTGAACACGTAAGGGATAGCGTATCATTACAATATGACAATATCAGATGTACAGTGGTAGATTTAAGGGGTGGGGGAGGGGTGTCAGGACGCTTCTTTTTAGACAAATTGAGCATCTTTTAATCTTAAATTCGGTACAAATGTAAAAAGTATTTCTTCCAGCGGCGCCCACCTTTCAGAAACCTTATCTGCCACTTGGATTTCCTGCAGACTCCTTATGCACAAATCACAAGTTCCACACCTATAGCATTATATATCCGTTTACATGTTTACATGTCAATCACAGAAACTGTATAACCTTTGTTTACATTTCTCAGCACTGTCCCACGTGTATTGGAGTTAGTATTGGCTTAAGTGTGTATTGTTTGGGACATTCTGGCCAACACCCCCCTCCCCCTGCATACATACAAACACACCGCCTATACAACTATTACCCCCTTTGTTCTATGAGAATGCTGGGCTGTTTGGTTTAGAGTGGTTTGTACCTTTGTTCTACACCCCGGGTCCCAGGGGCTACAAACTCACGCCCCCTACCGGGATCACTTCACACCACGCCCTATGACGTAACCCAGGTTACCGCCCCCCCCCCCCACACACACCCCACCTTTAACGTTAACGTAGTCAGCCCTCATCCCCCCCGGGGGGGGGGGGGGGTGGCACTCAGATATAGTTTGGGTAGCGTCTGTGGGCACAGCCTTCAGGAGTGGTCCTGGTGCACTCACTCCCAAAGCTTAAAAGGAGGGGCGGTCCCACATCCTGTTTAAGATTTTCTATCTGTTTATGTATCAATTTGTGGACCTAACAGTGTAATTGAGTAGCATAGGTGCAATTTAGGAGTTTGTCCTGCTTTTGTCTAGAGTCCAGACTCAAAAGGAATACAAATAATGGGCAACAGTTGTCAATTTTCAGCTATTTCAGGAGCGGTAAGCTTCTCTGAAACCCCCAAAATGATGGGCGGGAAGTCCCACAGTTGTAACCCAAGCCCAAAGAGTGAGTGCCCCCCCCCCGGGTCCTCATCCCACCCCCACTTTTAACAATGCTAGGACAGTCAGCTAACTAAATACGGTGGGTCCTTGTAGCAGACTGTACGTGTGAACAGTCCCCTCAACAGTCAAGTCAATCAGAATCAATACTGATGTACTTTTAGTAACAGCTGGGAGATCTATACAGGATCCAAACGTCAAGTTGAGACAAAGAGTATCGACAAGCGGGGAGGCGCTATTGGAAGAAATTTTACGCTTAGCTTTTGTCACAATGATTAGTAAGAGCCTCAAATAGGCAACAGTTAGAAAGCTATATAAACTACAGTTACTCAGCATCGGCAGATCCAGAAGAGGGGGCGCTGGGGCCTTTTTTCAGAAAATTTTGCGTTTTTTTAATGTAAAACTCGGCCAAAAAGTAATTAAGGAAAAATATTTCCAATAGAACCCCCCCCCCCCCCCTTTTTTTTTTTTTTCTTCTCTCTTTCAAAACCCTGGATCTGCCAGTGTACTGTTCTTAGAACACTCGCCCTCTGTAAATTTGATACGAGATATTCACCGCGGACTCAATAATGCACGAGGCCGTTTCTAGGCCGAGGGCATTATGGGGTCCACTGTTGTGTATTTTTCATGTTATTTCCACAGTCCTATTCGTGGCCTCAGGCGGCCGATGAGTTAGTGGGCAACTTCTACAACATTGATGTACCCACTATAAGAATTTATTGGCGAAATAAAATCTAAAACAAACAAGCAGGCCACTCCCAATGACTGCTGTTGGGATACCTGAGATAAACATAGCGTGGTCTTAACCGCCATAGACTATAGCAGTCATTGTTCGGGCCACATGACAAAGTAAGTGCACAGTGGGGCAAAATGTTAAATGTTCTGTAAACAGATAAGTCAATTCAATAATATTTAGCTGTATGTGTTTGTTTTTATCACCCGCATGGCCAGCGAGCAGTGCGTATTGTGCACAGGATGTATTGACAAGCCGTACACACCGCTCCATATTCTCAGCAGTTTCTCAATTTAAGCATTGTATGGGTGATAAAATAATGAAGTACCTTTAGGGTCCTCCTCGAGTTGCTGTACGACCCATTGGGATCGTGCGAACCTTAGGCTTGGCCTTCGGTACGAGACGGTCCCCTATGGGTTGACAGCCACCCTCGGACGCCCCCCCCCCCCCCCCCCCCCCCGCTGTACTTTTTATCATAATATATCCGAACCATCCCTTAACACTGCATTGCCCATTGTAAGTATAACTGACATTCTCTTCCTCTCAAGTTCCAAACCCGACGCCATGTTTTATACAAAGGGTGGGGAACATTGTTCTAAGCCGGCCTCTACATGTCGTCACAGCACTCTGCAACGACATCACCCTCTGCGGCAGAAAATAGTCCTTGGGCTCGCCTATGTAGGCATGTACATGTAACTATATACTGGCATTATAAGATTACTAAGCCCTGCGGCTCAAAAGTATAGTCTTGTGGGTTTTTTGCTGGTGCGGTCCGAGCTCCCAGATCAACGATGTGGCAGAGTCGTTGTCACAGTCTAGGGGTTGTGCGTGGTTCTAATCTAATGGGGATCCACGCATAGGAGACGGCAGAGGTTGGAGTGAAACGTTCCCACGGTGCAGAAAAACAGAGCAGTTTTTGTCCATTTATCTTGGGTAAAATGTAAATGTTAATGGTTCCTACATGTATTACATTCTTCCATTCATGGCCATGTAAACGTCGCATCCCTAGATGGTCTAATGTACATGTCTTGTACAAAGTGGCCACTTGTCTAAAGAAGGCGTACAGTGATTTGATTACAACTATGACCCTTGGGGCTAGGTAAAAATACATTATACAGACCGAGGGCTATTTAGTCTATATCAAGTACACTGAGAATGTTGAATCTTTTTAGTGACAACGCAAATATTTGCAAAAGAATGTACAGACAACCATTAATGCCTTCCAGGGCAATATACAGCTCTGACTATTCACCCACTTTTGAGAGGGCAACAGTGAAGATATGGGGCTTGGAATCCTGAGAATAATAGGGGCGGTCCCATTACCTACCTAACTTGGAAGGGGAATCACCTGGCAGACAAAACAGGCCTGATATACCTGAAACAATAGCAGTTATTACCTCCTGAAAAAGTGACAAAAGTCTGTACCGTTATTGTAAAGGTCACCACCCATGTCTAAGAAGGCTTCTTCTCTGAATCATATAGTATAGTACGTGTATGGTATTAGTGGTATGCCTTATGTCAGAAAAAGGGCTTAGGTGTTTTCTGAGGGGTAAAGTTGTTTTGAAGGTAGTTTCTGAAAGCTTGGAACCTCTACATCATGAATATACATGTTGCCCAAAAATCTTTTTAGGATAACAATGTTTTTGGTAGCCATCTTTAAAAAAACTGAAAAATAGGAATATAGGCCTATAGTTATGGTTTGTCACATACATAAGTCATTTCTGAGGAACTAACATGGTCTGAAGACAGTTTTGGAATGTTTAGAATATCTATTTTTAGAGAAATTATGTTTCAAGAAAAATAACAATTTATATCAGGGTTTCAAGCAGCCAACTTTCAAATTTCTTAGAATATCACTTATATGCAAGAGACAAGTATTTTTTATAGATTCTAGATAAAATTTGAGAAAATTTACCCAACTGTATTCCCTAATTATCCTTTTGAATTATAATTAGTTCATATAGTTGCATAGCAACAGCACTAGGATGTCATATTTCCTTAGCAACTGGGTATTTACAATCTTAAAATAATTTGCAATTGTATATAATAAAGATCAATCCTATGTTAAGACTTCTTTGCTAATATGTAAGGTTTTCTATAGTTTCATGTTGCCTAGCAACAACCTTTTACACAACAAAATGGCTTAGCAACCATTCCCCCTAAGACCTTTCAACATGCAATCTGATAATATCTAATGTGTGTTTGGAGCTGTGTGATGTAAGTGGGCCATTTTGACATATCATAATGTGTATATTCTCTGGGAATCTGGAAACAATGGTGACCTACATGGTTCAGCTAGCAACAGAACTAGACTATCATATTTCCCTAACCACAAGGTATTAGGAATTCTATAATTGTCTTAGATTATATATAGGCAATGATATAAGTAGAAGAGATGTTTAGGGAGATTGAAGGGTCTTTTATCTATTGTGTAGCGACAGCCTAGTGCATAACACACTTACCTAGCAACCAGTATTGAATTTTTTAATTATTATTCAAATAACTTCACAAACATAAAATAGCATGTTCTTCCAGCTATGTCAAAAAGTAAAGACAACAATGAATTATATTGAGATGAACAATATGAAAAAAAAGAAGAAAAAACACATTACTGTAAACAAATAATGTCGACAACTACCATGCACTCAACAACATCAATCTGTCTTTTGAGATAGTATGACTCTTTCATATTTAAAGTTGATCAGCAGCAGGTCAAGGCCAGCAAAATGGCTTGATGCTCCTTGAGTTTTACCTTAGTTTTCAACCGTTGAACCGCTAATGACAACATATGCCAAATATAAACACCTTTGTAATAGGGGGTATTTTGGACTTTTGTTGTTTTTGTGAATTTATGTGAAAACTTAGTTTTTGGATTACTTTTCATATTGTGAGTTGTTCTAGCACAATTGAAGTATTGTCCTTTATTTTCAAAATATAAAGTAAACGCTTTGCCTTATTATAAGTTGTGTCAATCATTTTGTCAAATGATAGATTGCAGTCAAGATCTATTCCCAGACATTTATATGTGTTCATGACATTTCAAATTGCTAATGTATGATACAAGATCCTGTCACAAATTTCATGGTGGTATTTTAGCAATAAGGTAAGAGTCTAATCTGCAATAAGGTTTGACAGTTGTGTTGGGGGTATAGCCTTTAAGTAAGAGAGTCTGTTCACCATAGATTGTCACCCTTATCATACCTCTGTTTATATAGCCATTATCTGTTGAGAGGTGTTAAGAAAACTTTGGCAACCGAGGTCAGAAATGGTAGATTTGGAAGAGGAACTAAAATTCTGGGTTGTCTTGACTCTAGCCTTCCAGGCACTTCTTGGTAAGTGTCACTTTACTGTCTCTCATCGTGTTTAATTGGAGGGACCTTTCCCTTTACCCAGACAATCTGGCTCTTGCTATTCATTCCTTAAAAACTGACCAATTCATTAAATGCACTTGACAGACAATTCTCAATTCATCAACAGGCTCTGCCTTGTACCCTGTCAGGTGGATGACAGAGCTATCACGGTTGCTCAACCCATGTGAATAAGACCCCATGCATATGCATTTCTATCTATTTATTTCAATGGCTGAGGTTTCCTTGGATCAAAATGGTTATCCTCAAACCTTAGCAGCCACAAATCCCTCAATATGTATGAAGAATTATGATGCAACATATTAATTGAATAATAAAAATGGATTTTTTCAGAAATTTTCAAGATGGCTGCTAAATATCATGTTGCCCCAAAAAGAATTTTGGGCAACATGTCATTTTGAAATATGGAAGTCTTGAGCTTTCCAAAACTGTTTTCAGATCAACTTTACCCCTCCGAAAACACCTTTCAACATAAGGCACACCACTATATGGTAATAACTAGAAAATAGTTTTACTGGAACATCTCCCCTCTGTGACCTGAGACATAGTCTGTAGGCCTGACTGCTCGCGATTCTTACTCTGCTTTGAGAATGGTAGGTCGGATTGATAGACTACCTGAAACATGGAGTATAAAACATGTTTACAAGAACTTCTCCCCTCTCCGGCATAAGACAAGCAGTATAAAACACCTTTGGTAGGTCTAATTAACAGCATAATCTCACCTCCCTCTGTCCTTAAACATGCGGAATGTCTAACAACCAATTATCAATAGATCCTCTCCCCTCTCTGACTCGAAAATTGAGAATAAAAAGTCTGGTAAATCTTAGAACAATTTCAGAAGAGCCTTGCCCTTGCTAATCTCATAACCAGTTTACTAGAACCTCTCCCCTCCGCCCTGAGACATGGTATATTAAGCACATAATAATGTTAATAAACATTTTACCAGAACTGCTGCCCAAATTTGGTATCTAATGCACTCCAGCTCCATGGCCATCTTCTAAACAGCCGCCATCATCCCCTTTATGTTATATTTGTATTGTCCACTGGTGACAACCGACCGACAGTAAACGCAAACATATCTGTTATCAAGGGGCATCAACAGCCTTCTGGGGCATATTAGGTTTCAAAGCAGTTGCTAATGTCTATTCACTAATGAGCTATAATTGATAGTCCCCTCTGATACAGAATCAGGGGAAGTAGTCCCGAGGAACAGGTATCAAGGAGCACTAAGTAATTACCTGGTTATAAAAAGCCTACATGTGTTATATATAGCCACGCCTGTCTACAGTCCTTCCCTCATGCCGCGTTCCCACTTGGGCGACCAATGGCAGCGAATAACGTTTAGTCGTCCTTCGATTAAGAAATTAGTACGTCCATGGGCGACTAACTAGTTCCCAGGCTACTAAACAACTAATCGTCATGTTGGGATGCTCTTGTAGTTAGTTGCCGGAGAATGAGACACTTTAGTACGTCACTCGATGATTAACTAGTCACCAATGAGTATAGAAAAATATTAAACACGCAAATATTTTGCCCTAAACCCACGGCGATTAGTGGTTTAGGTGCCAGATATGACGGCGCCAGTGTGGACTTGGTCGCCGGGCTACTATAGGTCTGCAGGGCAAGAAAGGACTAAAAAACTTGAAATATCTGGTCATTCTACCTGTCTTAAAAACGTAGCACTGTTAATAATGTTATAGTAGAAATGAAAGTGGTATATTTAGATTCAGTATATTTTTTTCTATCATTCAATACCAAAATTGTTTGTCTGGCACAAGTATTTTAATAAAGAAATGGGAGTAGAATCTGAAAAAGATGGCACAAGTTTTCAAAATATGAGCATCCTCCCATATGACATTGCTAATGACTATAATAATTAATAATTAATGGGAACAAAGAGAGAATAATATAAAATACATTCTGATGATAAATGGCCATAAATGACATGCAATATATGTTTAGAAAATTCAAAAAGTCATCAATCATGTACTCCCCTACCAGTAAACTTATGTGATTGATATAAACAAAACTGACTACAACTCTTTTAAAAATAGAACTGAAAATAGAACTGAAAAACAAAACCAGCCTTTTCTTGCCCTGCAGACCTATAACAACCTTAGTCATTCACCGACCAAGGAAATCTAGTCGCCCAAGTGAGGACCAGGCTTCAGTCTGTAGGTTGTGAGTAGTGTAGGAGTTGGGGCACTGCTTCAGGCTTCAATGACTGATCACATGCCCTAAGCCAACTTGAAACTCTTTGTCATAAGACTTACAAAACAGGACTGCAGCCACAGTCTTTTGTGTCTGTGTATTTTTACTGACCTATCATACAACTCCTCTCCAGCTGTCTCTTATATGTATGGGTCTAGACCCATACAAAATAAACAGTGTTGCACAAATTTGTGAAGTGATGTGGAGGCCTAGCATTATGACAAGGTGTGTCGGAAATACATGTATAGCAATGTGGACATTTCATAGATTTGACATGTGATATAGGAAATAACTGGCATATAACGAGGTGCAACAGAACTATTTCTTGGTTTGACACCACCCTCCCCCAAATCCAGGGCCCCACTTGTCTGTGTGTGCGAGTACCGTTACTAATGTCCCTGTGACTTACCATAAAGCTCTATACTGCCATACAACTGACTGTTTTTAAGTAAGATTACAAAAAATAACCTAGTACAGCTCAGTATTGGAAGTCTGTTGTACGTGTGTCTGGGAACCAATACTTACTTGTAATACTGCACCGATAGTCTACTGTCTGTGCGTCATGTACCGACAGTCTTCTGCCTGTGCATCTTAGTAATGTAAATGATCCATCATAAGCTTTGTTCTGGCAGCCGGTCTCCCGTCAGTATGTCCTGCTGCCATTCATTAAGTACCTTGATATGCTATATCATGTTTAAATTCAGTACTTTGGATTTGTTCTTCTTCTTTACCTTCTACTGAGGTATAACAATTCCCATGCCATAACATGTATTGTATCATAGTCATATTCATAAATTGAATGAATTCAATATTTTAATTCTCTTTATCTATATCAACTTCTGTATCAGCATTAACTTACTCATGTAACTTAGATGGAAAATTAAAGGGTGAGAATAAACGATCAATGTTTTTCAAAAATCTAACCTAGGCTATAAATGTAATTTGGCTTTGTAAGTACTAGCAGTTTGCTGTCTGTCTATATCTGGGTTATGCAACTAAACTACAACATAGCTCTGTACTGCTATTCATCTCTCTGTCTGTGTGTCTGGGTAGTATCTATAACTCCTCTTGTCTCAAGGCCTCCCATGTACTTAAATACCCAGTCCCTAAATATACCTCTGACCGGGCACTCCGCGACAGTAAAACAGTACCTGCTGCCAAGACCGATGGCCTGGGAGGCCGGCAAAGTCAACTAAAAAAAGTTGATTTACTTTGAAGGCCACAGGAGTCGCTGACAATAAGCTTTGTCTGCTGTGTGTGGTGTGCTTCGTCACAATCATACCTAGCTGATCAAATTATGCGTGTACACACCTGTAATGGAGGGTCTACTCTTTGTGCAAATAGTGATCACAATGTTGGCATAGTTGGAGGTGTAATATTGTAGAGGGGGGGGGGGCACTGAGTGGTCAGTGGGTGGGCACTGGGTTGCCACTGAGTGGCCATTAGTAGTCATTGGGTGGGCGGGTTGGCATGGGAGGGTCAGTGGGCACTGAATGGATGGGCATTGAGTATGGGTCTAGACCCCTAAATTTGACATGGAGACACAGCCTTTTTCTGCCAACTGATATGCGACAGGACCAATTCTTAAAATCGACATGGCCTTTTCTTAAAATCAACATGCGACATAACTTATAGTGACATTCGACAGGTTTTTTTCTTAAATTTGACACGACAACATGGCTAGTTCTTAAAATCGACAGGTGACATCGGGGCCCCCATCCAGACCCCCTTGAGTAGTCAGTTGGAGGTACTGGGTGGTCAGTGGGTGGGGACTGAGTGGTCAGTGGATGGGGACTGAGTGGTCTGTGGGTGGGTGCTGAGTGGTCAGTGGGTGGGTGCTGAGCGGTCACTGGGTGGGCGCTGAATGGTGAGTGAGTGGGCACTGAGCGGTCAGTGGGCGGGCACTGAGTGGTCAGTGGGTCGGTACTGAGTGGTCAGTGGGTGGGTGCTGAGTGGTCAGTGGGTGGGTACTGAGTGGTCAGTGGGTGGGCACTGAGTGGTCAGTGAATGGTCAGCGGGGGACACTGAGTGGTCAGTGGGTGGTCAGTGGGTGGGTGCTGAGTGGTCAGTGGGTGGGCATTGAGTGGTCAGTGGGCTGGCACTGAGCGGTCAGTGGGTGGTCAGTGGGTGGGCGCTGAGTGGTCAGTGGGCTGGCACTGAGCGGTCAGTGGGTGGGGTCTGAGCGGTCAGTGGGTGGGGTCTGAGCGGTCAGTGGGTGGGCACTGAGCGGTCAGTGGGTGGGCGCTGAGCGGTCAGTGGGTGGGCGCTGAGCGGTCAGTGGGATGGGTCTGAGCGGTCAGTGGGTGGAGTCTGAGCGGTCAGTGGGTGGGCGCTGAGCGGTCAGTGGGTGGGGTCTGAGCGGTCAGTGGGTGGGGTCTGAGCGGTCAGTGGGTGGGCGCTGAGCGGTCAGTGGGTGGGCGCTGAGTGGTCAGTGGGTGGGCGCTGAGTGGTCAGTGTTAATTCGTTACAATGTAAGATGAGTGTTTCTGTGATGTTTTGACCATAATTATGTTGAATGGTGACACGTCCACCAACTGGAATAGGATTTGGGGTTATGGAAGAATCCCTGTAATGTTTAGAAATGAGAAACATATCACTAGTTTGCTCAATTACAACTTTTAAGAGTAGGCCTGACAAAACAAACTCAATTATATTGAAACTAAATTCCACCCCAGTGCGCATGCACCCAGAACCTCAGTCCTGCCAGGACTTCAAGCCTGCTGGAACTTTCCTCATGCAGCCCATCTCTCCGCTGGTTTCCCCAGCTGGTCCCCGGTCAGTCCTCCAGCAGGCCGAGTGCCTGGATCACTCCTCCTTTGTTGGGCCACAAGAACGGCTTCATTTCCGGTCTGGTGACGGACGCTGCTAGGACGCTGCCGGTGACAGGCGCGACCCCTGTCGGCGACGGATCGAATCACCGACGTGAGAGGACAACCGACAACCGAGTTATCTGTCACACTGAATTCATATTGAACAAACTCACAAAGTGCAATCAGCGCTGCTATTGTCAGTTAATTAAATCAAATATTTCAGCCTTCATTGAGGGGGAATGAATTGAATACAGGTATTTTTTTCCATCTGCAAGCAATGCATCAGATCGACCATCCAGTCCATTCTAAATGATTGAAATTGATGGCCGTTTTCCTAGAATTGACGGCTGCTTGGTCAATGAAAGAATAGCAGGGTTTGAGGGAGTTGTGAGAGGGATTCTGTGTTGGGGGAGGGGGGACTAGAGATTGATGAGAGAATGCCGTGTCTGGAGGTAGACCCAAGGGGGGGGGGGGGACACTGACTCTATGAGTGTAGGTACCCAAACCAAAACTACAGCCCCCGGTTTTCTGGTAACACAGCTTTCTGCTTTGATTTAAGAGCCACCTATTTTCTAAGATGTAAATGGACAGCCTATTGTTTTTACTGCAGCTATTCCATTTGCCTACAGACAAAGGTCAGAAATGACTTCCTACCTCAAAATTGTTGCACAAAAAATCTCATGGCCAATCCTTGATGCTTTTTCCCTGATTAGACTACCAAAACACAACAGCTCCCACACTATGGTGCCCCTGACAGCCCCCCTTTTGGGACTTCCTGTGTCAGTTACAGCCCCCCTTTTTTCAGCCTAGATGACAGTTACAGCTAGTTACAGGCACAGCTCCCGGGGCCCGTTTTGCAGTGGGTTCCCAAACCAGGGTGGAGTGCCACCCCCCCCCCCCCCCCCTGGGGGGTAGACTCACCACACACCCGGCCACTGAGTCACTGAGGCACCTGTCTGTGGGTGGGTGGTTGTAAGGGGTGGTGGAAATCACCTGGTTCAGTAGGTCTAAAGTACTAAAATAAATCTTTTATTCACCGTATGGAACCAGCTTATTCCTAATTAGCTGACTCAAAAATTACTCAAAACCAGTGACTATGTAGTGTTATACAAGACACCCAAACGATTAAATCTCAACATTTTCTTTTTTGGTGTTCCATAATAGTCAAAATTGCCATCCTTCTGTTTGGGCTTCTTGAAACCACTTTGATTTGAATGTGTTATCAGAAACGTAGCGTTGAGCTGAGTCATTCATCCACAGTGCACGATATTAATATTCCTAAGTTTGTCTCTTTCTGTGTAGGTTGTGGACACTGCAGTGGTATGAAATTGCGCTTAAAGAATATCTAAGCCTATGAATGGAAAGCTAGAGGTAAACTTGTTATGTACTGCAGGTGCGCCACCTGGCCACTGGATTATATATTAAATTTGGATTGACTATTCCAGGTGTTGCAGGCGGGGAAGCCAGCTTCTTGGAAAATAAAAAGATTAAATTTGATTAAACTAAGCGGAGCTTCGAAGTTTTCACATGTTTTTTTTTGAAACTTTGATATCATCTTAATGACAAATTTCATTATCATTGATCCGAACAGTCCATGAATGCATTAGTAACGGCCAGACTTCTGTCACAGTTGAATGGTTTTGATCCAATTCTAGCTAATGCAGGATACATGAGTTTGGAAAGGAAGGTCTGCATATTATATAGGCAGTACTAAGGCACTGTACATTCGTGTACATATGTTCAACAATTTTTTACCCGTACTTCAAGTGTAAGACCCCAACAACTTGGGAGTGGGATCAGCATCACCTGCAGGGGCGTACCCAGCCCTAATATCTGAGAGGGTTCCACGTAAATCCGGGGGGGGGGGGGGGGTCCATGCAAAACTGAGGGGGTTCTGACCAGTCATTTTGATAAAAAAAAAAAAAAACATCTACATTTGTTCTGTCATATATACAATTTGAGAAATCTGAGGGGGTTCCAGACATCCTGGGAACACCCCCTGGGTATGCCACTGCCCTGCACACCCCTACCCCCACCCAATACGTCCACAGGGTAAATCATGGAGAAGGTCTTTCACATGACCCAGTGTGATACAGTCACATGCCGATGCTGAACCTTCACTAGACATGGTGACTTTTAAAGGCATACTCACGCCTTCAGGTGTGCGAGGCCGTAGGCCGAGGGCTTTGTCTACCTCACGTCTCACGCCCCCTACAGTCTGTGACATGTACTAACAGGAGGCCCTTTTTTACCACACGCCCCCCTGTACGTGGGGTGTGAAAAGGTAAGGTACGTGTGGGGCTGTAACCCGAGGTGATAAATATAGGACATGACAATTACAGTGAATGCAGACCGAGGTAGCGGGGGGGGGGGGGGGGGGGGGGCAAGCCCCCTTTATGCCTGGCCTTACCCCTCTCATTTTACCCGCCTGTACCCATACTGTACCCTACGACCACGGCTAATTAGTATTAACCGCTACATGTTTTTTTCTTCTTTTTTTCTTTCTTTTAAACAGGTTTATTTCAACTAAGCGGGTTTAAGACTAGATGTCTGGTTCCCTGCACCGCCAAGTATATATATATATATATATATATATATATATATATATATATATATATATAGTATATGTATAGATAATTAGCTGACATGTTTTTTTACATATATGTGGGAGGGCCTGGTATGAATGAATGCGAACAGGAACCCTTTACAACATCTTACAGGGTACCAACCACACAGGGAAAACAGGGAAAATGGCAAAAAAAAATCCCTGACAGGGAAAACACAGGGAATTTGCAAATTTTGCCAAATCACAGGGAAAACACAGGGAATTTCATTTGACCAGGTTCTGAAATTCCTGATTCTCAAGATATTAGGAATTTGACTTTTTGTTGTGGGGTTGTTCAAATTTTTTCTGCATGTAGAGTCTTTTAAATTTGATCAACTTGCTTGATATGACACAGGGAAAAATTGCCTTGGGACAGGGAAATCTCAGGGAAAACACAGGGAATTTGAAAACGGAACTTCGGTTGGTACCCTTAATGTTCTAATTTGAGGCCCTTATCGAACGTAAGTTTAAAAATACTATATTGTTATGTGGGAAATAAATACCGTACATTGAATCTTACCAAGAACCTCTATTACATCGTGAATCACTGTTTTTTCTTTCCTTTCTACAAGACACCATACTTATACTTCTCAGAAAACCTATAGAGTAGGTTTTTCCTATTCCATAAGGCCGGTAATTTGAGAGCTATAGAGGAAAAAGCTTGGCTTATTAGCTGTATGTGAGGGAGTCGGGTGGTGTGTGAAGCCGTTCTTGTCGTCCGCTCATTAGTCGGGTGGGCGGGGAGCGATGTCGCGGGGGACGAATGGTGAAAGGTGCAGCTCCAACCTCACTGGGCATCAAATGTTGCCAACACAGGGCAAACTAAAGTCTAGAAAAATATCTATTATGTGATCAAACTCTAGAAAAACGTCAAATTGACATGCTTCATTCACATTTTTGTCATTGAATCAATTGTGTGCTAATTGTATTCAAAGATGAAATGTCTCTACTCTGAATTTTCCTGATTTTTGTTTCTGTGACTCATCATGTTTTTTTCCTTTACTTACAGGTGAGTACTTTACAACAAACACCAATGTATGCGGGTATAAGGTAATCACCAATGGTCAACCAGCGCACCAATGAACCCAGGTTAAACTTAATCCACCTTATAGTTAACCAGCCAGCCAATGTATGCTGGTATAAGGTAATCACCCAGAGTCAACCAGCCAACCAACTTAACTGTGTATAAGGTAATCACCCATGCTTCCAACTGACCAATGTATGCTGGTACATTTTAATCATCCATAGTCAACCAGCCCACCAAAATAATGTTAATATAAAAGGGTGCCCATGCAAGTCTTAAAAAAACTTGAAAGGTCTTAAATTGATTTTTTTTTCAAATTTAAGGCCTTAGATAGGTCTTAAAGCGAATCTTATTAGGAAAAGAAAATTAAATGATAGGATGAGCAAAATTGTCCCATTTTGCCTAGTGTTGGTACATCAAAATTAATGCAGACAAATGCGTCCTGATCTGTGGCAAATTGGTCTTAAATTAGGCAACTTAAGGTCTTAAATAGGTCTTTAAAAGGTCTTAAATTTGATTTTGAAAGAACGTGGGCACCCTGTATAAGGTAATCATCCATAGTCAACTAGTAGACCAATTTACGTTTATATAACATAATCACCCTTAGTCGACCAGCTACCCAAAGTACGCAGGTTTAACCTGATTACCCATAGTTAGCTAGCTAACCAATGTATTCTGATTAAGGTAATCACTAAAGATTAACTAGCTAACCAATACAAATATAGAGACATTCACAGTATACCTTTGTAGTATATTTTGAAAATGCACACAGTTGGATATGATCAGCGAACCTCGCCCATGCCTAATACTGGTTGTGTTGAGGCCCTCTCCGATTTGATTGATCAATTGCATTTATTATTAAAGGTCATTGATAATTTATGGGTGGTACAGGTTTTTGATGGTATGATAATAACGAGTTTATACAAAACCAGCTTTACTGAAGGGGCTGCTACTTAAAATGGTTAACAATTTACTGATGTGCTTTCATTGCAAGGCCTCCGATATAGAGCAATGAGGGTAGGGGTACCCTATGTCCCATGTTGATTCTAAGATTTGCTGATGCACCTTGTGTTTTTTTATAGTTGATTGCCTCCCCCGTGGGGGACCGGGGTGGGGGCTCTTGTTGGAGATCCCTGGGAAGAATGTTTCCTCAGTAACCCCTGCTTGTCGTAAGAGGCGACTAAAAGGGGAACCCTGTGCCCCCAACGGGGTCATCAAAGGCCGGGTGTGTGGTGTGCTTTCTATGGACATTGCACAATAAATACCCCTTGCCACTCTTCAAAGAGAGTAGGGTATAGAACCTGGTGGTGGGTTTCTCCTAAATCATATCATAGATTCGGTCACCACCCTTGTGGCGAAAAACTAGCTGTAAAGCTTTACCTTGTGCAGTCTGGTAAAAGAACCCTAAAGGGTTGACCAGATGTTAAACTAATCCAACAAACAAAGTTGATCGCCATGTTCTGTCAAATATCAAATATAAGAAAGAGACATGTCATCCCGTCAATATTAAGAAATCCCATTGTCCCTCGTCGTTGTCGCTGAAGAAAAAAACATGTCATCTCGTCAAATTCAATAAATGCCTGAGTCGCCCTGTTGAATTAAAGGCTCAACACCCATAACATAGCAATAGCAAATATTACAATACCTATCTCCTCAACAAACCAATTTAGATCTCCTACAGCCTGCAAATTGGAATTGGCTGGTAACAGCTAGAATGAAGCGCTGAAATAAGACTTGTAAGGAGAGAGGAGTGTACGTGAGAAGTAGGTGACAGGCCGCAGGTGGACGGAGTAGTCATGGCTTTAGCCTTATAGAACCTGATTACACTACACGATGAAAAGTATATATGACATTAGGACCATGGTTATTGCACACTGACATTACGTGGTATTGCAGGAGGAGGCACCTGTACATTATATCCAACCCTGTATGTGGACATCGCACCATTTAGGGTATTACACTACACTGTGATATTTTTCAGGCTTTTCTGTGTCTGCAAGCAATATTTTTATGGCATGGGACATACAACTTGGAATGCAATTTTAGATATTTGCAATTTAGCTGTACAACATCATTTAACATGTTGAATAAGCATTGTCTTCTACATGATATGGCTACAATAAACCACAAAACCTACGACTTTGTTATCATAGCTAACTGTGGTTTACCTTATTACACTAATACAATATTACCAATATCATAGGGGTTAGCGGCATGGCTATGGCACGGTCATATCATCATGATGTTGTAGTCAAATCTCAGCCCATGTCATGTAGTGTAATACCACCTTCAGCCTCAGAGGACAGCCGCACATCTCAGCCTAGACTCAGGCCTCACTCAGCCTAAAGGTCAGGCCTGCACTGACCACGTGATCGAATCTGACCAATCAAATGAAGGGTCCAGACCTGACACCTCTAGTGGGCAAAGGTCAGAGGTCACGGAGTTTGGTAAGGAGCTGGAGGCTGAGGGCCAGTAGGGGATAGGAAGAAAGTAATGAGGAAATGAGGGAAGGGGGTAAAGAAGCTGATTGGTCAAGGAGAGGGCCAGTGGGAATATAGGACAAGAGGAGATGAGAGAAGAGACGATGGGGGAACTTTTTGTCTCGTTTTTGCAGAATTTATGTGTCCTTATCTTGGATGGCCGATAGCGAAGGCAAATTCAGTTTGGTTTTTGCGCTTAGAATAAATAAGCCAAAATTGAAAGTTATTGCGAAGGAATCTGGTCAAAATGTGGGGAGGGGCTCATTTCAAAATGTGGTCAAAATAAACTATGAGCAAATAAGATACTCTTCGACAATAAGGGAAATGTGGCAGTCAGTCTAATCGAAATTGTTATGGATTCACCTATTGGCTCAGTATTGGCTACTTTAAAAAGTGATTTATCACAAAATCAGATAATCATCTTATATATATATCTATATAAACTCCCACCTTGAATAATATTTCTTAAAATTTCAGAATCTTCAGAATTTGTATTATGTTCTGAGGTAATATGAATGGTAATAACAGTAGATAGTAACTGTGTCAAATTGGAGTTTCAAGTAGGATTTTCAGTAGTTCTGAAATGCCATAGAGTGTTCCTGAAAGCTGTTGTTTTGTGTTTCAAAAGGGATATGAGTGGAGATGTATAAGGTTGCCCTACTTTTGGTCCCAGGAGTCTCCTGAAAAGGATTGGTATTCCCTCCTGCCCCATCGGTCTATGTGTACAGGCATCTTTCAGCTTACGCACCTCAAGGGAGCCATTCATCTAACAAGTATGGACTCAAACAAATAGAGACTTTTACAGTTTTAACTTTTCAATTAAGAATTGAACACCCACTGAAATGAAAATAGTACAATTGTCAAATAAACTGTAGTATAATATTGCAGGATTATAGTGATCGCTGTGTGGTGACCAGACATCCACAGTTTTCCATGTCAATAGATTGTGTATACCGACTGGCGCTTGTTTCCTCGTCCCGCGGGGCGCGAGTCTCATTATTGTAATGGTAAATGACAAACTGCATCCTGCTTCGGTCCCCAAACACAGACTGATGTATTGTAATATCACCAACACACAGCGGTTGTGGCACGGTGTACTCTCATATATATTTACATGTAATCTCGAAACACAGCTAGGCGTACTCTCATATATGTGTGTAGAGTCAATATGCGTCATAACTATTTGCAAGGGCACTTGGAAGGTTGACAGGATATTAGAGGGTTTCAAAAAGATGCTGTCATAACTTTACCAAGATATTACATAATCATATAAACATGATTTTTGAAATTTGAAAATAGTTCAACATTTTTTCCCATGTTTCACTGGCGCCCCTACATCTACTATATGATCTGAGACACAAGAAACAACTCAAAACCTGAACATTTTCTGTCACCTCCTGTTAGTTCATCTTTTCCTATGTTCTCATAAATTCACCAAAATGCAACTCTAATGACACTTTCAAAGTGTAATGACAATGATATAACCTGTTAATGTACAACACTTCATTAGAATAACATTTATGATATCTGGCCAGAACTCATAACTATTGCTATATCACAATAAAACAAACACAAAATGAGTTGTTTCTTGCAGAGCAAATCAATAGTGTTTGAGGATCAAATTAAGTAGTAGGGAGATTCTGTAAGTAGATATGATTTCCATTCTTTCTCACGTCATATTGGCATGCCTGTATTTACTAATCGCAATGTTAAAGGATAAAATGTAAGAAACAGCTATGTTTTCCATTCCTTCTCAAACCTTTGTTGGCAACCCTGTATTTACTTATATTTCAGGATAAAATGGAGCTAGTTATTATGTTTCTTTTTTGGAAGCATGCCTACAGAATCTGACCACAAGTATCTGTACAAACCATACTTGTTTACACAGACCAAAGTTCACCAATGAGGATGTCCGGAGTCCCCGTCCTATAAACATAATTGATTTGTCAATTCCAGTTTTTGCTGCAATGATACAGCCATATATATCATGGTGCACTAGACGGGAGGGGGATTATGACTCTACTATGGTGAGGTATTTGGCCAACATTGTTTGGGACTATTATGAAATGCAGGAGTTGGTGATAATAGGGGTGTACATTTTAACCTAGGTTGTTAATTTTTTTTTGAAGCTGGAAATTAAATAATGTTGACCATGCAGAGGATCCATTATTCCCTACTCAGAAACCATAACACAGTTTAATTAGAATATAATGTTTCGGAGAGACATCTTACCCTTATTTGTTAGGAGTTGGTGATATTAGGAGGTGAAATTCCTTCCCCAATTTGTCAGGAGTGCGTGATTTATGGGAAAAACCTCCTACCCCAGTTTGTTAGGAGTGGTGATATTAGGGGTGAACCCCCTGGCCGAGTTTGTAAGGAGTGGGTGATATTAGGGACAAACCTCCTACCCTGTTACTTAGGAGTGGGTGATCTGAGGGGTAAACCTCCTACCCCAGTTTGTTATGAGTGGGTGATATTAGGGGTGAAATTCCTTCCACAATTTGTCAGGAGTGCGTGATTTTAGGGAAAACCTCCCACCCCAGTTTGTTAGGAGTGGGTGATAATATAAGGGGTAAATCTCAAAGCCTAGTTTGTTAGGAGTGGGCGATATTAGGGCTGAACCTCCTACCCAAGTTTGTTGGGAGCGGGTGATAATGGGGTTGGACCTCCTGCCCCAGTTTGTTAGGGGTGGGTGATAATAGGGTTGGACCTCCTATCCCAGGTTGTTAGGAGTGGGTGGTATTAGGGATGAGCTTCCTATCCAGTTTGTTAAGAGTGGGTGATATTAGGGGTAAACCTTCAAATATAGGTTATAAGGAGCAGGTGATATTAAGTGGTGAACCTCCTACCTCAGTTTGTTAGGAGCGGGTGATATTAGGGGGTGAAACTCCAACCTCAGTTTGTTAGGGTGGGTGAATATTTGGGGTAAACCTCCTACCCAACTTTGTTAGAAGTGGGTGATATTAGGGGTGAACCTTCGACCCCATGTTGTTAGGAGTGGGTGATATTAGGGGTGAACCTCCTACCCTGTTGTTATGAGTGGGTGATATTAAGGGTAACCTCCTATCCTGTTGTTAGGAGTGGGTGATATTAGGGGGTGAACTTCCTACCCCATTTGGTTAGGAGTGGGTGATATTAGGGACAAACCTCCTCCCCAGTTTGTTGGGTGTGGGTGATATTAGGGGTGAACCTTCAACCCCAGGTTGTCACACTACCCGTAGCATCTGATCTGTATCACGGTAGACAGATGGTGCGGAAAGGAGCTCTTTAGTATAGTTTGCCCAGGTTGTTAGGACTGGGTGATATTTGGGGTAAACTTCCTACCCAAGTTTGTTAATAGTGAGTGATATTAAAGGTGAACCTCCTGGCTGAGTTTATAAGGAGTGGGTGATATTAGGGACAAACCTCTTACCTCAGTTTGTCAGGAGTGGGTGATATTAGGAGTGAACTCCCTACCCCAGTTTGTTGGGAGTGGGTGATATTAGGTGGGAACCTCCTACCTCAGTTTGTTTGGAGTGGATGATAGGGGTGAACCTCCTACCCGAGTTTATAAGGAGTGGGTGATATTAGGGGTAAGCCCAGGTTGTAAGTCCATGATATCAGGGGCGAACCTTGTACCCAAGTTTCTTAGGAGTGGGTGATATTAGGAGTGAATTCCCTACCCCAGTTTGTAAGAAGCGGGTGATATTAGGTGGGAACCTCCTATCTCAGTTTGTTTGAATGGGTGATAATAGGAGATAACCTCCTACCCCAATTTGTTAGGAGTGGGTGATATTAGGGGGTGAACCTCCTACCTCAGTTTGTTGTGAGTGGGTGATATTAGGGCCAAACCTCCTACCCAGCTTGTTAGGAGCTGATTATGTTTTGTGGAGACGGCTTACGCTAGTTCATGATAAGGTTGGTTGGGTACAAGGTGACTTGTCAGGCTTCACAGGAAGCCTTGCTCAGCCTGATAAGAACCTAATTTAGGGAGATAACAAAACCGGGGGCCCTTCATGGGGGGTCCCCAATGTCGCATGTCGAATATAAGAAAAAGCCATGTCAACTTTCACTTAATTCTCCATGTCCTATGTCAGCTCTAAGATATCCTCATGTCGTATTGTCTCATGTCGAATTTAAGAAATAGGCCATGTCATGTCGGTTTTTTTCTTTATGTCACTAAGCCTCATGTTGCATGTCGATTTTAAGAAATGATGTCGCTTTGTCGGATTTAGGGGTCTAGGGCCCCTGTTAGGGCCATACAACCTGCTATGTAGAACCATAGAACTGTACGTACAGTTCTATGGTAGAACAGACCCTCAACTGCTTTCAGTCTGTCAATAATAATTTACACCAGTAGAGATAACTTTACATTATAAATTTTAATTATTTTGTAATGATAATGCAATTATCAAATATCCTGTTATAGGGATAAATATCATGTGATTAACTCTTCTTTTGTTTTCCAATCTGCTTATGGAACGTCTTATGTTTATGTGGAGCTCATGATCAAGAAAGCTTTAACCCAGTGTTACCTTTTATATTCTTTTGTTAGTCTATATTCTCTGTAGCAACAACTCTTTTTCTAATCCCTCCTTCATGTATTTTCATGTGTGATGATTAGAGTGATGGCCGTATAATTATGACCCTACCCTCTCCCTGCCCGCCCCTCCCCTGACCCCTGCCCCCAGCCTCGCCCCCCTCCTAATGGTTAACCCTCATGTGTCTGTCACGTGTCAGAGGAGGCTGATGATACCCGGATGTGGACCTCACCCAGTTACCATGACGACCAGCAGACGGTGTCACGTGACTTAGTTAGGACAATGCCCGGAGGCTGGGACATAATGACTTGTTTGGTGTAAAGTATGTCACGTCACTGAAGAAATAAACTGTGTCCTACCCAAGGAAGCCCCTGCTCATTATGGCTCACTCTAACTGACCCATAGTTCACATAGATTAGGCTATAGATGAGTTTTCAAACGGGGAAAGAGTAAACCATATAGGGATTGTTGACAATTGTTTGTTACCAATGAAACCATTCTTTGGGAAACAAAGTTTATTCTGAAACCATTAAGACCATTTTAGAAAGTGGAATTCAAGATCAAAGTGTGACTCATGAGCTAATTGAGCATTCTTTCGGTCATATCCAGTCAGCTAATTGGAAGGAGGCACAGCTTGCATTCTGAACTAGTTTTGATTGAAATCTGAAAGTTTCTCAAGCTTTATAGTGGTTCGGGCCCACAGACTTTAAGGTGAAACAGCCCGACTGGCTCCTGCATATTTGGACCTTATTTCGACCCCTAGCTGTACCAAGTCGATAGGTTTGGAAAAGTTCGATGGGCACAAAATATTTCTACAGACAATATGCGTTTCCAGAATTATCTATTAAGTGGATCCCTTTGGTGGTTCCAGGGAAGAATAGGCCCCCAGTAGCCCCTGCTGATTGTAGAATGTGATGATAGGGGGACCCAGCACTGACCAAGTGGTTCTTTGGGTTCAATTCCCGGTTGGTGCTTGGTTCACTAAGGGATGAGGGACAGCAAAAAATGATTTGCAGGTTTTGATCCCCTGCTGTTTGCCCGCGCTGTCACCTTCATCTCATAGATTCGATCACCAAAGACAGAATTCGTCCCAACTTGTTTTCACCGTGAAAATGATCCTGGCTGTCAGTACAGCGTAAAACACCCAACACTCACTCACTCAATCTATCAAGTAGCTAGGTGGCGCGCTTATTGTTACAGAATTTTACCTAGATGTCCCGTCCTACACTCACACCTTCTCTGGTGGAGAGGTCAACTATAAAAGTGGCAATTTGATACGTAAAGAGGTCTGCAATTAGGACAGGTGAGCAGAAGGGGGTAAAACGAGCCATGATGAAGTCAATGCACTCACCATGCTAATGGATTAGGAAATAAACTGTTCACAGGTACAGCAAGAGAAAGGCAGCTGTGTTACTGAGAGGGTGTTGTGTGGAGTTTATACAGTGCTATAGATAGACGACCAATGGTGGATACAACATCAATAAGTCTACTTTAGGTGGTGTATAATACGGGAAATGACTGAGGGGAGAAGCGGATGGGGGATGGTGAAGGGCATGGTGCAAAACAGATTCGGGGGGGGGGGGGGGGGGGGGCTGCAAGGGTGAACGATGGGATCCTTCGTTTGTGATGCGGTGGGGTGCCTATGTCACATATCAGGCTTAAGAAATGGTAAAGTTTAAATGTCACTGAACCCCCAAGCCATATTTGTTGTTAGAGACTGTCAGTTACATATCGAATTTAAGAACTAGGCTATGTCATATCGTTTGGTCTTTTTTCACTCATGGCACTAAGCATGCATGATGCCGCGTGTCGATTATTAGAAATGATTATGTTGCTGTGTCTAAGTTAATGGTGTAGGACCACTGCAATAGTGCCCTTCCCTACGACGACTGTGTCTAAAGTGGTTCTGATTGATTCTACATTGATCAGACCTATTGACTGGTGGTATAGACTCAAGGCAGTATTACGCTACACGACTTGGGCTGTGTTAAGCCCATACCCACTAGGACATTTTTACCAACTCAGCCGACAGATTTGGCCTAAAACCGGCTGATTCTACACTAAGAATCGGCCGTTTTCAGGGCCGATTCAGAACAAACAGAATACACATTTCAATATACTATGATACTAACAAGCGATCAAAAGAATCGGCTGATTCTATATAGGCAGTCGCCAGTTACCGGTCGCTGGTAAAATCACTAACTTAGTGGGTATTGGGCTCTGTCGATGTAATATGAAGCTATTACAGACAATTCGCATACAGGACTGATTTATTTGTTTAAAATTGGCAATGTGGAGTATCTCACATATGGGTAACAAAACAAGTACTTCTATTATGTGCTACATCTTTGCGACATCGTCATACCACAGTTTATGTCTTGTAGTGTAATACATGTACCGCCTTGACTGTGACATGTCATATGACAGCTCATGTCGTGTAGTGTAATATAGCCTTCAGGTCCTCAGTACTAAAGGAGGCGGGGCAGGAGGTAGGGGGGAGTTAGAACTGAGGCTGTCGTCTACATTCTACACCTGTATGTTTATGCTATTGTTATGCATATACCATCCACACCTGTGTACATGTTGATGTCATATACAATACGTCGAATCAATTAGATCTGTTTACTGGGGACTTACCCATCTCATCCCCTCCCCCCCCCCCCCACTTCAGGTCGACCAATACATTACGTCATACCTCTTACTGATTTACAACCTACACATTCAAAGTATTACTTGGAGGTTGAATCCTTTAACCGACCGAAAAGTGTCTGAATCAAGTACTTGATTCAGTCATAGACATACATTACATGTATTATGTTATGTATGTCTATGACTGAATCAAGTGTTCAACTCCGGTGTTTGGTTTTGCTTTTAATTAGAGGGAATGTTCATTGATATCAAACAACAAATAACCGACCGAAAACTGTTATTGTATTTGTCTATGATTCAGTTCAACTGTTTCAATATGGGAGTTGAGTGCACCACTACTTCTCGTCCCTTGAGTAACTACACAATGGTGCTACCATTACTAGTACTATCACAATAACCAATAAAATCAACTCTTTTAAACTGGTTTCAGAGGCAGAGAGGAGAGAATATATATATATATATATATATATATACATATACATATATTGATACAAATGCTCACTCGGCTGTCAAGTCAACAAGGCAACTCCTAACCCCCCCCCCCCCCCTTTAACCCCCAATCTTTACCTCCCCTCTGCATCCCTCCCTTACCTTACCCCCTCCCTCGCACTCCCCCACAGGGATCAGGGTAAAACACTTCTCTTGTCAACCCTCCACCCCCAGTCTGTCCCCTCTGCCAAACGTCAAATCCTCCTCCACCACGGCCCCCCACGGTCCCACCTTTGACATGTACTGGGTGGGGGTGGGGGTGGGGGGTCAATCCAACGTCAGCCCACATGGGTAGACACAAGGAGGTTCAGTGGGTAGCTGGAAACCTCATCAGACTTTCCAGAGTGTAGAATACCAGACTACAAAAATAGTGAAATTAGTCAAAATATCTCCATGGCTCCCACAAGAACATTTGGACTATATATAGATAGATCTGGGACACAAGAAATCACGCAAAAACTTGAACATTATCTGTCACCAAAATGCAACTCTAGTTGCACATTCAAAGTGCAATGACAATATGTGTCCTGTTGATGTACAACACTTCATATAAAATAACATTTATAATATCTAGCCAGAACTCTTCACTGTTGCTATGTCACAATAAAAGGAACACAAAATGAGCTGTTTCTTGGTTCTTGCTGACCACATCAATAGATAGGTAGTTAGTCAATTCTTAAATGAACGGAATGCAGGGGGATCGCTACATCAGATTTCTTGATCATATGATTGAACTCTCGATTATGGTTGTCCAAATTATTTACTTTCATCCTGACAATGTTACTGATAATGTTGATAATCTTTACATATTGTAACCAGTGTAACTCTCTGGCCACTGCTGCCGTCCCACCCCCTGGAGCATTGAGTAGTTACTCCCGGTCCCACCAGACGGCACCACCTACCGGCGTCCAGGCCTGAGACCGGTTTATGCTCAGGGCTTTGAGAGGGGAGCCGTGGTTTGGTGATAAAGATAATGAAGACGTCTCCATTCAGATTTTCAGATATATTTCAAGGTGCAATTAAAATAATGACACAATGGGAGACATGACCTGTATCTAAATGCTACAAGGAATAACATACTGACCCGTAATGAGTAATGTTTGATGCGATGTACCCATGTCCCAAAAGTATCTGTATTTGTTCATCGACATTCTTCTGAATGTGATAAATAGTTTCCAAACATTCCGGTTGTATATGATGTGTATCAGTTATGTTCTTTTCTTGTTTTCCAGGTAAGTACCAGTTACCATGACGACTAGCCGTCGGTGGGTGAGTAGAGGAAGAAATGACAGTCACACAAAAGGCCAGCATAATCAGTTAGAGCTAGATATATCGTCGTCGTCGGGTGTATTGCACAGAACCAGGCTTTATATTCGACCTCACAGCTTGTAAAACTACTATTGAGTTTTAAGCTATTTTAAGTACAAATATGATGTCAGAACTATCACGTTATTATCATCATAGGTTCCTTGGAACTAGATAAACAAGTAGAGGAAGTGTTTCTTTCGTGTCCTATCAGTCAGGAGAGGTATCTATTAGTCTGGTATTTTCAAGGGGCTCATTATAGGGGGTCCCAGTGTATAGTGTCGGATTTATAAAATGTCCATGTCTATTTTCACTGTATTCTGTCATTAGGCCCTTTTTCATGTGTCTGTTTAAGGGAGATCCAGCTGGTGTCTCAGTCAGACTCCTCCAGGCCCTTACAGGCCCTTACAGGCTAAGCGAACGGCTGTGTAAGCCCAAGCCGTGTAAAAAATGAAATACACTAAAACAGGCAGAATAACTAGATATCCAACTGAAACATTTCTATTGTAGTAATTTGTACTAAAGGTGCTGGCCACAATAATTTGCTTGGGCTATAGCCCTTTCTGGCCCTAGCTGCGTCCGGCAGTGATAGTTTTGGCATCCGCTCCCGCTTTTACCAACAAAATATCACATACGGGCTGTCAGGACTAACACTAGTAAGAGAGACTTCTGGGTAATATGACAGTGTCACGTGACCCAGACTGATTTTCACACCTTTGGAAGGGCTGTCTGCAGGACCCGTATGGAGTAATAGGGGCGTCTGCAGGAAGGGGTTTCCCAGACATCCCGGCAAGATCCGGTCAGTATTACCATGGAGACTAAACTTAAAACTTTACTCTCTCTGGTATTACTGACTCGATCTTCAATATGAGTAAACCATCCAAGAAGTCTCATCTCTGCATAGGCGTCTGTGACGTCACCCCAGACGTTGCCGGCCTGGTGTGACGTCACAGGCCCACAGTGAGCTCATGTAGACTTATATAACATCAGCTGTCCTTCTGTGACGTCACGAGTCGAGCGTCTGGCCGACCTTGATGACTTAACTCGAATCCTCCTGAGAAAATAAAGCTTACTTTCAGTGGCTAATTGGACGGGAGATCCAAGGACTCTCGTTTACCGAAATGTCTTCATGGTTTGGCTTGGTAGCGCTGTCTTCCCTGGATATTATGTACAGGTATATTATAGAGAAACCCATTGTCATTAGCCATACTGTGAGGAAATACCAGATTAGCTCTACCGCCATTCGTAAGTAACAAATATATTCGATAATGCTAATAAGATATCGAAACTTGATGACATTCAATTAGGTTATCCCAGCCACTGGAACTCTAACTCTTACTTTAACCATGGAGAGTAAATTTCTATTTGACTCTCCATGCCTTAACTAATTGCTGGTATTAAATAAACCCCTCGTCCGAAGGTCTCCAACATTAATTAAGAGAGGGATGCAGGCGGGCCCGTGTAATTAGTGGACCAGGCCTTTCACTGCTGGGGGGGGGGGGGGGGGGGGGGTCCGGAAATGTCAAAAGGGGGCACCCATTGGAAAAAAATTCCGTTGGACCCCCCGGGGCTCAAAATATTACGTAAAACAAATATATTTGACCGGGGAGAGGGCCCAATGCCCCCCAACCTTCCTACATCTCCACCGGTTGGGGTTGGGCTATATGGGCCGGTGTATATAGGTCTAGGTAATGGAGAAGAGGGGTAGTGATTTACGAGAAGGAGTTTCTCTCTAGGTCAGTAGCACACAACATTCTTTACACCACCCCTTACTCCACCCCACACCCGGAACTCCCCGTCTATCTCCCCTAACCTTTACATCACCGCTCCCTGCTCCCAGCCCTATGGGTATAGACCCTTAAAATCGACAGGGCGACATGGCACCTAAATTCGACGTGCGACATAGGGGGCCTTCCATTTAGTACAGACGCACATTTTCAGAAATCTCCGAAAAAAATACGCAGTGGATATGTATTGGAACGTAAGCACATTTTTAAACATCTCAGATCCCCCCTTGATGCGTACATAAATAATGGAAGACCCCTAGACTTCAGTGACATGAGATAAAATATAAACAATATGACAAAGGGGACTTCTTAAATTCGACATGCGACATGGGAGGTGTTTAAAACTGACATGGAAAATGTAAATATACTGACATGAGACATGCCTATTTCTTCAATTCGACATGCGACATCGGGACCCCCATCTACACCCTCAGCCCTATCCAAAACCCTCCAACACAGATCTCTGAGCCCACAGAAGGCGGCTCACATTCAGTGCAGGTGTACTAGGTGTGCCGGGTTCTGGGGTTTCTGAAGGTGGTGTTACACAACACGACATGAGCTGCGATATGACGATGTCGCAGAGAAATCACACATTTTTAGAGACTTCATTCTAGGTTATGCATATGCAAAATTCTCAAAATTGCCAATTCCAAACACTTACATCAGTCCTGCATGTGAACTTTCTCCAATATCATCAGATTGCACCAGTATCGCAGCTCATAGTCGTGTAGTGTAATAGGGGCTTGAGGGTCAAAACTGTTAACCTTTTCCTTATGTTTACCAGTTTTTTCTATGGCGTAACCATGGGGACCACAGCCTTGACCTTTTTGATAAAAAAAAAAAGTAACTTATCCCTCACACACCTTTTTTCTGAAAGAACAGGCTATGCCTTCACAGAGGGGATCGTTGTCATGGTGACCTGATGTTTGACTCCGCCCACGACTATGTCGGGTATTTAGGGGATGACTGAATGGTGAAAAGGGTTTATTGTAGAGCCATATGTCAGAGACTTGGGTATGGGGAGTGGGAGGGGTATAGACACAAGCGTTTCCCTCAAAGGGGTGTGTGTTAGAAGAATCGCCTCTACCTCAGTACATGTTCACCAGCGGCAACCAGGAGCAACGGACTTTGTAACTAGGAACACAGCAGCTACGTTACTAAGGTCAGCTGGAGCACCTCGCAGGTACGATTGAGTTTGGTTGAGTTTGGTTAATTTGGTAGACGTACATACATCATATAAGGGTTAAATGAGTCACATCACAGGTATAATTGGGGAGGCGTACACGCAGAATAGGAGGGTCAACTGAGTTACGTCACACTTATAACTTGGGAGACATACATGCAAAACATTAAGTTTGCCTGAGTCACATCACATCACACACTGTATAGGAGCGTCAACCGAGTTGCAGCAAAGGTATGCTTGGGGAGACGTACATGCAAAATGTTAGGTTTACCTAAGTAAACTCACATGGTGTCTGAAGGTTACCTAAGTCACGTTACAGGTAGATTGGGGAGACGTATATGTGACATGTGAGGGTTATATGCATCGCAGATATCACAGGTATAACTTGGGAGACATACCTAGAGCATGTGAGGGTTTACTGGGTCACGTCCCGGCTATAACTTTGGATTCGAACACATGGCGCATGAGGGTTGTTACCTAAGTCACTCAGACCAGCTCAGAGCTGCTCATACTTCTCATCGCAGGAGCGTTTACCCTGCTCACACGTTACTCCATAACACGAAGGGGAGAGGCAGCTGTGGATGTGGACCGTTACTGTGGACACCCTTGTTTGTGAATCAAGGACAGGTGAGGAGATTTTCAGGGGAAGACAGGGGATTTCCGAATGGGGGGGGGGGGGGGAGGGGGAGGTGGATCAGCATGTAGGCTAAGTACTAAAACTGTGTGTGTGCATCCATGTGCACGCACGCAGCATTTCCCCCTCTTTTTGTAGTGTTTATGTCCACCAAGAGGGGGCTCAGTACCCCCCATGTATCCGCCCCTGTGATAGAGATACTTTGTGACTGCTTGATGTCCTGAGGAATTAGGGTGAGACCTTGACAGGCCTGACGACGTCACCTCGACAGCGTCACCCTGACAACGTCACCTTGACAACGTCACCTTGACAACATCATTAATCCGACGTGAGTTACTGCTGAAGGCTGGGACGGGTGTGTGTGTGGGGGGGGGGGGGGGGGGGTGGGGGCCTGTTTATAAGTGAGTTAGAACTGAGGGTCGGGGTTGGTGAGTGTGTTGGCAGCTGGGAGCCGTATGAGCCCTACTTAGGACGACGTAAGCCCCGTGTCCGACCCTTTTCAAACGCAACACTTTGAACACTACTCGGATATTTTTGCTATTCAGAGTTGTGGATTATAGGCCTGTAGATTCAGTTTCTTAGAGCAGTGCTCATTTTATTTCACAATGAAATATACAAGTCTTTTCCTCTGCTCTAGATTCAATTTCTTAGTTATGGTGATAAAATCGCATATGGATATGAGATGAATTATGTATAAAACGGGGTATAAAGTTAAACATGGTGAACGTTCGGAAAGGTCAAAACATATTGATTGAATTTCAAATGATAAAAGAGATAGATACAATCTGTCCACCACGACTTTTGAGAGCTGAGTTGATACATTTTAACGTCGTTAATCATGGAGATGGATATGGAGTCACCACTGAACAATCCATGTCAGTGTATTAACATAAAACATTGCGTGAAAGCAAAACTGCCTCTTTAGAATTATCAGGTGCCTTTTTCTAATTTCAGTTTACCCACCTTATCGTTAACCTAACCTTCACCGATATGATATGTTTATCACCTCTTTTGAAATTCCACCTTCGATAGATAAACCTTGCCCCCAGTGGTTGAGACTAATCTGTAAACGGTGTAATCGCGGTACCTGGCTGAGGGTGATAACAGAGGGGCCCTGTATGGGGGGGGGGGGGGGGTACCGATGTCGCATGTCAAATTTTTAAAAAAACGGCCGTGTCGCTATGTCAAATTTACTAAAAGCCCCTGTCGAATGTCAGTAATGTCCATATCGCATGTCACTATGATTTTAAAGCTCCATCAGGGTACCAACCACACAGGGAAAACAGGGAAAATGGCAAAAAAACAATTGGCAAATTTTGCCAAAACACAGGGAATTTCATTTGGCGAGGTTCTGAAATTCCTGATTCTCAAGATATTAGGGATTCGACTTTTTGTTGTTGGGTTGTCCAATTTTTTTCTGCACGGGGAGGCTTTTAAAATAGAACAACTTGCTGGATATAACACAGGGAAAAATTGCCGTGGGACAGGGAAATCTCAGGGAAAACACAGGGAATTTGAAAATGGACGTTCAGTTGGTACCCTGTCCATGACGTGTCGTTAGGGTCCCATGTCGATTTTAAGAAACGGTTGTGTCGCCGTGTCGAATTTAGTGGTCCAGACCAATAACAGGTCAGGTATGGTGGGGGCCGATACACTGATACCGTTAGGTATGTGTGTGTTACTGATACAGGTATTAGGGAGCCATACGGCTAGATCCGCCATGGAGACCTCTGCATTTTTCATGGTCAGTGGCTTACCCAGGGGGTTTCCGAGGGTATCTAGAACCCCCTCAGATTCCTCAGAGTATATACAATGAAACTGCAATTATAGGTAATTTTATCTTTTTTGTATCTTTTTTTTAAATGTTTATTACAACTTCACACATTCACATGATCTTCCAGTTGCGTCACATTAATTATATTGATATAGTTACAAGATACACAGTACGAACGAGTTTGAAATAATGATGAGCGATAACTAGTTGGAACCCCCTAAGTTTCACATGGAACCCCTTAAGATTTACCTTGACCCTCCGCCGATTTTAGGGCTTGGTGTGCCCCTGAATTGGTCATATCACCACAAACGCATCTAGCAGAATAGCCCGACGTTTAAGATAGTTTCCTGAACAAAATAATTCTAATTTCAAAATGTAAACTACTAAAAAAAAATGAAGAAAAATGAAGATTTTTTAAAAATTAAACTTTATTTATACTTCAACTGTTTGTGTACTAGTGTCCCAGGCCCCAGGCGGCGGCTATCAGTGTTAGTGGTGGTGTGGGGGTCAGTGTGATTAGTGCCATGTAACAGTAACCAGGGTGGTCAGCATTACACCCCCTACCTACCTGTCTGTGTGTGGTCTGGTCAGCGTCTGTCTGCTACGGCCCCTAGACCGCTCACTGACCACTGTATGTGAAGGTCTCAGGAGGAGGTGGACACATTGGATTAAAGGGTTTATCCCGGAGGATCACACTCACACCTCTAACCGTAAAGGGTTAATCCCTAAGGACCACATTCACACTTCTAACAGTAAAGGATTTATCCATAAGGATCACACTCACACCTTTGACAGAAAAGCGTTGATCCACAACGATCACCCTCACAGCTCTAACAGTTAAGGGTTAACCCATAAGGATCAAGCTCACACCTCTGTCAGTAAAGGGTTAATCCATAAGGATCACACTCACACCTCTGAGGCTCTCACATTAAAGGGTTAATCCAAAAGGATCACACTTAGACCTGTGTCAGTAAAGGGTTAATCCCTGAGGATCACCCACACACCTCTCACAGTTAAGGGTTAATCCATAAGGATTACACTCACACTTCGAACAGTTGAGGGTTAATCCATAAGGATCACCCTCACACCTCACAGAAGTCCCTGAATGGATTAATCCCTGTGCGTGCAGGCTTATACTCAGGATATTCCGACAGTTTCGAGGATCCCCCAGAGTCAGGTTTCTAAGGATGGGACGAGGCCTGTCTCTTTACCGTGTTTAGGGGAAGATGTACCCAGGCTCAGGGACTGTCCTAAACTACCTCTTGTGATACCTTAGTTGGTGTTCTTCTACCCGGGACCCTTTGACTAGGGTGGATTTACCCCCAACATGTGGCCACACAATAAACCCAGAGGTAGGTGTGAAGAATAATAAATAATATTTATTTTAGGTACAGATACTATTTTGCTCTTAAATTTGACAATCAAACTTTGATGAGATTAAAATATTGTTTTCTGTATTCTGCATCACTGCACATAAAGTGAAGGGCTGTAATTTATTACATCAATATATTAAGCCTACAGATTATAGGACTTCACTTTACTATACTGGCTTATACATGACAGGATTTAATTTACCAATGTATGCTGTATGCTGTAGCATATAGAAGTTTTGTTTGTTTTCCGTCATTGTCGAAATAGCGTAATTAGTTCATTTGCCTCCAGGGGAAGCCACAGTCACTGTTATCTAGCTAGAATACAATTCAATTCAAGTGTTAATGTAATCCAAAATATACATTTAAGGGTGCGACAGGAACATCCCATCATAACTGTAGAACAATGTCCATTGACATTCCCGTTCACGCCTAGGGGACGACACCTATGAGGTTGCAACCTTAGGTCATACCCGGCCTGAGGCTGCACACTGACATCGCACCAACCGTGAACGTCTTACCCTCAAGTACCTGAGAGGTCTTTCTTAGCTCAGCCCTTCTGGTCACACCCTAAAGGGCCATACCCACTAGGTGATTATCCCGGAGTTGGCCGACATATCTCCGCTAAAATCAGCTGATTGTGCCTTTAGAATCGGCCAATTTTACCCGCGGTTCAGATCAAACCTGCCCATTCCAATATACCATACTTACAGGCGACCTTAAGAATTGGCTGATTCTCCCAGTCGCCCGTCGACTGTTGCTGGTAAAATCGCCTAGTGGGTTTAGGTCAGACCCTCAGTCTTAACCCTCTGGTCACCCTTGAGGGTACACCCTCAGGCTAAACTGTGAGGCCAAAACATGAGGTCACACTCTTGTGTATCATGTGGGCCTTATAATGACATGATATCTCAGTGAGGCAGCACTATAAAGAGGGCATTGGGTCCAACAGCTACAAATAGGCACCTCGATCATCTCATTGATTCAGTCACCGTTCATATGGCGTAAAACCTTTTGCAGTCTGGTAAAAGAACCCAGAACGGTTGGCCTGATGTTAAACTTATCCAACAAACATCCTCAGTCTGCAAACTCAGGGAAAATTTTCAGGTCAACCCTCAGACCAAACCTTCAAGACACGCTATCAAATCAAACCCTCAGGTGACACTTTCATGTCCATGGGCAAGTACAGGGGGAGGGGGCATGGGGCGCATGCCCCTACCTCTTTCTAGAAATTTGAGTTTTTCAATGTAAAATTCAAAGAAAATCTTTCAATATCGCCCCCCGCCATCCCGTTGTAAAACCCTGCATTCGCAAGTGATGTAAATTTAACCCTAAGGTTGCAAGACGTGGCCACACTCTCAGATCACATCCTAGAGGCACATTAATTTTATTCCCTCATTGTGAATATAAGTCTGATGTCACATGCTGGATGTGAATACTTAACCGACAAAGGTGGACGGCACCAGTGGGTTTATTGTTATAAGTGCACATCCTGTCTACTGTTTGTGTAACCCTAAGGCCCGCGTAAGGGGCCATCTTTTTGTTTGGTAATGAAAAGTGGGACTGCATGTTGAGGGTCTGTTAATAATCATATTCATTGGTCTAGTTTTATTATCCTGTAAGTGTTTCTAAATTGTTAGTGCAAGTCATACATCCGTTTTAAGGTTTGGCCTAATTTCCCACAATAAAGGTGTTAATGACATAAGCGTGTTGTAGTGAGATCTGGGCTGCCTCAAAAGGTCAGGCTACGACCTGTTCTACATTATTAGTCTCTAAACCACAAAGTTTCGGGCAGTTTATGATACAGGGGTGGACATAACCAGGGGCCTTGGGGCCCGAGGCCCTTAAAAAGCAGGTCAGGCCCCTAGGTTTTCTGGGCTAGGGGGACAAAATGGCCCCTAGAAAATAATGAATAACAAAGACTAGTACATTTGAGGGCCCCTAGATTTAGGTGAGGGCCCCGAGATTTGGAAAACTAGGGGCCCAACTGGCCCCTGGATTTTTAAACTTACATCAAGCACTGTGATGATGTATCAACATCAAGTAATGATTAGATGCGGACTGTTCTCAGCAACTGGTTTACGTACAGCTTACATGTTTTAGATAGCGAAGTTAATCTCAATCTTTTATCATGTTCCCTCTAACAAACATATTTCTTTCTTTTATCTGATAACAACCCCGTGGGGGGTCCAGGTAAGAATAGGCCCTCAGTAGCCCCTGCTGATCGTATAAGGTGACGAGGAGGGACCCAGCACTGACCAAGTGGTTCTTTGGGTTCAATTCCCAGTTGGTGCTTGTTTCACTAAGGGATGAGGTACAGCAAAAATTATTTCCAGGTTTTGATCCCCTGCTGTTTGCCCGCCCTGTCACCTTCATGTCATAGATACAATCACCAAAGACAGAATTCGTCCCAACTGGTTTTAGCCGTGAAAATAACCCTGGCTGTTGGTACAGCGTAAAACACCAAACACTCACTCAGTTTTTACTTGCTCATTCACATGGCTTCTAGTGCACGTCCATAAATTTATTCTTCATTGTGCCCCCACCCCCCTCCCCAATATAATATAGTTTCAGAGTAGGGTACGAACTACTTACCTCGCCTGTCGCACTTGACAGTCTGTCACACATACACCCAATTAACACGATTAATTCGCATCCATTGTGAGTACAGGAAATTGCCTGGCTCATACCCTCAGCACTTAAGGGGGCCTTTTTTTAACCCTGATAATCAGACAGATATATATGTCTGTAAAAGGCCCGGTCACATATAGAGACTGAACTCAACTCAACAGTTGAGTTAAGTTAGGTCTCTGGTAGTATTGATATGTGACATAGGGTTAAAACAGGAGTTTTACGTTTTCTCAAGACTGATCATTCTGGTCTCTAATCTTGAGATATTGAAGATATAAAACTGGCTAGTCTTAAGTCATTAGCGGTCTTAAGACCCAGTCACAATATGTGACTTGCCTTAAGACTGGATAGTCCTCAGTCTCAGCAGTTTTAAGGTCCAGTCTCTATATGTGAAATAGCTTAAGACTCAACCGATCAACTGTCTTGAGTACATTATCCAATCAGATATAGGTAAATAGACACACATCTTTTACCTGTATGTCATTGTGTTTATAGGCAGAGGCAAGAAGACTTAAGACTATCCAGTCTCTAAATGTGACCACTGGTCAGTTTTTCATTAAGACTGGTTAGTTTGCAACTATCTAGTCTCATATCCTTAAGACTGTTTAGTTGAGTTCAGTCTCTATATGTGACCGGGCCTTTAGTGGTTCGTACTCACTAGCGCCATACAAGCTTCCCACGGCCGTCTAACATCTCATCTTTTTAGTGTTTCTTTTACTGCACTGACAAAAATGACCGACATGTTGAATAGACGCGTTTACAGACCACGCCACCTGTTGGGAAACACCGGCTGTGAGACAGCCTCGGCCTGGTGTCTTTGGGTCATCACATGTGTTTGACAGATCAGGGTTAACCTACCTACCTACCTCAGAATCCCCCCAGTCGCCCCCAAAGAATCAAAACATAAATGAAACATCAATACACCCCTGTACCGTTAATATCAAGTTTTCAGATTTTTGTAGAATTTCATATTTAGCTTAAATATCAAAGCTTAGATATCATTTTGGAATTCCTGATTTTCTCTATGTTGATCCCGATTGTTTCCAATGACCGTGACTACTTCGCTACTCCCCCCTGCTGATTGTATAAGGCGAGGATATGGGGGACCCAGCACTTACCAAGTGGTTCTTTGGGTCCAATTCCCGGTTTGTGTCTGGGTTCACTAAGGGATGAGGTACAGCAAAAATGATTTCCAGGTTTTGATCCCCAGTGGTCCGTCGCATAACGGGTCTCGCTGTTGCGAGGGTTGTCCACCATAGCGAGACTTGCCCCTGTTCAACAGCGAGTGGATCCAACTTTGGCGATAACAGCGATGTTTGTCCACCTGATTTTGATTGCTTTTAAATGAACAAGGATGTCCTTGTTATGTGTAATATAACAGTGAGACTTATCTCAACAGCGACATGTGTCACTGTTATCTGTGTTACAACAGCGACACATATCACAACAGCGATATGTGTTGCTATTATCTGTGTCACAACAGCGACACATATCGCAATAGCGACATCCCTATTCACAAACTATCGCTGTTTCTATTTGTTTACCATGTTCCCATTGTTATCACCAGGAGTCGCCATAGTATTTTCGGAGCACCATCTTGCGGGACTCAAGTGAACTATCTCATAAACATAAAAACCGGAAGTGATAATTTTCCCGGAAGTCTTCCTGCGGCAGCTTTCCGAAACAGACACGGCGTCCACGAAGGCAAAGGAAAAACATGTCCGGGAAGGTAAATATGCAATGACACCATTAGGAATTCATATAATAAGTTAGTTTATCTACTTATTGTTGAAGTACAGCCGATTAATATCTTGTTAGTTTGTTAGTTTTTGCGTCTAACCGTACATAAGGTGACGCCGTTTTGCCCTCCCCTATTATCGCTCATGCCACCGGCAACGTAAAAGGTAATTTTAAAACAATATACTCGATAGAAATATTACTTTCCGGAATCTTGTACATGTGATGTCAACATTTCTTGAAAGTTCGATGAGTTTTAGTTTGAACCACTTCATTATAACACTCCTCCTGGTCATATGTTGGTTTCCATGAAGTACTGTGGGTCATCAGTTTACTGAAGCCCCATACCCACTAGGCGATTTTGCGATTTTACCTCCAGCAATCATTTTTTCCTATGATGGCCCGTCATTCTCAGGTATTGAAATCTATATGTTTCATCAGAATCGTCTGTAAAATCGTTGGGTTGTTAACTGGGCTATTTTATAGAACCTGTTCATTCCAAAAAATAGCTTAATGATGCTTCCTGACGGAAAAATCACCAAATAGGTATAGGGCTTCAATTAATTCTGCTTCCAATTTAATGTGGAAAACATTCCTTTTTTTTTTTACGTATCTATTTAAATTGAAAAAGGAAAAATTTTAATTTTGAGTTACCAGGTACATGATAGCAATTCTATGTACAATTTCAAATACAAATTTGTAAAAATCATTTTTACTTTAAATAGAAACGACATCGAACTGTGCTAGACTATGAGGAGGACGTCTCTGCAGAACGTGAGGCCGCAAGAAGAGATCGAGATCGACAACCAGCTCGAAAAGTCAGAGTAACCAGCACCTCCCACGCAGGTGTACCTCTTGGTGCAGTTCCCAAAGACAAAGTCCATAGAACCTTGAAGACTGGTGTGTCAAGTAACTATCCATCCACGAGTGGATTACAAGGTTTATATGCAGGATCAGAAGGGCCTGTGGGTAAAGTTAAGAAAACAAAAAGACCACCTATAGTTGCCAAACCTAGGGCGCCTATCGTACCCAAAGCACCTATGAGCACACCAACAGGGACGTCAGAGTCGGACAAAGAGCCTGCAGAAGGCCTAGATGACACCCTCAATGATCCTGACTATTTGGATATGCCTCAGGAGACAGACAGTGATGAAAACGAAGTAAGGGACACTCATTATATCATCCCGGCCTCCCAAGAGTCCAATCGTAAATTGAAAAGGCAAAGACGACCCAGGTTGGTATATTACACTAAAAAAGTTGTCTCCTCAACATGAGTTCCATTATTGATGTAGTAAAAGGTGTGATCTATCTATTTACTTAAAAAAAAACCGGTACTAGGCTAACACAAAATGTTAAGAACCAGCCAACATATAAATCAAAATAATTTATAATTAGAAGTGAAAAACATCGTACAAATCATCTTCAACTTTACATTTACATGAGAGGCTTTCAAGTATATATCACAATAATACATCAAGAATAACATTCTGTAAAAATGTTGGTAACCGTTACAGCAATGACGCAATTAAAAGAAAAGAAACTAAAATGAAATTAGACTCTATATTGCATCCGATTATGGCGTTCTATATTTGGGATGATGCTACAATTTTGGTGTTTTATACCTACCCTAGGACAAAAAACAGTTCAAGTGTTGGCAAACAACGTATCCGTGCACGATTTTGGACTGAGGATGAACTGTGCCGTTTATTCACCTCTGCCAATTACTACAAGAGGGAGCTCAAAGGTCCCTACAAATTTGTAGGTGATGCTACCTTCCTCCGCACAGTAGCCAGACAGCGTGTAACAGGTATAAGATTATTTAGATATTTAACAATAGCCAAAATACAAAAACAATGTGACGTCACTTTAAACTGTGTATTTAAGTTATCCAGTCTAATCGGCATTTTTGAAAAATGATGCACTTCAATGGTAATATGGCTAATTCAAATGTATAATGACTGTCATGTTTGACCCCATAAATCCTGACCTTATAATCAGAGATATTCTTTTAAAAACAATAAATATTTTGAGAAAATAGAGATTTTGAAATACTGATTTATTGTTGACCGCTTTTTGAAAAAAAAAAAAAAAAAAAAAGGTCATTTGTAGAGTCTAACTAAAATTGTATGTTCCTGCTCATAGCTACAAAGAGTGTTTCGAGAAAACATACTGACCAATCCCTGCTTACTGTCTTTGAAAGCATGTCATCGATTTCAATCCAAAAGTGAGAAATAATGTTGAATCATCTAAAAAAGAGTAGTACCAAGCATAAAGGAACACTGAAACATGTGGTTTTTATCAAAATTCATAAGGAAATTAGTTACAACTATGCACTTTAACTGAATTTTTTTTCCCTTATCCGACCTTTATTTCTTAAATTGTGGCCTTTTAAAGGTACATTTTTTGGAATGATCACCGCTTTGAGGCCTGTTACTGTAAAACATGTGTCTGGTGATTGAATGGACATATTAATATTTCAGACGACGTAAATGAAGAAAAACCACCGAAAGAACGACGCTCCCTTGCGGAAGTCAAGAACAAGTTAAGCCACTATCAAACTTTTGCAAAAAAGGCTGTGAGTACATTCATTATTAATCTATAAATATTTTTTATTTTTGTTTGTCATTTAGAAATAGTGTTCGTACACGTCATGAAGGCATTCTATTCTTAACTAGTGCACAATGTAAATGTAAATTTACAATTCATTCTTCTTGGCGTCTGTACAAATCAAAAAGTATGCTCATTTTCCTTTTAAGAGGATATCGATAAATTTTAAATGCATCTAACACTTCCTGTTCTGTAAAACTTAAATTAATTATTTATATGCCTATTTATCTTCCCAGTAATAGCGTGTAATGTTTTGAGTATTCAAAGTAAAAAATAGATGGTATTTGGAGCAAAAATAATTTCATGAAAAACATGTAAGACTAGGTCTCTTTGTTAAGTTATGTAAGAAATATTCTTTTCTTTGTACGATGGAAATTGATGCCTGTATTTAAATTTTTGTTACATTCCGTACAACTACACTTCAAATTGTATAAAGCTAACTTGTTTTAAAGCTGTAATTTCTGAATTTCTTACTCCAGCACGAAGAACTCGTAATGAGGTATGGCTATAGCGGTGCCGGGAAGGTCCCAGAGGAAGAACATCTCCGCGAGTCTGTTCTGCTGGCAATTGAATACACGGGTATAGATGTCGTTGTGGGTGAGTATATATGTCCATTCTAGTATAACGGATAAAACTATTTATATCTTATTTTTGAAAATAATTTTTCTTACATAACCATTGTGTACAATAATTTTTAAAGACTCGAATGCTTTTTTCTGTACTAAAAATTATGCCTCTCTGGTTGTTAAGATTCTGTTTCTCAGAATGATCAACATTTAAAGAAATAAAATACATATCACTATCTCTAGTCGTCTGTCTCCAGGCAATTTAAGTTTAAAATATTACCTTTCTCCTGGTGATAACATCCAATACCCTTTTCATGTTTAAACTTGAAATGACGACTGTGGAGGGTATCTTTGGGTTTTTAATTACATGAAGTAACTTCAATTTTCCTGTTCATTTTGTCTTCCCTGTACATCCAAATGAAATGAATCAATACCATTGAACTAACGTTTCTTGCAATTACTGCTTATATAATTACAGGTATACCAGGTTTGAAACCTGCAGCTCTTGCCAAGAAGCCGCCAAGTGCGATGAGGGAACCAAACCCACGAGAGGCCATTCTTCGAGAGAAACTACTGGAGCGTGGTGGTGCATCACGGGCTACTACCTCTGCTACCCTTTTTCCCGGATCTTCACGCGACGAGTCATTACTGGAGCAAGCACAGTCATCTGATGAGGAGGATGTAAATTATGATGCTTACGGGCGTCAGTTGCAGAAGAGTGATACAACCGTTCCTCCCAGGAAGACAGCCATTCCTCAGAAAAAGACTTATGACCCGGTTGACCTGTGGCAGCGTGTGACCACCTCTACCCAAAAGCAACCTAATAAGCAGCCCACACAACGTCAGAAACACCCTAGAAAGCAGGTTTTTACAATAAATAACGAAGAAGAGGAGTTCAACCTTCGTACTCCGCAACATTCAGAGGGGTATCAATATTCCTTTCGAAGCATGGGAATTGAATCAACTCCTCAGTTGAAAAACAGACTACAGGCTGAAATTCAAAACTACACCCTGGAGTCCTCTCAACCCCCGGATACACTTCCAGACCTGCCGGACACACGAGTTTCCAAGGGTAAAAGTGTCCAAAAGAATGTTAAGTCAAACAACAGTGGAGAGACTTTTGAACGGTCTGAAATCTTGCCGCCCCGTCAGAGTAAATATTTCCCACCAAGTGCTAGAAAAGACCAAGAGGCTGCTCAGAAGATATTGGCTCAACGTGAGAAGGGTATTACAAAAAGTACACTTCATTCAGAAGTCAGCCAACCTACCACCGAAGCTTACAAAGTGAGCACTGTGCGGGACAGGAAAGACCAAAATGTATTTACTGAATTGAGACAGAAATTGGACTATGGTGGTAAGGGAATAAAAAAAAAATCTCCTACACATACCATTGCCAGAAACCCCTTTGATGACGAGAACACTGACTCAGACGCAGAGGACGTCACACCAGAAAATACAGCATATATCGACGATTTAGAAAATGAAACAATACAAACACCGACATTCAGAACTCTTGAAGACACACCCGTTCCCACAAGATTTCTTCCAGAACGCACTAGCTCAACTGTCAAAGTTACCAGGAGTAGAGATGGAGAACAGGTGTATTCACGTCGCGAGCATGGGAGCAATGAAGAAGTGTCTAGCAGTGAAGAAAAGTTAAAAGACAACCTTCTCAAGCTCAAAGTCCAAGAAAATGGATCCAAGAAACTTGCACCTCTAACAACCCAACAAGAGGTTCATCATGGCCATAATGACAACTTTCAAGAGGGCGACATCGAGCACCATGGGGTTTCAGATAATGATTCCCTACATGGACAGGCATCTTTAAATTCTGATGAAGCACAAGAGAATGAGCTCGTACCTGAATCGGTCGGAAAAATCACAGAACATATGGGGGAATCTGAGGTTCACGTTACCAATGCCAAGTATCTTACTCAGATACGGGCTGAACTGCAAGAGGTCAGGAAGCTGCATGGAAACATGACGGAGGCATTACACACTAACCATGCAGCATTAATGACTGTGCTCAACAAGATGACCAACGTACAAGCAAACTCCTGTGCAGTGCTAAAGATGGCTCTGCATGAATTTGCTGAGTACAAACACCATAACATCTCGACACAGACCATCCTCACCAAGAATAATGTCCCGTATCCTATGGTAAATGAGGAGAGCGATGAGATTCTCATAGACAATGGGAATTTCATAATAAGTGAATATGTTGTGACAGCTTCACAGATGGAGCGTTCAGTTGGAGAGGCCGCTGGTACAACAGACACCGCAGGCACAAAAGGTAGATCATCAGCCAACCCGGAATCAGCACAGCATGCCGAGGACCATGAGATGTCGAACCAGGTTAAAGACCAGAACCGCTCTTCATCCCAGCGTGTTAGTACAGAACATGATGACGTGGAGTATATCATTCATGGCCAAGTGGACCGACCCACACTTCAGGACGACCATGAACAGGGGGTTTCTGCTGCTGGAAAAGACCAAAAAGTCTCCTCTACCCAGCGGGCTACTTCAAAGCTTGCCACACATGAGTCTAACACTCCTACCCAAGTACACCCAACCACACTTCCGTACGACCATGAAGAGGGGACTTCTGCTGGAAAAGACAAAAAAGTCTCCTCTACCCAGCGGGCTACTTCACGGCATCCCACACATGAGTCTAACACTCCTACCCCGGTTGAAGAACCCACAATTCTGTACTACTGTGAAGAGGGGAGTTCTGCTGGAAAAGACAAACAAGTCCCCTCGAACCAGCGGGCTACTTCACAGCGTGCCACACATGAGTCTAACACTCATGCCCAAGTACACCCAACCACACTTCCGTACGACCATGAAGAGGGGACTTCTGCTGCAAAAGACAAAAAAGTCTCCTCTACCCAGCGGGCTACTTCACGGCATCCCACATATGACTCTAACACTCCTACCCAGGTTGAACAACCAACAATTCTGTACTACCATGAACAGGGGGGTTCTGCTGCAAAAGACAAACAAGTCCCCTCTACCCAGCGGGCTACTTCACAGCGTCCCATAGAGGATTATAACACTGATACCCAGGTTCAAGAAACCAAAATTCTGTACGACCAGGGACAGGAAGGGTCTGTTGGTAAAGAATACAAAGTATGCTCTTCGCAGCCTGGTTCTTCATACACCCTCCACACGTACAGCCAGTCTCCCGAGGAGTATGTGATTCCCAGCTATGTTCAACACCAGACTCCTCAGCCTCAGGTTGGACAGGCAATGTTGAGCGGTCACTGGCCTGATAAAAGTCGCTTTTCTGTCCAGCCTGTTACCTGTGAAGGCATACAGACAACCAGACAGTCAGAGCCAAAAGACAATGTTGTTCATCACCATGAACATGCGACTTCCAGCGAAACACAGACTTCTAAAATTACACGTGTACATAATGTGAAAGTACCCTCTCAGAGAAATGTTATTGTTACTGCTCAAATTCTGGTGCCCCCGATTGAAAGCAAGATAACCAGAAATCCTCGTGTCACCTCCCCACCACCTGGTGCTGATGTAGTAGTATTGAGTTCCCCAACTGAATCTTGTGATGAAGGAACACGTCAGGGGAAAAAAAAGAAAAAGAAGGATGTAGTAGTTTTGAGTTCCCCGAGTGAATCGTGTGATGAATCTACAGAGAGGGGGAGAAAGAAAACAAAAAGGGATGAACCTAAGGTGGATACAGAGTCTCGTTGTGTTAGCACACGTAGCAAGAAGGAAGTGGGAGTTAAAACACGGGGAAAGAAGGCGAAACCGAAGTAAAAAAAATGTTATGAAAGGTATATGAAAACAACAATTACATTTGTAAAAAAGGACAGATACCTTTGAATTCAACGACATGTTTTAACATGTTGCATAGTGTTCAGGTTACAAGTATAGGAAGAATTTGATATACTCCCGTTTAAACTTTCATGTCATTTTGGCTGTTAAGTTATCCAAGAGAAAAAAAAAAGTCTATTGAACCGACACCCAAAAAAATTGAATTGAAAAAATGCTTAAACGTCCTACAACAGTGTATTTCTTGTTGCAAGAGTGGACATTACTGTTACCAACTTCATGATAGGATTTCATTATTCTATATGTTTACATACTTCGGAACAACTTTGATTGTTTGCATTCGATAGAATGATACAAAGACATTTATTGGTACTTGCATAATGTATACTTTATTGTCAGCAGATGACCACTAACAACTGCTGTAATTCAAACATTTGCGAAATACAGGTTTGACTAAATATAGTGAGAATTGCTCATGACAGACAATGCTTACTTCAGAGTTACGTTTCTTTCTTTTTTTTAAAATATTGAATGCCAGCATGCATGGTATAAATGTAACGGTATAATGTTGTTTAAGTTTTCTTTTGTCATTGTAATAAGTTATTGTACAAGGAATATTTGTTGTAGAATAACTGATTATAAATATTTCACTTCTTAACCAGTAAGAAATAGAAATGCCTTACAATTTTCAATACTTCATGGTTTTAAGGAAATCGTCAAGGGGGAATCGAAAAATAATTTGTTACTCGAAGTGTTCAGTGATGTAGTTTATGCGGGCCAGGTTCTGACCTCCTCGTCCACCACGTTGCCGGTCAGACACAACCTCAGTGTCGGGTTGGCCACGATCTGGTCCGTACACAGGGCGGTTGTCTGGGTCCCTGTCGATGACCAGCGGAGTATTTTCCCTCTTGGCAACATTGTGGAGACAACAGCAGGCCACTATTATCTTACCACAGACGTCGGGAGTGTGGAGCATGTAACCTCCCGAGTCACCAACCACTCTGTAGTCAATTATAAAAGTTGTATTTTATTAGTGCATGTTTCAAGATCGATACCATCAAAAAGGGTATATCAGGTGTCCACATAATGACTACATTATTGTAAAGAAGGATAGAACTTGCTAATTAACAGTATGATTAACTGTTTAAGTATGTTTTTTATTCTGAACAAATGATGAAAGTTCTACTCGAAAGACATGGTTTAACTAGTACATTTTAACCTCTTCTTATTGTTGTATTTCGATTTGAACTAAATTTTAACAGATTTTATCAGTCCATCTTTTGGTTTTTAATCATTTATTTTAGTTCAAGTTGAGCGTAAATGGGTCCAATAAGTTTGAAATCTTTATGGTAATAATTTGGGGGTTACCTGAATCGTTGCTTCAGAGACCCAAAGGTGTTTTCAACAACCACCCTTTTTGACCTGTGCCAGGCGTTGTAGTCAAGGTCCGCTTGTCTTGTTGGATTCATGACTGGCACGAATAGGAAGTCCCGCTGAGGATAGCTAAAAAAATAATAGAGTAATTCATGTTATATATTTGACATCGTTACTAGTGACTTCGGATTTACATGTTAATCACATTTTAACCCAAGTGCGACAACATAATAACGCTGTCTTGTAATTGTAAAAGAATTTTACGATTCAGGAATTCTGTTTATGTTCTTAGTTAGGGTGCGAGCACAGGATACTAAGATATTATGTTTGACTTTGAAAATAAAAGGATATTTCAACTTTTGTCGAAAATCCTAATTTTGTTTCACTTATTTCAAGATCACACTTCTTAGAGATGTCAATAAGTAAATGCAGAAAATAACTTACCCGTTGTCACCCATAATGAAATGCTCCCCGAAGAATCCTTGCTCACCCAGTCGACTGATTTCGGTGGTGCTCAATATGCCGGCATCATTGCAGGATCCTGGCCAACATGGATCGACATGCAAGATGCGTTGGTACGCGTCGGCAACAACCTGTTCAATATCAAAAAATATTCTAAATTATTATCTTATGGGCTTAGAAAATAAATTGCATTTTACAACCAACAGCTGCGCTGAAATAACAGTTTATACTATTGATTTTTGTAAAAGAGGAACAATATCTTATTTACAAGTATTTCATTAATTGATAAAATTTGAAAAATTTATATCTTCAAATTACAAAAAAAGGATTACTGAAATTGGAAATATTGAAGGCTCCCTTACCATCACATTTATACTGTGATACTGTTTACGGTTCACGTACTGGTACTCCACATTGGCCGACGGACGTCGTATGGAAACATGGGTACCGTCAATTACCCCAAAGATTTGTGGAAGCCCAAAACGCTGAAGAAATTCTTCTTCCTTCTCTTCGCGGGCATCTCGGCTGAACGGGAAGGAGATGTACTCTTGCTGGTGGCAGTAAAAGTACTCCGCCACCTCCAACACCGCACGTGACACTGTGGTTTTCTGTACTCCCTGGAAGTCACCGACGTTTGTGTAATCGGATCCGGTTGCAAAGTACCTCAGGGCCAGGCAGAACTGAAATAGAATAAGGAAAAATTAGTTCTAAGCAAGCGGAACACTAATGTTATAAACGATGACTTAATATATCGAGTTCATGTCCTGTTAAATAAATAAAGTAATATTTTTTCTTAATACATTATTAGATACTTTCCTAAGTGTTCTAGAAGCAGTAAAAATGATTTATTTCTGTGGTTCCTGAATTCTTTAAATAAATATTCTAAAAGGGTTCTACCAATGTGAACAAGCATTTATTTTTCAATAAGGACACTAACAATTAGGCATACTAAGTGATATCTAATGGATATTTGGATTGAATATGTAATAAATACACTAAGACCATTGGAGTTGAACAATGGTTAAGCTACGTCAGCAATGATTTGTGTCAATATGTTATAACAGTGGTCGTTAACACAACATGTCTAGGTTTATTCCTTTTACCCTTTATTCATTTTTTGTAATAACAAAAATAAAATACTGAATTATAATAAATTAAGAGATTACTCTGTAATTATACAAGATTTTTCTTTATTTATTTGACAAAAATGGACAATAATTTATTTTGTGTTTATGATTGAGGATGACTTTTAGTAAAACTAACATAAGAAGGTTGTGTCAACAAAGAGTACTTACGCGTTCAGGTACAGAGATACCGCCGCCCTGGCTCGAGCCTGAGGTAGAACAAAAGCCCGCATCGTAGAAAGCTTTTGCCAGGCGTTTAACGATTGGCTTACGAAGCCGATAGCGGGAGAGGAACTTGGCCTTACTAAACCTTGTGAATGGGTTGATTCGAGGGTAAACCTCCTTCTTCTGGCGTGGTTTCTTCGGAGCCATGTTACCATTGACTGTATATGACTGTGTCTCACGTGATATTAACAACAAATAACTATTTCCCGCCATGTTTCAAAACCGTCAATTTTATTACAAAAATCAAGAGTGACAAAGATAACTTAACAACGATATCGCAACAAGGATGTCCTTGTTTCACACCATTTATTATGCGACGGGGTTGGTCGCTGTTGCGAGGATTGGCACATTGAAAACCTTAAGGATATCGCTGTTGCGAGAGTTAAATCTAAACCCTCGCTGTGGTCTCGCTGTTGCGAGCGTTTGGTTATGCGACGGAGCACTGTGCTCCGTCACATAACCAAACCCTCGCAACAGCGAGACCACAGCGAGGGTTTAGATTTAAGTCTCGCAACAGCGATATCCTTAAGGTTTGCACTGTTACAATCCTCGCAACAGCGATGCTTTTGTACATTTTTTGGATTCATTTATTTGACTGATAAATACATTACTGCCACTTGCCTCCTATACATTTCATAAGCCAATGGACACATCTAACATACAGTGAAAGCAGAATGTAAAAATTCCAACCCCAAAATGCCCCCCCAATACATTGAAAATTGGGGTATGCCAACCCTCGCAACAGCGAGGAAAGTTGGATACACTCGCTGTTGAACAGGGAGAGGTCTCGCTGTAGTGGACAACCCTCGCAACAGCGAGGGGGCTTATGCGACAGACCACTGCTGTTTGCCCATCCTGTCACCTTCATCTCATAGATACAATCACCAAAGACAGAATTTGTCCGAACTGGTCATCACTGTGAAAATTACCCTGGCTGTCGGTATACGTGTAAAACACCCAACACTCACTCACTCCATTGACCGTGACTATTTCGCTACTCTGTGTCTGGGTACATGATTAAGTGCTTGTCTATACATGGTTCTGGTCATCACATATCATAAGCTCCCTAAGTTGCCCCCCCCCCCCCCCCCCAGCTGTCTGTCTGTACCCTTACCGGGTGACAGACTGAGTGAGAACGTGGTGACAGGTTGGGTCAACCAACTGGGGGACGAGGGGACGGGTAGAGGGGTACATAGGGGCGTCTGGCACAGACAGGGGGAAAGGACTGAGACGTTTTATTCACATGTCTGCAATGCGTGAAATAGTACTTCTTCACTTAGCAATATTTGTGAATGTTTATATTGGCTTACGATGGGATACGAGATCTGGTTTTCATTGTGAAAGCGGATCTTAAAATCTGTTTTTATTATTATTGTTCTTAACATAAACATGGTATAAAAACGTTTGCCTATAATTTTATATCGTGCCTTATATATCATTCATACATAACAGAAAGTAGTTGTGTCAATGATTTAATAGCATATGATTTGATATACGCTGTCACAGGGCTATACTATTACTGATCACTCGAGATTCGAATTCGTGTTGACCACTCCACTGATAGTTATAATTTTGTTGACACACCTCCAGAGTCCACACATCTCTACACCAAGAAAGATCTGACACAATACCAGCCCCGTATCATACAATAATGGTAATAATATCACCAGGCTCCTATTGGGCTATATTGTTGTACTGTCAGGGTACAATCTAAAGCACACATACTCCGAAAGTGATGAGATAGCAGTGCCAAATCTGTAGACAAAGTCAGTGAAGTGGAGGATGCTGGTAGCACGATAAGGGAAGAGGGCAGTGATAGCCGGGGGAGCGGGGGGGGGTCCTCAGATCAAGGACTCGATGATGTGTTGGAGTTTTAAGGTCCACTCAGCAATTTCCCAGCTACAATGAGACCAACTAGTGCTCTTTGGTGAGACTGTCTCACCGTTTTGCTTTGCAAAATGTACTGATAACCAACTCTTTTGGGTGGGAACGATGGCATGGAATCCCGTGGGGGTTCCAGGAAAGAATAGGCCCTCAGTTGCCCCTGCTGATCGTATAAGGCGACGATAGCGGGGACCCAGCACTGACCAAGTGGTTCTCTGGGTTCAATTCCCGGTTAGTGCTGTGTTCACTAAGGGATGAGGTACAGCAAAAACGATTTCCAGGTTTTGATACTCTGTTGTTTGCCCGCCCTGTCACCTACATCTCATTGATTTGATCACCAAAGACAGAATTTGTCCCAACTGGTTTTCGCCTGTGAAAATGACCCTGGCTGTCGGTACGGCATAAAACACCCAACACTCCCTCACTCCCTCACTCATTTGGCTATCATAATGACCATAACAGAAAGTGCCCAGACCTTTGGTCGAAAGTAAGGGCCCTAAGGTATATACCACCCCCCCCCCCCCCCCTATATGTTGTGAACGTCGAGTGTAGGTCACGTGTCTGGGGGCAGTGACCCGTGACGACGTCCTGGCAGGGCGGTATGGGGGGAGTGTATGCACCTAGGGGGACCAGACGCCGGGAGGTGGTGGGACAGACGCCCACAGAGACGCCCGGAGGTGTGTAGGCGAGCAGGGGCACGCAGGAGGGACGCAGGAGGGATCAAAGAGAGGATCTGTGGGTCTACCACTGTGTATGTGACGGCGGGTGAACTGGAGTGGGACCCAGTACCCCCACTAGGATACAGAGCCTGTTTACAACCCATCAGTGCTCTCCTAACTTGAAGAATCACCTCTTTTCGCTGATTTTATCCCAGAAATACCACCCCATTTTTCGAAAAGTGTTGACTCTTGGAGCTTAATAATTACCCCGGCGGGTGCAGGAACAGGAGGGGTGTTACACCTTGATTAGCCTACATATATATATACTTTAGGAGTTACATACAGGAGCAGTGATATAAGGAGGCCTTAAGCGTAGAGCCCTGGGTACACCGACCAGGTCCACAAACTGTCTACCGTACACTGTATACATACCTACCTCCACGTGGCCCTTTACTCCACTCACCTGGGGGACCCGTGTTACACCTGCCTGACGGCACACCTTGACACACCTCCACCACTCTCACCTGGATTTAACACCTGGACACCTCAGCGTCCCCCACCCCCACCGCTGACCACCCCCTAAGGCCCTTAGAGCGAGGGCAGTGAGTACAAAGCTTAGGGCGGGTTGGACGTTAATTAAGGGAACCCCCGCCCCTTCTGAGTGACCCCTAGTGGACGTACGTTAAAGGGGACCCCTGTCACTGGTCACCTATAGACCTGATATTCTCTACAAGTCGGACCCAACTACATACGTACATATAATATAGGCTTGTGAAGGGTGGGAGGCTACTCCTGCCAGACCTACAGGCAGTTCTAGGCAGCTGGGAGAACTCCAAGGACCGGCCCTAAGTCACTGACGTTATCACCACACTAAGGAGGGAGAGTGGAGGTATTTAGCAGACCGCCGGGACCCTGTTTACTACTGCTAGTAGTTAGTCACCTGCTTTAGGCGGCCGCGGGCCTAGATTCAGGCCGAGTTTAAGGCGGCGTTCAGGCGTTAAGGGCCGTTGGAGTAAGGCGGTGTGACTCTGTATAACATACTGCCGCAGCATCAGATTCCACCGTGATTATTGGAGAGAAGTGGACGCATATGGCCGAGGTGTGACAGGGTGTCAAGGATATAGCAGTCGGAAGGGGACCTGGACTCTGAGAGGGGGCTCTAATTCACCACTCAGTCCGTGTGGGATATTGTAAACACCGGACAGTCTCCGATCCAGCCGCTCTAGGCACTCTGCTGCTTTGATCACCTCACTACGAGAGTTCTCATGGAATATATGTTCTTGAGCGGAGAGTGATTCGTTGCAGAGTGCCGCTCCAGGGCCTCAGTATATAAGGACCGGGGTACAGGACTGACCATCGGACGGACATATATAATACATATATCTATACGTGTTCCGGGCCGGTTTTGGCAAGGTGAGGCCTCGAACCAGTACACTAATATACCACTAATGGGAGCATGGTCTGATCTGTTTGTGTACAGTCCCTGCCTGTATGTCATCACAGCCTGCTGACAGATTCGGACTACATCACGGCAGCCAGGGGTGAGCGGTTGGGGTGATATTATACATGCCCTGCGGAAAACGGAATACATCCGTCAACCCAACCGAACCCCCCCCCCCTACCCCCAGTGGGTCAGTGTGTGAAAACAAACACCCCACACCCTATACTTGGACCTAAAGGGAGAGGAGATACGGCCCTACCCCTGCCCTACAGAACACCCGGGAGAACACCCTTGATTCCGACGTGCTGTTGACACCCGGATTACGCTGAAGGTGCATGCCCTACCCAGGAGGTGTTTACGACCAAGGGGGTGATCAGTGATCAGAGTACAAGCCGGATTCTGGAGACCCTTTCTATACAGGGCCTTACACAAACATAGGAGGAGTCTGCATGTACCGCTCCGTCTGAGGTTCAAGCGTACACCTACATTTAAGGATCAAAATCTGAGGGTTAAATGTACCTTTCCATCTGAGGGGCAATATCTGAGGGTCAAAGAACGCCTAAAGTTGAAGATCAGTGTCTTCAGATCAAACGTACCCTCTGTCTGACGGTCAACATCTGAGGGTCAAACATACCCTGAGGAGAGTTTGTACCTCTCTATCCGAGGCTCAACGTCCCAGGGTCAAATGTGCACCTCCATCTCAGGATATGACATACCACTCCATCTGAGGGACAGCATCTGAGGGTCAAACATACCCCTCAGGCAAGAATCGGACATACCCCTCCGCCTAAGGATAGTTCGTACGTCTCTATCCGAAGGTCAAAGTCTCAGGGTCAAATATGCACCTCCATCTCAGGATATGACATACCCCTCCATCTGAGGGACGGTGTCTGAGGGTCAAACATATCCTTCCACCTAAGGATAGTTCATACCTCTCCATATGAGGGTCAACGTCTCAGAGTCAAACGTGCACCTCCATCTCAGGAAATGACATACCCCTCCATCTGAGGGACAGCATCTGAGGGTCAAACCTACCCCTCAGGCAGAGGATCGGACATACCCCTAAGTTTGAGGGTCAACGTCTGAGGCTTACAAGTATCCCTCCATTTGAGGGTCAACATCTGAGGGTTAGACATATCTCAGCCTTAGGGTCAAGCCCTAGCCACCACTCATCTCAGGGTGCCTTATGGATTACAGGGATTACACGCATAAGGATCCTAGATAAGCCCACCTCATAACCCCAGACCTACTTTAGACTGGGGGTATTACAAACTAAACCCTAGCAAACATTGGAGGAACATTTGCTTGGATCATAATGAGTCTATTACCAGTTGGAAGTACACAGTACTGAAAGTGTTTCTCAGTATCGTTGTCAATGTGTCAGACTAGTGTCACAGAGGTGCGAAGGTTGGCGCGCTCCCATCTCATGACCCTCCCACTCAGTAACGGAGCCTGTTTACCTGTGCCAAATTAAACAGGATGGATGCAATGTCACTTCAACCTAGATTTTACCAGGGGACAACCCACTGCTTCAACAATCATAATGATCTATCATATGGTGTGACATATATGGCCCTATAGCCTATAGCCCTGAGATTATTCAGGACATCATGGATTGAATGACAGTTTATTGGCCAGTGATGTAAAGTTACAACACCCTAATCCGTCTCTCAGCCCTGCCTCACCATGCCTCGTCGGCGCCGTTTGTCGTGGTCTCCTTCCTGTATCGCACCCCAGGCGCCCTTCACAGATGCCTGGAACATTTTTGGTGAGTTTGGGATTGTACAATTATTTCAATAATCAGCGTTCAGTCTTAGCACTAGCCCGCTAGTATCGACACTAGTGCAAATCAGATCGGGCTAGTGCATTTTTGGAACAGCTAGCCCAATGGGCTAATGCAAATAATGACCCTTTGTTGTCTTCCATTGCCTCAAGGGTTGTCAGCAATGAGCTTGCTTTAAATGTATAGTGTCTAAATGATTGTTTGTATTCAATGATTTCTAAAATAAATTGTATAAAAAGTGACCTGAAAACCTTCCATTTCCCCCCTTAAATTCAATACTAGTGTAATACGTTTGGGGCTAGTGCAGATAGACAACCACTAGCCCAACGGACCAGTGGCCAAAAAAGTTAAGGTCTACCCCTGATAATAATTATCAGTGCTACTGAGGCTTTTAACCTATGTTCTATCCAATGTGCTAATAGATGCCTTTATGAAACTGAACAACAGAAATAAAAAATATGCATATTCATTGATTTCTAACCCTACCATTAACTACTCTAGACCGGCTGACCCGAAGGCTAACCTTGGTCAGTGTGAGGTGAGGAATGTCAGGCAGGTGAGGCATGTCCCAGTGACCCCCTACCTGTACGTACATCCGTAAGGCGATTTTACTGGCGACGGACGATGGGAAACAGGCAGAATCGGCCAACTCCTATGATCCCCCGTTAGTATAGTGTATTGAAATGTTCAGGTTTGATATGAGTCGGTGCTAAAGTCGGCAGAGTTTTGGGGTATAAAATCAGCCGATTTTAACGCCGATCAGTCAACCGACTCGCCTAGTGGGTATGGGGTTTTAAGCCCCACTCACTAGGTGATTATATATACCTGAGTTGGCCAACAGATCCCCGTTAAAATCGGCCAATTCTGAGGTCAAAATTGGCCGATTTTAACGCTGACTCAGATCAAACCTGCACATTTCAATATACTATACTAACAGAGGATCATAGGAGTTGGCTGATTCTGCCCGTTTCCCATCGTCCGTCGCCAGTAAAATCGCCAAGTGGGTATGGAGCTTTATAATAGGACACTCCGGCAGGTGTTTACAGACAGATTGTATGTGGTAGATATACTCTAAACTCACCTTCAGCCAACAGCGGCCGTAAGGGCCCCACATTATTAAACAAGCACCTTAGGTACATCTTATTAAACTACGTGACCCACATATATGATGCGTTTAGGATCTGCAGGTGGTATATATCAGGTTACATTCAGTGACAGATCTAGGTTTTATAGAAAGGCAGAGACACGTTTCTCAACTTTGAGATCTGTGACTTTTTTAATTGCACTACTTTTACTTAAACGGCATTGCGTCCAATCTACTCAAAATCCACCTGTTTAGTTGTAGACATTATTGAATATAATAAGAAAGCCATGGCCAATTATGCTATGTCAAGATAAATGCTGGTATACCAAATGTCAGTGTAATGAATTAAGGGAACCACTGGGAACCAGCAAAATCTGTCCACACATTGGTCACTGTACATTGATGCAATAGCCACTGTGCAGACAAAACTTAGGACTATACAAAACTCTTAGCCCACTTTTGAATGGCACTTGTTCCAACAATGATGGTCAGGGTAGACCTTATGATATCCACCAGTGCCTTATGATAAGTCAGTGTATTCATAGAGCGATGTGTACATGCCTACAGTATGTATGCTATGTTACAAGGGACCCATGTCTCTGTAAATATATACACTGTATTAATAATACCTCTATGTAATAGGTTGGTCACGAGTGCACTTGATATGTACTTTAAGCCCCGGCTCCACTGCCCAACTCAACTCAACTTGACTGTCGTAGCTCCTAGAGGCTACGACTGTCTGGTCTTAGGATGGATTCTTTGCTATGCCATAGACTAGGACTTGATGGTCTTATATATAGGGTGTAGGAAAATATAAACAAAGCTACTGCACACACCCCTAAGACCCAACGATCGAGTAATATGTCTTCAACAGCTCAACATGTAGGACTTGACGATCCAGTCGTAGGAATAGGCTACAACTCCAGTCGTAACCCAAGCTCCACTGAAGGACTGAGTCCAACTCAACTTAACTCAACTCGACTTTTGGTCAGTTGAGCAAAGGCTTTACTGTGTATATACTTAGCTATCCCTCTCCCTCCAGGAAAAGTATACTACTTGCAAGACTTATTCTATGCGGACACACTGCTTTGTTGAGACAAGTACAAGGAGCCCCCATGGGGATCCAGGGTGGGGGTTCCTTCGGGAGCTTCCTGGGAAGAATATGTCCCCAGCAGCCCCTTGCTGTTCGTAGAAGGCGACAAATGAGAGACCAGACTCAGTAGCTCTTTGGTAGAGTGCCCGCTTTGAGTCTGGGAGGCCCTGGGATTTATCCCTGGCCAAGTCACACCAAAGACTTTAACAATGGCAGTGGTCACTGCTTGCCTGGCACTTGGTATAAAGTTAGAACCATGAAACATGACTGGTTGGCCTGGTGTCAGTATAATGTGACTGGGTGGGGTATTGTGTGGGCCTATAACATGATATCTCAGTGTGGCAGCACTATAAAGTTGGCAAATAGGCACCTCATTTTACCTTGTGCAGTCTGGTAAAAGAACCCTGAAGCGCTGGCCGGACGTTAAACTAACCCCACAAACAAACAAACAAACAAACAAAAGTACAAGGGGACCTTGGTCCTGGATGGTTGCTGGTCTTTTGCTCTGTATGACCATGGGACCTTGGTCCTCTATGGTTATTTTGTATTTATTCTGCATGGCAGTATATCTGCTTTTACTTGACCTTTGTCTTATATCATGACCCTGGACTGCTATGTCTGTTCCTTCGTCCTCGACAAAAGATAACAATGATCTGAATATTTTGGTGATAATCGAGGGTTAAGTGGTAGAACACAGGTTTTCTGATGAAATGGTTCTAAGTTCAGTTCATGGCCTGGTTTCACATCTAGGCCTTGCATTGTATTCAGGCATTTCAAGTAGCTTGTTCCTAGATCAAAGGCTGTAATTGTGCGAGAGATCTTAGACATAAAACCCTTAGGCCTATATTACTGGGTTAAGATGTGGCAAATCTTGAAATACTCGATTATCTAGACTGAACAATGGAGGGTAGCACCCCGGACACTGCATAGATCAGCCAAATGAGACAGTTAGTGCCTGGTTAAATATATGAACAAAAGGCAAAGAAGTTCATTGTTAGATAAAGTAGGCTCCACACATGATTAAAGGAAATGAGAGCTTATTTAAGATAGGGAATGGATTGCCGAGACTATAATTATGACATATAGAAGCCTTAAAGTGAAGAAAATAAGATATTTGTTTTTTTCACTGGTTTTCAAATAATACTAATTTGTTTTTTTACCTTTATAACATAATTTGGGTATGTTTGCCATACGACTACTAAACATAAATGCCATCTGGCATGGAGTTCCATGATAAGAGCTCCTGTTAATGACTTGAAAATACCTTTAAAATTGTACATTATAGGTGAAAAGGGGAAGTGTTGACCATAAGCTGGGATGTTATTCAGGGTACCTATTGTAGGCATTGGGTGCTCCCTCAGAGGAGGTACAAATTAAAGGAATACCTGTGGGGAATGAGTGGGGGGGGGGGGGGGGGGGGGGCTGGTTGACCTGGTTGTGTGCGGGTCGTCTCGAGGTCTACCAGGTCAGTTGTTATGACGACCTCAGTACACCTAGACACAGAGGGGCAGACTGTGACCTGTTCTAGGTGCCTGCCTCTACGCCTTATGTATATGGGCATTCAGCCTGTAGGGCCTTATCACTATAGAGAGTATTATGTGCTAATTCAAGGTCCCTAAATCTGCTAAAATCCTATACAGTAGTAGGCATATTAACAGTATGTTTTAGGTGGGCGTAGGAACTGCGAAGAAGCACACACTTGACTTCTCTCTGTCAATAAAAGATCTAATATTACTACTCTATCCCTATATTTGGACCTGAAAAATTATTTTCTGATCTGGTTACTCGTGGCTTCGGCTTAGTAACTTGAGTTTCGATACCCAAAATCCACCTATATAATTTAGTTTACCACTGGGGAAACAAGCAAAACCCTCATTTAATTGCAAAGTAGTATTTCCAGGTTGTCCCAGGCCTACTGGACGAGTCCTGTGCTACATAGTGAGTCTGGTAGGTTCTACCTGCCCCCTGACAGGGTCATCAAAGGCCGGGTGTCTGGTGTCCTTTCTGTGGGACATTGCACATGAAAGACCCCTTGCCACTCTTCGTAACGCATAGGGTATTGCACCCGGTGGCGGGTTTCTTCTAAATCATATCATAGATATGATCACCCATATATAAAAAGCATTACCTTGTGCAGTCTGGAAAGAACCCATAAGGGTTGGCCGGGCGTTAAATTACCCCAACAAACAAACAAATCTACCTGCCCTGTGATACCATGATGAGGCTATGGAAACCATAAGTCATACCCGTATGCCCCCTCTCCCATGTCTGTGGTCTGCTGACTCTGGGGACAAAGGGTCTGACCTCTGTACCCAGGGGTATTACTCACTCCTATAGGGATACCCCTACTCTCCCTTACTGCCTCAAGGCCCACCACCTTCACCTGACCTCTCCCTGCCTCCCTCCACCACCCCCACCCCCTCCCCTCCCCGGCCTCTTCTCGTCTGTTGCCTGAAGTACACACCTTCTTACAAAGTTGAAGAGATCCGGACTCTCATCGTTTTTATACACATACTGAACAGCTGTTTATCAGTAAGACCTTTCCCACATTTAGGAACTGTTGTTATTTTGTGTTAATCAGTAAAATACTTCCCACGTTCAGCAAAGTTTTACCTCCTTACATTAAAATGGTTATAATGATATTGTGTGAAATATTTGATATTATTGATTGGAAACCGTATCCTAGATCAAGGTTATGCGTGTAATCTGTGAAGGGATAAGGAGATGCCCAATATATGTATTAATTGTTAACTAATGTATGCAGTGTCACAAGCAGTGGTCACAAGTAGTGGTCACACGCTCCCAAGTGGGTGTCAGTTGTTATATGATCATGATTTCATCCATTAAAGGCAAATCACGTGTTGATGTTGATAGATGATGACACAGACGAGGTCTTTACTTGCTTATTACAATGCACAAACTGTCAGGGAGTTTTACTTGATTTGCCAAAATGACTGATTGTTGTGCAATATTGCTTTACAATGATAGTGACAGAACTTTACCCGGTTACCATAGTGATACAGGCCTGGCTTTACCCGGTCACCTTGGTCACACAGAACTGTCTTTGCCCGGTTACCATAGTGATACAAGCCTGGCTTTACCCGGTCACCATGGTCACACAGAACTGTCTTTACCCGGATATCATAGTGATACAGGCCTGGCTTTACCCTGTCACCATGGTCACACAGGCCTGGCTTTACCCAGTTACCACAGTGATACAGGCCTGGCCTTACCCGGTCACCTTGGTCACATAGAACTGTCTTTACCCAGTTACCATAGTGATACAGGCCTGGCTTTACCCAGTCACCTTGGTCACGCAGAACTGTCTTTACCCAGTTACCATAGTGATACAGGCCTGGCTTTACCCGGTCACCTTGGTCACGCAGAACTGTCTTTACCCAGTTACCATAGTGATACAGGCCTGGCTTTACCCGGTCACCTTGGTCACATAGAACTGTCTTTACCCAGTTACCATAGTGATACAGGCCTGGCTTTACCCGGTCACCTTGGTCACATAGAACTGTCTTTACCCAGTTACCATAGTGATACAGGCCTGGCTTTACCCGGTCACCTTGGTCACATAGAACTGTCTTTGCCCAGTTACCATAGTGATACAGGCCTGGCTTTACCCGGTCACCTTGGTCACATAGAACTGTCTTTGCCCAGTTACCATAGTGATACAGGCCTGGCTTTACCCGGTCACCTTGGTCACATAGAACTGTCTTTGCCCAGTTACCATAGTGATACAGGTCTGGCTTTACCCGGTCACCTTGGTCACATAGAACTGTCTTTGCCCAGTTACCATAGTGATACAGGCCTGGCTTTACCCAGTCACCTTGGTCACATAGAACTGTCTTTGCCCAGTTACCATAGTGATACAGGCCTGGCTTACCCGGTCACTATGGTCACACAGAACTGTCTTAACCCAGTTGCCATAGTGATACAGGCCTGGCTTTACCCGATCACCATGATCACACAGAACTGTCTTTACCCGGTTACCATAGTGATACAGGCCTGGCTTTATCCAGTCATCATGGTCACACAGAACTGTCTTTACCCAGTTACCATACTGATACAGGCTTGGGGCCTTCCATTAAGTATGTACACAAATTTTCAAAAATTTCAGACCCCCCCCACCCCCCTTTGGTCAAAGTACGCATTGGATCTATACAGGAACGTACGCAAATTTTCTAAAATTCCAGATCCCCCCTCCCCCCCTTGGTACCTAAATACAATGGTCACACAGAATTGTTCTAACCAAGTTACTGTGGTCACAAAATAAACATTTTTAACCCAGTGATTAGGGTCTTATGGACCCGTCTTTTATAACACGCTATGACCATGCAAACAAATCTGATTAGCACGGTCAAACAGAAATAGCGTTATCACTACCACGCATGTGGAGAGACCCCTATTTAGCATGGCTTGAACTTTCCATCTATATTGTGTTAATCAAAAATCAGTATGTCCTTGGCATCATGGTTACGCAAACCCCTTTCCCCCCAGCGACCATATTTACACTAACATTGATAAACAATTTTAAACTTCTTTTCTGAACGAATGATCCAAAATTCACTGCATTTTTTAACCACACTGCAGGGAATGTCTTTCTCCCCATAACTGATGGGGCAGAGTTGAGGGGGTGTGACAGTTGAGGTTTGACCTGACCAGATGGTGTGTAACCATGGTGACAGCTGGTCAGGGGACCAGGAGGTGAGCTTACTTTGGTCCGGCTGGACAGTAGGTGCCCGATCGGAGCCGTGACCGCCCACTAGCACCAGATACCTGAGGTCTCAGGATCGGACCAATTTTACTCCAATTTAACCACTTGAGGGTACAAGGATTGGTCTAACCACTTTTACACTAGTCCAAAGATTTATCCACTTGAGGGCATCAAGGGGTAGGAGTAATCAGGACTTAAATCCTCTGCTGCTGAAGGTGTGCTGACAGATGAGTGGATTACCCTAGTACTAGGTGGATTCTGGGATTACACTGTACCTGAACTGACCAATGTATGAAAGGTCCTGGATTATATATGATTTTACCATTTGCAAGATATGGACATCTAGATTATACAAGGTTGTGGACATTAATAGTTGACTGTGCTGTGAAGATTAGGACTACAGCGGGCTATGAACATTAGGGCTATAGCAGGCTATGAACAGTAGGACTGTATCAGGCCTTAATCATTAGGATTGTTCTTCAATGATCTCATTGCTGGCTGTACGGATGAGCTTTTATTCTGAACGACCAGCTTGAAATCCCTCTTATCTGTCCAGGGTGAACTAAATTTGAGAAAATACTAATGCAAGAATACAATTTCGGACCGTCTATAATGTCCTTGGTTTATGAGAGAACCAACGTATTCGTTCTTGGAAAAAAGAACCTGGTCTGAATATTGGGACTTTATATGGCCATGAACATTAGGACTCTACCATACTTTTAGCACTAGGTGTGTACCAGGCTCTCAACATTAGGACTGGAATTGACTATGAATATTAGGAATGTACCTGTGTATAAACATGAGGGCTATACTAGGCCATGAACAATAGAAGATTACTATCTGGACACAGACGTTAGGATTATCACAAACTATGAACAATAGGAAAGTTAGACTGTACCATGAACACAATGGCTTAAATGGACTATGAATGATAGAACTGAAACTGGTTATCAATATTAGCACTGTACCAAGTTGTGAATATTAGTTCTGTACTAGGATATGATTAGTACTAGGCTATGCTTATGAGGAATATTCCAGTCTATAAACATTAGGACTACCAGTCTATGAACATTAGGACTGTACTTGGCTGAACTCCCAAGTGACTTTTAATACCATTTAGCATGTGTCACAGCGCTGCGTCTGCTGACGTCATCACAGAAGCTGATGTCAGGATGATATCAGCTATTGCAGGTAACAATTATAAATTATACAAAATGCCGTTTTCCCTGTAGCCAAAACCTTCCCCTGTCTAGGGGCGGATACAGGATTTTGGAAAGGGACTTTCCATTTAGTACATACGCAAAATCTCTCAAATTTGAGACCCCCATCACCCCCCCCCCCCCCCCTTGGCTTAGAATACGTATTGGATTTGTATGGGAACGTATGCAAATTTTCAAAAATATTAGACCCCCCACCCCCACCCCACCCCACCCCCTTGGTGCGTACGTACTTAATGGAAGGCAACAAAGGGGGGTCCATATAATAGGCTAATTACGAAAATGTTGTATATTTTCATGCACACTTGCAACGTTTTTCTCTCATTGAGATCAAGAGGGCGGTGGGGGTCAGGGCCCCGGGAGGCCCCCTCTGTCCCTGCCTGTCTGAGAGATAAACAACTCGTTGACCAACATTACAGGACCCCTCATGTTCAGAACTTTTTAAGGTAAACCATGTTTATGTGATTTGCCCCCGTTAGCATGTGTCCCCAGGCTAGAGCTTTCTGTCAGATGTCTGTCCTTTGATATATAGAGCAGTCTACCCTCTAAGATTTAAAGCACTTCTTATACAGTCTGAGGACTCCTAACCCAGATAGACCTCTTCTTTTCTATTATTTGGATGTTATTGACTTCACATGCAGATCCCCCGGCTACACACAAAGAGCGGAGGGAACCTTTCTGTAACGTTTTTTAACCCTTTTTACTCCACCGAATTCAACGTGAATTGCTCAATTTCTCCAGGAATGACCTACAATTTTTCTAAGATTTTTTCTCTTGCGTTTTGCGGACAAAGTTGATCAAAATCAGCCTGCAGGTGCTTAAAATACTATACAACCTTCTTGTTAAAGGTGGCACCCGCTCTTCTATTTTCAACTATTCGTGGTAGGGCGTATTTTAACACTCACAAATGTAACATGTCCTATATTTCGATAGCCCCTTTCCATTTTCTATAAGCGCTCACAATATGTACGACAAATTGCCATGTCGCTTGTCACTATATTCCAATATTTATATGTCGAATTTAATGTCGCATATCAAATTTGATGAATTACCTATATTCATTTCCTCCAGGTCCTTATCATAATGTCAAATTTTACCCTATCGAATTTGAAGGTTTCAGCTCATATTTTCCATGACTTGATTAGGGCATAATATGTTACAAGTACATAATTAAACAGATATGTAGGGCCTATGTGACCCTCTCTGTCGCGCCTGGAGGAGACGGTACACGGAAAGACGTGACGTCACGGGAAGTGGGACAGGATCCCGTGTCAGAGGTCACGAGGTCAAGGTCACGGGGTCAAGACAACACATGGGAGCAGGCGGATATATCTGGATATCGCCTTGTGAAACGGGGGGGGGGGGTCACTCAATCTTTGACTGTAGGTACCAACTGCGAAACTACAGCCTCATCTTTTTTGTTATGGAAGAAAGCTGACAGCATCCCCTCTCCCTTTTCAGAATATTTCATGAACAACCCCTCCAAAAAAATATTTGTTGATAAATTTCAGGTTTGCAATTTGATATCAGAACTCAATAATTTGTTTGAGAGCCATTTTGAAAGAATTAAATTACAGGCAATAAATTTGTTTGTTTGTTTGTTTGTTTTTATTTAGTTTGTTTTTTCCTTTAGCCAAATTGGCGACCGATAGCTGCAGCTCTGCAGTTGGTACCCATTTCTAGACGAGTATACACCCCCTCCCCCTCCCCGGTAGGATGTAAGGGGGGGTCTAGGAGTATGGGGGAACTTGCCTTGCCTGCCGGATGTATAAGAGGTCGAGTTGTTGGTCGTTCAGGTCGTGGTGTTACGGTGTAAAGTACGACTGAGGTGGATAAATAGCTTCCTGGACCAATGTGTTTTAGAGCTACTGTTTTAAGTTCTAGTTTGTGTAGATCTAATTGTAATTTCCTTCAATTCCTCACCCTCCATAAACCCTCACACACTTAATTTATACATGTACCAGCAATTCTTAAAGGCCAGAGTGGGGGCGGATCCAGGAATTTGAAAAGGGGAGGAGGGGCGTGCTTTAGCAGAAATTTTGCATTTTACAATATAGAATTTAATGTTTGAGCCTAAATAGGGAGGAGGGCGCACGCCCCTTCACCCCACCCCCTCCCTTCACCCCTCAATCCACGCCTGCAGAGTATGTCTCCCATCCTCCCTGCCCCCCCCCCCCCCCCCCCGTAGTCCCTTTTGGAAAGAAATTCCTGCTCTTTTGGAATAAGAACAAGTCTAGCTTAATTCATTCAGGTACCTAAGTCTTGAAAGATACTACCGGTATAACCTCTCCCAAAGACCCTTATAACCCAGTCGTGGGGCACTGGCCCTGATACCCCCGCTTTATTACACAGATGTACTTAATTCTGTGCTCAGGTTGATGACTCAGTTAATGAACAATTTATCTTATATCACATTGTCGGTGACAACGATTGAATCTAATGAATTCACGCAACCATGGATAGCCAGTTCTTTTAGTTTTACCTGCAGGTCAGCCTTGATCAGGATGCATGCTGGGTAATATGTCAACAAACTACAAGGCTTTAGCATAGGAATTTTCATTAATCATAATTATTACTATTTATAGTTTGATATGATATATAGGTGGATATATCACAATTATTCATTAATTTCTAAAGTTTTTCCGGGGCATTTGTCGACAAAATTGGTTAAAATTGGCCTGCATGTGCTTTAAATACTATAAATCAGCTATCCGTGAGAAGGTGAATTCATGTATGGAGGGAAAACCCAATTATCCCACATAAATTGTGTCTCAAAGCATAAAACCCTGAGATTGACTCACAAATATAAGAGGAAGGGACGTTAGATAGTCCACGTATTTCATGTCAAAGGGAAGAGGCCATACCAGTAGTCTATGTCAGAGGGGAGGAACCATACCAGTAGCCTATGTCAGATCCTGTCGACCGCTCCCAGCCGTACTTCCGTTATAGAGCGAGCCACTCTCAAATAGCTACACATAGTGAGTGGACCAGGACATGTTTAGAGAATGTTGGCTGTGATACCTTAGGAGTATGATGATGGCCATTGGGCATCGTTGTAAATAAGGAGTACTTTTACCATCACCAAAATGTGTTAGGAGAATACTTCAGGAGTATGTTAGCCGTTACTATCATACGTTAGGAGTATGACAACTGTCACAGTGATACATTAGTGGGATGTAAACTGTGACTGTGACATGTTAGGAGTACGTTGACGGTTTCCATCATATGTTAGGAGTACCTAAACCGTCACCATCATATATCAAGATGTTCGTTAAATGTCTCTGTCATACATTAAGAGTACATTAACTCTCACCGTTATACATCGGGAGTGTGTTAATTGTGACTGTGAAACTTTAACGGTCACCAGCATAAGAAAGGAGTACATAAGTTTCATACAAAGGAGTACGTTAAAAATCACAATTTAACATTGGGAGTATGTGAACTGTCACTGCGATACCTTTGGAGTGTGTTAACTGCTACTGTGACGCGTTAGGAGTACATTGAACATCATCGCGATACATTAGGAGTTGTGAAAGGTCACCGTCATACATTAGAAGTATGTTAACCATCACCATCACACATTAGGAGTCATTTAACCATCACGACTCAACCTGTACTGTGTCCAGAGGGATTCCCACCATGGCCTACATATTCGGTGTAGGTAAGTATTGGGCAGTGCGGGACTGAGATTCCTACGTGCAGGTTACATTATGGGCTAGACTTCTAAAATCGACGGATACAGGATTTTGGAAATGGGGGTCCATATATATGTAGGCTCGCAGCCCTTTTTGAGCTTAGTGACATTCAGCAAGACTTATCCTTAAAACTTGAATAGCGATATGGATAGTTCTTTAATTTGACAGGGAGACATGATTATTTCTTAAATTTGACAGCTGAGAAAGCAATGAAAAAGTGATAAGGACATGCAGTAGGGGCATTTTTCTAATTCGACAAGCGACATTGAGACCCCCTACTTCCGGGACCCTATATTGGACATGTGTCTACCTTCTACGCCGTGTGACGCCCAGAGCCGGATAGCGACCAGTTCACATCCTTGTACATGTACTCTGACATGGTTCCAAGTCTTTCTTCATCCCTCAGGGGCCATTGTGGTGTGGTGAAAAGTCCATGTAGAGATCACCCCGTGGGGGTCCTGGTAAGAATAGGCCCCCAGTAGCCCCTGCTGATTGTATAAGGTGACGATAGGGGGGACCCAGCACTGACCAAGTGGTTCTTTTGGTTCAATTCCCGGTTAGTGCTTGGTTCACTAAGGGATGAGGTACAGTAAAAATTATTTCCACGTTTTGATCCCCTGCTGTTCGCTCGCCCTGTCACCTTCATCTCATAGGTTCGATCACCAAAGACAGAATTCTTCCCGACTGGTTTTCGACATGAAAATGACTGGCTGTCAGTACGGCGTAAAACACCCAACACTCACTCTCCATGTAGAGATCAGTTGGGCTCAGATCTGCCTATTGTTGATCAGTTGATAATAATCTAAAGGTCCTCTGTGTACCCTCTCTGGTTGATCTTGGGTAATGAGGGAAATGACATTATGGATTTCACATTTATTTTATAAAATAATCGAATATACATAAACATGATTCTATAAAATGACGCTATTGATTGATTTACTTTCTGTCTAGCTGACATTAGAATGACTGCCAAGTTCAACCATTATCGACTACTTAAGTTCATAGGGTTAGGTTCAGATCTGTTTGAATGAGGCAGTTCTGTAAGGCCAAAAAAATATTGTTGTGTTCAGGTAACATTGGTCAAAAACATTAGGGTATGTAGGTCGATTTTATTTCTTTTGTGTGTGTGTGTGTGTTTTTTTTCTTTTTGTTTTTTTCTTACCAAATAGACATGGGCAATGTTGGAAACTAAATAAAGCTTTGAACTTCCTATAAAACATATTGTAACATATAAAATACATGCCCTGGGCATCTAGATGATGTCTCATGCTGTTTGAGAATTTTCTTGACATTTTGTTTCTATTTTGAAATAAATAAATAAAAATCCTTTACAAAAAGGTAGAGTAAGGCCAAAAAAACTAGGGTAGGTCGGGTTAACTACACACAAGGCCTAACAATGACCGAAATATAAGAAGCATATTTACCTTAATTTCTCGCATATTTCGGACTGATGCATGGTCACAGACTGTGTGGTTACTATATAACTGCCAAATGAGGTAGGCAGAGTTTGAGCTTGTATCTTTCTTACGTTACCAAGCAGTAGTTTCCAATGGCTTCCGTGGGGAATCAGGACCAATTCATTCAAAAGTGGGATGTGAGGATCGAGGGCTGGATATAGCTACTGGGCAGAAAAAAATTACTTAGACCAGAACGAATGGCCACTCATGGACTTTCATTTACTGATGCACCACTTAGGTTCTGGTATGATAATATTTGGCCATGGGTTGACCAGTAGCCCGACGTCTGCCAGATTAGAGCACAGGAGGTTTACCTTTATATTCCTTCGCAAATCATGGTTCCCATACAGACTGAAGAATCAAAGTTGTCATTGAAAAATCAAGGAATATGTTAAAGTGACAAACGGTCATTGAATCGCTCTTCATCCTGTCTCAAGAAATCGATCGATTCAGTCAGATCTCCTCTAAAATTGAAGATCTATAGGGAAAGAATTTGCAGTGGGAAGTCGCTTTCTATACTCGATATCGGTGTTTAGAGCAAACCCTTACTACACAGGTCAACATTAAATTTTACAAAAGTATCCAGACATCCATAACAGTACACCTCTATATAGGAACTTTACCTACAATTTCTCTCTACCATCTCCATATACATGCATATATATATATATATATATATACCTTCATTGTAGAGGCCCTCCATTAAGTAAGTATGCGTCAAGGGGGAGGGGAGATGAGATTTTTGAAAAAGTGAATACATTCTAGTACAATTCCAATGCGTATTTTTTAACAAGGGTTGGGTCGGGGGTCTGGGATTTTTCAAAATGTGCGTACGTACTAAACGGAAATCCCCGTAACTGTAGAATATACCTCAATATCTAACATGCCTAAAATCTATCCTTTCTTATTGCAGACATGCGCCAGCAGTTGGGCGAGCAGTTGAAGTGTCTCGATGCACGACTCGAGACACAGCTGGCCATGCTGTCAGAGCTGCAGGACTTCTACAAGAAGAGAGCCGAGGTCGAGATCGAGTACAGCAAGAACCTCGACCGCCTCGTCAAGAACATCATGCAGCGCCACAAGACTGAGAAACAAAAGTAAGAGTTGTTATTTTGTTATCCTTTCTTTCCTTGTTATTTGGGCTTTTTTAAGTGATAGGCCGCGTGTACTAGTTTGGCGGAAAAACACTTTTGCTACCCACTTTATCAAAGAGAGATTTATTCTAGTAACGAAACCACATACTCCTGCTTAACCCTTTCACTGCCACAGGCCGCTATAGTGGCCCAAATGGAAAACCCCCAAAATCTAAATATAGTAACAGGGAATCCCTGGGGAATCCCCTGGAACCCTCAAATTCCTTCTTATAATTTCAAAATGTCTTCTAGATTGCTCCAAAAGTGAAAACTTAATAAAAATTGAACTATTTTATTAGTACAATGTGCCTCATTCAATGAGATCATAATTATATACATGTATTATAATTTTAAAAAATTTAATTATTTGAAGATATTGTGACATATTTGGAGATTAGACCATAAAGCAAATCAATAGGAATATAGTGGAAAATACCTATGAACAACGACTTTAGGCATATTTGACAGATTTCCATTGATTTCCATTTGTTTTTTTGAGTTGAATAGGATGTGTGCTAATTGGTACTTACAATTTAGTTCATTTTGCAAGGTATATAAGCAAAACAATGAAAATTATGCAAAAATATGCAAAAATTAGCATATATCTGTTCAAATTGGCAATTTGGTTACCATGGCAACCAAAATCCAAGGATTTCCCAAATACTTAGGGAAAAAGAAAAACTACCTTCCATGTTTTCTATAACCGTAAGCAATTAACCTTGAACACTTGCTTATAAAAAAAGTAGTACATCCGATATTAAGAACTTGAATAGATGTAATTCCCTTAAATTATCTGGCAGTGAAAGAGTTAATATGAACAATGACACTTACCATAAATCAATATGATTATTTACTCTTAGTTTTCAATTAATTAGCCCAGTTACAGCATCATGTCCACAACAGAAAATGGCCAATGGCAATTTACCTTAAACATTATAACACACTCTTTTTTCCGACTGAATATGAGTTAATGTCAAGCATAATGACGTATATGGAATTACAAAGGCCATCTAGTGCATATATATAATATCAATTATTTGAAAATACTCTGTGTGTTTAGCCAGGTTCCCTATTGTAATCCCACTGTACGAGGGCCTGTTGGAAGGTACCAGGGATCCCAGGCGACGCCTGGTGGTATATTTGCGTACCACAGGATCATGATCTGCACCAAAGCATTTGTATATAGTTATAATGTCATGATATATTAAACAGTATTGTTTGGTACATGATGACCCTCTTGATTATACTATATTGGAATGCACCGGGACAAACCAGTATGTTTGTGAAAACTAGCGTTAGGTCCCCTTAAACATACCCTTTGTGTTAATAAACTCGGTGGGAGTAACTCTAACATGGCCCTGCACCAGCCAGACCAGGAAGTCACGTGACCAGGACACCACGTGACTTCCGGCCTGTTAAAGTGAAAGTTTGATTACTTAGAGATGACTTGGTCACGTGACCACCAGAGGCGACCCTCCAGGTTATAACGGCCTGGTTACGGGGGTCGCTGGTGTCTGGTGTGTAGGTGTTTATACACTGTAATAACTATATTATAACTTGTCTAACACTCCCGTCACCAGTGGAATAAACCATTCTGCCATGGCCAACTATGAACCCTTAACAATATATTAATCATACTTGATAGACTGTGTGTTTAGTAAACCAATAGGCCTAGAGATATATTTCTGTAACTATCCTAAAGCTTGGTATCTACGCTGTAGTCAACCTCTCATCCGATTTTATTTCAATATTAATATCCCTCATGTAGTCATCCTTAACCCAAATGTAGTTTGTGATTGATATATATTATTTGAAAACTATGTAGCCCCACTTCAGTTCAATTGGATAGAATTTGTTATTTCTGTAATCAATCAATTGCTAACCCAAGCTTACTTTTGCAGTTAATTTGTTTTGTGTGCACACCCCCTTTGCAGTTCTATACAACCCCCAGTTGGATCCTGGTTCAGCCACTGCCCGCAATAATATCTTGGGTTTCGTTATGTTAATTTTCACCTCGTGTTGTTCGTGTTTTATCCCACCTCCAGGTCCAGTAACCTCGTGTAAGTATTAGTGGTTTTACTGTGAAGGCGTACCGTGTACATCGTCCCACCCCTAGTCGCACTGCCCGCCCACTCCGCCCGCCCACCCACCGCCACCCCTCACCCACCACACCGCCTCCGCTTGCACCTCTTTGAACCATTCAATTACTAAATGTAACAGATGATTCCAGATGATCTATTAGTTCAGTATGGACTACCAAATTAAATAGAATAAAAAGGTTCTTACAAAAATTAATAGTTGTGTACATATAGCAGCCACAAACGGTTGAAGGAGCTGCACAAATGACAATATATATTCAGGCTCCCGTTCTACACATTATGTACCCACTGCAGACAAACACCAAGCCAAAGCCACACCCCTGAGTTATAACTCTCGACGAGTTTTTTTTTTAGTATCAACATGTGGAAAACGTAGGACCAATAAAATGTCCATTTCATGACCGATTACATTCAAATAAGGCACGAATTATTTGATTTGGGGTGGGAGGAGGGGGGGGCCGAGTTAAGGCAAATTGATGTGACTTATTTCTGAGTCTTATTTTCAATATTGATTTGAAATATAAGAACGTATTTTCACAATATAGATTAGGATAAATGAAGGATCATAGTGCTCTCTTGTCCCAGGGGGGCCTTATCTGTTATATAGACTTTTACGGAAGTGGACGGGTGGCTTCAACCTAAGATGTACATCATTAAGTGTGTGGTGCCGCACGTCTGACAGGCTAAGGGCCAGTTTAAGTATTATTTTATTATTCATGTATAAAGGCTTACAATCTTAGTTTTATAGGTTATAAATAAAAATGCTAGTCTAAGTAGCCATTGCATAAGTTTGAAAACGGACATGCATATAAAGAAAACTTAAACTCTTGATAAGTAAGATTAAGCAGAGTTGATAAGTAAAACTAAGCAAACACTGATAAGTAGGGCTAAGCAGAAAGTGTAATCTTTACCATTTGTCACAGAGAATATACAGTTGAAAATATAGGACCTAGGAAGGAACTGTGGGACCTAGATAGGTGTTGTAGACCTAGGGAGGTAGTGTGGAAACCTGAAACGGTTGCATGAGAATTGATGTCGGTGCTGTACATCGGCCGGCAGCCCGCTGCAGCACTAGTTTCACATCACATACAGGTCCAGCTTTTATTACTGTCGGGCAAGACTTGTCAGAACTTAGCTTTGATAGATAAGATTCACATGCAAGGGAGAACTTGTCTTTTGGCCACAGCAAATGTATTTCGGCAGGTTAAAGTTCCTAGAATACAGAAATAGTTCACTTTGATATATTCATCTGAAAAGATAAACTCTATGAAGAGTGGAATGAGAAGCGGGTTATTTAAGTTAGGGACTAGAAAGAGAAGACGCGGTATTTTACTATATCATTTATAAGTTTTATTTGAATTACATAACATAGAATCAAAGGACATGACAGGCATTCGGCTGGAACTTACAGAAACTACCATCACAATGTGTGCTATAAGATGTAAGTGAAAAGGCCGCATTCCACATACCATGGAGACTAAAATAAAACGTTTTAACTTTACTCTCTCTGCCCATACCAAAAGTGCACTACTGATTTTCAGCAGATACACAATCACAAATCGTGATATAAAATCACGGGTATCAGCAGCAAAATTTACCAACATGTTAGTAAATATTTCCTGCCGATTTTGTACTGGTTGGCGATAGTGTGCCGAAAGCTGTTGGTCCCGATATAGAACATTTCCATTGGAATGCTCATTATCGGTGGCGCGGACTTTCAGTATGTGGAATACGGCCTTTAGGGCCTTTAATAGTCCAATACGACCAGACCTGACCGAACGGTGCATGGTGGGGACGTACAGGGGTGGGTGTGTTGTCGTAGGGTGTATGTAACATGTGTGAGACAAGAGGCACTTTGCATGATGAGTGAATAGAGACATTAGCGTCAAGTGTTTATTAGCATAGCATCAACTCTTTCTGCAACCATGCAGAAAGAGTTGGAGACTTTCTTAGTCACAGGAGGTCACAGACACAATGGTGTATCATACGTTTATTGTGACATTCAAATAGAGAATTAGACTGGTAGAGTTACTTAGGTAAGTTGGCAGACATATATCAGGTGAAGTGTGTTTGTGGTGTTGTCTTGTCACCCGGTGAAGCATGGTCAGAGTGGTAGAAGACAGCTGTGTGAATTTAAGTAGATATTATAAAAGTACATCACAGGGAAGGGCGTATAAAGGTAAACTCTTATTTCTAAAAAAAGAGATTCATTCTATATATTTGAGAAATTCTGGTGAATAATATGAATGTAGCCTATTTCAAGGTTAAGTGCACTTTTGTTTTTTAGTTATTCAAGTTATGTTTTTCTTTAGTTATTCACGTTATTTTTCTTAAAATTGCCTTAATCGAAAAAGATCAAGCGCATTATCTACAAGATAAACCATGAACATAGATAGTCGGGGTACTTGTTTTCTGGGAAATATATTTTCGTACCTTCTTCATATTAATTTATAGAATCTCATTTCATTGTATCTAGCTATACATTCTTTTCCCTGTCCCATCTTCTCTAAACTTTTCTGTTTAAACATTTGTTTCTGCAAAGAATGTTTCATATGTCCCACCCCATTTTTCTGGTTCCACTACCTTTCCTCCCCTTCACCATAATTATGATGGCACTTTATTCCCAAAGTCAGCCCGTCCATAAACTATATTATGTTTGTCTATAGACGAGAGATGTGGCCGGGCTACTCAACATACACGTGCTGGCAGCGACTACTGGCCAGCACGAAGCGACAGAGTAAAGACCACCAGATACTGTCCGATGTCTACACCAACCAGATGTCGAACAGGTTCACCGAACTCATGGACGACACACAGAGAATATACAGAAAGGTAGGTGAACTTCTGTATACTGTAATATACCAACGACCAGATGTCGAACAGGTTCATCGAACTCATAGACGACACACAGAGAATATACAGAAAGGTAGGCAACTCCTATATACTGTTATATACCACCCATCAGATATCAAACAGGTTTACCGAACTCATGGACAACACACAGAGAATATACAGAATTGTAGGCGAACTCCTGTATACTGTTATATAACATAAAATGCTTGTTGAAAAGTTCCATAAAACTCATGGATGACATGCAGAGAATATACAGAAAGGTAGGTAAACTCCTGTATACTGTAATATACAACTACCCAGATGTTGAACAGGTTTACCGAACTCATGGACGACACACAGAGAATATACAGAAAGGTGCGTAAACTCCTGTATACTGTAATATAACATAAAAAGCTTGTTGAAAAGTTCCATAAAACTCATGGACGACACACAGAGAATATACAGAAAGGTGCGTAAACTCCAGTATACTGTAATATAACATAAAATGCTTGTTGAAAAGTTCCATAAAACTCATGGATGACATGCAGAGAATATACAGAAAGGTAGGTAAACTCCTGTATACTGTAATATACCACTACCCAGATGTTGAACAGGTTCACCGAACTCATGGACGACACACAGAGAATATACAGAAAGGTAAGATAACTCATCATATACAATGCTAAATACATGTCCAATGGTTTCACCGAATTTATGGACAATAGGCAGAGAATATACAGAAAGGTGGGGGAACTCCTGTATACTGTAATATAATTCTGAGTGCATGTTAAATGGTTTCACCAAACTCATGGATGAGATGCAGAGAATATACAGAAAGGTAAGCGAACCCGAATGCATGTTAAAAAGTTCTATAATACCCATGGAAGACACGCAGATAATATGAAGGACCATCTAGGCTAACTCCTGTATAATATTACTTTCAGACATCAACTATATGTCAAAAAGGTTCAGGTAATCATGTTTGATAAGAGGCTACGAGCATGTCTGTTCCTTTGATTCAGTCAATTGATAGACTACACATATTGAACATATTGAACATTCAGAAAGGTATAACACCAACCACATCTCAAAAAGCCTACTACAGAACAAGTGCCAATTGGATTTCTAAAGACATCAAAACTAATATCTGTATGATTTGGTCATTTCACAGTTCTAACTTGGTGGTTTGTGTTTTCAGTGCCGGCAGATCGGGGTGGACAGCCACGACGAAATGATCAAAGTACTCAACGAACTACAAAACGTGAGTTGTAACTATGTTCTGACCCTTAAAGTATTGCCATATCTAACTATAAAGTTGAAAAGAAAATTATTGACAAATCAATACGTATAAATCTTTTCTTCTTTTGTTTTTTATTCAAAGCACTTCATAGCTACGTTCTCATTCATTTGATACGTATAAATCATTACTTAACATACTAAAATAAAGACCCCTCCCTTATGCTTGCTCTTGCCCTGGCCTATTAAAGTTGTAACTCTGATATTACACATATATCGGGTCTGCATCCTTATCTTCTCAAATTTGTAACAACTCTATGGTTTGCCTTCAGGATAAATAACCTACCATCTTTATCTCCCTGTGTACGTTATTCATATTCTATATCATAACCTGAAGGGATCAGGACCTCCCATCTTATCTTCGTATAGTACAAACAACTCTTAACCTGTCACTATTTTAATCAGTCTAAATCGCTGGTAAAATATCAAACTTGCTTGATATGCCAGTCACTCGACAATTTCATCGCCCATGGGCCGTCGCCAGCAAAATCGCTTAGTGGGTATGGGGTTTAACATTGTTGTGTCTTTTCATACATTATAACTTATCCTATTTGTGTTCCCTTCAGGCAATGAAGACCTACCACCTGTACCACGCAGAGGCCAAACAAGCCGAGATGAAGCTGAAATATCTGGAGACACAGAAGCTCAAAGTTGAACAACATGCGGGCAAGGGGACGCTCAGCCGAAAGTTTAAGTCGTTTGAGAAACAGACGGAAAAAGTAAGTATTTTTTTTTTCTTTTTTTAAGTGTAGGTGACAGATGTTAGACTCTACCAGCCTGTACTCTTGTGACCTCAGCCTGCTTACCTGGGTCACTCTATACTAGTTGTTTGACTTTTATTTGACAGTTTCCCAGAGAATGTAGAAGTCATTTTGGAGAAGAAATTTTTAAGCTATTATCTTTTATCATCCTTTTCATAAAGACAAGATTAGTAAATAAATGGGATGAGAGTCGTCTAGTATTTTACATTACTCAAATTCCATATTTTGCACAGTAGTTATTCATTATTTTCCCTTCAGTATGCTATAGTGGTTTAATAATGTTGCCACATCACTCACTTTAGCGTATACACCCAGAAATACTGAAACCAGTCCACTCCTCCTTGGCCATTTCCAGTTTTACTGGAACCCTGTACCCTGCCCTTTTCTGAGGTTTCCATATTTTACTAGGAGTGAGGGTATTGGAACAAACGGCAGTGGACACTTCCTGAATCAGTGTGTCCGAAATTTTTAAATGAGCTAATGAAATTCAACTGATGATACACTGATTTTTACTGACAGCTCATTTGAATATTTCGGACATACTGATTGACCACTGATAAAGCTCTTGATTCCCACTGATTTACCACTAAAACGCTACTGAAACCTCACACTCATTCTCCACTCAGTATACACTGTATTCCCACTGCGTTTTGTTTCGGGCCTGCATTGATAGGCCAGTTTTTTTGGTATTTTTTGTCACTTACCACTTTTATCCCTGAAAAACATCAAACCAACGTGAATATAATTATACCTTCCGCATGTACCATTAAGTCCTTATGTTTATGGTCATTTTCTCTCTTTCAGCGTCAGGCGAAGTACACAAAGAACAAGTTGAAGGCGTTACGGGCGCGGAACGACTACCTACTGTCGATTGACGCCGCTAACGCCGCCATCAACAAATACTTCGTTGACGACCTCCCGGACCTCATAGATGTAAGTTGTAATAAAATGGTAGAGGTTGAAAGTCCTAATGAATGACATTGAGTGTAGGAAGATAGCTTACAGTAAGCACGATTGTGTTCCTAAAATATTCACCAATTACCATTTATAATAAGGAATTATCAGTGCAGCATATCCGAAGAAATATAATATGAGCAATATAAAGATGTAAAGTTCTATACGTAGTAATTTTTCTAAAGTTTTACACAGTCTCAAATAAATTTGGAAATTTCTTTCCTAAGAGTATGCTATTAGGTATCTAAGTTTTGTTTTTGCACTACAGAACTCCTTTATTATTAAAGAAAAAAATCATATCCCTTACCCTATGACCATGCTTCGTTTATGTATTTTCAATGAAGTGTTAAAATGTTGTTTTTTTATTATTTCTCTAATGTTAAAGTTATTTATCCTTTCCCTTTCAGTGCATGGACTTTGGCTACCACATCACCCTACAGAGGGCCATGCTCATGCACATCTCCGGGGAGGAGAACTACGTCAAGTCCCGAAACGCATGTATCGACCTTATGAACAAGTGCGTCTCCGATCTAGATCAGCGAGCTGACAAGCAGCGCTTTTTGGAGCTCTCCAACCAAGCCTTCAACCTGCCCAAGAAGCTGGACTTCCAATCCCACAAGGGGGACGAGGTGAGGGCTAGTGGGGTTTGTGTGAGGGGAGATTAGGGGACCAGGGATGATTAGAAGGTGATCGGGGGGGGGGGGGCACCAAAAAGAAAATAACAAAATTTCGTAGAGGCGTTTTTACCCTTTTTTCGTGGCCACAATAGAACAATGTGCCCAGAAAAAATGTACGAAAATGTCGTGGACATGAAAGTTATAATCATATTAAAGCCATTCAGAATATATTTTATATTCACCTAAAATACTGTTTAATGTATGTCTGAACATCATTAGCACCATTTGGGATTGGAGAAAAATGAAAATAATTGAACAAAAAATCCACATAAATTGTTGATGGCTAAAATCCCTCGATAGGAAATAGACCTATCGTGGATATTAAAACTTTTCGTGGGACGCAATTTTTCGTAAGTTTTTTTGGGTTGGACCCCCAGGCGAGATTGGGATGGATTGCTTTGAGAGGGATGAGGAAAATGACATTGACTTGGTCGAGATCAGAGGATAGTGTCTGTGGGCCCTCTACACGGGGTAGTGCTGACACCTGATGTGGGATATTTGTACTAGTAACAAGAAATGTGTACAGCATGGTTTTTGCAGCTAGAACGTATTGTTTATATATATATATATATATACTGAATGTACAATATGATATAATTTGATCCCCGCGTTTCCACCCTATAGTATCTACGTCATTATCGATGTCATGGTATAACTCATGGATACGTGAACACGATTTGTGGACAAAATATGAACACCATTACTATAGATGGTTCTAAGCTCACGCGATTTAACTTATATGTGTGTGTATATTTTTCATATAAAACTTGCAGGTTCGGCTCATGTAAAATTAACATTGATCTATCCTCATTCCTGTATCTGAACCCAGCATAGTGCCGGAGAGGTCCAAGCCTGTTCAAAAACATTCAAAAACCGCCGAAACTCAAAAACTGCCTAAACCTATATTATATTAAGCCCCTGAATACATGTTAACCTTACATATTTACTTTGTTACTAGGTGACCCAGCTCAGTGCTCAGAAGGCGGTACAGGAGGAACTTATCGACCGGTCCAAACAACTGAAAAACCGCCTCGACAACCTGCGACTAGAGAACAACGAGATCTGGAAGACGTTAGAGACGGCGGAGAAGTCCCTCATGGAGATGTTGAACGTGAAGGATTACGATGTATCAGCGCTCTTCGCTGAGGAGAAGATTCCGCCCAAGTCGCCTATAGAGTTTGCCAAGAAGCGGTCGGACCGGTTAGAGACCGAGGCCTTCTACGTAGATGTAAGTGCTTTCGCAGTTTGTCTCAATAGTGGTTATAAAGTTAATGTTGATACTAAGCAACTTGAAAACCGTAAAACTTTAAAACTTCCAAAAACAAAAGCTGAAATAGTGACCCGAGTAATTATGAGAAGCTTTATTGACTTATAACCGAGATATTTCGGCCTGTTAAGGCCTGTTTCAAAAGATGTAGTACCATTTCTTCTTCCCATCCTTGATATAGCAATCGTGAGAAGCTCATCTTTAAAGATTGAATTTGAATGAATGAAACCATAATTTTAGTGATAGGCAGCGACGGACATTCATAAACCTAGACTTAATACGATGATGTAAGTTTTCATATTTTTGTCTGAATTCAGATTCTTTTTCATTCATTCACTTCACTCTGTAAATATTAAGATTTATAGCAAACACGCCTGGCGTTTCATGAACTCAGATTTCCTATATAATTATGATACCCCAGATGGTTTCTAAAGCTCCGACTTACATCCCTTCTAATAGCCTAATTATAAACAACTCAATTTTTAGTGAAAAAAATGGATTTGTATTGGTGTAATGCGTGAATGGATACCATTTTTTTCACTAGTAAGGGTTGAATGTCGATCTTTTGTGTCCCCTTGAGTACATAACGGAATAGTATGTAAAGCTGTTGAGGGGGACAGCACTGCCTTTGTCCCCTGAATTACAGGCCCTTATGTCTGTGGTCGCACCTTCACGGATGGTTTGCCCCTGGTCACGGCACGGACAGTGAGTGGGAGTGTGTGTGGGGTAAGGGACTCCTGTGCTCATTGGTTGGATGTCCAAGTGTAGGACCGCCCCTGCTGGTCTCGGCACGGACGGTGAGAGGGAGTGTGTGTGGGGGGTAAGGGACTCCTGTGGTCATTGGTTGGATGTCCAAGTGGAGGGCCGCCCCCTCTGGTCTCTGCACGGACGGTGAGAGGGAGTGTGTGTGGGGGGTAAGGGACTCCTGTGGTCATTGGTTGGATGTCCAAGTGGAGGGCCGCCCCCTCTGGTCTCTGCACGGACGGTGAGAGGGAGTGTGTGTGGGGGGTAAGGGACTCCTGTGGTCATTGGTTGGATGTCCAAGTGGAGGGCCGCCCCCTCTGGTATCGGCACGGACGGTGAGTGGGAGTGTGTGTGGGGGGTAAGGGATCCCTGTGGTCATTGGTCCAGCTGGAGGGCCGCCCCTGCTGGTCTGCACACGGACGGTGAGTGGGAGTGTGTGTGGGGGGTAAGGGACCCCTGTGGTCATTGGTCGGCTATCCAGAGGCTGGTCTGGGCACAGACGGTGAGTGGGAGTGTGTGTGGGGGGTAAGGGACCCCTGTGGTCATTGGTCGGCTATCCAGAGGCTGGTCTGGGCACAGACGGTGAGTGGGAGTGTGTGTGGGGGGTAAGTGACCCCTGTGGTTCTTGCATTTTTTTCACTCTAGATCGTTTACGATCTACCTCCACGTATTTCTTGTTATTTCAGAAATTTGGTGAGTACTTACGGAGCAATAACCTGATGACCCGACTGGACGCCCGGAACACGTCGATACAGAAGGCGCTTGGCGAGTCGGGCGACGCCTCCGGAAACCAGGTGTAAGTATGGGGGAAAGGGATTGTGGGATACGGAAAATGTTGAAGAGTTTAGCACGTACAGGATGCACTGTTACCTTAAAGACAGAAACCGATTATAAGGTACAAAGGATCTTTATGGACGTTTATAAGATAGTTAGTATTATGGCTTCATTCACATTTTCATCTCATTACTTACCGGGTTACCCATCATCATCTTAGGGAGAAATTTGCATTATCTGCGTAGACGGATGTACATTTGTCCTAAAACACGATGCAAAACAGCATGAATATATCATATCATAATGATTAGCAAGAAGGAATGTACTATAGGTCTGCAGGGCAAGAAAGGACTGAAAAACTTGAAATATCTGGTCCTTCTAACTGTCTTAAGAACATAGCGCTGTTAATAACGTTATGATAAAAATAAAAGTGGTATATTTAGATTCAGTGTATATTTTTCTATCATTCAATACCAAAATTGTTTATCAGGCACAACTATTTTAATAAAGAAATGGGAGTAAAATCTGACAAAGACGGCACAAGTTTTCAAAATATGAGCATCCTCCCATATGACATTGCTAATGAATATATGAATTAATGGGAACAAGGGGAAAAAATATAAAATACGTTCAGATGATAAATGGCCACAAATTACATGCAAAATATGTTTAGAAAATTCAAAAAGTCATCAGTAATGTACCCCCCCACCAGTAAACTTATGTGATTGATATAAAAAAAACTTACTAAAAATCTTTGGAAAGTAGAACTCAAAATAGTACTGAAAAACAAAAGCAGCCCTTTCTTGCCCTGCAGACCTATAGTATAAGTTATGGCTGGCTAATAAGAAGAATTCTGGGGCAACCCAATCTTATGCCAGGATAATGAAGACGTTTAAAAAAAGAAGAAAAAAATGTCAAGAACCCCACATGAATTAGAATTAACGTATCATAAAACAGGGTTTGGCACATGACACCATTAAAGAAGAACTAGACATATGGGGCCAAAGGCGGTGTTAGTAAAAGGATAATACACTTCGTTAATAGGCAGATTTTTTCCTGCTTCGGCGGATAGCATTATTTGTCCCCATGTATAGGGCACCGCTAAATCACTATAGCTTATACCTAAAGTAAATATATCTGAGTGAACTAGCATTTCATACCACTTAGATGGTCTTATCAGTACCATGAACCTTAGACCGTCGAGTAGGTCTATCATGAACCCTACAGTTGTCCTCTGTCTATGACAATTTAGATAAATACGACTTATGATATATGACAGATTACTCCCAGTTTATTTCATAACACATAACACATGGTATGGATAACCATTAAAAAAAATTAAAGAATATTTCAAAATTTACGTGTTTCCTTTTCACACATAGAATTTAAAGATATATGTATTTTGTTGCAGACCACCCTCCTTACCACCGAAGCCGAAGAAGCGGCGGATCGGGCGGCCCCCGCTGGTCGGCCAACCCAAGCTGTTCGGGGGCAGTGTGGAGGAATATGCAGAGGTGAGGGTCCGGGCAGGTTTTAGTCGACACAATAGATACAACTTTTATCTAAAATATATCTGAAAGTATTCCCAAGCGTTTGGCAATTTGTGTCAACAGTGTAACAGGAGGTTCTTTATTTGTCGATTAATTGAACAAAGCTTCTGTGAATAATTTGATGTTCTTGTTCTTATGCACCCACGACCAGTATTTATAAGGAATGACCATACTCAATTCATAAATTATAAATGTATCAAAATGACATGATTCTGACGATATTGTTTACTGTTAGCACGATCAACTGTTCTGCTAGATATGAACTTTCATACGTAACATTTATGATGTCTTTATGCTTTTCAAAGGCCACTGGACAGAAGATCCCGTTGATAGTCCGGAGCTGCATACGTGTGATAAACTCGTACGGTAAGACCCATTTACGGGATTAATACTGAACCTCTGGTTAGCTGGTATCTATACGAGTACCATAAAGTCGTGGCTTATAATAGGGAGAAGTGCCTTCTTTTTTTTAATATTTTATTTACCTTGGGTGTGAATTGGATTTCTCCAGTATTCCCTCACACCCAAAGTGTGGTTATGCCCTGAGTGATGTTGCGACGTAAAAACGGGTTATCACAATTAAATAAATTGGAGATGGGGGTGAAAAACATGTACTTAATTTCACAATATTCAAATATATAATATATTAATAGCATTGGAAGTGTGTACAAAGCACGTGTAAATATGGATTCTGAAAGTTTTTATTTTAGGTGATGATGTGAAATATTCTGAAATCAAAACAAAATTTGAAAACTTACATCTCTGAGTCATTATATAATCTACCCTGCATTACAAGTATCTACCACCCAGTGATATTCTATATTTATAGCCATTACCTTTACGCAATAAACCACTTGTGGTGAATGAAAACTTCTCTCTCTGTTTCAGGCATGCACCACCAAGGTATATTCCGGGTATCAGGGTCCCAGCATGAGATAAACGACTTCAAGAACCAGTATGAAAAAGGTAAGTCAATGACGAGTTGTACACCTTAGAATAGCAATTTTTACCTTATCTATAAAGCGGTATGATAATTCTGTTACTTTGTATCTATGATGTCAAACCTCAAATAGGGTTCTATTTGTATGACTCAATCATCTGTTTTTCTTTCGTTTTATTCGGGCCCTTTTCATGATAGTGTGAATTAGTAAAGTTCAACGAAAATGAAAATAAAATGCCATGGTCTGTAAGTCTAAAGGCCGTATTCCACTATGTGACACTAAAGAAATGCCAAAGATTGGGAGGAAACATCGTGAGTGTATCAATTTCACCCTTGAGAAATTGTGAGCAGAGCTCCAGATTTTACGAACATGACTTTTGGTAACTATCGGTAGGAATCTTTTGCTCCCGATTTTTGGGACCCCAAAGATCGCGAGCCTTTAATGGCATATTCCACTTCAAGATGTTTTGCAGTACCCCACAAATGTTGAGTGACTCCCGATCTTTGGATTTTTTTTTATAAAAATCGGCAGAATTCCCAGAGACATTGTGCCAAACATCGTATAGTGGAATACGGCCTTTAACTGCCAATTCATTGCTAAAGATTGACAACGTAGATTGATAGTTCCTTAAAAGAAAATATGAATCAGAAACATCACGTTCCATGGAAAAAGTTTTTTGAAGAAGAAAAAAATTATCTAATTGTCCCCCCTTGTCTGACCAGGTGAAGACCCGTTGATAGACGTGACGGACGGTAAAGACATCAACTCGGTGGCCGGCGTCCTCAAACTCTACTTCAGGGAGTTACGAGAACCACTCTTCCCGACGCAACTCTTTGACCAGTTCATCAACCTGAGTAGTAAGTTACTGCTCTCCGGAAAACATGATAGTCTCGATGTTACTGCCATTTATCACGGTATAATCTCCCAAGTTACTGCTATTCGACCAAACATAATCCCCGAACTATTGCTACTTTGTCAAATATAATTATTTACAATCTCTAAAGTCATTATATATACGTACAATATGGTTGTCAGTTGCGAGCTCAGATTTAAACTCATCGGCCTTTTTCATAATATCTGTCGTAGCTACAGGAGTTTAAAGAATCCTTACGTTATTTCAATGACGGTTTGAAAATGTGTTTTATAGAAAAAGTCCCATGCAAACCGTGATAAGTAAACCCAAACCATTTTAACTAAAACAAGGAAATACCTCATATTAATCTTGTAAAGCAGAAATTACGTTGTAGATTATTACGGTAATTATGCCCCATACACTATGAAGCCACATAGAGGATGAGAGGGGAACTAAATAATGGTGTCGTGACCTAATTTGCTGGTTCCAACAGGTGCTTTAAAAAGCTGTTTAACAAATCAGAAACCAAATGGACTGGCTTGTAACAGCCTATTTCACTGGTTCTTGGTATGGCCTGAAGTAAATTCAGTGTGTCGACTGTTACATGCGAAATAGTACTAGTAGTAGTAGGGTAATAATGAGGTACGTTACTTGCAGGAGTGGACGACTCTGCGGAGAACATGGCCCAGCTGAAGGAGTTGTTACACTCCCTGCCGCGCCCCATCGTCGTCATCATGCGATACCTGTTTGCCTTCCTCAGCCAGTGAGTACACGCCTTAATGACCTATTAAGGGCTTTAAGCCTGTTTTTCACATGTTAATTTAGAAAAAAGTTGAATTCTCTTCGAGAAAATGCCATTAAACCCTACATTCTATATAACATTTGAAGGGAATTATAACCCCTTTCTTATGATTTTTACATCTACAACCTTACTCTTTATGTGCAATGGCAATTGAATATAGCTGTCCCATGTCTGAGCGTATTCTCTGATTCGGATATCCGGGCATTTGTAGGTGGCGCTACGGTCGGTCCCTTAGTGATTGGTGCAAACAACTCCCTAGCGACGTGTATTCTGACTTGTCAAAGATTGGATAATGAAAATTATTGTGCTCGTCGAGTAGTTCATATCAGATGGATCATAAACTTGCGTAAAGTGATGGTACAGGCCAGGCGCCTGTTTTTTTGTTGGGAGATATTAGGCCAGGGGCCGTACACTGGACACTGCGTAGTGGCTACAGTACCTAGCTAGCCAGCATGGTCAGAGGGACCAGACTAAGGGGGCCGGTGCTAACACCTGGCTCACCCGGCCTTTACCTGGGCCTAGTGTCGCCCAGCTTTCACACAACCAGTTCGCACATTTTTCGCGCTACTACCCACACTAAAACCAGTGTATGCCTTGTTATACCTTCTTACCGTGATAAGGGTTGTAATATGTTTGTACATGAGTAGTTATATATTATGAAACTACTGAACTCCTATACCAGTGCATGCGCGGGAATCAGTATCCAAGGGTTTGTATTCACCAGTTGCCAGGTAGTCACGTGACCGGATGAACTGGTCCCGAATCCGAGAATACAAAGTATGATTGCATTTAAACAGCTCCTGGAGTAATACACTGGTTTTACCAATTTGGTGGATTGTGATTCAGCCATAGAGAAAATACATTAATATGACTAATGTAAAATCGGAATTTCCCTGCATGTAACATTGAAAATTTGAGGTTTTTGTGGTGTTTTCTTTTTTGTGATCCAGTGACATCTCCCTGTGCTAACCATGCTTGCACTTGCAGTTTGTCCGAGTACAGCGACGAGAACATGATGGAGCCATACAACCTAGCCATCTGCTTCGGGCCCACCCTACTGCCCATCCCCGGGGACCGCGACCAGGTCCAGTACCAGAGCGCGGTCAACGAGCTCGTCAAGAACATCATCCTTCACCAGGAGGAGCTGTTCCCGAATGACGGCGGGCCCGTGTACGAGAAGTGTATCGTCGAGGACGGGTCAGTGGACTTACTTATTTTGTTTAGCGCGACTGTTTTTGCTGTTTTTTCCCAGTTGGAATAGAGTAAGAGGAAGATGAGAAAAATGAGAAAGTTATTTCAGTTATCTAAACCACTAGGGTTCCTATGATTTAATTTCCTATTCTTGAAGGTTGGTCATGTCATTTAAGTATTGGTTTATGGCAGATTCGTGTATTCTTTATTCTGTATAGAAGTTACCATCTTTTAACAATAGAAAAAGAACTTAAGGAAGCAAGCAGAAAAAAAGTATGAATAACAGGAGCCAAATCCATGTTCTCATTTTCAAACTCCTCTTCCTCTCCCTAAAGTGTTGTTTGATGTTATCGTTTGTTGTGGCATGGTTAAGTCTTTTTGGTTTAAGAATGGTTAGGCCGTATATTAATTTATATTTGTTTTATTATGTTTACCAAAGTAAGATAAAAGCCCCAGTCTGATCAGACACTTTTAAGTCATTTGAAAGTTCCCTTGAGGTCACTTAAAGGTCATCTGTAAGTCACACGAAGGTCGTGACCTTTTTCACTTTTCAAGGACAGAGGCGGTGTTGGGACGGTCTCCTGAGGAACCATTACTTTGGGTCAAAGACTACTAATACTGTGGGGGTGACAGCAGACACTTCACTATACCAACAGAATATAATACTTATGGCAGCTTTAGGTGTTTATTTTAGACAAGTAATATAATAAGAAAGACTGCGGGGGGGGGGCATCAAAGGATGGTTGTACGACCCCTAGGGGATCGTCACATACCGAGGGTGAAGTCCGAGGTTTGTACGATCCCCATGGGTTGTAAAGCTATCCGAAAACAAAGGCCCTACTTTATTTCATCAGCCGAGCATTATTCGAAATATGTTAAAGTAACTGAGAATGACGAGCAGTATGTATGGCCTGGCAATACGTACTGACACCAATCGAACCGCTTGTCAGCCATGCGGGTGATAACACACATGACAATACACACGTAAGAAATTGAGTCACATATAGGTTTTGAGAATGGAATAACAAGAAACTTCACCTAGTGTAGGATTGGGGAGAAGCTTATATCTGTAGTGTACACAGTTACAATGGGGGCCATATCTGTTGTAACTTTACAATGTAGTTACAGAAAGCCTCAGAGGGTCATCTCTGTACAGTGAAGAGTCACAGAGGGTTATTTATGTGCAGTTTACAGTTACATGAAGGACTTTGTATCTACTGTACACTCACAGCGAAGGCCATTTCTCTTCATTATAGATACAGGGACTTTTATATCTGTACAATTTACAGTTACAAAGAGGGCTAATTAATTGTAAATTACAGAGTAACTGACAAAAATATATATGTATGGTAAGGTGTAACAGAGAGGCTATGTCTCTAAAGTATACAATTAGAGAGAGCAGTAACAGTATAGAATAAATGACAGGTTGACATATGTACAGAAAATTGATTCGGACAGTGTATATTCAGAAAGATTGGTATATCAAACTCAGTATAAGATGTAGCCAGGGCCATATTATCCTAGGTATGAAGATAGGGTCATATAACAAAGGTCCTTATCAGAGTTGGACCCAGGAGCATACACTGCTTACGATATAAGGCATACAAAATGTTGGTTACCCTAGGGTATAGAGGTAGTATTTGGACTATATCCCCCAAGGCTATAAGGCATGATAAGGATCATATTATCCTAGTGTAGATAGTTACATAAAGGATCATAACTATAAGGGCAGACAGTAAAAATTTGGCAGACTACTAAAGGGACCAAAGCTATGATGTTTGCCACTGCCTCTTATCATGATCTCTGCTTGACGGTTTGGATCAAAATTGCTTTCAGTCTTTCGTTTTTTAAGTTTCATTACAATGCTTTGAAATCTGCTTCTGCTCCTGTCTTGAGAGTGTGAAGGTACACATGTAACAAATAAATGGGAGTCAAAATTAATGGCATCTAGCATACAGACACTTTAAAAGCTGTCAGGCGCCTTCCGCAATTCCGTTCGGCTGCAAGTTGTATCGAAAACACATAAACTGTGGACACTGGTGTCTTATCACTTAATTGAAGAATTTATGTCTCATAAACCATTACTTGATGGGTACCTTAGTAAGGCTTATGTAGAGCAGGTATCTTTGATTCAAGAAAGCATATTCAATGATACAAATAAAGATAAAGTAGTCTTTTATTAAGTAAATCTGGAGTTAATGATGTGAATTCTTTGGGGTGCCTCACAGTTATTATTGACACTATGGTCCTCATTCTTGGCTAAGCTGACTGAGCTGGGTTTGTGACAGGGTCCTTTTCTGTGTGTCACATACTCTTTGTCCAACTCGGACCAGGGTAGTGGGCCATAGAGGGTTTTAGCAGGTAGTAAGCCCCCAGTTGTTTTCTAACAGGTCAGAGCCCACCGACTCGCCTATATGGACGACTGGGTCCGAGTCGTGGGAGGTGGACGACGAGTTTAAGGATCTCCCAACCCGATACCGCAACTCATACACGTACATCGAGTCAAACCCCTGGGAACCACTTCCACCAGGTGATCCTCATCCGAAACTGAGTCGCCACACTACGTCACGACACAGCCTGCCCGCTCACATTCGCTTCTGACCAACACCAAAGGGGGCGCCACCCCCACTGTCCCAGGGTGCACTCTGCCGATAGGTGGTTACTGAAAGAGGTATTACACTATGTCACATGGGTATGGTGTGATGATGTTGCAGACAATTTACTCACGTGAGAAATAAAATTTCAAAAATGTCCCCAAATTGCTTTTGCTTGAAAAAGTCCAACAATATCATCATCTTTCCTATACACGAATTGTCTGTGATGTCATCATACCGAGCAGATATCGAGCTCAAGTCACATAGTGTAATACAACCTATAAGTAGGTATGGCTGAAGCTGAATGTGGGAGCTTTTAACCCCTGAAAACTTCAATCTACTGGAATATTTCATCATGTGTCAACATTTCAATCAATCAAGATGTTCACACAAAAGAATATGGCATCTGGTGTGTAAAAGCTCCCAATGTTTGCTTCACCCGTTCACTACCTAAGCGATATGGAGGAGAGCAGTATAGGGTTTTTCAGAAGATGGTTTCGTGAATGTTGATTTCTGCTTTTCGAGGGAAAAGCCCCTGGAACAGGCTATTACTTTGTATTAGCTAGTAAGAATGGTTAAACCTGATTGTACTTCTGAAGTAGACAAAACATACTGGTCTCCTTTTGAGAAACCAGAGCGAGTGCATCTTGGGGTAGAATGTCTAGCTGACACTTACATTTGTTTGAGCCCAACGGTTAAGAACATGTTATTCTGGAATTATATCTATGTATAATTTCTGTGTATACATGTTTTCTCCATATTATACATCTTTCAACGTTCTAATTCATGTTGGGATATTCCCATCTAAATTGAACAGTACTTAATTACCAAATATTATTAGAGAAAAAGAACAAGTAACAAATCATACATCTTCATAATAATATCGAATTTCCCTGGTGTTTTTTTATTCATTTTGGCAATGTTGATAACTATCTGTGAGCCATCGATAATCCTTTACATCTTGTCACATGAAATACTTACAATGAAGTTCCAGCATGTATTAATGATCTGTATTGTTCTAACAGTAAAGTTTTCTTAAGGGAGGAGTCAGATTTTGTGAACACATAGTGATGAGGTCTTTAATACGTACTGAAAGGAGTTGTATAAAAGGGTTCAGAAACATCATACTCAACATAAGGGTCCACATGGGGGATTTATTTGCCTGTATTCTACTAAACAGAAGGACTCAATATATTGCTCTCTCCTTTGATAGTTTTCTTTTTAAGAGATGGGAAAGGTAAACATGAATGGATATAGAGCAAAGCATTTCTTTAAAAAGAGAAAAGTTCTGTGCCTTGTGGACCGATATTCTCAGCGATCACTCCTTCTCAACCAAAGGTCTCATAGCTGCCTTTGTCAGGAAATGTCACAAGTGCAAGTTTTTTAATGAGGTTTGCTAGCGTCATGTGAAAATTTTTAATGAGGTTTGTAAATGTGGGGACTCGCAACTCGCCAGTCTGCCGTTCAGCGTTTGATGTTTTTGTTATATTTAGGTCAGTCACTGATTCTCTTTTTGTGAGAGAAATTGTGTGGAATGTAAAGTGCAGCCTGTCATACCATACCAAATAGGCCACCCTTTATGTAAGATACATAATGGCCTTTGTAACATGCTGTTGGAGATTCTTTAATTACAGCATTCAGTTGGGTTTCCTAATGTTGACTTACAGCTTTGTGTGACCCAGTTACATATTGTGTTTAGAATGTACAGGTACAAGAGTGGCCTTTGTGTGCTTATCATGTTAATAAACATGATGATAGTTAGTTGTAAGATAAGGATGCAAGCACTGCAGCCTGCGTGTAATATATAGAATGGAGGACATTCTCGAGACATGGGGAAAATGCGGCTATAGAATGCGAATATATATTCCTAGAGGCCAAGATTGAGAGGTTAAAAGTTTTCTTTGTTTCCCTGTTCTTAAGTTAACTACATTTTACTATTTCATCTTAGATATTATGTTAACAGTTACTTAATTTAGATGAAAGATAAAACTATGCTTATGATAATGTTAGATGATTGTTATTCAAAATATTGTGTTTGTAACATGTTCTTATTCTTGTAAGTGTCATGGTTAATTCATCTGTTTGCTGAAAGTGCCAGTCATACACTGTGATGGTTGTGAACATTTTTTATACTCAAGGCACCAGTGCCTCTGATGCAAGGTGTACATATATGATTCTTCAGTCATCTTTAGTCAGCGATGATATTAGTGACTAAGGCCTTGTATACTCTTACCTCGCTAGCGTTCACATAGTCTGCAAGAGGCAGCGATTGCCATTAGTTCTCATTGCACAGTGCCTAAGAGGTGGTCACTGCCAGTCACTTTTAGACCACCCTTTTAGACTACTATCAAGAATGCGCCTCAAAGCAAATGTGAATCAGTGCACTCTCTAGACTACATCTGAAATTCTAGAATGAGCTCTGGTATGATGATTGTTAGTCTACCGATGTGCCTCGTAAGTCTGTGAATGCAAGTTTAGTCTACGAATACTGTTGCTGGCCTGGTGGGAGGCATACTTGTTAATGTGCCTAAGAATCACTTGACTTTGCTGTCTGAAAGGGGTAACATATTCCCCATATTCTCTGACAATGTGACTTAGTTAATCTTCCTGGTAAAATTAGGATAATATTGAACTCCAGTTTTGTCTATGTATCATACAGTACCATGGCAGATAAAGAAGAATAGTATATGGCTGGATTTTTCAGACACCCAAAAGGTGAATGTCTATGAAAGGAATTCAGCTCTACCAACTAGCCAAAGTGTGATTGCCAATTGCAATTTTGCAATTTTGTTTGGATAGTTAAAGCAGACAGGCATATTGCTGTCCCAGCATTAATAGACAGACCTGCTCAATGATGTACATTGCAAGTGTTGTTTGCATTTTTCATGAGTAAAAAATGATAGGGTGGATAGTGGTTGGCAGGAGGTCAAGAGGCACACACAACAGAGAGAAATATATAGATACTTCTCAAGAAGCATTCTCTCCTTAATTTTTCTTCCTGGAGAATGCAGGGTATGGGCATATATAATCTTCCAAATATTTTGTATATGGTTCTGTATAATTTGGAAACCTGGACAAACATTATATCTGCAGGAGTATATCTGTAATTTTTTAGTTATATTACAAGTGAATATTTTTATGATATGTATTTGAAACCATGTGATTAAATACATACATTGTCCTGTCTATACTATTTTACTTACATGCTTAAATGTTTAGAATGCATTAGTTATCTGAAACACTTGGTTGAGTGCTTAGCTGTGTTGGTACTTAAACCACATAGATTCTGTTTTATTTTTTCAAATGATGTGGCCATGTTGAGTAACAATAATTCTGAGTAGATTACTAGCCAATGCAATTTGAGTTTACTGCATTATAAATCATTGATATGTTAATTACCTTTTGTACCGCATAGCCTATAATAGTACTGTACAGGTAAATATGTAAAAAGGTGCCTGACGGAAGAATATATTCTAATAACTGAGGATTGTTTGGATTTGCATACTCTATGAATAAAGATGTGGATAGGGTCTCAGCATGGAATATACTTGTTGATATGTGTAAACATATTGTTAGCCAGATTTTACCAAATATTCCCCTGGAATTTACTGATTATCATGGCAGAGATGAATCCTCATGGAAAACATACCATTTATTCAACAAAATGATTATGACTAATGTGCTAAAGAAATAAAGGTACAAATGTATTTAAAACTTGGTGTTTTCCCTTGTAACAGTCAATGCATGTAGTAGGCCTCACTTAAAATTTTATACAATGGCATTCCAGTTGGTACGACCTAGGTTTTGTTCATAGATATAGCATGGCTAGGCCAGATTTGGTTGAGACTCGGATAGTAAATGTGCTGGCAGTTTTGTCCATCCGCGGGCCTTTATGACGTGACTTAACTTGCTGCAACAAAGTTAACAAAGAAGATTTTGGCTTTGTTCTATTAAAAAATCTTTTCTAAAGGGGTTATAAGAATTTCTGATCTTTCTGATTTTAAATAATTAGTTCATGCTATAACAATGTTTGCAACCTGGAAGGGGTGTTTAGTGCAGCGAAGCTAATACCTGTTCCTTGTTTCAAGCATGAAGTTACAAGTGCACAAAGTATGGCTTGTCTATAAAACTTCTCAGCCAGAAGGAACCCTGAAGGGTTGGCCAGATGTTAAACTACCCCAACAAACAAACTATGGAACTTCTTTATTAGTTGGAACACTGTTTACAAGACTTCCAATGAATCTGCATTTGTATTCCATATAGGTCCTTAAGGTTGCAATGTGTAATCCTGCTGCTGCAGCTTTATGTTCATGGGTGGTATAAAAGGAATGGTCATTGCCATAGCAAGAGGTGAAAATGCAACATCTCTGGGAAGTTCTCTTTATTTGCATTCATAATGAATGGGTCACCTAATCTGACATAGAAGAGTCAATTGATTCACAGTTGCAACACTGGGGAATGCTGAGACTAGAGACACTCACTTAGCGTAGACTAACTTCCTTCTGTTTGACGTCTCGTTGTTTTTCGCATCGCAACTTCTGAGACCGGCCTGTGTATACTTGACCAAGGCTTTTGCTGGCCGTCCTAACAACAACCTTCGTTTTCTGTTCTATTCACCATACCTTTGGTCTGCGCAGTATGAGTTCAATAAGCAATTTGGTCCAATGTGTGTGTATCAGGGGTGTGCATGATGTTATCCCCCAATACCTGTATCTCCCTGAGTGACTTGTTTGTTTTACATATTGTACAAGATACACAGTGGGAACCTGAATTATTTTCTACACAAACTAATGCTGTTAAACTCTTGCCAGTGATAATTGCACCATTGTGCACACCCCTGCTCAACGGGGACTTGTTCGCGCATGGAGGTAAGCATGCCGCAGACTGTCCCACATTGTACAACGGCTAACTCATGGGATTTCCATGCAGTGCACTGATTTCTCACTTGGCATTTGGGCTTGGGGTTATGAAAAAAAACACTGTACAATAGCTGTTGCCATGGCAACCACTTAGTGCTCCTCCCACTTTATTCGCGGTTTGTTTCACCTCATACCACCAGGGGGCATGGGTGAGTGGCACCACCTTTGCAAGCCCAAGGAACCAACACTGCCTCTGTCAGGGTGCGGCTCGGGGTACCGGGTGTGCCGCTGCATCTGTTGACCTGCATGTTCAGAAACATGTTTGCTTTATGCTGGCCTCTCCTGGGAGATGTAAAAAAAGACTTGATAAGGCATTACATGGCTGTGTCCATAGAGAATTAAGATTTCAATGCATGAACTATGCATGTTAGTTCAGAGCTATTGCCTTTTTGTTCTTGCTGTGAGATATCTTTAAGATCATACTGTTACAATGTGGTACATAACAATAAGGCACCTTTCATACTTGCAGTGGGTGTCATGGCAGGGGTTGAATATTGGTTTAGTTTTCTGATCCACTCTTAATTCTTATAACCCCTTTAGTTTTATTCTAATGTTCTTTGTTTAAATGAATTAGTTACCTTTAGTTCATTCCCTTGTTTGACCGTTTGTAGTTCTATGGAAACCTGTTTATCATTGAATAATTACTAGAAAAATATAGGCATGCAGATGCAGAAACTCCTTCAGAACTAGACAGGGTCTCTTTCGGCAGGAGGCATGTAAAATGTACTCTCTAAGTTACTGGATAAGTTAATATATAAGATTTTATGATTAAGTCTTCCTTTATAAATAATGTAATTTTTTATTCAATACTCAGCTGATATTTTCCTTTTGGCTTTCAGGGAGCGTGAAGATACCACCGATGCCATGTCAGATGATGACGATGACCGAGACGCTGTTAGTGAAGAAGGTACGTTATATTGGTCATTATTGTATTAGGATATTGTTCATGAAAAAAGCAATCAACTTTTTATGTGACTTGTCTGATTGAACAAAAATATGCTGATGGATAGTTTTAGCAATCTAACCTGCTGATTAGATTGCTAGAACTGGTAAGATTTTTTTTTACAAAGAATAACCATATACCTCACTTTTTTCAAACTTGCTAACTTTGATAATCACACTGTGCACAAAGTCAGGTTTGTTCCTCTTTCATATTCTGTTTTCTACAAGAATCTTGGAACGTTCTAATTCTTATTTCCGGTTTAGCCTATTTTCCCAAATTCACGAGCCTTGCCTTAGACTCATGCGTGAATAGAATACGGCAAAGAAATATTCTTCTGTTTGTATTTCCATCACCATACCCATACAGTACCCTTTCAAGATTTTCTGTCTTTGCTAGAGCAGTACATCCATGTGTTCACATTATAATGTTTTTATTCTTGTTCATATTCAGATCTTTTCCCATTCTTCCGTAAGTTTATCAGCATGATGTAGAGCCCGAGAAAAGCCTTATCAAACCATCCAAATAGTGAACTCTTAACCGGCAGAATACATCAACTGCTAGTCAATGACAATGGATTTGTAGAGTGTGATCTAAATACAGTTTACACATAATTTGCATTCTCATTGTTTTCCAACTTTAGTTTAGAGTGTGTACAACCCAGACAGAAATGCTTTGATTTTGTGCCATTAGAATTATAGCTTTTTATAGAACCAGAGAGCTTCTGATCACCTTGCAGAGTGTCAGTTGGTTATCGCTGATCAATTGGTGCAGATTGCCAATAGGTCAAATCTGAAACTATAACCTCAGTGAAATGTTCCCAGTTACTAACAACAGAGACTAAAATGGTGTAGCATGCTGCCCCAGTGAGTTGCAGGATGTCCACTTCCCATATTATGGCACATTAATTGCTAGGGCCAATGACGGTGGATTTATGAAGTATGATCTAAATCCAATCAAAGCAAAGTTTTTTGGTTTTTTTTCCTGACTGGGTTTAGAGTGAGTGCAACCCAGTTAGAAATACTTTGGTTTTGTACCATTAGAATTGTGCTTTCATAATATCGTTTTATAGAACGGAAGAGCTTTTGATCACCCAGCAGTGTCAGTCAGTTATTGCTCATCACTTCGCACTTCCTTAGCAGATTACCAATAGGTCAAATCTGAAACTATAACCTCAGTGAAATGTCCCCAACGACTAACAACAAAGACTAAAATGGTGTAGCATGCTGTCCCAGTGAATGGCAGAACATCTAGTCTCTATCAGGTGGTACATCAACTGCTAGAATCACTGACAATGGATTTGTAAATTGTGATCTAAATCCAATCAAAGCAAAGTTTGATTACATTTTTTCTCCGGACTGGGTTTAGAGGGTGTTCGACCCAGGCGGAAATGCTTTGGTTTTATGCCGTTAGAATTCTGCTTCCATGATAACGTTTTATTGAACTGAAGAGCCAGCGATCACCCAGCAGTGTCAGTCAGTTATCGCTGACCACTTGTGCTTCCTTAGCAGATTGCCAATCGGTCCAATCTGAAACTAACCACAGTGAAATGTCCGCAATAACTAACAACAAAGACTAAAATTGTGTAGCATGCTGACCCAGTGAGTTGCAGAACATCTAGTTCCCATCAGGTGGTACATCAACTGTCAATAACAATGGATTTGTAAATTGTGATCTAAATCCAATCAAAGCAAAGTTTGATTACATTTTTCTTCTGGACTGGGTTTAGAGTGTGTGCAACCCAGACAGATATGCTTTGGTTTTGTACCATTAGAATTCTGCTTCCATAATAGCTTTTCATAGAAACGAAGAGCTCGTGATCATCCAGCATTGTCAGTCAGTTATCGCCTACTACTTTGTGCTTCATTAGAAGATTGCCGATAGGTCAAATCTGAAATTATAACCTCAGTGAAATGTTACCAATAACTAACAACAAAGTTTAACATGCTGCCCCAGTGAGTTGCAGGTTCTCCAGCCCCCATCAGATACTGCCAAGATAATTGTTAAGATCATTGACAGTTGATTTGTAAAGTGTGATCTAAATCAAATCAAGACATATTTTGCATTTTTGTTGTTTTCTGAGTTAAGAGTGTGTGAAACCAGGCAGAAATGTTTTGATTTTATACTATTAGAAGTCTGCTTCCATGATAGCTTTTTATAGAACCAGAGAGCTCGCGATCACGTTGCCGAGTGTCAGTCAGTATATCACTGATGACTTGGTGCTTCATAAAGCAATTGCCTATAGGTTAATTCTGAAAATATATCATCAGGAAAGTGTTCCCAACAACTAACAAAACTCATTGCATAGCATGCTGTGGATGTGAGTTACTGTTGCTGAAGTCCACCCGTCCAGTGAAAAGTCTTTCATCATTTGATTTGTGAGCTTTGAAAGGCATTTTCTGCTCGAATGTAATACTTCGAAGATTTGCCTCTTGAGGTTCATTTAGTGTTCCTTCCAAAGTATATATGCAAGGAGAATGCTTTTGTCCATGAAGTTGAGACACCTTCATTATCATTACCCTTACCATTGCTAAGAATGTAGGAACTGGTGTATTGGGTCTGTAAACCATTCCCAACCCAGGTGTGTAACATCAAGGGGAACTTTAATATCACCTACATATCAATTTTGATCGGCCATAAAATTGCGTTGGTGAAGTTTACTGGTAAAACTTTAGATCCTTCTTTGAAAGAATAGGGTTCCTTTTGGTTAGTTGCATGTTCTGTGAAACTTGAAGGATAGGATGTGATTTGCGATATTGATCATTAGATTTATAAGACTTTAACCATAATTATGTACAGCCTCAATCATTGTATCCAGGCTCTGATGCTAAAGCCCCATACTCACTAGGCGATTCTTGGGTAGATCTGCATGGCCGTTGGGCGACTGATGAACAGGCCATACCCACACACAATTGGCGCCGACGGCATAGCCAATCCATATTAAACATGTTTAATAATTTTACGCCAACGCCAACGGCCAACACCAACAGCAGTCGGCGTCGGCCGACGGTAAATCGCTTAGTGGGTATGGTACTTTATGGCCCAAATTGATGAATGAAACTGGGATATGAGCAGCAAAATGGCCCACACACAAGGCTAGAGGAAGATGTGCAGATATAACTTGAAAATTAATGGTACTGAACAAGGTCTGGAAAGGACTATAATTGAAATTAACGTCTGATAGTTATCCATGAATTAACAACCTTGTTCTTAAGCTTCTTGAATTTCATTTTTTGTTGAGTGACACATGAATGAAGCATGTGCAGTTTTTTTACCTTGTTTTAAAAATGTTCACCTTGAATCGTGACCCATGAATAAATCATCTAAAGATAAAATACTTAAATTAAAAAGATGTTAAAATTTGTGACAAAGATTATCGATGAAAAGCAGTGTTGATGTATGTCCTGAAGTGGTGCGTTTATCATTGTACTCTTTCACATGCGTCTTTTTGTCTGTTGCAGACTTGTTTCTCGGTAAGTTTTCTCCGTTTGGTGTGCTTGGTGTGCTGCGCTTTAACGAGGCAAGGTGTGCTCGGATAAAAGCTTACCGCTTCATAAGATAGCTGATGTGTGATTCCGGGCTGATTTCATGTGCTATTAACATATGGGCTAATCATTATATGTGTGGGAGATGCAAACTTTGATAAATGAGGCACAAAAATTAATCATACAAAAATTAAGGTTAGCTGAAAGGTTCCATTACAGTTATTGTTCAAGCGCGTTGACGGTTCATATATGTAATGAGATAGATGGATGTGCCTCCTTTATTGAAAAAGGATAATTTTATTATTTTGGTTAATGCTGTTTAATAAATCACTACCTTAGCATTATCAATCCATGTTAGATACTAAGTAGGATGCACATCCCACCTCTGGGTTACTCACGATAAGTAGGGTACATGTCCCACCCCTGGGTAAGACACAAGTGGGCCGTCAATAAATGACGTCATGCAGCCGGGGGGAGGGGGGGGGGTTCATGCTTCCATGACCAAAAATGACAAGGGAGGGAGGCATGTGGTGCCTGACATCATGTTGAAAAAATTTAAATTTAACAAATTTCAGAGAAAAATTGTACATTGGACAAATACCTATTTTCAGTTAAGGTATGGCTCCCATGCAAGAAAATCAAGGAGCCTGGCATGATTTTAAAGGTTTGTGGGCCCCAGTTTTGTCCACCCCCACTTATACTGTTTCTGCAATTTGAGGGGGCGGGATGCACTCAATATGATGTCATTTCTAGAGGGGGGGGGGGGGGTGAAGGTCAGGGATTGCATGACAAAACATGACAAGGGGGAAAGGTGGGGGGGGGGGGGGTAAAAATGGTCAAAAACAGCATGACGTCGTTTTTGGACGGCCCCTAAGTAGGGTATGTGTTCCATCTATGGGTTAGACATTTTTCAATTAGAGAGTGAGTAGGGTATATTTCCCACCTCTTTGTTAGGCGCTAATTAGGATACAAGTCCCATCTTTGCCGATTTTGCATTTGCCTAATTGTCTCTGGAATATGACATAAACACTTATATCCTATATACCATACAAAAGAGAATCGCAAGAACGTTCTAGTGCTGTATCACGTTTTCTGCATTTGACTTGATTTTAAAAATCAGCAGCAAAATCGGCATGTGGAATACAGGCTTAAATGTTCCGCCCCCTGGGTAATATACTAAGTAGGGTAAATGGTTCCCCCTGAGCTTAGTAACTATGATATACATCCCACCCTTAAGCTGAAAAGAATTACCTTGCGCATTCTGGAAAGATTCTGAAGGGTTAGCCAGACTATCCCAACAATCAAACTTCCCACTTCTGGGCAAGACAGTTAGCAGGGGACATGTCCAACCTCTGTATATAATAACAATGTGTAACTTCCGCTACTGCAAACCCTACTGCTTCCACTTTTTACTTTTCTTCACATACCAAAACATTGACCTAAAATGTTAAATGCTGATCAATTTACCATGAGTAGCTGTAAATGTTAGGTTTTGTTAGCTGAACACATAAAGGCTTGAAGGCAGTATAAATTTCTCTAGTATGAGGTAACAAAATGACATCACAAATCTTTATCATAATAGTAAGTTACTTACTAGTTATTCCAACGCTGAAAATTAAACTCCTTTAAGCCCGTAATCCATAGAGTACTCTCTGTGTGTCACTGTTTTTCGCTTCATTATGCCTCAAATAATAGTAATACTAAGCTTGAAGTATTTGAATTTGTGTGGATAAGGTTTGCAGAGAATGTAGTTTTGCCTACTTTTGTCATCATTTTGGATTCTAAGATAGATAATTATCAAAATTAGATCTGTCTGATTTATTCCAATTTATTAAAATCTTAAATGGTTGCTGAGACTACTGTAATGCTAATGAAACAAAATATGCATTTTTCTTCGAATATTTTAATATTCTCAAATGCCAGCTTAAATTCATGCAATTATAATTAGTTATATTTTCATATCCATTCCTAATTGGTGGGTGCATGGAGCTTTTTATCAAACCCCAATTCAGGGTACATTCATCTGGTAATGCACTGTATTGATTAATTCCCTTTTAAATACTGTTTGATTATTTGCGCACGCTTGCTTTAAACATGACAAAGCAAATATATTTGACAAGATTGTTTGGGCCCGGCGACTGTTTAGGAATCATGTACATAGTTATGCATAGCCATTCTTTAGTAGAAACTTTTATTCCCATAGATCTAAGACTAGCTGGCAAAATCATCTTTTTGTAGGAGCTAAGAAAGCTTTTTCCTATAATTTAATGCTTTTCATGGTGTATTATCAGGTGTTATCAACTTAACCTAATCATTTCCAAGCATGGTAGAAACTAGAATTGTGAATAACATTCTGAAGATTAAACTATTCAAAAAAAATTACAATGCACTATGATATAGTTGTAAAGTACTATATAATTATTGTCTTAGCAGATAAATTGTACTTGAATGAATTAAAGGATATTCTAAAATAATAACATGAAGTTTCAATTGAAAAATAAACAAATAACATTAAACATTGTCCGTGTTGTGCGCTTTGTTGCACCCTACTCTCAGCCTCTGTTTTCTCTCTCACCTTCCCCCTTTGGCACCCAGCTTCCAATTTTTGGAGGAAGTATCGGAAGTTCCCAGGTATGGCTTGATCTGATGCTGTTAACCCTTGACTAGCAGGAAACTGCCACGACTACTGCCTCTGCAGTGAAGGGAATGGCCAGTTTCCTCCCTGCAGGGCGAGGGATGTCCCCTGTAGAAGGGATGCCCCTAGACAGGGGTATCCCCTGCAGGGAGAGGGGACATCCCCTGCAGAGAGAGGGGGAATCCCCTGCAGGGAGAGAGGGTATCCCTGCAGGGAGAGGGCTGTCCCCTGTAGAGGGGATTCCCCTAGAGAGGGGTATCCCCTGCAGGGAGAGGAGCCATCCTCTGCAGAGAGAGGGGGAATCCCCTGCAGGGAGAGAGGGGTATCCCCTGCAGGCAGAGGGGTGTATCCTGGAGAGGGATGCCCCTAGAGAGGGGCATCCCTTGCAGGGAAAGGGGCATCCCCTGCAGAGAGAGGGGTATCACTGCAGGGAGAGGGCTGTCCCCTGTAGAGATGATGCCCCTGCAGGGAGAGAGGGGTATCCCCTGCAGGCAGAGGGGTGTCTCCTGGAGAGGGGTATCCCCTGCAGGGAGAGGGGGCATCCCCTGCAGAGAGAGAGGTTATCACTGCAGGGAGAGGGCTGTCCCCTGTAGGGGCGATGCCCCTAGAGAGGGGTATCCCCTGCAGGGAGAGGGGGCATCCCCTGCAGGGAGAGAGGGTATCCCTGCAGGGGAGGGCTGTCCCCTGTAGAGGGGATGCCCCTAAAGAAGGGTATCCCCTACAAAGAGAGGTATGTCCCCTGTAGAGGGGATGCCCCTGTAGAGGGGTGTCCCCTGCAGGGAGAGAGGGGTATCCCCTGCAGGGAGAGGGCTGTCCCCTGTAGAGGGGATGCCCCTAGAGAGGGGTAACCCCTGCAGGGAAAGGGGGCATCCCCTGCAGGGAGAGGGCTGTCCCCTGTAGAGGGGATGCCCCTTGAGAGGGGCATCCCATGCAGGGAGAGGGGGTATCCCCTACAGGGAGGGAGCTGTCCCCTGTAGAGGGGATGCCCCAAGAGAGGGGTATTTCCTACAGGGAGAGGGGGCATCCCCTGCAGGGACGGGTTTTCTCCTCCACCCAAATCCCACCACCTCATCTTCCTGTCCCCTGCCACCTCTGTAACAGAAGCTGGAATAGAGAAAATAACTAGATGAATGGTAACCTGGGGGCTGTAAGCTTTAAGGGTTCGGTACAATTTACAGGAGAATGATATGGGATGATCACCACTCAAATGTCCTGCATTTAGCAAAAACTTAAAATGTAAGCTGTAACAAATCATACTCAAGGTTTGGGGCCTTCTATTTATAACAAAGTAGACACTTTCCTCCTTCATGGACATCAACCCACTGAAGCAAGAGCGGACAAAGATATCAGATTCACCAAATGTCCACTAAGGTCTTTCCAGGCTACCCATCCTACCAGCCCCTAGGACTGGCCTTACATTAGACTTACCAAGCTCATGCACAGTTTACTTAAGATTCTGCACAATTGATGCCAACATAATTAATGGAAGGCCCCAAAGGTTTATGAATTAGTAAGCTTCCAGTCCACCAAAATTAATGGTCAGATTTAGGATGTTCTAATAAATAATTGCCAGGTGAAGTTTAGATTTCTTTTCTACTCCACAGAGCAGAACTAGTTGTCTTTGATTTAATTTTAAAGCAGATTAGCAGCAAAAGATTATCTAAAAGCATCCAGGACTCAAGTTTGGACTAACATTACTCTCACAAATTCTTGTGTGAATTCTAATCCATCTGTTTTTCTTTCCGCAGAGCCAGATGTGGTGGAGGCTGTCGGGCAATATGACTTTGTCGGTCGTACAGAGAGGGAGTTGTCGTTCAAGAAGGGAGATGTGCTAGTCGTGTTTAAGCAGGTGTCCGCGGACTGGTGGGAGGGTGCGTACAAGGGGAAGGAGGGCCTTATCCCTGACAAGTACATCATCCTCAAGAACAGGTAAGTCAGCGGTCAACGTCTCACTTCTCTGACCCTTACTTCAGCACCCCTCCCTACTTTGCACCCTACACTCCTCTCACCGTATCTATGCCCCCTACACTCCTCCCATTCTAAACATGTCCCCACCACCCCACTCAGCCTAATAAAAAAAGCTCTATATCTACCACCTAATACAACCATTCTGTACCATCGGCTTTTGTGTGTAGGGTCCTGCCTATGGAACCCTGCACATTAAAGAACACCTACCTCGGTAAAAGTGTAGTGGTACGGTCTCTACCTTCTCATAGATACGATCATTTCATAGATGCAGTCATCAAACAGACAGAATTGTCAAGACCTTGTTCTCACTGTGATATGACCATAGCTGTCAATACGGTGTAAAACCCCAATGACCAACCAACCAACCATCCTGTTCCTAACACAACAACCTGAAATCTACCATCTGATTTACTATCTTAACCCTAACTATAAACAATGCTAAACCTAATACCTTTATCAAACTACCCTGAAAGACCCTTCTAAATCAGACATCCTGTCCCTCACCCAACAACCCAAAATCGACCACCCAACACCAAAATTCTAACACAACAAAACAATCCCTCACCTTTTACATGATTCCATTATCCCATCCCTTACCAAACTACCCGAAATCTAAAACCTAATTTACCCTCCTTTCCATAGCTAAAAAAAACAAAACCTAGCTCCTCATACCACCATCCTATACCTTACCCAACAATCTTATACCCACCACCAGGGCCCATATCTTCATAACTAATATGGCTGATCAGGGAAATTCTGATCAGGGTCTCAAGATCAGCAATTTTGCCTTTTACCAAAATTATAGTGTTATTGCAAAATAGTCTCAAAGAGGGATATAAGGTGTAAAATGTATTCATGATAGACAGAATTTCTAATCATGAGATGCTACTCAAAATTTCCCTGATTCACCAAATTAGTTATGGGTCCAGCCCATAAACATAACACCTAATTCAACCAACCGATCCCTAACCCGACAACCCTAAATCTAACATCTTATCCTCCAACCCAACTACCTTGTCCACCTTACCCCTGTCCTATAACAGACCGAATCATACTACCTTCCACCCTCAGGCTCTCTTTTCTACCCTTAAAAAAAGAGACAGTGGTCGTTTTAATCTATTTAGAGATATATTTCCTAACAGCATGTTTGTTAAGATTTATACAGTGTTCTTGAGAGTAATATGGTTAAACGTGCTTAGAATTGGCCCGTGTTAAAGGAAACCTTGCACATAATTGCAGGATAGTTATTTTTTAATGAATTCAAATCCAACATGATATTCACGACTTGCACTATAAATTTAAGAAAAATCGCAGGAGGATTCCCAGTTTACACACAATTATGGGACATTAAAAAACTTGGATTTAACTTCATTTTTAATGGAAATCCCTTTATTCATGGCGTAGCAAGGGGAGTTATTGGGGAATCCCATGTGTACTTAGAAGGGAATCCCCATTCCTGTAGAATTTGTAATATAGTTTAAGCTCTCTAACCCAAATTAGATATATTTGGCCCAATCAAACTCATAATAAATCAAAATATATATCCATCTACAAACATTTGTTAATCAAGGAAACCCAAAATAACTTTAGAAGGAATTTCCATAGGGGTGACGTAGCAAGGGGAGTACTTAACAGCCTAGCATCCAGGGAATTCCCTAAATCAAATTCCTTTCATGAATAACTCCCTCAGACCACGACATTTTCACGTTTTTACTTTGAAATATTTTTTAGGATACTTAAGTCAGGTTAAATACACAAAAGATAGCGCTTCATGAATTTATGTGCAAGGTTTCCTTTAAGAAGTAACTCCAGGGAGAAACTCTGCTGGCAGAAATGATAATAGCAAGTAGATCTACATACAAATCAGCTCAATTAGAGTCAATTAATTTAAATGAGCTTTGATTTGATGTCTACCATGCTATTCAGGGTCGAATAGAATTTCACACCCTGCAACCCTATGTCTGTCGTCAATGATAGATACAGGAAGCTGGGCTGTGATGAAAGTTATTGTGTATGTGTGGATAATTTATTTTATTTGAATAAAATATTTGAAACTACATTTTCGTTTTGTTATGTCAATTATGATTGTCATAATTGAATAACATTTTTTTCCTCATTAAACAGAGATACTGCTTTAGCTTTATGCATGTTTCTTTTTGTTTTTTTGTACTTGGTTTTTGTGCCATTATTGTATGAGCCTAATAAGAGACACCTTTCAGAATAATATTCAATACTGCAGCGGTATGATGATTATCATGTTGAAATGCAACGTAAAATATCCGTCACTGCCTGAAAGCGTCTGCCAGTACATTAATTAGCAAAACAAGAGTTTGGCCTATGATACATGATACATTCAAAAGTCAGGTATTAATATTGTACAAACGTGGCTAGAGCTAGAGTGTGCTCTCTTTAAACACAATTAAGTCAGTTCTAACACTTTACGGCAATTTTTCTAAAAGAAAGGCATGGGGAGAAAGAGTTGACATTAACATAAATGAATAAGATAAACCACAAGGACTTTGTCCAAGGTCCGCAACTAAACACATCCTACGTCAAGGCCACTAAAACCTATGTAAGCGTTAAGCAAGCTTTAGTTACAGCATCATTTTAGTACTTAAAAGGATGTATGAATATGTGATTTTCATAAAATTAATAATATAGACACATAGTTATGTGATCAAATGAATACCCTAGGCTCTTGAAGTAACTATATTTTTTTATAGTTCGCATTTGTTTTTGTTAACAGTATAAAATAATAATATCCTTTTGTCGTCCTTTTTGTTATTCTACCCTACATATCTAGTTATTTTACGTAACATATTTTGGTGATTAAGCTTATTTTGTAAATCATTTATTTAATCTAATGCAATACCAATTTTGACTTTATAGCCTTTTAGAACTCCCCTCCTGACCAAGGTAATTTGACTTGCCTTTTGTTGACTTAAACACGATTACTCGTTGAAACCCACGTTATACTCACACACGTCAAACCAGTAGACACGACTGCGGTTACTAATAGTCTGTTTTGGAGTCTTTGTTTTGGAGGTTAGGTGGCACACCACAGTTCAATAGAATGTGACTATACTTTATCAAGAAAAAAATACTTTTTTGGTAATATATATTGAACGAAAGGACCGATGTAGGACATATTGTTTGAATACTAACATATGGATAAATTTGAAGTAGTCGAAGTGTTGGTTGGGAAAATCTTTGTAAGAAAACCAGTCCATCTTTCGTGGGAACCTCAATAACCAAAATAACAAATAGATTTAAGCTGTCTCTCGTTATTAAACTTATTTCTCTTGGTAAACCATAATACCAATGCAATATATTCACCATCTATAATAGCAGAGACAATTTAGTTAGTCCTGCTTCAGGTATTTCCAGCTAGATTGGCCTTCTAGTTTTAGGCCTCAATACATATTTTCTTCGCGGGGAATGTTTTGCTAATCAGGGAGATACATAGATTGGTATATTTGACAGGGGAAAACATTTCCGGTGAAGATTTTTTTTTTTTTTTTCACCAATACAACAACTCTTTTTTTACAGCTGTTTTGGTTTTCAAAAGCCAATTTTCCGGTTGTTTTAGATTTTGAACAATGCTTGTTGAAAGGTAGTTCATGTGTATGTCAGACTAATCAACTGTTTTCAAGAGAAAATGGAGATATTTACATCTTATGCATCATTCTTATATTTGTTTTCAGGGATGAGGACCGTCACAGTGCTAGCAGTGAAGAATCTGAGAAGCGACGGTCCACCGAATCCCTGCCCACCAAGCCATTTGGTCCCAGTACACTCTCTGTCGAGGACTCGTTAGACAAGTCGGCTTCCCATCCTAACATCTCTATGGCAAGCGCATCGCCATCGGAGTTCTGCTCAGCCTCCCCCAACCGGAGCAGTTACCCTTCGACCACATCTGAGATGTCTCGGAGTTTGCGCAGCTCGTCAAGCAGTGGCGGCAGCTCGCCGTCCCTGGTGAGCAGTAAGGAGGGCCAGGAGGATGCCATCAGTCAGGACAGTCTCACCTCATCCAACTTTGAGGCCGAGTTCGAAAAGACGACGGATGACCTTCAGCATGACATTGACTCTGCCCTGGCTGAGGTCATGTCAGGGCTTCAGTCGCTGGAGATGCAGCAGCAAAAGGGGGATAAACCCCTAAAGCCCAAGGCACGAAAGGCCCCCAAGGTGCCCCCAGCCCATCCGAAACACACGCCTGACCTGGTGTTAGACCTGCCCATCACCAGCGAAGCACCGTCTTCGCCCAAGGACCACTCTGACTCTGACTCAGAGAGCTCCAGCTCCTCCACCTCCAACCTACTGAGTACGGCAGAGGTGTTTGCCAACGCCAACCAGAGCACCATCAAGAAGGGGGCATCAATGCCGCGCGGCAGCACCATGGCTTCAGGGCTACCCTTGGTTCCCAACAAGAAGCGCAGTGCCAGTTCGTCTGGTACAGCGCGGCCCGTGAGAGAGGACGAGGAGGGGGTGCTGAGAGGAGTGATGACGGAGAGTCTGACTGAGACTTCATCAGGCCTGCTGCCCACCACACACACTTCCTCCATCATGAGCTCCTCCTTCAGTGGGGCCCTGCCCTCCGCCCCCTCGTCCCGCCCAACAGGCACCTCCAAGGGTCCCCCGATGCTGGTCCCGCGGCGCAGCAAGCAGCCCCCGGAGTCACGACCTGACGTCAGCGCATCAGAGACTCTTGCCCAAAAGCCCTTACCAGTCCCTGAGAAGTCAAGCCTCCACGAGCGGCTGTTACGACCATCCCCCACGCCGGCATCGCGAGAGGCCAGTCCTGCACCCGGGGAGAAACCTGCCCTGCCCGACAAGCCCAAACCACCACTGAAAGCCAAGCCATCTGTGATGAAGAAGCCCGCCCGGTCCCCTGAAGTGCTGAAGCGCCTAAAGGACCGACAGTCAGGTGACAGCAGTGGGTCGGGCTCATCTAAAGAGGGCTCACCCGAGGTATGGACTCCCCAACCCCAACCTAGACTGGTCACTGAGGTGGAACCCAAAACATGAGAGGTTGGGTCCAGGTCCTAGTGCTTCAATGCTTTTAATGTTACCAATGGTCAGTGTAGGCGATGGCACGTGCTGACAGGAGGGCTGGCCCGGCTGGTGTAAAGGGGGGTGAAGATTGGTCCAATTGCGGTGCTCATTCTTGGACTGATCTGTTAACATATTACTAACAGACTTATCTAAATTTGTATTTTAGCCCTACACCACAGCGTTATTAGTATTTGTGAGACCAGCATTACTAACTGCCGACTTAGCCAGTCACCACCGAGGACTTCACATGGTCTTCACAAAGCTAGTGGATAACATTTGCATTTATCCTCAACAAATCTGACTATTATGTTACTGCAGATATGACCACCCACCGAACAGTAGGTAAATTGGAGATCGGTTTTTTAAATGCATTTCTTATTATACGTTTCCTAGAATTCATTGATTGTATGGACTGTTCAGTCTACAATTTGTATTTTATTCAGAGGTGCTACCACCTCATGCTGCATGGAAGGTTTCAGATGGACTCTTGTTACTCTGTGCGATATGTGTGAAGCAGTATTAGGTCAAATAATGTTTGTAATCTAGGTAAATATACTGATTGTACTATTGACTCGAGGCGTTGAAGTTCAGGAGGTCCTTGAGGCTGTTTTGTGTCTTCTGACTATGGAGGTATTTAACCCTGACTGCTGAGCGGCCTTAGTCTCCAACCGTTGTTCTGTACATACCGCGACTCTTCATCATGGTGACCTTCAGCTGACCTTGCATACATCCTGCACTGCACATCCTTTCTGGCACTCCCTGCTCTGCACAAGGCTGTAACTGGAAGAGGGTGTATTGGAAAATTCCTATTAAATGAGACATTTCTCTTAGCTCTGCCCACACCCCTCCTGCAAATCTTGGTATATACAGCCTGGTATATGTGGATATCCACTCTGTACTGGGCAGATGTATGACCAATCGTTGACAGGTCCGATTATCAACCGAACTGCTCTCAGCCTCCTGAGGGCTGGCGAAGCAAGTGGTGCCCATAGAGTGAAAGCCCAGGAATTAAACAAGAATTGCTGCACCGGTTGGTCATATATGTAAACCCTGGCACAATATTGAAATGACATTAAAATGTTTTCCCTATCATGAATATCTGAAATAGTGGTTGGGCTTTCTTCTATTTCAAGAAAGACTTCCCATATCATTCACACCATTGATGTCCCTTTGGTTATCGATTTCCCTGTGTCAGAACTGCAAACTATGTCACAACTGGCTAGAATCAAGAAATATACCTTATTGTACTGGGTTTCATATTGTGTAATATACAGGATTGCACACTATGTAATGCAATCTGTGCAATTAAAGGTTTCACTTGCTTAGTATTTACAAGATTGTGAATTACACATTGTGTAATATACACTGTAAATTACAGGGTTACACACTGTATAATACAAGTGGGTGCACACTCTTTAATTAACAAGGCTACACACTGTTCATAGGGTAATACATTTTGTATTTCACTGGGATACATCAGAGTGTGGGGGCACCTGTCCAAGACCCAGTCAGCACTGCCTTAGACCAGTACCTCTCCCCCCATGTGAAACAAACACCTGCCCATCCCAGTACACTGTCAGCTAACTAATTGTAGTAAGTGCTGGGAGAGGGGGGACACTCACAAACCTTTATACAAGGGATGAAACAAAAAGTGACAAGAAGCTTCAGAGTTGTCTATGTCTGTGCATAAAATTAAGCATGGGTCATTCAAAAACACACCCTATTTTAAATTTCAATTTGAAAGAATTGTAAAAAAGAAAAAAAAAGAAAAAAAATCACTTTTCTTTTATACAACCATGTCTGTCTTATTGCAGATATGCAATATCAAATAGTTGAAGGTGCATAAATAAGTCTGCTGAATTGTCTTGTATGGTCTTAAGGAACTGTTTGCTGCAGGACTGTGGCCAAACTTAAGGTGTCAAGATAAGCCTATGGAGGTAGAACTATTGAAACAGAGCTTTGCAGTCTAGATAGGGTCACTGAATGAGAGCCTATTTTCTCATATAGCTTACTTTAAGGACCAAGTACCACATGTTGTTAGAAGACTACACTTACTTAAAGGTTTGATGGGCTTGTACTGCTGTTGTCTGTTGCTTATTGTGTTAAATGCTGCGCTGTAAAGACATTGGACGATTCCTACTGCCCGCCAGACCTCGCCCACCGGACTACGCTCACTCATAGGCCAACCTATAGTACATGGGCTGGCTACTAAGAGATACCTTGTGATCATCCATAGGAGTCATGTTTATTATACAATTACTGAACATGTTGTAAGTAAAGAAGCTGAAGCTCCTCACCCTGACTAGCACAGCAGTCTCCGCTTCCCTCAGCCATGTTGTTAGTCTGTTTGAGTACGCCAGTTGCCCGCCGAGCGCTGGCTGTACCCACCCTGACCTAGTGCTACTAACTCAGTATTCCGAGTCCCTATGGTACAGTATTGAGGCTCATATGTGTATGTAAGTTGAGTCAGCTCTGTCCCCCTGGTGGCCAGTGTGTAAATTGGTCTAATGGTAGTCAGTTTGGATATATTTGTTTGACTAATTTATTGTATTTCTTGTACAGATCCACATGAAATAGGAGTATGTTTTGATTTCAACAGTGAATCATAAACCCCATGATAAAAGATATCAGCACAAGCCACCACACCCATACTTGTACTATCCACCCCAAATGCTTATGCTACCTACTTCTGTCCCACCTATACAACCTCCCAATCAACCATTAATCTGTAATTCTACCCCTCTCCCTCCCCCAGCAAATTTCCCCAGCCCACCCCCTTATCCTAGAGTAATTCTTTACAGTACAAAGAAATCAATCACTTTGTTCACACTCTCATGCAGTCCCATCCAGTGTGAATGAAGGTAAGATGACGTTTCATACTGAGGAACTGTGACAAACATGTATATTAGGTTGAAGACTGGTTGATGCTGTTTATAATCCCAACAAAGAGAATATGATAAAGGTTATTAACGAAGGACTGTCCTAACAAATGATACCACGATAAGCCCTTACCGTGAAAGCGGTGTATTATTCTGTATGTTTTTTGTCTGTTTTACTCTGTATTGTACATATTGACTCTACAGGCTGGTCCCAGTCCATCTGCCGGTCCTGCCGAATATAAAATTAATATACCGTAGGTACTAACAAGTATTGTCAACATGCCCTGTATCGCAGACTCTTTGTTTGTCGAGAAGTTGAGTGAGGAGGTCTCTGCTTAGTACTTTTCAACCAATATCCATTAATGATGATAAACTGTGTACTAAGAATGAATAATGCCTTTAGAAATATTGAAAAATGTTATTGTTCTCCTCACAGGCTTTGGGGCCATTGGAGAATCTTGCTCTGAAAAATGTTCTGGTCCTCAAGCCTGAGAATGGAGGCAGATACAACTCATATATAATACACACCCTCCTTTGGAGAGTGGAGGCAGATAGCTCTCACTCTTGGCAATGGTACAGTACACTTCATCGAAGAGAAAGCAGAGACCTCCCTCTCTGGCAGTAGCACAGTGCCCTTCCTCAGAAATTGGAAGCAAGGATCTCTTGTTCTCAGGCAATGGAAATATACTGCCAGAGAGAGGCTGAACTTGATTGTATGGGCTTGTCAACATGTCGATGGTGCGCCTGTGATTCCTTAGGAAACGACTTCTCTATCGCTCGGTTACTCTGTATGATAATCCACGTAACCCGGAGCCTGTTGTTTGTACATATATACATGACAATTGTGCGCAGGGCTCATCTACCTGCCCTGTGTTTACTGTGTTTAATAAATACTATCATTGCTGCCAAACCAAGTGTGCCTGCCTTAGTGGTATTTCCAGTTTCCTATCCCTACGCGTCTTTAAAAGTAGTTTGATTAATATGGTACGTCAGATAAACTTTTTCATTACATAGTTACTTTTAGAATATTTGAAAGTGCTGCGCTTTTCTCTGAGTTGCATTTCGTTTGTTCTTTAAATCCAAGAGAAAAACGTTTTAATATCATATTGCTTTTAATTTGTTCTTTAAGTTCAAGTTGAAATGCGTATTAACATCATATTGCATTTCGTTTGTTCTTTAAATCCAAGAGAAATATGTTTTAACATCATATTGCATTTCGTTTGTTCTTTAAATCCAAGAGAAATATGTATTAACATCATATTGCATTTCGTTTGTTCTTTAAATCCAAGAGAAATATGTATTAACATCATATTGCATTTCGTTTGTTCTTTAAATCCAAGAGAAGTATGTATTAACATCATATTGCATATCGTTTGTTCTTTAAATCCAAAAGAAATGTGTATATGAGCTAATTTTCGAGTAGGAACCATCTTTCCCGTACCCAAAAACTTCTCATGCACGTTTAATTACTCTTGTGCCGCGTCACAAACACTCATTCCAAAAAGGGAACCTTTGTTATTTCCAAGAATTATCCAAATAATAACCGATAAAAAAACATTGGTGGTGAATGAACAATTTATTCAAGAACCTAACATGCTATTCATACCTTGATTCATGCCTAACGGCTCGTGCCTTAAGAATTATAGGTCTCTAAACACTCATACTACCAGATCCACCGCAGTTCAAAATTGCACTGTTTCTTTTTTTTTCACGTTCATTTGACATTGATCTTCCAAGTAGGTGAGACATCATGTACAATACAAAATGAAAACAAAATACAAAAGTAAATATACATATATGCCTATATTTATATCTTATAATATACATATACAGTATGCTAAGCAGTGTTCGAAATTAATTTTTTTGAACATCAGCCGTCGGGGCTGACATTCATGAAAAAATGTCAGCCCTGATCGAAAACTGTCGGCCCGAATTTTGTATAGTTTAGTTTGGATAAATATTCAGTCACTCAGGATGGAAAAGATTTTTTTCAAATTGATTTGATATTTACGCCAAAAACTGTCAGTAATTCTGTTCCCATGCATGGTTTAAATGTACTTGGAGGTGTTTGGCTTAAATTCTTATTACCAATGCAATCTTCTGCAAATTTGTAGGCAATTTAGCTTCTATACAGAGGATTACATAGAAACAATATAAACAATTTTCACCATTTGTGTAAAGAGCTAGAGCTTGATAAGAAATTGATCTTCAACATTGATTTCAATGGGAAATATAAGTTTTCTCGCTCTGAGGAAAAACTACCAATGGAATTCTCATGAAACTTCTGGAATAGTTAGCATTTACCTTAGAGCAAATATTTAAACAAAAAGATTAAATATTCACCGTTTTGGAGCGAAGCTATACTGGAAAACATTAAAAATTGAGGTATTTTTGGTATTCATACTATGGTAATTTGATACCTTATAATTCTTATTGAGCAGATTCACAATTTTACTTCCCCTAGTATCATTGGACCTATAAGTAGTTAAAAAGGGCTTTGAAAAAATATTTTCCTTTGTAGTTCTGAATTTTTGAGCCAGGTGGCGCCCTGAACAGCATCGAGTACCTTCAAGTGGAAGGCACTGTCGTGCAACACAAAGCATCCAGTGTAGGTAAAGAAGGGTGAGATGGGGGGGGGGGTTACTGGAGCCCACAGGCACTATCGTCGGGTCGGAGTCTGTTTACCTATATATATATACCCTAAAGGTGAGAAAGTGGCCATGTTAGCAGTGCACCCGTGATGTAAACACAACCTACTATGCCTCAAGAAATGGTTTAAAATTGAATATTTGGAATACTAACCTATCAAGGATATCGCCTACATGTACAGCAATGAGTTCATGAATGAAAGTATTCCATATTTTTGGTCTTAATTAGGAAATTTCAATAAAAATCGCATGGGTGGAGTAGTGTGGACGTTCGCAGGGCCTGTTACCAGCAGGCCCCACTCTGTAGAGCCCTTCTCAGGGCACCAGCAGTTCATTCAAGCTTGACCAGGCCAATCAAACCCACCCAAAAGGTCATTTGCATTAATAGGGAGTGTTCGCCAATAGCGGCTGGAAGTGAGTCCAGTCGGCCACCAAACTGCCCAGTGTGTTGATCACAGGTACAAGCAGTGGTCACTGGTGCCACACCTGACTGCACATACTACAGGTACCAGTGGACGCTGGTCAAGGTGTGTTACCTGTATTCGCCCGATTGAGGTCCCATATCTCGGCAGTTCACGGAGAGCTACGGGGATCTACGAGATTCACAAAATCCTAGTTTTCTAAATAAAAAAAAATTATTAAAATTATTTTGACAATTTTTCACGATACAAAAATAGTTTAACTTTAATTATACATTAGACTTTCACCCCCTAGTGTTTTATTCTTTATTTAGAATTATTTTGACAGTTTTCCTGAGCTTGGCTTCACATGTGACAGCTCCTCTTTGAATCAATGTAATTCAAACTATCATATCTTCTCAAATTATTCCCCATTTTATCAAACCTTTCATACATATATGCACTAGCAATGCCTACTTTCAAAGGTAAATGAGAAATTGTCGAAATATACGTTATTTGATGGTTATTTAAGAGATCTCACTAAACACTAATGCCAGGACGATAATAGGTGCAACAGAGAAGTGCTCTCCGCCGCGCAAAGGATTCTGGGGAACGTCAATTGGGCGAATACACCTGGCTGGTCCCAAACAAGCCCTTCTGCACCGCTATTTGACTGGACATGCCCCAATAGACCAATGAAATCCCACTTCCGTCCTCACAACTCTGATCATAGTCAGAGTACGACCAACCTACCTGGCTACTATAAGTACAGAAGGTGTGCAAGTGGGGCTGTTTACATTCCTTCCAGTGATCAGTGGGTGGTTCCATACTGGAGGACTGGGTCTCATTAACAGATCTAATTTGCATTCACCGGTTCTCTCCCCCCCCCCCGCACCCCCCCACCCCCGTCGCTACCTCCCCCCTATTCTCGGATTCGGTAATCCGGGCACTTGACTAGGGTGGCGCTGCAGTCAGGTGTGAACGTTGGTGAATACAAGCCCATAGAGACAATGGTTAAGGAACTGTTTTTTCAATATTCTGAATGATCTAAGAAGGCTGGAACCTCCTTGTTAGAGTATGTTTTTTATTTCATTACAAAGGATGTATTATGAACTTTTTACAATTCCATGAATAGTTTAAGTATATGTTGCCACTGTATAAGTGTTTCCCGCCTTCCCTGCCCCTTGTGTTATCAGTGGTATCCAGGGGATTGTTGTCACCAAAGAAACTGGCGGAGATAAGGCATTGAACCTAGCAACGAGGGGGTCCCGAATCCGAGAATAGGCTGTAGTTACGTCCAAGTCCACTAGGTGTTCAAACTATTATGCAAGAGGTATCTAGTTCATGAAAGGACTAGCCCCCCCCCCCCCCCCCCGCCCCATCCCTGCTGCTTCCCCCCTCCACATCCTACACTACCACTTACACCGGCCTGACCACGCGTACGAACACCCCCAATCCCCTCGCCCCACCACTCCCCACACAGCAGCCCCTCCCAGGTGACGCCTTTGAAGGTGTCGTAAAACCCAGGAGGAGAGGGGCAGGATATACGTATAGGATAGGACCCTGGGTGAGGTTTCTCTGACAATTATTGCCCCAAGGCGAAGCCAAGGGGCCATGATTGTTATAGAAACATGGGGTATTTAGTACATGGTGGCAATAAAAAATCGGAGAGGTCCTGACCGGCCAGGGTAGGGGTTGAGCCACAAAACTCTCGGAGGAAGAATATATAAGGGACAGGACCTCCTGGGCTGGTCATTCTGCTGGAGACACCATGGAAGGAGGCCCAAGAAGATTTACTACATTTTCCTTATCCCTTTGATTTTGGTTATTTGGTTTTTCATTTAAGGTTTTGAAATTGCTTTCAGTGAAGGTTTTTCCTTAAGGATTGTCCTCCAGTGGCCGGATGTACTGGAGGGGAGAGGTATGGCCTAAGGGCAAATCCCTGGCCCGGCCCATACTCCTGTGATAGTGATGATGGTGGTTGTGGGTGGGGGGGTACCTCTAGATCTACCGCCCTTCCCTGTTCTTTAGACATAGGAAATGTGTATGTCTCGCCCAGAACAAGTTAACTACTAACATTTTAAGATTTTATGATTTTACCTTTTTCTCAGACATGTGAACTGTTACAGAGATATAGATACATCCTGGTGACATTTCTAGATCTGGGGCAGAATAGTCCATTCCATTTGTTCCCCAAAACATGATATAAAAATGACATTTTGAAGTTTGAAAATGATGAGAAATTTCATTTTTTGCCAAGTCATGGTGCTTTCAAAAACTACCGGCAACAGAGCAAGTGCACATGTACTAAAGGTTGGAGATGGTCTTTCGGACTCTCAGGCACCTGGTAACAGTGACATATGTGTTGAACTTGAACTTTTTGTAATAGCATCATAATTCGGACCTTGGCCTACCGGCTGCGGTCCAATGGACCCAAAGGTAATTATATCCGACTTCATACTCCATGATAGTGTCTCATTATTATATTAACAATATGATATAAAAAGCACTTATGACTAGTATTTTTACATAAAGACACAACAACATTTGATAGACTTTTTCACATAGTTCTATTCATACTTAATGACAAATTCCTAAGACTATTAGGCCTGGGATTTGATCTCCAGCTCAAGGCACTATGCACAAATCTGCTCCGACTCGCCAAACAGAATGTGGGATATAGAGCAAAACCCCTAGAAATAAAAGCAAGACTAGGTGGAAAATTGTATCTTTAGGGAGACAGATGGGGTCACGACCCCTCAAAACTCAAACAAGCCAAACCTGAAAATTGAATGGTAGGAGGTCCTAGGGAGGCAAGACCCCTCAACATCATAAGTAGGCTAAGTTCAAATTGTCTTTCTCAGGGGGTCTCAGGCGGTCAAAACCCCTCAAAATAAAACCAAGGCTTTATGTAAAGTGGAATGTTAAACAGGTGTTGCTTCCAATTTTCACCAAGCTCTGCCTGTTCAATGCTAGCTACCATTGGCAAAGAGTGAGTGGGGGCCAGAAGCAGAGTGCCAGTTGAATTAAATGCTGGTATCTCAACTCATACATGTCTCTATGGAACAGAAGGCAGAACACCAGCACCTAGCAAAATGTCCCCCTATACCCACATCTGGCCACTCCCCACAGCCCCTCCAGTGGTGGCCTAACTGATAGGGTGTGAGGGGTCCTGGGTTCTCCTCCCAGTGGCGGCGCGTAGCGCACTTGTGCAATTTAATAAAATATAATGAATCCTATCATTGTCCCTTAAAATCCCATGTCGCTTGTCATTCTGTGGCAATTTGATAGGCAGAGTACCTCATCTTAAAGTGCAGTTACAATTGTTTGGTAAAGCTACAGGAGAAAACTCTGCGTTTACATTACATACTATAAACACAGACTTAAATCAAATGCACAATATTCTTCCCTGATGCTGAAACTCCTGTCGTGTTGATTGAGAATTTAGAAGAGAAGGGGGAACACTATTTGACAAATCTGCCTAGAAGACAGTGCCATATATGGTCTGGAAAGAACCCATAAGGGTTGGCCGGACGTTAAACAACCCCAACAAACAAATCTCATTTCAAAGAATCATGTACATTCCAGGGCCCGACGGCTCGTACTGAGCATAATCACGTCAAACGTCTTTAATTATCGTAATCAGTGCTCATAATTCAGTGCTAATTATGATTAACAGAAACGGCTCGTAACTACCTCAAGAGCATATGAAACAAGCAATTTCATTGGTCTTACCTTAATCAGATCCACCCTATTCATGATTAGGGGCCAAATATTTAATCTAACCCATAAGATTAAGGTGATGATTAAGCTAATCATGATCAGTCAGTTACAAGCCGTCGGGCCCTGAACATCTCAGGTCGTTTTGGAGAACGTTTTGGTATTTTTCTTTATTCTTTTTATTATCCTGAATTTTTTCCCATTCCTTAGCTAGAAGACTAATCATTACATCATGAGTGCATGTAGTTATGTAGTTATGTAGTTAGGGAAATTAAATATAAGTACTAGTACAATTACAGTTCACCTGGTACCCCCTAGTACTTGCAAGTCATGTTGTTTGAAAGTGGAGCCAGTAGCCCTAGGCAGAATGGAATGCTTGCTTCTCATTTGTATATATTCCAGGTGCAGGTGTATCCAATAGAGGATCAATCGTCTAGCTGATCAACAAGCCACAAGATGTGTGCAATCGATCATACTGATCTGCTTGCTGATCTACAATATCTAACATCCCCCCTTTTCAGAAGAAGGATTGTTCAGTCTATATCTCATATCCTTGTGCAATGTACAAATGTATCAGTAGTGTTCATTGAATATATTTCCTTGTCTCTGACAACCAGTAGTCCACAGAATCACCGCATCCTGACTCTAATAAATGTAGTAGCTTATATAGTGAATGTATTCATTTTATAAACCCCAAGGAACCCCTAGAAACCATAGATTTTAAGTAATCTGAGTAAAATATTCTGATTGTAGGCCTATGATGTATTATGTTTTATCAGAAAGTGGGTCAGATGGATCTATTGTAGCGTAGTGAAGCGGGAAACGGCCACCAGTTAACATAGCCTGACCTTGCGACCTAGATCAATAAATGTTAACTAGAAATCTACCAAACATGACTGCAAAATCAATTACGGTGTAATAGACAGGTAAATGTTAAAGTAATTTACATTGAAGATATGGTTAAGGTCAGTAAAAAAGAATATGGTATGATAATTAGGGTGGTCCCAATGTCGTTTTAAATCCATGTTATTTTGGCAAATGTCCCATACTGGTAGACCATGGCACTATATTTTTTCTCAAGAAATTTAATTCATACCAATTAGGTGGTACATAGCAGTGCCAATTTACGTCATCCCAAGCTCCTGAAAAAGAGACATTTGCCCAATTATGAAACCAAAAATGATAGAAAACTATACCTCATACAAATTAGGTAGACATACAGTGCCAATTTACGTCATCCCAAACTCCCATAAAGAGACATTTGCTCAATTGTGTAGTTTAAAAGAGCTTTTTTTTTCACCGCCTCTTTATACAGGAAGGAGGCCCTTGAATTCTCCCAACCATGGATAGCCAGTTTTGTTATTTTTACCTGCAGGTTAGCCTTAAACAGGAAGCATGCTGGGTAATATGTTGACAAAACCCAAGGCTTTAGTGTATGAATTTCCATAAATTGTATCGTTGTTTGAAAATTCATTCATGGTAAATGAGTGTATAACAATCATTTGTTGATTTTCTATTGATTTTCTGGGGATTTTGTTAACAAATACAGTCAAAATTAGCCTGCAGATCCTTGAAATACTGTATATCAGCTATCTATGGTAGCGAGAATTGCTGCATGTCAGATTTAATTAATAGTTTTGTTTTGTCCAGTTCAATTGTTTTTTGTACTTGTCCCCTATCAATTGTTAAAATATCAATAAAGTATATCACTCTGGCTAAACCCTGCATGTTACGGCATTTAGGGGTAATGTTACATGTCACATTAAGAAATGTGTGGGTTGCCATATTGATTTCAGGAGTCTAGATCCTCAAGAAGTGTATAAATTGAAAGATGTTTCCATGATAGGCCACATCACCAGACAAACAGCGTGAGACAGAAACCGACCTTGCAGTGCACAGTACCTTGCGTAAGTAAGTACATTTCTATATAAAGGGTAGATTCAGAGTAGTTAACAATAGGGTTTGTTGTAAGACTGATCTTAGACATAAGGAAAAATCTCAACATTCACTTCCCGACAGTTTGTCTTTTCTAGTAACTTCCACAAACTTTAACTCTAATGGCAAATGCAAAGCTCATGACCATAAGTGTCCCATTGTTGTACAACACTAATATAAATATAGATAAATAAAATCAAGCCAAAGCTACTATTCTTACACAAAAATTACACAAAAGGCAAGGTTTCTTCCTGACTAGATCTATGTGTATGTGCACCATGAAATTGGTGCGGCAATTGAATATGTGTCCGCTAATTTATTTCCGTATTAGTGAACACAAGGTTTTATACTCTGCAATTTTAGACACTTTATAAATTTTCTAGCTATGTAACCTTCCCCTCTATCATTGTTTATTAATAAGAAGAAAAGTATGGTTTCACAGATATTCATAAGAAATACTCTGATTACAAAAACCTACCAGGGGCATCTTTTAGAGTATCAAGGATGGATTTAGTGGGGGCGTCTGAGGCACATTCTCCTTAAATTTTGCAAAATTTAGACTTTAAAATCTCTGCCCCCAAATAGAGAACCCTCCTGTAGTGAACCTTATTTCATTTACCCATTTCTTTGAAACACATTTCAGAAGGGGTAGGGGATTTCCAAAAGGGAAGCAGCATAAAGCCTAAGTACTAAATTGCCATGGGGCCGTCCATGAATGATGTCATGCAGCAGGGGGGGAGGGGGGTTCTTGCTTCCATGACCATACAAGGGGGGAAGGGGGGCTCATGTGGTGCATGACATCATGTTTGAAAAATTCTAATGTTGAAAATTTCAGTGGAAAAATTTCAGTAAAGTTGGGATTTTTCAATGTTGAAATTTCATTTTAAGGGTCAGATTGCCTCCTTGGCAAGAAAATCTGCTTTTTTAAAGGTCTTTGGGTCCTTGGTTATGTCCATCCCTGCTTATATTTTATCTGTGATTGGAGGGAGGGATCCTCTTCATATGATGTCATTTTTAGAGGGAGGGGGTGCATGACAAAACATGACAAGGGGAGAGGGGAGGGGGGTCAAAAATGGTCAAAAATAGCATGACATCATTTATGGACAGCCCCCATGCATTCGCTTGCACCCATTTTCCCTCTTTGCCTACAATAATATAGTACCAGCAGGGAATATCAGGTTGATTATATGGCCTCTTCCCCATGAGGTCACGTTTGGGAAATAGGTTTGTGTGTTATCAGACATGTATGTTCTGAAAGTAATGCTAATACTTAATATACATATTTCAGTTTTAGATATGGACTCGAAAGTCATCACAGCCATCTTCCTCCTACTCATTTGTCCTACCATAGGGGATGCTCAGATGGTTTGTGGCTATGTCACTATATATATATATATATTCTATTCAAATCTAACCACGGATAGCCAATTTTGTGAATTTTACCTGCAGGTTAGCCTAAAACAGGAGGCACACTGGACAATGTGTCAACAAATTCAAGGCTTGATTTAGTATATAAGTTTTCATGAAATTTATCATTAGTAGTAGATTTACATTGTGAAAAACTAGCCACCATTATCTTTTGAATTGATATCCATATACATTATTTGAAAATTCATTTATTGTAGGATATATATCAATTATTTGTTTATATTCCGTACTTTACATAGGCATTTGGTAGACAAAATCAGTCCAAATTAGCCTGCAGGTTCTTGAAATACTATACGCTAGCTATCCATGGTAGGGAGGATCATATAGCTTTCTTAACACTACCTATACATGTGCTTCATGAAAAACTTTTCGGAGTTAATGACGTTAAGATTTTGTCAAAATTCTTCAGACTGATATTACTATATATATGTAATGGTACAACTATCTATTGAATGTGTAATTTTTTATGTGTACATGTAAACAGGTCTTTGATTCATCCAATACAAGTTCATGTTATTTATCCTTAAAAACTAAATTGCACTCCCTATAACTTATCATAACAGAAAATTGCTAACTGAAGCTACTTTGATCTGTACAGGACACATGCCTGCCTTACCGCTGTTTCATAGACGGATGTAGTTGTGAAATAACATGCATCCCCGGCGACCCCAAATGGCAGTGTGTCAAAGAATACGTAAGTGACCTGATACACATGCATCTGACAAACATTTATTATGATATCTAGATATGAAGTTCAAATTTGCCATGCAAATCAAATCATTTACACATATGTAACTGTGGTATTCTGTCGGTGTTAAAGGCATAATTTTCATTACACTATCTCTAAAAAAAATGTTTAGAAATGAATTTTCAATGATATTCCATGTAGATTGGTAGATATTGACTTCCTTTCAATAGGCCTTGGCAGGCTTCTTTTTTCACCCCCAAAGTTTATGTGTGGGTAAGTGAGATATTCTTTGTGATGTAGTCTATCATTTAAATTATCATGTTCATCTATTTCTATTTTTCTTTCTCGTTTCAAAATAGGGCAACGGAGAACCCTGTGACCTTGAGTTTACATATATTGAGGCAAATAAATGGTGTTTTCCCACTCCGCCTGGTCCCCCGAGAGATCCCTCCCCTCCTGATACCCCGGATGACCCCTCCCCTCCTCCTGATCCCCCGGATGTTCCCTCTCCTCCTGGTCCCCCGAGAGATCCCTCCCCTCCTGATACCCCGGATGACCCCTCCCCTCCTCCTGATCCCCCGGATGTTCCCTCTCCTCCTGGTCCCCCGAGAGATCCCTCCCCTCCTGATACCCCGGATGACCCCTCCCCTCCTCCTGATCCCCCGGATGTTCCCTCTCCTCCTGGTCCCCCGAGAGATCCCTCCCCTCCTGATACCCCGGATGACCCCTCCCCTCCTCCTGATCCCCCGGATGTTCCCTCTCCTCCTGGTCCCCCGAGAGATCCCTCCCCTCCTGATACCCCGGATGACTCCTCCCCTCCTCCTGATCCCCCGGATGTTCCCTCTCCTCCTGGTCCCCCGAGAGATCCCTCCCCTCCTGATACCCCGGATGACCCCTCCCCTCCTCCTGATCCCCCGGATGTTCCCTCTCCTCCTGGTCCCCCGAGAGATCCCTCCCCTCCTGATACCCCGGATGACCCCTCCCCTCCTCCTGATCCCCCGGATGTTCCCTCTCCTCCTGGTCCCCCGAGAGATCCCTCCCCTCCTGATACCCCGGATGACCCCTCCCCTCCTCCTGATCCCCCGGATGTTCCCTCTCCTCCTGGTCCCCCGAGAGATCCCTCCCCTCCTGATACCCCGGATGACCCCTCCCCTCCTCCTGATCCCCCGGATGTTCCCTCTCCGCCTGGTCCCCCGAGAGATCCCTCCCCTCCTGATACCCCGGATGACCCCTCCCCTCCTCCTGATCCCCCGGATGTTCCCTCTCCTCCTGATCCCCCGGATGTTCCCTCTCCTCCTGATCCCCCGGATGTTCCCTCTCCTCCTGATCCCCCGGATGTTCCCTCTCCTCCTGATCCCCCGGATGTTCCCTCTCCTCCTGATCCCCCGGATGTTCCCTCTCCTCCTGATCCCCCGGATGTTCCCTCTCCTCCTGATCCCCCGGATGTTCCCTCTCCTCCTGATCCCCCGGATGTTCCCTCTCCTCCTGATCCCCCGGATGTTCCCTCTCCTCCTGATACCCCGGATGATCCCTCCCCTCCTGATACCCCAGATGATCCCTTCCCTCCTGATACCCCAGATGATCCCTCCCCTCCTGATACCCCGGATGATCCCTCCCCTCCTGATACCCCAGATGATCCCTCCCCTTCACCTAATTCCCCATGTCATCCCTCCCATCCGAGCCATGGCCATGGCCGTGGCCGGGGCAGGTGCCGGTGCTGGGGCCGTGGCCGTGGCCATGGCCGTGGCCGGGGCCGGTGCCAGTGCCGGGGCCGAGGCAGGCGCCAGGGTTTGGGCAGGCAGCAGGGTTGCGGCAGGCGTAAGGGCAAGAAGGGTGGGCGAAAGCAGGGATGAGGGAAGGGGTGAAGCAGGGGGCAGGGTGGGGTCTTGACAGGGGCCATGGCTGGGTCTCTGGCAGGGGTTGAGGGAGGCAGCAGGGCAATGCTGGAAGGCTGTTGGGAAAGGGGGAAGGGGCCGCACTGCCTGGGTGGGAACAGACCAACGGTTGAGGACACGTGCAAGGACAGAGGGAGGCAAGGGATGAGGGCAAGGGCAGGGACAGAGGTCATGAGCAAGGGAGGAGCAGAAGCCAGGGCCAGGGTGGGGGTGGGAATGGGGCAATGGAGGCAGGGCAAGGGGTGAGAGCCCAGGGTTGGCGGAGGGGGTGTGGGGTAGGCAGGGGTTGGAGAGGTGCGTGGCAGGGGTGGGGAGGTGGGTGGCAGGGGTGGGTGGGTATGGGGGGGGGTTGGTGGGGGTTAGTTGGTTGGTTGGGGAATGGGGGGGGGGGGGGGGTTGATCGGGGAGCCAGGGGTGGTTGGTGGGGGGGGGGGGACCAGGAGTGGTTGGTTGGGGGGCCGGAGGGGGGGGGGGGGCGAGAGACAATGGCAGTGGCAGACAATGGCAGACAAGATCCAAGTAGAGAAAATGGCGCAAACAGGCTCAAGCGCCATCTGATGGGCACTCAGATGTGACCAGTTCAGGTCAGAGTCTCAGGTGGCCAGGCTGATACTAGAGACACAGTTATACCCTACTGGCTTTTGCCTTTACTATCTGCTACCAGCCCTGACATGTCCTATTTTATATTTCAAGATGGTTTTGATATAATTTTAACATTTTCTTAAAGGCATGTACAAAGACATTTTAGAGCCTGTTAAAGGTGGCATAAGCAATGTGATGGTGTTAATTTCTTATTTATCGGATTAAAAATGTTATTGATATAGCGGCTTAAATTAAGAGTTAAGCTTTGGGCTTTGAACAGTAGACAACCTTTTTTTTTTTTTGCTTTACATTGAATTGTAACAATAAAAGCTACTCTAACAAATTGTAAAACCGTTCTTAACTGCACCAGGCATGTAATATAAGAAAACATTTTTTCATAAACACAACATTTTGAAACCAATAGCACATATTCCAGTTGTTGTTATCAGGCCGCGATCTCTGTACGGTGATGGCACATTCACTGCAACACCTTCCTACCCCAACCCGGGTCAGGTACACTTTATATGGCTGTAGCTTACTGCTTCATACATGCTACGTATTTGAACATATCTCATCTAATATGCTTCATATTTGATAAATTAAAAACATTATGACTACTCTATGCATTTCTTTGTGACATATAGGTTTATATATTAATTAAATTGAAATCTGTAATTTGAAATTCGAGTGCTCCAAATGCAGACCTTTGTGAGAATCATTACCCCAAGTTAATAGATCGCCACTGATAACGGTAACTGGAAAATACGCTATTTTATGTTTAGAAAGTGAGGCTTGAATTAGAAAAAATCTATCTAAGTTTAGTTCCTCACAGTATAAAGTGGGAGCAATGTACTCGATTATCAACATGGCAGTAATAAGCAACAGAATCTGGTTACTGGTTATTTTGCTTAGCTTTCTTTGTGATTAATGTAATAATAGGGAGGAACACATATATATGCTGAATTGTCCTATATAAACTGTACAATTCCATATGCAGATATGCTACATGTCAGACATGAGAAATTAAGAACACCTTGAAACAACATTTTTGTATTTTAGGAAGGAAACACCTAAGTTTGTCTCTAATTTAGTTTAAATCTCTGATATTTGAAAAAAAATAGATACAAGTACGTGTTTATAAATGCTTTGGTTTAGAGGAAATCAAGTACAACAATACTTCTCTTTCTGAAGGTTAAGGACACTTGAAAAGACTTTGTTAAGGCAAAAAGTACGGAGACCTATATTATAAACAGACATAGTATCAAGACATAGTATGTTCTAATCATGAAAATGATGACGCATATCAATGTGAAACTCGCTTGGTTATACTAGAACTCATCAAGTAACAAAACTAATGTATTCACAATAAAGAAATTTGTGTTTTATTTTTCCACTGAGCATTTCTCTGACAAATAAAAAAATTCGCAACACCTTTTCTCAAACTGACTTAATTTCTTCCATTCCTTTACGTAAAGTACTAAGCATTATTTTTTCATGTGAAATACTTGAGATTGACCTATTAATACTCGACACCCGGTATGCCCCAGGTCAATACACATACAACAGTTTGGCCCAAAACATGTAACCCTTCAGTCCAACCTGACTTGGCAGATGATTATACAGAATCAGGAGGACTAAAATTTGCCAAAGAGAAAAAGCTATATCCGGACCCCCTTTTTTGAAATTCTGTATCCGCCCCAGAGATAGAAACATTCACCAGTTTAGAGTTCGGCTTTGCAGAAGACTTTCCAGGTAAGAGCGGCAATGTTTTTCTGTTCATTCAAATGACACTGGAAAGTAGTTTATTCTTCCACTTTCTCCAAAGTTTTGCATTTCAAACTAAACTGTTGAATACTCACCCTTAAACCTTCCCAATAATGGTCATTTTTCAACTAAAATGTGAAAAAAAAATCTCATGCTGTAGTTTGTGTTGAAAACAAAGGATGATCCATTGTTCACATTGGTGTGAAACTGGCACCAAATTCAAGAAAAGTGGTCTGCGACACTGAAGCTGAAACCAGAGAATAAACATGACATGAGGGCAGGTCTGTGGATGAGAAGGAACTCTCTATACACCTAGTTCTCACAGTATCATGGCCTCAGTACAAAAAATTCATTATAGAAGACATTAGTAGGATGCTGTGTGTTTCTTTATACCAGCATAATGTTTGGATATCTGAATAATGATAGAATAGTCTTATGTGGAGTTTCCACCAGAAGCTCAAAGTAAGATTGCGGTTTTGTCTTTGATTATCAAATTTTTCAAGGAGAGAAGAGTTGTGCAAACATAGTACCAAGACTACCTTTAATTGACCTTTAACACAATTTCTGTCTATTATAAAATGACTGATAACAGATCTGGCGCTCTGCAAGTTCAGAACTGTGTTTTTTCTCAAATGAAAATGGTAAGAATAAAATTATATACTTTTTTTTGTAATTCTCTGAAAATCCGAATGGATAAGAGTACATAAATCAAATGAATAAGTATACTCTAGAAAATAGTGAAATGATCTGTACCAAAACACATATAACATGTACATCAGTGAAATTAAAGTGGCAAATACAACTTGGAAGCATCCATCTCCATGCTACCGTTGGATAACTATTGTGAACAGACAAAAAAAAAGATTGACATTTTTTTTTTCAAATTGATTGATACATCAAACCTAAATGGACATGTTTGTTACTTTTGCAATGTTAAAATTAATTGTTTGACTTTCTGGATGTGGATGCCAGACTGACTGGTTGATTCGGGGTGAGAGTGAACGACTCACCTTGGACAGGTCCGTAGCCCAGGAGATAAATAGTGAAGTAGTGCCCAAAAGTGATTTCCCTCTCTCTTACATGATTCCTTTCGATGTACATACTATTCAATTTATCACAATTTATAAACAGGATTCATTAACCATGTAAAGGTAATTGCATTTCAAGGATAAATAATATGAATTCATATGATTGTGGGCTGGATTTCTAGTATTTGATATTCGGTTTCATATCCAATTGTGATGTTCTCTGGGAAAACTAGGACTTTCCCTGTTGAGATAGAGCTCAACATGAACTTCTGAATGTAAATTATTAAAAAAAATAAAAAATTAAGTGTTAAACAGCGTTTTAAACCTATGGCACCCCCTCTGGAGTGCTTCTTGATTAAGTAACACAGCTAAGCTTTCATGCCTAGGCAAGAGATTATTAATCAAAATTCATCAATGTCATACACAATAAATAGAAATGATAAAGAAAAGCCCAGAGTTGTAGTTTTCTGTGTCCTGTGCCGAATAAAATTACACAAACCCTTGGGGGACGTCACTGACCTAAGTGTGGCGACACAGGTCAATGTGACCAGTCAACTTGTGGTATGGGATGTAGAAAATATAAACTTTGTATCAGCTGCTACTGCTGCTGCTTCTATTCAGGGGCAAGGGCGGATCCAGGGTTTTCAAAAGGGGTGTGTGTGTGTGTTTTACATAGACTAAGTACAGAAACAACACTCATTCACACATTTTCACGCTTTGTGTCGTTTAAGTCCCCACCAAAGGAGGGGAAGTGGGCGTCCAGGCCTCCTGGACCACCCACCCCGGGGCTGGGTGTGGCACAGCTCGCTTACACCAGCCGATAGCCCAACATACATCCATGACTCCAAGGGTTTCCGCATCATTCCCTCACATGCCAAACACCTAGGACCACACCATTCACACTTCGCATCATTATTTACTTTGCAGAGATCATTTGAGCTTGCTCTTTTGACTTGTCCTCTTGACTTGCTTAGATTCAGACCCAGGCTCGACGCAGCTGTTTAGTTTCTCTAGGTACTGGCAGATGGTGTCATTGATGAGCATGACAGGCTGGTAGGGCAGCAGGGGCAGGGGAGGGCTGATGGCCATGGTGACGTCTTCATTGGTAAACTTCTTTGGTCGAAAACCAAGCTTATCATCCGAGCCTGCAAAGATTATTTTCTAGAAATTAATAGATAATTGAATTATAACAGTCTGATTTGATTTTTTTAAAGTTTTAAAGTCAGGTTTCAGGCAATGTTCTCCATAATTCATGAGTTTTGAAAGTTCAGCATTTAATAGATAACTTATTCGTAATTATCTATCTAAATTTTATCGTTTTTTTTTTTAGTAAGGATTGAGTCTCCATAATTCAAGTGCTCTTAATGTTCAGATGCCACAGGTCAACTAAAAATACACTTCCACTCACTCTGTAACCATTGCAAAAATTACATTAAAACCCTAAAAGACATACAAACAATAAATCTAACTTGATTGTATACACTCCATATACAATGGCATCCACGATGCAATTCATCATTTTTTAAGATGTCTAATATCAAAAAAGGTAGGGTGAATATTCAAATCTATGCAAAAATGCTGTTAAAAACACGCCAAACGATGCGTATCTGAATAAGTCAACTGTGCTTTCTATAGTACTAGATAGGTGAGTATGCTTTAACAGTAAATGTCTTGATGTCATTAGGTTACCTTGAAGTTGATAGAAAAGAATGTAGTCATCTTCGCCTGTGGTCCTCTGCGTGAATGTCTCATCATTGTAGTAGTACCACTCATTTGTATGTGGGTTTTTGGCGTAGTTCATGTAGGGACCCGCATTCACCCCCGGAAGAAAAAGATATAATCAGAAATGTCAAAGTCTGGGAATTGTAGTAGAACCACTCACTTGTATGTGGGTTTTTGGCGCAGGCCATGTAGTAACCCACATTCACCCCTGAAAGAAAGAGACATAATGGAAATTGTCAAAGTCTCATCATTGTAGTAGAACCACTCACTTGTGTGAGGGATTTTGGCATAGGCTGTATAGTGACCCGCACTCACACCTGGCAGAAAGGGATATAAGGAGCACCTGTGGCATATCATAGATACATAACTATAAATCAAGTTTACTTTTTCATCAGATTCAATATAAGCCCATAGAAGAAATTTTCCTAGAAAACTCACTGAACAGTTGAACTCACTGAAATTCATGTTCATGGGGCACACAACTTTACTGTCAATTTTTATGCTTGTTAACTCGTGGAAAACAAATCTGAAAGGAAACAACAAGTGATGATGGTAATTCTCACACTTGGATCCATTTAGATGCTGACCATACTCAATTTAAGACCTATTAGTTTTAAGACCAGGATTTAAAATGTTATCATTCACACGTTGGCTTTCCATTAAATAAGTATGCGCATTTAAAAGAAAATTCAGACCCTGATCTCACTCCCCCGGGGCTAAAATATGCATTGAATTTGTCCAGGAGTGTTTCAAAATTTCCAGAGACCCTCCCTCCCACTTTGATGCATGTGTACTTAATGGATGGTCCCTTAGAAAATAATTTAATAGGCAATGATATTGCCAATGTAGATATTTCCTGCTAATTATATACCAGCAGCCAATTATATAGAGGTGTAAATTGGCAGTCCGCATACCAAATATGCATGAAGAGTGTACCAAATACGAGTCCTTCTGATTTTGGGTATTCCATCATGCTCACCATTTTAATGTTATCCACAGCTAAATTTAGGTCACACATTCTTTCAGTATGTGGAATCAATGATTTTGTAGGCAAGCAAAGATAAGTAATTTGTGGTGATTCGTAGTGACATCACAATTATAGCACCCACTTTGAGAGTGCAAAAAGAGTACAATCCCGTCTCTTTTGCTGTTTTCATGACATCATTGGCCATTTTGAAAACGATAGGAATTTGTTTGTTTGTTGGGGTAGTTTAGTATCTGGTCAAACATACAAGGTTCTTTTCAGACTGCACAAGGTAATGCTTTTCAACTTTTGTATCTACGAGATCGTATCTACGAGACAATTTGGGAGAAACCCGTCACTAGGTTCGATACCCTACTCTCTGTGAAGAGTGAAAAAGATAAGAAAAGACGCACTGTTGTTTTGTTTGTATTGGGTAGCAAGGACTCATAGGGGGTACCCTATAAACGAGGTCATGAAAAAACAAGTAGGTGATGGTCAGAGTTACAAATCTTTGTGTAACTATAATATTTTTGGTGGAATACAGGCTTTAGGGGTAGAAACTCATGTATCTGTCCATCTGTGAGGTGGATGGAGTAGTTGACGAGGCAGGCAACTACACTGTCCAGGGTCTCTTGGAGGAACTTGTCGCCATTTGACTTGGCAGGTAGAGGATGCTCGAGTGGCTAAAGAGCAGACCTTTTATGTTCCCCTCCTTGGTGACTGAGTCATTACGCTGCACTCTGTCATAACGCTGCATGATCGGCACTGGTAGGATTCTGTGAACAAATGTATGAAAGTAAGTCATTTTGGACATTACACTCGAAGGACTGCATCATTATGCAATGTTTTGAATTGTGATAGATAAAGGCTTGGGGGGAAAAAGGAGAGAAAATATTTAAATCATGAAAAGAGACATTGACTTGAATGATAGCAGATGTTTACATAATCTTTATGGTATTTTCAATGATAAAGTGGTAGATATAGATATGGATCTGTTGTACAACTGCCGGGGTGGCACTACGCAATAATACATACATTTAGTATGTACGAGTTTCGTGTTAGTATTGACTTCATGTCTTATAACGTATGTGCTAAAAACTGATTAATATATTTTTGTCTTCTTTCTTACAAGCAAGCAGTATTCATGTAGTTTCATAATTATAACATACATGCAGTTCCTTTCATGCTCCACTCTTTTGGTTTTGTGCAACGGAATTCTCTACAAAAACAAAAAAACGTTTTCAACAGTTTGAGGGGAAAAAAATACGAAAAAAAGGAAAAGTTTAATCAATTCTAAATCTAGCTTGGTTACCCAAAATCCTGATTTTTCATTACGAGTTTATATTCTTTATAATCCCCAATCCCACCCCAACAAAGAAAAAATCTTGGAAACATTCCTTAGGGGCCTTCCATTTAGTACATATGCAACAAGGGGAGGGGTGGGGAGGTCTGAGATTTTTGAAAATGTGCGTACATGCTAGTACATATTCAATGCATACTTTTGCCTGGGGGGGGGGGGTAGGGGGTCTGAGATTTTTGAAAATGTGCGTACATACTTAATTGAAGGCACCTTAATCGAGGCGTAGCAGGGAATACCTAGAGCTAAGACTCAATGTCACCCATTGTCACAGTACAGTCTCAGACTGATAGTTATTCATTGAATGAGGGAGCTAGGATTTATGGTTGTTTACTTCACAAAAATGAAAAAAACAACAACAAAAACACTCAGATGTCAGACCTGCAACTATTTAATTGTATTTGGAATGAGTAGAGGTCTTGTGTCATATTGTGTAATGCTACCGCTTGTATAACGTGGATGCAGGGATCAAAGCAGATAGGTGCTTAAGATATGGCAGTTACAAAGGTGGGCCAGAAAAAAAGCTGTTTAGTCACAAGGCAATCCCCTGCTAGTTCTTATCTCTGCATTTTCGGCTTGTAGTCGGCCATGTCGTTAAGTTGGAGGAAGTCGCAGGTTGGCGAGACGGGGCTGGAGCAGACGGGACACATAAAAGCACCTTCTCCGTAGTGCTCCTGGGATTGAAGAACCATGCATCACAGTGGAGAAACCATTATCACTATTCAGTGTAATCATTTTGACATATCAAATAATACAACATGAAAAAGAAGTGTGCCACTTTTGTTATGTATCTTATGGGAAAATCCTGTTTCACCTTATAGTGTACCATACACAGATCAATATATATGATTTAGTGTATTACAGGAGCGTCCTCTAGCACTTTATAACACACTTTAGGGGAGAACCCTGCTGAACCTCTATGAAAGGTACCATAGATGTTTAACTGATATTACACTGTGCCACTGTACCATTGATCCTTCTTCAATACTTAGTGTACCACAGCAGCAATAACATGCATCACTTCATAGTACACTACAGAGGAGAACTGTGGTGTATGTGGCGCCACCTTGTGTTAAGTGGCAGAACTCCACAATCACATCTGTCCGTACGTTTGTGTCAGAAATACAGTGAGGGTGAAAACCAGTGTGTGGTTCTGTCTGCTTTCCTTACCTTAAACGTAACAAGAACCCTTTTGGACTGCTCTATTCTGTACCATAGGGGCAGAAACCTATATCACTATGAAGAGTACAACATTGGGTGGATCCAGGGGGGGGATGGGCCTTGCCCCCCCCCCCCCCCCCTCCCCTGTTAAATCATGTTTGTGGGGGGGCCCGTGCCCCTGTACATTCATGTTTTTGCCCCCCCCCTCTAGAAGTTTCTGGATCCGCCCCTGATTTTTTACAAAGGGGAAATCTACATTACTATATAGTGCACCCCAAAGGAGAATCTTCTTTCACCTCATAGTGTAATACCAGGTACAACAACACTGCGCAATTATAGTATACCATAGGGTAAAACATGTACATAGAAAGTCCATTTCATATGAACATCCCTGTATCACAACATTGAATACCACGTAAGAGATACATCGCTATATCGTGCAAATGGTGGATAATGGAGAACCCTGCAACACTATACATTTTACCAAAGGGGAGAACCCTAAATCACTGTATAGTGCACTACAGAGATGATGCTTGTACAATCATCGATCTCTGGAGAAAAGGCTTTGTCAGTGTATAATATACTACAGGGGAAAGGCCTGTTGTACCTCTCTATCTAGTACCATAACACAGAACCTTATAATTTTTGTAATAGAGGACAGCAGGGGGGAACTCTGCATTACTATATATACCCAGCCAAGTGACGTAACAGTCACGTTATGCGCCCATACTTATTTGGTTTGTCTGTTACTTACTAAATTGTCACGTGACTGTTACATTTTTTGGGGGGGGAGGTTAAGACCTAACCAAAACAGTATATTATCATAATGTTCTGGTGAGGTTAGGTCAAGATAAAATTAAAATAGAATGTCATTGTGACATTCTGCTTAGGTGAGGTCCAGACCTCACTTAAACAGATCTAGAACCTTGCTGTGACCTCCTGACTAGAGGAGGTCCCAACTTCACCTAAACAGAATGTTATTGTGATGTTCTGATTACATCATGTCTTAACCTTACCTAAACAGAATGTTACTGTGACTATCTTTTTAGGTTAGGTTGACACCTAACCTAAAAGAACGTCATAGTGACATCCTCATTAAGTGAGGTCTCAACCACACCTAAACAGAATGTTATTGTGACATTCTTATGACGTATCAGCCTCATAAATGACGTTAGAAGAATGTTATTAGAACGTCACAATGTAACATCGCAACAGTTGGTTGCAGCAACGTAATTGGGAGTCATCAAAAGAACGTCGCTGTAACCTAACAGTGTAACATAACAAGAACCAATCCAGAATGTTGCTAGAACGTTATTAGAACGTCATATCCTTGGCTGAGTAGTGCAACACAATGGAGAAGCCCGTGTCATCTTATAGTACAAGCTTATAGAGAACCCTGCAACACTCTACCAAGAGGAGAACCATATGTCACTGTGTAGTGTATTACAGGATAGAGCCTTTATCCCTCTTTAATGTACCTCAAGGCAAAGGCCTCTGAAATAATAAAGAGTACAATAGGGGAGAACCCTGCAACACTTTACACTGTACAAGAGAGGAAAACTAAATATAACACCCTATACTAGACTTGTTTTATTGTATAAAGGAGTACAGAGTAACTCTGCTTTAACACTATATACTAAGTAATTATTATACGTCGGTGCACGCGTCCTAAGCGATCATCCGGTGTTACGCGTCATTTGGGATGCGAGAGTGTACCGCACGCTGCTGCAGGGACATTCTCCCTGAGGCGCCCCAAATTGCGCGGGCCGGGCCGGGAGCCGGGACAGAGTGGTCGTCACTAAGGAAACCAAGGTGAAGGACGTGCAGCTTATGGCGAACATCGGAGATTGTTTATTTGCTAACTTTGGCACTTTCCAGCGGATTTGGATGGTTCTTTTTTTGAATAATGACAAAAAGATTATTTCAGAATGCCTAATGCACACGAGATTCACAAAAATGCACATGAATGCACCATTTTGCACATTTTACTACGACCTGCAGCAGAACAACAGGCCCAGTGAGTTTTTCATACCACACGGTGCTGAGAAGCAGCACAAGCAGCCCGTTGAGTATTCTGTGATACCAGCACACTTTGAAATTCTGTCTTATTTGAGTTTATTTTGATTTTAACAAATAAATTCGACATATAATAAAAGGAAAACTACATTCGGATGATGGGATGCACCAGAATACTCACTGGGGATAAAAATTTCTCCTGCACTCACCCTTTGGGCTCGTGCAGGAGAAATTTTTATCCCCAGCTCGTATTCTGGTGCATCCCACATCCTCATGTAGTTTTCCTATAATACTGACCGGGGCTTGGTCCCGGGTGCCGTATCTCGGCGAGGGGTCTGGTTCACCCAGGGTCCGCTAATCGTCGAGGTCTAGTCACCACGTGGGGACCCGGCTTTATAGTAGTTGTGTCCTACACTGATGATAATGTAAAATAGGGGAGAACACTGCCAGATATAATGCCATTTCAGTCCATTGAAGGAAATTCCTGTATAAGGCGCTGTGCCATTATGGGAAAAGAGTATTAGATGTGATTTCTGCATAAATTTTACACATATTCTAGATAGATATTATTTTTCAATGAGCAACAATGAAATATTGGTTGCCATTGTAACTCAAAAGCCAACATATTTTCATGTTCCCCATTTTCTCCCATTCCCCTTCCCCCGCCATTACTTGCCTTTCCCCCCCCAAAAAAAGACTTTATCTATGTGAACATCTCTATTATTTGAAAATAAAGATAAGAATTCAATTTGGAATGTCCAATTTGAAAAGAATTGCAATGAACCAGAATTCTAAAATTACATCTCAAAGGGTTTTTGTTTAATTATAACATTAATTAATTAAGATTCCTGTAACATCCCTCACATAATCAATAATAGACATAATATGCAACAGCTGAACCTACATTACATACATTACATCATAATATCCATGGGAAAATTTAGGGAATCCAGATGAATTCATAGGGATTCCCAGGGAGTTCTCTGTGCCTATTTTTAGAACCAGAAGGGGTTTCCTAGTGGGGCATTGATTGCATCCTGTGGGTCAACGTTGCACCATGCAGAGAGGAGAATCATGTATCACTGTGTAATGTAAAACATGGGAAAACCCATATTGTTATATGTCAGTGTGCTCTTTTTACATGAACATCCCTTGTACCACTTTTAATACTTAGCCTATCTGCTGCCCCCCCCCCCCCCCCCCTTTCAGAAATCCTCTATCCACCCCTTGGTCATCAGGGGTCTGTTGCATGTTTTTCATTCTTAACAATTGATTTCTGAATTCTCTCTTTGTAACACTTTGAGGCACCCCATTGCACATAAGCTTGTAGTTAAGGTAGCAGAAAAATCTGTCTGTAAAGCCCCATACCCACTAAGCGCTCTACCCGGCGACCGGCGACCGGCGACGAGGGGTAGTTACATAATCAGCGGTGGTCAGTCGCTGGGCGATCACAATCGCCGGGCGATTTTCCGTGGGTATGGTGTGTGTTCTGGGCGATGGGCGACGGACAACAGGATCGCCGGGAAAATCGGTGGGAAAATCGCCGGGGAATTATCAAACTTGTCTGATATTCCAGTCGCTCAGCGACGGCGACGCCAGTCCTGCCCGTCGCCGGTCGTCGGTCGCCGTGTAGATCGCTTGGTGGGTATGGCCCTTAAGGCTTATAGTTTGGAATCTATAGGGGATATTTAAGTATTGACTTTAAATAGCGATATACAAGTTGTTGGTAGGCAATATAAGTGTCTTTCAGTCACTTTCTGTCTTTGTTGTTAAGACAGGAAGTGGTTTCATTTAAATGTAGTTAGCTAAGGTTTTCACTTAATGATTATGGTTGGTGATAATAGAGAGTCTTATGTAGTAGGTTTCAATTATATTGGATTTTCCTGAATTGTATGACGATGCATAAAAATTAAATTACTGAGGTTTGGCAACTTGAGCTTTAATATGCAAATTTTCGAAGACCAAATAACATTCTAGTTTTTTTTTACACTTGCTTCTAGCTACAATACAGTAATGGATGTATTCTTGAATTCTATGACTTTTCAAACCCTCAATTTAAATAAAACCAAAGCATACAAAAATACTATTCTTCGCTAATCAATGAGCATCGTAAATCAAAAGACATATGGAAGGACAATAATTGTTTTCAGGGAATATATCAATGTATGCCAGGGGTTGGGCTGAGGTACCTCATGCCCATGGTATCTTGAGCCAGTTCAGATTTGTTTTCAAATACATACAAATTATGAACGAAATGAATGAAATTATGTGATGGTTTTAGGAAAATATAAATAAATTAACATACAAACAATTGCATATAAATTCAATTTTGGGTCATTTATCAGGGAACCACAAAAAATATATGAAAATTAGGTCAAAGGCCTAGCTCTCTTCTACCCCTAATTTCAATCCATGCTATATATGGAGAGTATTCCAGGCATCTAGATCAGAGCAGCAAATTGGGAACTTTGGACTAGCCACATTCAAGGCCATCTTAAACAAAATAAAAACATATTTTTCAACCCAAAGAGTTTTCAAAAAAAATATTACAGTTCTTATTTCTGATATCATACAATAGAAATCTGATTCAAAAATGTTTTTTGGTTCAAAATATCAGTATAATAACAAATACCTGTGTCTAAAGCCCAAAATTGGCAAAAAGCTGGTCCTTTCAAACACTATGATTCAGCAAAAATCTTATAAATCTGTGGGATACATTTCATAAACATTCTCCAGGGCCCTCAATTCATAATGGTAGGGCTTAAAAACAATAGTATGGCTTGAAGAAAACTTTAAGTAATATGTTTGAATTAATAGAAATATAAAAGACAGACTTAATTAATGTTTCCAACCAATAATTTGACCTGTTCTGATTCAACTGTGCTACCAATCAGTCATGACCAGGCCATGACTCAGATAACTGGGTCATGACCTTGACCTCTATTTCTTAATTCTTAACCGTAAAAACATGACAACATGTCATGACATAAAATATTTGCTACTTTTGACCTGCAAACATGTTTGTAGTTGACATATCTCCTTCATATTGTTTAATTAATTGAATCATTATCAAATTTATCATGAAATACGTGGAATAGTGTAGATACAATTAATGACATAAGTGTCAAAAGGTATCAAAATGGCAACGTTTTGGGAAAACGTAATTTCTAAACAAATCTTGATAAATCAATAAATACAAGGTGCATCATAAAAAGGAAGACATTAATGGAAACTGTGTGAGACATTCGTTCATTTAAGATGTAAAAATTTGAGATCATAGGAATTAATTATGAATTATGACGCCAGCTGAACAGATATGTCATAACGTTTTGACGTTTTTTCCATATTTTTTGTTCACTTTGCAAGGGATTATGGGTAATACCCTCTATAAATACCATGATAATACATACCATGGGGTAGAGAATTTCCTAGGCTTTCTTATGATACCCTTTTTGTAACGATTGATTGAAAACTTACCGTGCTACTACATTTTTTGTGTTTTAAGGTTTGAAAAGGTACCATTTAGTTCCCAATTTGCTGCTCTGAAATAGAATAAGGGGTCTTTGTCTCTAGAATCAAGTAGTAAATAGATCGGACAGTTTATTGCATAGCTATCAAAGAAGGACGGGGGAGCAACAGTTTTGTAATAATTGTCAGTTGGTAATTTACAATTGAGTGGCTTTGGTAAATAGAATAAGGATCTTTAATTACATCCTACTATTGTCTCTAGTAGGAGGAGAGTTAGTTCAGAAAATATTATTCATGCTGTCACACATCCAGGATGCATTGATTTACAAGGATACGAATCTATGTGACAGAAACTCATACTCCCACACAATTGGGACCGTCAAAATCCTGTTTGAGGTTGACTTATGCTCTCACAGATCTATGCTGTATGAGATTAGATCTGCATGCTAAATATATATGCTTTGATATCTTTAGGGGCAAAAGTTCTGGGGCCAAAGCACAAGGGGACATAAGTCCAGTGGACAAATCCTGACTACCAGCGTCATAACAAGCACATTAATTTTAGCGACCATACTTATTTGGTTAGTCTGAACTATGGAGAGTTAATCATCTGTTATATGTGGTGTATGTAATTAGTCGTAGTTAATTGTAGATAATAGCTAGCTCCAAACGCAGTCTCCTCCTCGTTCAACTGCTGTCATCCAATACATAATCATAGTTCCAACATCATGTAAGATGTAACACTCACGTGAAAGGTTGCTCTTTATTAATATTTTTCTATGTATTGCCGTTCCATGACAAGATCTCAATTGCAGTGATCAGCTCCAAGGAAGGAATCCCTAAAACACATTCAGTCAATGCTCCCGCCTTTCTACACAGTCTGACTGCTTCTCTTCCAAACCAGGACTAAGCTTCTAAGACCTAACCTTTCCAGGATGGTTACTCACACATCATTCAGCTGACTCTGACTGAGCTAGAGCTAGAGTTGTGACTCATGATGTTACATATGTGTGCATAGTCACAGATGTATATTGTAGTGTTCTAATTTACTTAGTTGCACAGCTGCCATTGGGGTAATGGTTAACAGCTTGCACAGGGCTGATGGTCTCACCCCAGCCAAGGTGTGAAGTAACGGGCACATTCTGCGACGTTCTAATAACGTTCCGTGACGTTCTGCGACGTTATTAGAACGTTCTTCGACATCACATCCTTGGCTGGGACTGCACTCCAGGGTGACTCACTGCACTCTTGGGAGTGGTGCCATTGTTTGCGCTTTTTTGTTGTTTGTGCATTAGACAACTCCAAGGTGCCAAGGTCTGGTGCACTCATCTTGTATCTCATTAGTCATGTGTGGTCTGATAGATGTTACAAAAACATATATGTCCATTGTTAAGGCTCACAGTGACACTGTAACAGACATATGTTGTAAGGACACATGCTTTGAGAGATATGTGTTGTCAGCGAAGTGTGCTGCACTGAATTACATTGTCAAAAATGTGTGCTCTAGTGACTTGTATTGTCACAGGCTGACTGACTCATGATGTCATAGATGTCTACTATAGTGTGTTGCACTGTCACAGATGGGTGCTGTAGTAACACACTACTATACCTGCGAAAATTTGTGTTTTTAGGCCAATCACAAAGATTTGTGGATTTAGGTCTGGAAAAATGGAGGTTTTAGGCATATTTTTCAGGAAATCAGAACTGTTTCCCCAAATCAAGGAACACAGACATTTGCTTTTTGAGTACTGAAACCACAGAGATTTCTTGTTTTTTTCTAAGGATGGTTGGCAACACTGCACACAGTGTGCACAGTGACAGTGTTAGAGAAGTGTGTTGTATTGTCTGGGTTGTACTGATTACACTGTTAACTAATGTGCTTCAATGACTCACATACACAGACACAGCTATGATGCAGTTGTCACAGCTACATCCAATGCAGTGACGTTTCTTTCATTGATTGGTGCAAATGCTGTTTCTAAGTGATTTCTTTACTAATTTGTCACAAACATGTGCTACCATTCCATAGATTTTTATGGTGCTGTCACTACAAGTGAATCTCACTGTCACTGTGCTACATATTTGTAAAATCATTGGAGACAGTAGGTATATTCGAGAAGATATTTTCCCTCTAAGTTGAGATTACTCAGAAACACATAGAAATCTGGATAGTGTGCCAGAAAAGAGAACCCACTTTTACATCCTTTTCAATAAAGTAGTGTACTGACGCGGGTGGCCAGTCCATGTTTGGGCAGCATAAAGCCAATGTTTCACTTTGACAGTAGTGAAATGAGGGAGGAGTCACGGTGTGATGTACCACCTTATAATAATGTGTTCCGCTCTTAGCTAGCCAGAGTAGCTGTAAGCACTGTGTGAGTAAACATCCAGTGAAGGTTGGACCTTTAACCTGCAGTCTAGGTTCTGGAGTGAGGCATAGAAATTGTGTTAGAGCGCGGAGCGTTGGCTGAATGTGTTTGAAGGGACTCTTACCTTGGGACTGATCATGGTCAATCGAGTTCTTGTCACGGAATGACTATACATTGGATAATAAACAAACAAATCCTTTCACACGAGTGTTCATGTCTTACATGATGCGGGAACTATAATTATGTATTGGACGACTGCAGTCGACGAGGAGGAGACTGCGAATGGAGCTAGCTATTATCTATAGAGTTAAATACCACTTACACGCACTAACATTAAATGGATAATTAACCTCCTTATAGTTCAGTAGAGCCACCCTGGTGTTTTAAAACCTTCTAGGGATTTTCCTATAGTAAACCAATATGAAGTGAAGTAACCCAGTTATCAAAAGGTATGCAGAGTGGTTGACTGCAGAGGTTCATGGGATCGGCATAATTACAGGGTAATGCAGGGGTGCAATCTGTCACACTGTTTGGTGTTCCGCAGGTTTATCACAGCCCTGTGTCACTACAAAATACATTTCTGGGGAGAACCCTGCATCACAGTGGAGAGACCATTATCACTATCCAGTGGACTACAGAACCGAATCCAATATTAGTGTAACGCCAAGTAATCATTTTGTCATATCGAATTATACAACATGAAAAAAGAAGTGTACCACTTTTGTGACGTTTCTAATGGAAGAATCCTGTTTCACCTTTTAGTGTACCATACACAGATCACTGTTTACCACTGTAAAGTGTACCATAGGTGTTAAAATGATATCACACTCAACCACCGTACCATGGATCCTTCTTCATTATTTAATGTATCACAGTAGCAATAACATATATTATCACTTCTTAGTACATTACAGAGGAGAGCATATTGGACTGCTCTATTCTGTACCATTGGGGCAGAAACCTATATCACTATTAAGAGTACAACAGGGGGAACTCTGCATTACTATAATTATAGTGCACCCCAGAGGAGAATCCTGTATCGCGTCATAGTGCAATACTAGGTACACCACTGCATCATTATAGTAGACCATAGGGTAAAACAAGTACATTAAAAAAGCTGATGAGAAGAACCCTGTATTTCTACACTGAATACCGCATCAGAGATACATCACTATATATATTGTAAATGATGGAAGATGGAGAACCCTGCAACATTTTACATTTTACCAAAGGGGAGAACCCTGTATCATTGTTTAGTGCACTACAGAGGAGATGCTTTTTAATAATATAGTGTACAGTGGGGGAGAACCCTGCAACTTAGTTCATTGCACCAAAGAGAAAATGCAGTATAATTGTGTAGTGTATAGCATGGGAACATCATACAGGGGAGAACCCTGAATCACTTCATAGTGCAGAACCCTGCTGTACCATTCTATATTGTACCAGATGGGAGAACCTGTATTATACAGTTTTTGTACACTATAACAGAGAATCATGTATCTTCTAAATTGTTTACCATAATAGAGAGACCTTTATCACCTGCACCACCATATAATAGACAATTGCAATCTTTGAAGAGAAGGGTTTATCACTGTGTGATGTACTACAGGGGAGAGACCTGCTACACCTATCTGTTCTGTACCATAGTGCAGAACCCTATAATCATTTAATAGAGTATGGCTTGGGGGAAATTTGGCATTACTATAATTATAGTGAAACACATGGGAGAAGTTAGCTTCACTTTGTAGTACAATACAACTGAGAATATAGCATACCATACTGGAGGAACATGTATCACTAAAAAGTGCAATTCATTTGTGAACCCTGTATCTCTAATTTGAGATCATTATAGAGAAATCTAGCTATATCTAGTGTACAATTGGGAAGGCGCTTTACGGCTTTACATAGTTCTAGAGAAGAGATACTGTATCACTGTGCAGTGTCCTACTAAGGAGAGGCTTTAAAACTCTGTAGTGTACCAGACAAATAAAGCCTCTCATAATAGAGTGCACTAATGGCTAGTGGGTGTAGCAGTACGTATTGTGCCATTTCAAACCACCAGACCACGTGACCACAATCAGCATTGAGCATAAGGTAAACAAACAAGATGTCGACGTTCCCGTCGGGACTGCGACATCACCGTCGGGACTATTACATCGCTGTTGGGACTACAAATTTGCCTTTTTTCTCTCCATAAATTGTTTTTTCAGTTGTGTAGCCATCACATAAAATATAGAAGACACATTTATTTTGTATGTGGTCTAATGGGCGCGGGCCAATTGACCTAGAGGTAAATATATCTGACCTTATACTCCATAATAGTGTCTTCTTATTACAGTACATCATACCAAAGAGGAGAACCATGTGTCACTGTGTAGTGTATTACAGGAGAGAGCCTTTGTCCCTCTTTAATGTACCTCAAGGCAAAGGCCTCTGAAATAATACAGAGTGCAACAGGGGAAAACCCTGCAACACTTTACACTGTGCAAGAGAGGAGAACTAAATATAACTCCCTGTACTGCACTTGTATTATTGTATAAAGGAATACATAAGAGAATCCTGCTTTACCACTATACAGTGCATCATTTAATAGCGAGGTGCAGCAGGGCTCCCCCTGTAGTATATTGAACAGTAATACAGCCTTCTCTTTGGAGATGGTTGATAAAGTTTTGTTTATTTTGGTATACAATGTAGAGATATGAGGTTCTTCCCTGTAGTGCCCTATTCAGTAATACTGGTTCTCCCCTGTAGTATATCATGCAATAGTACAGCAGGGTTCTCCCGTCTATTACACTATGAAGTGATCCATGATGACAATATATAGCCATATAGAGTTTCCCCCTGTGATGCACTATTGAATGATGACCAGTACAGCAGTACTTCTTCCGTGTGTTCCTTTCTACAATGATGTAGGTGTCCCCATGTGGTATAGTACATAGGTATACTGCAGTCTTCTCTTTGGTACAATGTTAAGTGAAGCAGGGTTCTCCCCTATTGTACACTTTACTTTATTATAGTAGAGGGCACATCCGTGTGGTACACTATGGAGACGTAAAACATCTCTTCTGAAGTACACTAAACATTGATACAGGGTTCTCCACCTTGGTACACTGTAAAGTTCCCCCCTTTTATACACTTTCTTATGATGGAGGGCTCCTGCCTATGTTTTACTACAGTGGGATACTCTCTACACTCCCATTTAAATTCCCATTTAGGTTATTACAGAGAAGTGGCCTTATTCCTGATAATTTCCCGGTCCAGTGTTTCCACAGATTTTGGATGTTGTTTGGGTAATTGAATATAGAAGCCCTTTAGAAATCATTTAATGTCCCCCTACAGTGCTTATTATGATATGATTATAAGTGTACCACTTGGATAATACAATAGAGTAGAACACTGCAACATTGTACCAAGGGGGAGAACCCAATATCACTGTGACTTTTAAATCATGGTTAATCATGTTTTTTTTTAGGATTTAGGATTTAGAACTGTGGATCATTTGGCCACAGTTCCATGCAGGGGTCATCCAATTTCTTTGCTCCACTGGGGGACTCCACTGGGGGACTCAAACCTTCCCAGGGGCAACATCAATAAGTGGTTCCAACACCTCAACGACGTTGGCCACCCCGACCCCTAATTATAACAATATGTCAGTACCCTTTTTGCTGAACATCCATAGTTACTAACCAAAGTGTACAGTATAGTGCTGATCTAGATACTCATTGTTTGTGAAAAACCATAATTCTAGGACTGGTTGGAATAGAGTCTTTTCCAGACCTGGCTGTCACGGTCTAGTGGCTTTGTTTGTCTGGGTGTCGCTATGGTGACCACCCAGCTGTAGGGTTCCATACGTCTCATGTAATGCTGATAAGCACTGATTGGGGATCTCTGATTGGCTAGAAACTTTTATTATTGAAAAATAGTTTTAAGATATATACCTTGCATACAAACAGATAATACATGTGTCAGAACAAAGATAAAGATTTGTCTATTCATACCTTTAGACAGCATTCTGCAACTCTGCATGCATCAACATTTATATATTGTTCAATAACAGCAATTTACATAGGCTTAAAGAGAAAATAACCCCCAGCTTGTCTGGCCTACAGTTATGGGGCTAAGTTCCACACTAGATGGCTTGGTCTGGAATACCCTTTACTGTTCTAGAGTTGGATCTAGGAAGCATGACAGATTCTTTAATCAGGTCTTAGTTTTTATCTTTTAAAAAATATAAGGCTCACTGCATTTGCAGGTACTGAGAATTATGAATATATTATGCATGTTCATATACATGTACTGTGACAAAGGTCATCTTCATGAATTTTGTCTGACAGTGAGAGCTGAAAAAATGTCAGACATTATGTCCGATGTTTCAAAATAATTTCGCTTAGACTTAATACTTTCCCAGGTTTTTCATGCAAGGATAATGTTACTTAACAATTGCATGATTACAAATATTTTCCTTCTCATTTTACCAATTCCTCTGTTCTGCTTGTGACGTCACACACAGACAAAATGCAATGTTCAGGCTGCACAAGGTGCAGGCAGGGAAATTCAGTTTTATTAAGAAAAATACACATAAAATGAAAACTGGTAGAGATAGAAGTATACAATTTGCTATGGTTATTTTATTGATGATGTAGATCACAGCAGTATACTAATTTACACACACTGGCCCCTCCCTTTAAGACAGGTAGTGGTTTCATTTGAATGTAGTTATCTAAGGTTTTTATTTTCTAACATTCTAACAAATAAATTGAACTACACTTCTATCTTTATTTAGATTTACTCTGTTGTCCACCACTTAAACTATGAATTGTATATTTAATGTTTTTGCAGAAATCATTAATTTTACATATCGCTTTCTGCTAACAGTTTTAACTAGACAGTTAAGGTTGTTAACAAGCCTGCGAAATTGTTTTTTTTACTTATATCAATTCACAAACAATAGAACAAAATATCATTCACAGGACCAGGCTTTCAATATCAATTCCACACGGAACAGTTACATCTTGTTCAAATACATAATTGATTAATTCCTTACAATTGTTAAATATATGTTTCACTTTCTGCTAAAGAACTGGGACACAAGAAACAACTCAAAAAACATTTTCTGTCACCTCCTGTTAGTTTGTCTTTTACTATGGTCTCGTAAATTCAACAAAATGCAACTCTAATGGCACATTCAAAGTTTAATGACAATATGTGTCCTGTCAATGTCCAACACTTCATATAAAATAACATATATAATATCCAGCCAGAACTCTTGCTATGTTACAATAAAAGGAACACAAAATGAGCTGTTTCTTGCTGACCAGATCTTTAGCACTTGATGTTTTTCCTCATATTCAGACCTAAAGAATACATTAAATAGCATTAGCATTTTTATTCAATATGCAATACCTTTCAGTCAAATACCAGTTTTTCAGACTGAGTAGGTCAGTTTGGAGGGTGCCATCTATGAGTGTAGGAGGTCATGGATATGAAACCTAGCAAAGTCACACAAAAGACTTTTAAAATGGTAGTGGTTGCTTTCCTGGCACTCAATATGAAGTTAGAATCATGGAACATGACTGGTTGGCCCAGTGTCAGTATAATGTGATAGGGTGGGATATCATGTTGGCCTGCCATATGATTTCTCAGTAAGGCAGCACTATGAATAGGGCACTGAGTCCAACTTCTATAAATAGGCACCTCATCTACAGGTTTGATCACCATCACTGCGCTTTACATGACAATGGCAGTTAATGAGGGCATAAATAAACCAATAACCAACCAACCAAATTCCAGTTGTTTAGATCTTAAAATCATTTGATTCTTTATGATTGTTAGAAATATATCCCACTGCTTTCTATTAGTACTAATGACCGGAAGAATCAGAGGTGACTGATGGTCTCAGTCATTAGCAAGCTTGTGACCTTAAACTTCCCACTTCAAAATACAACAAAAGCAAAGCCCCTAGGGACTAATGCCGCATCCCTACTTCGGCGATTAATGACGGCAACTAGTGGACTTCCTTGGCGACCAAGGACAAGATTTTGGTTGCTGGGTGACTAACTAGTCACCAGGCTTCTAAAACACTTATCGCCACGTTTGAACGCTCTTTTGTAGTTAATCGTCAGACAATGAGAGGACACTTTAGTAAGTCGCCTGACAATTAACTACTCGCCACTGAGTATAGACAAATATTAAATGTGTCAAATATTTTGCCCTTAACCCACGGTGACTAGTGGTTTAGTCGCCAGACATGATTGTGCCAGTGTGGGTTGATCGCTGGGCTGCTAACCACCTTAGTCACCCAACGACCAAGGAAATATTATCGCACAAGTGGGGACCAGGCTTAACAGAAACAATCAAAGTGGGTCTGGCCAATTCTTCCAAGTTCACACGTTCAAATGGTTTCCAATTCTTTTGAGAAACTTCATAATTCGCTATTCAGATTGTGTAAAAAGTGTTTTTATTAAAAGAGAAAAATATTCTTTTGCTTTTCCTTGTTGTAGGACAAAGAAATATGGTGATTAAAAGCCACTTTCATTGAACTATGCAAGAGAGAAACCCCCGAATAAGTAACCTTCCAGGAGTTTGTTTACTTTTATAGCCTATTGATTAAAAGCATATTGATTATCAATAAAAGCAACCATGATAGGTAGTCTCGCATTGGCTTCTAGCTGTGATACACCAACGGATGTATTCTTGAATTAAATGATGTTTGGGACCCTCTGTTCAAATAGGACCTATCCTAAAAGTGCTATTGTCAAATCAAGCAAGATGTGTGGCTAAAAGAATATCACTGACACAATAACTCTCTGAACTGCTTGAATTTTCATTCTATATTTAATGGTTCAATTTACCTCATGTGGTGGGCCAAGGAACCTCCTGCCCGAATCAGTTTGAGCCACATTCTTTTTAAAAATATGAAAATTATAAACGAAATTAACTCGTATTTTAGGAAATGCATCAAAATATACACTCAAACCGTTGCAGGTAAATTTTATTGCATTTATCAGTGAGTAAAAACAAGAAAACTCTGAAAAGTGGCTCAAGGTGACCCCTATTCCCTGCACCTATTTTCAATCCATGCTATATCTAGAAGTAACTTATTCCAGGCATCTTCATTTTTGTAATAGGGATCTTTAGGAAAATTTATAAACAAGTGGCTTTGGTAATTAGAATAAGGGTCTATAACGATGTCTATAGCTATCATCAATCTCTCTTGTATCAAACAGTAATTAGATAAGGCAGTGTATTGCATAGGTTTCAAGGAAGGACAGAGAGAAAGATTGTTTGGAAAATATGACTCACACAGTCGCACATCTGGACTGCAGTGATTCACAAGGATATAAATCTATGTGACAGGAACTCACACCATCTCAGATCTAGGTCCTGTTTTAGGTTGACATATACTGTCACAGATCTAAGACAGCATGGATCACTGCAGTATAAAAATAGACCTGTGCTATAGTGATTTATGCCAGTGTGGGATTGAAAGGGTGGGCGGTGATTAGTTGTGTATGGTGGGCCAAAGTACCAAGTCCATGCACTCCCCGACGACTACTGCTCTATATGGGTCACTAACCACCAGGGATAGGATGGGTTTGGCACTTTGAGCCACCATAGATGTCTAATCACCGAGGTTTAGTCGCCACACGGGGACGAGGCTTTAGTAATAGCTGTTACTCTGTATCACACTTTAGCACAGATCTGTGACAGTATGAATCACTGCAGCAGGTCAAAGATTCTAAATCTATATCTATATCTGTATATATATATATATATATATATATATATATATATATACCAGACAACAGAGAGGTTTTCTATTATACTTTTTTTGTGCTGTCATCTAGCCGAGGGTATGAAGCATTTTAGTCTTATCATCAGAGGGGAGGGGAGGTATTTTTAGGCAATAATTATTTTTAGTAGTAGTGCCCATGAGACTCACCAAATAGTCCCTGACTATAGGTTTTCATACTTGCCACTAGGGAAGTGATACCGTAGGCCCAAAGAGGAGCTGTAGAGATGTAGAGATAGATTTAGAGTCTGTGACAAGACATAGCTGACAGCATGCAGTGGCGGATCCGCCTTTTTGTAGAGGTGGGCCAGGGAGCACACTATTGTAGCGTTCCCCGGGCTACGCTACTGGGGAGAGACCCAGGCAATAACTAGGATTGGCAATAGTTGGCAAATAACCAGACAACATCACTTTTAGGTTAAATAAAGTTTATTAAAATAACTCTCTTGAAATAAACCACTTCAGGTTAAATTCCAAATAGATAACTCAATTACAAAATGGTCTAGGAACATAATTCTCCTCAAAAGCTTATATTTACCCCTTCAGGTCAAAGGCAGTCATGGACAAATATACAATCTCAGGCTGGAAATACCTGGAATTCTCAGGCCAATACTTACCCACCAGCCAAATCAATCTCAAACTGGCGCTACACTCAAGGTCAATCCTCCAATACTACAACAAAGTATCAAGCTGGAGCTACCTTCAAAGTCAATCCTCCAGGAGACTAAACAAGTGACACACTCTCAGGTACCAACTAAAGCAAAAAACAACCCTCAGCTGGAAAATTCTCTCAGTGAGCTCCCAAAAAGCCTAAGGGATAGTCACAAGTGGAGCTACCATGAATGGTCAATAACTCCCACCAAGCTAGAATTACCTTAGCAGGGTGGTGTCTATTCCCTGTATGGGCAGAGATTCAACTCTGTGAAATATTGGCCAGGCCTCAGCACCTGGCAGCTGTTGCTATCTTCTGCTAGGTACAGAAAAGGTGTCCTAGCCCCCCCTAGCTGATCATTTGACTTTGCAGGAAAAAACAAATAATCTATACATGCAATTCTTTTACCAGATCTGTTCTACATTATACAGTCGCACCTTACTGCCACAGACCCCCACTGAAGCAACATGATAGGGGCTCTGGGTGGGGGGTCCTGAATTTTCTTGACTAATTTAAGAGATGGCCTTGTCGCCTGTCATTGTCCCTAAAATCCTGATATCTCTTGTGGAATTAAGAAATATCCCTGTTGTCCTATCAAATTTAAGAATGGCCCTGTCACATGCCGTTGTCCCTTAAAAGCATGAATGTTGCATGTTGAATTCAAGAAATGGCTGTACCTTGATGTCAAACTTAAGGGTCTAGACCCACGCCATATGCTGCATTGACTCATACTGTCAGATAAACCTTACTGCAGTTGTCACAGATCTGTGCTGATGACTCACTCTTGGGTCATTGAATACACAATTACAATAACTTACTGTACAAATTAGGGCAATAAGCTCACATGCCAATGGTTATATGAAGCACAATGGCGAAAGCTTGAAAACATCACCATGTCATTTTCATTGTTGTCAACTATTCTGAAACCTTAGGTGCCCCTATTATAGTACAATTATTTCACTTTATGTTCATATCTGTTAAAAAATATACAGGTGCTATGTGTGTGTGTGTGGGGGGGGGGGGGGGGGGGTGGGGTTGCAGGGAGCCAGTTGTTGATTATTTTTGTAGAAGGTATAGAACCTTCCGTAAATTATGCATTCTTCAAAGGGAAGGGGAGGGTTAGAGGCATCTATGATTCAGGAATGTGTAGGTATCTTATGTCAGGGATTAAACCAGGGATTAAACTATTATGAATAATGAAGCCAATTACTAAGGACATATAAGATCAAATAATAGATATGCCGATATTGCTATTGATATAAGAAGACCTATGGGGGTCGTCAGAGTGTGGCTGAGATCTGTAATTTGTCCCACGGAATTACACATGATGCCCTACTAATATATATATATATATATATATATATTAAATACATATATATATATATCACTTTTTGTAGCCACGTCAAAGGCCCCCTTCAATGACTTTAGCAGAGACCTTGTATGTATATATCGGGTATATTGAGACTGGAAAGGCAGGGATAAACCTGTTATGCACTACAGGCCTGCCACCTAGGTGCTGGTTGGATTGGATTTGGATTGACCATTATGCCTGTGAGGTGCCACCTGCCATTCTAAAAATGGGGTGTCTTCGCCTCTCCCGTTACCTAATCCTCACTTGTTTACTTAAGGGTTGGCGACCATCGCCCCTCTCCCGGCCTCGACTTAATCCCCCCCCCGGCCTTGTTTAAAGAGCTATTAATAAAGGGAGAGCTGACGCACCCTCTGCCGCGTACTCTGCACACCGTGCGGACATAGGATGGGCTTGGCGGACTAGTCCGCCTAGCTTTTTTTTTTTGGTTTGATGAAAAGAGGTTTAATATTATTTTCAATATCGATTCGTGTACTGCAGTGACACAGATGAATTATACAAGCCATTTCCCTACCTCTAACATGTGATTTTCTTTTTTTTTCTTTTTTTTTCAAAAGAGGTTTAATCATCTTTTTGGAATAATAAGGCTGACGCTTGGAAAATACCCCCAAATGCGCGCCAGTTCCAGAAAAAGCTGGCCCGCGCGCGCATTATTATTTTTTTTTGTTTCTTTCAAAAGAGCTTTAATTAATACCGCCTTTTTGGAATAATAAGGCTGACGCTTGGAAAATACCCCCAAATGCGCGCCAGTTCCAGAAAAAGCTGGCCCGCGCGCGCATTATTATTTTTTTTTGTTTCTTTCAAAAGAGCTTTAATTAATACCGCCTATGATAACATGGGAAAAATATGTCTGGGAGCAGATCAGCTTTTGTTGAGTTGGTGGCCCTGAAAAGGGCCTTTTGGTTATTTAAAACAGTGCAAACTGTTTTAGTGTGGGATATACTCGTCGGGATATACTGGGGCCAAGTCCTGGTTTACCAATGCAACTCCCATCTCTTCAATGAAAATGTCTCTGCGCCACTGAATGTGGGTTAGTGCTCTGGTTCTCAAATCGAGATGACGGACCTGGACTGGCATGAAAGGCCATCCTGGGTTTGGAACTAATGCTGGTCCTTGTGCAATATGTCCATATATCGCTGGTTCAGTTAGTGGTGAAGGGGCGTGTGAGCCCAGCGCCCAACTGATTAGAGACGTCCGTGTGTCCCTCACGCAATGATGTTGACATGCAGCCAACAGTAGTTCCCAACAGAACTCCAGGTTGACCGGACAACTGGTCAAGACGCGGCCCAACACTGACAGGGGAACTGTAGGTAGATGTAGCCTTGGGGATCCAACTATTTCCTGTACGTCTCTGGCAGAAGCAGTCCAATTTCGGTGAGGCATTATTATACTTGTTATTAGATACCGTCTTATCTGGTTGCTCCTAATCATCCAAGTGGTCACGCTCTCACCTGACTAAAAAAAACCTGACCTAGATCCCTCTTGCCTAGTCACCCCCTCCCAGTCTGAGTGGCTCCCACCTGGGCAGCCCCTGCCTAACTAGGTCACCTCAGGTAAGTCACCTGGGCAACCGGTCGCCCCCCTTGACCTGGATATCCCTCCCGCCCAGTTTGACCTCTTAGGTCACTTAAAGATAAGCTTGAGTGACCGAGTTCCACCTGCGTCTTGGTGGGCGTCACATGAATGTATGTTACTGGTAAACTGAAACAGTAAACAGTTGCAAGAGGGGAACATATCGCGATAAGACGCGAATAAGACCAATCATGTGTTATTGTTTGCAATTTTATTTCACTTCGTGACATAACTATACATTTCTTACAGCGCTGCAATTAAAAAACTACAATACCAACCTGGAATAGAGGTTTAATTTCGAAATGAGGTTTAATTAAAGAATGAAAAGAGGTTTAATGTCCAACATAATAACAGGCAGGCCCTATTCATCCCAGCCTTCATCCCAGTCCTCACTCAGCTCGCCGACCTGATCAGCCAATTCATCCTCCACAGATGATTAAACCTCTTTTGAAAAAAAAGAAAAAAAAAGAAAATCACATGTTAGAGGTAGGGAAATGGCTTGTATAATTCATCCTCCTCCTCCACTTCCTCCTCCGCGAAAACCTTGGGCCAATTCACTCTGGTCACTGGGAAGTATGGCTAAGCCCGGTAGATTGAGTCTCCGGCGTGCCATAGAGACTCTCCTTCCAGAAGATGGGTTCCGCGGGTTCCATACCTTCCTCTATACTGATGAGGAACAGCTAGTCAATACTGTGCCTTATAATGGCACATAACGGACGCGAGTGGTTTTGCAGGCCATCATGGTCTCAGAGATGACACTTGTGGAGCATCACATGGGAAGCCCTCCCACTGCATACCTGCCGGCAGGCCACCTGCCCTGCTACTTGAGTGCGCGTGTCTGGAAGCCCCTGTCCCAGTCCGTTTGTCATGTGTAAGGGACTGGACACTCTATTCCTGTTTACATCCCTATTGAATTAACTCAGGGTTTAGCTCACGCGTCAGGAATGTTGACAAGGACAGGCTTTATAAACAGCTGTTTTAGACGTAGATCACACTCTACTGCTTTGATCGAATTGAGGTTTAATCTAAACAGCATGGCGCGGTACATCCCTAATGCCTTAACCCATTCCAGATTACTCCGCCACCTGATGCCTGAATCCGTCGCTGACCATGTGAGGCGTGTCATGCAGGGATTCAGGCGTACCATGCGCCACACCGGGGGCAGTATTTACAGGCAGGTAGAGTTCCACGAGAATCCTTACTACCTGTGTATAGAATACAGAGATACACAGTACGAGTTCACAAACTGGCCAGACTGGTTCTTTTTTCAAATGTGCATGCAACAGGACTTCCGTGACCTATTGGATCCTGGCATGGACCTCAGACTTCCAAGGTACCGGTACCACCTGCGGTATGAAGCTGGCAACTTCGATGGCGACTTCCATATCTCGAGTCCAATGTATGATGACGTGATAATCATAGACATGGATGCGTACATTCTATTCGTGTCAAACATGGTGGACTATGACAGGGCTGCCCAAAAAGAACAGGAACAAGAGTGGACCAGGAATGAGTAGTGTGCAAGCCTAAACATTTATTATTTAAAAGGCCCTTTTCAGGGCCAACAAACTTGTCAAAAGTTGCTTTACTCATGCAATACGCACACCAACCATCATTAAACCTCATTAGAAGTGAGGTTTAATTCTGTATTTGTCTTAGATTATAAAATTCTAAAGGGCGCATCGCGCTTAGGCCTAGGCGGGGTCGCCTAGACCTATTGCTCCTTCTATGTCCGGCCCTTCTTGCGCAGACGTGTTTTATTCAAAGTGCAATCAGACACATCCAACCATTAAACCTACTTCGAATTGAAATTTATTAGCTGTGGGAAAGAGATTTAATTAGACAGTTTGCCTTTTGCCAGCTTACCAAAAGTTTGAGGGTCTGCGATAGACCTGTAATGAAAAATTAAACTACTTTAATTTAAACTAGAGTGCTTAACTACGAAATTAAATCTCTTTTCATTTTGGTAAAAAAAAAAAAACTCTCTTATACTACTACCTTAACTAGACCGTGCGTTTGCCCTTGGAAAGTGTCCCTTCTAACTGCAACAGGGCCCGCAGGGCCACCAGTGGCCGCACAAGGGTCCCTGCACGCGGCAACCGAGCAGCAGCTCTCCATTTGCCTAATGTTTATATTGCAACTTAACAGGGATTAGTGAGGAGGAGACCGACGCCCTAGAGCCAAAACCCCTGTATAAACAAAGGATTACAATTAGCAAAAGGGAGAGATGGGTGGCACGCCTAAAAATACATTGGTAATGATCAGACCCTGGTCATGGTTGACCAGGTTGGTTCCAACAAGCCACTAGGGGAATGAGCACGTAGGCCCAAAGAGAAGCTTTTCAGTCTCTGTATATCCTATGTATATACCTACAAGGTCTCTGACTTTAGCAGCATTCGGCAACAAGTGATGTTGGCAGAATCACCAGATGAAGGTCGTCTGGCAACAATTTTATGCCTAAAAAAAACATGGAATTAGGGTTGCTGGTAAAATTGCCAGTAAAATATCAAACTTGCTTAATATTGCAGTCGCCCGTCGACTTTACCAGTGATTCTGCCATTAGGAGATACACGGTGGTTGACCTTGATAGTCCAAATCCTCCCAAGCGTAAAAGAAAAACAGGTTGGTGCAACCCCCCTGATTGAGCCTTGGGTTTGACCTGCAGTCATTTGTATTCAAGAGCAGGGCGCTGATGCTTCAGAATAGGCTTATTAATCTGCTAATTGCTGGCCCAATTCATTTGCCCTGACCCTAACTTTTACTGTAAAGAAGATATCATTATAATTCACTAAAATTGGCAAATATTACATATGTTATAGATCATTGAAGAAGCTCATTTTTATATTTCAACACGATCTACCATTTCTGTTTCTACTTTTTTTATATCATACTTGATACATGACCACAACAATTCTTGGCCTTTAAGGTCTTCTCAGATACCCATGGCTATACAAGGAAACCTCCAAATTGTTGACGGGTTTCATGAAAATACTTGAGGCAACCTGCATTTTTAAACATAACAAGTGCCTATATATGGAACTATGCTCTACATAGCTTCCTCGACCTGGCTTGTTCTGCCCTCTTGATTTCTGTAAGTGTCTCTAGTATTGTATTCCTGATATCAAACCTCATTTAGAACCATATACTTAGAATTAGATAATCATTTTATGCCATAGTACCAAACTTATTATTATTTCATGAAGGTATGATTATGAATTAATTGCATTGTTACTCCCAGAAAGGTTGCAGCAGGGCTGTGCGCAATGTTGTATAATGAGCATTTTACAATTAATTCAAAACCTACAAGTTTATTGTTCCCAGGGAACAAACCTGTTATAACAATGTTGGTACAGCACTTTATACAATAATAACCAACTTTATTTACTATTAATTGATGAAAAATAAACTTTTATTTTACTGTTTGATAAATGTGACATTAATATTTGTGGTGTTGCAGAAATATAAGGAAGACTTCCCGAAAAAGAAAAAGAAAGAGAATAAATTATCAAAACAGTTACATAGAAAAACATATCTATATCCCTTTCGAATATTTAACACTTGTTTTAATCATATATACTTATAGATGCCTGTTCCTAGGAATCAATACTTCCTACATATTTTATTTCTCATTTATCTAAAATACATGTACTTAAATTGTAAAATCCATGATTATAGGGTGTATGAATATTCCACCTGTTCCTATGAAAGACAGTTGTAAATTGACACATCCGCCTGTTGCCCATCTGGGCTTGGTCTCCATGGAAACAGGCTAGCTATGTAGGTCAGCCTGCACATATTGCACATCAATCTGCAGCGAATAACCCTCTGCGCAAGAATCGACACCTGTGAGAGGTGACTCTGCTATGTAGGTCATTGAATATACACCGGGGTTATAAGATTACTACGCCCTGTGACCTAAAAATAGTCCTGCGGTTTTCGCTGGTGCTAACTAGGCCACAGAGCGAGGACCAAGTGGTCACGACAGTGCAGAGATGATTTGCTGTAGCAATTGTCGAAGTTGCAGAGTGGTTGCACATCTGCAGATACCAATAGCTTAGTCGCACATATAAAATTACCATTGATACAATGTTGTAGTTATAGGGTGACTAGTTTGATATTTTGTTGGGGGATTTGACTGTACATTTTACTGGCAATGCCATCACCTGTTCTGAGTTTGTGCTCTATACTAACAGGATTTAGTGGGTCCTCAGTGGTCACTAGGCGACAAGCGACCCCTGATTATGTAATAATCAGTGGTCGCCTGTGGCCAGTTGCGGGTCACGCTGCAACTTCGACGCTTGCTAACAGCGAATCATCTCTGCACTGTAGCGACCACTTGGTGCTGGCCTCTGTGACTTAGATAGCACCAGCGAAATCCGCGGGGCGTAGTCATATTCTAATGCCAGTGTATAGTTAATGACCTACATAGCAGAGTCACATCTCACAGGTGCCGATTCTGGCATGGAAGGTTATCCGCTGCAGACTGGTTGCGGGTAAAATCACCTGGTGGGCTTTAGAGCTATAAAAAAAGATAGGTGTATTTGGAAAATGAAATTGAAACATTGAATGAGTTTTATGTAGTTGAGCCTTTTAAAAGCACCATAACTATACAAGGAACCTTTAGAGCTAACAAAAGAAAGTAGGATTTATTAACACTGGGATGACCTACATTTGGAGATATGCTCTACAAAGCCTTTTCTCCATGCTCTGCCTTCCAGATTTCCATAGGTGTCTATAGGATAGGAAACATTATATCTACAATTAACCTTAGAATTTGACAAAATAATTGTAACACTCATAGAATCTCATATACAGCTTATCATGGTAAGTGGGTTGGGAAATATCTATAAGGAAACCTACTGAACCCTGTGTTAACTGGATGACCTCTGACATTAAGAGCAATGTTTTGTTAATGGTGATATAGACGTGTCCATGTCCTAATTTTGACATCATGACAGAGTAATTCCTAAATTTTGTACTGACGTGGATGGTCAGTCCATGCTCTGTAAGCTTAGCGTAGTGTTTACATCAGCACACGTCTTAGCTATGACTCCTTGTCAAAGTGTTTTGGAGTAAGGAGGAGTCTAGGTATGACGTATATACTATCACCATACAAAAGAGGCGTACATTGCCGGTGCTCAGTCAGAGTTAGCTGAACGTTGTTGTGAGTAACCATCCTGGAAAGGTTGTGTTCTAGAAGCCCTGGAATTGGAAGAGAAGCTGATAGACTGTTTGGTTGGTGGGAGTGTTGACTGAGTGTGATTGAGGGGATTCCATCCTTGGAGCTGTTCATTGTCAATAGACATCTTGTCATGGAAGTACAATAACACAGGAATAAATAAAGAACATCCTTTCACACGAGTGTTATGTCTTACATAATTCTGAACTATTATTATGTATTGGATGACAGCGGTCGAACGAGGCAGAGACTGCGATAGGAGCTAGCTATTATCCATAAGGCAAATCAACTAATAAAGTACACCTAACATTAACTGATAATTAACCTACTATAGTTCAATTTGACATGCGACTTAATGACACAACAGGCAGCAAAAAATAATTATTGATATACAAGATGGCCATTTCGTAAATTTGAAGGCCACATGGCAATAAGTAAAGGGCCATACCCACTAGGCAAATTTACTGTTGCATGGCAACAACATGGCCATAAAATTCGCCGCACAATCGCCCAGTGGGTATGGGGTGTGTTCTGGGCGACGGGCGATGGACAACAGAAACACCGGGAAAACCGTTGGGAAAAACACCGGAAATTATCACACCCTGTTGCCCATTGCCTGTCAACAGTGAGATTGCCTAGTGGGTATGGGGCTTAATATCAAGCAAGTTTGATAATTTCCCACCGATTCTACCAGTGATTTTCCCGACCATTCCATCAACCGTCAGCCGTAGCCAAGATTTCTCGGCATACCAACAGGGAATCGCCCGGTGGTTCTGATCGCCCTGCAATTGTGCAGGAAATTTGACACCTGGGCCGTTGCCGGGCGATGGTGTAAATTGCCTAGTGGGTATGGGGCTTTAGGAACAGGACATACAGCTGGGTCATTTCTTCAACGTTACATATGACAAGAAGACCTCTGCCCCACCTCCAGGGTCCCATTTAGGAGTGACTTGTCGGTGTGAATCAGCAAAGTTCTGAGGAAACTATTTATAATAATGAGTAACATGAGAAGGAAAGGAAGAGCAAATCCTAACATAATTAAAAAGTGCATGGACTTCTATGAAGAACATAATATATAGCATAACCTAGATAAAACTGGAGAGAAAACTGAGATAACAGTATACTTCTATACTGAGGACAAAAGACCTTTTCTCGGAGCCAACATTTTGCTCATGTTCCTATAGAAAAGCCGGGGAATAAGCTTGAATCTTTGCCATCTGCTAACCTACCGAAACAAAATGTTGTATTACATAAAGCAGCTCATTGAACTGTAAACAATTCCTGCCAGTGCCCAGTGATACTGTCTTATACCCCTTTTAGACTACACGGCAGTATGAAGCTAACGAAAGGTATTTGTCAGACAAGCTGGTATACATATTTGTACCTTTACAATGTGTATCTGTAGCCTAACATCATGCATTCATAGCCTATAACCACAATGTGCATTTCACGCTGCTGTTCATGTCAGACACAACCTAGGAAGCAAACTGAAGAGCTTCATCGAAGCACTTTGATGTGCATGTTCAGTATTAGTCTGAAAGGGGTATGAGTCACCAAATTATGCCAGATGTAGGTTTATTCCTATTTACTGTTTCTGTACATTTACAATCGAGAAAGAGTTACAACCAATGACAGGTGAGAAGATTTACTCCAGCCCCTTCTTCTCATGGGTCCCTAATTAGGATGTGTAATTAGTGGCAGTTGCATTCTCATCTTTAGTCAGTGGCTCGTTGCAGAACAGGGGTCATAACGATGAACGGTTGATGAACAATGAGAGTTGTAGTGGGCCATTTCCTTCCCTTGTTTCAGTGGTTGTTTGGTTGTTTGGGTAGTTTAAAGTCGAGTCAACGCCCCAGGGATCATTCCAGCCTGATACAAGGTGGTCTTTACACATTATGATATGAGGTGCTTATTTGTAGCAGCCCCTCTTTTTATCATACCTTAGGGTGATACAAGTTTAGTAGTTAAGAGCTTAACATAGGGCGATACAAACCTGGGTGATAACCGGCCTTGTATCACCCTGCAGGGCGATATAGAAACTTTTTATTTTTCTAATATTCTTTAAAAAAAATGAAATCATTAAGAAATAAAAAAACCTAACATATCATTATCTGCACAATGTTCCTAGCTACATTTTACTTGCTTACTGTTTGTGATTTGATGGATATCAAAAGAGTTATATGAAAAAAACATATAAAAAACCCAGCTCGACCATCACTGATTGCTGTGCATCCTTCCTTGGGAGCTCAGATCTAACAGAAAAGGTATATTAAATCCATAACCAATCGATAACTCTGATATCAGCCCTCGGCTGGCCCTTCAGGCCCTGGCCTCAGACTGATATTGGGGTCCCAGCTCGGGGTGATATGTGCCCTTGTACTCCCTTCCCGGTTGGTTATATGTATAAAGTGCTGCCTCACTGAGATATCATGGCATAGGCCTACGTGATATCCTGCCCAGTCACATTATAATGACACCAAGTTAACCACTCATGTCTTGTGGTTTTAACTTCTTTCAATGACGATACCCATAGGCCCATGGTCCATGGCTGAGGTTATACACGCAAACTAACCCACGCCTTTTGGCATCCCTTGTACGCACGGATCCAAAGGCTGAGTATACCGCATTCGGGAGAGGCATAGTTGGCGCTGCCATATTGGACAAGGGATGGTCCTAATTGGCTAAAAAGTCGCACTTGACCCCCCACAGAAAGTGGGCCAAAGATGTGCGCATGCTCGGACCTGGACTCCCGAATGCACTGTATGCGCGGACATCACATATATACTGATCCTTGTATACGCGGACTTCATATTAAATAATTATATATTTTACCATCAACTCTATTTAACTCAGGGGGCTATGCCCCCGAACCCCCTTTGAACTTTTTTACTGTCTTTTTTTTTCAAATTAGGTACTCTTATGCTGATATTTAAAGTTCCGCATGTATATAAGAATTTTCTGTAGGTATTGGCCATGCAGGTCTGTCCAATAGTGTGAGTCTTAGATTTGAGATTTTACTTCAATATTTGACGAATATATAACCAGCTAAAACAGTCATTATCTGATTTACAATCATTGGTGTCAAGACTATCATCAAAATTATACGCTGTCAGACCACATTTAGTTGACGGTTAAACTTGGATACTTTCCCTGGTTGATCATATATATACGTCTCTACTAGAGTGTAGAATGTATACACAGTGTACCAGTTGAGAGATTCCTAACATCAGTGAAGAGTGAATGTTGTATAAGCCGTGTGAAGACATGGTCACATGATACCTCTTTTGTTGATCGCCATGTGCTGATCATGACCACATGGCTGTGTAACAGATCCAAAATTTATTAATGTGAACTGACAATGATTGCAATGATTACATTTTGAAAATTTCGATTTCTGAAATTGTTTTCCCCCCACAATTGCAATGTAAAAATGCATAATAAACTTTATGATTTAACAAAACTCTTGCTCCCTCCCTTGGCTAAAAGCATGTTCCTTTATCAGAAGCATCAGTCTGGTTGTCATTATTTTTGTCAAAAGGAACAGCAATTCAAGTCATATTCTAATTCTACATAAGCTGAGTTTTAAGGAATCATGATATAAATAGACCACATTACCTGAGAGGTTTCCATGGTGACCTATGTATAATGATATCTAATGGTGCTGTTGTCCATAATAGTGATATGAGCTTCTATATAAGCCACATTAAGGTAGAACCCTGACATCAGTGAATATGAGCCCTAATCACTGTGTGGGGTGTAAAGCCCTAATTATACTACACGTCAGGTCTATGGACATGTTGGTTGTCTGCACCCAACGTGTCTGGTTCACGTTGGGGCAATATCAGGACCATATTACACTACGCATTGGGTTGCGTTGGGTTCCAACGCCACCCAACGCAAAGTATATAACACTACGCGTTTTCTGTCACGTTGGGCACGCATTGGGTTGCGTTGGGCACACGTTGGGTCACGCTGAGGAAGCATTGGGAAAAAAGGTCGCGTCGGGATTAACAAACTTGTTGGTAAAATAACGCGAATCAGACGCATTGAGCAACGCAACCCAATGCGAACATGACCCGACGCATAGTGTCATATGGCCTCTAGAGGCAAGACTCTGACACCGGCGCAAAGGGAGGCTGAACCAGCATTATTCTTCTACCAGGGAGAAATCCAACATCAATGAATAATCAGTCTGTGTCACTATGTATTCTACAATAAGGGAGAACCGTGAGATTGTGATCTATTGGGTCTTTATCATTGTATACTATATAATACCCCTTTCAGACTTCATACCAGGTTGACCTGAACCCTGCTGCCTGACTGCCACTAGTGCTTATAGCCGAACTTGGTAATTTGTGGCCATAATGCATCCATAGCCTTACCCAATAAGTGTGGTTCCTTTCAGACATGACCCTGCAAGCCTACAAATGCCCTTTGAAGCACTTTCATAGGCATTTTCAGCACAGATCTGAAACGGGGATAAGAGGTGAGATAAGAAAGACACATTTGTTTGCCTCTATCACTATTTCATCTACTGCCAGGGAAAACCCTGACATCAGTACAAATACACAAATAATTGTCATTTATTTTACTCTCCTGTTGGTTGTCATGCTGCTCCTTTGAGATCCATGGGTAAGTGGGAGAGTCCAATTAAAATGGGGCAAGGGGTAGCAGGTGCCCTAAACTATTTACCCTCATGCTTCTTGCATACAGGTCATTGACCCCCTTGTTGTCAATGTTGCATTTGTGTATAGTGTATAATAGATACAAATTCTAAAATCACTGCATAGTGAGATAATATCACAATAATGACATTCTAATGCAAGGAAAAACCCTGACATCAACGTATAATGAGCATTTTTTCCAGTATAATGCAAAACAGGTGATTTACATAGTGAGTGTCTATGGCTATATCATGTTCTACTTCAAGGAAGAAACCTGCCACTGGTACCAGTATCACTATTACATAATACATGCCTGGCTGGTATCAGTGTTCATAGTATACCTTGGTATATTTCCAAACTAGCATTGTGCATTCATAGCCTTACTTCATTGCACATGATAAAAAATATGTTTTTTTTTTGGAAATTAGCCAACATAGTCCAGAGGCTTGTGTAATTTTTTACCTTTTTAAAATAAAAGCTCTCTACCAAAGAAAATCCTGTTCTATGGAATGCTGTGAATAAGAAAAGTTTTGGTGGCATTTTTTCTTTTGACCTTTAAGATGATTTCAAGGTCATTGAAGAAAAAAAGTATGAAATTACTTTAAAAATCAATTTTAAGAAGGTCTTTCAAAAATATATGAAAATAAGATGACCTTGAGCATGCACTAATATTGTACAAAAGAACAGCCATATAAGAAAATTCAAAAGGTCATTCAAAGGTCAACTCTCCATTGTCCTCGTATTCTACATCGTAGTTAGGCAGCTAATGTCTCAGATACGATATTCATAAACATGTTATGTACCTGTTAAGCATTGTAGCTAGTAGTAAAGAGTATATCCTTAAGTAAAAGATTGTAGTAGATACCGAACTAAAATTTGACCTTGAAGGTCACTTTCAAGGTCACAAAGGTCAAGAATGTTTTATTTCAAATTTCACTTCTTATGTCAAATGCCTTTCAGGAAAAATAATAAATATGACATTGTGATTAACCATTCTTCATCTACAGGCACTTAAACTTTCAAAATAAACATAAATGAACAAGAAATCTGAATTGTATTTGCTGTTTCCTCAGTTCACCTCAGTTCACCTCAGAATGCATAAGCTAATGTCTCCAGTCATCAGCCATTCTCTACAATTAAATATTTCATATTAATGCAGATCAAGAATTCAGAGTATTGAATGCAGAAAAAGATCATGGCGGATATTCTTCAAAGTTGTGACCTTTAAGGTCAATTTCAAGGTCATAAAGGTCAAAATCATTTTTTCTCATTATTTGAAGTTTACCATGTTAGGTTCAAAAGACACCATTGTTCATTGGATTTCTTTGAACCATTTTTTGTCTGGAGGCATTTCAAATTAATATTGCTAGTTAAACATGTCTATATAGTAATGCCTGATGTAAAATACCATTTTTCTCAGTTTAACTTGACATTGGGTATGTTTTGGTAATAAATGATGAGCAGTTGACTGAAAAGCTAAAACAGTTCTATGGCACTTAAATGATTAACCCAGAAGTCATTGCACCCTTTAAAGCAAATTTTAAGGTTATTGATAGGTGTGCTACACAGGTGTTATAAAGCAAATTTAAAAAAATACAATTTTCCTGTTGTTAAAACTGCAGTGGTTTTGCCTTCACTACAAATGACGAGGATTGGTAAAAGCATATTTTAGAGGTATGGGTGATCTGCTATTTAATGTGGGATTAGTACCTACAAATATTCACCAATGTGGATGGCACCACTGAGATCACATCATTAATGAAAATGGAGTCAACAGACATAACATAACTGAGCATGATATCAATAAGAACTATGTCACAAAGATTCAACAGCAGAGATGATGTTGTCTGCCTTGATCTCATATCGGATAATGTTATCAAGGATAACATTATCAGTAATGACGTCATCTAGGATAACATCATGAATGGATGATGTCAATGAGGATGGCATAACAAGCAATAAGGCCATTTCCTACTATGTCACAAAAAACTTATGTGACCTAGAATTACATCAAAGAAAAATGGTATCATTGGGCATAACCTTATTGAACATGATGTCATGATACATAATCTCATTGAATAATGATTATGATGTCATGAGCAATGATATCACCAAAACTAATATAACTAGCAATATCTCCACTGAGGGCCACATTATCAAGGATGATGTTAACATACACAACATAACAAGGTATTACATCACCAAGGATAACATAATCAGGATTACATCACTGTGTATGATGTTATTGAGGTTGACATAAATAGCAAAAAAAAAACCTAGATCACACAGAGAGGTACACTTGTGCCTATGTATGATTTCATATCTGATAATGAAATCAATGGCAAGGCAAACTGGACATAACAATACTGAGGATGACATCGATGATGATGACATCATAGCCATGATGTCACCAAGGATGATGTGATATAATGCCATAGAATATGCCATGGATGGAGGCCATTAAAGAATGTTATGCATTGATAGTTTTTATTGATACTGTGAGTACTTAGCTTTTGTGTTTAAACATTATCTTGGAGTTTTTGTACTCATAATGACATAAATTATGTCTCAAACTTTGAGAATATATCAAGGAACATTAAATATCATACATGCAACTTGCATATGGTCAAATAATTCTATATCACCCTCAATCACTTTATAATTCTTAGATGCACCGAACTCATATTACAGGATATCATTATTATTCTCTTTCTATTGATTAAATTGAGCATTTTATATTATGTAAATGACCTTGACCTAGATAAAGGTAATAATTTTTTTTTAAATTATGCATTTGGATCATTTCCTGAACTTTATTTGGAAAAATACACAAGACTTAAGTATTTTCAGTAATTTATGGTTTATTTCTTTTTTTTTAATCATTGGCTGTTTGATATTATATTAAACATATTGCTCCAAGTACTCTTGTTGAAATTTATAGTCAACTTTCATATCTATCATCTCCATTGAAAATTTGCCTTATTCCATGTGAAGAATTGGAATAAAAAAGAACTGTACATAATACCTTTAATTTTTCTACCTATTTTCACCCATTAGACATTAATCAAGTGACCTTGACCTTTACATTTATGGGTAAAAGTGATTTGGAAAAATGCATAGTCATAAAATGCTGCTTTGTACACGTTTTCTTGATGATTGAAGCCTTGTTGAGGACACACCATGTAAATATAGCAAAACAATTTCCTACTTTGTAACCTTGTGAGGTAAAAAAATGACCTTAATATCTAAAAGAAAAAATGCCACCAAAACTTTTCTAAAACAGCAGGACCTAAGGAACATATTTATGTATGATTAGAAGCATTTTGAATCCAAAAGTGCATTTGCTCAAATTCTGACACAAGCCTCTGGACTAACAAGTGCACTGATGCCCTTTGAGCTCTGTATGCATATCATTAGCACAATCTCATAGGAGTACAAAAGCTGAGACTCTGATATCAGTGTAGAGTGTGCCTTTATCACTAACATACTGCAAGGGAAAACCCTGATATCCACATATAGTGAGACTTTATCAGTGTATTTTGTATAGCAGGTGACATCAATGCATGCATAGACTGAATCACTGTACATTCTGCTACCACTGAGAACCCTGATATCAGTGCTGATGTGAGCTTCTTCAGTTGATGAATAGTGAGTTTTTGTCACTATATATTCCAACCTAAGGGAGAACCCTGACATCAGTATGGTGGAGAACCCTTATCACTGTATGGTGTAGAAAGGGTGAGACTCTGACACCTGGCACATAGTGAGGCTGTATCAGTATTATATTCTACCACCAGAAAGAAATCTGACATCATTGCACAGTCAGCCTGTGTCACTATGTATTCTACAATACGGGAGAACCTCAGGATTTTCTGACACATTGAGTCTTTATTTTTGTATAGTGTACAATTCCCCTTTCAGACTTCATACTAGGTTGAGGTCAACCATGCTGCCTGGCTCTCACTAGAGTTCATGACCTAACTTGGTAATTTGTTGCCATTATGCATTCATAGCCTAACCCAATGCGCATTCTAAAGTTTGGTTCCTTTCAGATACCCCCGTGAGTGAATCAATACCCTGTGATGCACTTTCATGGGCATCATCAATGCAAGTCTGAAAGGGGGATGAGAGGTGAGACTGTGCAAAAAAAAAAGCAAAGTGAGCTTCTATCGCTGGTTCTCCTACTGCCTGGGAGAACCCTACCATCAGTTCATAATGGGACTTATAATGGGAAGTATAGTGCATAAGTGGCAGAAAGTGTGCCAAAAGTACGGGCTGCCTGTAAAGAACATTATCATGGAGTGGGTCAGTATCGGCAGCCTGCACTTTCGGTATAAGGAATACAGCCTTAAGGCTATGTCATGATGTAGTGCAAGAAGGAACCCTGACATCAATGCCAGTATCAGTATAATTATGTTATACACATGCCTTGCATCTGTGTTCATGGTTTGATTTTGAATCTTTAGACTAACATTATGCATTCATAGCCTTATTTCATTGCATATTCTAAAATTTGGTTCCTTTCAGAAAGGAGCCAGCAGTGTTTATACACATAGTTGGCACGTATGAACGACAAAAACAAGGTTATGGAGCATGCGAGGGTATGGAACTCTCCGGTGCAGGAGGTGAAGTTAATGAAAAGTCAAGTTAAGTGTCAAGAGCCTTGAGGCTAGGCTCTCAACTGAGTTGAGTTGAGGTACCGCTAACTGGGTTGAGGTATAATAGTTCCATAACCAATGTTGAAAGGAATACTTGGAGGGTAGCAATCGTTGGCAGGACCCCAATATCAACCTGTGATGGCCCTGCTTGCCCTGCCCTTAGGCTGGTATCCCCTTCTCCTTTCATTATAATGTATTTATAACCCTCAGATACAGAGCTTAAAGTCATGTTTTGTTTGTTTGTTGTGGGATTAGTTTAACGTCTGTCCAACCCTTTAGGGTTCTTTTACCAGACTGCACAAGGTCAAGCTTTTCAGCTCATTTTACGCCACAGGGGCAGTGACCGAATTTATGAAATGAGGTGCCTATTTTTAGCAGTGGGACCCAATGCCCTCTTTATAGTGCTGCCACACTGAGATATCATGTCATAGGCCCTCACAATACCCCACCCAGTCACATTATACTGACACCAGACCGACCAGTCATGTTTCGTGGTTCTTCCCATATACCGAGTGCCAGGCAAGCAGTGACCACTACCAATTGTTAAAGTCCCCCACCCCGGATCCCCACAGGGACTTAAAGGAGACGCGCAAAGCTGTTTTTTGACTCAAAATACGTCAATCCTGTATATTTTCATTCATTTAGGACTAAAGGAGGTCTTCTTTCACTTCTGATTATTTAAATAAACTGAAAATTAAACTCACTACCTCGATGGGCATTGTAAGCAGGTATACCTCCATGTAACACATGCAAGCAGGGCTTGTGACGTCACTGGAGGCATAGGTATAACACTGTGGCCAAGGAGCCTAATAAAACTCCATGCCACCTAAAAACTATAATTCATGGATATCTGTAACTTTCAGAATCATTAGTTAGTTATTTGAACAATCCCTGTCCTTTTTTACATAATTTTAGGAGGTATAGTTTTAGGCTTATGATTTTTCAAAGTTGACTCATTGTCACACAGTGAGTCGGCCCAATGCCTCCCCTGACATCATAGGCTTTGCCCAGGGTTGCCTCCTACAAATTCGCACTAGAGGTGTGAGAGTGGCCTCACACTTACAACAATAGACTTTACACCTATTGTTTGGACACTGAGGCCGTTTTGCACAATGTAATACATTAACATATATACATTAACCATTTAATATACAAGGATATCCGAATTTTGAAACATTCCTATTCGGGTGAGCTTTAAATTCATAACATATAATGAGACAGCAATAACACATTCCAAACAATCATTTTTTGTACCCTGAAATGTACAGGTCTATTGGATTAGTTTAACATCTGGCCAACGGTTTAGGGTTCTTTTACCAGACTGCACAAGGTAATGCTTTTCAGCCAGTTTTATGCCACACGGGCAGTAACTGAATCTATGAGATGAGGTGCCTATTTGTAGCAGTGAGACCCAATGCTGCCTCACTGTGATATTACGTCATAGGCCCACAGGAGACCTCACCCAGTGACTGACATAAGGCCAACCAGTTATATTTTATGGTTCTTACTTTACATCGAGTGCCAGACCAGCAGTAAGCACTTCCATTGTTTAAGTCTTTGGTGTGACTCAGTCAGGGTTAGACCCAATGGCCTCCCAAAAGCAGGAACTCTATCAAATGAGCTACCTAGCCAGGTCTCCCCATTTGTCACCTTTTATGATCAGCAAGGGGCTGCTGGGAAACCATTCTTTCCAGGATGTTCCCGGAGGAACCCCCACCCTGGGTCTCCATAGGGGGAGTAATAATAGGTCATCGTCTTTTTTCATACTGGTATTGTAATAGTTCACTTGCTATTAAAGAGGTTACTTCTTTTTATTCTGGTTCTTGCTTGTTACTTATTGCTATGTCCTGGGTAGCTTTGCATTTACTAAGTAGGTCTCCAACCACTACTTGTAATAATATACAATTCCAACAATTTGGCGCTTCTAATACTGGCTGCATTCCTTGAACATAAAAAATTACAATCTTAGAGGAAACACATGACTCTTCCAGCGCTTTCTCTCAAGAAGCACCATGTTTAATACAAAGTAAAAAGTAATTAACACATTTCACAACATAATAATCCACTGATATTAATCCTTGACAATTAACTGTGTTATGCTAGCTGGTGTGTCTTAGAAAATCAACCAATTCCAATTCTAGTCTCCTATCCTTCCTGTGTTTTTATTCAAATCGTATATCCAGTCTAAGAAGAAACCATTATTACCACGACAAACCTTATACCTTATAATGTTTTTCAATAATTCGCCACCTGCTCTACATTCTCTCTAGCTCATATATTATATATATATTATACTGCCCTTCTATGAGTAGATCTATTGAAGGTAAATATCACTGGACATTTTGTCATGCCAAGTGTTTACCCAGCCACTGTTTCAGAAGTTTCCTAATCCTATACAACTTTTCCTGACATGACCTATCATTACCAATACTATTATAGTTATAATCCCTTGTCCTTTGACCTGGCATTCCCATCAATTGTGGTATCTCCTACTTATTCAGCTCACCCTGCCTTGATCTACTCATATCTCCTTTTATGTATTATTACCCGCACGGCGGACGAGCGGGCTGTAAAAGGATTTAGTGTTCGGCTACACTGTATGGTCCGCTCGTGGGCTCCGAAAAAGTAGTTCAGGTACAATCCAAAAATGTTCATTTTGTTGGGAAATCTTTAGTATTAGATAACAAATTATGAAATTCAAACTGAGTACATGTAAAATATGAAAGAAAGATTGTCAAAAAAAAAAGAAAACGGTCCCACTCCACGAAGCTCGTCGCATTACGCACGGCATTGTGGTACATGCAAAGAACAAGTCCATTGTTCATTTTGCTAAATTTGTGGTTATTTCACTTTGGTTTGGGTAAAAGAAGACCCTTAGGGGCCGTGTTAGGACGCTAAACCACAAATGGGCGCTATCCCACAAATGCAAGCTAATTGTCAGTTAGCAGCACTCATATGCTGCTAAGCTACAACCAACTGCTATCCAACAAGATGCTATACTACAATGGATGCTATCCTTCAGATTTATGCTGAAAAATAGCCAACCAATTTTGATGGTTATTTTGTTGGGGTTTTGAAGAGGGGTACACTGCAAACTCCTAGAGGACATGGGACTAACCTTCGTGAATTTTCAAATAATATTATATCATTTATTTAGGAAAATTAAATCACACTTTCATCTTGCAATTTCTATTCTATATCAAGAGAAATTTGAATATTGATAAATTATTAACAAAATGAATTCAAGATGCAAAAAAAAGGCTTCAATTATCCAGCCCGTTATCACTTCATGACAGTTAAGGATAATAGATAAAGATAAACAAATATCAGTTTATTTAGAATGATAACTCACTCATTTTAATTCATTTTCCCATTTACCTTTTTTTTGTATACCTAGTTGTGAATTATTGCACACAATTCTTTTCTCACAAATTCTATCAATACTCTTTGAAGATCATACTAAAAAGACCAAAGTTTTAGAAAAAAAGGTTAATGTCTATCACCTCTCATATAGTGATTACTAGAAATTCCTGCCCCACTGAAAAATGCATATTTTCCGTGATTTCTAATCCCACATTTCCCTGAGTAGAAAGTTAAAAATGTTTAGACAAAAATATACTTTCTATTTTATTGGACATTTTATTAGAATAAAGAAAAGGAATTTAACGTTTCGGGGCATAATTGGAAAGGATCTGTTGCCCGTTGAACCATGGGTTTTGTAACAACAAAAATATAACAAACAGCGAAACATTTCGTTGTTACTTTTATCATAACAACGATCGTTTTGACACAAATTTTTTCTATATTTAGAATGCCCTCAAAGAGCTGTATCTTTTACTGAATTTTTTATAATTTCTTCCCTTTTTATAACAATTTACAGATTTCAATTTCATTCATTAGAACCAGAGATCTTGCAATTCCGTAAAAACGAAACATTTCCCTGTTAAGCAAAAGTTTGTTGTGCCTTCATTATTTGATCATCACAACAAAATTCTATTGTGCAACGGGCCACTGATACTCCCTTTCAATCCTACAGAAAAGGTAACTTTGCTGTATAATAGTTTGATATAGTTTTGTGTAGAGATGCTATCCCACAAATATTTGTGACTTAGCAGATCTGTTTGTAGCTTAGCATCCTGTGGGGATGCTATCCTGCAAAAAGTCACTAAACCACAAACATTTGTTAGATAACATCTGTTTGTGGGATAGCGTCCTAACAGGCCGTCCTCGGGTCACGGTACAGCTTACGGCCTGTGACCTCCAAGTCATGGTACGGATCGCGGGCTTCACCCTTGGTCCATACCGTGACTCTCCGGTATGTACCATGACCCTCTGACGGCCCCCGTGGGTCTTCTTATATTAATAGCAAGCTTTAATTCAAATTACTTTCAGTTTGATTTATTTTTTTATGCCATGTACCTTGTTATGTTCCAGTTTAATGTACAGCCTAAGGGATAGAAAAAACAATGCCAGTCACATGCTATGTCAATCTCACCCTTGAAATGGTATCGGATTCCATGACTTCTCAGCTAAATAAAGCAACAGAAATTTTCAAAGAATGACTTTATTATATATTTCAAGTGTTTGCCAAATGGGTTAGTTGCTGGTATAAAAAATAGCTATATATAGCTAAGTAGTAGGAAGTACAAATGAAGTAGCATACATATAGGTCAACAGTAACTGGTTGTATAGGTGTAACAATTAGTATAATATTTTCTTAAAATTGTGTATGTCAGGTGGAGAATTAGATCATTTTGGTCTGCTACTTTAAAGGTTCCTTGCACATAAATTACAACTTGCTAATTTTTTTCGCATTTCACTTCACTACTATAAACGTATTCTAAGGCAAAATATCAAGATGTTAATTAATAACTCAGAAGAGAACATTAATGTCCAAATGAGAGGTACTGATTTAGTCTTTATTCTTGCAGTGATTACATATAACATCCAGTGGAATACACACAGTACTTCAACTAGTTACCAAATCCCTCTAAATGATTAGTTGTTAGCCGTTGTTATGCGTGGCCTGCGTCTGCTCCCCTTGGGAAGGTCACATAAATAAGATAGGGTATTTGAAGGTGAAGGTTGTGTGTGTGTGTGATTAAACCTACCGTTAGGATTTGGGGAAGGTGAGGGTTGTGTGTGTGTGTGTGTGTGTGTGTGTGTGACGAAACCTGCTGGCAACACATGAGGAAGGTGAAGGTCGTGTGTGTGTCTAAACCTGCAGTAGTGTTTGGAGGTGCTGGTGGTTTATGTTATCTCACTGTTATACAATTGTCCTTCACTGTGGTGTATTGGCTGGTGCACCCTTTAGAGGTGACCCTGGTGAATGTGCCTGCTACAATGTACTAATGCAATCTTGGTTAAGGTAGCGTATGACTTGTGTGACTTAATTTGTTTGGCCTCCCTTCAAGCTCAAGGTCGGTGTGTCTGAATGACCTTATTTGATTATTTGTAGCTGTGAATTTGGAATAGCTCTTGATTTATATGTCTTACCTGTGGTTGTCTAGACAAGGTCTGGTCCACTACCATACACTATACATAAACAAAGAGAGCCACTTTTTCATCTGTAGGTGGGGGTCTCCCCAACTCCCTGTGTGATGTCACAGATTTGGGAATTTCCCTTGAAAAAAGTAAAATAAAATGAAATAAAATCTTTTGGAGGTACCATAATTATGTTTGAATTAGGAAAATTCCCAGGATCCACACATATTACAGGTGCTTGAGCTTAACATATTGAATCGAATTATGTTCTAGGTTTACTTTAACTATTCTATTTTCCCATGCGTCATGTTTCCAACTGTGGCTGTGGGTGTGAGAAATCCCTCCCCCATGCACAAGGAGAACCAAGATTCCTACCCAAACTAATAAGGACAGGGGCGACCCTTGGAATTCCTTGAAAATAATAAAGATTATTAATTGATAACAATATGGCGGCCAACTCTTTTTGGGAGATATGACGTCGTCTGGACAACGTCTATAGGACAAAGTGCATAGGTACCTAATGGAAGGAAATCAACAAATTGCTTCCTCCCCCTTTTAAAAATCCGCCGCCGCTTATTCTGGATCGGTGGTGCCTGGAGGTAGTCCCTGGGCATTCGCCATGTAGTGCCTGGAGGCACCCCCCTATCATGGGGCACGCCGTGTGCCTTCAGAAACACAGAAATGTCATTCATATGATTGCTAAATAAATGATCTTCAGAGTCCATGCAACATACAATTATTATGCCTCTCAATGTATTTAATGTTGAGGCATATATAATTCTAAAACGTTTACTGATTCGCGAACACACCTAGTTTCGGGGCCCTTGATGGGGGGTCTTAATATCGAATGTCGAACTTAAGAAATGGCAAGGTCGCCTGTCCCTTAACTCCCTATGTGGCATGTCGGGAAGTAGGTGTTTGACCAACGGCTAATCCCTCTTGGCACGGTGGACCCTCGGCTCTTGTTAGTTTGAGAATTACCTGGGACTCTTGATGGTGGGTTCCTTAACTCGCGTGTCTAATTTAGGAATATGTATACAATGAATTTAAGATATAGATTTAGTTAGGGACTAGGAATAGGGACGAGTTAGGTACGAATCCTAAAGATCTATCAAAAGAGAGGAATATATATTTAGTTTCTTCCCCATTTCTAACTGCGGAAAACAGTGACTAGGAATAGGGAAGAATTAGCCTTTCAGATTTTTTTTTTTTTTTGGTTCAAATTCTTTATTTCTGGTAAAAGTTCGTACAATATGTCGTTCGGTTTTCAACTTTTGCCAGCTTCGAGAACAAAATATGCTGGTTGTTATAAGTAACCTAATTGGTGCCTAGACTAACAATTTAGGACACCTTACTTTGGTGTATAACATTTAAATAATTTCTGTTAGCCATCCTTGTCATCACTATATTGCGATATTAACATTTGTTACAGAAGAAAAGTATTCTTTTTGGATGTTTCACAACCAACATGTATCCTAAAGATCTATGAGAAGAGAGGGATATAATTGGTTTCTTCCCCATTATCAAAAACTGTGGAAGGGGGCTCTGGCAGGACCCCCCCCCCCCCAACCCCCACCCCCAAATGGCCTAGTTACGAAGGGGGGCCGACGACCGAGCGTCCATAGTTTTAGTTGATGATCCTCCTGCTTCCCTCTGCTTCTTTACGAACACCCCCGCACTGGCTGGGAACGACCATTCTGTACGACACCGGCGCCGCCCGCTCAGGGACCGTGTAAACTCAATGCAATCAGCCACGACTGGGGAGTATGGAGGACGCCCGGGAGAGCCCTGCCCCACGCGGCACGGTGCATACTGCCGCCAGTTACTGCCCGCAGACTGCTAGTCTAATTATAGCCAAACCGAGGGCAGTTGCCCGAACCGGTACCTGTGTGGGTCATTGGAAACCTTACATTTGGCTGGATAAAAAACAGTCTAGCTATTGAAGCCTGATAAAGAATCATTAGTTGACGGGCGTGGATCCAGGGGGAGGGGTCTAGGGGGTCCTGCCCCCTCCCCCTTTTGGTGGGGACTTAAACTTGCCAAAGAGAAAAATATGTCCCGTGTGTGTGCATGAATGCATGCCGTTTTAATACTTAGCCTTTATGCAGATCCCCTTTCCGAAATCCTGTATCTGCCCCTGGGTTGGACCCTCTTAGACCTGAATACAGAGAATATTTACTGCATCCTATACGGGGGCGGATACAGGATTTTTGAAGGGGGGGGGGGGGGGGGGGTCAGTTAAAGGCTAAGTACTAAAACTGCATACAATCGCGTGTACGTGCACAGCAGTATCCCCTCTTTTTGTAGTTTAGGGTCCACCAAAAGAGGGGGGGGGGGGGGGGGGGGGGGGGGGTCAGGACCCCCTGGACCCCCCCCCCCCCCCCCCACCCTGGAACCACCCCTGCTATAGACCTTTTTCATTAGCGTGGCACCCTGCCAGCAGATACGTTTGAACCAAGGAGTAGGGGTATGGTTTCAAAGGGACTGGACCTAAGTTGTTGAGCGAGCGAGCGAGTGATGGATGTTTTATGTCGTACCGACAGCCGTGGTCATTTTTCACAGCCAAAACAAAATGGGATGAATTCTGTCTTTGGTGATCGTATCTATGAGATAACAGCAGGGCTTAAAACCTGGAAATCGTTTTTGCTGTACCTCATCCCTTAGCGAACCCATGGCCAGATACCAAAGGGGAATCAAACCCAATGAACCACTTGGTCATTACTGGGTCCCCCCTATTGTCGCCTTGTACGATCAGCAGGGGCTACTGACGGCCAAGTTGTTGAGAACAAGGCTTCTTTGGGAGGGTCCAACTCGTCAGAAAGGTGAATTGTCTAGAATGGGTGGCCTTGTCCGATATGTGAACAATAGGCCTATCACTGTTCTCTGGTCTCATAGTGGGCCGAATTATTGAATTCTTTTCGTATATTTTCTTGAAGCCGGATATCTTTCAATCTGAAGTAATCTAATTATGAAACTACCAGTATCCTCTCGCGAAAAGCGGGAGGCCCATAGCAAGCTTTTCTTAAAGGGGGTCAATATTGCAGGAGAGATGGTTCAGGTGTACATCTATAAGGGTTCATACGTTCGGGAAAGATCACAGAAACATGCAAGCCACGAAATATTATCTAAAACACTCGTCGTTTTCCATATTTTAGGCATCATTTCTCTTATTTATTAAAAAAGGGCAAGGGTTAGGGGGCTCATCTAAAAGGGTTTAGGGGTTCGACTAAACCCCAAACCCCTGGCTAGGGGTCTGAGCGGCGAGGAATAACATCTCCAAGCACATGTATGTATACGCACAATTCAACCTACACTCTCCAGCCCGATGTCTGTTGGTGGATACTACTTATACAGAGACCCCTCCTGCGGTGGAGATTGATCCCTGCACGACTTCCCCAACCACCTGCACATAACCACAGGCCCTATGGTATGGTGGGTCGTTGACATTACCATGGGAACTGAGCACCGAGGTACCGGCAGGGTTATATCTAAACAAGATTGAATGTAAAAATAGACATTTGCCCAAAGGTGTCCCACCACCCCCAAGTATCCTGTGAGTGTGGCTTTCCTTGCTGGTTGGTGTTTATGAACGCACCCCCACCCCTGCACAGATAACCATGTACATTTTCATTAGTTAAAATAATGTGTCCAAAAATGTAGGATCCGTGTGCAATGGAGCCCCATTGTGTGATGAAGGTTTCCTTAACTCTCAGTTCATATCATGAAAATCAATTTTTGTGCAACAGTGGCAGACACAGCTTTTTGAAAAGATGGGGGCACACTCATTGAAAAGGGGAAACCCGCTTGCTATTTTCAAGAATTTTACATTTAAAAAAATGCTAAATTTGGTTAAAAATATATCCTTCTATAAACTGGATGAATAGGTTTTCAGGGGCGGATAGAGAATTTTCGATAGGGACGGTCAGCATAAAGGCTAAATACTAAAACTGCATGCAATCGCGCATACATGCATAGCATTTTCCCCTCTTTTATGTATTTTTGGGGTCCACCAAAAGGGGGCGTGGGGAGGTCAGGACCCCAGGCCCCCCCTGGATCCGACCCTTTGTTTCTATGATTTCTCATCAATATTGAGAAAACTAAATGATTTTCATCATATGTATGTTCCCAACTTTCCAATGCAGGGAAGTGTCCAATATTTATTATTTTCGGGCCTTGTCAAAAATGATTACTTTGGGGAATTTCTTTCTATTTGCACATTGGATTTCTATTCTAAAAGAACAAAGACATAAGAATATTGAGACTCTCCCCACGATTACATGTACAGACTACTTCAAACCATTACCTTTTATCACTTCTAGTAGCAATCCCTGCATTTTTGTTTTTAAATGGGTTTCATCTAATTAAATGCCAAATTTTCCTAGATTTTATTTTGTAATAAAATGTTTTTACTTTGTATGTATCTCTAAACATCCACATCCGAATGTACCTTGGGAACAATCATTTAATGTGTTATTCTTTACTTGTTAGTTTATAACTGTATTTTAGTGAATCATCTCAGTGAGATTTACTTTCTATTACCAGAAACCTAACGTCCTAACCTTTTGCAAACAATATCATTTATTTGTTAAGCTGAATTGAAAAACTCTTATAGAATGTCGTTACATTGAATCACATACCCTCCCCCTTCTATATTCTTAAGAAATGACAAAGCTTTGGTAGGCCTATCTGCTTCCTCTGCAAGTCCAGCCTTGCCTCACAGGGCCATAGGTTGCTGTATGAATGTGGTATGCGAACACCCCCACTGCCTGTCAGTACAGTTACTGTCTGGAGAGCCCTGCCTAGTCCAGGACTAAAGCCAGTGAACACACACCTTCCACACGCTGCAGGCGGCCTACTAAACAACGCGAGTGCTTCCATGATGGTGTGTTAGGACTACGTGGCTGTCACCAGCACTGTTATAATGTGGGAGATGGCACTCATAGTCAAACAGCCAAACCCTCATAGCAACAAGCATCCATAGATATGTTTTGTTAATGGTCCTGACAAACAATGGGCGGATCCAGAGGGGGGGGGGGTCCAGGGGGTCCTGATTCCCCCCTTTTGGTGGACCCCTAAACTACAAAAAGAGGGGGAAATACTGCGCATGTGCATGCATGTGCAGGCGGTTTTAGTACATAGCTTTTATGCTGACCCCCCCTTTCAAAAATTGTTTATCTGCCCTGCAAACAGTATAGAGTTTATTGTAGGGGCGAAAATAGGGATGGATACAGAATTAGAATTTGAACTTTAAGGTCATTTTCAAAGGTTAAATGTATATTATTTCAAATTCCGAATCAGATATCACATACCATTCAAAAGAACTTAATAAGATGACCATGTACTTGATCCTTTCCTCAACTGAGGATGGACAAGAGGGGGGTCAGCAGCATTTGTTATATTTGCTAAGGTTATTTTTCGTATCCCCTAGTTATTATGGATATGATACATTTATCATATATGTGTGAGGGCTTTATGATGATATCAAGCAAATATTAATAGAATGCAAACTGATAGAGATCTTGGTCTGGAAAAATGAAAATTTGATTCTTCATTTGCATTTTCTACTCTGAATATCTCATATCCATAATATGATATTACCTTTCATATGCAGCACAACCTTGCATTGCCTCTCCTTAAAAGGTGTTGAAGGTCATTTTGAAGGTCAAATGACAAAGTAACTTCTACTTCAATCAACATTTAACATAATATCAAAAAATTGAAAAATATATTTAGTATTCCACAGATGAATTTATTAATTGGTGAAAGAACTAAAAAACTAAATAATGGGGTCTGTTAAGGTCATTAGTTTTTAGAAATCATTACAGAGCAGATAAAAGCACGAAATTCTGTATGGGGCACCTCTGAGGCATGACTATGAAACCTGGAAGGGGAGCCACCTTGAAATATCAATAGGACAGATGTGGGGGCCAAGAAACCAATATGGCTGACTTTTGCTACAAACAATCTTATATCTCAGCTTCTAAAATGAATAAAGAGACATGGTTGGTGTCAAAACTGTGAGATTATTGTTCAAGGAATTCATAAATTTGCAGTTGAAGTCAATGCAGGGTTCCAAAATCCAAGATGGCTGACCAATTCTGAGATATACCATGATTTTCAACTGCCAAAGTATCTAGACAAGTGGAAATGGTTCTAATATCAATTATTTATAATCTAGAGTGCTCAACAGATAAAATATTCATCCAATACAATACCATAAATATCAAAATGACTTAACTTATTAGCAGGATACCATTGACAATGACCACTGGATTCTAGAATAATAGCCTTTAGCCTTTAGTCAAAAGATTTCTTCATTTCATTTGGTATGATGATCCCCTGGGATGCCTTCATTGAATTTGAAAGGGGAGCAACCTTTAAATATTAACATGATCCTGATGGGGGCCAAAAATCCAAAATGGCAGACTTTCAGCGAAATAATCTTATATCACAGCTTCTGAAATGCCTAGAAATATATTGTTAGTAGCAGAACTGGAGATTAAAGATCAGGGAATTCAGTTATTTTTCTTTGGAATCTACACAAGAGATCTAATCCAAGATGACCAATAAATTTGATCAAATACCTTAAATTTCAAATTCTGAAAACTAGAAATTTTCCAAATTTCATTTTCATATCTAAAGGTGGCTCCCCTGCCAGATTTCATAGCTGTGCCTCAGCAGTGAGGCTTGCATATTTAGTTTTCCTCCTTTTCTGTATTTAATTTGTGGATGAAATTGCCCTCGAACCTTCTTGGGAGTAAATTTCAGTTTTGATGGCAGCCGGCAATAAATCTTATATTTGGATATATATTTTTACCTTGATGACCAATCCGACCAATCCATATTGTGGTCAATTTTTTTTTTCCCTCAACTATTTATTACCGAAGATTTTTCTTTCACAGCATTTCATATTCTTGGCTGGATAACTATAATGAATAATAAATATAAATATCAGTAATTGACTACTTCACATGTTGATAAATTTTCTGAATTTGTTGACATTTCAGTCGACAGATCCATGGGTGGGGGTCCAAGCGGAATTATTTACAGATGAGTTGTAAATTTCATAGGCAATGCCAGTGATTATAAATCACTACTGCGAAAGTGTATTGGCTGGAAATTACTAATGCACATTTGGTATATGGTTTACGGCTTAAATCATCTTCTAATTTTAGAAAAGAAAGCCTTTGTCAGCAGCAGACTTTAACCCTGGCTGTCTAACGCAAAGCCCAGTGCACCACATTAACCCCACTTACAGATGATAGTCTGATAAGATAAGGCCAGTTACAGCTAAGTTATGTTATATCAGAATAAGAACACCACTGAAAGTAGCTGAACTTTGACTTATTAGATTAATGTAATGTAATACATAGACAATAACAAAATAATCTTAAAATCTTCCAGTTTACCATGTATAAAGTACCTGGTCTTGAGCACCATTTGTCATTTCAGCGCTTTTGTCTTTTAGGCACTTTCAGTATCAAACAACTGGCTGCTTGTGTCTCTGTAGCCATCTTTGAATCCTGTGTGTCCCATTTATTGAGAGTGAGGCTGACTGCACCATCCGCCACACAGCAGCACTGGTCCATCCCCGTTGCTACTGTTGCCTTGGCAACCATTCATTCAACTTGGCCTTCAGCTATGCCTCTACCCTAAACCTATTCATACACCCAATACTATTACTCCCAGACCCACATCCTATACCAGTACCTCCATACTGATTCTTCTTAATCCATACCGATATCACAATACCCAAACCTGCATCTCATACTTATACCCTCATCATCATTTAAAAAAAAGAATCTTCACATCTTCACATGAATTACATGCTTCTTCCAGGTGTTAGGTGTTTGATGATGATTCGTCCAGTGCTGCAGCAGAAGGCTAAAAAGGGGCTTATTTCTGAGACAACCCATGACAAAAAAGTAACAAAGGTTGACATGACCTTGACCTTGGCCAAGGTCACCAATATGAAAATCACAGTTAGGCCCCATAAGTGCCTAAATATATGCCAAGTAGCCAAGCCCCACCTATTATCAATGCAAAGCTATAAGATAAAAACTGTATTTTTCAGATTTTCACTTTTTATGGTGACCTTTGACCTTTGACCTTTGACCCTTCCATTTGTAATAGTTGCCCGGATTGGCATCTAGTGGTTTTGAAAAGCCCGGGGTCTCAGGAAAATTTTGATATATGTCAACCTTTGTTACATTTTTGTCATGGGTCTTCCCTATTTTAGACTGGTCTGCTGCTGCACTAATACCAATATCCTACCACCATACACCAGACCCATATAACCATTGCCAAACTGTATACCCATACCCCCCAACTCATATCAAATACTTCATGCATGTACCCCCATATTTCCATCCCACACTATTATCCACATTACCATACCCTTTACCACATTTATCATACCCCATAATTCATTTCTGTAACACAAGACACTTTCAACATTATTTTTACATTAGAAAGGTTTTCTTTTCATGAATGAATTTATTTTAGCAAAATTGATACACATAATATAGATATAGGGTATAGGTGTTACCTATACTCCATACCCATAATCGCAGGTCATGGCTTTGGGGTATGGGGATAGGGAGTTTTGGATATAAAGGGGTATCAGATTATCTGTGTCAGATTTTGGGATATGGGTATAGGGTATGTCCCTCTGGGTTATAAGTATGCAGTATGTGGTTTGGATATGGGGCATAGGCAAGTGTATGGGAATGGCATACATACATATAACCAACCGAGAAGGGAGTACGAGGGCAGTTATCACCCCGAGCCTGGACCCTGATATCAGCCCGAGACCAGGGCCCGAAGGGCCGGTCGAGGGCTGATATCAGGGTCCAGGCGAGGGGTGATGACTGCCCGAGTACTCCCTTTGAGGTTGGTTATGGATTTATTATATCTTAGCCCCTGATATTCTCCAAAATTCCACTGAGCTGGGCCACTACATACATCTGTAGTGGCCGTCAACGCCTGTAGTGGCCGTCTGTAGTGGCCCGCACGGCCGTAGCGGCCCCTATTATCGCTCATCTGAACGTAGGCGTTTAAATGCGTTTTTTATGCGTTTTTGAGCATTTTAAGTCTTTATTTTAAATATCTACGCATAGATTAACACATTCTAACCCAGAAAAACGCGTTTTTAAGGTAAAATATGCGTTAGATTACTCATTATCGCGGACTATGTTTTCGCGGCCGTTCACGCGGTGCGTGATTTGTATTCATGCGCCTTTCCCGCGCGAACTATTTCTTGTATCACACTGCAGTGTGATAAAAGGCAGGTTATCACACGAGCATGATAATTCATGCGTTAGACTCTTAAGTACTAAACGTGTATCACACTAAGGTATAATAAAATTATGTATTTAGGTGTATGGGGTATGGTTATGTCATGCAGGTTGCTGATACTGTACCTAGTTTCCTTAGGCCAAAAAAGAAATAACTGCAATGATAGCCTAAATGCTCGTTTTTGTCACCTTAGATTAATGAATTTCCCCAATATTTTTCTTTTTTTTAAATCTTAACTAAATTTGATTTAATCACCTTAAACTCAAAACTTTTATCCCAAAAAATCTTACTGTTAATTTCTTAAACAAAAATAGGCTATTTCTATGGATTTTTCGGGCCATTTTTTTGTATTTTCTGGAACAAGCTTTGATATGATGATGACCTCATGTTTTTGTAGTGATGCGGGTGGCCAGTCCATGTTTGGGCAGCATAGCGTGAGCTAAGAAGCGCACGTGTAAGCCAATGTTTCACTTTGACAGTAGTGAAATGAGGGAGGAGTCACGGTATGACGTACCAACTTATAATAAGCTAGCCAGAGTAGCTGTAAACGATGTGTGAGTAACATCCAGTGAAGGTTGGACCTTTAACCTGCAGTCTAGGTTCTGGATTGAGGCATAGAAATTGTGTTAGAGCGCGGAGCGTTGACTGAATGTGTTTGAGGGGACTCTTACCTTGGGACTGATCATGGTCAATCGAGTTCTTGTCACGGAATGACTATACATTGGATAATAAACAAACAAAATCCTTTCACACGAGTGTTCATGTCTTACATGATGTGGGAACTATAATTATGTATTGGACGACTGCAGTCGACGCGGAGGAGACTGAGAATGGAGCTAGCTATTATCTATAAAACTAAATACAACTTTCACACCCTATCATTAACGGATAATTAACCTCCTTATAGTTCATTTTCTTTATCTTAAAACGTATAACATTTGCAGCTTTTGAAGTCAAAATTATGGATATTTATTTTTAGATGGGGAAAAAAGTGATTTTTCCCATTAAAGACAATGGTAAACAGTCATTTTTCAAATGCTTATATCTTGAAAATGGACATGGTGACATTTGGTTTTTAAAGTTTCATTACAGTCCCTATCCATTCATCTTGAGATCTGACCTGAGGCTAGGAGGCTCTCATATTCCAGAAATGTCCAGAAGGGTCCAGATATTACCAGAGTAAGTGATAGATGCCCATGTTTCTAGAACATTCCACATGCTTCCAGATGTTTCTACAATGTTCTACAACATTCTACAAGTTCTAGCATGTGCTATTCCACATTCTACCATTCCACAAAGTTCAACTATATTCTTAGTATCTACATCTTACACTACAATAAAAGCTGTGTGAGTTTGAAAACATTATAGTTATCAAGAAATCATGTCCAATACCCACATTTACCTTTAATTACTTTGGGGTTGGGTTAAAACATTAGAGTCAGTCAAGAAGCCTGAACACAATAATTTTTCATCCCTTATAGAAGATCTCACTTTAGATGTCTCCGGCCACATTCTGTGTGCGAATATGTCAAATCCCAGAAGAGCAAAGGATATACATGAGGTAACCATAATTGGATACATTGTATAGTGGGACGCCCTTGCTACCAAAACTTGATACTATTTTGTTATTTAACAAGATTTTTTGGCCAATCCTCTGTGCAGAGCTACTGCTGCAAAAGGGCTCAATAGTCCTCCACCTCACTACTGCATGTCCTGCATTCCCCTCCACTATCCCCCCCCCCTTCCAAAACCTCTCCACTCGCACAGGCCTCGCCTGGGCCAATCTGGGTCAGGCCCATAGACAGTCTGGCCCATTGCAGATTAAACTTTCAGTGATAGTTACAGTTGGGTGATTTCCATGTATTCACTTCCCTTAAAATGCCACAGCCCAGCTGTCCAACTCATACCCAGATCAAGACGGACAAGCACCCACCCATGATATGTGAACATATAACTAAAACTCATCTTTGGACAAAACCAGGACCCACCCTGCTGCCAAAATGTCCATGGTTACAAATAGTAACATATGAATGACATATCATCACATGTTGCAGCATAACATAGTAATATGTCTAAACAAAGATGTTTGAACCACAATCCCAACCCACCATAATGTCTACATGTCAACTCAAACCATCAACAAGATGCCAGGTGGATCTTATAGATTCAGGTTTGGGTAGAAAACCGTAAAACTCTGGCTTATTCACTTTTATTTTGTATACATGATATCAAATGGATTGCAGGCCCGTAGCCAGCTTTTCTCAGAGGGGGGTTCGTTTTATGACTATTATTTTTTTTCCAAGGGTGGGGGGGTTCGTTTTCTGCTAAAATGCAAATTTTTTTGATTTATTATCATATTTTACATTAAAAATGAGAGAAATGTTCCTCCAAGGAGGGGTTCGTACGAACCCCCCGAACCCCCCCTGGCTACGGGCCTGGATTGAATATGGAGAAGATGAAAGGAATTATTGGGCGAGCAAGAAACAAAAAGATCTCTGACTATGATCATGATGCGATGCTATATGGCCACCATCCTTCAGCACATCTCAGGGGTTGCCCTGGCCTATTAGATTTAGTTGCCAATAAGATGTCAATTTCCAATATTAGGTGCAATTTTCAGTATATTCCTACATGCGTTATGGTAAAAATGAAAGCAACATTGTAATAATATTATAGTTGCCAAATAAGGTTAACTGTAGCCATTTGTGGCCTGGTGCCTTTATAGAGCAACCCCTGCTACTGCGACCTAGATTTTGATCATACCACCAGTGCACTGCCCCCCCCCCCCCCATGCCCGCCGTCAATGGCTTGACCCTAGCAACTAGTGCAATCCTCAGTAGCTCTGTGGTATGTTCCCTGCTTTGAGTGTGAGGGGTCCAGAGTTCTATCCCCACAGGGGACAGGCCTTACTTTTCTAAATACTTCTTATTTATTGACCACATTCCAAATTGAATACAAGAAAGGGTTACCTATTTTATCTCTATCTTATTATTGACCATTCAGTTATTTAGAAATAGAAGATACAATGAAATGCTATGTATAGTTCATAAATCAAGTCCAATGAATAAAAAATATCACTCATATTGTTAGAAAAACCACAATAAAATTTACCATAACTGAAGAATGTAACCAGAACGTTCTATAACTTGTTTGTTTGTTTGTTTGTTTGTTGGGGTAGTTTAACGTCCGGCCAACCCTTATGGGTTCTTTCCAGACTGCACAAGGTAATACTTTTCAGCTTATTTTACGCCACAAGGGCGGTGACCAAATATATGATATGGTTTAGGAGAAACCCGCCACCGGGTGCGATACCCTACTCGTTGCGAAGAGTGGCAAGGGGTCTTTAGTGTGCAATGTCCCATAGAAAGGACACCACACACCCGGCCTTTGATGACCCTGTCGGGAGCACAGGGTCTATAACATTACAGTGCGACGTCGCAATGGGAGGTTGCAGCAACGTTATTGGGAGCCATCAAAATAACGTAACAAGAACCAAAACAGCACCAAACAGAATGTTGCTGCAACGTTATAATAACGTCATGTGCTTGCCTGGGCGTATACTAGAAACAGAACTACTGAAATACATATAGTTTGAAGATTATAATGCTGGCATTACTGAGAAAAGTGGAACGAAAAAAACACTTTTCTGATCGATATGTATTGAATCAACCTGGTCAAAAAAGAGTGTAGAGAAGGTCGGCGGCCTAAGGCCAGCCTCCCAATAAAGACACAGCCCAACCAAACCACCATGTGTGCACACATTTTCCAACAAATGTCCATACTTGACACCGAATCTACAGTGGGACTAATCCAACAACCTAACATGACCATGTTGACATGTTTTGCACTGCCATATCTGATAATATCAGGACATATCAGTTACATAACACATTGATATAGCACCAGGGGTTGTACATACAGTATCTACTGCACAACAGGGTGTTATGCCACACTGTCTAATGCAAGACACCCACAGGATGATGAAATACACCCAGATAATCCTCAACGTAACCCATCCCTAGATACACAAAGTGTGTGGCTGGCCTACAACCTAATCACTGACTCCAACCCTATTCCACTCACAATACAACTTACAATAAGCCATGCATGAGTTCCCTGAGACATGACAGGTGAAGTGGGTCAGGGGGAGTAGTGCAACAGGGATAAATGTTAATGTAGGTCAAACCTTAAAAGATTTGTTGCGTTGGGCAAGTGCTATGAGTTTGGCTTCCGGTGACCCTGATCCTTGTGTCCCTCAATAGTGGTGGCCCCCTTAGTGAAACTCGTACTGGGCATATTCAACTGCCTCCCTAACCAGCCTTCCTTTGACTATGAAGCAAGCTGCTGTACATAGATTAAGTATTATGCAACAGGGATAGAACAAAGGCTGATGCAATACACTTCATGCAGGTATTGCACAAGCCAGCTCTGCACTTAACAAGGCTTTATTTACTGAAGCACCAGAAGTTGTACATAAATTACCTATTGCAAAAGAGGGTGCAACACAGTCTGATGCAAGACACCAATAAGTTGATGAAATCCACTTCACAGAGACAGTATATATAAGGGCTCTAGATCTGAGCTTCTGGGAAAACCTCTCAACCATCCAAGGAGGATCCAGTAACCAGGATCTTAGGATCAACCGGAGGAGTTACAATCATGAGTGCTACTGAAAGAGTACCTCCTCATCACTTCTAACAGTGGACACTAAAGCCTGAGGAGGAACCCCCCAACAGGATTTATTCTAAAAAGACTTAGTATATCACTGCAATCAGGTAGGCAGCTCACTGTTAGTATTTGCTTATTATCTGGAAATATTGATGTACAGTTAGAAACCTGAAGACTTAACATTATATCCAATGTTGCCAAGTGCTTGTCTTTAGAAATGGGGCTTGCCATATCACTGTGGTTATTCTGACATCATAACCATGCCAAAAGGGCCACTCTGAATGGCTGGACTGGCAATAATCTTCAATTTTAAACTTGTGCACAATGGAAAGCAATGAGCATTAGTAGTCTCCTAAGCTATCCCCCTCAAAAAGAGTAAGTCAACCTTTTCATCATGATGGGGTTCTGGTCATGCGATTTCTCCATTTTTACCAGACATGCTCTGTCACTGCAGCTGGTGCGTGTGGTCCAACCCAACACTCTCAGCAACCAACTGTTAAGCCTCCAGCAATTCATACTGTGAATCAGGTAGAGCGTCAACTCCACCACTGTCTATATCTTGACCTGTTGCTAAAGATAACCGGATAATCACACTTCAGATGTAAGCTGATATATCTGGGATTTAATTTTTTTTATTCAGTTTATTCACAGCTGGTATGTGTGGGTGAGATCAAGTTTCACAAACCAGACTCCACCTTCCAACTTAGTGAACAGGTGGTCTGGGGTCGGCAGTGGGTTAATCTCCTTCCGCAGAGATATGTTGACAGTGACCTTTTAGTCCTGACAGACCAACAAGCAGCCATCAAGCTTAAGGACAGCTACTACTGCGACCCCCACTGAAAGTAGCACACTGGTTCCACAATCCGAGTATCCTGTAGGTGCTTGTACTCAATGTCCAACTTACTCTGCATGTAGTAGGACACAAGTCGGGGTTTCATAAGAATTGGTGCACTGTCAGGCTCCACTTCCACATGAGCCTTAAACCCCTTAAGTCTCCTAGGTTCCTCCCAGAACAGGCTGGGAAACCACTGCTTCACCGCCGCTACTTCACCAACGTGGTACACCAGGTGCTGCTGTGCGAGCTTCTTCCAGTTCGATCGCAGCTGGTTTAACCAATTACGGCCTAACAATACTGGCCGCTTACCTGCTATAACCAGTAACAGGAAGTAACAGGTCTGTCCCTTGTAGACGACCTTAAGCTCTGCCTCGCCTGTCAGAGTGATGACCTCACCAGTGAATGTCCAAAGCTTGACCTGTGAATGTTGGAGCACCAGTGGAGAACCCCAGTCGCACGGCTGATTCTCCTTGATTACCGAAAAGGTCACTTCCAAGTCCACCTCCATATCCAGGTCGACATCGTCGACACTCACAGTCACTTGCCACAGTGGCAAACCATGACTCATATTCGCCATGAACATGGAGTAGGCACCCAACGTCTGTATTTGTAGGATTCATCATAGACAAGACCAGGATTACTTGATAATTAGCTTAAATCTTCCAGTGTGTTCACAAACATGCCTGCGTTCGGGAGGCCGCCATTACCGCTACTTACAACAGGAAGTGACCTTTGACCCTGCCGGGTCAGGGAATGTTAACCGGCGGCGTTTCTCGCCTCAATACACTACAGTATTGAATGTATTGAAACTTTTTTTCCAGTTGTTATCTGAACTCTGATTGGTTAAAAGTCATTACAATTATCAGCAGGGAACAAATTCCCAAAATACAGTTGTTATCTGAAATCTCATAATGTCATGTCGACAAACGTCGTAATATTGCCAACGAACGTCGTAATAATGTCCACGGACAGCGTAATAACGTTGACTAGAAACAGAACTACAGGGCCCGACGGCTCGTAGCTCCGTAGGTTGATTCCCAGCAAACACATGACGTAAATGCAACGTTGTGTATTAGTTGCATTTTGGTAATGTTGTGATAGTACGTACCTGCAACGTTGCTGCAACCTCAAAGTACAACGTTACATCACAACATGCAAGCAACATAAAATAAATACGTTGCTGATACGTTGCAGTTTAGACGTAATTTTTATCACGTTGTGTACCGTTGTCTGTACGTTTTTTTATGCACGTTGTATGCATGTTGTGACTTTACCAAAAGGCAACCTGCAGCTGTGTGTGTTTATGGGAGGAAATGGTTGCATAACACGTTGCATAACACATCTGATAAGGCGCAGGAAACATAGGGGGCTATGGAAGTAGGTCAGTCTCCAGAAGAATGACCAGTAAGTCAGTAGGTTTAAATCTGCAGAAGGAAGAGGACATACGTTTTTACCTAGCCAAGGAATTAGGTGAGGTTGATTCTGATGGCATCATTCATTACAATATTACGGCCTAGTCGTCCCTGAATCCTTCTGTATATTATAGTTTTTCATAGTTACTATGAGAAACAGTACCAATAGAAATTATTACCAAATGCCAAACTAATTCAAAGCTGGTTATCAAGGATCACCGGCTTAGATGGAATCATGGAATCACGGTGCAGGGGTCAGTTTGGGTAAAGAATAAGGGCTGGGAAATCACGGGATAAGATCAGGGAAATGATGGGAAATTAGGGCAGGGAAATCACAGGAATAAGGGCAGAGAAATCACGAGAATTTGGGGAGGGAATTCACAGAAATAAGGCTAGGGAATTTACGGGAATAAGGCCAGGGAAATCACTGCAATCATGTTTTTACTGTATGCAGAGTCTGTATTTTACCACAGGCCTCAGCTACGACCAGAGAACACATTTCAGTAGTTAATAGAATTTGCAAAATGTTGACCCTACATTGTGTTTCGCTCCCCTTTAATGCCACCTTTAATGCAGTGTCACAAACCACAGGATAGGTTATGTAACACAACCCAGCCTTCTCCATATATAGAGTATTAAGGGACATTATGTATAGCTGCCTATATTGTTTTGATTTGCAAAAAAAATTGTGCACATTTAACTGTAGATTATATGATATGAAGAAGCATAAAAGTTAATTTCAGATATATTTGATTTACACATGCTTGACTTGAACATACATTTTCATTGTGACATAACGTTTCTAACACTTTCTATCTTCAGAAATCATCCACTTTGGAGTAATGATGTTTGCAACAACAGTCATGAATCTCTTGTTACATAGAATAAGAGAGGAATTTGTTACTATTTGAATAAAGTACAAATAAACCTAATGTTATGAACAACGTTGTAGCAACGTTGCTGGGAGTCTACAAATTTACGTTGTCACAACATAAATGAACAACGTTGTAGCAATGTTGAATGTACAACGTTGCTACAACGTTGTCAAAAGGTTGTACAATTCATTATGTACAACGTTGTCACAACGTTTCTGGGAGTCTACATTTTTACGTAGTGACAACGAAAAATTGCAACGTTGTTGCAACTAAAACGCAACGTTGTTACAACGTTGTAGCAACGTGATTTTGTTTGCAGGGTTAGAACACACTGTCATAATTATCTAATCATCCCTAATCATCAACTTAATTTACCTCATGAGTTAGATTAAATATTTGGACGCTAATCGTGATTAAGGGGGATGTAATTAAGATTAGACCAATGAGATTGGTTGTTTCATATGCTGTAGGGTGAGTTACAAGCCGTTTCTGTTAATTATGATTAGTACTAATTACCTAACTTAATTACGGACGTTCGACATGATTAGCGAAGCTACGAGCCGTCGGGCCCAGAAATACATATAGTTTGAAGATTATAATGCTGGCATTACTGAGAAAAGTTGTAACAACTTTTCTGACTCCCATTGAAATGCATTAATTGAGTCAACCTGGTCAAGAAAAAGTGTAGAGAAGATCGGCGGCCTAAGGCCCGCCTCCCAATGACCAACAATACCGGTAAGTCAATTTGATGAGAAAAAAATTGTATCAATAACAATGTTGCCTGTTGCCAATGGCAATGAGTGTTTGCTGATCTGTGTTGGTGCAGACTGCAGTGTCAGTCACTCTCATTCTATCAGCCAAAATCCCTATACTGTGGGGAATGCTGCCATCTAATACAGTAATACTGCCAGATCAATCTGTATAAAGATAGTAGTTTGTCTAAGTGCTGCCAGACGTTTGTAACCTGTGGCGGTTGACAGTGCTGACAGTGCTGACAGCAGACTTGACAGTGACAGATCACAACGGCCCCTTCGCCGTCCCGACAACGTGACGTCAGAAGTCGAACCGACGTCACCACTCGCATCGCCCGACCCTACCAGCTAAAGCAGGGCAAGTCGGCTGATCTTTAGATAATATTTACTCCTAAATGTTCAAAGGATACCGTGAAAGTCGTCTTCTAGGCCATTTTAGGCAGTGAATATCTCGGTTTGTCAAAATATTTCTCTCGTCTCCGCTCCGGCCAGGCTCGAGCCCCGGATGTTATCCGACGTCGTCCGTCCGCCATTTTGGTTCGGCTCACAAAGGAGCGCAGAGACATGAGGAAAATATCACGGTTTACAACTAGCACTGGGATCTCATCACTGTATTGAGGAGACACATCGACTTAGATACTGCCCATGCTGAGGTGAGTGAAACAGTTTTATTGTGAGTGTTGTTTTGTGGGTGCGGGAAGGGGAAATTCGCATCGAGCCTACGGGCGGGGGGATGGCGGACAGCGCGGAATGTGAGGCCGAGAGTAGAGGGTCGAGAAAAGGTGCAAAACGGCTGAAACGTACCAAATCTGCACTCAAAATCACAAACCAGGCCAAGTCTTGTCTCTAGTAACGTGTATGTCAGTTTGTGTTGGGAGGTTTGCATGTCGTCCTCGGAAACGAGTTGTGTTTACATGTTCCGCAGTGGTGAGTCGGCCGAGTGGCTTCGCGGCCATGGAGCCACTTTCGAGTGTTGAGAATGAGGTCAAACACGTCACGTCGTTTGGGAACGTCATAGGACCGAAATGACGGACAGAAAGGAGAATGTGTGTTTGTTTCTCACAATCTTCACTCTCCAAACTGGCCATTGTGACCAAGGACCTATCAGGCGTCATTGAGGCCCGCATTGAGGTCGACTTTGGCAAGGGGGAGTCCGTTGTCAGGGTGGCAGGTGGCTTCAGGCACCGACTTGCTGCTGTGTTACTGTTGGTGTTACCTTACTTACATGGCTGCTCTCATAACATATGAGCATGATTGAGTGTATAATAGTACAATTTTCATGTTTTCCAGGTCAGAATGGTTTCCCAAATCAAATGTGCAACATGCACCCATTGTCATAAATGTGCATAATTCTGCAGCTGGTTGTACAATTTTTGAAATGTATCTATAGCTACATCCTTAGTCAGTGGGTGATGGTGCAGTATTTACACGCTTGTAAGTGAGTGTACAAAATGAAACCTTAATTTTGGACAGTGCAGGAGCAGTGACTATCTCAGGGCTTCCCAAAATATACCAAGATCACTGACCTCTCCTTGTATAGGGATGAAAGTTCTCCACTTTTTTCCTGAATTTCCAGTTTATCTGTGACAAATACTTTTTTTTACCAAATATCTTTCTTTGAAGCAAAATTAGGAACTTATACAACAAATTTCTCCCCTCTATCATATGTGCATGGGTGAGCAAAACACACCTGCTTTTTCTGTCTTTGCCATATTTGATGTGTCTAGACTATCCAGTCGTCCATATTTCTGCCTTCAGTCAGTTTCAGTTAAAACTGGAGTGTACTGTTCCTATATGCTGTATGCAGAAATCTTCCAGTTTCGCTAAAACCTTGACCAAAGAGGTCATGATCATGTTAGAACTCACCCCGTGGGGGACCGGGTAAGAATAGGCCCTCAGTAGCCCCTGCTGATCGTATGAGGCGACGATAGGGGGGACCCTGCACTGACCAAGTGGTTTTTGGGTTCAATTCCCGGTCAGTGCTTGGTTCACCAAGGGATGAGGTACAGCAAAAATGATCGCTGGGTTTTGATCCCCTGCTGTTTGCCCGCCCTGTCACCTTCATCTCATAGATTCGATCACCAAAGACAGAATTCGTCCCAACTGGTTTTCGCCGTGAAAATGACCCTGGCTGTCGGTATGGCCTAAAACACCCAACACCCATCCCCCCCCCCCCCCCTCATGTTAGAACTCTGCAAAAACATAAAGAATGAATACATATTCAGTGTTCAAAATTAAGTATTTATTTTGTGCGCCATCCAGGCGCACAACAGTCAGAAGTATGCACCCGGGACCTTGCCAATGCACACCCCTAATATATAGGTATGTCTATTCATTTAAAAAAGGTGCACACACCGGGTGCACACACCCGAAATTCGTGCACCCGGCCGCAGAAATGTGCGCGCCGGGCGCAGGGTGCACCCTTAATTTCAAACACTGATATTTGGTCTTCTGCAGTCTGTTCAACCTAAGTTAGTGTAGTAGATTAAAGTGAAAAAAAATACCTTGCCTAACATGATCAGAACAGGTGAAACTTCTATGGATGGGTCACACCAAGCTGACACATGAACACCTCAAAGCAGCCTTTGAACTAAAGGTCTAATTTTATGCATCCACTGCATTGGCGCCCAGATCCTGAAATTCTGCACCTGGGCATATTTCTATGTGTCCATGAGTATAAAGAGCTAGGTGAAATAGTGAAACAAAGGAAGCTTTGTTTGTTTGTGGGATTTGTTTAACATCCGGCCAACCCTTCAGGGTTCTTTTACCAGACTGCACAAGGTAAAGCCCTTCAGCTAGTTTTACGCCACAGGGGCGGTGACCGAATGTATGAAATGAGGTGCCTATTTGTAGCAGTGGGACCCAATGCCCTCTTTATAGAAGCACCATCCATGTTCACATATTTGAAAACCATCCACCCGGCTTCAGAAATATGCGTTGTGAGCACAGGGCCCATGCTTAATTTCGACACAGGGCCCATGCTTGATGTGACTGGATGGGATATCATGTGTACCTTGGATATATAACTCAGTTAGGCAGCACTTTAAAGAGGGCATTTGGTCCCACTGCTTCAAATGGGCACCTCATCTTACAGATTTGATCTAGCCCTTGTGGCTCAAAACTAATTGAAAAGCATTTCCTTGTGCAGCCTGGAAAGAACCCTGAAGGGTCAGCTAGATGTTGAATGACCCACATCCCCTGTGGGGATCCAGGGTGGGGGTTCCTTCGGGAGCCTCCTGGGAAGAATAGGTCCCCAGCAGCCCCTTGCTGTTCGTAGAAGGCGACAAATGGGGGGACCAAACTCAGTAGCCCTTTGGTAGAGTGCCCACTCTGAGTCTGGGAGGTCTTGGGATTTATCCCTGGCCGAGTCACACCAAGACTTTAACAATGGTACTAGTGGTCACTGCTTGCCTGGCACTCGGTATAAAGTAAGAACCACAAAACATAACTGGTCAGCCTGGTGTCAGTATAATGTGACTAGGTGGGGTATTGTGTGGGCCTATGACATGATATCTCAGTGTGGCAGCACTATAAAGAGGGCATTGGGTCCCACTGCTACAGATAGGTACCTCATTTCATAGATTCGGTCACACACCCCCCACCCCCCCCCGGCGTAAAACTATCTGAAAAGCTTTACCTTGTGCAGTCTGGTAAAGGAACCCTGAAGGAATACTAGCCTGACTGAAGATAGGTCACAATAGACTAGCATCTAGACACCTGAAAGGAAAGGGTGTGTGTGTGTGACAGGACACCGTGTCTGTTTACAGTGAGATGTGTACAAAATTTCACACTGAATGTCTGACACTTCCATATTCAGGGTTCTTCCTAGAAAAAGTTTTTGAGTATCAAAAGCCCCATTATGTATATCCTTAGGGGGGCATTTTTGGAAAGTCATGGAGGTTGGTGACTATCTTAATGAATTTTCTGTAATTTTAATGCGGGAAATGGCCCCCTCTAGGCCTTCATAATGCGGGAATTAAATTCCTCATGTGGGAATCCCGCATCCCGCACCCCTAGGGAGCCCTGCATATTTCTCACTTTTGCAAGCACAAACTGAGGATATGTATGTATTTCTTCCCTGTATGATATTGACAAAAAAAATAGTAATGCTCCTCTCCTAGCAGTAGGAGGAAAAAAGTGTTTATGGAGAAAAAAGGGGGAAAAAACCCCAGCTGCCAAGATGACCATAACATTCATCACCTGGTCCACCAAAAACAATTATTTTTTTATCATGGCCTCACTCTGAAAAGGCCTTGAGGACACCACTGGGAAGCTACTGGAAAGTGGCAGTCTGCAAAGAGCAGGTCCAGTCTGAAATTTCCACAACAGCATTTAAACATTTTGAAAATGGAGCATTGTGTTGGTCTTGAAATTAGCTTGGGAGCCTTATGTGTTTTCTTTTAATCTTTATTGCTTATAGCCATCCTGTTTGAGTAATCCTTTGGGGATCATGGGCAGGGATACTTTGGGAACTTCATGCAACAAATGTTTCCCCAGTGGTCCCTTGCTGCTCATAGAAGGTAACAAATTTGGAGATCAGACTTGGTGCCCTGAAGGGACCCTGGGTGGGGGTTCCTCGGGAACCTAGAAAGAATAGGTTCCTAGCAGACCCTCGCTGATGATTAAAGGCGACAAATGGGGAGACCAGATAGATAGCCAGTGTCCAAAATTTAGCTAAAATCATATGCACCCACTGGGTGCACTGTTCGTAGAGCTGTGCACCCAAATTTTGGTGTTTGCATCCTCCTGATATATAGTAATGATAAAAGCCCTGAAAAGTGTGCACATGACGGGTGCATAGCTTAAAAAGTTGCACACCCGGCCGTGAAAATGTGCGCGCGGGACACAGGGCGGAAGCACCAAAATACTAGGGGAGGTTTGCTCACCTGAAGACAGCAATTCTTTTGTTAGGCCTTACTGGTCTGCCTGGTATCAGTATAATGTAATTGGGTGAGGTATCATATAGGTCTATGCCATGATATCTCAGTGGGGCAGCACTATAAAGAGGGCATTGGGTCTTACTGCTACAAATTCAGTGGTGGACATAAGTTCAAAAAAACCCAGGGGCCAGTCGAGCCCCTAGCATCCCAAATCTAGGGGCCCTTGCATAAACTAATCTTGTTATTCATAATTTTCTAGGGGCCCCTAGCCCAGAAAATCTAGGGGCCCATTTTTTAAGGGCTGGTTATGTCCACCCATGGAGTAAAACTAAATAAAAAGCATTACCTTGTGCAGTCTGGTAAAAGAACACTGAAGGTTTGGTCAGACATTAAACTAATCCAATAAACAAACAAATCTGATGTCTTACACTCGAATGGATGCAGTAAATGGGGCCAGGTTCACACTCTTTTGGACTGTGCACCTGAAATATTCATGAAAGAAACCATTAATTTAGGATACTGAATAAATGCATAACTATGAAGACTGCAAGTGATATAAACCCTAACCCTTCTAGTTCTATGGAAACAGGATAAGTAGTTTGTTAATATAATTGGTGATGGCTAAAGGAGATGTGTTAAGAAAAATGAAGGAAAATGTTAGATTTCAGACAGATTTTCGCTACCAGAAAATAGCCAGGCTTGTAGGAGTTTGGAGTTACTTAACCAGTGGGCTAGTTAAGATAACTTAGTGTATGGCAAGAAATGCTGTTTTGCTCGGTTAGATATTGGAAATTCTGTCTTTGTTAGGTGAGCGGAAGCCGTTCCAATGACAATGGCTGAGCTGCCGGATCCCAGCCCGCACATCAACAAGATGTCGCAGGTAAGAAGAGTTTTTTGGCTTGCCAATTTTATAATAGTGGCAGTAGGATAAAACATTTTCCTCAGTGCCTGGATGATCTTAACAGGACTAACTCCTACACAGGGTTAAGTTTAAAGGACCTTTCCCTCACTAACATTTTCTGAAAAATACGATGCTGAAAAGATTTTGAGTAAATGGACCCAGGAACATTTATTCAATGGAGATTTCTATACTCAAATCATGTTACTAGGGATAGTGAGTGAGTGAGTGTTGGGTGTTTTACACCGTCCCAACAGCCAGGGTAATTAACTGGTAATGTTAGTAGGGATATCCTAGCTGAATGGTAAACTGGGTAGAGGTAGTTACAATACCCAGCGCACGTAAAATGATATTCTCCTTTTTTTATTCAAGATAAACCCATTTGGGTCCTCTGTTTTAAGTAAACAGCTCATACCTATCAATGTCAAGAATGTGGCCAGAAATGTATTTCCTTACTTCCCGTTGCTACCATATTAAACAAGGGGGAAAGTATTCCAATAACACAATTTCTTAAACAAAGATAAAGTTTGATGAAGCTGTCCGGTTGAGGGTTAAAATAAGCAAAGCACCTGGCCAATATTTTCACCCTTAGAATACAAGTCTACTGCTCAAGTGCATAGTACTGATGATCAATGCATGAAAAACAAACTCTTATATCCTGCAAGCAGGGCATCATTAACATTGGAAGAAAAAAAGTGAATAGAGAAACAGCGTGCCTGACAAGATCAGAACAGCTAAGGTCACACTAAGCTGACACATGAACATCTCCTGAAAGGTGAAGGTGCTCCAATATGTCAATGGTGTAACACCAATCTATAGAGCACAGCATCTTGAAGTGTAAGAAGACAGAAGACAGAAGATGGTCAAAAGATACATCCCCAAAACAGACCTCCATGGGGACCCTGGGAAGAATAGGTTTCTAGCAACTCCTTGCTGATCGTTAGTGGCAACAAATGGGGCGATTGATTTGCCTTGAATTGCGACCTGTGTCAGGGGAGGAAGTGATCCTGGTTTCATGAGGATGACTGAAGAGGTACTCTTCTTTCTGTTCAACACTCCACTTTGGCTGGACAGACCAAGCCCTAGAAAAGTTCTTTAAACAAAATGGCTCATAACATCTCCCCTGTTGGGATCTGGGATGGGGGTTCCTTTGGGAGCATCCTGGAAAGAATGTGTCCCCAGCAGCCCCTTGCTGTATGTAGAAGGCGACAGATGGGGACACCAGACCAGTCTATAATAAAGGTGGATGTGGAGACTCTTGAAATAATAACACAACTCCTTCCAGGATTTGGTGTGGGGAAAATGGAATTCACCCTAAGTTGTGTACATGGAGATAGTAAGGGACAGTGACATGTGACCTAGCTGTCAGACTCGGTCGCACGGTTGAGTGCCTGATTCGCGTCTAGGAGGTCTTGGGATTTATCCCTGGCTGAGTCACTGCTTGCCTTGCACTTTGTATAGAGTAAGAACCATGAAACATGACTGGTTGGCCCAATGTCAGTATAATAGGACTGGGTGGGGTATCATGTGGGCTTATGACATGATATCTCAAACTTTACCTTGTGCAGTCTGGTAAAAGAACCCTAAAGGGTTGGCCGGATGTTAAACTAACCCAACAAACAAACTCCTAGCATCTACCACCTACATTAAGAGCTGGACAAATTATGTAACACCATGATCAGATATGTACATGCTTAATGAACACCTGATACTGGAACTTGGCGGTGGCTAGGGCTAATCAAGGGATATCTTGTCATTGCTCAAGTATACCTCCCTTATATTCTTGGTGTGTACCTAGCTATATATCCACAGCTCTGCACATCCACTCGTTTGACTTGATGGTGGATGAGGAACAAGGGTGATGAAGAATCATCCTTACCAAGGGTTTTTATTCCCTTTTTTCCCCGTGGGGATCCGGGGTGGGGGTTCCTTAAGGAGCTTCCTGGGAAGAATGTGTCCTCAGCAGCCCCTTGCTGTTCGTAGGAGGCGACAAATGGGGAGACCAGACTCAATAGCCCAGTTAGTAGAGTGCCCGCTTTGAGTCTGGGAGGTCTTGGGATTTATCCCTGGCCGAGTCACACCAAAGACTTTAACAATGGTAGTGGTCCTTGTTTGCCTGGTACTCGGTAAAAAGTAAGAACCACGAAACATGACTGGTCGGCCTGGTGTCAGTATAATGTGACTGGGTGGGGTATTGTGTGGGCCTATGACATGATATCTCAGTGTGGCAGCACTATAAAGAGGGCATTGGGTCCCACTGCTACAAATAGGCACCTCATTTCATAAATTCGGTCACCGCCCCTGTGGCGTAAAACTAGCTGAAAAGCTTTACCTTGTGAAGTCTGATAAAAGAACCCTAAAGGGTTGGCCGGACGTTAAACTAATCCCACAAACAAACAATTATTCCCTTTCCCATAAAAAGAAACTGATGCTGGACTCTGATCCTGGTACTCATTGGCCCAAGATGATTGTACTGAACTCAACTGACCCTTCTGATCATCTTACTGACCTGTCCCCTTTTCTCCAAGGCATTAACAGAATAGCTGGTGCAGGGATCTTCCTAGGCATGTGGGATTCCCGCACCAGAATTTTAATTGCTGCATTTGGTTAATTTTTAGTGGGCAATTCCCGCATTAAAAATCACAGAAACTATTATAAAAGATACCAAAAAAGCCCACGATTTTCAGAGATGCCCCCCCTATGGATTAGCTGAATGGGGTTTTTGATACCCAGATAAGTTTTCTAGGAAGATCCCTGCTGGTGCTGTTACAGACATCAAGAAATTGCAGACTGGACAAATTACAAATTCCAGGCAAAAAGGCCCATGCTGACAACCTACTGCATGCTAGTATGCTAGCCAATGTCAGTATTAAAGCTTCACCTCACAAGGATGGGGGTTCCTCTAGGAACCTCCTGGAAAGAATAGGTTCCTAGCAGCACTACAAAGAGGGCATTGGGTCCCACTGCTACAAGTAGGCACCTCATCTGATTGAGTTGATCACTGCCCATGTGGTGTAAAACTATCTAGAAAGCATTACCTTGTACAGTCTGGTAAAAGAACCATGATGAGTTGGCCAGATGATAAACTAATCAAACAACCAACCAATCTCAACTCTAGTAAAGGAGTTATCTACACGAGGGAACTGAGGAATGTTGATGAAGACGGAAACCGTTTGCAACAGAAACTGAATTGTAAACAACAATACATGTATACAGTGTTCAAAATTAACCTTATAATTCATGCGCCTGCCGGGTGCATATATGCTTAAAGTATGCACCTGGGACCTTTTCCATGCACTCCCCTCGTATATAGACATTATAAGCACCCGGAAAAAGGTGCACACACCGGGTGCAAACCCCCGAAAATCGTGCACCCGGCCGCGGAAATGTGCGCGCCGGGCGCAGGGCGCACCCTTAATTTCGAACACTGGTATAGTTCATGTACATCCTCTATTCCCCCAAGGAAAAAGGCTAATGGCCAAGCCTCAAAGAAGCCCATGCAGTGTCCGGAATTAAGGATATATTTTGTGCACTCAATGGGTGCGCAAGTTGTAGAATTGTGCACCTGGAACAGTTTCTGTGTGTACATTCATATAAGAGAGTATATGGTTGAAAAAGCATGCACCAGCGGGTGCACAGATTTTAAATTCATGCACCCTGCAGCAGAATCATGCATCTCAGGTGCAGGGTGCACCCTTTATTTCGGACACTGCTATGCCAACTGACTGCCTGTCAAAGGCAGAAAATATCTCTTACACTTGTCAAAAATAAATATCAGCATCTCCATGCAGTAACTTGGATGAGGCTAAGACCGAGGTTGCTGTCAGCCAGAGCCAAAGCCATTGCTTAAGAACCAACACCAGGAGTAGATCTGTTGTGGCATAAAACAAGCTGCAAAGCTTTACCTTGTGCAGTCTGGTAAAGGAACTCTAAAGAGAGTTGGTCGGACGTTAAAGTAACCCAACAAACAATCTTGTTCATCCACCATGATGGCAGGAAGATCACTTATTCAGTGGAATAATAAATGTCTTAAAAATAATTTTAATGAACCTAAAATGATAACAGAGAAACATCCCAACCTGCCTTCTGCGGTTCATCCTCATGCTCGTCCTCTCCAAGGAACTCACTTGAAAGAAACAGATGATCCGGCCTTTAGAAACCTCCACATGTACAATACCTATAGTCCAGATCTGGAAAGACACCCTGGTGGTTCCTCTATTCTGAGTGAACAGGATATACTCCATAGCCCAATACATTTGAAAACCTGCTTGCTGAACTGCCTGTAGGGATTCTTGGAAATGGTCTTTGACAAGATCCTAACCTTCAAACCTCACATTGAATACTTGATGAGAAAATGCCTAAAGCTAGTATAGGCCATGAATCTCCTGAAAGTACTGTCCATCACAGAATGGGGTGCTGATCGAGAGATCCTGCTGACTCTGTACAAAGCATACATCCAGTCAGGGATGGATTAAGGTTCTTTGGTATACATACCAGTCAACAGGGAAATCTTACTTGGACAAACTAAACCCCAACCAAAACCAGGGCTTAAGAATATGTCTTGGCGCTTTCAGAGCATCACCAGCCCAAAGCCTACACATGGAGGGCAATGTTCTACCTTTACATTTAAGGAGGGAAAAATTGTCCTTACAATATGCAATAACTATATTCCGCACACATAACAGCGACTTGTTCCGGCTAAATTAAAGGGTGGCCAAACCATTCTCTTGCCTCTGCTAAATCTGTGATCAGAGAAGCAGAGATACCTCTGAACATCGTCAGAGAAATAAGACCATCAAAGAACCCACCATGGTCTCAGAGTAAACCTGTGGTCATCCTGGAACTATGCAATAACAAGAAGAATGAAACCAACCCCTCTACTTTCAGGAACAAATAGCCAAGGAAGGAAATAGAGTCGGTTATGCAGTGCATACAGAGTATGGGGACCTGACGGGTGCCCTTCACAGCCAAGCCAGCATTTTTACTGCTGAAGCACGTGCTCTGGCACGTGCACTAGCCTGGATCAAATTATCAGGACACAGAAAGTTTATTATCTTCTCAGACTCAAAGTCCTGTTTACGAACTATCCGACAACATCAGCATGACAATCCCATATTCAGAGATATCCAGCAAAGTCACACCAACCTGAAGTGAAAAGAAGTGTTTTTCTGTTGGCTACTTAGCCACATTGGAATCTCGGGTAATGAAAGGGCAGACCAAGCAGCCAAAAGGGCCTTGGTTCTAGACCCTGAGGTTGCTAGAATTCCACACACAGACTTGCTACCACTAAACAAAACACAAATGCGATCTAAGTGGCACAAACAGCAGAACAATCTTCTACACTCTGTCGCCCTGTGGGGGTCTGGGTAAAAATAGGACCTCAGTAGCCCCTGCTGATCGAACAAGGCGACGATAGGGGGGACCCTGCACTGACTAAGTGGTTTTTGGGTTCAATTCCCGGTCAGTGCTTGGTTCACTAAGGGATGAGGTACAGCAAAAATGATTGCTGGGTTTTGATCCCCTGCTGTTTGCCCGCCCTGTCACCTTCATCTCATAGATTTGATCACCAAAGACAGAATTCGTCCCAACTGGTTTTCGCCGTGAAAATGACGCTGGCTGTCAGCACGGAGTAAAACGCCCAACACTCACTCACTCTACACTCTGTCCAACCCAAATTGTTAAGAGAAACGTGAGAAAAGCAAACAAGAGTGTCTGACAAGGTCAGAACAGGTGAAATTGGCCCGTCTTTGGATAGGCCACACCAGGCTGACACATGAACACCTCTTGAAAGGTGAAGGTGCTCCAATTTGTCAACAGTGTAACACATAACTAACGGTGGAGCACATCATATTGAAGTGTAAGAAGACAGATGATAGTCGCAAGCGGCATCTCCGAAACAGAACATCGATGAAGGACGTGTTTAACAACAACGGAAGTAAAAAGATCCTGCAATTCCTTCGATAATGCCAACCGATAGATAAAATCTAAGAAAGGATCCAAGAGTCTGGGATCCAGGGGCCACACTGTGCTCCCAACAAGGTCATCAAAGGCTGGGTGTGTGGTGTCCTTTCCATGGGACATTGCACACTAAAGACCCCTTGCCACTCTTCGCAACGAGTAGGGTATTGCACCCGGTGGCGGGTTTCTCCTAAACCATATCATATATTCGGTCACCGCCCTTGTGGCTTAAAAGTAAGCTGAAAAGTATTAGCTTGTGCAGTCTGGAAAGAACCCATAAGGGTTGGTCGGACGTTAAACTACCCCAACAAACAAAACAAACAAACAAACATCGGTTAGTCAATGGTTAGTCACGAGTTAGTTGATGGTTAGTCGATGGTTAGTGATGTAGTGTCCGAAATTAAGCTGCACCCTGCACCCGGCCAGGTGCATGTTTTTTTTGAGGTGTGCACCTGTAATGTGCACATTTTTCATATCTTTTACCATTGCCATATATCAGGAGGGTGCTTAGGCCGAATTTCGGATGTAAAGCTCCATGAACTGTGCACCCGGTGGGTGCATAAGTTTTTAGCTTAATTTCGGACACTGTCATGAGTTAGTCAATGCTTAGTCATGGGTTAGTCAATGATTAGTCAATGCTTTGTTACGGATTATTCAATGGTTAGTCAGTGGGTTAGTGAATGGTTAGTCATGGATAAGTCAATAGTTAGTCAATAGTTAGTCAATGATAGGGTTACTCATGAGTTAGTCAATTGTTAGTCACGGTTAGTCTATGGTTAGTCACTGGTTAGCCAAGGCTTAGTCACGGGTTAGTCAATGGTTGGTCATGGGTTAGTTAAAGGAAACCTTGCACATAAGTACATGCTCGTTATTTTGCTATGAAATCAGTGCAGCATGTCATTGACATCTGGTACTTTTAGTCTAAGAAGAATCTAAAGAAAATTCCTAATTTTGACACAACTAGGGGACCTTAAAAGACATGCATGTTATCTAATTTTTGAATCTAAAGAAAATTCCTAATTTTGACACAACTAGGGGACCTTAAAAAACATGCATGTTATCTAATTTTTTAAAGGGAAATCCCCATATTTGTGACGTCACACGGTGAGTTATTGGGCAACCCAATCAAATCAATCAAAGGGAATCCTCCAGTCTTAAAAATAAATGGAAAGAAAATTGAGGTTAGGCATAAAATATTTGTATCATTTATTGTAGTATTTACTACCCTTAACATATCCAATAACCTGAAATTCCCAATTTATTTTTAAAGGGATTCCCCTTTATTATGACGTAGCAAGGACAGAAATGAAAGAACAGAAATAAGGGAATTCCCGAATTTTCTCTTCTTTTCTTCATAATTCACTAATACTTCAATATTTCCCAATTTTCTCTTCTGAAATATTTTTAGAATCACAATGAGATGTCAACTGAATAAAAACTAGGTTTTTGAAAATTTATGTGCAAGGAACCCTTTAATGATTAGTCAATGATAAGTGAATGGTAGGGTTAGTCACGGGTTAGTCACCATAATAACAGATTCATATTGGTGCCTTTTTATAAGTATTACATGCAAATATCTACTGATAATTACTTTCAGCGTGATACAAGAACTACTTTTGGTAAATCACGTAAATAGGCGAAGTTCCCGTTATATTGTCAGTGTTCGAAATTAACGGTATAATTCGTGCGTCTGCCGGGTGCATATATGATATAAGTATGCACCCGGTACCTTGTCCATGCACTCTCCTGATATATAGGTATGATAAACAACTGAAAAGATGTGCGCACACCGGGCGCACATTCAATAAAATCGTGCACCCGGCTGCGGAAATGTGCGCGCCGGGCGCAGGGCGCACCCTTAATTTCGAACACTGATTGTAAGGGTATGAATGTGCTCTATAATGATAAAGTTAATTAACGACTTTACGTTATGGGCTTGTAGTGTGACTGGGTGGAGTATCATGTGGGCCTGTGACATGATATCTTAGTGAGGCAGCTGTACAAACCTGTGGTAGAACCAATCAAGTGTGACTCTGGTGCTTACAGTACAAGGCAATTATTACACCTTTTTCATTTAGGGTGGCGCCTACCTTTTTCTACTATGAGCCCTTTTGAGGGGAAAGCAATAACAAAAGGAATGACGAGAACACAATGGCATTTCCACTGTGTGAACTAATGATGTAATAAATGTGCAAAACATCAGAGAACAGAATACTAGTGTAACCACTTTATAATGAAAGTATACTTTCCAGGTGTGTACTTTAAGGATCAAGGGTCTGCATTTGTTTGTGCTTTGAATGTGTGTTGTGAATAAAGGGCAAGGGGTTGATGGGGGAAAAAAACGATATAGGCCAAAGGGGGTATGATTTTACATATTACTTAATGAAAAATATTTTGACAGTCATTGCACTGAAACTTAGTTATGTCTTAGTTTATGACAAAAATCATCTAATTATCTTTTTATTTGATCTAAAATTACATTTACATTTTATTTTTGGAGAGTAAACGTTCTGATAACTGCAGTTAGTTTAAAAAAACGTTTTCTGGCCACAAGATCAGAGATGTCACTTTTCAATCTGAATACGGATTTAAGGCGGTGCTGAAGTGTTACATTGAAAAAAAGACTTTCAAATTTGGTTCCATATCTATATTGAAACCGGCTACTTGGAATATTCCCCATTAAAAAACAGAAAATAAGAGTTGATCTATATTAAGAGTCTTTTTATCTATCAACAGGGCCAGTTGCGGACATTTGTGGAAGAGTTGATGCGCTTTCACGAAGGTAGCTCGTCAGCCGCCGGTCCCAAGGATACCCGCCCTTCCTGGTGGCCACCTGATGTGCCTCAGATCAACTCGCGACATCGAACACGAAGCAATAACCAGGTTAGTGCTAATTTTAGTGATGTACACAATGGGGTAAAACCTAAAAATGGTGTGGTTGTGACTTGTTTCAGCGGCCCTTTAGATTTTTTTCCTACTCTTTAATGAAAAATATTCATTTTATTTTATTAGCAGTCTGGAAGGAAACCTGTGTGTTTGGCCGGACGTTAAACTACCCCAACAAACAAATTTCATTAGTTTTAAGCTATTTATGTGTAAATTCAATGTCAGAACTATTCTGAACGTTTTTTTTGGAAGCCCTAACATTGAATAATTCATCTTCTACTTTCTGTCCTCCACCAAGCAAGCATGATTTTGGTATATATGGTCTTTTAGATGGCTTATGAAATGGACAGTGTAGAAACCTTTGGCCGGGTGCCCAGTTTTGCCCAAATTTCCTACACTTTAAATATATATTTATAAATAAATATATATGCTTACAGGCCATCCCTTTCTGGAGCCTCATAGCTGCTTGAGGTTCTAGGTATATATTTCTCAATGTGTGGTAGATCGAGGCCTGTGTCTTCCAACATTGGGGTATATTCTGTATCACTGACCACCATCTTATGTTCTTTCAGAAACAGGTGGTGTCCGAGGGCCTGCGAAGGGCTGTGGTTAGCTGCTACCGGCACTATGGCCAGGAGCACCGCCTTCACGAGAAAACCGACAGTCGCAATGTTACAGGCTCATCCTGCATCCGCGAGACGCCAGTAACTAGAGGAAATAACGTAGGTCTAAGCAGTGGTACTACTTGGGAAGGGGTAGCAGTCAGCCTATCTGCAAGATATATACCGTGTATTATCAAATTATCAAGTATATCGGTCAATTTGTATTTGCAATTGAAGTGTATAATTCATGTCCAACTACATGTTCGTTGAGTTCATATATCCTCCATAAGAATTAAGTAAATTTGCGAGGTTCCCCAAAATCTGACTGATAATTATCAATGGCTGAAGTTAATTTTCAATCCTGTTATGTCAAGAAGTTGTGGTTTGCCAGTCTATCAAATTCAGTTATCTTGGACATGACGGGCCTCTATCCTTAATACTGTACTAATAGTTGTTTTTGTGTTGCAGTACCGAGCCGACATGCCTGGCCACGAGTCGCGTCTCCCGGAGCCGGTGCCGGCGCAGGACATTGCCAAGGGCCAGACCCACTGGAGAAAGGAGGACTATCCCAGTCTGGCCGCCCTGCCCGATGGAGAAGCAGCGACTGATACCAAAAGTAAGATCTGGCTATATGGATAGCAAAAATTGTTGTGTTCAGTGTAGCTTTTATTGTGTGTGGCTGCCAGGCCGCCTATGACAAAAAAGAAATCTCTTTCTACTCAACCAGCCAGGTGACTATTTCATGGCTGGATGGGAGAGTTTAGTTTTGCGATCCTCAAAAAAAAGAATGTGTCATCTACTAACCTCCTCCTCCTTCCCTGCCGGATTTTCTTTTATGGACGGCCCCAGGTCCACAAATTGCCAAAGAAAGTGTTCTGCATCTCTTCAGTGCACCCAGCACTGATAGATATAGCACACTAATTCAAGCAAAATTGGTAATATGAGTTGTGGATATTAAATAGGATTACCGCGATTTTTTACTTACCTTCACAAAATGATGAACTTGTTACCTCCGTTTACCAGTTGCATATGTAACACTTTTGACATGACATAATGCAATGTTATATTCGCAAATGACTGACGTTTCATTTACTTTTGTTTTTTAGGAGATGACCTGCCTTTTGTCGAAATCTTCATTTGTTTCTACTGTGAAAAAGAGTTTGAGGACAGAAATCAACTTCAAGACCATCAGCCGAGCTGCAGTCGAGTGAGGGCTGGCCCGAGGCATAGTGTCAGACAGGCGTCTCGGGGTGGGCGGCGGAGGGCGGCTCGCCCTGCCTACAAGTGTATGGAAATACACCCAGACTCGTACCCAAGGGCTGATAATAGGACATTTGTAGAGGCCATGGGCCTCATTCCCTGCTCGAAGCTTGCTACATTCCAAAAAAAGAAAAACAACAAGGAAATCAAGTTTGAAGAAATTGAGATAGATGACTGCCCTATACCGAAGACCCCAACCACGCCACGCTCCGCCAAATCCCTCATCTCGCAGCTTAGTCGCGACCTTAGCCCGCCCCCATCTGCCACGAAGCTGCGGAGGTATAGTATCAAGGAGGAGGTACAGGACGATGCGGAGGAGCCCTTAGTAGTGCCGGCAAACCTGAATGGGGACGATAAGGAGGGAACGCCCAACTCTAACGACAGGGATACAGACGCTGAGAGTGTGTGCAGCAGTAAGTCTGATGCAGTGGAGTCCCAGTTTAACCCTCGCAGACTGACTAGTCTCCTGACCATTGACCTGTGTTCACTCCTCGGACAGCGGGTCAAGAAACATGTGGACAAACTTGACAATTCCGAGAGGAGCCAGTACGAAGAGTACTGTCACACGCCTGTCAAGAACCAAGCCCTAGAGCGCCTCCGGAACAGACCTTCTCTGTTCCCTGTGACTTTCAGAAAGAGCAAACGCCTTTGTCCAAAGCAGTGCCATTGGTATAAGTTTACCAAGAAGGATCGTAGGGAGTTCATGAGGATTGTCGCCACAGGGTTGACGAAGCGCGCTCGGCAGTTGAAACGGTCAATGGTTCCATGTAAGGTGGTGCTTCAACGGCTGAAAGAGGCGGAGATAGTAGCTTGGACCACGCCCCGCAAACAGCAGAACCTGATCAGGGGCATCTCGCACAGCCCAGCCTTCTCTCAGGCGCAAATGTGGCAGTTACTGGCGCGACAGAACGGACCACGGGTACTGCTGCAGAATATGAACCAGCTGTCACAGTACCTGGGAGGGCCGGGCCGCAACTTGCCTCACCACGGTCTGCCGCTCCAGAGCCTCAACCCAGCCCAGGGCCGTCCCTACAAAGCCGTGCTGTCTGGGAGAAGTCATGTCTTGCCACCCAGTGGAGTACCGTCTCTCAATGCCTACCAACTACCGCTGTCTCATCCGACTGCCAACCGTAACTTTGGTAAAGCGCTGCAGCCAGGCGGCTTTTATGGGCCGCACCACACTCGTCCACAGCCACTGGGACCTAACAACCGAGGTTACCGGCCCAACATACTGTCGAAGGAGAATGGCGCTATGCACCGCAATAGGACGGTAAGGCGACTGAGTATGGACAGTCCAGGTAAAGTAGATCTAACTGCAGACTACCTGAACAACCTACCGTCAGCCGTACCCCGCAAGCGACCCGAGGACGATGTCATCTCAATCAGCTCCACTGAGAGCGAGTCAGAACCAATGACCAGTCGGTCCCCCAGGACATCCCCTGTGAAACGGCCTCTGCCTGAAGACCGCAACAACAACACCTCAGCAGCCAAGAGGCCCCGACTATCGGGGGGAGCAGGGGGAGGGGGCACCCAAGTGGTTCTATTCCGCTGCCATCTGTGCCAGGCAGAAATTACATGCAAGCTCGGTCAGACAAGCTTCATCGAGAAGCACTTCGCTGAGCGGCATGCGGTAAACAATATCCACCTACTAGAGCACTGGGACAATAACAACCAGAAGGTAGTAACCATTGTGGAGGACAACGGCCCCAGGGCCAACAGTGCCAAGTTGAGTAATGGCGGCGGACCGGGTTCAGGCGGGCGCCTTGGTCCCGGTGGTGGCCAGCCGAACCAGGACCGAGCCGTGCTCAAAGACTCAATGCTTCACAGTCAAGGCCACATGGGGCCAGGCCTCAATCGAGGCCGAGCACGAGATTCTGGGGGACGAGTCCACGAAGCCAGACCTCGCCGGACTAATGTATTGGACACGGGGCCAGCAGAAATCATTATTTTAGATTAATTTATGCCAGTGCTATTTGTAGCTCTCACCATCAGTCTTTTTTTTCCATTTGTACAATTATGTAAAACAAAACTGATCCTCATATTATGTCATTTTCTACTGTAAATCACACTTTGAAGTGAGATATGCAGCATACGATTATGAAATATCATTCTAATTACCATTATCATAACAACTATACTCTAACAAAAATTAACTTTCAATGATATTAAGTTAATAGAAGAAAGGGCCCGAAAGAAACTCTTGTCTGAAGAAGTCTGTTATTTTTCATTTTTGTTTATCCTATTGAGCATATTATTGTCCTGTATATCTCGACATGATTTAGAAGTCTCTTACGCATAGATATTGGTTGTTAAAAAAAGCTCCTGACGATAAGTACATCGTTTATTTCAAAAAATCATATTGGTAAGCTTATGTTACCAAACGGGCGATGAAATGCAATCGTTCGAAAATTAAGTATTCACAAGGCTGATTTTAATACTTCGCAAAGTTTTTATTTCGAGTAAAGCTCAACGCTTTTGTTTCACGATTCATGTTTTTTTTTACTCATTTTTTTCTCCAAAGTTCTCTGATTTTCAGGCCCTTTGCTTGCCCTTTGTAAGATACAGAAACCAACCAAAGTGCTGTTTCCACTTGACCAGCAGTCCCATCGGCACATTCTGTAGATGAAATAGAAACCAGAATTACCGTAGAGGGGATTTCTGAAACTAAAACTTAAGCCTGTATTCCACTTGACTACCAGGTTTTGTTAGAAATATTACAAGGACCTCTGCATGTCACATACCACTGGAAAGATAATTGGAAATCCTTTCTAATGGTAAGTAACGTGCATGATTAGCTCCTTTTTCTCGCGATTTTGGAAATCAGGAGTAAAATCGGATAGTGGAATATGGCCTTTAACCTACAGCTACAGTCAGTTAAGTCAGACCTATCCCACGAGATCTTGTGCTCAGACTGAGTAGGCGGTAGTGTCATCGTTTACAAATACCAAAGGTAGTCAATGACTTTTCATAGTATTAGTAAAAATAAAAAGACAGAAAAAGCTGCTCAGGCTGGCAAATAGTAGAGGATATATCTGAGAGTCAGTACAGGCACGTTCATAGGTACATTTTATATATTATAAGGATGACGGTCATTTTTCCCGACTGTCGCATTTTATTCCATGGGTGGGGGCTGAGTGTGGTCAGTCAGCCACTAGTGTATGGAGAGCAAGTCACAGTGTGTCTGTCGTGGGCCTGGCAATTAACCTGGTGATATTACGGGGAGGCCCAGTGCTTTGTGAAAAACGTGTTTTGGCATCTTCATTCAGAAAGCCTTTGGTTGATGAGTTTGGAAACTGTATATGAAAAAGATTATGTGTACGACTAGGCCTTCCAATGTTAGCTGTACATAGTAGGTTAACAGACCTGACTTAGTGTCGGGTTGTATTGTAGGACTATTTTAAGTTTTTCTTATGTTGTTGACTCCATCATGTGTCAGCGGCTCATCACCATATCATATCTGTACTTGTGATGTCAAATCTTGTACAACTTACATGTCCACACAGAAACCTTGTCCATCGTCTAAATGAAACTGCTAGCTCTTTTTGTAAAGAAGGGGGGAAGTTGAACCGTATCTCAGAGGGAGTCTTAGTCAATTATATGAGGCGTTAAAATGGAAGGCACGACTGCAGAGAGTGGCTGCATATGTACAGAGGCCAGCTGTCTGGATCAGAGCCGTTGTCTCTACATAGAGCGACTGTGCACAGTGTGACTGTTTGTGCACATAAAAGCTGTCCATGTATGGGAGGCTATCTGCACAGGGTTGTTGCTTATGCATAGGTCTGCGATCTGTGCAGGAAAGCTGTTTGTGCATAGAACCACTGCCTGTGTACAGGCCTGTCCATAAACAGTTCCATTGTTTGTACACCGTGCCACTCTGTGAGGAGAGTGGTACACAGTGTTGCTTTCTGTGCAAAGGGTCGCTCTCTGCAAGGAGTGACTGCTCAATCTCCAGGGAGTGACTGCTCTCTCTCTGCAGGAAGTGACTGCCTGTATAGAAATCAGCTGTCCGTGCAAAGGGGCACTCTATACAGAGACAAGTTGTCCATGCACAGGGTTCCTGTTTTATGCACAGGGCAACTGTCATAACAGAGGGCAGCTGCATGTACAGAGGATAGCTGTCCATGCACAGGATGGCCGCCCATTTACAGGGCTGCTCTTTGCAGCGGGCGGTTTTCTGCACAGGGAAGATACCCATGCCCAGGGCTGCTGTCAATGCAAAGAGGGCTTTTCTGTACACAGGGCCACTTTCATAAAGAGTGGGTATCTGTAGAGAAGGCAGCTGTCTTTGCAGAGGAGCACTCTATGTTGAGGGGTTCTCTGTGCACAGGACTGCTGTCTATCTACACAGCCGCTGTCCATGCATAGGGCCACTGTCTATGTGGACAAGTTAAGACTTCATTTGCCAGGATATATGAAATAAAAAAAAAGAGAGAAAAAAGAAAAACAAATATCTAGGTAAGGTTGGTTATTCACCATCCCCACATTCGAGCAGCATGTAAAACTCATCCCTCATGAAAATCGATTGTTTAAGTTTTGCAGGACGATACAGACTCCAATAATAGCAGTCAATATCATTATCACAGTTTAGGTTTTGTATTCTCTGAGTGCTGATGTATGTACATAGAGATGGGCCCACGGGGACCAGAAGGACGGGATGGGTGGGGGAGGGAGGGAGGAGGGCAGGTCGCTACCCTGTCTGATAGCCTTAAGTTGCCCTTGTGATATGTGTCTCTCTGGCCGTCTCTGGACCCTTCCCCCACCACTTCTATACTCTTACCACCCCCAGACGACGGCCAGGGCTCCGCACTGTGCATTGGGCCGGACATTTTATACTGTACAGAGAGGGCCAGAAACTTTGAGTAGTCTGGATAAAAAAAAACACGTGGATACATTTATGATAAATATCTCTAGTAGTTGCGCGTAGTCGTGTAAGGTGTAGTCAACATGCTGTGAGCGTGCGTTGTGTGTCTCTGGCGGTAGGGCCGTCGGAGGGGGGTGCAGGGAGACCTGCTCCCAACCATACCAGTCTACTACGATACACGCTGCTGTCGGACGTGTAGCAATCATTGCATCTAACTAATGTCAATCGCGATAAATTGTCAATAAAGAAATGTTTTCAAAGTAATTCTGTAATCTGCGTTTCTTGTGATAATACTATATTGGTATGCCAGAATTACGCGGATTCGCGTAATTCCCCGTATTTGGAAAGAAATGAAAAAATGTATATTATCTAGCATATCTAGTGATGGGCCTAAGTTTTCAGACTTGAATCTAAATTTGGAGTTTTTAACAATATCACCTAAAAATAGTTTTCAAATTTTATTTCTTAAACTATGACGTTTCGCAGTATTATAAGATAATTAAAAAAAACCAGATTTCTTTTTAAAATTAACCCTGACTTGCACCCTGTAGTGATTCCATCAGCAGACGGATAACCTTGTTATGACCCTTTTGGCCAGATATTTATAGATTTCAATTATCTAGGCTAATTCTGGGATTTCAGGGAAACGTTTATTTTTATATACAAAAAAAAAACTTTTCTTAAAGGTTGAATTGAATCACATGATAAATTGGAACTGAAGGAAACCAAATAACTATGTCTTTAGCTTAGGGCCAAATTCACAGGTTCTTGGAATACAGTGATAGTTCAGAATTTGCAACTTAATTAGCATTTTTGCCCATTGGGCACATTGAGGTATTGGCTATGATACAACCGGGACGTTAAACTTGGATAAGATTCATCTTCACAATGTTAGCGATTCAATATCATAACACAAACACCTAGTTCATAAAAATAGGTATTTAAGCAGGGGGGCTTCCATTAAGTACGTACGCACCAAGTGGGGTGGGGGGTCTGAGATTTAATATTTGCGTACGTTCCTATACAAATCAAATGCGTATTTTAGCCTAAGGGGAGGAGGGGGGGTCTAGAATTTGTGAATTTTTGCGTACGTACTAAATGGAAGGCCCCCAGGCATTAAGCGTGAACGAATCCACATGTAGACCATATGCATCAAAATCAACCCGTAGACAAAGGGCATTCTCAACATTAATGTGACGTGGGACATAGGTCACATTGCCAACGACAATGAAAGGGGACATGTATTTCTTTATATTGGCAGCGCAACATGGTCATTTCAAATTTGACATGGGACATAGTGAATCACCCGAGGCAACTACAGGGGACATGGGCGTTGCTTAAAATTGACACGTGACATAAGGACCCCATCTACACCCCGATAATGTGAGGGAGGGGGGAGCGGACAAGAAATTATTATACATCCAATGTGTAATTTCGACCAAGGGTGGTGGTAAGGATGCCTAAAATTCGGAAATAGTATGTAATAATGATTATTGAAGGCCCATTGAAGCAATAAGGGGTCTTCCATTTAGTACGTATTGAACTATAGAGAGTTAATTATCTGTTATATGTGGTGTACGTAATTAGTCGTAGTTAATTATATATAATAGCTAGCTCCATACGCAGTCTCCTTCTCGTTTGATCAGCTTCAAGGAAGGAATCCCCTCAAACACATTCAGTCACCGCTCCCGCCTTCTAGCGTAGTCTGACTGCCTCTATTCCAAATAACAGGACTCGGCTTCTAAGACCTAAACTTTCCAGGATGGTTACTCACTCAAAGTTCAGCTGACTCTGACTGGCTAGAGTGGCATATGTACTAAATGGAAGGCCCCTAACATGTATTACTTCTACAATGTATCACTGGTTTATAAAATGTTTGTTGCAACCTTCAAAAGCATACGTGTCACAGTCTGGCTATGTGCAAGAGAGTGAACTAGGGACCCTGTGCATGGACTGGCTCAACACTGCTTGATTTAGATGTTTAGCTCTTTGTACCATTTTTGTTCCCATTCTTAATCATTCTTCTTAATCAGGCCTGTATCCAGAACTTTTCATAGGGGGTGACCATTTCCAAAAAGTGGACTTTCTAGAGGTAAAATAGCTTTAATTAAAGCCAGGGTATCATCCATAGGTTGTGAAGGTTAGGGGCTCCACCCTTTAGTGTAGCGACATATTAGCTGGTGATGTATTTTGCAATGTTAGAACGTAATCTGGTGATTTTATTGGTCACATGATGAATTGGTGAATCGAAGAATAATAGAGATTTACAGGCCTAGCAGTGGGCTCGCAGGGGTAAGAGAGGTTTTACAGAGGATATAGCAGAGAGCTAGGATAAGAGGGGAGGGGTGCGGGGTGAGGGTGGGTTACCCATACCCCACGTCCCCCCCCCCCGATACAGACTTGCTAATAGTTTAATAGAATATAATTAATGATGGCAAGCACAAGTAAAAGGACTTTATTTATTTAATCCAAGGTGCAATAGTCATTGCATCACTTGAGTAATCTCAACAATGGTATGCATCCACTTGATACAGTAACATCATGTTCTTTGAAAATCCGCTAATGTAGATGTTCCCTATTTAGATTCACTACCAAATACACTTTCACCAAGACCGATTGTATTGCAGATTTTACCAGAAGACCACAAACCTATCTCTAGAGCAGCGTCCTGTTACGTCAACCTACCGGTATACCTGACGCTTGCATCACCTTTTCTCTATATGGAACAGTCTGAGATTACTTAGAATAGACGTGAATCAGGATGTGTAATAAAGTTGTACCAGGAAGTATTATATTTGTTTATTCCCAGCTGGATTTGAATTTGAAACTTTATTTATATCTTTTTTTGTGCAAAAGAGGCATCAAACAAACTAAAGAATTCATTTCAGAGGCATATTGCACTCAGACAAACTTGTTGCAAGTGTGGCAAAAAGGACCATTTCACAAAGGTCTGTTTTGCTAATGACCAAGCAAAAGTACATCAACTTGGAGAGACATAATCAGACTATGAGGACTAGGTGTTTAGCGTTAATTCTACTACAAAACATGTTTGCGTTGCTATGTCCGATCCAAGTCTTGCAGATTAAAATGTTAGTCGATTCAGGATTGCCGTACACTATTTTTGGTAAGCATTGAATGATAGTCTTTTCTCAGACTGCGAACTATACAAAAGGGACATTTCTAGGGGTGGTTATGGTGGTCCACCCATAGCCATGCAGGGCTATTTTACAGCTACGCTACAGTGCAAAGACCGTGTACAAAGTCTAAGTCTCAAAAAAAGGCAAAACTATTCTTGGATTGTCTTGACAGTCTAAGCTATGTATAGTTCTAGACCCTACATGCAGAGACCCTGTATTACAGACAGACTCAGTATCCCGAAGTGTTCACACATGACAGTAAGAAAGTCGCTGCACATTTCAACCATAAGATGTGATGGAAACCCGATGCCAAACCCATACATCAAAAAGTATTAAATGTTCCTTTGGCAGTGAGACCTGCTGTAGCTACGTAATTACAAAGTCTACAAGATGAAGGCTTTATAGAGCTAATTGGGGCATTAGAGTGGTTATCGCTGATTGTTTTTGCCCATAAGGCAGATGGCCGTGTATGCATATGTGTCGCTCAATGTAACGTTATTTCAAAAATTATCGTTGAGCGTTACCCCACGCTGAAAATACACGAAATATTGTCATCACTTGAGAATGAAAAAGTTTTCCCTTCTATTGACCTGAATAAGGCTTATCACCAGATTCCACTGACTGAGTCAAAGGATATAACTGCTTTCATAACTAGAGAAGTACTATTCTGTTACACACAGATACCTTTTGGTCTTAAGTCTGCATCCTCTGTATTTCAACACATGATGAATAAGATTTTCAAGGATATGAAAGGCGTGTCATACTTTCAGGACAATATACTTATCCACGCCAAAGACCAGGAAGAGCATGATAGATTGCTCCATACAGTGCTCCAGAGGCTCAAGGAGAACGGACTGACGGTCCAGCAGGACTAATGTAAATTCAACCAAACATCAGTTGACTACCTTGGTCATACAGTAACCCCTGATGGGATAAAGCCCAAGGAGAGCCTAGTTACAGCTGTGGTTGACGTACCAGCACCATGGAACAAAGATGTAACTCCAATTGTTTCTCAGACTCTGCGAATATATGTCGAAATTCGTAAAGATCTTTGCAAGCAAAGCTACACCATTGCACGCTCTTATTAAAGAGAAAGTGAATGGTCAGCAAAAAGGGTTTGATAGTATCAAATCTGACATTGTGACATGTCCGACCCTAAGCACGTTCAATTTCAATGAATGGTGCTATTTATATGAAGCAGTTCCTACAAGCTACGCAGGATGATGAAACCCTCCAGATGACCTGTACATATATGAATACTCAGTGGCTATTATGTAAATCCCTACAAGACGACCTACAATTTTGATACAACATGAGTAATGAATTATCCATCAAGAATGGACTTCTTTGCCATAGTGATCAGTTAGTCGTACCTGAGTCTCTTCATTCTAGTATCCTGAATTTTGCCCATGAAGGACATTTCAGCATGACTCTGGTTAAATAACGTGCTGTGCCATGTCATCAAATTCCTTTGTTTATCAGCCAATTAAAATGTTGTATAGCAAAAATTTGATTTACAGGTTTTTGCCCTGCTGTTTGCCTGACTTGTCACCCTCACCATATAGATACAATCACCAAAGACTGATCAAGTCAAAACACGTGTCTGAGAAGTCAGAATTTGTCCTAACTTGTTTTCACCGTGAAAATGACCCTGGCAGTTGGTATGGCATAAAACATCCATCACACACTCACTCACTCTGAGATCGTATCCAAAGTCACATGATGTTATTCAACCATGAATTCAATATAATAGGGTCTCCTACTGAGCTAGTCATATATCAGTCCTTCAATAAGGTTTGGTTTAGCCAGGTTCCGGTTTGGTGGTATTATATTTACTCATTCCACAGGATTATAATTAGGGTCTTCCATATAGGGAAAGTACAAAAGCAGTTTACCAGCGATTTTACTGCCAATTTTGCCAGCGATTCCATCATCTGTCGCCCGTTGCCTGTTTATCTTCAGACAATGGGACGCCTGTGTCAATGCTGGGCAATGGTAAAATAGCTTAATGGGTATGGACTTTAGTATTACAACATTTACAACAATTATAAGTCAATATGTTAATGGCATGAGAGGTATTTGTTCAGTCAAAGTATAAGCATAGATTATGATAAATAAATTGATCATAAATCTTAACTCCAACCAACTATTTTCCATCCTAAAGTTAGCTCCTCCATTTATCAGTAGCTCATCCTGTGCAACTTGTGTTAACTTGTGTCAGCTTGACTGTACTTGTCACAGATCATATTAGGTCTACTCATACTCTAGGTCTTCCACTACTATCCTAACGATTGGTATCCTTAGCTATATTAACAGTACATTGTGAATTACATCAACTATTGTTAATCAGTTCTCTACTCTTATGAGGTCCTATCTCCTCAAACGGCAACCGTTCCAAACAGTTCTCTACTCTTAATAGCCCATTTATTTTACCCTTTGGCGGTTTACCTATTCTGGATGACAGTCAAACAACAGTAAGATGATAGTGAACTGATTGTGAGTTGTCATTCTATGGCCAAAGACCATTACTTCTCTCTTTCAGCTATCCAATTATCTGCTTCTCCGCTCATTGTTCAGATTGCCATTACCTTAGCTATAATGAATTGCAACAGCTAATACTGATTACTATTTTGATACACAAATAATGCATGAACTAGCCCCAGTGCAAAGTGGTTAGCAAGACCGTCTGGTGTGCAAGTGGCCTGGGTTTGACCCTGGGCTGGGCTGGATGCTACTCCCTCTCTCTATGTCCACCAGTGGCAACAACAGGGTCTTACACTGAAAACACAAAGTCGTCAGAGAGCCACTGCAAGGTTGTCAAAGGGTTGTCACAGGTCACTTTTGGGCTCTCATATGTGACTTTTGGGTCATCACAGGGCTCATTTCAGGCCATCAATGCTGTGTGACTACCTTGTGACAATCCTTTGACAACTTCGGGGTGGTCAGAGGGTGGTCATTGTGAATTTTGAGGCTGGATGACAACCCAAAGGTAGTCATTTTCTCCCGACTACTTTAGGCCAAAAAGGTCGTCAGAGAAGCAAAAATGAAGAATGGGTTGTCATAGGGTTGTCACAGAAGAAAATGAGAAGTCAAAAGTCCTGCCTGACTACCCTAGGGTTGTAGGTGAATGGTGCCTAAAGTGACAGCCCAGGGTTGTCATGGCCTCTTTCTATATCAACCCAGTGTTGTAAGTGAATGGTGTCAAAACCATACAACTCATAGGCCTTCTATGTGTAATGGCCACACCTAATAACTAGTAATAACATAATAGGATGCCATTATAATGACTATGATATCTACAACATGAAAATATTCATAAAAAAGATTTTTTGTCTAACAGACACAGACACAGACTGTGACAACCTTGGGTTGTCGTTTTTGGCACCACTTTTGACAACTCTGTGTTTTCAGTGTAGGGCCACTGGCTGTTGTGTATCTGGCCCTGTCTATGGGACCAGGCACATTGAAGAACACCTGCCCCGGTAATAGTATAGGTCTCTACCTTCTCATAGATTCCATCACCATCACCACCCTTGGAAGGTGGCATGTTGTAGTGTTGTCATACCTAAGTTTAGGCATGACATATCCTCCCTCTAATAATTTTAAGTATGTACCTAATCTAGTATATGAATAACATTATTATCATAATTTCCTACATAATCAAATGAATATGTACATATTATATTTAAGAGTTTATGGTTATTAGATTACAGAACCTTTGTTAGCACTCCCCCTCCCCCTAGTGGTCACTTGGCCTAATTAATGTAATTGGGGCAGAGGCCAAAAGTGAGGTGGGGAAGTGCACCCTTGCTGTAGGGAGACTCTGGGTCCAGCAGCAGAAGCAACAACATGTAACAACTTAGTAGCAATAGGCCTTTAGGCCCACACTCCTGGTTCTATAGAGAATACATTTTACATCAACTACAACTCCTGCCTTCAAGTCTTCACTTCAATTTATACCACATAAAACCACGTGCTCACAGTGTGGTGGTAAGCATTATTGCTTCGCTTGTGGGCAGCTGTGGTTCAAATCCCAGCTGGGGCTGGAGTGCCATACCACTTGCATCTCCCGCAGTGGCAACGACTGGGTTATCAAGGCTCCGAGAGGGCCACCGGCTGTTGTATGTAGTGCCCTGCCTATGGGACACTGCATATAAAAGAACACCTGCCTTGGTGAATGTGTAGGGGTATGGTCTCTATCTTCCCATAATTTTGATCATTCCATAGATCCGATCACCAAAAAGACAGACTTGTCAAAAACCTTGTTCATGATGTGATATAACCTTAGATGTTGATACGGCGTTAAACAGCAACAACCAACCAACCAACCACCCTTGGTATGACCATGGCAGTTGATTACAGCATAAAGCAACCAATAACCAACCATCCCAGAGAGACTAATGGACAGCAAATTCAATTATTTGCCTTTGGAAAAGATTGCTGACAAAGTTTCTCAAATATCTTCAATAATTTTAAGTGCTAAAAGCATGGTTTATTTACCAACATTTAAGATCTTACACATCTTGAACAAAACTAAAAAAGGCAAATGAGGAAATTATTGGTATCATCTAGAATACCAAATACAGGACCGGATCTAGAACTTTTCAAAAAAAAAAAAAAAAAAAAAGGAGGGGGGGGGGGGGGGGTAGGGAGCACCCTAATGTACAATTTTCTGGCAGACTACTGGGTCAGAGAATATACATTTTAAAAAAAATCAATATTTGGCTGAACATAGAGCGGCCGCACGCCTCCTGTGCCCTCATCTAAACCTGCCACTGAAGTAGACATAAACAATTGCCATTCTAAACATATGCTATTGATTTAAGTGCTTTTAGCAGCTGAAATTAATGATATTTAACGATATTGGTTGGCCATCTTGAATTTCTGTATTCTATATTGTTTCCAAACACAAATGATTGAATCCTCTGTCCTTTAATTAATTTCCCAATTGTGACACTAACAATGTCTTTCTAGATATCTTTAAAGATAGCTGTGATTTAAAATCATTTCACGGAAAGTCTGCCATTTTGTATTTTTGTCCCACATGCTAGTCTTGTTAATTATAGGCCATAACACACTGGCAGCTAAAATGTCAAAGAAGTTAACACTTTTTCGTATTCATTTTGTTAAACATTTCTTGGAGTACAGGAGTTGCTCTATCAAAAAAGCCACTGTTCTAAACGATTTGTCAGCAGATGTGGAAGGTACAGCTGGTTTCCATGGCAACCATAAACAAAATTAGGCTATTCTGAAATTAACCTTCTTTAGGTCATATCTTCCCTGATATGCAAGATAGAAACACAAGTGAGGTGTCAAATTGACACATTCCATCAGCTCTATCAGATGATGGAATGAAATTGGATGTCTTGTTTACTTGGTTGCCATGGTAACTGAAAATATCCTCAGAATTGACTATAATTCCAAGTTACCTTCTTTTTCAGTTACAATAGCAGCCACAAATATAAGTCTTCCAACAAACAACAAGCTTCACCTAAAGGATATACATTTCTACTTTGTCGAATAAGTTGTTGCTGTGGAAACATCTGTATGGAACATAGTGAATAGCTGGTTTCCATGGAAACCAAATGAAAATTCCGCTTTTTTTAGAGTCACAATTTTCATCTCAGATCGAGACATTCATAGAGTTCTATAGTATGGGAGATTGAAATTGGTTGCCTTGTTTACCTGGTTGCCATGGTAACCAAAAAATCATAAAAATTGACCATGAATGCTGTTTTCCTTTTGTATTTGTTGCTATAGCAACCACATTTAAAGGTGTTATCTTATCTGAAGCAGGTACACCTGTACTTATCCAAATGAGTAGGCGTGATAATGGAATGGACAAGGAACATAGGAAAAATCTGGTTTCCATGGAAACCAACCAAAATTATGGCATTTCGAAATCAACAGTATTTCGGTCATATCTCTTTGACTATGCAAGATAAAAAGCCAAATGACACCTCGAATTGAAGGGTTTCTAGAATTCTATTGTTGCTAGGTTGCCATGGTAACCAAATGATCTTTTCAAAATTGACCATAATGTCAATTGCTTTCTCTATCTATGTTACCATAGCAGCCATAAAATATTACTTAAACAAAGCAAATCCACCTGACCTAAATGCTATACCTCTAGCTCATGAAATGAGCCAGTATACTTAATGATCTAGCCCATGGAACATAACAAAAAGCAGGTTTCCATAGAAACCAAATGAAAATTGTGTTTTTCTAAAATTCACGTTGTTTTGGTCATAATCTCTCTTGATATACAAGATAGAAATGCAATTAGCATCTCAAATTGAAGCATTCTCAGAGATCTATGGAATGGGAATGGGAATTTGGTTACCTTGTTTATTTGTTAATTTTTGAGAACATTGGCTTTTTTGAAAGAGCAACTTCTGTACTCCAAGAAAATGTAGTAGGAAAAAATGATAACTTCTTTTGATTTTCAGGCCTCTTAGGTGCAGGCGTGTTGTGGTCTAAATATTTCAAGTTGGCTCCCCTTTCAAATTCAATGAAGGGGACACAGGGGATCATCAAACCAAATGAAATGAAGAAGTCATGCGACAAAAGAGTAATGTCTAAACCCTTTACTTTTGAATTATTTTTTTTAATGCAGCAGTCATTTCTAGAGGCAATGGGCACTAATTGTTTATTGCCCACTGGTTCCACAGCCACTGCTTCCTGCTGCAGTGCACACAGTCCCAGTTACCACCATCTACTGTTTTGCGCACAGTCCCAGCCTTCGCTCTCCAACACTGCTATTGCGACTACAGCATACTGGGCTACACTCTCCAAGCCCATTGGCTTTGCACACGGCCCAAGTGCTCACTCTCCCACACTATTACTACTACTGCTGCTGGCTGGGCTCCACACTCTCCACCACTGCTGGCCTTTGCACAACACTAGGGCTTCACTATCCACCCCAAGACCATGCACCAGGCACCAGTGGGGCTATAAAAGCAGGACTGCCGAAAGCTCTCACCACTGCAGTGGTATAAGACATTCTCCCTCTGGTTAACACAGAGTTCTTAAAGGTCTTTTGCCAACTGTTGTTTTATCACCTGCTCGGCCAAGGATCAGTGCATACAGGGGGAAGGGCGTATTGACAGGCCTACGTACCACTCGTTGTTTTCACTATTTTAAGGATATTATGGTTGTTGTTTGGGTGATAAAATATAGAAGATCCTTAGGGGGTCGTCCTCGGGCCTACAGACAGCCCTCTGGGCAGCATACGGCCTGTGGGCTTTGCCCTTGGGCCATACGCTGCCCAGCAGGTCATCCTTCGTCCTTCGGCCCTCTGACAACCCCCGCAGATCTTCTTATATTAGTATGCGGTGCTCTGCCTATGCTCTAGAACCACTAAGTCTGGTAGTTCAGTGCCAGCATAAGCTGAGCCCTGCTTGACTTCCCACCCACCACAGACACCCTCTTCTATGGGATCTATTAAAGTATTAGAACACAGAAAGTTCATCATCTTCTCAAGTCCTGTTTACAAACTATACGACAACATCAGCCGAACAATCCCATAATCAGAGATATCCAGCAAAGTCACACCAACCTGAAATTCGATTTTCTGTTGGCTACCGAGCCAAATTGGGATCTCTGGCGATGAAAAGACAGACCAAGCATCAAAAAGAGCCTTGGCCCAAGATCCTGAGGTTGAGTCCACCTACAGACTTCCACTAAGCAAGACACATATGAGATCTAAGTGGCAAAGTGACCGGAACAAACAGGAGAAGAATCTTCTGCACTCTGCCCAACCCAAATTGGAAGGGAAATTGATAAAGGCAAAAGATAAAGGCACAAGATAAAAACAGGCAAAACTGGCCCGTTTTTGGATAGGTCACACCAAGCTGACACATGAACATCTCCTGAAAGGTTTGGCTGGATGTTAAACTAACCCAACAAACAAACAAACACCATCTCCAAAACAAAACATCAATGAAGGACATGTTTAACAACATCAAAATTGAAAAGATCCTGCATTTCCTGACGGGGTCATCAAAGGCCAGGTGTGTGGTGTCCTTTCTATGGGACATTGCACATGAAAGACCCCTTGCCACTCTTCGCAACGAGTAGGGTATTGCACCTGGTGGCGGGTTTCTTCTAAATCATATCATAGATACGATCACCCATAAGCTGAAAAGCATTACCTTGTGCAGTCTGGAAAGAACCCATAAGGGTTGGCCAGACGTTAAACTACCCCAACAAACAAACAAAACCTCACCCTCGAGGCCCCCTTCCAGGGTCGGGCGTCCGAAGTGAGATTACTTGGGGGTCAGATGCTGGCACCCTGTACAGACATAGAGACATACCATGCAGATACTGGTAAAAAGAAAGTCAGTTACCTACAGCTACATAGCCACACACTTCCCTCACACACAGGTTAATATCATTAGACATGACCCTCACAAATTAGGTAGATATATGTGCACATACCTCACACACATATGTTTATACAGTGTGCACACACCCCTCATACATAGCTTCATATATTCAACCTGTCCAATACACATAGGTTCATATAGTAACCCAACCCACTCACACAAATATATGAATAGTCACACAGGGACCATAAACACATAAAGATGTATAAGCAAATGTACACAGCTCGTGTATAGATTCATAAAGGCACAGATACTGGTCACACACCAGTCAGTCACAGGTATGTAGTCACATGTTTAAGGCAAGAGGACCATTTTGTTTGTAGTCACATTTGCCCCTAACACACAGCTACAAAGCCATATATGCACCTATCACATATGTAAGCCTGGTCACAAACCAGTCACCCACAGGTATATATATATATATATATATATATATATATATATATATATATATATAGGCACACCCATCCCTCACGCATTCATATAGCCCCAGACACAGGTTCATATCTCCTCACATTTGCCATGCATTAGTTCATACAGCCACACACATACACCTATAGTACATAGAGATGTATATTGTCACAGACACTAGTCATACACTCACACATTCATATTAGCAGACACACCACTTAGACACAGGTGGATGGAGTCATACATACACTCATCACATACTTGTACTTCGTCATGCACCGCTGACACATAGATATATACATATATATATATATACATATATATATATATAGTCATATAAGCACCATGCACATAATGGTGTACATTATCTTTTCACATATCAGTCACACAAAGGTTCATATAGGTAAGTATACACACTGCTCATACACCAATACATATCTAGTCACAAAATGCAAGTCAAACATGCACACACCCAATCACACACATGAACCTTGCACCAGTCACATATAGATGCATTTTATAGCCACACAGATACCACACTCATATAGATGCATAAATGTCACACATATCAGTCACACAAGGGGCATATAGACACACACAACTCTGAGATACATCAGACACTGCGCACATAAAAATACATATTATAGTAACACAAACCCCTTCCATATGGTAAGCTAGTCATTAAATTAACTACCCACACAAAAGTAGATACTGGCTCACACACCTGTCAGATAAATGTCCCTAGTCACACACCACTGCATGTCTACTATAGGCACATCAAGTTATATACATCACTCATATAGGTACATCTGATCACACATTTCACTGACCCACATCAGTCACACATAAGCATATTGTCACATGGATCACTCCACCTTTGGGTACATTGAGTTACACACACACCACTCAGACATACATTTTTGAGAGCCAACACTCCCATACATACACAAACATATAGCCGAACACAATACTTACACAAAGTTACATAGTCAGACTCCTCACAGACAGGTACATGAAGGCATTCCCAGCCAGAGGTGTGATGTTATAATAACGTTTCAGCAACATTCTGTTTGGTTCTGGTTTGGTTCTTGTTACGTTCTTTTGATGACTCCCAATTACGTCGTTGCAACCTACTGCTGCGACGTTCCACTGCGACGTTATTATAACTTTCTGGTTATGTTCTTTGATCTAAACAGAATGTTCTTATAACATTCTGTTTTACTTTCGTCCTAACCTCACCAAAAGCAAAAAATAACATTATAATAATGTTCTAATTTGGCGAGGTTTCAACCTCACCATCAATAACGTAATTGTTACGTGCCATCTAGGTAAGTTACAAACTGACTTAAAAAGTATGGTTGCAGAACGTTTCTGTTACGTCGCAAGCTGGCTGGGTAGTCAATATACCTGCTTTTAAAATCATTTTTCAGTAGTATCTTAACCTGCATATGTTTCAGCTCTGAGGAGAGCTGGTCTTCAATTTTTTTAATTTTTTTTTTAAACATTTTATTTATCCTTGGAGGGGTAGGGTTTTCACCCTGTCCACCACCCAGCAATCCTCCTCTAGTCCTCTTACACAATTAATGTCTTAATGAGATGAGATGAGATGGGGAAAAAACAATCGGGGACTTGGCTAGTCGGTCTCACCGATCATTAATATAATCCCATAGTAAATTCCCATAGTAAATTCTAAATCACCCTTTTATAGGTATCTTTATCCTGAATATTCCTCACCATAGGGTCCAACTCATTCCATTTTTTACTCAACACATACACTTGAGATTTTGATAACCCTATATTCTTAGGAGTAAAGATATCTACAGTTGGTGCATGAGCCGCTCTTGTTTGCATCGACCCAGTCATGCAAGAAAAATAATTATAATTATTAGTTATGAATATGAGCGATGAGTGTTAGGATGAATATAACACTATGTTTTTAATTTGATGTATTTTTACAACAACACAGAGTCACATACATCATTAACACACTGGTTTCTAGTCAGACAAACCATGCATATAGGCACATATTGTTGGTCAAAATCATATGGAATAAAAATATACTGTATTATAACAACTTGATAAATAAGAGTATATGACGGACCCGGTATCATGAAAGGGATTGATTAAGTAGAACCAGGTCAGGGTTAGCCATTTGTGAGGTCTGTCTGGAGGACTTACTGTCAACAGATTCTATTTTGGTACAAAATGATACGAGGGGAAAGATAATGAGCAGACATGGAGAAGTATTTATATGGTATTATATTAGGTGCTTTCCAGCTCTGTGGGGGAGACCACATGTAGGGACATGGATTTGATTTATAAAGACTAATAACTTACCTCTACAAGTGAGTGTTCCTTAAATGTAGCCCCCAGTACGGCTGTAGCTACCTGGAGAAGGGGCCATTTTCTCATTATTTTACCTAGGGTAGTACTTTTATGAATATTCGATATACAATATTGACCAATACAGTATTTAAAACGTAATTCAAAATTTGCTTTTCAATGCTACGAACCAAATTTCTATAACATTCATTGATAGGAATAAGCTGGCCTTTGGAGTTCCTCAATTGCAAGGACTATCAGAAGAATCTGCCACAATAGCTACCCAAGACAATTAAAGCAGCTAAATCAATTAACCAAAAATATGGAATAAATGCAGAAGTATGTATACACCCTCAAAGCTCAATATAGTCACATTGACACCATGAACACATTTTTCAGCAAACAGAACTGGTAACTGGGCACAGGTATGGCCAATATGAGAACAGGAAGGGCCAGAAAATAGATGCGGGGCTATCATGAGAACCATTCCACACTTGGATGTTGCCCCATCACACATTGGTAAGCTGCAGTTGTGACCACATGCGGTGTGAGCACTATAAACGCCCTATTCCACTGACATGCGGTGTAATCTGGCTACCATAAGACTGTGATATGACTGTACTGACGCAGGTGGTCAGTCCATGCTCAGTTAGCTTAGCGTTTACATCAGCACACGCCTTAGCTATATTTCTTTGTCAAAGTCAAAGAGTAAGGAGGAGTCTAGGTAATGATGTGTATTGTATCATCATTCATAAGGGCCGTTACGGCCAGCATTCAGTCAGAGTATAGCTGAATGTTGTTGTGAGTTAACCATCATGGAAAGGTTGTGTTCTAGAAGCTAAATCCTGGAGTTGGAATTGAAGCTGATCGACTGTATAGATGGCAGGAGCGTTGGCTGAGTTATATTGAGTGGATTCTATCCTTGGAGCTGTTTATTGACAATTGAGATCTTGTCATGGAACCGCAATAACACAGGACTAAATAAAGAACATCCTTTCATGCAAGTGTTATGTCTTGCATAATACAGGAACTATTATTATGTATTGCACAACAGCAGTTAATTGAGGAGGAGACTGCGATAGGAGCTAGCTATTATCCAAAGGCAAAACAACCTCTTAAAGTAACTCTTAAATAATAACGGATAATTAACCGCATATAGTTCATGACCATATCATAAGTATGTCATATTCAGCTATGAGTCACACATCCACCTCTTACTTATATACATAATATGTATATGAGTAAGTGGTGGATGTGTGGTTATATGTATGTATATATAGATATACTATATCTATATATACATAACATATAACCAAAAGAACTGTATTTATATAATTCTAGTACTAAATAGTAGGTTTTTATGCAATACCACCCCAATATCCATGTCAATGGATCATGCAACACACACACACGGTATCTTGCCCCCCCCCCCCCCCCCTAGGTGAGCAGTCCTGGATCTGCCACTGCCACTACCACACAGGTATAGAGTGAGAGACACATCACTCACATACTGCCACATCTAAAGGACCTGAGAGCCATACGATCCTCATGGATTGTATGATCTCCATAGATTGTATGACCCCAAAGGTTCTTCTATGTTGTATTACCTAAATAGTATTCAAAAGCTGTTGAAAATACTGAGAGTGTTACATAAAGCATGTCAGTTCACATGCTGGTGATAATCATAGACACACATGTGGGCAGACATACCACTCGCACACAGGTACATAAAGTAACACACACATCCATCACTCAAATGTACTTCGTTACGGCTAGATACAAAGAGTCACACGGGTACCATACATTTAAAGATGCATATTGCCTTACATAACAATCACACAAAGCTACAGATAAGTATACACAATGATCACACACAGGTACATACATAAATTATAATCACACACTCCAGCCAGAAATATGTACATATATGAACATGCAGAACTTACCATATAGGTTCATATAGGCACAAGCCCACTGAAAGGCAGGTATACATAGTTACACCTACACACTTACCACACACACCAACCAATACATATTCACATAGATACCACACACACACAGATATATACATGACACAAATATCAGCCACAGAAAGGTATGCATCAATAATCTTGATTACATATGAAGAAATGATTAGTTGTTGATTACTGATTGCGAATTGTCACTTTTTTCATTCATGTACCATTTTCACTATCAATCATCTTTTTCAATGCATCACTTGTTCAATAGGAAGACCATGTAAACGTATATATGATGTTGACAATAAACCGATAACACACAAGAAGAATAGCACAAGCACCCTTCAGATATGATAGGTTCATATAAGCAGACACACCTCATACACAGATTCATATATAGTCACACACACCCTCACACACAGTTATCTAGTCAAACTCACCACCAACACAAAGATATAAATAGGCACACACACCTGTCAGACACATGTCCCTAGTAACATAACACTCACACATAGATAGTCACAACCAGTCACACTCACCATCCATACAAGTGCATTTGGTCACACACTTCACCTGGGCACACGCGTTACATATGGGTACAATAACACATACATATGCATCCCTTGGCCACAGGTACATTTAGTCACATACACAACTCAGACATAACTTCATAAAAGCCAACTAATCTCTTGGATAGGGGCACATACAGACACACATAACACTTACACATAGTTATATAATCAGACTCATGCAGTTATATATAGGCATACAGAGCCGTCATGCTCATTTACATATTGGCACATACAACTAACAGACAGAGGTGAAGGGTCACACACATTACCCACACTCAGGTCTTTAGTCACATCCCACTTACAGATAGGTACATATATATGGTCTCATAGACAACCACAACCACATACCCCACAAAAGAATCTGCCCCATCATGCAGTACTTGGTAGGCTGCAGTTGTGACCATGTGAAGTGTGAGCACTATAAAGGCCCTATCACACATTGTGACATGAAGTGTGATCTGATTGCGATTAGACTGTGATATGCCCATATTATAAAAAGGTCACAGAGGCACCACACACCCCTCACATATAGATTTGTATAATATTGTCATAGGGAAGTACATATATCTGCACCTATCACAGACACAATCATGCCTGGTTACACACCAGTACATAAAGGGACAACCATCCCACACATATGAACCTAGCATTAACCACAGATAGATAGCTGGATATAGTAAAGCAGTATTGACGCATATATAGATACATACATGTCACACGTATCACCGAAATTATATACAGAGACACACACATCTCTCATATATAATAGGTTCATATAGGCAGACTCTGCTCACATGAAATTACATAATCATAATCACATACAACCCTCACACACAGTCAAACTCACCACCAACATACAGGTACAAATTAGGCAGACACACCTGGTGGACAACTCACATATGGGCACATCCAGACAAACTCACTTCCCACACAAGTAAATGTGGTCACACAATTCACCCTCACACACCAATCACACAAAGGCACAGTGTAATAAATATCTCTTCACCATAGGTACACTGAGGTACACACACACAATGAAGACAGCTTCATATAGGCTTATACACTTCTTACATAGGGGCACATATGGATATACATAACACTTACATTGAGTTAAATAGTACACAGGTACATATAGGCACATTTAGGTACATATAGGCACACACATCTCACATGTGTATATAAAGTTAAACAAACCCAAGACATGTAGGTCAATATAGTCAGGCACTCCACTAACACAGCAACATATAGAGTCACACACAACTCACACACTAGTTTCTAGTCACACAACCCACTTGTATAATTTATGTCACAATTGTACCTGATTTGAGATATAATATTCTGTGCTAAAACACCTTGATGAATAAAAGTATGAGACGGAAATGATAACCCACCATGGATTGATTAAGTAGAACCAGGTCATGGTTAGTAATTTATGATATTGGTCTGGGGGACTGACTGTCAACAGATTCTACTTTGGTACAAAATGATACAAGAGGAAAGATGGAAGTTTTTACACCTTAGGTGCTTTTTAGCTGTCTGGGAGAGAACACATGTATGACCTCGATTTAATTCATAAAGATTTATAACTTCCCTCCGCAAGTGAGTCTCCTGTAGCGCATTAGACCCCAATATGGCCATAGCCACCTGGAGAAAGGGCCATTTTCCCATTATTTTTCAAAGGGGAATACTATTATGAATATTCAAAATACAAAATCAACCAATATATTGTTTAAAAGCTAATACAAAGTTTTCCATTCAATGGACAGATCCAACTACTTCAATTACAAGGAATATATGGAAATCTTTGGAAATCCTTAAGAAATCATGCAGTTTATGAATGCAAACTGTGAAGTCTAAAGAGTTAAGTTAATCTAACTTGACTATCAGAAGTATCTACCACAGTAGCTACCCCAAGACAGTCATCAACAATGAAATCAATTAACCAAAATCATGGAATAAATGCATAAGCATGCATAAGCATTTGTGCACCCTCAAATATCAATATAGTCACATAGACACCATGAACACATATTCGAACAAACAAAACATGGGAACAGGTAGGGCCAGAAATTGATGCAGGGCTATCATTAGATCCATCCCACCCAGCAAACAGGACACGTGTATTTACTAGTTTAGCACGTGTTACATTAGTGTTATACTGGTGCTGTGGTAATCTCTGTGTAAAGCCAATATTTCAGTAGGTTTTACAATGAGTTTTCACATAGTAATAAACCTAAGTCAATTTCATGAATTCAAAATTATTAATGTAAGGGACATGATCATATTCATCACGGAAACTATAATTCCATAATTTCTTATGTGTTTTTATGGTTTTACATTCTGGTGTCATCTCGGGTACATTCTGGTGTAGTGATAATCTCTGTGTAAAACATGTGTATCACATTAGTTTTAACACGTGTTATTTTCATGTAATACTGGTGTTGTGTCAAACCACGAGTTTGGGACGGGAATACAGTCGTTCTCTGACAGCAGTTTTTAACACAAGTAATTTCAGAGTATTACATGTATTTAACAGAGGTATAACATGAGTTTTTCCTGAGATTCCACCAAGAATTCACACAGATAACATCTAGAAGTTGATATCTTTGCATCAGCATTTCACTGGGTAAACTCTTCTAAAACTAGAATGATTTTCTTTATACATTTCAATGAATTGCAAGTATTGTAAAAGAAATGAATAGAGATGTGCCTTATTAATAGGACATGTACTTGTAAGGTTTTCCCATAAATACCAATGTTCCACATGATTTATATTGAATTGAAATGCATGTCCTTCCAAGTATATTCTGTATAGCTTAGTGGAACAGCACTGGCATTGTATGTGAGAAGTCCAGGGTTCGAATCCCTGACGTTTTTGTATTTTTCAAAATAATAATACACGAGATTTACAGGAGAATACCCTGAGATGAAAACTCGTGTCTAAAACTCGTGGGAAACACCAGAAATGAGGTCCACAGAATCCCGAGTAGGACACGAGCCTAGAACACGTGTATGACATCCTAGATCCCTATCTACAGACGTGGACAACACGAGTCCTTGTTACCTGGGCACACTTGTATAGGCTTGTGTAGACTTGGGTAGGCTGCAGTCATGGCCACATTCAGTGTCAGCGATATAAAGGCCCGATTACACTAAGTGACATGTGGTGCAATCTGGCTACCACCAGACTGTGATATGATCATATTATTATAAGCATGTCATATCCTGCTATGAATAACACAACCACCTCTTACTCACATGTATATATATATAATCACCAACGTGCAGTACACACTCATGTAAAGACTCAAAGACCTACATCTTAAACACAAGCACATCTATTTTCCAAGCTTTAGGTTTGGTAAAATTATCTTGCCTTAAGCTTCACATACGGAAGCTGTTGTAAATACTGAAAACCAGGGGAGATACATAAAGCATGTCAATGAACATGCTGGTGATAAACGTAGACCTTCTTCTGACATATGAGCCGAATACCACTCACACACAGGTACATAAAGTAGCACACACACCCATCACTGGGGCCCTTGATGGGGGGGTCCCAATGTCGCATGTCGAATTTAAAAAACGGCAATGTCGCCATGTCGAATTTAAGGAAAGGCCGTGTCACCCTGTCGAAATTAAGAAATTGGAATGTCCCATGTCACTATCTCCATAAAATCCCATGTCACATGTCATTATGCCCAAAAAGGGCCCATGTCGCCCTGTCGAATTTAGGGGTCTAGGGCCATATCACTCAGTTGTACCTAGTTAGCACCCTATACACCTACAGTCTCCTTATTTAAGAAGAAGAGACAAAGGAGGTCTCTTCTCCTTGAAGACCTGCTTCTTCGTTGTGTGAGACCAGTTCACACATCTCTCAAAGAAGCAGGTTTCTGCATATATACAAAGAGTCACACAGGAGTAGTCATAAGGAAGGGGAGGCACACAATGGAAATGCCTTTAATTAGGTCAGCTATACCGTAAAACCTAGTTAGGGTTGAAAATAGGTTCATAGCTTAACCTAAGGATTGCAAAACTAGGTCATGATGACCCATCACTGCTGTGGTTGATGCAATATAAGCAACCTATTGATAAAACAAATTAATTAATATGATCATGAAATGGGCACTACCACCACCACCAGCTTCTGAAGTCAAAGGGATGGACCCATCATTGTCATTTCAGAGAAAAAAAGACCCTTGAAGCTAACACTGGAAAGGGTCTAGAGGAGATGAATATGTGTCCCCTGACATACACCTCGTGGCCTGGAAAATATCCAGGAACTGAAGGCAATACTGGAGTATGTCATCCAGGAGACAAACCTCAATATGTCAATCTACAGTTTTTTCATTTTAACTTCACAAATATATTTTAACTGAAAATGAATAGAAAATATTCAACTATGTTGCTACATATCAGTAGTAAAGGATTGTAAAAATGAAGAAATAAACTTTTCATGAAATGATATGGTGGTAGTTGTATCATTACAATATTTGAATTAGAGTTAAGAGTAGAAAATATACATCCAGTAGTCTTAACCCTTTAATGACGCCATGTATACTGCTGAACTGTCATCTATGGTGCCAGATTTTGTCCAGTGTCGCACTGTATGATATCAGTAGCAAAAATGCAATAATATATTCACACATAAAGTGACTTAATACACAAGAAATCTTGGCAAAATCATAAAGCAAATCCAAATATGCATATTTTTACGCAATAAAAACCCCAAGACATTTGCAAATTTTGTAATTTATTTAGGGTTTTATGGAGATTTTGAAGAATTTTTCATTTGATGCATTTATACAACTGGCACCTTTACCGTGGTGTTGCATTTATGCAACTGGCGTCAAGAGTGTGATGACTCATTTGTGCAACTGGAGTCACGAAAGGATTAAACACCATTTTCTCTTATAATATCAAAGGTTTTGATAATCCAATATCTGCGAAAAGAGAATCAGGTTTTTCTGTGTTCCTCACCACGACGGTTTTTCCATGTCATTATTTAGATATTAGTATTAGGTTGTGAATGTTCACAATGCAATCAAAATGTGTAGTTTGATAAAGGTTTTCACTAGGTAAAAGAATTGTTTGTATAACTTGTAAGGTTTCTTCAGCAAAGTGGGGTAAGTGTGGTGAAGTGCTTGGACACCTGTTTTGTATCTAAAGGAAAGTAGGGACTAGCTGGCAGGTGCTGAGGCCTGCCAACCTTTTACAGAGTTGAATCTCTGCCCATACAGGGACTAGATATTGGCCATTTTAGGCCTCTAGCCCTGGTGGGAGGTGGACAGACTGCTCTAAGGCCTTCTGAGTGTGTTAACCAACTGTGTGTTGATTTTCCAACTGAGGTTTTTATAGCCAGTAGGTACCTGTAGAGTCATTTATTTAGTCTCCTGGGGGATTGACCATGAGGGTAGCTCTAGTTTGAGACTTTATTTTGATATTGGAGGATTGACCATGGAGGTAAGTCCGGTTTTTGAGATTGATTTGGCCTGAGTATTGACCTGAGAAGGTATTTCAAGCCTGAGATTATTTTGTTTGTGACTTGTAATTTGCTTGTCTATTTGGAATTGACCCTGAAATATTGTTGTTATGAAGGATTTATTTTGATAAACTTTATTTAACCTAAAAGTTTGGTTGTCTGGTTATTTGTCCAATATCGCCAATCCCAGTGATCACCTTGGGTCTCCTCCCAGTGCTGTAACATAGCCTGCAGAAGCGCTACAGTACCCAGTGGTCCAGAAAAGTTGTTCTCCCCCACATTGTGTTTATGTATTGCAGTCTGGAGTGGTTCACTTTTTCCCCCTTTCCCTTTTTCTTTCTTTTTCAAAAAAAGAAAGAGTCCTACCGGATCACATATTTAAAAGAGAAAGGTCACACTAGAATTGAGGGGTGAAGTTTAAAATGTTTGTTGCTGATATTCCTTTGCTTTTGAAAAAAAACCTTCCAATTCACTTTTCAAGTCTCTATGTAAACCATATAAGTGACTTGACATGTGTCAATTACATGTGGAAAAGTGTATCTAATTCATAAGAGTTTCTATAAAAAATTTAAAACCTTTAATAACCTATATGCATTTAGTATTCCATCATCCTTCTACTCCCTTTGTGCTTTAAATGATTTAAAAGGGGTGTGTCCTCATTTGCTTCCAAGGTGTGTGTCACAATCTATATTCAGATAGAGTCTGTTCATGGAGAAAAGGGGTGTGTCCTCATGTATATTTCATAACATGACCCCTTCCTAGATCCATACTCATTTGGCCACTTCCTAGAGGTCACATTACCACTTCCTAGTTTCAGATTAGACAAGTCAAAACTAGGTCATCATGACCTAGTGCTGCAATCCTTAGGTTATGTTACGAACCTACTTTTGAGCCTAACTAGGTCGCACCATCTAGTTGGCCTACTTAAAGGCAATTCCATCAGTGCCTCCCCCTCCTCATAACTTCTCACAGGTACCACACATTTACAGATGCATATTGTTTATATGTGATATATAAAGCCCCATACCCACTATGCGATTTTACCGGCGACTGGCGCCGGGTGACTGGGAAAATCGACTGATTCTTATGATAGCCTGTCAGTATGGTGTATTGAAATATGCGTGTTTGTCTGAATCAGCGATAAAGGGGGCCGATTTTAACCTCAAAATTGGCCAATTTTATCACTGATTAGTCGGCTGACTGTGAAAAAATCGTCTAGTGGGTATGGGGCTTAAGTCACACAAAGCTAGAGATAGTTTTACACACTGATCACACACAGACACTGCAGTCAGACTAAAGTACATACATGAACATACAGAACTTGCCATATAAAACCCACTCAAAGACACATACACATATGACACATCAGCCACTTAGAAATACATTTATACAAATATATCCCTCAGATATAATAGGGTCATATAGGCATACACTGCGTTAACATAGATAAATATAGTCAAACTCACCACTCAGAGAAAGGCACAAATAGGCACACACACCTGTCAGACAGAAGTCCCTCGCAACATTACATTTACAGGACGTACAGTCACACTCACTATCTACACAATTGTATTTGGTCACACATTTCACCCAGAGGCAACAGTTACACCTACATCTATCACATATCACTCTGCCACGGGTACTTTAATCACACACACAACTCAGATATGGCTTCATATTAGCCAACTACCTACTAGATAGTGGCACATACAGACATCCACAACACTTACACATAGTTATGAAATCAGACATAATATAATACCCACACACAGGTATATATATAGGTTTACAAAGCCGTCAAACGTAATTACATATGTAGGCACATACATCAAGCACACAGAGGCAAAGAGGTACACACATCACCTACACTCAGGTTTTTAGTCATATACCACTTGCACATTAGTATATGTATAGTCTCATAGACAACCACAAGCATATACCCCACAAACGAACTGGTAAAAGGCCATACCCACTAGGCAATTTTACTGTCGCCAGGCAAATTACCTCAAATTACGCATCAAAATAGCTGGTTGATCACAATCGCCAGGCGATTTCAAGTGGGTATGGACCACGGGTGATGGACAACAGAATCGCGGGACATTGTTGGGAAATTTGCCGGACAAATATCAAACTTGCTAAATATTGCAGTCCCCTGGCGACGGCCACGGCAATTTTACCAGTCGCCTGTAGCCCATCAACAGTGAGATTGCCTAATGGGTATGGGGCTCAAGTGTGGACAAGTATGGCCAAGAAATAGGAAGAGGTGGGGCTAGAAAATAGGAGCAGGGCTATTATTAGAACCAATCCTCACTTATGCGCTGCCCCGTCATTCAGTACTTGGGTAGGCCGCAGTTGTGACCATGGCAGTGTGACACTATTAGATAATGTGACATGTAGTGCAATCTGATTGTGATAGGCTTTGTAAGTAAAGGAGAGATGCAGGTAAGTTATGACTTTTATGCCATTTGAATAATTTTAAAAGTGATACATATGATATTTAAGATCAGTGACCATATCCAGATTCCCCATGCTTGATAACCCTGTTTTCCCCCTATTATGTATAATTAAGGAAGGCCACATTTTCTCATGATATTTTCTCATGCTATGCAATTACCACCTCTGCATTACAATAAACATATTGCATTCAACCGTTTATATATATGTATATTTACACTGCATCAGAAATGATATACAGTCCATGCAGCATTAGGAGCAATAGTCACAAACATTAATAACAGTGTAAAGCATAAATGCACTCCTCTGACAGAGGAGCATAGCTGTACTAACATAGCACCATGGTGAGTGTAGTCTTACTGTATTGCTTTGTAGCATCTACTCTTTGGCACTGCCCACATGCACAATGGTTCATTTACTTTCAGTTTGCAGGGCGGTGCACTACAGTACAATTACCCTCCCTTCCCCTCCACGCTACTGCACCCTTCACTAATCCCCCTCCCACTCCCTCCACCCCCCACACCCCAATGGCTCAGGGCTCACCTATGGGCCTTTGTTTGCAAAGGCCAATCTGGGTCAGGCCCTTAGTCGGTCTGGCCCCCTGGACACTTAACTTTCAGTAATCATCTTGATTCATTGAATATTCACTACTACTACCAGGGGCCCTTACCCTCTTTGAACCCCATCTTGTCAAGTCAAGGCCCCTGTCACTGCTGCCGCTCTACCAGTGCCTTGACCTAATGGTTGTCCACTCCAGGGGAGATGTGGTAACATTAGAAGGGCCTTCTTATAGCAGGGGAGCCCTTGCATCAGTTAAAGTTTGACAGAGGGGAATACCCCTTATTTGACTCTGATTGGCTGATTTAAAATAACCAACAATTTATATACCATATATGGCTCTGTGGAACAAAGGACACGCAGCCTTCTTACTGGAGGAGAGGGTTATTTGAATATTCGTTGAGTCTCCCAGTTTAGGCTGGGGGCTGGGGGCTTGGTTTATGTGGATATATAGCCTCCCCTGACCTTCCTAGCCTTCCTGGTTTTCCCCAACCTACCCTTGCCTCCCCAGCCTCCCCAGCCTCCCCAGCTTCTGCTTGACTCCATTGGCTTCTGCTAGCCTCCCTGGCCTACCTAGCTTCCTCTGGCCTTCCTAGCGGCACCTGGCCTTCCCTTGCCTGCCTGGCTTCCAGAGCCTTCCCTGGCCTCCCCAGCCTCCCTTGGCCTCCCCTGGCTTCCCTGGCCTTCCCTGGCCTCTCCTGGCCTCCCCAGCCTCCTCTGGTCTCCCCTAACTTCACCAGGCTCCGCTGGCCTCCCTGGCCTCCCTGGCCCCCCGGGTCCCTCTGGCCTCCCCAGTCTCATCTTGTCTTCCCAGCCTCCACTGACTTCCCTGGCCTCCCCAGAACTATCAAGGCTCCCCTTGCCTCCTTGGCCTCCCCTAGCCTTCCCGACATCCCCTGGCCTCCTCTGGCCTTTCCAGCCTGCCCTAACCTGCCCTGGCCTCCCCAGGCTCCTCTGTCCATCCCAGCCTCCCTGGCCTCCCCTGTCCTCCCCTGCCTTTCCTGGCCTCTCCTGGCTTCCCAAGACTCCCCTGATCTCCCCTAACCTCCCCAGGCTCTGCTGGCCTCCCTGGCCTCCCTGGACCCCCTGGCCTCCCCAGTCCTATCTGGCCTGCCTCCTTGGCCTCCCCGAGCCTCCCTGACATCCCCTGGCCTCCCCAGCCCCCTCTGGCCTTCTCAGCCTCCCTGGCCTCCCCAGCCTCCTCTGGCCTTTCCAGCCTGCCTTGACCTGCCCTGGCCTCCTCAGGCCCCTCTGGCCTTCTCAGCCTCCCTGGCCTCCCCTGGCCTCCCCAACCTCCTCTGGCCTTTCCAGCCTGCCTTGACCTGCCCTGGCCTTCCCAGGCTCCTCTGGCCTTCCCAGCCTCCCTGGCCTCCCCTGCCTCCTCTGGCCTCCCCTGGCCATGGTCCCTGTGTCCTCTGTCTGTGGCCTAGGCGTCCCCTTGCCCTTGTTCTGGGGAGACCCTGGCCCCTGGCCCTATTTAAATGAATGTTTCAAAATATATTGATTTTCTGACTCCATTGACAACCATCCTTCCCTATTGCTGTAGCATGCAATATTGTTAAGATGTACATTTTTAAATTCCAAGATGTATTCGCCTCAATGCCCTACAGGCACCTCAATGCTGTCAAGGTATAGGCCTTTAGGGAGATGCACCATGGGGGCAGCCATTGACCCCTAGTCCAGGCCTGTCCGGGGACAAGCTAGACCTCTCCACTACTGATAAGCTACCAAAAAGCCCACTACCTTTGTGTCACTGCAGGATAACAGTGTCTAAACAGATAACATTATTTTATCTCAACAGTTGCAGTAATGAACCCCACGCTCACTTTGGAAATGTTCGATAAAAACTGAATAATAAGGAAGTTATAGGTAGGCATGACTTACCACTACCCATTCCCTCTGAAGGACCCCTAAATAGGTTGTGTGTACAGTGTCTTATCTGCAACAGGAGTTGACGTTGTTTTAGGGGTTTAGCCATCAGATAAGACAATGCCTGAGTGGGTTGGCTACCCCAACAGAGAGGTGGGAACCCTAGTCTAATACCCTTATCATTCCTCTTACCACACAGGCCTTATCTGTTAAAGGGTGTAAAGTAAACGATGACCAATGGGGCCTGGAATGGGGGATTTGAAAAAATGTTATAGCCAGCAACTCTTTAATTTTGTTCCACATCTGGACAAAGACAGGACAATCCTGTTGCATACTAATGTCAATTCCATGACATGAAATGCTGGCAATGACATGTTGTTGACATGAAATGTCAACCACCAGCTCATAACCTGACAAAAACTAACCCTTTCCCCTCCAGAAAAAAATGGTCATGGTGGTATGTTGCAATATATGTCACAGTAAATGTTGACTGACTCAACCTCCCCACCCAACCATTATGTACATGTCAATCCAAACATCCATACTGTGACAGGACGACTACTCAGATGTTTACACAACATTTTCACCTTTGTTGGAATAAAGACAGGATGAATCTCACCACCTAATATAACCATGGTGACATGTCACTAACATAAAATGGTGACATGGTAAACCACCCACCCAAGTCTAGAACAAAGGACCATGCTAACTGCCAACTCGCCGTTACGCCATTACAACTCCAACCCACATCTGTACTGAGACAGGATTCCCAACAACCTTGACATACTAACATGTTGACACAGTTCACTTATCCTGACAAAAATAGGACCAAACAGACCACCTGACATAACCATGGTCACAATGTCAGATCTTGAACACCAATCCATGTCTCAACAAAATACTGCCTACCCAAACACACTGACCATATTGTACTGACACGGTGTTAGTCCAAAGTTAAAATTGCCACATGTCTTAGAGCAGTGTTAGGGCTAAGAGTGCAACTCTTCTTGAAGGTGCTTGAAGAGTGTAGGTGAAGTCAATGGACCGATGTAAAAGTGCAGCCAGCAGCGAGCGGTGAGTTAGAGTGTACCGAGCTAGCAGTTTAATAACACGTCAGATAAGAACAGGCCCCGGAAACTGGGATTCTGTTAAGGAGTTTCTATGGATGGGTTGGCAGAGTGGCTAGGAGCGTTGCCTGTGGGGGTTGAGTGGACTATGCCTCATGGACTGATAATTGTCAACAGGAGCTCAGTGATGTGTAATACCTGTTTCGATTATCATAAACACCATCCTTGTTCTGTCACCTCTTGATGAAGAACTACATCTCGAGGTGGAGAGAAGACTATGACTTGGACAAGCTAAAATAAAGGCAGAACTAAAGGAAACATAATGCTTAAATACTCCCCAACAATAACAGTAAAGTAAAACCATATAGTTCATTATTTTATACCAACTTCGTAGTGCCTATACCTTCATCATTGTCCTGCCCCGCAAACAAATGTTGGGTATTGGTCAGCGTGACTGCCCCGGAGGGCAATGATAATAAGTCATTGCCCTGTAGGCCAATAACAGTGCTAGTCGGTGTGGAAACTTTGTAACCCCCTACATAAACAATCATTAAAACATGCCAAAATTGTTATATTTGATTAAAAAGACCAAAAAAAGAAACAGATTTATTTACCCTCACAAGCTCTGAAACCTTGTTTTCGTTGCCATGTTGCCTCCTTCTAACTATTTCCCGCATGAAACACCAGACAGCGGGGCAGTAGTAGCCTTAATCAGTTTTTTGGTGTCTAAATTGTCAATTTTATGCGCTTTTCATGTGCTTTAGCACATAGATTTGTTAAAACATAAAAAATAACGCACGATCTGACCAAATTAAACCATCAAAACTTTATAAAGACAACATAACAATGAAAACAAGGTTTCCGGGTGTGCAAGGGTATGGAAGTATCCGGTTAATAAACAATCAAATAGCTAGAAATAATAAATAGGTAAAATAATAAATATATAATTAAAAAATTGATAAATGAATAAAGTTGATATTAATAAATACGAAATAGATAAAAAAATCTAAATAATAAATTGATAAATAAAGTTGATAATGATAAATAAGTTATAATAAAAAATCCAACAATTATATAATTTATGAATGATTAAGTTATAACAAATAACTATATAATGAATGAATAATTAATGAAGAAACAGTAAATAACTATTTAAACAATTAATGAAAAATGAATAGAAAATTAATAACTAATTAAATATAATAAATAAAAAATTAACAATAAATAAAAAAAGGTTAATAGATAACTAAATATACACTCAATGATTAAGTGATGGGTGACGATGCGTTGGTTCCCGTGTCAAGACCACAAATGGACAGAGCCAACTTAATTTTCCCTCTCTTTTTGATAGGGCTACCCATAGTGCATCAGTGAGGCACTGTAAGATCTGCATTGTTTGGTCAGTTTTGTTTACTGGCCCTTTCCTTATGGTACCTGGAATTTCATTGGCTGACAGGTGGTTATATCACCTAGGTCAGGGTCACAGGTGCCTACCTCTTAGGCCACTAGTGTGGACCTCTTGGTTTATTTGACCAATTGAATTTATGAATATTTTATTTTAGAATTAAGAAAAATTAAGAATTAATTGTAAAGTGGTCAACATGTTTTTGGTGATACAGGAAAATTGTTTGCAGAATTTTAGTCCTTGTGGTTTCGCCGTGTCAGGACTCATCAGTTGATATTGGGAAACAAAGATTTTTTTTGTTTTTATGTGTTGCTTATATAGGGCCAAAGGGCCCTATTGATTGTGGGGCCATCTGGGGAATTTTTTTCCCCCTAGAGACATATCTTTGCCTATAGGCACAAAATAACTAGTGAGGAATTAATCATTGTTATACACTCAATAATTAATCATAAAAAGGCACTAAAATTACATGGCCTTTTCTTGAATTTAACATGCAACATGGAGGCTAAACGAAATGACAGGGAACTTTAAAACAATAGTGACATGCAACATAGACATTTCTTTAATTTTAAATGCGACATTTAGAAAATAAGCGAAAGAGACACGCGTTGTTGCTGGTTTTTAAATTCAACACTCAACATCGGGACCCCCCATCTATACCTCCGGTTATGGAGCATCCACCCATGCCTTGTCATCATCCCCCAATACCCACACATCTTATCAACTGAAACACGGACTGGGAAACAGACTCCTCTTCCACCAACCACCCCAAATAACATGATGGCATATCAATATGAGCACACAGTCACAGTGGTCGTGATCATTGTAAAATGTAAGTGTGAAATGTCACAGTGAAATGGCACCTTTAAAATGTCAACATTAAATGCCATCGTGAAATAACAATCGGTCCCTGGTCTTTACAGAATTATTTGATGGGTAAAATCCATGTTGGTTTCTCTAATTACCATTTTCTTTATCAGTTCCTTGCTTGTTACCTTCATTTTGATTGCAGACTCAGTATCGTGGGTTGGAAGGAGAGGAAATACTGGGTTTATCCTCTGGCTCAGAAAATCAAAATAATCACCCATAATAGGATACTTTGAAATTAGCAATTCTTTCTCAATAATTCTATATCAAACTTCATTTATGAATAAAAAAAAATTCTCTGTAAATTAATCGTAATGAAAATGAGGTCTTTTAAGTAGAAGGGAAAATCGGTTTCTGTGGAGTAATGTAATAAATATCTATTTTTCATTTATTGAAATAACAGATTATTACATCTGTGGGACATTGGGGAACGTAATAGTACACAAAAGTTGATTTCTGTATCTCTCACCCTTTGATATAAAGTCCTAACATGTCATAGATTTTTTTAACCCTATCCCCATGGGGACTCGGGGTGGGGGTTCCCTAGCACCCCATTGCTGATTGAAAGAAGCGATAAAGGGGGACCCTGTGGCCCCCAACAGGGTCATCCAAGGCCACGTGTGTGGTGCCCTTTCTATGGGACACTGCACATAAAAGACCCCTTGCTATTCTTTGAAAAGAGCAGGGTATTGAACTTGGTGGAAGGTGCCTCCTAAATCATATCATGGATAACGTAAACCAGAGCTGAACAGCATTACCTTGTGCAGTCTGGAAAGAACCCTGAAAGGTGAGCTGAATGTTAAACTACCCAAATAAACAATCAAAAATTTCAACCCTATAAAGCAGTTCATTTTCTGACATGTGGGCAGTTGGGTGTTAAGGCACCAGCCACGGGGTAATTGTTATGTGTGCACTCAAAATGTGACTATGTTGAAATGGGTGCAATCTCATCTGTCCTCAAAAGCTAGGGGGCAATTACTCTATTTCCCCATCACCCAATCTGGTACTACAGTCAGACTATGTTAGCTAAGCTAGTTACTAAGACAACTGCAAGGCAGTCTGTATGACCGTACAACTCACATGGGTCGTACAAACACCTGAAGACAACTGCAAAGGTTCTTCTATGTTTTATCATCCGAACTAAGAGTCAATGTATTTTGGAAACCATGGACATTAGGACTAGTACGTACAGCCTAGCAATATGCACTGCCCCAATACGTATCGCTCACCAGCCGTGGGGTGATTAAGTAAAAAAAAAATTGAATTGCCTTAGGCATTTTATTGGCCATTTATCTTAACTCCAGGCCCGTAGCCAGGTTTTTTAGAGAGGGGTTCGTCTCTTTGAGTGTGCCTGCTAGGGCTCAATATTCTTGGGGATGGGTAGTGTATGGAGAAAATCCCAAGCTTTAAAATAATTAGCCTGCAATGCATCCCTTCCCCTCACCACCAATGTCCGCTATGGAAGGCATGCCTGCCCAGCCAAGGATATGACGTTAACATTCTGGATTGGTTCTTGTTGCATCACACTGTTAGGTTACAGCGATGTTCTTTAAGACCTGACATAATCAGAACTGCACAATAACATTCTGTTTCGGTACCGTTGGGGCCTTCCCTGGTCAGGAGGTGACAACAATGTTCTGTTTAAGTCAGATCTAGACCTCACCTAATCAGAATGTCACAATGATATTCTATAATAATTTGATCTTGACCTAATCTCACCAGAACGTTTTGATAACATTCTGTTTTGATTAGGTCACAACCTCACAGAAAAATAATGTAACAGTTACGTGACCTTTTAGTAAATAAACAGACAAACCAAAAAAGTATGGTCGCATAACGTGACCGCTATGTCACGCCTTGTCTGGGTGCAGCGTTGATTCAGAATTTTTAGTGAAAGCTGGGGCACCGATTCTAGGGATTTATTGCCAAAACTATGACTCTCCAAATGTTGAAAGTCAAAATATAACCTTGGGACACCAGCTTTTAATTGTCTAATAAACAAAATAATCCAAAATGTGAAGGTTAAAAGTCTGAATCAATCTCCAATTCAGATATGGTGCCTGTTCTCTTCATAGGTTTGCCCCCTGCTCCTACCTGTTACAACGAAATTTTACTCCCATATTTTTGGCAGGGTTCTGTTCGTCTCTGGAATGACAAGACAAATTTTTTTCTTCTATAAAATGATATATTGCATGTTATGATCCATTGCAAAAATATTACAATTTTTACTACTCATTCATTTGATCCTATGGTGTCAGGGTTTGGATATTTTAGAAGAGGGGTTGATCTGTGGGGGATTTGTAAGAGCCCCACGAACCCCCCTCCCCTGGTTACTGGCTTGAGCTCACTGTTTAACTCAGATCTGGGATAAAAAGACATGGTACAATCATACTTTCTGAATTCACAGTCTTATTGGAATCATACTTGACTGGAATATAACTGTCACTATGGGATTTTTGAACATAACAAGTTATTGGTTCCATTCTCATACTTTAAGCTTGTGATGCCATGTATCACGGCTATGTTCTTTTTGACCCTATATCCCACCAAGCCAACGTAACTTAGCTGTAAGCGGCCTTATCTTATCAGACTTTATCAGCTGTTAGTGGGGCGGCTACAGTGTACTGGGCCTTCTGGGTCTGCAGTTAAATGTCCAGGGTTAAAGTCTGCTGCAGGTTAAGGCTTTCTATACTAACAACCCATCCAACTTGCGACGTAAGAGAAACTTTCTGCAACCATACTTTTTTGGTCAGTTTGTTACTTACTAAGGTGGGACGTAACAATTACGTTATTGATGGTGAGGTTGAAACCTCACCAAATCAGAACGTTATTATAACATTATTTTTTGGTAAGGTTAGGATGAAAACAAAACAGAATGTTAGAAGAACATTCTGTTTAGGTTGAAGAACATAACCAGAATGTTATAATTACGTTATAGTACAATGTCACAGCAGTATGTTGCAGTGACATAATTGGGAGTCATCAAAAGAACATAACAAGAACCAAATACAGAACCAACCAGAACATTGCTGCAACATTATAATAACGTCACAGCTGTGAACGAGAAGTGTGTAACAGCACTGATTTATGATTAAGGATGGAGATATCTAATCAGTAGCTCCTGGAATTGCTAGACCCAGCAGAACCAACAATTCTGTCAAGATAATAATGTAAACTGATACAAAGAAACTAAATTTAAACTAATTACCAAACATTATAACAACCATAGCTTTCAAAGCGAACCACATCACGTAGCTCATCTACATATGTTAGAATGAAAAAATTTGGACTAAATTGAGGACTCTAGTAGCAATACTTTGTCAAATTACTAATGAAACTGATTTTGACTTTACTTTCATGTAATGTGAATTTTATTGAAAACAGAATTGGTATGTCTGAACAAGAATCAACTCGGCTTCAAATACCATCGGGATGCTTATGTAACTCTTTAATGGGTTGATAAACAACGCAAGTCTAACAAGCTGTCATTGCAGTCTTATACAATTGATTGCAGGAAATCAACACCTTTATCAAATATGTCGACAGAAACTTGGTTGTGGGGTAGAATGAAGATTTAAAAGACAGGTGTTGTTGTTGGTGTTGAATTGGTCGCCACAGCTTCAGTCTCAGGAGTACGCCTGGAGAACTGGTTGTTTGTCTATACTTTTACATGTTTTTACCCATTCGCCTCCCAAGGTTACAACACGGGTGCACTATAGCGCTTAACCTACCCAGGCAAGAATGTGACGTTATAATAACGTTATTGTGACGTCATATTTTGGTTCTTGTTACGTCGCATTTCGACGTTCTAAAGACGTAGATTTGATGGCTCCCAATCACGTCTCTGAGACTTCCAATGCGACGTCGCAAAATGACATTCTTATCACGTGTTTCTGCGACGTCAAAATGATGTTCTTGGTACATGTTTCTGCGACGTCACATTGCAACTTTCGAAGAATGATTATGTGGATTAGAAACTACTGCTGTGACGTTGCACCATAACATACTTGCGACATGATTATAAAATCATATTGTAACCCAAATTATATTCCAATAATGTTATTTTGTGACAGGTTCTGTTAAGGTTATTTTGTGACCCACCTATGACCAATCATTACACTATACATCATACTGTAACTTTCCCAAGACAAGAAATCTTGGTTTCCAGCTTTGGTCACAGTGACTTGGGGCCTTTTAAGTAAGTACTTGTGTACCCAGGCCCTTTCTATAGCTGGCAAATGTCAGATATCAGGCCAGGGGACAGACCCACTCAGTATCCCATTGTGAAAGATTGAAAAAGGTGTTTTCATGGTACTGGTCATTTATTTCAGCCAAAACAATTAAACTAAACCATAAATACATTTCTAGAAGATAGTTTGATATTTCATAAAGAATAGTGTTTCAGAAGCATTTAAACATATTTGCAAAATAGTGATATAAACCACAAAACCTTGAACTTTAGCCTTTTCTCAACTTAAATGGTATTGCACTGTCCCCTGGTGTTGAAAAACAGTACTATCAATGGTTATGGCTAGACTAGGAAACAAGGTACTTGTGACATTCTGATTTAGTTAAGTTGTGACTTAACCTAACCAGAACGTCACTGAGACATGGCGATTAGGTGAGGTCAAGACTGAACCTAAGCACAACGTCACTGTGATGTCACAATTAGGTAGGGTTGAAACCTTACCTTAAAAGAACGTCACTGTGACATCATCATTAGGTATGGTTCAGACCAACCTAAACACAACGTTCTTTTGACGTTCTGTTAAGGTATAGTTAAGACCTAACCTAATTAGAATGTCACAAAGACATCACAATTTTGGTCGCAGCGACGTTTCTGGGAGCCATCAAATAGACGTCGCTACAACATCGAAATCTCACGTAACAAGAACGTCTCTTTAGGTTTGGTTATAACTTCACTCTGTCAGTACGTATCAGTTATGTACTTTTTCCGTTAGGTCTCTATGTCACATAATCAACACGTCATAACTACATTCTTTTTAGGTTTGGTCATAACCATACATAATTAGTTTGTATCAGTTACGTTCTGTTTGAGTTATGTCTCAACCAGACCTGATTGGCACGTCACTGTGATGTCACATTGTAAGGGGGTTCTAACCTGATGTTCACAGAATGTTATTATAACGTTCTTTTTATGGGATGTCATAACATCCCCTTAAAATCACGTAACTGTTACGTAGTTTTATGTGGGTTATAAACCGACCAAAATGGTATGGTCGCAGAACGGTTCTGTTACGTCGCTTCTTGCCTGGGTATGTCTCTGGAATTGGTTGGCTGGTTCGGGGTCAGACAACCAAGGGCCTAGAGCAATGCTTATATATATAATATAATATATATATATACATTTATGATACATTTGTTGAACATTACCATTTGTAAAATATATATGAATAATAAAGTAGCTGTTATATTAACGAGACATAATTAATAAATAATGGAAATAAGTTTATCAGAACGCTATATTGTTAAGATGATCCAAAATCAACTTCAGCGGCGACAGGGAATGGGTTACTGGGAGAATCAGCCGTTTCCTGTTATCGCCTACTTCCAAAGGCGGCCGATTTTAGCGCCAATCCATCGGCCGATTGTGTAAAAGTCACCTAGTGGGTATGGGACTTTACAGTACAGAGAAAAAGGGGTCTACTGTTTAACACTTTGGCTTAGATAATAGGAGGCCTATACCTGGGTCTATTAATGAGCCTACTAATGAAGCACTGACTCTGTGTGTGTGTGTGTGTGTGTGTGTGTGTGTGTGTGTGTGTGTGTGTGTGTGTGCACACGTGTGAGTGTGTTTTATGTGTGTGTTTGTGTTTGAGCAGGTACCACTGCCTAGATTTAACCCTCCCTTCGCTGGAAAAGGGGTGTGTTTGGGCAGGTAAAACTGTCTAGGGGGTAAAAGTGTAACACAGTATAACGTTAACACAGCATAATAGATGCAAGGTCCTGAAAGTACAACCTTCCTCCCTCTTGTGCCACATGACACTCGAGTGGAATGTGGTGACCCGTATATATGAGTGGCTCACCGCCGAGGATAGGGCAGTTGGACTGGCGCCACCTCCTGCTTCAGCAGAATGTAACAGCAGAATGTAACAACGAGATGGACTAAGAAATAAGGACTGGAATAAACATCAAAAAAAGAACCTGAACTCATTATTATTGTCACTATACGACAAAAGATCCAGGATTCTCACAATCAAGGAACTACTGATTGGCCGTCTACATACACAATAAACCTCTATTATAGTACTGCTGTTTCAACTTGGTCTTCATTGTTGCCAACACAGGGCAATAACCTTCATAACCTTTCAATACCCCCATACCCCATAACCATACCCCATATGCGATACACAACACCCCCATCCCGATCTTTATACCCCCATATCCATTACCGGATATTCAAACCCCCATACCCACATGGGATATGGGTATAGGGGTATTTGGTCTGGGGCATGACGTGGCATGTGGTATGTAGGTCATGATCTGGTCAAGGGTGGGTCATGGTTACGCAGGGGCGGATCCGGTTGGGGGGGGGGGGGGTCCAGGGGGTCCTGTACTCCCCTTTGATTGGGGCTTATACCTGGCAAAGAGAAACACATGTTGCAAATGTGCTCGCGAAGGCGCAGTGTTTTAGTACTTGACCTATATGCAGATATCCCCTTTTTTTCAAACTCCTCTATCTTTTTATTTTTTATTTTTTTTATTTTTTTTATTATCACAACTTCATATACAATTAGTTTATGTTCTTCCAGCTGAGGTTCGTTGATGAGATGATTTACAATAAGATGAAGAGTTGGTTGATGAAGATTATACAAATAGTACAGAACAATACAATACAGGACAAACAGGCCGACATAATATAAATATGGGTTGAGGAATATGCACTGTACACAGCTTGCATTGTGTCATGGGTCTTTCCAGGTCTGATCCAAATCTGTCCTTTATGACCTTATTAGTTTTTTGAATTTAGCTTTCGTAGTTGCCCGTTGCGTCTCTACTGATAGCATATCCCATAGTCGTACTCCTCGATAATATGGAGAATTTAGGACCCTTGTTAATTTAGTCGGTGGCAGTACAAACTTAATTTTAGCATCGCTATGCAAAATCCTTTCAGGTCTATGAGAATTAATTGATTCTTGTAACTTACTCTGTCTATACATTACAGATAATAAGTGTTCGTTTCTGCGATCTATTAGTTTCCTAAAATTATAAATTTGAAGAAGTTTGTCATATTTAGAATATTTATTCTTGCCTCCGTCCACAATTAACAATGCCCTCTTTTGTATAGATTCAATGTGTTCAATCTTCTCTCGGGTACAGGAGTCTATGAGGAAATCCGCATAGTCTAGAAGTGGCAAAATACATGTTTTATAGATAAGACAAGCAATAGCACAGTTGATGTTTGGACGTATTCTTTTTAGTATGTATAATTTTCGGTTTGCTTTATTATAAGTGTTATTAGCAATTTTTTCCATATCCAAACTATGCTCCACATCAACACCCAGGTATTTATACTGAGAAACATTCTCAAGTACCGATCCATATGTTTTCACATGGATTTTCCTAACACTGAGCCAAAGATCCGAAGTACGTGCTATCATCAAGTGCTTAGTTTTTTTATAATTAATAGTTAACTTATTTACAGTACACCATGCAGACAAGTGACTTAATGCCTTTTCAGCATGGGCAATTGCATCAGATGGGGATGTAGCGGATGGGTACAATACTGTATCATCAGCATACATCTCGATTGCAGACTGTCCGCCCATATTATCTTCCATATAGAATAGAAGATCGTTTACATATAATATGAAAAAAAGTGGTCCTAGTGGTCCTATCTGCCTCTGTTAGGTTATGGACTGGTCAATAGCAGATTATGAGGGCTCTTAGAGCGGTCTTTGGGGGTCCTGACCTGTCATGAAAGCGAAATTTAACAGATATTTAATTTTCAATAGGCTATTACACACATTTCACACCACACCAGTTCGTGAATTCTGATCCTATTCCATATATAGGCCTATACCACTTCTAGTAATACTTTTTTCTGCATACCTATGGTTTCACCATTTACTTCTTCTAATACTCTACACTGTCCTACTCTTATTGTTAGGCTATCTTTCATACACCTTCCGCTATTGTTCCAACAATGAGACTTTGCACTCTGCTTTTTCTTTTGTAGATCAACCTTATCCCAACCGACGTTGAAAAAATCGTCCAAAGGTCTATATGACATATAGAACTTTTTCTTTGTAGTATATAATGTATATGTATATTATGTTTATATATCGTAAATGGTTACTCATCAAACTGTGTGTTCACTGCAACAAATGTTTCCAGAGTTTCCTAATTCCTTCACTACTTTTCGTTACATGGCTATTCCATTGTACGCGACCTATTCTAATCTACTTATTGTTGTCTGTAATTCCTTTTCCCTAGGACTAGTAATATAGGCCCTATTATTAGCCTAACTTACTTCAACTTGATCTTTTGGCCTCCAGTATTCACATTGTTTCCATCCTCTCTAGGGTAAGAATAGTCCCCCAGAAGCCCCTGCTGATAGTATGAAGCGACGATAGGGGGGACCCAGCACTGACCAAATGGTTCTTTCGGTTCAATTCCCGGTTGGTGCTGTGGTTAACAAAGGGATGAGGTACAGCAAAAATGATTTCCAGGTTTTGATCCCCTTCTGTTTGCCTGCCCTGTCACCTTCATCTCAAAGATATGATCACCAAAGACATATTCGTCCCAACCTGTTTTTGCCATGAATATGACTTTAGTTCTTGAAATGGCGTTAAACATCCATTACTCACTCACTCACTCCTCTCTAGGGGATTCTCTACTGAATAACCACCCATTATGTCCATCATTACCCTCGGGTTGATGGTGAGCTATATACGCTATCTATGTAATGAATAGGTAGAAGAAAAGTTAGTATAATGGAATCTTGTACGTTTTATAGGTGCAACCACGATAGTCCATGCAGTCTAGAGTCTTACCGAAAGAGGTTTTATCTGATTGTAGACGGTCTGCCCCCTGCAGGTCATTAGCAATATATTAGTGTCGACTCTGTGGTCATTCCAGTCATCTGATATGGGGAGTGGGGCTCAAAACCACCCTTTCCAAGGCTGCTGATGGCTGAATACCATAAATGAGGGTAAGGGAGTGACACAGTTCCTCCAGCTGGTTTATCACACTGGCTGTCGCTTTCTTTCCCTTCACCTCTGACCTGGTCGGTGTGTGAGTACACTTACAGTTACACTGAGTTTTTGAGAATAAGGAGGGCCAAATCGGGATAGGAGTTTTCAAAAGGAGCATGCAAAATGCAAGGAAAAGGACAGAAACGCCCCATTAGAAAACATGATGTATACTGGTTTATAACCAGATTAATAGTGTGACATAAATATGTCCATGTTATGGTTTAAAGAATGTGAAGGCATTTAACACTACTAGATCCTATGGAGATTAACTTTAATTTTTCATTAGATTATTAAAAGTGAAAAACTTCAAAAAATGAAATATTTGACACAGGGATCAACTCCACAAGGATACTGGCTACATTTCCCCCCGCTTCCTGTTTGGTAATACAATGAATATTAAGGATAGACAACACCTCAGAGTGGCTTCATTTGCAAAAATGACAATTGTGAAGTAACCAGGAGAGCTGCAACAACATACTTAATATCAAATGAAAGAGCACATTTTTCTCCATCATTTATGAAATATTTTGTCATCAGTATGTTAAAGTTTGAGGAATTATCTGTGAAAAACTATTTTTTTCACTTTTATTTTTTTAACATGGCTATCTCCGTAACTGCTCAATAGATGGCAATGAAATATTTTGGACATGTCAATAATGATCATCTGGAGGGAAGCGTGTTTCCAATTTCTTGGACATGCGAACATTCTTTGAAACTACCCCTTTCTCCGAGTTTTATTAGAATGCTAGTATGTATCCCATGGAATAGGGAGTGGAGTTACCGAATTATCTGAGCACTTTGTCAGAGACCTAAGAATTATTCGAGTGATAGAGCTGGACGGTGATTGACCCATTTATAGCAGGGTCACGGTCTATAAGACCACAGAAGCGCTACGTCATCGGGGGCCGGACACGCGGAGCCAATTGATGGAATAAGGGTCTCTGTTAGGACACTAAGTCGCACAAGGCCCCTAAATCGCAAAATATTATTTTGTGTGACTTAATGCCACCCCCAAGGCACTAACTGGCAAAAGCCTTAAGTGTTAAAACTTTTATCCATTTAGGGCCACCAGAGGACACTAAATCGCAAAATGGACACTAACTGACAAATCCAATAATGTTATGCTGGATGCTGGATATGTATTTAGGATACCAAGACTAAGCATACATAAGATTGTATTCAAATTGTATTCGGTACATTCAGGTTATTCGAAGGAAATCATTATTTAAAGGAAAACTAGCATAAGAATGTAATTTCATTCATTCATATCTAAAGTCGTTCATGGTTATGCAAAGTACGTGGAGTAAACTTTCTGTGACACAATTTACTGCTTTGGAAGTAAATTATTGTTATGAACCCCCGGAGCAGGTCCTCCAAGTCAGTACATATTCTGTCGCAGTCAGACCCACTATTTCCCAAATTATTATGTAAGGGCTAAGAAGGTCAGGAACGGACTACCAGGTGCACTGATATAGGTCAGTGTATGATGATGGGCACTAGCCAGGTGCCCGCCGGTTTGAGGGACGGCTGCACGTCCACCTAAGCACGATGTCATCACTGCGCGGCCACGCGGGGGTCGGTTAAAATGACCCCCTGGGCTCCCCACCCACGCCCCACCACAGCCCGTAACCCCATGTCCCCTGCCTGGCCCCAGGCCCTGGAGGGTCTGTCCGCACGACAGTCGCGCACGCGGACGTAGCGTATATAAAATTTCTTATACACGCAGACACAAAGTCCGCACATACAGATAATGGTTACATACGCGGACATTATAAAGTGGCTTGTATTGTATTCTAAAAATTTTATATGTGAAGAAATTATATATAACATAGAAATAAAAAAGAAAAAGGGGGTTCGGGGGCTCAGCCCCCGATTTACAAATACTTTATTGAAGAAAAGGGGAGGTACGTCCGCATGTATAACCCTACTTGTATACGCATTGGAGGGGTGACTGATAACATCGGCGTCCACCCTGGGTCATCCCTGCACACACAATAACATTAAAACCCAATCCGGCCCATGTTTAGGGCCACTCTGCCACATCGACACCTCCGTACTTTGATCTCGCATACTTAATAATGGTAACAGATTTTCAGATTTTATATAATATACACATACTTGTGAAATTAGATTACAAATTATGCAAAACTGTTTTAATGTCAAGTATGTATAATGGGTTTTCCTATCGTAATAATATTATATATTTTCATTATTATAATACCTTAGATGTTGGTAGACATTATGCGATAATTTGAGATAATTCTGTTTGTCAGATATTTTTCTAATCCCTTTTTATAGTTTCATCTTTTTAATTTTCGGCATTCTTGACAAATGAATGTAACTTTTTGGGGGGCATATAAGACACTTTCTGATTCACAAGTTAAGTAGAGGTGAGGAGGGGACAGGGGGCAACTGACAGAACTTCTCCCATTGGTAAAATGCAACGCAGACCCATGCCTCACCAATAGGACTGACGTCATTTGTGCGGGGGAACGCCCCTAGACACTGGTTCTGGACGCCAAAAGACCCATGTGGGCCCCCTACCCAGTACCCCCACTCTACCAACTACTATGTGGGAACCCATCAGTGTTCTCCGATCTTTAAAATACCCCCTTTTTGCGAATTTTTCGGCCCGAAAAGACCCATTTTTTCATTAAAATCCGAAATTTCAGCACCAAAATTACACCCCTTTCTTCAGAAAATGAGAACTATCTTTCACCTTCTATACATGCAATAACATTGTAAAACATTTTCCTGGATAGTTATGTTGATGTATTCACGTTTCTTTTTTTATAAATTTAATGTGTATATTCGTGTACATTATACGTTGTAAACTGACACATTTCTGAAGTACAAACAAAATACAAGTTAGTTTATGAAAAGACACCCCTTTTTCTCATTTTCGCGAATTTTGCGGTGAAAAATACCCCCTATTTTCAACTTTTGCAGACATGCGAACTTTCATTGAAAAGACCCCTTTCTCCGCGCTTTTCTAGAACGCTGATGCGTATCCAGTAGGCAAACAAGTGGGGGTACCGTGGCCCTATATACCAGCTGTCAAACTCCTCAATTTCTTTATAAGAGGGTGCATCAAGGAATGCACTGGTATACATATTGGAGATGATATATTGCAAAACGTGATAATCTTTAAAATCACCAAATTTATATGGTACTTAAGGCTTAAATCAGGATCAGAAAAAGAAGGGCTGGGGCCTGGTGCTGTTGTCAGAGTCCACCATCAGTGGCCCGGACCGGGGAGGGGGCACGGGAGGAGATGTGACCTAGTTCTGGCCGGGTGAGACCGCTGGGCAGCGTGGACCTTACATCCGCGTGTACAAGCCCCCCATCCCAGGCCGGGCATCATCTGAAGGACTGCCGGCCCTTATCAAGGGCTATTAATTTGTTTCACACCCTGACCACGGCACAGGGACACACCAGGGACCATGCTGGGTCGGGATCTTCAGATGTCTGAACCTACGTTCGTTTGATGGGTGATGTTTTCAGTTCCCCCTTCAGACCCCTGACATTTTATTAAAATGAACATTATACTAAACATCTTACCTAGAGATATTTCTTTCCACATCAGATGCGTTATGTTTGCCATACACTCCAGGACCAACTGGATGCACAATCTTAATCATTTATTATTTATGGAGTAAATCACTTGGTCAAAGCAGAAGCTATTTTAGTGATCTGTTCCATATTGATTACACGCATAGGACCAATATCATGGCAATACTTGGATCATTGGTCCTTCAAAACTGTATTCATATAGGTTACATATTGTAATTGGTGCAGAAGTATTTTTAAACATTTATTGAAAATTAAAAGATATGCATACATAGAAACGGTAGTAACTTTGCCACCCCCTCAACCCTTCCTCAGGTCATTAAATAGTAGCCTGACCACCATCCCTTTGATCTACACCTCCTGGGGTCCTCCAGGTTCCTGCAGGGATGCTAATGACCCATGTTAATTGTGAACATAAGCTCGGGACAGGCGCCCCAAAAAGGGCCCCCTTAGCCACGTCTCTCTTCTGTCTATACAGAGAGAGTAAAGTTAACTTTACTCTCTCTGGTCTATACTCGTAGCCGGTGCACAAGACGTTTTGCGACTTTGGGTCAATGTCAATTTTGCGACTTGGTGTCTTCACCACTTAAGGTTTTTTTGTGTGACTTAGGGTCTTTGGGTGATCCTAAGTCACAAACTGACCCTAAGTCACACAATTTTGTGATTTAGGGTCTTTTGCGACTTAGTGTCCTAACAGGGTCCAACCCCCAGCCCTTAAGCACTGTGTGTATGGGAGCAGCGGCGAGGGCTTGTACCCGACCTGGGTGCCGGGGCGCACGTGGCGCGAACGTCGGGTCAGCCCTATATTATAGCCCGTAGCCCCACGGCTCCCGTGGTCAGTTCCCGCACCCGGTACTCCAGACCCCGACAACAAAACAGGGTGTTAAATGATGGCCGATTGTGTCTAACATAAATTCTGGGAATCCTTTATATTCTGAATTTTTCAACAGTGTCCTTGCTACGTCATAGCAATGGGAATTCCCTCTTATGATAAATGGGATTTCCTTACGAAAGTTTATGAATTTAAGCAGGTAATAGTTGTTTTTAGAAAATGCCTTTATGGGGCCAATTATGAAAGCACCATGTTAAAGAACATTTTTCTTACTAGAAATCTACAAGGGTTGGGGATTCCCTTTAATTGAATGGTGGGATTCCCCAATTAATCACTGTGTGACGTCACACGGACGGGAATTCCCCTTAAAAATCACAAATAATATGACAAAATAAAAAGGTCCCATACGTGTGTTTAAAGTTGGATTTTTATTAAGAATGTTACCATATCGTTACCTAGGGCCCAACGTAAATAACATGCTAAGATAGTCTACATTGAAAATAAACTATATCTAAATTATGTGCTAGGTTCCCTTTAAGGGTTTTGACCATGAACACGTATGCTATAAGGTCCTTCTGTATATATCTTATAAGTTTCATGGGTAGGAAACTAATATATTTAGAGAAAAGCCAATGCTTACGACTGGTTCCCTATGGTTCAAAGAGGACCCATGTGTCCCTGTTTTGAATCAGGGGGGCCCTGGAAACAGGGTTTCTCGCCAAAATGACGTCACTGCTTCCGCGGACTGGTATCTATTTAAGAAACGGACTGAGGACAGGCTTCTCTGGGTTGAGACCCTCAGCCGGTCCTGAGTTTATCACCTCCCGGCGGTCGTCGCCGGCCACCACATGGAGGGGTATCAGAGAGTCGTGTCTCACTTTGGGACGTTGAAGTTCGGTACGGAGCTAGGCTGCATGGCTATCTCTGGCCTCTTCCAATATGTTTAGAATTTTATCTATTCGGGTTCTATATTTGGCATGTCTAATTTGATGATGTGAGCTGGCTGGGTAACGACCCTACCTGCCATTTACCAACACCCCTAATGAAAGCATGCTGGGATATTGGTGGATACCAAACTAAAATGGTTGCTGGTGTACAGGCTCACATTGGGAAACAGTGTGTTGACTTGACAGAACAGAGCAGGATGTATGCCCATGCTTTTCAGAAATCAAAATAAGGCCTAGATAACACTTTTATAATACGTTGTTGGGCACGAATATAAGTCCAATATAAGAAAATTTAGAAAATTCTAAAAGAGATAAAGATAGAAATGACAGAAAGAAAAGATATTTATTGTGATTGATTCAGATTGACATAAACAATGATAAAAGCAAGAACTGTTTAAGCCCTTTCGACCTGATATACGCCCTTTCTAATAGCCAGATGGATACCTTCGTGGGCACCCTGTACAGAGATGTTTGGGGGAGGGGACTGAAGGGTGTCAGGGGAGTGTACAGTTGTACAAATGTTGGCTTTCAAAACAAACCAACAGGTTTGAGGTATCACGTACAGCGTCACTCATCCGTGACAATTACCGTAAGTTCGGTGCTCAGTGCCCTAGTCGACCTAGTCTGTTGCATCAGACCCACTGTTTCCCAAAGAAAGTCTGTATACCAGCAACCATTTTTGGTGGGAATTCCACCCTAAATCCCCACCAGCATGCTTTGCAGCCGCTGGTTTATGGCAGGTAGGGCCATAAACCAGCCAGCAGGCCAGGGATTCTCCATGCGATTTATAGAGGGCCAACAAAAGAATTCCTAAGAAATTTTAATTGACCAATGAAAGCCCCATTATGTGATAGCTAATCTGGGTCAGAACGGACTACAGTCGACCATGACCTACTTTACCTGTTATGCAATAGCCTAATGGTGGAGTGTAGTAGGGGGAGTGTCAAGTTTGCATCTATTCATGGGCAACCATGCAAGGGGGTTAGTTCCATGTCAGGGGGGACCCTAGAATCATTCACCAACAACCAAACCTTTGGTCATCGGTGAATCATTCTAGGCACCAGGCAGGCAGATTACACAGTATTCATTGAGATTTTTCTTAAAAAGAAAAGAATCAGACGCTGATGATTAGTGCAGTTCGTTGCCCACCAACAAGTCCGTTCTCGTCCGTTCCCCTTTTTATTGTCAACAGTTGCTGTAAGCATCCCAAAAGAGAGAATGCATCTTTATTTGTCAGACATTTTGTTTGGCGCCCACCAACAACCAATATTTTCTTTAAAGGCCTCCGTCATCCAACAACCAAATGCAATTCATTCATCCCATGGAAACCTTTAAGGCAGATTTTCACAGGATGACACATTAAATTAGCATTAGTCCTTACAAAACACAGTGACCAAGCATGCTTCAATAGCTTTGGTCGGTGAGAATAGAAAGGATAAACGATGAAAAGCTGACGATGAGCATGGTTTGTCGTTCTGTGGAAACCTGCCTTTAAGCTCCGTCCCCACGAGAGGGAAATCTACCTACGATAAATACTTTGTCGGCCGACTTTTGGAAAGTCAGCCGACAACGCGTTGTTGGCCGACAATAACGTATTTTTTACCGTCGAAAATCTCGTCGTTGACTATGAAAAACCCATAGTTACTCGTTGGGACACGATCAACGACCAAAATGCCGACGATAAACAGGCATTGTTAGCCAGAAAAAGGCGCCATGATGTCTGACGATAAAGCTGTTCATAAACCTTCTTATCGTCAGTCTTTTCCACTGAAATATTAGGCATGTTTAGTATGTTTATCGTCGACGATGACGGGTTATTCTTTGTCGGTCGCGTTCATCGTCGGAAAACGATGTGGCTTCCTTAATTACTAGGTGCCAGCCTGTCTACTGGGCCCTGGCTTCAGAGACCCCTTCGTCGGCCGACAGAATTCTCAAAGTCATGTTGCCCGTGGGGACGGGGCTTAAAGCAAGGTTTCCATGGGATGAATGAATTGCATTATGGTTGTGGACGAGGAAGGATTAGGTAAAGCATACTGGTACCCTGATGGTGGTCAAATGGAGGCACTAATCATCAATGAACAGGGTGACAATCATCAATGATTTGCTGTTAATTTGTCAGTGACGAACAGTTCGTTGTTGGGCAAACAACATCTAGTCGATGACGCTTCACCCTTGGCATGTGACGATCCCCTATGGGTCGTACAGCCACCCTTGGACGCCCTCTGCGGTTCTTCTTATCATGATATGCCTGGTGGAAAAAACCACACTCCCACACTATCCACGCTTCTGGTCATGATTACAGGAACTGGAGTGGAAAGTGTTTTGAGGGTGGAAAAACCTGGCGCATCCTGGTGCATCGGCAGGGGCGGATCCAGAAAATTTGGAAAGGGAGGTGGGGCGCCAATACTAGAAAGGGTCCTACACTCCAAATGGAATGATCTTAGAACGATTTTGTTGTTGGAACCATAGTTGGTGTTTGATATGTGTTACCACGGCAACCGATCATTCGGAACTGGCTATTGAAATATTTTCATGACATAGCAAATTCTATAAGCTACATCTCAGTAAAGCAGCCAATATCATGAGTAGGTAAAAATTATGTCCTTATTTTTACACTTTCTATAAAAAAAGTGTCTATTGCCATTTACATTGGCTTTATGTAGATATGAGCCCTTATATTACTAAACCGTAAATGTAATAGATTTAATGAATGAAGAGTCAAACTAATTCAACACGTTTTGTCCCATAAAGAGAGTGAGGTAAGAAACCACGAACATGGGACAGGCATTTTGCATAGGCCTCGTATGTATTGGATCTGATGTCACTCTCTGCTGTGAATCATTTATATTTTTTGGGAGGCCGCTTTCTAAAGTTTAAGTGAGTTTACATGCTTAAAAACATATCATTCATGTATTGAAGTTTTGCAGCTATGGAAGTGATATCACCAATAGACGGGATGCTTTGTGCTTAGGTTGTTTCGATCTTTTTGAAATATTTAAGCAGGGCTCCGAGGATCTACTAGCCGTCCTAATGGACTTATTCATGCGTTATTTATGTGTTTTCTATATGCATATTGCCTTGCACAATTTGACCACATACAGATAGAAAGGAAATTTACAATAAACAAATTTAGTACTTTCCAGTATATGAAAAAACGAACATCAGTCACAATCACCTTCATTTTACTGTATAAAACCAATTTGCAAAGTGCCTTAGAAATGTTTTAATATCGGCACTCTTGGAAGCCCAGGACTAGTCCTGAAAGTCTGCTTAGAAATAAACGAAATGATAAAAAAGTGCAGTGCTTAGGAATAAACGAAATTTTAAAAAAGTGCAGTGATCAAAGTACATATATGTTTATATATAGATATATGACTCGTTATTTTCATTTCTGCTATTTGCTCCACCAAGAAGTTACAAAAGTACTGAAAACCAGATAATGGCTGATAATTACATTTATTGCATATATGATACATGATGATAATGATTCTAACTTCCTGTTCCGAAGATCTTTGAAGTGGATCACAGCATAATAGAAACTACAGTGTTTGCATCCATAACACAGTCTCCACAGTTGCCTTACCAAAGCTGTTTTAGAAATGCCAATAACCTTGGTAGGTGCTTAAAAAGGTAGGTTGTTGTGGGATCCATGCTTGCTCTTTGTCTCGGTAGGACAGTCCTCTCACATCCACTCTCAGCACTCGCGTTGTTTAGTAGGCCGCCTGCAGCGTGTGGAAGGTGCGCGTTCAACAGCTTTGTTCAGTGACTATGCAGGGCTCTCCAGACAGCAACTGACAGGGATTGGGGGTGTTCGTAAACCACTGTTATACACTGGTCTTTGACTAAATAATGGGACATTGGGCAGATGAATCTGGCTTATGTATAGTTGGGTTTGATAGCCTTCTGGGAATCTTTCTTTTTGAAATTCGTTTATTTCTATATCGGTCATAGGTTGTTTATCCCTGGTAACCAACATCCTGATGGCAAATGCTTGACACTCTTTGCATTGCTGTCTAGGAAGAAAATGGAAAAAAGACTATCCCCAGTAATATTTGTTATGTCTGGGTCATCAGATATATATATATATATATATATATATATATATATATATATATATATATATATATACTCACTAAACAGTGAATCCTCCAAAAAAGAGAATGTGATACGATTAGTATATTCCTAATATTGTACTAATCTAAACTATAATATTATAGCTATAGCTCACCTTTGAGTTACAACAGAAGAGAGGGTGTGCTTGAAAGAAACATGAGCCACATTATCTAAGTGAGGGATGACATGTTGCAGGCTTAAAGATAGATAACCTCATTAGGGACCAATTGATGAAACTAATTTTAATGCAGGATCATTAGTTATTTGCCCAAGACATTTATTACAGACTGTGTAACTAAATTAATTGTAAAATATCAAAAAGGAATAGAGGAAAAGACATAAATCTCGCTGAAAAAGACAGTTAGGGAACACTCATATGTAGTGAAGAATATGTCTTTATTCATAGGTTTAAGCATATAACTGTAATTAAGACAGTTTTAGAACTCCAGCTTTATCACTATCGTGTAGCCATGGGGGCATTATTTATTACTAACCTGGATATTTTTGTGAAGGGATTTGAAAATGGTACATTAACATTTCCTCGAGTGCTATTCCAGGGGGGCCAACCAAAGAATATCCACTAGAATTCTTTGCCACGAGAAGTTTAAATACCCACGATCACAAAATTTGCTCTCGTAAGTTATTAACTTCTTGTGGCACAGAATTCAATCTTTTCAACCACTAAAGTGTTCCAACGTCCTTCTAACACACTTTAAAAAGTGTTATCTGTGAATAGGTGTATTATGGGAATGATTTTAGTATGATTTTTCAAGAAACTTTCATGTCCAAAAGTTCTCGTGGATGTTTTTTTTGGGAAGAATTTTCTTCTGGTGGGCCAGAAATTCTTCTTGTGTGCCTGAAATCACCAACACGAGAAATCGTGGATGTTTTTTGGTCAGTACCCCAGGTTATTGCCTACAAGTAATATCTTTCCTTTCAGCACATTAAATTTATGCATTGATGCAATTTTTACTTCGATTATTCACCAATTTTAAATTCAATCATCGGTGAAACAAAGCAATTTTTCAATATGCACAGTATCCATCTAATATGCAATATTCATTGGTTTATTTTGTAAGAGCAGTAGCTTTCTCATCTATCTTCCCATACATGCATCAGTTATACAGAATAATTATAGTCAGAAACAAACATAATTTGTTAATAATTATTCTCATTCAGTTGGGACTTTATTTCTTATACTTTACACATTTGCTAATCTTCCAAAAAGTGATTAGCTTGTTATGTACATTCCCAATGGTCGAATTGTTTAAAACTTAAAATGCTTATCTAAATTGAATTGATACAGTTGGTTTCTCCTTCATAGATTTATTGATCTTCTACATTGATCTAGTACTACCTTCATCAGTTTTAACACAAATCTAAATACTTAAAATTCCAAGTATATAGACGTTTATACTCTGCTGAAATAAGATTATCATTATTATAAATGAACCAAAATCATAGTTAATTGCGTACAACTAAGGTTTTCACTTACAATAACAATATTATTCAACATTATGCTTTTTATACTGATTACTCGTAAGGTCATAATATTCAAATGCCAGTAATCTTGTATTCATTATTTTCCAAACCTACACTGTAAAAAGTTGGTGTTAATTTACAGCAGTTCTTGCAGTAAATTTACAGCACTTTTTACTGTTGGAAATTCAACAGCAATATTCACAATTCAAGATACAGAGATAATTGTCTGATTAAGACACCCTTTTGGTAGCAAATTGCCTTCATAGGTCTGTGTTGCATTGGCAGTTTTTCATTGTAACACCATTCCATGTATGTATTTGCTAATACTCTTAGCACAAACACATCCCTCATCCTAAACACATTGGTTTGAGGTTCGAATTAAGCCTTTCTCTAACATTTAGTTGGATTTTGGAAAAGAAATTGATAAAGATAAAGTGGTAAAATGTTTGTTTTAGCATACTGTAAAAATACAGCAAGAACTGTAAATTTACAGTAAAAAGTGCTGGAACCTTTGCTGCCAGCAACTTTTGCTGTAAATTTACAGCACTTTGTCTGCTGTAAATTTACAGCATATTTTGCTGTAGGAAATCAACAGTACATTATACTGTAAATTTACAGTACAATTAGTGCTGTAAATTTACAGCAAAAGTAGCTGGAACCTTTGCTGCCTGCAACTTTTGCTGTAAATTTACAGTAGTTACTTCTTACAGTGAAGTTAAAATGCAGCCCATTTGACCTAACCAGTTTCAGTTGGAATTGGTTCAAAAGGTTGAATTTTTAGTCTAAAAAAACTAGAGAATTGACTTCACATTTCAGGATTCAAAAGACAATCAGGTGAGAAGTTACATTCTGCACATCTCATTTTCTCATGCAAGTATTTGGCATTATTCTATTTAACATTCCCAGACATTCTTAGAAATTACAACTTACAATGTAATCTAATTTCCAACATAAAAACAATAACATTATTCTTTGCCTTAAAAGATGAATGCATCAGCTACCACCAGGCCCAAATTTATTTCCAAAAGAAGTATGGATATTATTTTAGCATGGACATTATAACCAACATATACTTAAACTGTAATTAACTTATGATTACCATCGAGGGATTAATCTTGCCAACAGTATAATCTACATAGGTGCTATAAGCTTGTTCATATTGAATTTCAAACAACCTTTTCTATCCTAAGCCAACACAAAAGCCTTAATGTTTTGTACAGGATTGATAGGAATTAGTTTGAAATTAAGCCTACAGAAAATCAACCAATCTATGATGGCGAGGCCTAAAACCTTGAAAGGTGAATCTCTGGTTGCCAAGGCAACAGTGGCAAGGGGACTGGATCAGATCAATGCTGCTGTGTGGTGGATGATGCAGCCAGCCTCGCTCTCACTGTACGGGATCACGTGATTCCAAGATGGCTGCCGAGACTACAGATAATGAACATCCATTACTTTATGTCTCAGCTAGGGTGTCCAGGGGTGCATGTAAGGCCATCTCAAATGAAATACATAATGCTGGAGGCAGGGAAAACATTTCTAGATTATGCCAACTCTGAAGTTTCCAATACCACATTGCACCATTTATATAGACAGATTGGTGATCTTATTAACCAATGAGAATCAACTACTTACCCTACTATTTCTAAAATGATGTCTCTTCGCATGTAGCAGTCTAAAAACTGAACTTACTTCAAGCCAAGAACCAGTGAAAAAGGCTGCTACCAGCCTGCCCATCTGGTTGCTGTTTTGTTAAACTGTTCATTAAAGGACCTGTGGGAACCAGCAAATTGGGTCGACCCCTTTATTTAGTTCCATTCCCATCTTCTATGTGGCTTCAGGGTGTAGTGTTGAGGACTCCCACCTCCAAACTCAAAGGTTAGGGGTTTGAATCCATTGCTTATATGACAGCACAATCAGCACTATGACATTGCTTTCTCTCAATAAATTGGTGATCTTTCTGGTTTGAATTTGTAACGTAAAAATTATTGTAGAAGACACATTAACGTTTTATTTCCCCACTGAAACGGTACAGTGTGGTTTTATTTCCCCATCTACACACTACATGGTGGTTATATGGCCACCAGCGGGAGTTGTATCATTTGTAACCCCCTCTGGCTCAGCGGGGGTTATAACCGGAAATATAACTCTTCAACCATAAAATGACCAAAAAACATTATTTTTGAATAAAATATGTGAAATAAAATAAAGAACACCCATCAGGGAGTGATTTGGGAAGTTATAATGCCATATTAGTGTGTAACATTTCAATATTACATACTAACAGATGATCTGAATTGGGAACAATTTTACCAGCTATTCTGGCAGTTGCCTGTCGCCAGTTGCCCGTAAAATCGCCTAGTGGGTATGGGGCTTAATGCTCCCCACTTAAAACCCTACATGGTGGTTATATGGCATTATAACTTCATTATCCTACTGGAAGTGGTGAAATAAAATGAAGAAGATTGGGCTATTTGAGAAGTAAAAACTGCCCAGGAAGTCCTTAATTCTCAAATAACTCTCTAGCGGAGTTCAATTCCACCATATATAAATTTCATTACTTCCTCATACTAAGGATTATTATTACATCTTATGAATATGTTATAACTAGGTGAATGTACCATTGGTGCCCTGCAACAAGGAACTGACTCATTGCTACCTTGTAACAGACCTTTGTGACTTTGTTACATTGGGACCACCAGAAACATGTAACATGACGTTATCATTAGGGTATAATAATCTTGCACTTATGCTAAAGCAACCTTCTCAACCAGAAATGAATGCGTCATCCATCATCTTCTGAAACTAAAACTAGGAAAACTCAAAGTGGTACTTTACTTTTTTAAATTAATTGAAGTGGCAATATGCCCTTTCTTTTTGTTCGAAGGATTTTATGCACATATAGACATTAGTAATACGCGACCATTTCTGAGAAGAAAGCTAAAATAATTTGTTGTTGAGAAAAAGTAATGGCCTCTTTCTCATGGTTCATGTTTTCCTTTGTCTGTGCTATCACACATTTAACTGTCTCAGTTAGTGTTATAAGTTATAATAATAAGTATATAAGCCAATAATGGAAAATTCCTGATGTCGAGGAGGTGTTTTATATGTAGGCAGTCTGATGGCTGTCTCTCTCCTTTTCATACATGGGGAAATTGGGAAATCTATATTTCATAGATTATTAAAGAAAAAGAGAGATTGTAAATTGATCATCCTATGAGACTAAAGGCCATATTACACTACGCACCAGCTTGCTTTGGGGTCGTTTTGTCAAACACGAGTACCGAACAGGACCCAAGTGGACCCAACACGTAGTGTAATATAGGATTTGTTTTATTTATGATGGCATTCATAACCCAACGTGACCCGGCGCAAGTCAACACAACCCCAAAATGCGTGGTATAATATGCTTCGCATTGGGACCTGCCACATAGTGTAATACGGCCTTAATGTGAATCAGACTCATTCGGCACTGGGACCCAATGCGAACATAAACTCAATGAGTAGTGTAATAAGCCCATCCCAGTATACATCAACATCACATTTTACCATGAAATTACATAGCAATTTCTTTCTGATTTAACCCACAAAGAGAGAAGTGCAAAACAGAATGAACCATGGTGGTTTAGTTGACAAATTGCTCCTAAAATTTATAAAATGCAGCTTTATATATCGGCCTTTTCCCCATAGGAACAAATGTTAAAGCCCGTCAACCCAACCTACAATGTTCAGCCCTATTTTCCCTAAAATGCATCATAATCTTTGGCTGGCAAACCTGCAAATCTGTCAAATGGTAAAATTTAAGAAATCATAACATTCTATCAGTACTTGGGGATATAGAAAAACATAATTCTTATTTATTCCAGTATTCCCACCTCTAGGTGACAAGGATGGCTTATATGTCTCTTTTGTCCAACCCTTGTCTGACCCTGGTATATACCCAATGTGGGATGGGCTTACCAAATAGGATGCTTGTTAAACTACTTCCTATCATATTAACACTATCAGCTGGATAATATTAACATAACAGTATGCTCAGGTTATGTTCTCCACACCATCAGTTCATATCAGTTTTAGTTTAGTATCATATTGATATCATAATCATGAACCAGTCTAGATAGTCATTGCAGTGAAAGTATTGTTAAATGTGTATAGTTACAGTACAGATAATGAAATTCATACACCTTAAGCCTATGTTCTACATACCGATTTTACTGTTGGCAACTTTGTATTTGTTTCTCATAGAGTATGTCATGAAACGGTACATCCCATATTAAAAATTCCAGTGATATATAATTTGTCTTTACTAACACATTGCCCTTACCGATTTTAAAAAGCAGCAGCAGAATCTGCATGTGAAATGTAGCCTATGATCGATGGCAAGGTGGAAAATAACTTTTATAAACTGGAGTGATTACTGAGCGCATCGGACTATAACTCATTTGCCAACTCATTCAAGTGGTCTGTGCCCAAAGTGGTTAGAACTAGGCCAGTGTGAAGAAACCAGATGAATTATACTCGTCATCTGCCTTATTGGTTTTGACACTATTATATACTTGAAGTAAAAGAAAAAGGAAAGCAGTTGTTTCGATGAGTTATAATGCAAGAAGTGACCATCAGACTAGGGTATTCTGGGCCTGACATGAGAGATCTTTCAAAGAAAAAGGTGTTCTGATATTTGAAAGTTGAGATTTTGTATGTACACATATTAGAATAAAAACACCCCTCCCCTGTGTGTTGGATTTTGACTTGTCGAGGAATGTACACACATTTACGAACAAGAAGCAGACCCTCCCCTCCCTTACCCCCTTGGTACACATGACTGACCTGATTAACACAAAGTTAGTCATATACATAGCCAGTTAGTCCCTTATGGCTAACCCTTCTGATGTTGAGATTATCAGAGCACATACGTATGGGAAGGCCCCATAACCTTCTGACATAAATATTTACTTATGCTAGAAAGTGTGCAACTACTTTTTAATTCTATGACTGTGACCTTTTCAAGTGAAGTACATCCATGTACTTCACATGAAATGAAGGTCACTGCAATCAATAATATCAATGATAATACACATAGACCTGATAGCAAGATATAAGAGCATAGCAATATTATGACTGTATCCTGGAAGACATGCTATTATTAAATGTATTTTTGCTGCTTGAAAATACACATCAATATAGATAAGATTCATGAATATGTCACTTGAATAAACCACACTAAAACTTAAAAATCTTGTTGTCCAATATGATCAAAATAGTCAGAATGTAATTAAATGAAAGTAAATGTGTTTGCTAAGTTCCATGATAAAGGCGTTCTGTTTGTAAAACAAATACGTTAGAAGAAGTAATCTACCAAACATGGTTGAAACACAACATCCATCCTACCATGTTGTTACTGCTCACCAAAATCAAACAGTCCTTCCCTACTATCGTGAAAGCACTCCTGTTGTTTAGGAGGGCACCTGCGGCATGTGGAAGGTGTGTGTTTGGTGGCTTTAGTCTTGGACTAAGCAGGGCTCTCCAGACAGTAACTGCAATGACTGGCAGTGGGGGTGCTCATATAATACTTAGATACTGTAGCTTGTGGCACAGTATACTTGATATGTACAGGAAAGGGAGGGGGTGCAATCCCTTACTATGCTTCAGGATTGACATGACCCTGAAGGGGCCAATTTACAATAAATATGCACTTAACATCCTATGCTAATAGAATCATGAAATGGTTTTATTTCATTAGATAGGCTTTCAGTGGTTTTTATTGCATGACAACAATTGAATCTTTACAGTAATTCCTCTCTACCACCTTAATCAGTAAAGGGTTGTCTTTAAGCATAGGTCTAGAAAAATGACTTGGTTGCTTACTGTTTGCCTTTGTAACCAAGATACAAACAAAAACATATAGATTAGAATGGTGCCGAGGTCCATATAGTAAGAAAAATAACTGCTGCAGGCTAAGCTACAATGTGTACTATTGTCCTTTCATTATGTAGCATTGAGAATTTATTGTACATTGGAAGAAAAGACATTTCCTATCTGTCATTACTTGATCATATAATCATTATTTTTGGTTAGAAATTGGCAAAATGATGCAGAAAACTAGTTTGACAATTGTTGTTATGTTAATGTTTGTGATGTTGGCAACAGGGTTGCTAGAGAGGCACAGACATCGGAGAGTGCAGGGCCATGGATTATGCCCCAGTCGGGCATGAAAAATGCACCAATATAATATCTTCCAACCCAAATCTGTCGTGGCATGATCTATATGTTTTGTTTATGACTGTTAATATCATCATTCTACCATAACTTGGAAGAATGTATTAATGATTCCTTCAAATAAAATGCAGAGAAAATATTGTCTATCCTTAAAGATATTTTGTAACAGAAAAGCTAACAGATCGAACATGGCTTACTGTTGAATAGTTTATCAATGTGTAGAGTTCACTTAAGAGGCTTACACAGATTATCTATGGCTGATTCAATGCATGTACACAACCATAGTCTGACACTGCTATTACCTGTCCAACAAAGAATAAATGGAATTTTTCAAACCACCTCTGTCAGGAATGTATAAGGGAAGCATGAAATCTGTATTATCTGACAGATTTAAGAATTTGACCTCATAATTATGATGAGCATGTAAAATGTTACCAAATTCATGTAAAATACAATTGTGAACACATTTTAATCTTCATGGTTAGATTGAGTAGCTCTACTAATTCTTTATCGATCAATTTTTACTTAAGGCATTGTGTCATTTACAGAAGCAGTCTTCGACATTTTCACGAGTGCTAAACGTGCTTCCAAGAATTATCTTTTGAATCTTTTGAATTTTAAAATCATGGAGGTTTCTGGGTGCTTTCATATGGTTGACAAAAGTGTACATTTAGGAAAGCACTTACGATGTTGAGTAAGATTGTATTTGAAAATGAAATACATTACATTGATTAATCTATCAAACATTGATACACAATATCCATCCCAACATAGTTTTGCTGCTTGCAATGCACAGACAGTCCTTCTATCCTAAAAGCACTCATGTTGTGTAGTAGGCTGCCTACAGCATGTAGAAGGTGTGCGCTCAGTGGCATTAGTTGTGGACTAGGCAGGGCTCTCCAGGCAGTAACTACAGTAACTTGCAGTGGGAACATTCATATAACACTATTGGCAGGGCTCTCCAGGCAGTTACTTGACTAGCATGCAGTGGGGACATCTGTATTACACTATTGGCATGGCTCTCCAAGCAGTAAACATACTTACATACAAGGGGGATATTCACATTTTTATGACACTATCTTATGAGGCAGGGACACTATCAGACTACCCAGGGCTCTCCACACAGTAGCTTCACTAACATGTACTTGGGCTATTCATATTTGAATTACACTGTACTGACGTGGATGGTCAATCCATGCTCTGGAAGCTTAGCGTAGCATTTACACCAGCGCACACCTTAGCTATAACACCTTGTCAAATGTCTTAAAGAAGAAAATAAGGAGGAGTCTAGGTAAGACGTGTATTGTATCACCATACATAAGAGGCTTTCATTGCCGCTGCTCAGTCAGAGTTAGCTGCTCAGTCAGAGTTAGCTGAACATTGTTGTGAGTAACCATCCTGGAAAGATTGAGTTCTAGAAGCTGAGTCCTGGAATTGGATTAGAAGCTGATAGACTGTTTAGTTGGTGGGAGCGTAGACTGAGTGTGATTGAGGGGATTCCATCCTTGGAGCTGTTCATTGTCAATTGAGATATTGTCATGGAAGTACAATAACACAGGTATAAATAAAGAACATCCTTTCACGCGAGTGTTATATCTTACATTATACGGAACTATTATTATGTATTGGACGACAGTATACAAATGAGGCGGAGACTGAGATAACTAAATCAACTGATAAAGTGAACCTAACATTAACGGATAAATAACCTACTATAGTTCAACACTATCATACTAGGCATGTACACTATCAGACTAGACAGGGCTTTCCAGGAAGTAACTAAACTTAGATATCCTTAATTAAAAAGCCCAACCTGAAACACTCAATTTTCATGCCGCACAACTCATTTTCTCATCAATGTATTTGGCATTATTCAATCTAACATTCTACAACATTCTTGATAAATTACAACAAACAATGTATTTCAATTTCCAACATAAAACCTATATCATTTGCCTTAAAGTATGGATATTATTTTAGCATGGACATTAATAACTTACATATACTTAAACTGTAATTTACTTACGATTACCATCGAGGGATTGATTTTGCCAACAGTATAATCTACATAGGTGCTATATGTTTGTTTATATTGAATTTCAAACAACCTTTTCTATCCTAAGCCAACACAAAAGCCTGAATGTTTTGTACAGGATTAACAGGAATTAGTTTGAAATTAAGCCTACAGAAAATCAACCAATCTATGATGGTGAGGCCTAAAACCTTGAAAGGTGAATCTCTGGTTGCCAAGGCAACAGTGGCAAGGGGACTGGATCAATGCTGCTGTGTGGCGGATGAAGCCGCCAGCCTCGCTCTCGCTGTACAGGATCACGTGATTCCAAGATGGCTGCCGAGACTACAGATAATGAACATCCATTACTTTATGTCACGGCTAGGGTATCCAGGGGTGCATATAAGGCCATTTCAAACAAAATATATAATACTGGAGGCAGGGAAAACATTTCTAGATTATACAAACTCTGTATTTTCCAAACAACGTTGCACCATGTGACCCTTAATTGGAATAAACTATTTACCCTACTACTTCTAAAATGATGTCTGTTCGCATGTACCAGTCTACACACTGAATTTACTTCAAGCCAAGAACCAGTGAAATAGGCTGCTACCAGCCTGTCCATCTGGTTGCTGTTTTGTTAAACTGTTTATTAAAGGACCTGTGGGAACCAGCAAATTGGGTTGTGACCCCTTTATTTAGTTCCACTCTCTTCTTCTATGTGGCTTCACGGTGTAGTGGTGAGGACTCCCACCTCCAAACCCAAAGGTTAGGGGTTCGAATCATAAAAGAGTTTGTCACTGTCATGCAGGGTTTTTCAGCCTGGCGAAGCAACTTGTAAGTAAACAGATGTCAGCATCGCTGTTGCTTATATGACATCACAGGCATCACTGAAACAGTACATTGTGGTCATATGGCCGCCAGTGGGAATTATAAGGGTAAATAATCCCTGCTCAGCCAACAAGGGTTGAAACCAGCAATATAACCCCGCGGGAGCTGTGGAAATATAACTCCTGATGGTTCCTGTTATAATAACATCACAGCGCAACGTCACAGCAGTATGTTGCAGCAACGTAATTGGGATGCATCATCAAAGGAACGTAAAAAGAACAGAATACAAATCTAGAACCACCCAGAACATTGCTGCAACCAGTGGCAGATCTAGGGGGGGGGGGGCAAAAGGGGCAATTGACCCCCCTAGACCCAGGTAAAAATTGTGGCATCTTAAAATTGGAAGATCTGTGTAGATCTGGTGTTTTTATTTTTATTTTTTTTTAAGGGGGACAGGTTTTGCCCCCCCCCCCCTTGAGCACTCTGGATCTGCCCCTGGCAACGTTATAATGACGTCGCATCCTTGGCTGGGTTCTGTTATTTCCCCTCTCAAACTCTACATGGTGGTTATGGCCGCCAGTGGGAGTTGAACCATCTATAACCCCTTTCCAGCCAGCAGAGGTCATAGTCAGGCATGTAACCCCCGCGGGTGTTTTTAAAAATCCTCAGCTGCAGGTGTGATGTCATAACAACGTTGCAGCAACGTTCTGTGTTGGTTCTTGTTATGTTCTTTTGATGACTCCCAATTAAGGTGCTGTGACCTACTGCTGTGATGTTGCACTTTAACCTTATTGTGTTCAACCTAAATAAAATGTTCTTATAATAGATTGACAAGACGAGGCAAGATGTTACTTCAACAGCAACCGCTTGAGAAGTGACAGTTGATGATGTCACTACCTTCTATGAGAGATCAGAGGTGCCCATGGTTACAGTGTGGTTACATATCATGTTTTAAAAAAAAGTTCTTATAATGGTCTGTTTTGGTTTCGTCCTAATTAGAACCTCACCCCCAAAAAAGTTACAATACCGTTCTAATTTGGTGAGGTTTCAACCTCACTGTCAATAACATAATTGTTATGTGCCATCTTATTAAGTAACAGACTGACTAAAAAGTATGGTTGCAGAATGTTTCTGTTACGTCGCAAGCTGGCTGGGTCCCCATGGCATTTTGAGACTCCCCATGGCATATATTTCTGACTTTTTTCATAAGATATACATTAAAACTTCATTATACTATTGGAAGTGGTGAAATAAAAATAATGGAGCTATTTGAGAAGTAAAAATGCCCAGGAAGCCCTTACTTCTCAAATCACCCTATAGCGTGGTACTTATTATAGTCTTTTTGCTATAGTTCCACTTTTCTTTATTAACATAAAATAGGTGCTTTTCAATTTAAAAGATATTAGTAGTATGTGTGCTGGGAAATGACAATACAAATCTAGAAAGTGAACAATTTCACCATATCTAAATTTCATTACTTCCTCGTACAAAGGGAACATCTTATTACTAGATTATAACTAGGTGAATGTACCAATGGTGCCCTGTAACATCATTGCTACCTTGTAACAGATGACTTATTGTGACATTATTACCTTGGGACCATCAGGAACATGAAACATGACGTTATCATTACGGTATAATTATCTTGCACTAATGCTAAAACAACCCTCTCAACCAGAAATAAATGTGTGATTCATCACCTTCTGAAACAAAAACTGGGAAAAGTAAAAGTAGTTATACACTCCTTAAAGGTTAAAGGGAGTCAAAAGCAATGTTGTGTCAAAATATGATAAAATTTTGCAAACTCAAATAACCATGACAATACATTCTAAGAGTCTTGCTTTAGACATTTGTACAGTATAAATCAGGATAACTGACTATCACTTCACTTGAGTCCATAAAAGTCATGTCGTTTAAGCCTGAAGACAGAAAAGTGTTAATAAAAGCAAATTTGGTGGGTCACCAAAATGGATCAGGGATGAGCTTTTGTGTATTTTAATTCAGTTTAATTCTATATTCACAATCTATATTCTACCACAGACCTAGGTTATGGCAATAGAACATATTTCAATAGTTAACAGGATTTTCAAAATTTGACCCTACATTGCTTTTGGCTCCTTTTAAATTGAAGTGGTAACATGGCCTTTTTTGTTGGAAGAAGTTGATGCACATAGGAATGAGTAATACTTGACCATTTCTGAGAAGAAAGCATAATTTGTTTTTGAGGACAATTAATGGCCTCTTTCTCATGGTTCGTGTTTTCATTTGCCTGTGCTATCACAACCTATATGATGTTAGAAGTTTTAATAATAAGTCTATAAACCAATGATGGAAAATTCTTGTGGTCGAGGAGGTGTTTTATATGTAGGCAGTCCAATGGCTGTCTCTCTCCTTTTCATATATGGGGAAATTGCGAAATCTCAACGTAACGGTTAGAATAATTTATATTAAATAAATTATTCATAGAAAGAGAGACTGTAAATTGATCATCCTATGAGACTACAGGCCACATTACACTATGCTCCAGCTTGTTTTTGGGTCGTTTTGCCAAACACAAGTACCCAACACGACCGAAGCCAACCAAACACATAGTGTAATATAGAAAAAATATGTTTGTGATGGCATCCTAACCCAATGCGACCCGGTGCAAATCAACGCAACCCCAAAATGTGTAGTATAATATGCTTCGCATTGGGACCTGACATGTAGTGTAATTGGCCTTAATATGAATCAGACTCATTGGGCACTGGGGCCCAATGCGAACATAAATTCAACGCGTAGACCCCATGGGGGTTCCGGGTAAGAATAGGCCCCAGTAGCCACGATAGTAGACGATAGGGGGGACCCAGCACTGACCAAGTGTTTTTTGGGGTTCAATTCCCGGTCGGTGCTTGGTCTGCTAAGGGATGAGGTACAGCAAAAATGATTTCCAGGTTTTGATCCCCTGTTGTTTGCCCCACCTGTCACCTTCATCTCATAGATTCGATCACCAAAGACAGAATTTGTCCCAACTTGTCTTCACTGAGAAAATGACCCTGGCTGTCGGTATGGTGTAAAACCTCCATCGCTCACTCACTCAACACATAGTGTAATTAGGGCTATAGTCAAAATGTCTTTAGCAGACTAAAATAGTTTGGTTGTTAAACGACCTCCTATCATATTAATACTATCAGCTGCACATTATCAATGTAATAATACGCTTAGGTTACATTCTCTGCACCATCAGTTCATATCAGATTTAGTTTGGTATATCACATTGATATCATAATCATGAACCAGTGTAGATAGTCATTGCAGTGAGATTATTGTTAAATGTGTATAGTTACTGTACAGATAATGAAAATTCATACACCTTTATTCCACATACCGATTTTAATGTTAGCAACTTTGTATTTGTTTCTCATAGACTATGTCATGAAACGGTTCATACCATCTACGAATTTCCAGTGATATATAACATGTCTATGCTTAGACATTGCCTCTGCCGATTTTAAAAAGCAGCAGCAGCAAAACCTGCATGTGAAATGTAGCTTATGATTGATAGCAAGGTGGAAAATAACTCATATAAATGGAGTGATTACTAAGCGCATCAGACTACGACTCATTTGCCAACTCATTCAAGTGGTCTGTGACCAAAGTGGTTAGAACACGGCCATGCATGCAGTGTCAAGGAACCACATGAATTGTACTCATCATCTACCTAATTAATTTTGACATTATTATATACTTATCATAAAGAAAAAGGAAAGCAGTTGTTTCTATGAGTTATGATGCAAGAAGTGACCATTAGACTAGGGTATTCTGGGCTTGGCATGAGAGATCTTTCAAAGAAAAAGGTGTTCTGGTATTTGAAAGTTGAGATTTTGTATGTATGTATATTAAAATAAAAACACCCCTCCCCCTATGTGTTGGATTTTGATTTGTACAGAAATATACACACATTTACAAACAAGAAGCAGACTCTCCCCTCCCTTACCCCCTTAATACACATGACTGCCCTGGTTAACACAAAGTTAGTCATATACTTATGCTAGAAAGGTGTGCAACTACCTTTTAATTATATACGACAGCGACCTTCTTTTCATGTGAAGTACATCCATGTCCTTCACATGAAATGAAGGTCACTGCCATTAATAATATTAGTTCACATAGACCTGATAGCAAGATATAAGAGCATAGTGATTTCTTAACTGTCTCCTGGAAGACATGCTACTATTAAATGTATTTTTGCTGCTTGAAAATACACATCAATATAGATTAGATTCATAAATATACTACTTGAGTAAACCAGACTATAACTTAAAATTTTTGTTTTCCAATATGATCAAAATAGTTGGAATGTAATTAAAGGAAAGCAAATGTGTTTGCTAAGTTCCATAATCTAGGTGTTCTGCTTGTAAAACAAATACATTCTAAAGAAGAAGTAATCTACCAAACATGGTTGAAACACAACATCCATCCCACCATGTTGTTACTGCTCACCACAAGCAAACAGTCCTTCTCTACTATCGTGAAAGCACTCACGTTGTTTAGTAGGCCGCCTGCAGCGTGTGGAAGGTGTGTGTTTGGTGGTTTAGTCTTGGACTAGGCAGGGCTCTCCAGACAGTAACTGCAATGACTGGCAGTGGGGGCGCTCATATAATACTTAGATACTGTAGCTTGTGTCACAGTAGACTTGATATGTACAGGAAGGGGAGGGTAGTGCAATCCCTCACTATGCTTCAGGATTGACATGACCCTGAAGGGGCCAATTTACAGTAAATATGCACTTAACATCCTATGCTAATAGAATCATGAAATGGTTTTATTTCATTAGATAGGCTTTCAGTGGTTTTTATTGCATGACAAAAATTGAATCTTTACAGTAATTCCTCTCTACCACCCTAATCAGTAAAGGGTTTTCTTTAAGCATTGGTCTAGAAAAATGACTTGGTTGCCTACTGTTTGACTTCGTAACAAAGACACAAACAAAAACCTGTAGATTAGAATGGTGGCGAGGTCCATATAGTGAGAAAAATTACTGCTGCAGGCTAAGCTAGGATGTGTACTTTTGTCCTTTCATTGTGTAGCCTTGAGAATATATTGTATATGGGAACCGACATTTCCTATATGTCATTACTTGATCATATAATCATTATTTTTGGTTAGAAATTGGCAAAGTGATGCAGAAAACTAGTCTGACAATTGTTGTTATGTTAATGTTTGTGATGTTGGCAACAGGGTTGCTAGAGAGGCGAAGACATCGGAGAGTGCAGGGCCATGGATTATGCCCCAGCTGGGCATGAAAAATGCACCATTAAATATCTTCCAACCCAAATCTGTCGTCGCATGATCTATATGTTTTGTTTATGACTGTGAATATCATCATTCTACCATTACTTGGAAGAGTGTATCAATGATTCCTTCAAATAAAATGCAGAGAAAATATTGTCTATCCTTAAAGATATTTTGTAACAGAAAAGCTAACAGATTGAACATAGCTTACTATTGAATAGTTTATCAATGTGTAGAGTGGTTCACTTAAGAGGCTTACACAGATTATCTATGGCTGATTTAATGCATGTACACAACCATAGTCTGACACTTCTATTGCCTGTCCAACAAAGAATAAATGGAATTTTTCAAACCACCCCTGTCAGGAATTTATTAGGGAAGCATGAAATCTGTATTATCAGACAGATTTAAGAATCTGACCTCATATGATGAGCATGTACAGTGTTGTAAAATTCACGTAAAATACAATTGTGGACACCTATTAATCCTCATGGTTAGATTGAGTAGCTAATTTTTTATCCATCAATTTTTACTTAAGGCATTATGTCATTTACAGAAGCAGTCTTCGACATTTTCAAGAGTGCTAAATGTGCTTCCAAGAATTATTTTTTGAATCTTTTGAATTTTAAAATCATGAAGGTTTCTGGGTGCTTTTATATGGTTGACAAAAGTGTACATTTAGGAAAGCACTCATGATGTTTAGTAAGATTGTATTTGAAAATGAAATTGCATTGATTACATTGATTAATCTTTCAAACATGGTTGATACACAATATCCATCCCAACATAGTTTTGCTGCTTGCAACACACAGACAGTCCTTCTATCCTAAAAGCACTTGTGTTGTGTAGTAGGCCGCCTACAGCATGTAGAAGGTGTGCGCTCAGTGGCATTAGTTGTGGACTAGGCAGGGCTCTCCAGGCAGTAACTACAGTAGCTTGCAGTGGGGACATTCATATAACACTATTGACAGGGCTTTCCAGGTAGTAACTTGACTAGCATGCAGTGGGGACATCTGTATTACACTATTGGCATGGCTCTCCAAGCAGTAAACATACTTACATACAAGGGGGATATTCACATTTTTATGACACTATCTTATGAGGCAGGGACACTATCGGACTACCCAGGGCTCTCCACGCAGTAGCTTCACTAACATGCACTTGGGCTATTCATATTTGAATTACACTGTACTGATGCGAATGGTCAGTCCATGCTCCGTAAGCTTAGCGTAGTGTTTACACCGGCACACACCTTAGCTATAACTCCTTGTCAAATGTCTTAGAATAAGGAGGAGTCTAGGTAAGATGTGTATTGTATCACCATACATAAGAGGCTTTCATTGCTGCTGCTCAGTCAGAGTTAGCTGAACGTTGTTGTGAGTAACCATCCTGGAAAGATTGAGTTCTAGAAGCTGAGTCCTGGAATTGGAATAGAAGCTGATAGACTGTTTAGTTGGTGGGAGCGTTGACTGAGTGTGATTGAGGGGATTCCATCCTTGGAGCTGTTCATTGTCAATTGAGATCTTGTCATGGAAGTACAATAACACAGGAACAAATAAAGAACATCCTTTCATGTGAGTGTTATATCTTACATAATACGGAACTATTATTATGTATTGGACGACAGCAGTCGAATGAGGCGGAGACTGCGATAGGAGCTAGCTATTATCCATAACTAAATCAACTGATAAAGTGAACCTAACATTAACGGATAATTAACCTACTATAGTTCAACACTATCATACTAGGCATGTACACTATCAGACTAGACAGCGCTTTCCAGGAAGTAACTAAACTGAGATATCCATACTTAAAAAGCCAAACCTGAAACACTCAATTTTCATTCTGCACAACTCATTTTCTGATTTTTGTATTTGGCATTATTCAATCTAACATTCTACAACATTCTTAATAAATTACAACTAACAATGTATTTCAATTTCCAACATAAAAGCTATATCCCCTTCCTGACGGCCCCATAGGAAATTGATCATATATGATCGATGGTCATTAATTAGGCTGTAATTTCTAGAATTTTAATATCCCAGTGATGATTTTTGAAATATACATATTAGATGACATGATACAGCTAAATTGAGGCCCATTTTTCTCATGAATACTCCAATGTTGATTTTATGACACTTTGATTGATGGTACATCAGAAAAATTTGCCATTTTCTTTATAGGGCCACCTTAGTTTACACATAAAAGATTAAAGTACTTAATATTAAAAAGCTTTGATATTAATTCAAAATATATAATTTTCGTTCTAGATGATGGTAACTTGCTTACAAGTTTCATATGTATAAATCTTATAAACTTGACTCTTTTACATGCATTTTTGTAGTTTGATTTCAAAATAATTCAACCCTCTTATTGAACTATAAGGAGGTTAATTATCCATTAGTGATAGGGTGTGAAAGTTGTATTTAGTTTTATAGATAATAGCTAGCTCCATTCACAGTCTCCTCCTCGTCGACTGCAGTCGTCCAATACATAATTATAGTTCCCACATCATGTAAGACGTGAACACTCGTGTGAAAGGATTTTGTTTGTTTATTATCCAATGAATAGTCATTCCGTGACAAGAACTCGATTGACCATGATCAGTCCCAAGGTAAGAGTCCCCTCAAACACATTCAGTCAACACTCCACGCTCTAACACAATTTCTATGCCTCAATCCAGAACCTAGACTGCAGGTTAAAGGTCCAACCTTCACTGGATGTTACTCACACAGCGTTTACAGCTACTCTGGCTAGCTAAGAGCGGAACACATTATTATAAGGTGGTACGTCACACCGTGACTCCTCCCTCATTTCACTACTGTCAAAGTGAAACATTGGCTTACACGTGCGCTTCTAAAGCTCACGCTACGCTGCCCAAACATGGACTGGCTACCCGCGTCAGTACATTATTTTGAAAAATGGCTCAAAATCCAGCCATTTTCATGCAAATTGAAGATGGCCGCCCATTGGATCACACATGTCATAGTTTTGATCATTATTTTCATAATGTGTTTTAGCTTTGATATTTAAATCATATAAAAATGGGTACAACCATTCAGTGAAATGACCTCAATAATATTTCTCAATATTTTCCTATCATAATTTGCATTTTCCTTTTTTTGATAAGATTAATTATTGTATTTTATCATGAATTACTGGAAATAATGGAAATTCCACCATTTTTGTAGCATAACATACCTTTCATCCTGTTAACATAGGTACTTGGAGAATGTTGATTATTATAAGAACATGTTATCAAATGATTGGAGATAACCTAGAGAACAACTTTGTAATTAGGTTTTTCTCTCTAAAATCAATATCTATTAAGATTTTTGGGCATTTGAAAAAAAAATGACCTAAAAATACTCATTTTTTGAGAAATTTCATTATTAATCAAAACGTTCTATAGTAACCATGGCAACCAAAATCAAATATGTGAATATATTTTTCAAACCCTGTGATAATTTGCTGTATGATGACATACAACTTTCTGATCAATCCCTCTTATACAAAATCAAAATTTTGAAACAAAGTTTTGTATGCTCATTTTCTATGATAAAATCCATGTTGGTGCCGTCAGCATAGGGTTAATATATGCCTTAAAAGATGAATGTATCAGCTACCATCAGGTCCAATTTTATTTCCAAAAGAAGTATGGATATTATTTTAGCGTGGACATTAGTAACTTACATATACTTAAACTGTAATTTACTTACAATTACCATCGAGGGATTAATTTTGCCAACAGTATAATCTACATAGGTGCTATGTGTTTGTTCATATTGAATTTCAAGCAACCTTTTCTATCCTAAGCCAACGCAAAAGCCTTAATGTTTTTACAGGATTAACAGGAATTAGTTTGAAATTAAGCCTACAGAAAATCAACCATGATGGTGAGGCCTAAAACCTTGAAAGGTGAATCTCTGGTTGCCAAGGCAACAGTGGCAAGGGGACTGGATCAATGCTGCTGTGTGGTGGATGATGCAGCCAGCCTCGCTCTCGCTGTACAGGATCACGTGATTCCAAGATGGCTGCCGAGACTACAGATAGTGAACATCCATTACTTTATGTCACTGCTAGAGTGTCCAATGGTGCATATAAGGCCATTTCAAATGAAATATGTAATGCTGGAGGCAGGGAAAACATATCTAGATTATACCAAACTCTGTATTTTCCAAAACAGCATTGCACCATGTGACCCTTAATAACCAACGGGAATCAACTATTTACCCTAATACTTCTAAAATGAAGTCTTTTTGCATGTAGCAGTCTACACACTGAACTTACTTCAAGTCATACCAAGAACCAGGCTGCTACCAGCCTGTCCATCTGGTTGCTGTTTTGTTAAACTGCTTATTAAAGGACCTGTGGGAACAAGCAAATTGGGTTGACCCCTTTATTTAGTTCCGCACTCATCTTCTATGTGGATTCATGGTGTAGTGGTGAGGACTCCTACCTCCAAACCCAAAGGTTGGGGGTTTTAATCCTGAAAGAGTTTGTCACTGTCAGTGTTTTTCATCCTGGCGAAGCCACTTGTAAGTAAACAAACAAGATGTCAGCATTGCATTGCATATTTGATATCACAGTCAGCACTATGACTTTGCTTTCTCTCAATGAATTGGTGATCTTTCTAGCTTTAATCTGTAACATAAAACGTAGACGACGCATAACATTTTTATTTCCCCACTGAAACAGTAGATTGTGGTTATGTTGCGCCAGTGGGAATTATAAGGGTAAATAACCCCTGCTGAGCCTGCAAAGTTATAACCAGCAATATAAGCTTTCGTGCAATATAACCTCCACGGCAGCTGTGGAAATATAACTCCTGATGGTTCCTGTTGTAATAACATCACAATGCAACGTCATAGCAGTACATTGCAGGAATGTAATTGGGAGTCATCAAAGGAACATAACAAGTACAAACCAAATACAGAACCAGCCAGAACATTGCTGCAACATTATAATGACGTCGAATCCTTGGCTGGGTTCTGTTTATTTCCCCACTGAAACCCAACATGGTGGTTATATGGCCGCCATTGGGAGTGGTACCATCTGTAACCCCTTTTCAGCCAGTAGAGGTTTTAACATAGTCAGGCATGTAACCCCTGTGGGTGTTTTTAAAACTCCCCAGCTGGAGGTGTGCCGTCATAATAACATTGCAGCAGCATTCTGTGTTGGTTCTTGTTATGTTCTTTTGGTGCACTTTATCCTTATTGTGTTCAACCTAAACAAAATGTTCTTATAATGTTCTGTTTTGGTTTCGTCCTAATCATTACCTCATCAAAAAAAAGTTACAATAATGTTCTAATTTGGTAAGGTTTCAACCTCACTGTCAATGACATAATTGTCATGTGCCATCTTATTAAGTAACAGACTGACTAAAAAAGTATGCATGGTTGCAAAATGTTTCTGTTACGTCGCAAGCTGGCTGGGTCCCCATAGCATTTTGAAACTCCCCATGGCATATATTTCTGACTTTCTTCATAAAAAATACATTAAAACTTCATAATACTATTGGAAGTGGTTGAATAAAAATAATGAAGAACATGGAGCTATTTGAAAAGTAAAAATGCTCAGGAAGCCCTTACTTCTCAAATCACCCTATAGCGTGTACTAGGAAATGACACTATAAATCTAGAAAGTAAATAATTCCACCATATCTAATTTTCATTACTTCCTCACACAAAGGGAACATCGTATTACTACGTTATAACTAGGTGAATGCACCATTGGTGCTGTGTAACAAGGAACTGACTCATTGCTACCTCGTAACAGATGACTGTCTCATGTGACCTTGTTACATTGGGACCATCAGAAACATGCAACATGACGTTATTATTACAGTATAATAATCCTGCATTAATGCTAAGGCTACCTTCTCAACCAGAAATGAATGTGTCATCCATCATCTACTGAAACTAAAACTGGGAAAACTAAAAATGGTTCTTTACTTCTTTAAATTAATTGAAGTGGCAATATGCCCTTTCCTTTTGTTGGAAGAATTTTATGCACATAGACATTAGTAATACGCGACCATTTCTGAGAAGAAAACTTATATAATTAATTGAGCTGGGTGGTTATATATTTTAATGTTTATTATTTATCGGGGAGTATCCTATTAAAGTTCATATTTGTTCATATCCTGTGCTGGTTCGTCTATTCATTATTCGACTACGCGATATTATGCCGTTTATCGTAGATCTTCGTTTTACTTGGATATGTTAATAAAGTGCGTTATACTAAAGTAATGGGGAGTTCTTAGTGACTATTCGTTGAAGTTGTTAGTTTCTTCCAGATAGATGTTATCCTGGATCAGAGTTCAATTCTTAGTGGTAGAGATTCTAAGTAAAGGGGCTCAATCCTATACAAAGAACACGCGCTTGGCAAGAGGTCAGTTTATTACATTCATGATAATACTCCGAAGGTACAAGTAAACGGTTCTCCATCCATACAGTTCTTACTTTCGATTCACAAGTCAAACACATCAGTAACAATCCAACCAGGTATAGCCTGTTGGTCAAGCTTCCCCTTTCACAAGGTATATACGCTCTTACACTGTTGAGAGAGTCACCTCCCGTCTACCGGTAACGAGGATCATTGGTAGGATCCTCGTTACTTCCAGCACGCAGTCCATAAGGCTAAGCCTGAGCTATCCCAATCCTTACTATCACCTGTTTGTAATGGTTACTACCATTTTGCACTACCCGCAGGATCCGTATGTAAGTCTATTGCTCCATGTGTTCTGTTCAAACTCTATCTTGGTCTGCTCGTCTATCTCAAGTCTCATACCGCTTATATAGCGACAGCCGAAAGGCTTATCGCTATACTCATTTGCGCTATTACTTAATAAAGTCTTACTTATCTTTCATACTGCACATTCTTACTCACATAAGCTAATTCTATTTCTAGCTATCATATAAACTAATGTTGACGACGAGGCCTGCTGTCCTTAATATCTTTTAGCTAGATGTCTCAATCCATAGTGTACCCTTACAGGTTTCCATCGTCATTCATCGCACCTGTGCGTACCTGCAGGACGTGTCTTAGCCCGGCTGCAGTCCCTACGCCTGGGGACTTTGCCACTCTGCACATACTCTAACTATGCCACTAAACGATGTCGCCATCTGGCGTTTAGCACACATATCAGCGTTACAAGTTCCACTATAATATTCTTGCCAATACAAACGAGTTTACAATATAATATTATATACTATTCCAGTTTTTCTTGCACTGTACCTCAGTGCATAATTTTGTTGTTGAAACAAATTAGTGGCCTGTTTCTTGTGGTTCTTGTTCTTCATTGTCTGTGGTATCACAAGGTATATGATCTCAGTGTTATAATAATAAGTCTATTGCCAATGATGGAAAATTCCTGAGGTCGAAGAGGTGTTTCATATGTTTCTCTCCTTTTCATATATGGAGAAATTGGGAAAACTTCAACTTAACGGTTAGAACAATTTATATTTCATGAATTATTCATAAAAAGAGAGATTGTAAATTGATCATCCAATGAGACTAAAGGACATATTACACTACACTCCAGCTTGTTTTTGGGTCATTTTGCCAAACACGAGTACCCAGCACGACCCAAGCCCACCCAGCATGTAGTGTGATAATGAAAATATATGTTTGTGATGGCATTCACAACCCAATGCGACTGAGTGCAACTCAACGCAACCCCGCAACCCCAAAATGCGTGGTATAGTATGCTTCACATTGGGACCTCTCTGCTCCATCGGTTCATATCAGTTTTAGTTTGTGTATATCACATTGATATCATAATCATATCCCAGTGAAGATAGCCATGGCAGTGAGGATATTGTTAAATGTGTATAGTTACTGTACAGATAATGAAAAACCTTAAGCCTATATTTACCGATGTTAATGTTGGCAACTTTGTATTTGTTTCTCATAGAGTATGTCATGAAACTGCACATCCCATCTACGAATTTCCAGTGAAATAATATGTCTTTACTTAGATATTGCCACTGCCGATTTTAAAAATCAGCAGCAAAATCTGCATGTGAAATGTAGCCTATGATTGCTAGCAAGGTGGAAAATAACTTGGATGATAAATTGGAGTGATTACTGAGCGCATCGCACTATAACTCATTTGCCAACTCATTCAATTGGTCTGTGCCCAAAGTGGCTAAAACTAGGCCAGGAACCAGATGAAAAGCACTCATCATCTGCCTAATTGGTTTTGACATTATTATATACTTGAAGTAAAATGAAAAGGAAAGTAGTTGTTTTGATGAGTCAAGAAGTCTCCATCAGAGTAGGGTATTCTGGGCTTGCCATGAGAGATCTTTCGAAGAAAAAGGTGTCCTGAAATTTGAAAGTTGAGATTTTGTATGTACGCAAATTAAAATAAAAACACCCCTCCCCCTATGTATTGGATTTTGATTTGCACAGGAATGTATACACAGTTACATACAAGAAGCAGACCCTCCCCTCCCTTATCCCTTTGATACACATGACTGACATGATTAACACAAAGTTAGTCCCTTATGACTAACCCTTCTGATGTTGAGATTATCAGAGCACATACATATGGGAAGGCCCCATAACCTTCTGACATAAATATTTACTTATGCTAGAAAGTGTGCAACTACTTTTTAATTCTATGACTGTGACCTTTTCATGTGAAGTACATCCATGTACTTCACATGAAATGAAGGTCACTGCAATCAATAATATTAATGATAGACACAGACCTGATAGCAAGATATAAGAGCATAGCAATTTGATGACTGTATCCTGGAAGACATGCTATTATTAAATGTATTTTTGCTGCTTGAAAATACACATCAATATAGATAAGATTCATGAATATATTACTTGAATATACCACACTAAAACTTAAAAATTTTGTTGTCCATTATGATCAAAATAGTCAGAATGTAATTAAATGAAGGCAAATGTGTTTGTTAAGTTCCATGATAAAGGCTTTCTGTTTGTAAAACAAATACAATAGAAGAAGTAATCTACCAAACATGGTTGAAACACAACATCCATTCCACCATGTTGTTACTGCTCGCCACAATCAAACAGTCCTTCCCTACTATCGTGAAAGCACTCATGTTGTTTAGTAGGCCGTCTGCAGCACGTGGAAGGTGTGTGTTCGGTTGCTTTAGTCGTGGACGAGGCAGGGCTCTCCAGACAGTAACTGTACTGACTGGAAGTGTGGGCGCTTATATAATACTTAGATTCTGTAGCTTGTGGCACAGTAGACTTGATATGTACAGGAAGGGGAGGGTGGTGCAATCCCTCACTATGCTTCAGGATTGACGTGACCCTGAAGGGGCCAATTTACAGTAAATATGCACTTAACATCCTATGCTAATAGAATCATGAAATGGTTTTATTTCATTAGATAGGCTTTCAGTGGTTTTTATTGCATGACAACAATTGAATCTTTACAGTTATTCCTCTCTACCACCCTAATCAGTAAAGGTTTTTCTTTAAGCATAGGTCTAGAAAAATGACTCGGTTGCTTACTGTTTGACTTTGTAAGATACAAACAAAAAGCTGTAGATTAGAATAGTGCCGAGGTCCATATAGTAAGAGAAATTACTGCTACAGGCTGTGCTAGTATGTGTACTATTGTCCTTTCATTATGTAGCCTTGAGAACAATTATATTGTATATTGGAATTGACATTTCCTATATTATGTCATATAATCATTTTTATTGGTTAGAAATTGGCAAAATGATGCAGAAAACTAGTCTGACCGGGCATGAAAAATGCACCATCATAATATCTTCCAACCCAAATCTGTTGTGGCATGATCCATGTGTTTTGTTTATGACCGTGAATATTATCATTCTAACATTACTTGGAAGAGTGTATTAATGATTCCTTCAAATAAAATGCAGAGAAAATATTGTCTATCCTTAAAGATATTTTGCAACAGAAAAGCAACAGATTGAACATTGCTTACTATTGAATAGTTTATCAATGTGTAGAGTGGTTCACTTAAGAGGCTTACACAGATTATCTATTCAATGCATGTACACAACCATAGTCTGACACTGCTATTACCTGTCCAACGAAGAATAAATGGAATTTTTCAAACCACCCCTGTCAGGAATTTATTAGGGAAGCATGAAATCTGTATTATCAGACAGATTTAAGAATCTGACCTCATATGATGAGCATGTACAGTGTTGTAAAATTCATGTAAAATACAATTGTGGACACCTTTTAATCTTCATGGTTAGATTGAGTAGCTCTACTAAATTTTTATCCATCAATTTTTACCTAAGGCATTGTGTCATTTACAGAAGCAGTCTTCAACATTTTCACGAGTGCTGAATGTGCTTCCAAAAATTATCTTTTGAATCTTTTGAATTTCAATTTCGAAATCATGAAGGCTTCAAGGTGCTTTTATATGGTTGACAAAAGTGTACATTAAGGAAAGCACTCATGATGTTGAGTAAGATTGTATTTGAAAATGAAATACATTACATTGATTAATCTTTCAAACATGGTTGATATACAATATCCATCCAAACATAGTTTTGCTGCTTGCAACACACAGACAGTCCTTCTATCCTAAAAGCACTGGTGTTGTGTAGTAGGCCACCTACAGCATGTAGAAGGTGTGCACTCAGTGGCTTTAGTTGTGGACTAGGCAGGGCTCTCCAGGCAGTACTATACTAACTTGCAGTGGGGACATTCATATAACACTATTGGCAGGGCTCTCAAGGCAGTAACTATACTAACTTGCAGTGGGGACATTCATATAACACTATTGAAAGGGCTTTCCAGGCAGTAACTTGACTAGCATGCAGTGGGGACATCTGTATTACACTATTGGCATGGCTCTCCAATCAGTAAACATACTTACATACAAGGGGGATATCACATTTTTATGACACTATCTTATGAGGCAGGGACACTATCAGACTACCCAGGGCTCTCCACACAGTAGCTTCACTAACATGCACTTGGGCTTTTCATATTTGAATTACACTGTACTGATGCGAATGGTCAGTCAATGCTCCGTAAGCTTAGCGTAGTGTTAACACCAGCGCACACCTTAGCTATAACTCCTTGTCAAATGTCTTAGAATAAGGAGGAGTGTAGGTAAGACGTGTATTGTATCACCATACATAAGAGGCTTTCATTGCCGCTGCTCAGTCAGAGTTAGCTGAACGTTGTTGTGAGTAACCATCCTGGAAAGATTGAGTTCTAGAAGCTGAGTCCTGGAATTGGAATAGAAGCTGATAGACTGTTTAGTTGGTGGGAGCGTTGACTGAGTGTGATTGAGGGGATTCCATCCTTGGAGCTGTTCATTGTCAATTGAGATCTTGTCATGGAAGTACAATAACACAGGAACAAATAAAGAACATCCTTTCACGCGAGTGTTATATCTTACATAATACGGAACTATTATTATGTAGCAGTTGAATGAGGCGGAGACTGCGATAGGAGCTAGCTATTATCCATAACTAAATCAACTGATAAAGTGAACCTAACATTAACGGATAATTAACCTACTATAGTTCAACACTATCATACTAGGCATGTAACTATCAGACTAGGCAGGGCTTTCCAGGAAGTAACTAAACTTAGATATCCTTACTTAAAAAGCCAAACCTGAAACACTCAATTTTCATTCTGCACAACTCATTTTCTGATTTTTGTATTTGGCATTATTCAATCTAACATTCTACAACATTCTTCATAAATTACAACTAACAACGTATTTCAATTTCCAACATAAAAGCTATATCCCCTTCCTGACGGCCCCATAGGAAATCGATCATATATGATCAATGGTCATTAATTAGGCTGTAATTTCTATAATTTTTGAAATATATGTATTAGATGACATGATACAGCTAAATTGAGGCCCATTTTTCTCATGAATACTCCAATGTTGATTTTATGACACTTTGATTGATGGTACATCAGGAAAATTTGCCATTTTATTTATAGGGCCACCTTAGTTTACACATAAAAGATTAAAGTACTTAATATTAAAAAGCTTTGATATTAATTCAAAATATATTATTTTCGTTCTAGATGATGGTAACTTGCTTACAAGTTTCATATGTATAAACCTTATAAACTTGACTCTTTTACATGCATTTTTGTAGTTTGATTTCAAAATAATTCAACCCTCTTATTTTCAAAAATGGCTCAAAATCCAGCCATTTTCATGCAAATTCAAGATGGCCGCCCATTAGATCACACATGTCATAGTTTTGATCATTAATTTCATAATGTGCTTTAGCTTTGATATTTAAATCATATAAAAATGGGTAAAACCATTCAGTGAAATAACCTCAATAATATTTCTGAATACTTTTCTATCATAAATTGCATTTTCCTTTTTTTTGATAAGATTGATTACTGTATTTTATCATGAATTACTGGAAATAATGGAAATTCCACCATTTTTGTAGCATAACATACCTTTCATCCTGTTAACATAGGTACTTGGAGAATGTTGATTATTATAAGAACATGGTATCAAATGATTGGAAATAACCTAGAGAACAACTTTGCAATTAGGTTTTTCGCTCTAAAATCAATATCTATTAAGATTTTTGGGCATTTGAAAAAAAAACGACCTAAAAATACTCATTTTTTGAGAAATTTCATTATCCATCAAAACGTTCTATGGTAACCATGGCAACCAAAATCAAATATGTGAATATATTTTTCAAACCCTGTGATAATTTGCTGTATGATGACATACAACTTTCTGATCAATCCCTCTTATAGAAAATCAAAATTTTGAAACAAAGTTTTGTATGCTCATTTTCTATGATAAAATCCATTTTGGTGCCGTCAGCATAGAGTTAATATTTGCCTTAAAAGATGAATGTATCAGCTACCATCAGGTCCAATTTTATTTCCAAAAGAAGTATGGATATATTTTAGCGTGGACATTAGTAGCTTACATATACTTAAACTGTAATTTACTTACGATTACCATCGAAGGATTAATTTTGCCAACAGTATAATCTACATAGGTGCTATATGTTTGTTTATATTGAATTTCAAACAACCTTTTCTATCCTAAGCCAACACAAAAGCCTGAATGTTTTGTACAGGATTTACAGGAATTAGTTTGAAATTAAGCCTACAGAAAATCAACCAATCTATGATGGTGAGGCCTAAAAACTTAAAAGGTGAATCTCTGGTTGCCAAGGCAACAGTGGCAAGGGGACTGGATCAGATCAATGCTGCTGTGTGCTGGATGAAGCAGCCAGCCTCGCTCTCGCTGTACGGGATCACGTGATTCCAAGATGGCTGCCGAGACTACAGATAATGAACATCCATTACTTTAGGTCACTGCTAGGGTGTCCAATGGTGCATATAAGGCCATTTCAAACGCTATCTATATTGCTGGAGGCAGGGAAAACATTTCTAGATTATACAAAGTCTGCATATTCCAAAACCACATTGCACCATGTGACCCTTATTAACCAATGAGAATCAACTACTAAGTAAACGAACAAAATGTCTGCATCTGCATTGCTAACATGACATCACCCTCAGCACTATGACATAGCTTTAACTCAATAAATTGAGGATCTTCCTGGTTTGAATCCATACCATAAAATAAAGAAGACACATTTATTACCCCACTGAATTGTAAAACACCACATGGTGGTTATATGGCGCCAGCAGGAATTGTAATGGTAAATAACCCCTACTCAGACAGCGGGGTTAAAACCAGCAATATAACCCCCACGGGAGCTATGAAAATATAACTCCTGATGGCATCAGGAGTTATACAGATGCTGCCTGTTTGCTACAATTATTTACCGGAAAATAACATTGAAACTTTATTATTTTACATAAAGTGGGGAAAACTGAAATAGAATTAAAAAAATTCCTTCCAGAGAGTTATGTTAGAAGTCATAACCCCCGCAAAGCCCCGGGAAGTCTGCGGCCTCTTACAGGGTTCTTCCTAGCAAAACATTTCGGCTATCAAAAGCTCCGTTTTCCCTATCCTATGGGGGGCATTTTCTGGAAATTGTGGGTTATTTTTACTATATCTTATAAAGCTTTCTGTAATTATGATGCGGGAATGGCCCTCTAGGGAGAACACTCTTGCCGCAGACTTCCTGGGGCTTCGTGGGGGTTATGACTTCTAAAATAAGTCCCTGGTGGGTGTTCTTATTACATATGGTATTTGGTTTTACACCTGTGAGGCCATTTTGGCCAGAGGTTAATATATTGGACCTTTACACTGCAATAGTTGCACTAGTTAATGCTCCCCACTTAAACCCTTACATGGTGGTTATATGGCTGCCAGTGGGAGTTCTATAATCTACAATCTATAACCTCCTTTCAGCCAGCAGAGGTTATATAGTCATATAACCCCTCAGGAGTTTTTGAAATACAGCTCCCAATATATTTCTCACTTTCTTCATTAAAAACTTCATTATCCTACTGGAAGTGGTGAAATAAAAATAATGAAGAATATGGAGCTGAATAACCCTCTTATCTAGCATGGTACTTACTTTTGTCTTCTTGCTATAGTTCCACTTTCTTTATAAACATAATACAGGTGTTTTTCAATTCAAACGGTATTAGTAGTATGTGTGCTGGGAAATGACACTACAAATCTAGAAAGAAAACAATTCCACCATATCTAAATTTCATTACTTTGAACTTTAGTAGGTTAATTATCCGTTAATGTCAAGTGTACTTAATTAGTTGTTTTGCCTTATGGATAATAGCTAGATCTCAGTTGACAATGAACAGCTCCAAGGATGGAATCCCCTCAAACACACTCCTGCCTACTAAACAGTCTATCAGCTTCTATTCCAAATCCAGGACTTAGCTTCTAGAACACAACCTTTCCAGGATGGTTACTCACAACAATGTTCAGCTAACTCTGACTGACCACGGGTGATGTCTGCAACTTCCTCATACGAAGGGAACATCTTATTACTATGTACTACATCTTATTAATACATTATAACTAGGTGAATGTACCATTGGTGCCCTGTAACAAGGAACTGACTTATTGCTACCTTGTAACAGATGACTGTCTAATTGTGACCTTCTTACCTTAGGACCATCAGAAACATGTGACATTACGTTATCATTACAGTATAATTATCTTGCAATAATGCTAAAGCAACTTTTTCAACCATTAATAAATGGGTGATCCATCATCCTCTGAATCTTAAATTAGGAAATTAAAAATGGTTCTACACTGTTTAAATTGAAGTGGTAACATGGCCTTTTTTGTTGGAAGTTAGCGATATGTAATCTCAGAGAAATTAGTGATATGTGGCCATTTCTGAGAAGATAGTTAAGGTTAAATAATTTGTTGTTGAGAAAAATTAATGGCCTCTTTCTCGTGGTTTGTGTTCTCCTTTGTCTGTGCTATCACAACGTATATGGTCTCAGTTAGTGTTATAAGTTATAATAATAAGTCTAGAAGCCAATGATGGAAAATTCCTGAGGTCCAGGAAGTGTTTTATATGTAGGCAGTTCAATGGCTGTCTCTCTCCTCTTCATATATGGGGATATTGGAAAACCTCAATGTAACGGTTAGAACAATTTATATTTCATATATTATTCATAAAAAAAGAGATTGTACATTGAGCATCCTATGGACTAAAGGCCATATAACACTATGCTCCGGCTTGTTTTTGGGTTGTTTTGCCAAACACAAGTACCCAACAGGACCCTAATGGACTCATCACGTAGTGTAATATAGAAAAACATATGTTTATGATGGCATTCACAACCAAATGCGACCCAGCGCAACTCAACGCAACCCCAAAATGCGTAGTATAATATGCTTTGCATTGGGACCCGACCTGTAGTGTAATATGGCCTTAAAGGGAGCCAAAACCAATAAAATTGACAACATTTTCAAAATTTTCAAAACTCAGATAAGCATTGAAATATGTTAGATGAGTCCAGTTAAGGTCAGTGGTAAAGTATTAGCTGTGAAAACTAGCTCAAACTGAAGTAGAATGCCACAAGAGATGGTAAAATTTACATTTGTTTGTAAACAAACGCTATTTTTGCGGATCCACATAAATTGATTTGAGCAAGAAAAACATGTTTATAATGATTTTTTACCATATTTCATGATTTAGATTTTAACATGGGCCAGAAATAGGCTCAATGAATTGATTTCCATGATTATTTGAGTTTGGAAAATTTCAATGAATTTATTGGTTTTGGCTCCCTTTAATGAGAATCAGGCACATTTGGCACTGGGACCCAACGAGAACATAGTGTAATTAGGGATACAGTCATAATTTCCATAGTAGGCTAAAATAGGACGCCTGTTATACGACATCCCATCATATTAACACTATTGGCTGCACATTATTAATGTAACAGTATGCTCAGGTTACATTCTCCGCACCATCAGTTCATATCAGTTATAGTTTAGTGTCACATTGATATCATAATCATGAACCAGTGTAGATAGTCATTGCAGTGAGATTATTGTTAAATGTGTATAGTTACTGTACAGATTATGAAAATTCATACCCATGCCTGACGCGACCCAATGCGTGCCCGACGCAACCCAATGCGGGCCCGACGAGACCCAACACGTGCCCGATGCAACCCAACGCATCCCCAAACGCGTAGTATAATTTACTTTGCGTTTGGTCATGTTGGGACCCAATGCCACCCAACGCGTAGTGTAATATGGCCTTGATATACCCCCCAAAGCAACTCAGACGTGTTGGTTAACGTAGCCCAATGCAGCCAGGCAACTGACACATAGTGTAATTAGGGCTTAAGTATATACCACATACCGATGTTGGCAACTCTGTATTTGTTTCTCATAGAGTATGTCATGAAACGGTACATCCCATATACTAATTTCCAGTGATATATATATATAATATGTCTATACTTAGACATTGTCAATGTAGATTTTTTTTTTTTTTTTTTTATTCACTTTATTTTACAACTGTACAGTTCAAATAACAAGGTATCTGGTCTCCCTCTGTATCAGTTTCAAATAATATCTCACAAAGATCTTACAATTCATCCAAAGAGTAGTTAATTATACATAGTTAAATCAGTATGGTATTGATTTCATACCATATGCCTATACATATATGCCTATGAGAACACATTAATAATGGGATGAGATGAGTTGAAATATTTCCAATATTTCATAGTATAGTAAATTATATCTCATCAAAATTATACTTTCTTTCTTTCATCTGCCAATCAATCCTTTGGGAAAAGCATTATACAGTGAAGCTCAACAAACTCCCTTACCACTTGGTTAATTGACTATCCGACGCAACCGCGAGCAAGATAAAGTCAATTGTATAAGAAACAAAAAGGTACACAGTAGTCACTAAATTACATCAAGATAGATTTTCAATTCTCTTTTGAAACTTTCTATATTCTCACTATTCCTAATTCTACTAGGTAGAATATTCCATGTTTTGGGGCCAAAATAACCAATAGATTTTGAATACCAGGTTGTGTTTGGTATGGGTAAATATAAGACCGGTGCTGCATACAGTCGGGTTCGCCTGCGTGGCACTGTTGGAGTTAAGTTCCCATTAGCAATATTACGATAGATACAACATAGTGTATAATATTGCATCCTTTTATCAAAAGGTTGCACATGTAATTGCTGATGTAAAAAATGCACAGGAGTTTCCCTTTGATTTTTTATCCGTAAGCATGCCCTCAGGGCATTATTTTGCATAATCTGTAGAGATTGCAAATCATGGTATGTTCTAGACGAGAAAAAGATGTTTCCATAGTCTAAGTAAGATAGAACCATACTTTTTAAAACAAGCTTAGCTGCAAAATCAGTTAGAAAACTACGTATCCGTCTATACAAATATAATTTAAATGAAAATTGCTTTACAGTTTCATTATAATGTAGTTCAAAGCTTAGGTGATTGTCTAATAGGATACCTAGATATTTATATGAACTAACCACCAGAAGTGGTTCATTTGACATCTTTATGACCTGACCATCATAGTTTTTATTACCAAAATTGACAATTTTTGTCTTTTTAACATTAATAGTTAACCCATTATTAAAACACCACGTGGATACATTTTCAAGGTCTACCTGAAGTGATTTGTCATTAAGTTTCCTGTCAGCTCCACAGGAGAAAAGTACAGTGTCATCAGCATAGTACAGTACAGAACACTTTTTTATGTAATCCGACATATCATTTGTATACATTATAAACAATAGTGGCCCCAGTGTACTACCCTGGGGTACTCCTGTAATTATATTGCCCCAATCTGATGAACAGCCATTACTCAGAGTTCTCTGTTTCCTTTTGTTTAAGTAACTTTTAAACCAGAGTATAACCTTTTTCGATAGACAGAATTTCGGCAATTTATTTATCAGATGAATATGGTCAATAGTATCGAATGCTTTCGCAAAGTCGATAAATACTGCTGTAGAAAAATTACCTTTATTCATATTAGATGTTAGTTTGTTTACAAGATTAAAAACAGTATCAGTTGTGTTATGCATTTTGCGGAACCCATTTTGTTGGCTATTTAAAAGATGGTTTTCCTCCAGATAGTGAGACAGCTGTGCATGCAATAACTTTTCCAACAACTTACCGGGTAATGGTAAAAGTGATATTGGCCTATAGTCACCTTCATGGCTAGCATTTGGAGTTTTGGGAATCGGGACCACATTGGCCATCTTCCATGCATCCGGAAAAACCATAGTATCTATTGATTTGTTAAATATAAATAAGAGTTGGTCTATTAGTATAATAAATGAGTCTTTTAAGACTCTACTAGACAGGTTACTTATTCCTGACGACTTAAAAATTTTTATTTGAGAAATAGCCTTCCTAAAGTCTGCCAAGCCGATTGGAGAAAAAGTAAAAAGATCCATATTATTGTTAGTTAAGATTGGCTTTGGCATAGTTTGTGGGCGATTCATTTTTGTTAGGAGGCTCGGTCCTATATTCAGAAAATAGTTATTTATTTTATCAGCTACACAGTCTTCTGCCACTGTTTCCCCCTGTTCATTTTTCAACTTAATTATTCCACTATTTTGCTTGTCCGGCAACACTTTTTTAAAATTATCTAAAAGATTTTAAAAAGCAGCAGCAAAATCTGCATGTGAAATGTAGCCTATGAGTGATAGCAAGGTGGAAATTAACTTACATAAATTGGAGTGATTACTGAGGGCATCGAACTATGACTCATTTGCCAACTCATTCAAGTGGTCTGTCACCAAAGTGGTTAGAACTAGGCCAGTGTCAAAAAACCAGATGAATTATACTCGTCATCTGCCTAATTAGTTTTGACACTATTCTTGAAGTAAAAACAAAATGGAAACTAGTTGTTTCGATGAGTTATAATGCAAGAAGTGCATCAGACTAGGGTATTCTGGGCTTGGTATGAGAGCTCTTTCAAAGAACAATGTGTTCTGATATTTGAAAGTTGAGATTTTGTACATACACAAATGAAAAATGCCAACACCCCTCCCCCTATGTGTTGGATTTTGTACAGGAATGTACACACATTTACAAACAAGAATCAGACCCTCTCTCCCCTTACCCCCTTGGTACACACGACTGACCTGATCAACACAAAGTAAGTCATATACATAGCCAGTTAGTCTCTTATGGCTAACCCTTCTGATGTTGAGATTATCAGAGCACATACTTATGGGAAGGCCCCATAACCTTCTGACATAGATATTTACTTATGCTAGAAAGTGTGCAACTACTTTTTAATTCTATGACTGTGACCTTTTCATGTGAAGTACATCCATGTACTTCACATGAAATGAAGGTCACTGCAATCAATAATATTAATGATAATACACATAAACCTGATAGCAAGATATAACAGCATAGAAATATTATGACTGTATCCTGGAAGACATGCTGTTATTAAATGCATTTTTGCTGCTTGAAAATACACATCAATATAGATAAGATTCATGAATACATTACTTGAATAAACCACACTAAAACTCAAAAATGTTGTTGTCCAATATGATCAAAATAGTCAGAATGTAATTATATGAAAGCAGATGTGTTTGCTACGTTCCATGATAAAGGCGTTCTGTTTGTAAAACAAATACATTAGAAGAAGTAATCTACGAAACATGGTTGAAGCACAACATCCATCCTACCATGTTATTACTGCTCACCACAATCAAACAGTTCTTCCGATCAGGGTATGAAGCGTCAGTTCCTTTTCACTGTAACACTGTAACACTGTTTGCCTTTTTTTGTCACTACTTTCCCTAATTTCTCCACTTAAGTGTTATATATAATACATAATCCTTTTCATAATTAGCATTTAAACCATTCCAAATACTTCTTAACTCCTTATTTCTTCCCTCTTCCAAAAGAGCAAAACAGTGTAACAGTTAAAAACAAAACAGGCTGTATAAATACAAATTATTTCATGCAAATCTCCCTTTGCCTCCCACTGGTGTAGGCATGGGGGATTATATAACCTTTCATAACAGGAGGAGGATTTTCATCTCTTTGGTTGGGTTTATGAGGGGAAACATATGGAATTGCATAACATTAGTTGTATTTTGCCACTGAAGTGATAAGATATGTAAATGAGATCACAGGAAAATTTGCATGAAACGATTTGTATTTACACAGCCTGTTTGCCTCTTCACTGTAACATTGTTTGCCTTTTAGAGAACCAGAGGTGAATACGAGGTTAAGATATATTTGGAATGGTTTAAAGGTTATTCTTGAACAGAATTACGCATAATATATATCTTTCAAGAGGAAAAAATAGGCAAAAGAGGGGTAAAAAAGGCAAACAGTGTTACAGTGTTACAGTGAAAGGGAACTGACACTTTGTACCCTGATCCCTTCCCTACTATCGTGAAAGCACTCACGTTGTTTAGTAGGGTGCCGGCAGCGCACGGAAGGTGTGTGTTTGGTGGCTTTAGTCTTGGACTAGGCAGGGCTCTCCAGACAGTAACTGCAATGACTGGCAGTGGGGGTGCTCATATAATACTTAGATACTGTAGCTTGTGGCACAGTAGACTTGATATGTACAGGAAGGGGAGGGTGGTGCAATCCCTCACTATGCTTCAGGATTGACATGACCCTGAAGGGGCCAATTTACAATAGATATGCACTTGACATCCTATGCTAATAGAATTATGAAATGGTTTTATTTCATTAGATAGGCTTTCAGTGGTTTTTATTGCGTGACAACAATTGAATCTTTACAGTAATTCCTCTCTACCACCTTAATCAGTAAAGGGTTTTCTTTAAGCATAGGTCTAGAAAAATCAGTTGCTTACTGTTTGATTTCGTAACAAAGACACAAACAAAAACCTGTAGATTAGAATGGTTCCATGGTCCATATAGTAAGAAAAAATTCTGCTGCAGGCTAAGCTAGGATGTGTACTATTGTCCTGTCATTATGTAGCCTTGATAATATATTGTATATTGGAACTGACATTTCCTATATGTCATTACTTAATCATATAATCATTATTATTGGTTAGAAATTGGTAAAATGATGCAGAAAACTAGTCTGACAATTGTTGTTATGTTAATGTTTGTGATGTTGGCAACAGGGTTGCTAGGGAGGCACAGACATCCGAGAGCGCAGGGCCATGTGATTCACAGTCACATGGATTATGGACATTGACCGGGCATGAAATATGCACCATCATAATATCTTCCAACCCAAATCTGTTGTGGCATGATCCATGTGTTTTGTTTATGACTGTGAATATTATCATTCTAGCATTACTTGGAAGAGTGTATTAATGATTCCTTCAAATAAAATGCAGAGAAAATATTGTCTATCCTTAAAGATATTTTGCAACAGAAAAGCAACAGATTGAACATGGCTTACTATTGAATAGTTTATCAATGTGTAGAATGGTTCATTTAAGGGGCTCACACAAATTATTAATTTTATGGCCATTTCAATGCATGCATGTTATCTACCACATTATGACACTGCTGTGGCCTGTTTCATAGATAATTACTGGAAGTTTAAGTTTTCTAAGATAACAGAGCAAAGTTTTAGGCACTAGATGTGTGATTTTGGATCCCAACTGATCGTCAGCTTAAACAAATAATTTTGTTATGCTCATACCAGATATCTTGGGCCTCTTTATGAATTTATTTTTCCTAGCAAAATACCTTTTTCAAGCCCCACTGGGATTTCATAAGGAAAGCATGAAATCTTTATATTATTGGACATATAATTATATGAATTAGGTCATACATGATGAGCACATGATGAATGCCAGCTTCTTGTTAAGTTAAAGTATGGATACCTGGCAATATCTTTTGAATCTTCATGTTTAAATTGAGCAATTCTAATCCTAATAATTCTGTTTCAATAAATTTGTGTTTGAGACATTGTATCATGGCACATAAGCAGTCATTGGCATTTTCATTAACACCAAATATGCTTCCACAAGATATCTTTACAATTTGATATTAAAATTACATAGGTTTTTGAGTGTTTTTACATGGTTGGCAAAAGTGTACATAGTCAAAGGGCACCATTATTAAATCACTTTTGTTGTTGAGTAGGATGCCTGGAACCTGTGGAAGGTTGGCGTTCAGGAGCATTAGTTGTGGACTAGGCAGGGCTCTCCAGGCAGTAACTATACTAACTTGCAGTGGGGACATTCATATAATATTATTGGCAGAGCTCTCCAGGCAGTAACTTTATTTTACCTGTAGTTAGGAGTTTAACACATGAATTATCAAGGAGCAGTAAAACTCATAGGGTGATACAAGAAAGTAGTTTGCATGGGAAAGGCGTATGATTACGAAGCGCCCATAGCATGAACTGCTGTATATATGTAGCAATGCGACAAAAATGCATTGTTTGATGCATATTTTGTATTCACTAAACATTTCTAGAATATGATGTTTAATTGAGACATATTTACTCAAATTATTACAATTGTTTTCTTTCGGAACTACATTTTGTCAAAATTTGCAGAGGTCTACATATCTCAGTGTTGATGCAGTTTGTTTTGAGAGCTCCATTCTATTCCTTGCGAATGGGTTGTTTAATGTACGTTTTACCTACAATTACATGAGATTTTCTATCTATAAGCATAGATAAATGCAAGAAATGCACAAAAAAACATACATACATAGTAAAATGCATAATAAAACCTATGCTTCCGATGAAGGCAATGATGCGGAAGTTGTGAAAGGGACGACCCTGAAGTCAATTCACCAAGCACATGAAAAAATGCGGGCCCTCACTTCGGCTGATATCAGGGTCCGGGCTTGGGCTGCTAACCCCCCTCATATCCCCTTCTCAGTTGGTTATATGTATGTACTACCATGCAATGTTGACATCAGTAAAATACTATGGGCAGGGCCCTCCAATCAGTAACTATACTAACATGCAGTGGGGACATCAGTATAACACTATTGACGTGGCTCTTCAAGCAGTAAACATACTTACATACAAGGGGGGTATTCACATTTTGATGTCACACCCAAGTGTTATTATAACATTCTGCTGAGTCATGCTTTGGTTCTTGTTACGTTATTTTGATGGCACCGAAAGACGTCTTTAGAACCTAACATTGCGACGTTGCAATATAACGTTCTTTTCACGTTCTTGTAACATTCTTTCACATTATAATGATGTTATTATAATATTCTGTATGAGTTAGGTCACAGCTCGACCAAAATATATCATTATGATATAGGAGTCTGTATATAATTCACAACCACGAAGATATCAGTTTTGGTGTAGAAGGCTTTTATTAAAATTTCCAACGTTTCGGAACTAGGCCTCCTTCATCAGGGAATATAACATTATTCTAACGTTCTTTTTTGATAAGTTGTAACTTTACCTAAAATAATGTTATTGTTTCATGACAATTGGATAGGTTTCAGATTAACTAAAAAAGTACAGTCGCAGAACGTTCTTGTTATGTAGCTGCTTGTCTGGGTAATTATGCGGGGCAGGAACACTATCAGATTACGCAGGGAAAATAGTCACATTTTCACATTTTCACTATACTAACATGCAATGGGGGTATTCATATTTGTATGACACTATCATAGTACTGTCTAATAATGCTTTGCATAAGATATTGGACTGATACAAGAAAAGTTGTAACTTCAATGGATAGGATATTTAATTAAAAAACCAGCCCTCCCCCTATGTATTGGTTTTGATTTGTACAGGAATGACACATATTTACAAACAAGAAGCAGACCCTCCCTTATCATCTTGATTCATATTAGTAACTTGATTAATGCAAAGCTAGTTATATACATAGCTATTGAAATAACTAAGAAGGTTAGTCCCTTAATTATGACTAACCCTTTTGATATTGAGATTATAAGTGTACATACTTATGGAAGGCCCCATAACCTGCTGACATAAATATTTACTTATACACTAGAAAGGTGTGCAACTGCTTTTTAATCACATGACAGTGACCTTCTATTCATATAACTGACAGTTTACATTTACTTGATAACAAGATGTAAGAGCATTGTGATATTATAACTGTATCCGGAAGACATATGCTACTATCAAATGTACTTTTGCTGCTTGAAAATACACATTGACATAGATAAAATTCATAAATATATTCCTTGAATAAACCACACTATAACTTAAACCTTTTGTTGTCCAAAATGATCAAAATAATCAGACTGTAATTAAATGAAAGTAAATGTGTTTGCTTAGTATCATAATAAAGGCGTTCTGCTTGTAAAACATTAGTTGAATTAATCTGTCAAACATGGTTGAAACACGACAGCTATCCTACTTTGCTGTTACTGCTCACAATAAGCAAACATTCCTTCTCTACGATCGTGAAAGCACTTGTGTTGATAAGTAGGTCACCTGCAGCGTGTGGAAGGTGTGTGTTCAGTAGCTGTAGTTGTGGAGTAGGCAGGGCTCTCCAGACAGTAACTGTACTGACAGGCAGTGGGGGTGTTCGTTTAATACATAGACTTTGTCACTTGTGGCACAGTAGGGTGGATATGTACAGAAAAGGTAGGACAATGCAATTCATTACTAAGCTTCAGCATTGACATGACCTTGAAGGGACCAGTTTACAGTAAATATTCCCTTAACGGTGGTAAAAGAATCATAAAATAATATTGTTTTAGATAGGCTTTTATATACTTTACATTAATTCCTCCCAAGCCAGCTTGCGACATAACTGAAATGTTCTGCGACCATACATTTTTATTCAGTTTGTTACTGACCAAGATGGCACGTAACAATTACATTATTGATTGATGGTGAGGTTGAAACCTCACCAAATTAGAATGTTATTATAACCTCATTTTTTAGTGAGGTTAGGATGAAACCAAATCGTAATAATTGGGAGTCATCAAAAGAACGTAACAAAAACCAACACAGAACATTGCTGCAACATTATTATAATGTTACACCTCTGGCTGGTTGATATTTATGATGTTGACAATGGGTTGCTAGGGAGGCACAGACATCTGAGAGCATAGGGCCATGTGATTCAGTCACATAGATCAGGTCTTGACCATGCATGAACTATACACCAATATAATATGTTCCAACCTGAATCTGTCGGGGTATGATCCATGTGCTTTGGTATATGACTGTGAATATCATCATTCTGCCATTACTTGGAATAGTGTATTAATGATTCAAATAAAATGGAGAGATAATATTGTCTATCGTTAAAGATATTTAGCAACAGAAAAGCTAACAGATTGAACATGGCTTACAAGTAGTTAGTTTATATATGTGTAGAGTAGTTCACTTTAGAGGCTCACAAAGATTTTTCAAGGCTGATTAAATGCATGTTCAAAACCACAGTCTGACACTGCTATTACCTGTCCAACAAGGAATAAGTGGAATTTTAAGTGCAACATTTTGGTCAACAAACGCTGTGGGATTTAGGATCCCAACAGATCTTTAGCTGATACAAATAAATGTTTTGGACCTCTTCACAGATGCTTTTGGGATAGCTTTCTTCGTATGCATGAAACACCTATTTCAAAACACTCTTGTCAGGAATCTAGAAGGGAAGCATGAAATTTGTGTTATTGGACATATTTAAAAATCTGACCTCCTATGATGAGCACGTACAGTGTTGGCAAATTCATGTAAAATGAAATTGTGGACACCTAGGAAAATTCTTGTAATCTTCATGGTTAAATTGAGTAGCCCTACTAAATTTGTATCCATCAATTTGTATTTGAGGCATTTCATGTGCTCTAAATGTGTTCCAAAAAATTATCTTTCGCATCTTTCATATTTTAATTTTGAAATCATGAAGGATTCTGGGTGCTTTCATATGGTTGACAACATTACATGACGGAAAGCACTCACATTGTTCAGTAAGATTGTATAGCTTTGCTGCTTGCAACACACAGACAGTCCTTCTTTACTATCCTAAAAGCACTTGTGTTGTGTAGTAGGGCACCTACAGCATGTGGAAGGTGTTCGTTCAGTGGCATTAGTTGTGGACTAGGCAGGGCTCTCCAGGCAGTAACGATACTGACATGCAGTGGTGACATTCATAAAAGCCCTCCTGTGCTCTCCACACAGTAACTACACTAACATGCACTCAGGGTATCAATATTTGTATGACACTATCATACTAGGCACAAACACTATCAGACTAGACAGGGCTTTCTGGGAAGTAACTAAACTTAGATATATCCTTACTCAAAAAGTCAAACCAGAAGCAATCAATTTTTTAATTTTTGATATATTATTTCTCTTATCTCAAGGTATAGTCTGTATAAATTTTCCCCCTCATTTTATGTAAACTAAAATATTCTACCATAGATATTTAATGCCTCGATGATGTAGGAAGCAAACCTTATTAAGTAGCCAAAAAGCCAAAAAAGGAAGCATGGTTTAATAATGAATAGTTATTAAAGTTTGAATCCCCCAAGTTTTGCATTTATTGAGGCTTTCTTTAACTCTCTCCTGAATAAATGGATTTGCTTCCCCATGGAAAATTGCAAATTCTTTCCAATTTGAAATACTGTCATTATGTAGGTCTTTTTTCACATGGTAGGTAAAGTGCATACACTAATCTAAGTGCACCATTCTGAAAATGCTTGCATTGTTGAGTAAGATGCCTGCAACCCATGGAAGGTGTACTTCTGGTGGCATAGATATTGTAACTTGTGGCCCAGTAGATTGAATATGGACAGGAAGGGGAGGATGGTGCAATCCCTCACTAAGCTTCATGTCAGCATTGATTGACATGACCTTTAAGTGGCCAATTTGTAGTAAATATGTACTTAACATACAATGCTGATAGTACCATGAAATAGTTGCATTTCATTAAATAGGCTTTTATTAATACATTATATATTATGTATATCTATAACATGTAATATTATTCATGACAACAATTGAATTCTTATAGTAATTCCTCTTAAGGATAGACCCCAGTGATGCACAGCCGATTCAGTAAAACATTGATACCTTCCTTACTCTCTCTCTGATTCTAACATGCTATATATCATTTTGAAGCTCTTATTTTTCTCTATCTATTGATATACATGCAGTGTAAATGATTTTGGAGCTGAGGATTTTATGAAATAAAAATTGATTTTTTTACTTTTATTATTTGAACATCAATATCTTGGTTAATATTAAACTGGCATGCATAATATTTTATACACATGTTTACAACATCCATATGCAGGGAACTGTGTCTCAGATTTTTGATAATGGCCTTAGATTCTATTTTATGATCAAAAACGGCAAAAAACGGTCATTTTTTTTTTATTCTTTTGTCACACCATTTTCTACATTTCATAAAAGTAAAACTAAAGCCTATATCAAAAATCTGAGACATAGTTCCCTCCATATATATCTCAGGAACATATAGACAAAATTTCAAAGCTATAGATTAAAAATTTACCGAGATATACCTGTTCAAAAATTAAATTTGAATATCGTGAATTTCATGTTTGGAACCCATTTACAGAACTACTGTTCTATGCATTTTTATATAAATTATATCAATAGATAATGTTATCCATTGACTATGTAATGATTAGAATGGTGCAGAGGTCCATGTTGTAAGAAAAATTACTGCTGCAGGCTAAGCTACTATGTGTACTATTGTCCTTTCATTATGACGCCTTGAGAATTTTGTGTACATTGGAAGAGCAGACATTTCCTATTTTTCATTATTGCATCATATAATCATATCAATGACTAGCAAAATGATGCAGGAAACTAGTTTGACAATTTTTTGTTATGTTGATGTTTGTGATGTTGGCAATGGGTTGCTAGGGAGGCACAGACATCTGAGAGCGCAGGGCGATGTGATTTACTGACACATGGATCATGCCTCGACCGGGCATGAATTCTTGCACCAACATAATATGTTCCAACCCAAACCTGACGTGGCATGATCCATTTGTTTTGTTATATGATGGTGAATATTATCATTCTACCATTACTTGGAAGACTGTATTAAAGATTCCTCCAAGTAAAATGCAGAGAAAATATTGTCTATCCTTAAAGATATTTAGTAACAGAAAAGCTAACAGATTTAACATGGCTTACCATAGAATAATTATCAATGTATAGAGTGGTTCACTTAAGGGGCTCACACAAATTATTTAGGGCCATTTCAATGCATGCATGTTTTTACCACATTATAACACATTATGACAAAGTTTTAAGTCACCAGCTGTGTGATTTTGGATCCCAACCGACGGTCAGCTACACAAATAAATTTTGTTAAGCTCAGTCCAGATGCCTTGGGGCTCTTTACAGATATTCTGGGAGCTCTTAAGGCAATTCTTTTTTTTTTTTTTTACAAAATACCTTAATCATCAAACCCCCACTAGGATTCCATGAAGAAAGCATGAAATCTCTATATCATTGGACATATAATTATATGAATTAGGTAGTGATGAGCACGTACAGAGTGCCAGCTTCTCATTAAGTAAAATTAAGCAAAGTTCAGGTCACCAGTGGTGGGATTTTGGTTACGTGAATATATTTTGTTATGCTCATAACAGATGCCCTTCCCAGCCGGCGGTGTGACATTATAATAACGTTGCAGCAACGTTCTGGATTGGTCTTTTTTACATTATGCAAAATTATTGTGACAATCTGCAACCATTCTTGCCAAGTTATTATGAGGTTAATATTGGGACCTTACCCAATAAGAATGTCACATTAACATTCTGTTTAGGTGTGGTTGAGACCTGACAAAAATGGAATGTCACAATAACATTCTGTTTAGGTTACATTGACACCTGACCTAATAAGATAGTCACAGTTCTGTTCTGTTGAGGTAAGGTTGAGATGTGACCTAAACAGAACATCACAATAACATTCTGTTAAGGTTAGGATAAGACCTGTCATGGTTACAGGAGGAAATTACATTAATGTTCTTTGTAAGTGAGGTCTCGACCTCATCTAATCAGAATGTCACTATGACGTTCTGTTTGGAATGGGTCTTGATATTTCTTCATTAGAATGTTATGATAACATTCTTTTTTGCTTAGGTCTCCAATGTAATTATACTATGCGTTGGGTAGACGGCCCCGTCGGGGGACGGCCCCCGACTCTTCTGGTTCACATTGAGGCTGATTTGGGGGTATATCACACTACGCACCACCCAACTCAAACTATATTATACTGCGTGTTTCAACACGCGTTGGGGTCATGTTGGCACGTGTTGGGATCGCGTTGGAATGCATTGGATTGCATTGGCAAGCGTTTCTTTACAAATATGTTGGTAAAATATGGCGAATGAGAAACATTGAGCAATGTGAATCAGTGCGAATGTGACCCAACGTAATCCCAATTGCAAGTAAAAAAGGACACAGTGTATTATATTGCTAGAAATTTCTCGAGATTCTCCCCCCGAAAGTCTTAACTGAGAATGTTTTCTCTATTTGTAACAGAAGAGCTATATCCTTACAGCAAATAGCGATCAAAGGACATATTAAGCTTTTCCAGGGATTTGAACTATGCTAGGAAAAAGTATCATCAATTATTGGCATACATTATGAAAGATAAATGTACTGAAGAACTTTCCCTAGAGTTTCAGAAATTCTAAAGCATTTTCCACCCTTCAAATTGACAAATTCTCCTTGGAATACATGCAGAACTTGGCCAATTATGCACACTATATGTGACAAGTACCATATTTGAAAACCAATATTTTCGATTGATGGAACTATGGACTAATGTTGATAAGCTTGTAATAGAATAAAGGCAAATATAGCATCTGACCTGTATATGTAACTAAATATTCACCTTTTAATATCAATAAGCATAAAAAAAGCAAAAAAATAACTACAGTTGACCCCTGAGAGCAACCTAAATATGTCAATTATGCTGTGTTCGGTAAGATACAAGCACACAGTTACAGTTGGACATTATCATGATGTACAGGTACATTTTACCCTCACAAACTGGTATGATTACAATATTTTGTATACTTTCCCACTAGAAAACCAATTAAACCGTAATATTAGATAATAATATAAAAAGATACAACAAAAATGGGCAAGAAATAAGCAAACATTCTTTAATAGAATTCAAATTGCTGCTCAGTGCCGAGATGGCTTATTGGAAAAATCTGTGCAAAATGATGATATTTCATAATTTCACCTCAGCCTTCTGACTATGTTCATTTTGCTGAATAATGCTTGCATATAGGTGAATGACACATCAGTAGATTCCAAATTTAATTCTCTAAACACCCTATTAAAAGAATTGAAATAAAATGTAAATTAAAAATTCTATTTAGAATTAAGTTCATGGAAGTCAGGAAAAATCCAAAATTTCGGCAAATTTTGGAGGACATTCCAAACATTCCAAATCATTTGGAATGTTCAGTTGGAATACATTTCATCCAGATTAATATTCTACATGTTCCTAGCTTTAGAATGATACCAACATGATTGAAATTGATCAAGAATTGTAAGAAATATGAGGATTTCTTTAAAAAATGTTAGGGCAACTTAATGTTTTTGATCGCAATTTGCTGCAATGATCTATAGTAGAGAAGCCATGGCTTACTAATAAATAGTTAATGAACGTGGACAGTTAACTAAAGAAGGTCACATAAATTGTTTATGGCCCATTCAATGCATTTTCTCTACTACATTCTAAGACTGCTGCTAATGAGGTCATACATTTTTAACAGATGTGAATAAGCATTTGTACAGGTTTTATCGCCAGACATGCAAGTTTTCATTAATTCCAGAAAATGAATTTGCTTCCACAAATAAGATATCTTTCCATTTTCGGTATTGAGTTATGAAGGTTTCTGGGTGTGGAAGGTGTGTGTTCAGTGGCATGTGGAAGGTGTGCGTTCAGTGGCATTAGTTGTGGACTAGGCAGCGCTCTCCTGATAGTAACTGTACTAACATGCAACAGCAGTACTGTATTTTTATCACCCACACAGCCGGCGAGCAGTGCATATTGTGGCCAGGTTGTATTGACAGGCTGTATGCACCGTTGCATATTGTCAGTATTTTCTCAACATTTTGAGGATTTTTTGGGTGATAAAATAAAGAAGCACCTTTTGGGTTTTTCTTTGGGTTGCTGTACAACCCATAAGGGATTGTCATGTACCGAGGGTGAAGCCTGAGGTTCGTAAGGTCCCCATGGGTCGTACAGCAACCCAAGGAAAACCCCAAAGGTGCTTCTTTATTTTGACAACCCAAGGCTGTGCTTCTTATTATAGTATGACCCTATCACATTAGGCAGAGACACTATCAGACTAGGCAGGACTCTCAAGGCAGTAACTATACTTAAATGAGTAGGGGTATTTGGTTGTAACTATTATGTTGCCAAATGATGCAATGAGATATTGGACTGACATAGGAAGGATTGTAAGTTCTGTTCCTTTTCTTGGAGTACAGGAGTATTTCCATGGAAACCACCAATTCACTATGTTCCATATAGATATTTTCACAAAAACACCTTGTTTCATAAAGAAGAAATGTATACCCTTCAGGTGAGGCTTGTTATTCTTTGAAAGACTTATATTTGTGGTTGCTATGGTAACTAAAAAAGAAGGTAGCCTGGAATAATAGTCAATTCTGAGGATATTTCAGTTACCATGGCAACCAAGGCAGCTAATATTATTCCATCATCTGATAGAGTTGATGGAATGCATCAATTTGAGATCTCACTTGTGTTTCTACCCTGCATATCAGGAAAGATATGACCTAAAGAATGTTAATTTCAGAATAGCCTTATTTTGTTGACAGTTGTCATGGAAATGAGCTGTACCTTCCACATCTGCAGAGGAATTTTTTTAGAACATTGGCTTTTTTGAAAGGGCAACTCCTTTATTCCAAGAAAAGTATAACAAACATAATAGGAAAAAATGGTAACTTCTTTGACATTTTAGCTGCAAGTGTGTTATACTTATAGCCTAGAATGTGGGACGGCCCCAAAGTAGTGAGACATTCCCCACTGCAATGTATAATCCCCCAGACCAGTGTGCCTGCCCAAGTGAGTGCTGTGAGAGTCTCAAGAACAATGGGAAACCTCCCAGGGCACTGGGACTGCCCTCAGTGTAGTGTGATGGCCCAAGTGTAGTGTGATAGCCTCCAGAACAGTGTGACTAGGCAGGGCTCTCCAGATAGTTACTTTGATGATTACAGTTTGTGGCCCAGTATATTGTTGGGGAGTGACAGCCAGGCCATCGCTGAAAATAAAGGGATGGTAATGGCTGGCAGCCAACCCGTGCTATCGTTCCCCGTACCGTCCCAATTTGTGTTCTCATGCTCGTGCCCCAGAGTTGGCATTCTTGTACCTCTAGTGGCTCAATTTCTCCTAAGTTTAAACTCTCTAACTAGGCCCTAAATCTGCCATCCATGTCCTGGTAGACCATACTCCTCATTCCATTAAGTTGCTAAGTTGTTTGTGCCTAGAAGAAGGAGGTGTCAACACAGTGAGTACCGTAAAGGGACTGTTTATTTTGAGCAATGTCATTCCTTATATACTTTATACTTTATATACTTTGATACATTTTGATATATTCTCATACAATCATTGGTTAACCCGGTCACATGGCTCATTCTGTGAGGTCCCTTCCGGTTTGCATGTTATCTCGTGCAGTGACCCAATTACCCAAACTCTTGACTCTTGACTCTGACAAGACTTTAAACCTACTGTTCTATAATTTTCTAATATTCATACATTCTTTCTTTGTTTAAAAGCTTGCGTCATTACATGAATTATCAAGAATTCATCACAATCTCATGCTGGAGTAGACCAGAATGCTGGGATTAATAAGGGAGCCATAGACAGGCTTGGCTATGTGACTAGGAGCGTTTGGTTGTGAAGGCTGAGCAGACTAGGCTATGGACTGGAGAATATCGACGGAAAGTCAGTGACATATATCATATGCTTTGAACATTAATAAACAACATCTCTTCAAGTGAGTGTTTATTTCAGCTCTAGGTGATGAACTACATCTTGAGATGATCTTTAATAATTAGAAGACTGCGACTTAGACCAACTCACATAGTGGACTAATGAGTTGAAGAATAAAGCTTAATTACTCCCTTATCATTAACGGTAAAGTGAGTGAGTGATGTATGCTTGACGCCATACCGACAGCCAGGGTAATTTTGAAGGCGAAAACAGGTTGGGATGAATTCTGACTTTGGTGATCATATCTATGAGATGAAAATGACAGGGGGGCAAACTGCAGGGGATCAATACCTGGAAATCATTTTTCCTGTACCTCATCATTAGTGAACCCAGCATGAACTGGGATAGGAACCCAAAGAAAGGGGAAACAAATAACTAAGGAACTCTTAATAGGAAAGCCTGCAAAGTAGCCATGGCTTACTAATGAATAGTTTATCAATGTGTAGAGTAGTTAACTAAAGAGGCTCACACAGATTATTTATGACCAATTCAATGCATGTTCTCTACCACATTCTGACACTGATGTTGATAAGCGTATACTGTTGCCTGCACGAAAATAGACCTCTAATGACCTTTAATTTTGTAAATGGAGCCATTGAGGTTCATTAAAGGCATAGGATATGTCACCTTTCCAATACCTTTGCAAGATCTTTGATGAATTTTAAAAGGTCACCTGAAAATATTTTGGAAAGGTCTTGAAAGGTGACCTTTCTATTACCTTTAGTACACCTCAATGGCTCCATTTACAGAAACTTAAAGGTCGTGCAATGGTCTTGACAGATGTTCTCTTCATGATACACCCTTTAAAGTAAATTTTTCATCCTCCTGTCATCAAGTTAACATATAAACTTAGTGTAAGCTTAATGATGCCACAGCAGGAATCATGTTTTACTCTTCTACTCTTTTTATGTCATTGGTCACGTCATTATTTTGCTGGCTGGATTATGGAGTTACAGTGTCACGAAGTGTAACATCCTCATAATAGGATAGCTTTGAAACCCCAACCCAGAATCCCTGAGTTAAGGGCAATCGCGCTATTTGTTCATGCGCATGCATACCGCGCAGCCTGGCTGTATGAATGTGCACTGGAGCATAAGGGGAGCTATTGCTTAACTATAAAAGTCTATGGAGAGAAAATGCGTTTTGGCTCATAGCTCTGTCAATATTCATCCAATTGCCATACTGCTCGCAACAAAATTGTAGTACATAACCTTGTGAATCTATATCTGCTCTCAGATTTGATAGGTCTTCATTCATGAATTAGTTATGATTTTATTTGTAATAAAAGTATTATTTTTGCCCCCACCTAAGTATTTTAGCAATAATTAGTATCCCTTTTTCGACAGTAGTAGAAATGGTTCTGGTCATTGGATCTCAATGAAAATCAACATCTTTAAAGATAATAGGATGATCTATGATGAGGATAGGTGCTTTGTGTAATTGGCATGGTGTATGTGGATACAACGGAATTAATAATTTTTCAAAAATTCCACAAATATGTGTTAATTAAATGATAGCTAACACTTGCAGTAATCAAATATAGGCATTTAAAGAATTTTTCAATTTTTCAATCTTTGTTATAGCTATTTTTATGAGAAATTCAACTTTTTTATCAAAATATCTAATTAATTAAAATGCCAAGAAATTCATTATATTGATATTTTTGCAGAATAATGTGTAAACCCTAAAGAGTCATATGCTGGCTTTATATTAAAGCAGATTCAGGACATATTTGATATCTTTTATCAAGGTTACAAGGATTTATTTGTATATAGTTTAAGCTTGTGAAAATACTGAAATTCTAGAAATTTGGCATATATTCAGATACATTTTATCAAAATGTTACCATGGTGACCCCTTAATTGTTTTTCATTTATGGCATGCACAGACACCTAGCTTTTATCTCTCAAACTTTAAAAACTATCTCAATTCTAGAACTAAAATGGAGCCATTGTCTTTAAGTATGAAATACTTGTGTAGGCAGAGGTTTAATGAAACAGGTGACAGGTGAGAAGTATACATATATGCAGTGTGACAAACCTTTTATGAGGACTTTTTCAGGGACCCTTAAGCCGCATCCCCACTTGGGCGACTAAGATTTTATTAGCCAAGCCATCGGAGTTAACCCTTCCAACCACTGCGACCAACACTGAAATCAAGCTCTAGTTGCAGATGGAGGAAAGGGTGAACACTAATCGCCCGGGGATAAAATTTTCGTCGCCCAAGTGGGGACACAGCTTAAATGTTCATGTTGCCTAAAATATGCACATTGGGTGAGATTATCTATGTTTTCAGTTCTTGTTGCATGGTTTGCAAGTGTATATTAATATAAGAAGGCCTGCTTGGGGTGTCCGAGGGTGGGAGGATGACCCCTTGGTCAAAGTATGACCCGAGGCCGAAGGCCACAGGTCATATGCTGACCAGAGGGTCGTGCGTACACCTGAGGACAACCCCTAAGGGTCTTCTATATTTTATCACCCAATCAAAGCTCCAAATATGTTTAAAATACTGAGAATGAGGAGCGGTACATACAGGCTGTCAGAAATCACTGCCCCTTTTATTACCCTCTGGATTGACGAGCCGGGTGTATTGTTTGCCAGGCATATTGCCAGGCCGTACGTACCGCATCACTTCCGTTTTGCAATGTGTATTGGCGGGCCGTTGCAAGTGGCTTATTTTTTACAAATATTCACAATATTTCACAATATTTTACATAAAGGTCGGGTAATACAATAAAGAAGGCCCTTAGGGGCAGTCCTCGGGTGTCTGTACGGCCCTGACACCCTCGGACCCTTCAGGGTCGGGCTGTCAGTGGGTGCACGGGCCATACAGACACCCTCGGACTGCCCCCATGGGCCTTCTTATTATAATACGCACCGCTCGGCGGCCGTGGGGGTGATAAATAGTCCAAGCAAACCACTATGAAGGCATTCATGTTGTTGAATAGGATCATGCCTGCAGTGTAAGGAAGGTGTGTGTTCAGTGACACAAGTTGTGGACTAGGCAGGGCTCTCCAGGCAGTAACTATACTGACATGCAGTGGGGACATTCATATAACACTATCCTGCTGTGAAATAGCATACTGGGCGGACACAGAAAGGAGTGTAATGGATATTGACATTAAAATAACATAAGATACTAATGATAATATATAGAGCTAGTCCTTTTGATTTCCCAATGTCATTTGACACATGAAGAGATTATTCGACATTCTAAACCTTTTGAGCCAATATATTTTCCCTAGAATTAATGGTACTTTCCTAATCACAAATATCTGAAATATAGTTATCAATGGATGAAGTGATATCATGTTGCATATGTACTACATTGTAAAGTTTTGAGTATATAATATTCTCCCATGTCGTTTTCATGCTTACGTTAAAAAAAATATTCTATTACTAAAATTTGACCTTCTGGGTTTTTTTGGTTTCTATTTCATGAGGACTACATTTTTATCTTGTTATTAAACCGCCACCTGGTCCAATTATATTCTTATTGCACAATTCCTTTAGAAATTGCATAAAGGCTTTAAAACAAAGAATACCAGACACAGACAATGCTTGTAATTACAAAGACTGATAAAACACCCTCGAGTTGATATTTCATTTCGTAACCAGCCCACGGAACCTGGTTTGATTACATGTAGACATTGGAGTGCACTCAAGAGGTAACAAGACATCAGTTTCCTAATCTACACTCTTACCCTTTGAACATAGGGATTTGGATTCATGTACATTTACAAAACCTCAAGGCTTGTGATAATTGTTTTCATTGCGAGGATGAGGTCCAATTTTGGGGCTTAACAATACGCTGGATATTAAAAAATAATACAAAAACAAGTTGTTCCTAATGGGGAGCATTCCATGTCACCATTTCTGTTTTTCCCCATTATGTTACCTCCATCCTTTATTGTTAACGTTCCTCAGTGTTGATTTAACCTTTCATATCACTGGGCCAAGCAATGTGACATCCGGAACGTTTCTGCGCTCATCCATGGCATGTGCCCACTACGCCCTACTCAATATTGATGGTTTTAAAATGTATCCAAACCCTGGGGAAAACATCTCATGTTCAATAAGGGAATAAAAAGCCAAATTTATTATGTCAGGGTGAATTGGTGAATTGCAATTTTCAAAGTTTAGTTCTGGTTTATTTCTTCAACTACGAAAAGTCTTCACAAGTAGTCACATTACGTAGTAATCTCTGAAGCTTTGAAGGTTTGACTGACTACTCGCAGACAATTTTCATAACTTTGAAAATCGCAATTAACCAAAAAACCTCCATAAACGCCAAAACCTTTGTTACCTATTATGAAAGATATATACACTTCACTTATTTAGTTTATTTCATTTCTGATGAAAAACCCCATATGAAGGGGGTTTTAAACATTATTTATAAGCTATACTATCATGGAAATAGTAAAGTAAATTTGTCATGTTTTCTTCAGCGCCGATCCATATTAAACATGTTTAATAATTTTACACCAACGCCGACCGCCAACCACCGTTGGCCGTCGGCTGATGGTAAATCACTTCAGAATCGGTTCAGAATCGGTTCAGAATCGGTTCAGAATCGGTTCACCTTGGATAAAATCGCCACGTGGATCATATCAGCCGATTTTTTCAGGCCGATTTCCAAGCCGACAAATGAAATATAAAATATTCCAAACCGATTTCAAAACGACAATGGACCGACGTAATTATTAAACTTGTTTAATAATTTTCGACCGATTCTGGGCTGATTCTGGACCGATTTTATTATGTCTATGTATTTCCAGTGTTATTTAATCTATTTTTGGGAATAATAGAACGATAATGTTACCAAAATATATCATAATGAATTATCTTTCACAGGATATATTTTTTAATGCTTTTTGACAAGTATTTTACTATTTTACTATTTATCAATCAAACAGATTAAATAATATATATTTGTGGTCCTACTGACCATATTTAGACATAAAATATGAAAATATTTCCAAAATTATGATAATTTAGTCAACCGATTTTTTTCCCACTGTTTTCCTATTAATTTGTGGTCCAGGATGCAAGAAAATAATTGGTTTTCACCTTCACAATGGATCATAGGTAGAGGATCGATTGTGGACCGATTGTGGACCGATTTTAAGGTTCACATGTTTAATTGTCCAACCGATTCTCAACCGACAAAAAACCGTCGGTCCTGAAATCGGTCCTTTTTTCGTCGTACTGGAAAATGTCGCAACGTGGATCACCAGCTTTAGGGTATGAGTGAATTAATCATTGCAGAGTCTGTAATGGGATCAGGAAATGAGGTTTAAATAGGGGGAAAGGGCCAGCTCTGATGATCAAAAGCAGGCTGCTTATTGGGCCCCAATCCTTGGTCTGCAAAAAAAAAAGTGAATGGAGGGCAGTGAATGGATTGAACAGAGGTGCTGATTGTTACATCTAGCGACTGGTAGCAGTGTCACCAACAGTGGGGAGAACTGGAAGGTATGGTAGAACCAGAAAGGATATTATGCAATTTGTATTTATATTTCTATAGTTTAATACTTTCAAGATTAATTCACTAGATGACGGGTTAATAAAACATCAGTGAGCTCCGAGCCCCCTCGGGCTTTACTGCGTATGTCTGGTATGGCAGCGTTATGATATCTATTATATAATTATATCAAAATCTCTGATACCTTTTCCCTTTCTTTCCTATAAATGACAAACAACAAACTATATACATGTCATATTATTCATAATTATTGGTCTTTGTTTCAGAAAGTTAATACAGATATGTATTCTTCATATATACCTATATAGATGGATAAACATACACATTTACATGGATAACAGGTTGGCTGCATCAAGACTGCTCTGCATCAATAGAGATTCAATCATGATACAAGTATTACACTCGTCGTTCAGCTGTGTTGATATTTAAGTAACATATAATATGTATTGCATCCACCATCACCATCACTTCTCATCACAGTCTACATGACTATTAATTGTTTGTGTTAAGATTATGGGGCCTTCAATTAATTATGTACCTACCAAAGGGGGGAGGGGGTCTGAGATTTTGGAAAATGTATGCATGTTGTAGTAAAAATCCAATGCGTATTTTTTTCTAAGGACGATGGAGGTCAGAGACTTTTGAAAATGTGCGTAGGTACTAAATAGAAGGCCCCTATATAGAAAATAGTGTTTCATTGTACCCTTTATTGTATCACATCAGTCCTGGTCTCTTGCTCTCTAGCACCACCTCTTAGGGGCCATCCATAAATGATGTCACACTTTTTAGGGTATTTTTAGGACCCACCCACCCCCCTGTCACACTGAATTGTCTGATTTAAACATGGGAATAAGGTCTGATTTCAGGCAGTGTCACAATATTCAACCTATCCACCCACCCCCTTGTGTGAGACATCATTTATGGATTGCCCCTTATCCCAGTGTCAGGCAGAGGATTTCAGCAAAAGGGATACTTATTTACAGATATAATTCTATGTTATTGAGTTGAGTTTGAAATACACGTAAAAAGACAAAGCTTTCCTTGAAAAAGGAAGGGGGACATACCCCTGGACATGCCCAACATTGCATCCTTATCTCAATTCCCCTTGAAATTATGCTCAGATTTATGCAATTGGACTCTTCATTGTCAAGTTACACCTATCCGTGTCTGTTACTGTTAGCCACACAACCCATCCTTATCACAGTCCTCATCACAGCTTGCAATTCTGGACCCTTTGCATTCTTTGGTGAAACTACCTGCACTCTGGTAAAATAGTCAGCTAGAGTAGTCTCTTCTATATAGAGCCCTACAATCTACAATCTATATTGTGTATTATTAAATGTTACCTGCATATTTTCATTGAGGTTAATATTACATGTCACTTATTCTGAAGTTATGTGCTTTGATTGGATTATATCTGTTGGATTATACTTTCATGGAAGATTATCTTGTTATGAATGCAGTTCAATAAAAAAAGTTTTTTGAATATAGGAAAGTAAGTTCACCACCAGCAGGATAAGATTACTATATGCCCCTGCTCAAAAATATTTCGACAGTTTGCGTTGGTCCGCAGGGGTCAATCTAGTGGCCACTATACCATAGAGACTCTAGAGAGTCATGTTGAAGAGTCTGGTAGGTGTACCCTGTGCAGCCTGTGCACCAGCCAGCAGAGACATACCTCCCAGCCGTAAGGTGGATGATGTCACTGTCAGTCATGGTCAGACTCATGCCACCCAGCTGCTTGTCCAGCTGGTCAGACATGAGGCGCGTGAAGCTGTCCTCGACACACTGCCCAGTCTCACCACAGCAAATCATTCTCCGGTTAGGTGTACCCAGTGCAGCCTGTGCACCAGCCAGCAGAGACATCACTCCCAGCAGTCAGGTGGATGATGTCGCTGTCAGTCATAGTCAGACTCATGCCACCCAGCTGCTTGTCCAGCTGGTCAGACACGAGGCGCGTGAAGCTGTCCTCGACACACTGCCCAGTCTTAGAGCTCGTCTCAGCATACATCAGTCCCATCCTCTCCGCCAGCACCTGAGTCACAAGTAGACAGGCCAACATAAGGAAAGTCAAAATAACATAGGCAGATCAATGTTGGGGGTTAATATAATTTTCTATTCAGTAACTTGTGGTGCAGTTATTTCATCTAAGGTTGAAGCTTATCATTGGAAATATCATGCTACTGCTCTTTTCTTACTCTGTTTATAAACAGCAATAAACTATTTTCATGAATGATATTCTTGCGGCAATCTTATATACACATGCCAGGGCATCCTATTTATTGACATGGTCACTTAATTGCTAGTCATGCAGAAGGTTACTGTAGCGGTGCAGACAGAGAGGTGTTGTTAGGGCAGTGGTGCAGATAGATGGGTGGAGTTAGTGTAGTTGTGCAGACAGAGGGGTGGTCTTAGTGTAGTGGTGCAGACAGAAGGGTGGTGTTAGTGTAGGGGTGCAGACAGAGGGGTTGTGTTAGTGTAGGGGTGCAAACAGAAAGATGGAGTTAGTGTAGTGGTGCATACAGAGGGGTTGTGTTGGTGTAGTTGTGCAGATAGAGGGGTGGTGTTAGTGTAGTGGTGCAGACAGAGGGGTGGTGCTGGTGTAGTGGTGCAGACAGAGTGGTGTAGTGTAGTGGTGTGGACAGAGGAGTGGTGCTAGTGTAGTGGTGCAGATAGAGGGGTGGTGTTAGTGTAGTGGTGCAGACAGAGGGGTGGTGTCAGTGTAGTGGTGCAGACAGAGGGGTGGTGTTAGTGTAGTGTTGCGGACAGAGGGGTGGTGTTACCATAGTGGTGCAGACAGAGGGGTGTTGTTAGTGTAGTGGTCCAGACAGAGGGGTGGTGTTAGTGTAGTAGTGCAGACATAGGGCTGGTGTTAGGGTAGTGGTGCAGACAGAAAGGTGGTAATAGTGTAGTGCTGCAGACAGAGGGGTGGTGTTAGTGTAATGGTGCAGACAGAAGGGTGGTGTTAGTGTAGTGGTGCTGACAGAAGGGTGGTGTTAGTGTAGTGGTGCAGACACAAGGGTGATGTTAGGGTAGTGGTGCAGAGTGAGGGCTGGTGTTAGTGTAGTGGTGCAGACAGAGAGGTGGTGTTAGTGTAGTGGTGCAGACAGAAGGGTGGTGTTAGTGTAGTGGTGCAGACAGAGGGGTGGTGTTAGTGTAGTGGTACAGACAGAAGGATGGTGTTAGTGTAATGGCGCTGACAGAGGGGTGGTGTTAGTGAAGTGGTGCAGACAGAGGGGTGGTGTTAGTGTAGTGGTGCAGATAGAGGGGTGGTGTTAGTGTAGTGGTGCAGACAGAGGGGTGGTGTTAGTGTAGTGGTACAGACAGAAGGATGGTGTTAGTGTAATGGCGCTGACAGAGGGGTGGTGTTAGTGAAGTGGTGCAGACAGAGGGGTGGTGTTAGTGTAGTGGTGCAGATAGAGGGGTGGTGTTAGTGTAGTGGTGCAGACAGAGGGGTGGTGTTAGTGTAGTGGTGCAGACAGAGGGGTTGTGTTAGTGTAGTGGTGCAGACAGAGGGGTGGTGTTAGTGTAGTGGTGCAGACAGAGGGGTGGTGTTAGTGTAGTGGTGCAGATAGAGGGGTGGTGTTAGTGTAGTGGTGCAGACAGAGGGGTGGTGTTAGTGTAGTGGTGCAGACAGAGGGGTTGTGTTAGTGTAGTGGTGCAGACAGAGGGGTGGTGTTAGTGTAGTGGTGCAGACAGAGGGGTGGTGTTAGTGTAGTGGTACAGAGAGAGGAGTGGTGTTAGTGTAGTGGTGCAGACAGAGGGGTGGTGTTAGTGTATTGGTGCAGACAGAGGGGTGGTGTTAGTGTAGTGGTGCAGACAGAGGGGTGGTGTTAGTGTAGTGGTGCAGACAGAGGGGTGGTGTTAGTGCAGTGGTGCAGAAAGGAATGTGATATCAGTGTAGCAGTATAGACCAAAGGTTTGCGTGTGTAGGTATGCAGGTAGGTCTGGTATAGATGCTAAAGCCCTAATTACACTACTTGTTCGGTTACAGAATACGTCGAGTCCCGGTGCCCAATGTGTCTGACTCACATTAGGGATGTATTAAGGCCATATCATACTGCGTGTTGGGTGGCATTGGATCCCAACGCCATCCAACGTGAAGTAGACTATGCATTTTGGCACACATTGGGGGTCTTGTTGGGTCAGGTTGGTAGGCGTTGGGTCGCATTGGCATGCATTGGCATGGATTTTTTACATGTCAGTAAAAATAATAATAATCAGACACATTGGGCAGCGCAACCCAATGCGAATGTGATTTGACGCCTAGTGTGATATGACCTATATGCAATTAATCACTTAAGCCTGCTCTTCATGTCTTTGACTGGGCATCAAGAACACAAGCCAATTTTTCATGAATTTTCAGGAAATGTGGAAACGGGCATTATCACTGACTATGATAAAACCATTGCTTGCTGTTTTTGTTCTATATACAGAGAAGCGCATGGTAAACGTTTTTTACCTGAGCCTCCTTACTTGTCACTTGCTTGTCATTCTCCAGATCAGCTTTTGTTGCCAGCAGTAGCTTTGAGGCACCATGGCCCCCTTTCACATCTACGTCATAGATCCATCGCGTCACACTGTCAAAGGACTTCTGTGATGGAAAATATAATGTTCCCATTAGTGCAATGAGGTTACTGGAAAAAGTAGTTTTCTTTTCTTTTAGAACAGGTTTATTCATCTGAAACATTCTCAGACCTAGGTATGTTCTCTCTCATGTCTCAGTGGACAGTTGAGATAGTAAGATACATTTTGATATTATCACAATCTAAGGCTTGAAAGTACAGTAGATAACTAGTTACACTTATGTCACGTGCGTAAAGGCACAGAACTTTAAAATCTAAAAGAAAATCAATCCCCTGCTACCGAGCATTAAAGGGTTTTGAACAGCGGTGCCACCTGGTGAGAAATATGGAATCCCTCAATATTCAAAGTGACATGTTTGTTTTTGGTGGTTTTATTATATCATGATGGTCCTGGGTTAATGATTAATACCTGTTTTAGAGGTCTGTAATATATTTTCATTTTTGAGTAAACTGTCAGTAACTGCTTTAATTGCCTCTCATGGCACTATGAACCGTTTTACACTTGTGTCCCGTTTCTATAACTGTAAAAGATAAAAATTGTATAACACAGATTCCATACATTTTTTGTTGTTGTAGTGAATTTTGTAATACCATGAAAACACATACACACTGCAAACTATCACTTTATCAATGTTTTCTCTCCAGAACCTAAACAGTGCTTGTAATAATCATTATGATAATAGATGAAGGGTCCTATTTTGATGGACCCCTCTTATGATGGACCTCTAAACTACAAAAAGAGAGAAAAATGCCATGCACATGCATGCAAACACAAGCAGTCTTAGTATTTAGCCTTTATGTTGAACTCCCCCCCCCCCCCCAACCTATCGAAAATCCTGTATTCGCCCCTGAGATGTGTACACCTTGCACACTTAGCTCTCTATTAACAGTACTTCATATCAATACTCACCCTGTCGGTCAGGGAAAAGGCGATGATGACACATTTTGCACCTCTGTAGAAGCAATTAGAGAGTGTCCGGAACCGTTCATTCCCTGCTGTGTCCCACTGTCGACAAATAATTATGTAAATATTAGATGTCTAATAAAACTATACAGTGATTCAATACAGAAGTCAGCAATCTTTACTTAAGAATAAGAAATTTGGAAATCACAGTATCTTCCAATATTCAAAAGATTATTGAAAGTGGAATAAAATCCATATGATCAAAAGACAAGAAAAATCTTAATAGATATAGATCCCTGATCAGCAAAATTAGTTACGAAGATATGGGCCCTGATAGAACAGTATTAATGTATGTTCCGTCCGGATCTGTAGAATATATAAATCAAAGACAGTCGCTAATCATTCCACTTACAATATTGGTTTTAACTCGGCAAGTTCCAATCTCCAAGGTTTTCACTTTCTGAAAAGTGAGAAGGAAAGAAGTGAAAGAACATGACATCGCGCATCATTATATTTTCGCTTTCATTTCAATTAACGCACACGAAAATTAACAGAATACTAGACAACGTTACATACACACAATATGCATATATATATACCTTTCTTTATAGATGAGGTCAATTTTAAAGTGCAATAATCTTCAAGCATGTCTTACATGATACAACCCCGATTCTCTCACCGGACACTCTAGCAAAGGTTAGTTTCATGAGGTTAATATAATATTGTAGAAAAAGTGAACATTAATGCATCGGGTTTTAATACTTAGCCTATGCGACCCCCACCCCGTGTTTCTAAATCCTGTATCCTCATCTAAATATTATCATAATATCATAATGCATTATAACATTAGATCTTAAGGAGAATTTCTGATTTATCAAACTGACTAAACTATAATGTTAGTAGCAATGAAAGCAGAAAAAATAGTTACTTACAAAATCCACGCCTATTGTTGTCACGTGATTTTCTCGGAAATAGTCATCCTAAAAGAAACAATTGCCGTCAGTAATGAGTCTATTTCCTCTCATAAATGGAAAATCAGAATTTTGATTTACTGCCGTTTTTTGTATAATTTCTTCCTTTCCAAAACTACAAACAGTGCAAAAATAAAAGCAACGTGAATTAAAAGGGGAGGTTAGACTTTTCTTTCAATAATCTATAGGTTGACACGAGTTCCCACATCACGAGAATTGTCCCTACCATGATAGCTACTCATGATTTTCAGTATTCTTACTACCTGCTGGTTATTTTTGGCGAATTTTGTAGACAAAACACAGGAAATCTATAGAAAATATATTACAAATATTCGCTATGCTTCCATCTGTGATGGACAGAATTTCGAACCAACCTAAAATTATAAAGTATATAGATACAATTGAAAGAGTGTTGATTTGCTAGTTTTCCATTGTGGTAAATCAAGAATACTGCAATGACCACTGCAAAATCATATGTTCAAGGCCTGTGACTTGTTTACATATTTCCAAGGATGCATCAATAAGCTGTTCATGGTGGGAAGAAGTGGACAGTCAATTAATCTAAGTTAATCCCACTCAGTATGTCACAAATGTCCCCTACTGAGTTATAATCCCCCTTTACACCCAAAATTCTCCTTATCGGGTCACAAAAGCTACCCTAAGTAACTGAAACACAGTCTTCCTCCCTGAGACATACATCTGTACGTTCCTGACTGGAAGTCTAATAGCCATATATATTCCACTATACAGTGTTTTGCTTGCAGTGGGCATTTTATTAGTGATGTAAATCACCACCGCAAGTAAAACTGGGCACTGCAAGGTGAAATATAGAAATTGCTTGTATACTGGTACTTGCTGTGGGACTTGCGTTAGGTCAACGCAAGTTCTACTGGAAATTATTACATATATTGCTTTTCTATGGAATGCTTGCAGTGGGGATACCACCATATTGGTATCTGCAAATTACTTGCTGTGGCCAAACACACTGATCACTGCAAATTGTCTCCCACCGCAAAGTGGAATATGGGCTTTAATTTGAGGGGGCTGCAAATAATAATATTACATATAGACCTTGTGGTCAGAAGTTCACTTTTTGGTGATTACCATGTGGTAATTATGACCACATGACCATGAGATAAATCCAAAATGTATCATTCTAAATGATATTGACGGTTAATTATTATTATATAAATGTGAAATTGTTATTATATAGTAAATCTGCCATAAGGGGTTTTTACACCTATGCGACTTATGTCTGGTGAAATAAATTCTGCAGTGTTTTTAAACGTTTATGATATCTCTAGCTTGTATACAGATGAGATTGCCTGTCACCTACTTCTACAAAATTAGACCTTTTAAATATGTGGAACAAATAATTATATCTGTATTAGGCCTATGTGCGACTTGTCGGCGACATCGTCATATCACACCCATATCGTATAGGTGTAAAACCACCCACTATCTGCATAATGTTGATGGCCCTACTCACTGTGAGCCTGACGAGGAAGCACGACTTGCCGACGGACGAGTCGCCAACAACGACCACCTTAAACTGGAAGTCGTAGTCATCGTGAGGTGGAAGGACCCTACAATGATAACAGGTATAGACAAATACATATGGGATGGGAATTTGCAATTGACCAATATTTTATGGTAAATCTTAATGTTTATTTAAACTCCCCTAGCCCCCTCCCTAAGGGCATTCCATTAAGTACATAACTATATTATATGCACTTTTAAAAACAACCTTGTGTTATGATTTGGAATTTTATAGAAAGGTACACACGATTTAGAAAATGCAAGACCCTCAAGGGCCCATTCGCCTTTGAAGCGTACGTAGGCCCCAGCTCCACCCTTAATAGTGATTTGATACCCCATTGTTTTGCCTCATTTTACCATTGTGTGTGGCGAATTTAAACATATTAAATTTTATCAATCCTACCTCTAGTTACAATAAACATTGGAATCAATATTACGGTGTATGTAATTATTTCATTAGCTTTTTTCATCGTTAATGAAGCTATTGTATTCTCATAAATGATAAATAGGCAGGCTACGAGCCATAGCACAGTAGAGGTTAATTCCTGCTATGACCCAGTATATACCTAGCAGTCGTACTCTGCCTGTTTGGCCATAAAAATATAGTTGTGTTCAGCAGGCACCATTGCCCCACCACTACCACTACCTCCTCCCCCCCCCCCAAAAAAAAAAGAAAAAAAAAAAAAAGAAAAGAAGGGTAGGTAGGTCTAGATTGTTTGTTTAGGCCTATTTATTTTTTCAAAACATGACTTACAGACTCAAATTATTGACAGATATTCAGTAGAGAATCCAACTTTATATATATCTTCTGTGCACCTTCTTCATTATCACCCACTCTGCCGACGAGTGGTGTGTATTGTGACCAGGGCATATTGCCTTGCCGTAAGCACCGCTCACTGAACACTCTTTGTAGTCAGCAATTTTAAAAGATTTGGAATATTTGTTGGTTGATAAAAATAAAGAAGCACCTTAGGGGTCGTCCTCGGGTGTCTGTACAACCCATGAGGATCGTAAGATCTTCGGGCTTCGCCCTCGGTATGTGATGAATCCCTATGGGTTGTACAGCCACCCTCAGATGCCCCCCGCAGTGCTTCTTATTATAATACTTGATTTTTTTTCAGGGTATTGCCAAAATTGAGGGTCTCTCTGGATATATGAACACAACAATATTTTGATAGGCCAGATTGGTGGTATGCAGGCGCGGATTTAGGAGGGGGGGGGGGGCGTGCCAGGTGTGCCCCCCCCCTATTTTTCACCAATTATTAGTTTTGTAATTCCTGCCCCTGGAGGGGTCGGAGGAGAATTTTGCAATAGCATGCCCCCCCCCCCCCTTTGTTTTTTTCAAAATCCTGGATCTGCCCCTAGTATGGTTGATAGCAATGTCACTCTATACAACTATTGGGGACCTTGATGGGGGGGTCCTGATGTCACATGTCGAATTTAAGAAAGGTCCATGTCACCCTGTTGAATTTAAGGAACGTCCATGTCGCCCTGTCGAATTTAAGAAACGTCCATGTCGCCCTGTCGAATTTAAGAAATAACCCTGTCCCATGTCACTAGTCTCAAAAATGGTCATGTTGCCCTGTCGAATTGGGCCATACTATCACTGCCTCCCCAGTCTGTCCACTCCTTAAGTAAAAGTATACGCATCATTGTTCTAAAAAACGCGAAGAAAGGGTATATTTTTATAAACTTCGCATGTCCCTGTTTCTGAAAAAAAAGGTACCTTTTATGCTCAATTATCCGTGAAATGGGAAAAAGGGGTCTTTTTTCCTTGATTTTATATAATTTCGGGGAAAAAGTGTTATAAAAAGCCACAAATTGTCAGCATTTTGCAAAATAAGGGGTCGATTTTGGGTATAAATGTCAGTGGAAAGGGTATGTTTTCTATTTTGAAGAACGATGATATGTCCTCCTTTTATATCTGAGTGGACAGACTGGGATTGCCTCCACCCATGTGCAGTGTGGTGTAGGATTGTGGGACGTAGAGGGCCAACATGTGTGTAGGCCACCAAAAGTGGGGAACTGGGTCACAGGTCACCACACTCTCCAGACACAGGTAGAGTGCTACTGTCCCCATTGTAACCTACCGTGTATGTGGGGGGAGAGCGCCCACCTGCCCCACTAACATGGCCCAGAAAGTATACCATTCACCTATCCCCGACCCCCAGCACACATACACAGAATCATAAACTTCCTACACCGTCCCCCTTGCCAGCGGCCACCGTGGCCCAATGGATAAGGCATCGGCCTCCTACGCCGGTCGGCCCCCACTCTGTACGGGGCTGGAGAGAGCCGGGGATTGCGGGTTCGAGTCCCGCCGGTGGTTCACGTTTTACTTCTTATTAACATAAACTACACCTCTGGCTCTGACACTGTGTTGTCAGATGGTGCTCTTCATATGGATTGTTGAAATCATGCTAATCAATTCATTGATACCTTTTGACACTTCTGTAATTTTCTTAAATTTATCCATTAGACTGTTATATTTTAAGGATAGAGGTATTTATACAAATTTGATACTACAGCAAAAATTCCTTTGTAGGCTATATTATAATATTATACACTATTCAGTCTATTGAGAATTGGGGATTCTCTTTTTTAAAAGCTGGGGAATCCCAATTTCAGTCCTCGTGATGTCACAAATTAGGGGATTTCCCCTAAAAACCCATTAAAATAAACCAAATATCAAAGTTCCACAACAGTGGCTACAATTGGGGGTATGGATGGGGGAGGGGGTCCCATGTCCCTTGTCGAATTTAAAAAACGGCCCTGTCGCCTGTCCCTATATCTCAGTTTGGGGGTATGGACCCTTAAAATCGACAGCGCGACATGGCTATTTCTTAAATTCAACACGGCGACATGGCCGTTTTTTCAAATTTGACATGCGACATGCCAACTAAGGGACAAATGACATTGGTCTTTTCTTAAATTCGACATGTGACAGGGGCTTTAAAAAGATAGTGACATGCGACAGGGCCACTTCTTAAATTCGACAGGCGACAGGGGTATAATCTTCGATATAGGGACAGGCGACATGGCGTTTTTTTTAATTTGACACCCGACGTGGGACCCCCCCATCCATGCCCCCCAGTTTAGACCCATGTCCCATGTCGAATTTAAGAAATGGCCATGTCCCTTGTCCATATCTTTTTAAAGCCCCTGTCCCCTGTCGAATTTAAGAAAAGGGCCATGTCATTTGTCCCTTAATTTCCCTGTCCCCTGTCGAATTTATTAGAAACGGCCATGTCGCCCTGTTGAATTTAAGAAATAGCCATGTCGCCCTGTCAAATTTAAGGGTCTACACCCCCATTGGAATATGCTTAAAATATTTCTAGCATCATTAGTCCTTGATGCATAGTCCGTTTACCAGTTCTCGCACATAGCCGGAAAATTGTTGACTTCCTCCCTATGTGTTAGTATTGAAGGGACCAAACAAATTGTATTTTCTAATCTTTCCCCAACAGTTAGGCCTATGGGGTTATTCTGTATCATATAGTAGGTTTTGGTTCTGGCTATCTGTGGCTATGAATATATTTGTTGGGGGGTTAAGTTTAAAAGATAAAGGAAACAAAAATCTGATGGTTTTGCATTGCTCCTATACGGGCCGGAAATAAACAATTCGCTATCTATTCTGGGGCCCTTGATGGGGGGGTCCTGATGTCGCATGTCGAATTTAAAAAACGGCCCTGTCGCCTGTCCCTATATCTCAGTTTGGGGGTATGGACCCTTAAAATCGACAGCGCGACATGGCTATTTCTTAAATTCGACACGGCGACATGGCCGTTTTTTCAAATTTGACATGCGACATGCCAACTAAGGGACAAATGACATTGGTCTTTTCTTAAATTCGACATGTGACAGGGGCTTTAAAAAGATAGTGACATGCGACAGGGCCACTTCTTAAATTCGACAGGCGACAGGGGTATAATCTTCGATATAGGGACAGGCGACATGGCGGTTTTTTTAATTTGACACCCGACGTGGGACCCCCCCATCCATGCCCCCCAGTTTAGACCCATGTCCCATGTCGAATTTAAGAAATGGCCATGTCCCTTGTCCATATCTTTTTAAAGCCCCTGTCCCCTGTCGAATTTAAGAAAAGGGCCATGTCATTTGTCCCTTAATTTCCCTGTCCCCTGTCGAATTTATTAGAAACGGCCATGTCGCCCTGTCAAATTTAAGAAATAGCCATGTCGCCCTGTCAAATTTAAGGGTCTACACCCCCATTGGAATATGCTTAAAATATTTCTAGCATCATTAGTCCTTGATGCATAGTCCGTTTACCAGTTCTCGCACATAGCCGGAAAATTGTTGACTTCCTCCCTATGTGTTAGTATTGAAGGGACCAAACAAATTGTATTTTCTAATCTTTCCCCAACAGTTAGGCCTATGGGGTTATTCTGTATCATATAGTAGGTTTTGGTTCTGGCTATCTGTGGCTATGAATATATTTGTTGGGGGGTTAAGTTTAAAAGATAAAGGAAACAAAAATCTGATGGTTTTGCATTGCTCCTATACGGGCCGGAAATAAACAATTCGCTATCTATTCTGGGGCCCTTGATGGGGGGGTCCTGATGTCGCATGTCGAATTTAAGATACGTCCATGTCGCCCTGTCGAATTTAAGAATTGCTCATGTCGCCATGTCGAATTTAAGAAATGTCCATGTCGCCCTGTCGAATTTAAGAAATAGCCCTGTCCCATGTCCCTAAGCCAAAAAAAGGCCGTGTCGTCGTGTCGAATTTAAGGGTCTAGGGCCATTATTCTGCGCGATTGATCGGGGAAGTGTAAAGGGTGTCGCAGCGTTTGTATCACCTCCGTACATAGATCACGGCCTGCATATTGCACTACATGGTATGAGCTGCGATATGGGGTGTGCCGGGTGCGATACGACCATATGTATTGTAATCATATCGTGGTCTGCAACAATATCATCAATGTCGCATTACTATTGTATTAAGATATGTCGCAGGGGACTGCGACAAAAAAATCGTGCAATACAATTTTATTGCAGTAAAGTCGTGGAGATGACTATCGTACTTTCTAACCAAAGGTAGTACATGTATTACACTACACGATTTGGACTGCGATATCGATAAATTCACATATATAGGAGTGACATAGAAATAGTAATAATTGTTAAAAATTAGCAGTTTAGATCATGTCACATAGGCCTATGTGAAACAAAGAATTTGTCTTTAGTATGTGCTATTTCTCTGCAACATCATTAGGCCTATGCCGCAGCCCATCTTGGATATGATCCATATATTGTACATCCAATATCTCTCGTAGTGTGATAAGTGCTTTCAGTGTGCGTTTTGGAGAAATTACATCAAAGTATCTTAGTTAACACACATAGGCCCTATAACAAATCAACAGTTGCCACACCTTATCAGATTATTAGATAGATTTGAACCTATTTTCTCAATTGTAACCTGCATGATTCTCTCCCCCCCCCCCACTGTATTAAAAATTTGGTACTATCACCATAGAATAATGTCCAGCAAGACCAGTACAAAGAAGATAGGCCATAGGATCAGGGTATAAAGTGTCAGTTGCTTTTCACTTTTTCACATTTCACTGTAACACTGTTTGCCTTATTTTCTTACTCTTTTCCTCCTTATTCTAATTTGTTCAAAGCATAATTACCTTCAATATCAACAACAGTGAAACAGTGATAGCCAGGCCTAGGAGAGGCTTGATAAACACAAATCAATTTATGCTAATCTCCCTTTGCCTCCCCCTGGTGCAGGAATGGGGGATTACAGTGTATACAGGGTTGATGAGGGGAAACATAATTATAGATATATTGCATAACATTAGTTGTCTTTTGCCCTGTATGATGGATATGTAAATGAGATCACAAGCGGAATTTATGTTGCTATTCACTGTTTCCCTTTTTGCATTTTATGGAATATTCTTTTAAAGTAACTATGTTGATGTTTGTAAGGAGAGGTGTGCAAAATCAAGTAAAATGCTGAGTAAATTGGTTATTTCAGGGAATTTTTAATTATGATAAATTGGCAAAAGGAGGAAAAGAAGAGGTGGAAAAGACCAACTGTGTTACAGTGTAACAGTGAAAAGCAGCGGACGCTTTATACCCTGATCCTATACGCTCATCCCTTCTGATTTTTCCTTCTTTATATTTCAAAGGGGTTATACCACTTGCTAAAAGTTAAAGCGCAATATTTTGATCTCCAGATGCATGGTACATTGTAAAAAATATCTACCTGAACAAAATATGATACTGTGTGCTTCACAAAAAACATGCCTGGATAACGACATGGAAAGAATACTCAATGTAGGGGTGTAGCCTAGATAGGGGGTCGCCTCTTTGAATGTAAGAAATGGCTATGCAGCGTGTTCTGTGTTCTTAATATAGGCCTACTCATTTCGTCTTTTAAAAAATGTCGCATGTCGAATTTAAGGAATAGTCATGTCGTCACATGGGTCTCCACCCATAAATTTTTTTTTTTAAACTGTTTTATTGTCAACTTCACATAAACAAGTACATGGTCTTCCAGCCGAACAATGTGAAAGTGAATGAAATATGAACAAATGTATGGTGAAAATATTATCGTACCGCAAGTCCAATCTGTCCGTTTACATTCCGGTCACCCAACAATGTGTGTCTAAAACATTCTGGATGAAATCATAGATTTAAATTTAACCTTTGTAACTGCCTTTTGTTCACTTTCAGATAACTGAGACCATAGGGATATTCCTCTTGATAGTGGGCTTTTTAAATACTTCTCATATTTCCGAATTGAAGTCTTAGGGGCCTTCCATTAAGTACGTACGCACCAAGGAGGGGTGGGGGGTCTGAGATTTAAGGAATTTTGCGTACGTTCCTATACAAATCCAATGCGTATTTTAGCCTAAGGGGGGGTGGGGGGGGGGTCTAGAATTTGTGAATTTTTGCGTACGTACTAAATGGAAGGCCCCTTAGATAACACAATATGGCAGCACCTAAATCTGAGTCACAGGTGCCCATATTAACCCAACTCCCCTCACCCGCCAATGCCCATATAATTTATTATCACCCTATACTTTACCCTGTATCATAGAATAATCAATTTAGGCATTTATAGGATGGAAATTATGCATGGGACCAATTAGAACCAATTATACAACAACAACCGATTAACCTTATATGAATGTGTAAAGATTCGTTTGACAATTATCATGAGAAACTTGCAAATATATGACATCATAAAACATGACCAGCATTCTTGATATAGGTCAATTTTGTACTGTTTGATATCATGTAATTACATTGCTTTGTATGGTAGGCCTATATGAATTATATTGTAATGCATTGTAATGACTGTGCTTTATCATAATGTCAATCAACATGTTATACACCTTGATGTGCTATCGGAAGAGCTCTAATTTGTTAAGAAAGAGACGATTTTAAATACATATGAAAAGACAAAACAGAATAAGTAAATAAAAACAGCTTTGTACCTTGTGGTCAGGCCCCGGGCAGCCATACTGCCTGCAGGAGATCTGCAGCTGGTGTCATCAGCATCAACTCACTCGCACACGTGCACTTCTGTGAAACACCTGTCTGAGAGGTTAGATATTTAAGTGTCTGCCAATGTATGCAGGTTTCCTGTCATTGTCCGCCGATGGCTATTGTTTCTGGCAATAAATATTAGAGCATTCCTGCGTTTGTCAATGACTGCTAGTGTCTGTTAGTAACTGTTATTGCATTGCTATAACTGTTAGTGTCTAGCTGCCAATTGCAAAAGGGGTAATAGTGTTTCAGTAACTGTTAGTGCATTGTTGTAACTATCAGTAGTAGTGTCTTTCAATGCCTGTTATAGTGTCTGCCAGTAACTGTTAGTGCATTATTGTACTGGTAGTGTCTGTCAATGACTGTTAGAACATTGCTGTACTGTTAGTGTCTATCAATGACTGTCATTGTTAATGGCTATACATTTCTGTCAGTAAGTGTAGCATATGTCAGTAGCTGTTAGTATATTACGGTTACTGTCAGTGTATGTCAGTGTCTATTACTGTCTGTCAGTAACAGTCCGTATGCTGATGTAACTGTCACTTCCTTCAATGTCACAATACCTGTTACGGTCTGTGGATGACTGTCTGTCAGTATACTGCTAGGAACTGACAGTTAAAGCAGTACATGTCAGTTGCATGTACAGACATTGAGTGCCTATCCCCAGTGTTTCTCAGTACTGTCAGTATCCGTCATGACAGACTGTCTGATATAGCTGACAGTATTTCCTACTTCCCTTGTGTGTGTCTGTAAGCTCACATATCGGCCATACACACGTCCTTAAAGAGGCCGCCTCTGTGTTGTTTACATCTGGAGACCAGCACCCGCCCACCAGGGCCCTGCTACGGTGGTCCACAAGTATCAATCCACTACAGGCATTTTGGAGATCGTGTTATGGTTGCTATTCATATCAAGACAACGGAATTGAAAAAATACAAATACAAATAACCAAAAAAGTAACTAGAAGTAAGTCTTTTTTGATACTTTGCTTTTTGTTTTAAAGTTCAATGATGTTATTTTCAAAATGTTACAACATAGTTGAAATAAAAGATCTCTTTTTTTCCTAACGCTTTTTTTTATGATAACTTTATTAGACCTCTATCTTTATGAAATGACAAGGAATCGCACAGCTGGCGACGAAATAGATATGTCCTGACATATGCTATCCTCTTGAAAATTAAAGAAATATTGGTACATGACATGCATTAACCAATTAGCATTGCATATTAGGTAACAAACAAGATTAAAACATCGCCAGCACTATGATGACAACCCAACCGGCAGTATGACATCATTAATTTTATCCAATAAGATTATTATTTTTGCAGGGTTTTAGCCCCCACATAAAATAAAGTAAACACTGCTATTTCATATTTGGTCCCATATATTTGCATCTGAGTCAGATGCAAATATATTGGACTAAAATTTCAGTCTGAATCTGCATGGTTACAGCGATGAACATTATATCGGATCTCATACTGACCAGCGTTGGATCCAGGATTTTGAAAAGGGGGGGGGGGGGGCGCTAATGTAATTTTTTTTTCTTAATTACCTTGGGGCCGAGTTTTACATTAAAAAAGTCTAAATTTTGGCAAAAAAAGGGGGGGGCGCGCGCCCCCGCACCCCCCTCTGGATCCGCCCCTGTACTCCATTATTGTGGATACAATATTCCATAACATTCTTACTATAGTATCTCTAGCTCGGCATTAGCATAATGACTAAAAGACAGACACTGTACTCTCTTCACCCTTAGGGGCCACCGTAGATAGCGTCAGAAAGGCTGGGGAATCCCTCCTTTCCCGGTTTACGGTCGTACATAACCACCTGGTGTAAGAACCAGTCAGCTGACTATGAGCAGAGGACAGCTACTTAAGTTTAGAAGATATTTTATTACCACTTTCACACTGATCTATTGCCTTTCACACAAAATGCTTTGCGGCCATCAACAGAGGCGCCTAATGAAAATCCCTATATAAAACTCCTGGTTTGATCTTGAACGGGGGTTATATTTCTTGAGACATTTTTCGATGGATTAATACACTTGAAAACATTCGTGTTTGTAAGTTCATTTCATATAATTGTAAAGGAAAGTAAAATCTAAATTGCCAATTTCTATGACTATAAAAACACACACATTATAATAACGTCATATTTTGGTCAAGTTGTGACCTAACTAATAAAGAATGTTATAACAACGTTATTATCATGTGAAAGAATGTTACAAGGACGTCACAATAACGTTATATTGCGATGTCGCAATGTAAGGTTCTACAAACGTTTTTGGATGCCATCAAAATAACAAGAACCAAAGCATAACTAACCAGAACGTTATATTAACGTCATTATAACGTCATATTCTTGCTTGGTTGTGCATATCTGGCAATTATCAGGTACTGGATGTGTAGGGGTCCGCATTCAGCATTCTCTGATGAGTGTATCAAAAATGTGTTTCATGACATGTTCATTGATTTACACCAACATAATTGAATTAAACTAATAGAATGAAGGTCTTCCTCAAGGGGAGAGGCCAGTGAAATTACGGTTTTCATTATTTCATATCTTATTTGTTAGTTTAAATGTAAAAATGGAGGTATGCAGTATTTCATTGTTGATTATATATGCAAAATATGTTGTTTAATCTTGAAACATCTCAAACTACTGATACACAGGGAAACAGAAGTCTGTGTGTGACGTCACACAAGTCATAATAGACATAAAATCAATTATGATCTTTTTTCAATTTTCTAATTTCCACATCTACTGTTTGTGATGCCACACAGCAAAATGCACTGTGCATTGTGCAGCAGGTGGTTGAAGGCATCATTCACTAGATATCAGAAAACTGACTATAAGATTATAAACTTTAGTAGAAAAAGGCATACAATTTGGCACGATTAGTCCATGGGTGGAAAGGATCCCAATGCCATAAATGGTTATGACCACTAGCTATACTCCCTTTAAGACAATTTGATATTTCTTAAAGGCTACTTTTTAAGATTGATTTAAGTAAGCTTTGGTAAGAGTCACTTGCGACATTCTGATGTGGTGAGGTGACTAACTCACTGAAATGGAACGTTTCAGTGAGTTTTACTTGCAAATAAACATGACCTGTAAAGACAGATTTCATGGAAATTGTTACAATATTACAGATTAAGTGAGGTCAAGACTGAACCTATGAACAATATTACAATTGTATAACCAAACCTAAATACAACATCCTGTGTCACACTGAGGAAGTATGGTTGAGACCAAACGTGAATAGAATGCTACAGATATGTCACAATGTTGATCTCAGAGATGTTATTGAGAGCCTTCAAATCAATGTTGCCATAAAGTCATAATTAATACCTAATCAGTATGTTCAGTTTGCATTCTTTTTAAGTTTGGTCATGAACATACAGAATTAATATGTACCAGTTATGGTCTGCTTAATTATGTTATGTCTTTATCCTAACTAATCAGCACATCGTAGCTACATCCTGTTTAGGTTTGGTCATGACCAATTGTGTTCTGTTCTAAGTTGTGTCTTAACCATACCTGATACTATGATGATACAGTGAAAGTGGTTATAGTCTGAATTCATATTTACCTGAATTCATCTTCACCATGATGAGGGCAACTTTCAATCCCATCATGACAGTAAGGACAGGGCTAAAATCAGGACCGTCCTTACCAAATAAAAACTATTGGCAGGCCTACTTTTAACTGGATTCAGCAGTCCAGCCAACTTATCCTTTTGATCTGTAAGCCTGGAAGATCAGATACATCTGAAGGCAGTCAATAAAGCATAATTATTTTTTAAAAAGTACACAAAAGAGGGGAATATGTTGCATGCTCGCATAAAATATGGGTGTAGACCCTTAAAATCGACACAGCGACATGGCTATTTCTTAAATTCGACATGCGACATGGAGCTTAGTGACATGAAGAAAAAACAAATGACATGACATAGGGTATTTCTTAAATTCGACATGCGACATGTAAGGTTCTTAAATTCGACATTGAAATTGAAAAGATAATGACAGGGGACATGGCTATTTCTTAAATTCGACATGCGACACAGGGACCCCCCATCTACACCCCTTAAAATGGAAGACGTTTTTGTACTTAAGCCTATATTCCACATGCCCATTTTCCTGCTGATTTTAAAAATCGCAAGTGGAAATAAAGATCCAGTGCAAACTACTATATATTTTTAGGAGGGTCTTCTCTCGGGTGTTAATTGCTTATATAGATGTATGGTTCCAAGCATTAGTTGTGAGGTCATATCTAACAAATACAAAATTGGCAGTCGCCAAAGTCGCCAGTATAATACGGGCTTTATTCCCAGCAAACAAGACACGTGTATTTACCAATTTACCACGTGTTAAATTGATGTTAAACTGGTGTTTCTCTAATCTCTGTGTAAAGTTGGTATCTTAGCAGGATTTACTATGAGTTTTAACACAGTAATACACCTATGTCTGTATGATTGTTCCGGAAAAGCTTAATCTTAATGGATTTTCCGTCAAGTAAACCCGCTAAGATTATAATGAATAGCAGCTACATTATCTAACAGAATCTAACGGATTTACACAAAACGAAATGTGCATCGTAGTCAAAATAACGGTATATGTACAACGAAAATCTTTACCGGAATGTTATGCAACTCCCTCCAGTGAGCCCCTTCTCAAATAGTAACATAAGGAGACCGCGGGGGGGGGGGGGGGAGGGGGTGCGTCCAAGGGTGGCCTTAGCTTCTTTTTATTAAACCAGCATTGCTTTCAATCTTTACCCACGCCCAGTCTGTTGAATACTAGTTCTTGAATTAAAAACGCTACATCAGGCCCCCCTCCCCCATCCAATGCCCCAATATACCACGAAAGTATTGGGAAATCCCAACTGACAATTATTCACTGCGGCTCACTAGTACAGAAATGCTTGTGTCAGGACACATAATCTTATTTAAAACATAAGTTATGTCAAGGCTTCACTTCAGGTCGCCACACCCTTTGCAATCAGGTGTTTCCAGGCAGGACTGCCAACTGGACCTTTCCTGATGTACGGTACCGTATACTAAGCCCATCTATTATATATATGTACCTGACAGGGATTGAAATGTACCGTTTTCGAGATCAAATTTTAAAAATGTATCATTCTTTGCTTGTTTAGAATGCAGGAATTTGTATCTAAGACATCGAAGGTTCCCAAGTTTTCTTGAAAATTCCCTCAGAATCCAATAACGTAGATTCTACAATTAGATTTTCCTTAAGGCCTCGTCTATTTATTTATTTATTTCATGAGGTTTTCTTTCTATCTCAAATATCAGTTCATAATCGGCTCAAAATCGGCTCATGGTTAAGAAAAAAAGAAAAACATTATAACCGATTTTAAAATGACATTGGACCGACAAAATTATGAATCATGTTAAATATTTTTGGACTGATTTTGGACCGACTCTGGACCGACTCTGGATCGTTCTATTATGTCAATGTATTTTCAATGTTATTTCATTCATTTAGATGGCCGATTAGATTGCAAATTTGGGAAATTGATATACATTCATTTAATACATTATTTCAGTTTCTCTGATGGATATTTATTATTTTTACTTATTCCACCTCGTACAAACTAAATATTATATATTTCTGATTGCATTAATGCTATATATGCGTTTAATACAACATCATTTCCCGGATTTCAATCATTAAAATGATAAATATTTTTTCCATGCATTCACTAGGTATTTCTAGTCTAAAAAAAACTAGGAAACTGTTGGTTTTGAGCTTCACTTTGGATCATGGGTATAGGACCGATTCTGGACCGATTTTAGGACCAACAGGTTTAATTGCCAAACCGATTCTGGACCGACAAAGAACCGTTGGTCCTAGAATCGGTTTACTTCTCTTTTTATCGTCAGTCTGGAAAACATCGCATCGTGGATCACCGGCTTTAGAGCATTTTGTCAAGGTTTTAAGAAATAATCTATTTAACAAGAAAGATGTATCGTCGTATTAGCAAAGTGTTAGTGATTTAATAAAGTTTTTGTGGCCTTGACTAAGCAGAGCTGGGTAAATGTTACAGACATGTTAGGTCATGGTCTACATACCATGAGACGTGTTCTATACTGCCAAGATTTGTAGATACTACATCTACAAAAAGTATATACATGTATGTATGTATGCATGTATGTATGTATGTATGTGTACATTTTCCTACACTTGAATTAACTGTTATTTCGGCATTTTATTCCGGTTATTTATGCAGTTCCTAATTGATGATATTTTCCTTTCATTGCATAAAGTGTTTCATTGTATCACTTGTATAGAAAACTAGTATTAGTATTGCCAGGCACAGAAATCCAGGAAGATACCTGAACAGCATGAAAATGAAAAGTTATAACATTATCCAACTGCATTTGAAAAAACAAGACCAAAAAACACATTTCTGATGATTCTGTCAATGGAAAATCCCATACCGCCCCGCCAAGATGCACACTTTAACACCCTCCTGACAGGCATGCGCAACTCAGTACTTCCTTATTTGTGTGAGGTTGAGAATTGGAGGAACTCGAGATCTGTAGGGCAGGGGTGTGAAGCAGTCTGAATACAGAGACCACACGACGCACAATACAGGGCCGAACAGCCGTAAGTACAGCATACACATAATGTATAACCGACTAGGGAGGGTGTGTCAAATAGGTCTGAGGCCTAAATCAAAGTCTCAACCCTAGGGTTATTATTAGTTAAAATCATTATGTTTAAGGTAGTTCCACCTTTAGGAACTGAAGCAATTCGATCATAAGAGGATGGTAAGTTTATAGGTTCTCTTTGTTAAAGTCGTCGCAATAGTTATGTCCATCTTCAAGTTCAAGTTTATTAGTTCTCTTTGTTAAAGTCGTCGCAATAGTTATGTCCATCTTTAAGTACGAGGTTTCAAAGCTCCACTCGGTTTGCACGATAGATACTCTTCATGCTAATGTTCACGATAATTTATACTCCAAGAGTCCTTGCCAAAGGTGCAAGGTTAGCCAACATCGCCATGTTTTTACTTATAACATGCAAGTAGCGCTGTCTTCCTTACATGTATACTCTAACAGGCTGGGAACTCAACAATAATGCCCTGTTTCCACCAAAAAGACTTGTTCAAAATTGAACGATTTATTCAACAGACAAATACAGACGACTTTATTGTCAGAAAAAATCGTTCATCAGAAACGATTTTTTGGATGATTTTCTGTTTCCACTAAAAGACCATAAAACGATTTGACAGATGTTGACCAACGATTTTACCAACGATTTTTCCAACGATTTACTGAAACATTACTTTTATTTAACAACTATGTTTCAATTTATTATGAGAGCATCTACAATTTTTATTTTGTGTCTAATATGTATCTTATTTGATTATATATGTGTTATTTACTGAATCGTCCAAAGAAATCCTGTTTCCACCAAAGATAAACACGAGATTTGTCTAGAAAAATCGTCCAACAAGCCAAAATCGTCCAAAATTATTTAACATGTCAAATAATTTGTCTGGCATCTGTGGGACATTTTTGTCAGACGACAGCGCTGTGTTGGAATCGTTTGAAGCAAAATCTTTTGGTGAAAACAGGGCATTACATAGCGTGTGACTTATGTTAATTGGAGATTATTTGCCTTCGTGATCAGCACTACCACTGGGATACACTAAAGTAGCCACTCCCCTTTTAATACATTAGTGTAGCATAATGAACATGTCTTTAATCAAAAACGTGATTAATAATAGATTCACAGCAAATTGCCCCATATTCCACCGCGTTGCCATATCATTACGGATACACTAGATACAGACAAAAAGATGATTCCCAACAGCTGTTATTATGCTGACAATTTAATAGAATTAATTTCATCTGAAACATAACATAGGTGTTAGGTGATAAATGGTGTGAGACATGTTGAATTTTATATCATCTGTAAAGGTTACAGGACGCTCCATGGGAAATCCAAGCTCATCTATACCTTCACCTACAATTTTTTGTTTTATATATATTCCTTTATTTAACGGGAAAAATAAGTGCAAAAGCACTTGTTTACATTCAATACCTGCACAGTATGTTTTATACTGTTCACCATAATAATTACAGTTCAATCATTTACTATAGATAAAATTCAATTTTAGGTACAATATACATATACTCAAGACAACATAACTTAAATAAAATACAAACTGGTACAGCATATACGATAAAAAGGTACAATAAATAAAATCATCCACATTTCAAAACCAATACATGAAAGGGAATAAATCAATTTTATATACTATACTCTTTAATTACTGCACTTTAAAAAATATCATACTCATTATTTCGAATAGTAAGCTTTGATTTCCCATGGACAGTCACCTTTTGAATGTTGATGAGCAATGAATTATGCGTGAAAGGACACCCTTGACCCCTTTTAGGATATATATGTGTCTCTGATATAAACATTTATATAATTTCAAGATGGATAACAGTAATGAATACCAAGAGATTGCCGACGGAAAGAAGACAGAGATTGATCGATCCAGTTATATTTATGTCATTCCCGATGTGTATGAAGAAATTCCGGACTACACTTCCCTGCGTAAGAACAAGGACCCAGAGATTCTCGCAGCAGAGTACACTGCTTTGCAGAAGACGGACAAACCCAAGTTAACATGTGGGAGGTCTAATCGGTCCTGCTGCATCCTCAGTTTAGTTCTGACAATAATCATTGCCATATTCATAGCAGGAATCATAACCTTGTCAGGTACCATTCTTTTAAGCATATTATGTATACTTATCTTTTTTGGAGGTAACTTTTTGTACCGATCTAGGAATATGAAAAATTAGTCCTTATTCAAAATTGAAAGAAAGAACTCAAAAAGACACATTTGTAAAACAAAATTCGTCCGAGCCGGAAATAGCTCACCCTTAACCTTTACGTGCAACCATTCAGTTAAATGCACAGTATTTTGTATACTGCTGCCCTCTTAAAAAATCCAATGATTTTCTCTACATGTCTGTGAGCCCATGATCCCGATAATGCATTCTTTGATTTTTACCTTTACAGTATTTCTAATTCCAAGAGATGACCGTGGCTTCCATACTTCTACTACAGGTGTGTTGAACAATTTTCATGTGTTGTGATAAAAGATTCCTCATATTCCATTAAGAAACAGATTAAAACAGTTTTCGATTAGGTCAAGATGAAACATATATAATTATACTCTAATATTTATGCCTCTTAAAGTGTTGGTCAATGTTCTTGCGAAGAACAAGGCTCCACTTATTAAAGAAATATATTCGAAAGGAAGTATCTTACATTAATCTCCCTACAGATGACATGGCTACCACGTATACATCAATGACACCAACGAAAGGTATGGATAACTATTTCTCTAAGTAAAGGCCTGTACGTGTGAAGAAATTTTAAAATATTGTATATCGTTCACACATTTGCAATGAACAAACATTAATGTTGTCAGTGGAGGATTTATTTAAGTCTTTTGATATAAAACACTCGGAAAAAGGGGGAGCGTACCCTTCTTTTCTTTTTTATTAGGGCGCCCCCACCCTTTCGAATAGATGGATCCACCACTGATTGTTCTGTTGTTAATGAAGGTACCTTCTTTGCAGATGTCACGGGGCCTGTCAACATGAGACCTGTCACCATCCCACCAATGACACCTTCAAACGGTAGGGATAATTATTCCATTTTACCAAGCTATGATAAGAATGGTATCTATTTCCAGAAGTATACTCAATGAGTTATATATGGGCGGGTTTCCACTGAACGATTTTAGTTTAGAAACACTGACGACTAAAAATAACTGTAAAAAAATAAAATATTTGCTCATTTTGGTCTTTCGGATAGAAACTAATTCTTGTTTCCACTGAACGACTAAAATAATGATACTTTTGACGATTCTTGGGCTTTGTGAACGACTGTTACCACCGACTTGAGGTAGAAATCATCAGGAACAATGTATCTAATTGCTTTTAATTGCTCTTGTGAAAAATCATTGGCATCTGGTTTAATATTTGGTCGTTTGCTTTTGTCTTGAGCAAAGGTTGTTTGGAGTCGTTCACAAATGTCTTTACCAACGATTTTGTGTTTCCACTGAACGATTTTATGAATGATCATCAAATCTTTACCAGTCTTAGGCTGTCGTTAGCAAAATGTTGTTCAGTGGAAACAGGGCTTATATTGCCTTACGTTGCCATTGCCTATGACAAATATCATATTGAATTAATTGTATGGGATGGCCACTTTTGCTTATATTTTCTTAATCACACAATTGTGTTACATTTATGAATTGCTTACATTTTAATGAAAATGCATACATTTGTATATGTGCAGCTACCTACATAATGGATTGTGAACGGCTAAGTGCAAGTGACGTTTTTGGCATGAGTTGGTTGAATGAGAACACTCTCCTGGCAGCAGTCTATTTTCGGCGACAACTATGGAAGTTCACAATAAACACAACTGCTAAGACATGTTCCGGTGAGGTAATAGACTCTGGCTATATACCAAATGATGTTACCTGTTGGAAGGACGGTAAATGTTATGTTCCTGAAAACATCCGTGTGGCCACAAGAGTAAGAATTTATGACATGAATACGGGATCAACGGAGATTTGGGATCTTCAGATAAGTAGAGGATACACTCGCATTGCAGTTAACGATGAATTCATTGTTGTGACACCTGAAAGTGAGAGCTTTGTGTACAATAAAGATAGGGTGTTCCTGTATAAGATAGTACATACTGAGATGGGTGGTAGGTTCCATCATACCCATATAACCGATACCAATATGTTCATAGGCACGGGTCGGTCAGGGATAGTTCTGGTAATTGATTTGGAAACCAGAGAAACTAACATAAACAGAAACGTTACAAGAGCTTTTGGTGTGTCTGGAACTAGAAAAGGACATATCTTTGTTAATGGACAAAAGAATGAAGTTGGTGTGTTTTCTCATGAAGGCGAGTTTTTACACTTTTTACAGATAGACCTTCCTGCAGACGTAGTCTACTTTGAAAGCTCTGCATTTAAGACTAATGAGGGTAAAACCTTCATGGCTCTTGAACCAACATATGTCTTGACTTCACCAATAAGAATTTACTATATTTACCCATAGAGAGTATTCCTTTTTCTAGTTCTAAAGTGATTCTTGTCTTATTTCATTTGTTTTTGGAAATGGTTCAAAACATCTTCATCAAAATACAGGTTGTTTCGCACCTTTAGTGTTATGAAAACTAAAATGAGAGGTTTGCATATAGCATATAAATTAGTGGGAAAAGGTTCAAACAGCAACCTTAAAGGGAGCCAAAACCAATATAAATGACAAAAATTTCAAAAATTTCAAAACTCAGATAATTATAGAAATATGTTAGACGAGTCTAGTTGAGGTCAATGGTAAAGTATTAGCTGTGAAAACTAGCTCAAACCAAAGTAGAATTCCATGAAAGGTGGTAATATTTCCATTTGTTTGTAAACAAACCCCATTTTTGCGGATCCACATTAATTTAGTTGAGCACTTGAAAGGTGTTTTCAATGATTTTCTACCATATTTCATGGTTTAGATTTTACCATGGGCCACAAATAGGCTCCAGGAAAGGATTTCCATGATTATTTGAGTTTTGAAAATTTTGTTGAATTTATGGTTTTGGCTCCGTTTAAGCTTCCTAGGACCAATATCTGCCTGGATACAACTCATACTCAGTGTAAGGTGGTGGGATAAACTTCAATATAATCATCATAATGAGGTAAATTTACCATCTGACAAGATAAATCAATTTGTAATTCAACGTCGCACTATTCAATTGGTAGATTTCCATTGACTTATAATGTTTTATATAAAAGAAACACAACTCCTATACCTACATGACTATATATATATATATATATATAGCTTATATATTTATATATATATATGTATGTATGTATGCCCTATGCATATGGCTTACTGTATTCTCTATGACTAAAGCCCATATTACACTTCGTGGTGGGGTATGCCACTTGCGGTGGGCTCAGCTGCCACCCCAAGTGATTTGTGTTTAGGATCTGCCAATGCAAGCATTCCATAGAAAACTCTTCTATTTATATAATCACATTGCAATGCCAACGAAAGCAGATCCCTACCTTCCATTCTGTTGTGTTTCAAACACAGCAAATCTGAAGAGAAAACACAGCAAATATAAGGGAAACACCGCTTAGTGAAATATGGGCTTTCAAATATGCATTTAGTTATGCCATTATATATATATGTTAGAGGTGCATTGAACCTGGAGAAAACATATTCTTATCAAACTGGTAATTCTTGATGAATAACAAACCAAATGTTTTGACCCATTATGTATGTTCGAAGGAAGAACCTTTTTATCTCAAAACAAGTGTCTTTGGCATTTAAATTCCAAAATGTGACAAAGCCAAACGTATCTGCATGTATAGTGCCTACTACATAGACATAATGTATCCATAGTGACTTTTTGTGGAGAGGTTTTGCTGGTTTCTAATGTTTATCCCTATTCATTACACTGACATGTATGATTTCATATACTAGCATCTCAGCATAGCACATTTGTTCTGAGTCATTCAATGATAGCTTGAATGAAAGAGGTTGGGCTTGGGTAATCACTAGAAGCAATGCAGTTTTGATATAATGAAGCGTATATGACAGTATATGCCTATATCATAAAAATGTATAACAAACCAGGCCTGTATACAGTTGGGGGGGGGGGCAGAAAAACAAATTGTGAGAAATTGTTGAAAAGTTCCACCTAGGGAACTTTGCCACCCCCTTTTTAGGTTGAAATTATTCAAATTATATGCAAAAGTTCCACTTATGGAACCTCGCCAGCCCCAACACCAGAACCTGTTTACAGGCCTGCAAACTAAGTTCTTTCAGTCTTGTTTACACATCTATTTTTAGATTATGATGCATGGTAAGCAACTAATAAAGTTCAAACACTAATAAAACTGAAATCTCGTTGTGGTTTATTTCATATAATGTTGAGAAACCTCCTCCCCCTTTTTGTATCTTATAACTTGTTTTTGGTAATACTTTTATATTTTTTAAGGTGGGGGGGACAACTATATCAGGTATATGCTGGAAATCAGGTTATGCACGTTGTTTCTAATATACCAATGTCAAATATTACCAATTCAATATGTGAAAATTCTAGAAAACTATTCAGTTGAAGAAAAAATATATTTTCCTTTAAGTTTCTTTGATATAAATTGCAGTGGACTATTTGTATACAATTTATTTTAAGGAATTGCACAAAATTGATGGTATTTGTGAATCAATTTGTTTTTGCTTATAAAATATTTCAAAGATTTGATAAATAACCATGAAGCTTAACGTACTCTTGTGCATGGGGCTTTAGTGCAGTGTGTCAGCTTTAGTTTTGTGGACCACTGGGGGGACAACCAAAAAAGAGTCTGAATTTCAATAATAGTTGCACTGAATTCCAGTGCAAAAGAATTGTTATATTCTTCAGAAATTAATATTAACTATTGTAAACTTGTCTGTACTGGCAAGGGTACATAGTGAAACAAGTGATGCTAATATGTGAGCTGGGCACCGAGGGGAGCCACTGTCTTGTGGCCTAGGTATAGTGTATGGAGTTGTTGTGGATGATGACGCCCTCACGCGGAAAATATTCTGACTGAGTTAGTTCGCTCTTCTACAGGTACGCACAGGTATGAAAGGGACACTAGTGCAATAGAAAAGACTGTTAGGGAGCGTTATGAGTTCGGTGTACGAAATACCCAGTTTAAGAGAATACTATGGGATAAAGGGTCTTGTCATCTATGATAGCTTTTATGTAGAATTTAGAAATAGAATTAGTTTAATGTAAGTAAGAATGAGAAGTATGAATGACCATTATGGGTGTTAGAGTATATGCATATAGCGCCAAGCCTTTGGCTGGCGCTATATAACCCTTTAGACCCCAATCCGGCCATGGCCGCCCGAGGGTGTACTCCCCAATCCGGCCATAGACCCCAATCCGGCCATGGCCGCCCGAGGGTGTACTCCCCAATCCGGCCATAGCCACCCGGAAAAATGGCGGTTTTTCCATAATTTTTCCATATTTTTCGAAGTAGGACACTTGGAGAAGTATTCAAGATACGAAAACAACCAATATATTGTTTTAAAGCTTATTCAATTTCCTAATCAATGCAACAATCCATATTTCCATAACTTTAGTTGGTTAGCATGGGTCAAACCTTGAACTTCATTAATTAAAGGGAAATTCTTAAATTATGGAAGGAAATCCATGGAATTCCTGGGGAAATCCAGCAATTTATGAATGCAATCCGTGGGGTCTAAAGGGTTAAGCAATATGAAACTTAGGATAGACGAGCAGACCAAGATAGACTTCGATCAGAACACATAGGAGCAATAGTCTAACAAACGGATCATGATGGGTAGTGCTGAGACTGTAGTAATCGCTACAATAAGGTGATAGTAAGGAGTGGGACAGCTTGGGCTTAGCCTTACGGACGGAATACTGGATGTGATGGAGACTCTACCGATGGTCTCCGATACTGGTAGACGGGAGGTGACTCTCCCAACAGTTGCTGAGTGTATAGACCTCGAAAGGGGAAGCTTAACCATAGCCATACCTGGTTGGAACGTTACTGATGTTGTTAGCATTGTGAGATGGATGGCATGCATTGTATGGATGGAAGAACTGTGTATTCTTCAGAATGTCTACATGGATATAATAAAATTACCTCTTGCCAAGCGCGTGTTCTTTGTATAGGAATGAGCCCCTTTACTTAGAATCTCTACCACTGAAGAACAAACGAATATCCAGTATAAAGATCTATCTGGATTAAGAACGAAAGCTAGCTAATACGATGAACAATAATGAAGAACTCCCCCTAATTTTAGACAATGATCATCTATTTACACCTTTAAGTAGTCACAACCTAAATGACATGCGAAAAACACCACACAGTCTAACGAATGATTCAACATATCTAAATAAGATACAAACATATAAGAACAATATTAACAAAACATCAATGGAATTAACTAAAGATAAAATAACTCCAGTCTAGCTCATAGTCACGATTCCAAATTTTGGGTCCGTGAAAGGTTCGTGGTCTCAAACCTCCTGTTCTATTCCTTCCCAATTTTTTCCATTTCCAAACAAGTTCATTACATGAATTTGGTATTCTGATAGATATAAAAATGTTAGGTCTTTGTAATGTTTAAGAATGTTCGTGGATGGCAAGAAAGGTTCATGAATGTTTTCTGGACATACCGTAGGTTCGTGAATATTCATGAAAGTTTTGGTCGCCATACCAGGTATGGTGACCAAAAAACTTTTACAAATATTCGTGGTAATATTTTTGTATCTCATGAACCTAGAATGTGTCCAGAAAACATTCCCAAACCTGTCTGGCCAGCCACGAACATTCTTAAACATTACACAAACCTAGTAAAACATACATATATCTTTGTAAATTATACATTTTATATCTATTAGAATACCAAATTCATGTAATGAACTTGTTTGGAAATGGAAAAAACTGAAAAAATTGGAAAAAAATAAGTCAGCAGGTTCGAGACCATGAACCTTTCACAACCCAAATTATTGAACTTCAGATTCGTGAATCTTTTTTGGTCGCCCCCCCCCCCCCCCCCCCCAGGAGGAGAAGGGACACATGAAAATAGATGTGTTTTGTGTAACGGTCAGTCACGCAGACATGTTATTTTTAACATTTGTTATTCTAAGGGACAGAAAATAGATGCATGTCATGAATAGAATCAATATCAATATAGAATTTAGTAGAAATAAAAACAGATCAAATGCTAACTATTCGCCTTGTTCAAGGAAATATGCCCAACCACAACAAAATATATTGTATTTATGGTGCAATGCCTTTCAAATGATTCGTGACTTTAGTTTCTATATATCATATTGAAATAATATCAAAGCAATGAAAAGAATTCCCTCAGAGTGGGCGTGCATAGTAATTACCTCCTTTTGTGTTGAATTTTGATTCCCACCAATTGCAACACACAATTAATGAATACATTAAATGCTGGTAAATGAATACAAAAGTAGTTTTGTCTTTGTTGCTAGGGTCTTAATATTTTATCAGAAGTACAAATAACTACGTGTCAAACCAGATCAACCGGATTAAATGAATCACGATTATTGCCATGTAGTTCATGGTACCGGCAAGATATAAATTGTACTATTCTTGAGAATCAGATAGAATTCTCCCCGCATGGTTGGAGCCTACTCTGGAATGAGTGAGTAGAACCCACTGTTACAACACCGGACTGACTAAGCAACTGTAAGTACCGTTATAGACTTTGTGGCCTCATATATGAATCTCCCATATAATTTTGTGTATATATGCATGTAAGTATGTAATACGAGGGTTTACATATCTCAATATTGTATCTTGATGATAATGATGTTTGTTGGAGTTTAAGGTCTGCTAAAAAATTATTGAGTTATATCGACACCAGCTCCGGTTTTTTGATTTCGTACAAGTGATCTATGGGAGTGAGAACGACAACACGGTAAGGTGATCTAACAGGCAGCACCGGTGGTTGATTTTTTCCGACCTAAACAAAACTGTTTTTTTGCCTCATAATTATCACATACAAGTCTACAAGCCATGCCATTGAGCTACATGCCATTCTTATGACTCACTATTTTGTTAGTGCATATTGATAATGGTTCATTTAAATTATATCATTCATGGCTAGGGGCTTTTTCGTCGACAGTGGGTTCAAATTGTATCTTTTGCTCATAGTACCTACAGAAATGCTTTGATAGTTTTCATAGTTATATCAATTGTTAGATCTCTTCGAGACATATTTGGGGCACTGTAAACTAGGGCGCAGCAAAAAATTGTCAATTTTTTCACATAAAAATGAGAACACACCAAAATATATTCAGTATATAGGTCGAATTATGGTTAGATATTCCCCCCATACTACTCAGGTAGTTGTATGAAATTTAAAAGGATAATAAAATGCATAAATGGGATAACTTTGAGGCCCCCAGAAGAAAAGTGCAAAATCTACCATATTAGTGGTTTAAATATGTCAGATTGAGTTCTAATCATTTGTTGGGTGTATAGTTCCACAATGTAAAAGGTGAGGGGCTTTATATTATATATTTAGGTAGGAAACACATATGTCTATACTCTAAAATGGTAAACTGAGGCTTCTAATGTACTTTCCTTACATCATATGCTCATGTAGGTGGTTGGGCGAGGCAAAAAATGTCAATTTGTTCACATGAAAATGAGGACACACCACAATATTTTCAGTTCACAAGTCAAATGGTTGGACTTCCCCCCATCACACTCAGGTAGTTATATGAACTTTAAAATGCATTAATAGGATAACTTTGAGGCCCCCCAGAGGAAAAGCTCAAAATTGGCTGTTTCAGTGGTTTATATGTCAGATTGATATTTTAGTAATCCGTAGGGCATATAGTTCCAGACTGTGAAGGCTTAGGGGGCTCATATCATATATTTAGGTAGAAAACATGTATGTCTACACTCTGAAATAGAAAACTGAGGCTTCTGATGTATTTTTTCTCAAAGTATACTCATTTAAGTAGTGGTATAGTAGTTGGGCGCAGCAAAAATATGTCAATTTTTTCACTTGAAAATGAGAACACACCAATATGTTTTAAGTCCACAGATCAAATTATGTTTGGATATCTCCCCATACCACTCAGGTAGTTGTATAAGCTTTAAAGGGATAGTAAAACGCATTTATACGGTAACTTTGAGGCCCCGAGGGGAAATTGGCCATTTTAGTGGTTTATGTCAGATAGATATTGGTTATCTTCCAGAGTGAAAGTATAGCATGCTTATTTTATATCTTTAAGTAGGATATGTCTTCATGGTGAAATAGAAAACTAGGCCCTAGTCCGGGGTTTCTTGATTTACAGGTAATGACAGAGAACGCACTGTACTGAAACGTCATTTTCCCAGAAATATGCTTTAAAAACACTCAATTTCGAAGACATCCCTAGTACCCAATTTTTTCACGTAGGAAGTGTAGATTACATTTTTATATGAGCCATAATAGTAGAGTATCCATACACACCTTTAAAATTGTCTTAAAACCATATAATAGTATATTTGGTGGCATTGGAAAGATCCTAGATCTTCAATCTGACGTATAAACCTGGGCCTTTTTGTGACTTAAGAGGCCAAACTTCAAAGAGTCACAACAACAAAAACTAAAGTAGATTAGATGCAGATTTATTTTTGCACATGAACCAGAAACCCAAATACTATACAAAACAAGTTTAGAACAGGCCCTAGACCATATTATTCTATTTTTATCAGATTCCCAACCCCACTGGTGACCATTTCATGAGCCTGACCCAGCACCAGCACTATGGCCACCTGTTATCATTGGACAGTGCTGCCACCCAGTGATAATTCAGGGCATCTCCCTAGGGTCGGGTTCCATGATTCTGACTGTTCACCTTCATCTAAAATAGTAGTTTAAAAGTTTCTGGGGCAGACATGTCTCAAAATTCAGCATTTTATTTTGCAAACGATAAGTTTTAAGACTGGAAAACATTTTAGCATTATACCATGTCGACATTTATACATGATTGCTGTGATATTCTTTCAAAATTCCTCTGGTTCATGGTGAGCCAGAGGATTGTTCCACCCTTAAATGATTTTTTTTTAAGGTCACCCAACTCAAGAATCGCTGTAAATTCTATAACATCACTATTCTCTCAAAACTTATGTCGCCCATCTTATCAGTTTAAAAAAACAATTTTAATTGGTGTCGCATTGGCATTTCCTATCCATCGGTGAATAATCATCCATAATATTGTACATCATGATCAGTTATATTATATGTTATAGATATGATATTGCCCAATTCAAATGATAAATAACCCCCCCCCCCCAAAAAAAAAAAAAAAACACAAAAAAAAAACAACAGATAAATGAAAATAAGAAAATAAATAAATTAGTGGCCCATGCATAATATACCATTTCCGAGTCAAGATATTTAACTTGCTTTCAACTTTAAAGGCTTTTAGTGGATAATGACCCGAAAGGCCTGAATAGGTCACTTTTTCTCTCTATTTTATTACCAAGCACTATGCTTTTACAAATTGATACCATATCCATCTTTGCATGGCAACTTCCAGTGTGTAATCGCAATATGCATGATTGGACAAGCCACTTCGACAAGTGACTCTTACAGCGAAAAAGTATTTAAAAATACACATTCATGATTGTTTTTTCTTTGTTTTTTGTGTGTGTGTACTGCATGCGTCTTAGGTCATATGGCAGCAAGGAGGCCCCAAATGCATTTTTTATCTATCTTATTCAAATTATCAATAACTCCGGTTGTCCCAACTCTTCTTTCGAAATATAAAACAATTGATCGACAGGTGAAACGAATGTTCAGGTTTTGCAATTTTTCCAGATGATTTCAAGCGAATACCTTACGACTGGCTCTGAGGCAAGTTACGAATTTGAAAATAATGCAGCAGGGGTTCATCAACTGGATTCACCAGAGGAATTGATAACTACATAATATTATGAGAATGATATGGTCATTCGTTCACCTAATACCGCTGGATCTTACCCCGACGAACATGATATGGCATGGCAGAATGCAGAGAGGAAGACTGAAGTGGACAGATCCAGTGATATATACATAATTCCACACGTGTACAATGAAATACCAGGAGCAGAGTACAGCTCCTTGCATCTGCTTGTAGGAAATAGCAAGTCACATTCAAAGAAAAGAATGCAGGAATGTGTAAATAACGAAAGCGTAGAAAATAATCACCATATTCCACAGGCAGCTGATGAACACGTGAATGCACATAATCAGGGAATTTCCGAGTCAGTTTCTCAAGCTATCCCTAGCCCTGCATCTGAAGAATCCTCTCGTCGCTGGCTTTGGGTTTTGCTTAGTTTGGTTCCGTCCATAGTCAACACCATACTACTAATCATCCTTCTAGCAGGTAATATCTCTTTTCAGTGTTTGATACCAAGCATCGTTGGCTAATTATATAAGTCAGGCCAAAAACATTATGTAAAGGTAACATAATTATCATATTGCAAAAATCAGGGTAGGTATTTTTTTTAAAACTTACCAAATGGACACGGGAAGCGTTGGAAATAAAAAACAACAACAACTTTAACCCTCCTCTAAAACAATCTAAAATACATGTCCTGAGTATCTATATGATGTCCCATGCTAGCGCTGTGCCACGCTTTTCTGATCAATTCTTTTGGATTTTGAATAATATGAATCCTAAAAAGGGTTAGGGTGAGCTGAAAGGTAAGGGTAGGTCGGGTTACTTGAACGCAATAATTTTCTATTTTAGGCCTCACATAATTGTAGGAAGGCTGGCATTTGGTGAGACGTAGTTGGGGCACGTAGTTGCGCACACACTACACCCATGCACACACACACACACACACACGCACACGCACACGCACACACACACACACAAACACACACACACACACACACACACACACACACACACACACACACACACACACACACACACACACACACACACACACACTGGTTCTAATGGATGAAATTAAATTCTGTAAATTGATGTATGAATGGGAAAAATAGGAAAAAATCAGTAAAAGTTACAACTCATTGAGCACATCCTAATAACTTTTTTTTATTAAATTGTCAAAACGATTGCTGTTACAATAAGAGTAACAACCAAAGATTTCATTATTTCAATGAGACTAGACTTGTTTATGGTCTTCTCTGTATCGTGATAATATTGTTTGGATGTAAAAACTCCACCAAAAACACTGCACCAATGTAGAATGTAAAAGCTCTTTGATAAAAATTGTCATGATATTCTATAGTTACATGTACATAAATAAGTGTAAATGACATGCTAATAAGAATGATGTTAACAGCCATTCTACCATCAAGCAATGAAAACGACTGTGGACGTAAATCCTCTACTACACCAGGTTTGTTTTCAATTATGATATCATTTTATAATGCATGCCTAACTTATGTAATTCAATATATATATATATATATATATATATATATATATATATATATGTAAACTAGTCAGTACATGTAAAATAAGCTCGCTGACGAGGACCAGAAATTAAGTTAAAGAAGCTTTTCATTTGAAACCACCTTCGGGTTTCCCTTATCCTTCAAATACGTTGCATTACAACTGCAATGATTTTACAGTTGTTCTTACCACTGTTGACAAAGTTGGGAGCTAAAAGGTTCTCATTTCAATTTGACAAAAATGCAGGCCCTAAGATTTTAACTAAGTACTGCAGTACTAGTCTTTTTAATTTCAGTTATAAAATGTCCAATAAGAAAAAAGAAGAAAAATTGTAAGACATTGAATAGAGTTGGTTTTGTTTGTTAGCGTTTGAAAATTATTCGAGGCTCAAACTACCTTCTTGGTGTCTCAGGGAAGCAAATGTGGCGTCATGTTTCGTAACAAAAAAAAAGGAAGTGAGATGAAAACCTGCCTGGCTAACATTAGCTGAACATCTAATCAGGAAATTGGGGGAAAAACATTTTGTGATTCGATCAATATAAATCAAAGTTTGTTATCAAGTAGTAAATATGAGGGACTGACCATATATAAAGAGAGGTTAATGCCTTGGGCATCTAATTCTCTTGCCTCTGTAGAACCAAAGAATGAGGATGGGTGAATACTCAGGGGTCATGCTCAAACGCTTCTTCAACAAATTCCTAGCAACTATTAGACAGCAAAATCATCGTCGCTGGTCATTCTGCAAGTGGTATTGATCTTATATTATGGGGATATAGATGGGGGGGTATCGATCTTATACGGGGATATAGATGGTGGTATATACAACTGAGAAGGGAGTACGAGGGTGGTTATCACCCAAAGCCGGGACCCCGATATCAGCCCGAGGCCAGGGCCTGAAGGGCCGGCCGAGGGCTGATATTGGGGTGTTGGCGAGGGGTGATAACAGCCTGAGTACTCCCTTTGAGGTTGGTTATGGATTTATTATACCTTTTCTGTTAGATCTGAGCTCCCAAGGAAGGATGCACAGCAATCAGTGATGGTGGGACTGATGCTGCACATTTGTTTAGGTTTTTTCATATAACTCTTTTGATATCCATCAAATCCATTCACAGTAAGCAGTAAAATGTAGCTAGGAACGTTGTGCAGATAATGTATATGTTAGATTTTTTATTTCTTAATGATTTCATTTTTTCATGAATTAAAAAAAAAAGGTTTCTGTATCTAACTGCAGGGCGATACAAGGCCGGTTATCACCCAGGTCTGTATCGCCCTGTCTTAAACTCTTAACTACTAAACTTGTATCATCCTAAGGTATAATAAAGATCTTATATGAATGGGGATATAGATGGGGTTCCCATTGTTCCCAGTCAAATTTAAGATGTCATTGTCGCTTAAAGATGCTCATATCCAATGTCAAATTAAAAAATGGTCATGTTCCCTGTCACTATATTCTTAACCCGTTTAATGCACGTTACTAGGAATTGAAGAAATTGCCATGCCACCCTGTCAATTTTAGGCATCCACCCCCATATGAATAGGGAACAAGTAAGGAATGAGTGGATGTAATTTCTTTTCAGGACCTATTCCAGCCACAATGAGCACAGTTACTGCCCTGACGATACAATGGACCAATGGTATGAAAAAGATCTTCTTAATTATAAATTGTGTACATCCAGAGAAGTTGTTTTCATTAAATATCTTTTCTACATTCCTGGCATTATTGAAATGCCAATTTTGTTTCCCTTGACTGACAGAAGGGGACAAAAAACTTTCAGAACAACCTGTATCAAATTAATTGAAAATGATGAAGACAAATACTTAATTCAACAGTTTCTATGGAACTAAATGATCGATCGGCAGAACCCCTAAGGCTGACTTATGCAATTTCCTTTACAAGGGTAAACACGTCTTTCCAATCTCTCCAGGATATATTAAGTTATAATTCATTAGAAATGTGAACAACCTCATTACCATGAATCAGGCCCAGAATGTGTATTTAATAATACGACCACCATGTAATAACCTTATTAATACATGTGTAAGAAGAACGAGGGGGGCGTCCACGGGTGGCCATACAACCTCTATAGATCATCATAAACTGAGGTTGAAGCCCGAGGTTCGTACAATCCCCGTTGGTTGTATGGTCACCCAAGGACGACCCCAAGGATTCTTCTATATTTCATCACCCAAACAAAATTGTATAATTCATAATTCATAAAAAAAAATTATAAAAGAAAAAAGAGGTGTGGTATGTATGGGATGTAAATATGCACTACCCTACTATATATGCTCTGCTCTTCAGCTGTGAGGGTGATAAAATGTAATGATGTTATCCTTATATATGTGTGAGATGACTCTTTACAGACACAATGAATAGACCGACAGTCACTGCCACGACGCCCAAAGTACGGGGGCTGACCAATGGTAAGGGTACAGCCTTCCTAATTATAAAGTTCAATGTCGGATCCAGGATTTTGGAAAGGAGGAGGCAGGCTATTGAATTTTGGTTTTAATGGGTTTTGGGTCGGATATTACATTAAAAAACACACATTTTCCAGAAAAAGGGAAAGACAACTACTTGCATACAATATTGCTTTGATTACCGTGTATGTGAGTATATATTGTGTTTGTGTTGATTGATACAATACTAAAGGGCCATACCCACTAGCCGATTGTCAGAGTCGGTCCCTAAATCGGTGTTAGAATCAGAGGAATGTGCTAGGTTTCCAAAGATTTCAGCACCAATTTATAGTTTGATTCTGCGTAGTTTTTCCGTGTTCAGTCAGAGTCAGCCGATGGGAGCACCACTGGGAGCAAACAGTTATGACACTTTAAAATTTGGTCAATTTTATGCATTTTTTGGGGAAATCCTCAAACTTGTGATGTCACAAGGACTAATTGGGTAATCCCAATCTTTCAATAAAGGGGAATCCCCCACCCTGTACAGGAAGGCAATTGAGCTCTCGCATAAAATATCTTTATTTAGCCCTACAGGGGCTATTATTAATTGTAATTCTTACAAACCTAAGCTTACTCAATAACCACTGATTCCCAAGTTATTTTGGAGGGAATTCCCATTATCATGACGTAGCAAGGACAGCACTGAAAGCCCAGAAGTTAGGGAATTCCCAGATTAAGTCCCCCCCCTGAATTCTCTCCTGTCCTAATAGTTTGCATTCCTTCTTTGCTTGTAACATTTTTCATAATACATTACTAAAGTGAAAAACACAAAACATGGAAACTTATCAATTTATGTGCAAGGACCCCTTTAAGATACACCTGTTAGGTTAAACCCAACCCATAGTGTTCATTGTCATATATATATTTATATTTGTGTCCCTATACAGGCATCCTCTTTGATGGGATAAATGTAAATCTATCTGTAATGATATGAAAACGTGATAGGCATACATATCTATAATTGTTGATACTATTACAAAAAGGTAGAGAATAAACATTCTTTGCTTTTTAAAATTCAAATACCCAGGTATTTAGATTTAACTTTCTTTTTCTGATTGGACAGCTGCATACATAATGGACTGCAAGAGGCTCAGTGCCGACGATATTTATGGAATGAGTTGGTGGGATGAGAATACCATGCTGGCAGCCATCTTGTACAAAAAGCAACTTTGGAAATACACTCTTAACGCAACAGCGAAAACTTGCTATGGCACATTGATGGACTCTGGTTTTAAACCACAGGATGTTAGCTGTTGGAAGGGAGGAAAGTGTTATGTTCCTGAAGACATTACTGTGGCTGTAAGGGTAAGAATCTATGACATGAAAACTGGAACGAAAGAAATTTGGGACCTTAGCATCAGTACAGGACTGACACGCATTGTGGTAAATGATGAATTTATTGTTGTGACTCCTGAGAGTGAGAGCTTTGTCTATAGCATAAATAGGGAATTCCTGTATAAGATAAAACATTCAAATATGGAAGGTCATTTTCATCACACATATATAACTGATACCAACACTTTTATAGGAACATATAGACCAGGCATAATCCTCATCACTGATTTGAAAACTAGAGAAACTAATGTGAGTAGGAGTATTCCCCATGCTTTTGGTTTGTCAGGTACAATACAGGGATATGTCTTTGTAAATGGTCAAAGGAATGTTATTGGCGTATTTTCAAGAGAAGGACATTTTCTACACTTCTTACAAATTGATCTACCTATAAATAGAATTTATTCTGAAAGCTCTGCATTTAGGACAAGTAGGGGTGAGACTCTTTTTGCTCTCGAGCCACTTAATAGCCTGACTTCACCTATTAGGATATATCGTCTTTACACTTAAAGGACATGTGGCCCGTTGCACAATGACTTATCGTAACAACTATAAGTTTAAAATAACGACATGGAATCAAGCATTTATGAAAACAAATAGAATAGATAAGTTTTTCTTTAAACATGCGTTTATTCCCAATATCAACATCCTTCTATATATCACAAAATAGACACTTTTATCATATCCCAGTCCATATACTCATGTTCAGATGGGTATTCTACATTCAGTGTTTCCACAACATATCGAGAAACCAACACCGGGCTGCTGAAACATTACTTTGTTCATTTTTGTCAATTGGACTCCAACACACAGAATCTGACCCCAATATGTACCCAAACTTGTCCAAACACGGTGTGTTTCAACAACAACTGTAACAGTATTTCCAAGCTCGCATTGCCTACAGTTGTTATTCAAGGATGTATTTCAAGGTCAATGGACCTACTTATTATACATGTTGGTTTATATCAGGTACTCCAAAAATGACCCTTGAAATCTATCAAATCTGGTTTCAGGCAAAAGAGTGTAAATGCCTGTACATCATGCGTATATTACAAATAACTAAATTTAAGGAATATAAGGAGGAAATTATGTGTTCTATGAAACAGAGCTTGTGTGAGATTTACTTGCATGCACTATTCACAGGCATGACAAAACTATATTGCAAAGTATTTCAACAATAAAATCACTCAATTGCCAAACTATGTGCATCCCGCGTATGTGTTTTGTCCACTCCCTTTTAGTGTTTTGGGGTACAATACACATGTAACCCTCTAAAGGGTTTCATTTTTCCAGTGTTATCCCTTGACTATCAAAAAAACTAGTTTTTCAAACTGTTGCTCCTGTCAACACTTATCCAACATAAGTCTAGGGCACAGAGGCCACTTTGAACACGAAGCTTTAGGAAATAGGTAAAACGGACATTCTACATTTAAGGCCGGAAGATTTAATGGAAAGAGAAGCATATATCATGTATATTTTGACATTTGAAAAAAAAAAAAAAAAAAAAAAAAAAAACACGTCTTGTCAGAAAACAAAAACGAAATATTTTGTCTTTAGTCATCCAGCCAAACCAACCCCCATCTAATCTAGAAAAGATAAGGACAAATGATATTTCTTCTCTGGTGATCTGTATCAGGGAGGCCGACACTCACAATATTTGGAATTCACCTGTCGTCAGTCTTAGCACAGCCTATCTATATCTATAACTCATATGTACAGCTGTCCTCATACAACGTTTTGACTATTATACAGAGATGCCACTCGCGAGAATCAGGAAAAAGCTTAGAAACTAAAAGGGTGCTAATATTTACTTAAAATGTAAATTTATTGTTTAAATGGCCTAGAAACAATATTATAGGAATGATGTGAACAGCAAAATTTGTGACTTGAATGGAGAGAAATTAGTTTATTTTCATACTGAAATAGCAAAAATCCGGAAATCCGGTATAAGGAGGAAAAATGACATCTCTGTTTCCTACTAAGGTCTACTTCTACGTAACACCGGTGCAGCACCCACTAAGGGAAGACGTGAACCACACATAAACAGGAATGTAATACTGTTTGAAGCAAGAATTGTGCAAATCACCCCATCATTCAATTACTATATGTCAAGTCCTTAATACAGCTCCAACCGAAAATAAAAAGGATGACTTTTCTGGGCCGCTGGGTATCAGCCATAGGCTCTTGGTGTATCTTGCCGGGAATCAGTGGCAAAAAAAGTTCCTCATTGAATTTATTTTGTGACTTAATAGTTGGCTTATAGCATGGGAATAAGAATAATCGGTATAACCCAAAATACCAAATATTCTTTTAGTCCTCCCATAAAAGTTGTACCGTACACGACAAAATATACGATCCACCCTTCCGAAAAAGGCCATGTTCATTAGCAAAATAACATCTTCAGAGAACGATTTTAAATAAGCATTTCACCGTAAATCATGTTATTTTCTTAAAATTTACGCTTGTGGATGGCGACTTATATATAAGGCTATCACCGTTAACAAATGCCGTTCATATAGTAAGCGCTTTCATAGTAAGGACTTATCCGCAAAGACTATCACAACTTGTACCGGTAATACATGTAATTACGTATTGATTTTTATGGCTCACATATTTTTCATACGCTGCGATAAGTTGTCAATAACAACAGTAAATCTTAGCTCGCAAGGTAAGTTACTTGTAATCGACAACCTTAAACCTTAGTTAGGCAAGTAATTTGCTGAGCCTATATTCCAAATGCCGATTTTGATTTTCTCTGGGAATTTTGCACCAAACCATATATCCTGTATACCATTTAAAAGAGAATTGTAAAAGATTTCTATTGATATATAAGGCGCCTGTATTTAACCTTAATTCCCTGGATTTCTAAAACCAGCAGCAAAATTGGGATGTGGAACATTTAGCTTTACGCTAAAGTGTGACCGTGCGAAAATAGCTCAAAAGTCAAGTGCACAAAGATTTAAGAGAATTACATTCCCAGCACAAAGAGTAATTCATACACATATATATTTACATATTGTCAAGGGATACACATAGGATGGGGCAGCAGGGTAAATTCAGATAAATAAGTTAATGATTTCGGAAAAAAACAACAAGAATCAGCTGATTAGATGATACAGTCAAGTAATCCAACACATCTCTAAATCCAGATGGCAGTTCATCGATTATTTGTTTGTCTATAGAGAAATTGACAGGGACAACTGATCAAGGTAAATGATATTCCTGAGTTTATATATATAGGCACCTAACAATAACAACGACTTTTACTTTCAAATAATTTTGTTTTTGTGACTCATTGCACTGTGTACTAAGTTAATATAATCCTCGAGATATTCTTACTTTCTCTGAGAAAAACTCAGATTATGAAATTGTCTACCCTGAAATCTTTCAAAACAGGTTATTCTGCGTTTTCAGAAGTCCATATTTCTCTGTACAGTCAAACATGTAGTTGGAACCGGTTTGTCAAATTCGAAAACTAAAATAGTAATTTGTTCTGTTACCTTTTTTTTTCTTTTCAGGAGGGAATGTAATACCATGACACCAGCCCCAGCCCTCCAACATATCTATCGAAAATGTTTTCCCCACAAACACTACCAAAAAATCCCATTATCTTATGAACGAGAGAGTGAAATATACAGGGATACCATTAAGCCTAATAAAAACCTGAACGTTTTCTCCAATATCAGAAATTACTAGATAAGCATCACTACATTAATATTTATCATTAACTGGTGACTTATGAAATTTTTGGAGGAACCACTGAAATTCCCCTAACACTAGCAACCTTGAATATATCTTACTTAAACCCCAATCACACGTACCAGGAATATGCCACAGCATTAAGAAAAATAGAAACGGACTTTACAGATTTGTTCTTTTAAGAGGAAATAATGACTGGCTGAATATATCCATGTACCACAAACACCCTCCTCCGACCGATAAAAAAGGTAGGAAACTTTAGAAACCCATTTCCTACTTTACTTCTATTTTGTGAAGCTGGCAGGAGGGAAGATAACCAACAGCAACAGTTCTGAGCATCACTGGGATACAGGATTCCTTATACACTTTGACTACCAATGCCTACGTCGGTGTTCTAGCTGCGGTATCCACTGTACTTGTATAGCAGGTTGTCCACTTCCTTCTGGGCCACCTTATCCTACAAACAGTAAAGCGATGAGAATAATGTTTTTCTTTTCTTTTTTAATTGGATTTTTATACAGGCTAAGTTCACTTTATTAAATGTTCTTCCACTGCAGACCTGTGGACCATTTGGGCACAAATCCATGCAGGGGTCATCCAATTGTCCCTTTTTTCCATGCTCTACTGCATGGGACTCGAACCCATGCAGTAGCCTTAGCGACGTAGGCCACCCTGACCCACATAGAAATTACATATTAGATTATAAGAGAAACAACATTATCCCCACGCAAATTTCATTATCAACTTTCCTGAGTTTCCCACGTCTGGTAACAATTTTTTTTTTCTGATCACAAAGCGTTCAAGTGTAGATATATTATTAAAGTAGTATGAAGCTTCCATGAAAAAGTAGAAATTTTAAGCCTGGAAAAGGGCTTCTGCCGAATCTTAAGAATAAGAAAATCCAGAAACAACAAAATTCCCGTGTTTTCCTTGACAGGGATTTTTTGTTGTTGCCATTAACCCTGGATTCCTTGTGCAGTGGGGACCCTGAAATACTCTGAGGGACATGTGCCTTTTCCGTAAAAACTATGTTTTTTGACAGTTTTCGCTTTTCTATCAAGAACTATTAATTAGATCAATGGCTGCTGAGGATTGAATGAAATACTTGACCAAAGGAGCTACAAGGGGCACTGAACAAAGAGCGAATTTTTAAAAAAATCTTAATTTAAAACATGATCTAAACAACACAAACGTTTGCTATGTATGTGTAATAATGTACAATGAATGAATCATGGAGGACCCCAAATATAGTAAATTCAACTCGCTTGAATTATGAATGCAACATATCACATCATAATATAATGTCAAGCTGAATCAAAATATATCTGAGTAAGTTGAAAGAATGCATTACACCATTCAGTCTCACCCTTCAATTATGCTATGTCTGGCCGAATATTTTGATCATAATATTCCTTTATTTTCTTCTTAAAGAAGACAAGACTAGATATGACCATGTTTGATATAATTTAGATTTAAATAGATACAAAAGATTGCGTTCATGCATGTATGAAACAGTATTTTCGACTACATCAGAATCTCATCACTTACATCTTGGCTCACGGTGGCGACCTTATCTGCCTTGTCTAACCACGACATGGCCGCGTAGTAGTCTCGTAACTCAATGTGGCACTGTAAAGGAAAAGAAAGAAAAAAAGTTTCAGATCATTTCTGGTGTAAAACTATTAATTTCTGGTGTAAAGGTATTACCTAAAATCAGACGATATCAATTTAAAGAATTAGGGAAATCCCGGTAATATTTGAAGAAGATATCAATTCGAAAAATTACATTGTATTGGAAGCAGAGGGCTTGCCAAGGAGTTGCAATTTGCAATGTAATAGTTGAACATAACTTCTGATACAGGATGTATACTCTCGTGTAAAACACACCAAAAAAAACCCAAAGTCCCTTTTTCATTCAGCAAATCAAATCGACATATAGCCTAACTCAACTTCAAGGGTTACATTTTTTATGAAGAACAGCCTAACTACATTGAAAGCCACCATCTATGTACAAGATTGCCTTTGAAGTGTGGTTTACTGAGCACACATCTTTAATTTAAAACATCTATACAGGAACCTGACCTTGGCGATGTGAAGTTGGTTGTCCTTCCAGTTACCGGGCTCCAGTTTTTCTGCCTATATAACGAGCAAATATATTTGTTAAAAAAATAACGATCAGGAACGAAAAATAGGAAGTTGTGTACAGGTAACATAGGTCAAAACAATTAGGGCAGATGGTCTTTTTTTGTTTTTTGTTTGTTCTTCTCAACTTAAAACCTTGGACTCAGGAAACGTTGAAAACAGAAAAATTACTCCAAACATTCTCTAAAACAATGTCTAGTATCTGTAATAGTAATACGTGTTCTGAACAATTGATGCTGCTCTATGTTCTTTGGTCAATTCTACTCGATTGTTGAAATCATTTGAAAGTATTGTTCATGAAAAAAGTTTAAGGGTAGGGTCAAAATTCTAGGGTAGATCGGGTTACCTGAACACAACATTTTTTTAAAGGCCTTATCTATTAAAATGAGTCGAGTTTTGATATGCCTAGAAATACTAAATTTTGTGACACTAACAATAAATATTCGACCACGTTTACACAAGATGAGACATCAGTACAAAGTTGAGTTAATGTGATACAGAATCTGTTAGATATTTATCTGCCCGTAAATCTTACATTCAAAATGTTAGATCTTTGGTCAAATAGATATGCGTACCATCATACTGGTAGTAGTAATCTAAATGCGTGGGTGTACTCAGTCTTTGTATCAATGGAACCCATACGTAACATCTGGCAGAGGCTCCAAATTAGAAAGACACAATTGCGAGAGATCTACCTCTTTACATATGTTAGATGCGGGAGGTTTTTCTCTTTTAACTATATTCCTCAAAAACTTTCTAGAACAGCGGACACAGTTTTCCGAAATTATTAGCTGAAATAAGCAATTTGATGCATCCCGAGCACTTCTCGTATTGTATTAAAGCTAATGTCATATGTAATTCCTGTTGTGAAAAGAACCCTCAAAATACAGGAGATACGGGAGGTTTCTGAAAATGTGCCAAAATGCAGATCTTTTGCAAAATAAGCCCTTCCCATGTTAGCTTCATCCCAGGGTTGGACAAGGGTCGGACAAAATTACAGTATAAGCAGGGTTCCCACGCATTTTTTAAAATCAATTTAAGACCTTTTTAAAACCATTTTAAGACCAAAAATCGGACAAATTAAGACCTATCACCTGCATGCGAAGAAAAATTTCAGAACATATTGTATACCATAAATTTGAAGTAATTGTACTTGTTTGAAAGTCGGAATTAAAACATTCAAGGTGACTTCATTTTATCTTCTCAATAAATTCAATTTAAGACCTTTTTAAGACCTCTAGCTTCAAAATTGTCAAATTTAAGACCTTTTTAAGGCCTTAAATTTGAGAAAATTGAGTTAAGACCTTTTAAGACCTGTGTGGGAACCCTGATAAGCCTTACTTGTATCCTAGAATTGAGGTTACTGAAATAAACAACAATTATATTTTTCGTTATCATCAAGTGTTGCTTAAACATTATGATTTCTTAAATTTCATCACTTGAAAGATTTGGAGGTTTGCAAGCCAATCAAATTGCTGTATTTCAATGTAATATAGGGTTGGACATTACAGGCTTGGCTGACAGGTTTTAACATCGGTTCCTATGGGAAAAAGGCCAAAATATAAAGTTCTATTTTTAAAATTTTAGGAGCAATTCATGAACCAAATTGCTTTGGTTAATTTTGTATTATGCAACTGTATTCATGAAATAAGCACAGGAGCAATTTCGAAAATATTTCATAGTAAACTTTAATATTGGTATAAATTGGGATGGGCTTATTGGGACTGGCACCTCTAATCTGGATATACTCCTGAATATATATATACCTCACATATATGTATCCTACCTCTAGTCTCTAACCCATATAGGGTACCAACTCAAAATCCATTTTCAAATTCTCTGTTTTCCCTGAGAATTCCGTCTCGCGACAATTTTTCCCTGTGTCATACTGAGCAATTTAAAAGACTTCGCGTGCAGAAAAAAATTTGGACCCAATTACAAGAAGTTAAATCCTTACTACTATGAGAATAAGGAATTTCAGAACCTGGCCAATAAGTTCCCTGTGTTTTCCCAGTGTTTTGGTAAATGAAATTCCCTGCGTTTTCCCTGTGTTTTGGTAAAACTTGCAAATGCCCTGTGTTTCCTTTGTAAAGCAAACTATTTTTGCGATTTTCCCTGTTTTCCCGGTGTGGATGGTACCCTGCATATAATTATGTATCCTACCCCCAAGAATCTCTAACCGACATATGTATCCTACCTCCATGAACTGTTTCAGCGCGTCCTCCACACTCGCAGAGATGTTGGCCCCGAACAGAGTGGCAGCCGCCTGGCGCTCAATCCACGACAGCATGTACACCTTTTGGGGACGAGACGGTCAAAATCATAATTGTGCAATTACAACTAAACATAAAATACATTGGATTGTAGTGTTTTTTCAGGATAGCCTTTAATTTCCCTTTTTAATTGTCTGTGATTTTTCTTCGCTTCTTTTTCAATATTTTTTTTCATTCTGAATGTGTTTGATTGTGGAAAGTGATTGGACAATTATTTCAAAGAAAGTTAATGTCTTTACACTAATTTTTAGATTAAGGAATTCCTTCTCTTTTTAAACTTTAATCGAATTTTCAAATTTTGACATGGAATTTCATATCGAGTAATGAAGTCGTCACCCTAACGGGTATGATGCCTATACAATTTCCAAAAGTTATTTCAAACAACTGCATCAATGTAACAAGACAAGTAATTTTGGTAAACGAAAGATATTCATTTCATTCTATGAGAAACACTGGTTTTATATCCTTTAAGCATTGTTTGAATCATAATACATACTCAGCACAGTGTGTTATAACATGTACGTGTACAATAATGCGCTTGATTATAAGCCCGGATCTTTAGTAATATAGTTCTGTAACCCAAGGTTGGTTGTCATGTGTGATAATACAGCTACAGCGACCTTCAATTAAATACGAACGCACATTAAAATATATTTCAGACCCCCGTTCCTCTTGGTCTGAAATGCACATTACATTTGCATAAGAACATACACACATTTAAAAAATTGCAGACCCGTACCCCCTTTGATACGTATGTACTTAATGGAGGGCCCCTGAGCAGTTTTGACTGCTTCCTACTTTCTTATATTGTATTAAAATAGGGTTCCAACGCATTTTTGAAAATCAATTTAAGACCTTTTTAAGACCATGGTTTCTCAAAGTTAAGACTTATCAACCATGTACAAGGAAAACATTCTCAACCCATACGTTTGATGTAAATCTGCAATAAGAGTTTTTCCTCAAAAGCGGTCTTTGGAATATCAAGATTACAACATTTTCTTTTCTAAAAAAGATTCAATTTCAGATTTCTTTTTAAGACTTCTAGCTACAAATCTGTCAAATTCAAGCTCTTTTAAGCCCTTAAATCGGAGAAGAACAATTAAAAACCTTTTAAGTCTTTTTAAAACCTTCGTGGGAACCCTGTAAAAAGATCATGTAACTTACGGCAAACAGCCAGCGGCCGAGCAGGTAGTACGAAGACGGGTCTTTGGGGTTCAGCTCGATGGCCTTCTCAATGTGCTCCTAGTAACAACAACAGAATAGTATCCTTTTATTATCTCCCATTATTTCCTTTTATTTTCTCTAAACAAGTTACTTTAACAATAGCATATCGTCACGTCTAATCCATATCTATAGACTTTGTGCAGATATGGTCACGTGACCACTTTGGCGATCACCATCAAACTCCTTTCTCGCTTCAGATTCCCGTGTAATCATCGCTCCGACTATAGCATTCTGGGCAGTGCCGGGACTACTTTTTCGCTGGTACTGGTCACCAGCCTGACTTAACACTTTCTCTAAGAACTATATTTTCGCGGCAGGAGACATGTGTGATGTGGTTGCGCAGTACTACAGTAAAAGTGTGTGATGAAAAAAGGCTATAGTCGGAGCGAGTATTACATGTGGAATCCGACGCGACTAAGGAGTATGGATCACCATGTGCTCTTTATGACCACATGCCATGGCTATGGAATAAATCTAGAAATAGTGAATTCTTTATCATAAACGTTGTTCATTATGGTATTCCGTGGTTATTTCAGGTACATCTCACAAAAAATAGTGCTCTTATCGTTTGTCAAATATTGCTATTCTAAATTGATTACCAAAATGGCACCCCGTCCCTTTTTGGGTGTTGTGACGTCATCTTCACAAGGTCTATAGTTTTGTATCTTGTATTTGCATTATTCTAGAGGATAATTATATATACATGACCGTATTTTCTGATTCTTTGGGTTGAGGTTTAAATAAGTGGCATGATAGTTAGGGGCCTTCCATTAAGCACGTATGCATCAAGGGGGGTGGGGGGGGTTCTGAATTTTTTTAAAACGTGCATACCTTCTTGGACTTGCACAATTCTATTGCGTATTTTTACTCCGGGTCTAAGATTTTTGAAAACGTGCGTACATACTAAATGGAAGGCCCCTTATAATACGTGGTCATGACATCAAATGCCAATACTAAATGCCCTACATACAATCCCCCCTTGATGCATACGTTTAAGGTCTGTCAAGTCCAACTAGCTATGACCCCTAGGTGGAACCTATACTTGGTACAAATTGAGCATGGGCCAACCCAATAGAGATACTTCATGCCTCTGTGATTTTATACAATAAAAAACCTCCGATGGTAAAGCTTTGAGGGCCTTGTCCTTTATCTCATCACAAGAAAAGAGGCCCCCATAGCAAAAATGCTGCAAAACAAACCATTCCCAATGGTGCGTCTTGCTGCCTAGATCTTCTATAGATAGAATCTTTACGTGGAATAGACAGCTTTTATAGCTGATAGCATCTTTTCGTTTTAAAATGTTGTTACACGTGCGCCAACTTACCCTGTATTTAAATCCATTCTGCAGTTTGACTTGGGTAGACTCGTAGTCGCCCACACCGGCTATCGTAATGGCGTACCTAAGTTTGGATTTAACTTAATCACTCAGTTTGACGACGATAAAAAGCCTTTTATATATAAACGCATCACACCACATCATTATAATAGAGAAGGAACTCAAAAACTTGTAATGTGAATCAATGACATCATTATTATCCGCTGGAAAACCTTGTTTGTTTTTTTGTATTAAGAGGTACATAGCTATTTTATAGTAATATTGTGAACTCAGTTTTTGTCAAAAGTTTTCCTTTGTCAAGTGGAAGTAAGTCAGTTACTCAACAGGACATCTAATCATCTGATCAACCTCCCACATCAGACTGTAGATGTAGATAAGGTAATGTAATGTACCTAAAACTTGAGAATTTGCAATATTAAATTCGTATATCAAAGCAGTGTTTCAAGAGAATACGTTTAACAAATTTGAATATAGCGAACATTTGCAGTTTCTAAATTCAATGTTAAAATACAACCAGCTGCCTTGGATCGGATAACATAAAAGCTCATTCAAATTGAATAAGAGAATTAACATACAAAAGGTTATAACCATTTTTATGGTTATATCGAACTCCCGGGCGTGCTTGAACCTACAATTATACAAGGACGGATCCGGGAGGGAACGAGATAGACAGTGGCTCCTAAACCCCCTATGTTTGATGGACCCTTAAACTCCAATGATAAAAGAGTAGAAAAATGGTTTGATGCGAATGGGTGCTGTTATATTACTTAGACTATACTATTACTATACTGTCCTCCACCTTTTTTTGAAATCCTGTATCTCAGGGTGCCCACACCTTTTTAGAAATCAAAATATGACCAAAATAAGACCTTTACAATCCCTTGTTTGGTATCAATATAAGACCTTTTCAAGGGATTTCTAAGAACTTTTCTAAGGACCTTTTTAAACATTTACACATACTAACAAAAATAAGTTAAGATAGTAATGAGAGGATGAAAAATTATGTCTTGTCATAAATTCAGACTGAGTTAAAATAAGACCTTTCTAAGACCTTTGGACCCATAATAGGACATCCCAATAGCCTTATGAATGGCAAATCCAAATTAAGACCGTTTAAGACCTTATAAGACCTGCGTTGGCACCCTGGTATCTGCCCGTTACATCGATAGGAGAATTTACCATTTGTGGACGTTGGCGTTGGCCCTGTTGAGCTGGAGCGCGCGGACGGCCTGCTCGTGGGCCTTGTATATAGCCCCCTTCTTGGCCTCGTCCCCCTCCTCCGCCCCCGCTATGGCCGCGTGCATATACGTGGCCTTTGAGTACCGCCACATGAACTCGTCATCGCGACTCAACTGTAAGTGTGAAACACCAGATTAACATACATAAACACTCATATAAACACATATTCATTATATTGGTGAAACGTGGCTCGAGAGCTAAGAGGTTTGATGCTACCGCGTGGAAGCAAAAAAAAAAAAAAAAGAATATATATATACTTTTTTTTCTTCAAATTATCTATGGTTATACTGGTTACATTCGAGGTAAGCATGAACTCCGGTCTCCCTAGTAATCCAGGTCTTACATCATCAGTAATATTTTCAAGCAATTACAATTCAATATTTGTTTTTACTATCAAGTAATTTAATTTAGGGTTCAGATCTCAAAGTCCCGGTCTATGTTTTCCCTCACTGTCAAGTGCTGGTAAGATAGTTGCCATTCTTACTAACATAAAATATTTAAGAAAACCGACATCTTAAGTGTAATAAAATTTCATATCTAGGTGATATCATGTAGAAAGAAACAGTAAAACATGCTTTCCAAAAGAAAGTAAATGCACTAAAGCCCCCTTTTGTAAATGGAGTCTAGGCTGAAATGTAAACTATGAAATAAATAGGGTATGTTACAACTTTTTTGAGAGTTAGGCTGAAATGTGAGATGTGAAATAAGTACGATGTATTACACCTTTATGGAGCGCACTTTGTTTAGTTCTAGGCAGACTTTTATTGGTGAAAGAATTCATATTTACATAACAATGGTTATAACCTTTTGTTTTAAATGGATATGAATTTAAGTGTAAACTAAGGAACATATCAATAGAAAAAACACTTCAGAAGGCGACATGAAAATGATGAGGTGTCAAGTAAAGACGACTGGGACCTTTTTATACCAGAACATGATCATAATGCTTGAGTTAGTGTACAAGCATTGCATTTTTAAGTTTTCTTTAAGAAAAAATGCTTTTTTCTAAACTCTACCCAAATGATGATGCACAGAAATATCTCTAAACACGGTTTAAGATGGCGTACATCTGAAGGTTTGCCACAGAAAAGAATTACTTTCAGCACTGTGAATTTAACTTTAAAATCTTAATCTTTTGTTGGTAATTAATCCGGAGTATAAACATCTACAAGTACCTCTAGGCATCCAGGAGTCTGGACATTTGTCCATTTTATCAAATCAAGCATTTGTACATACCATTAAAAGTCCTACCTGCTGTTCCCGATCAGAGAGCAAGTTGTACGCCTGAGTCTTGTCGCTGTCCGACCCTTCGAGCAGCTCGTCCACCTTTTTGTACAGCTCCTTCGCCTCTTCGGTCGACCCGCCCGCAAAGGCCTCTCCATTCGAAAGGGCGGCCGACTCGGATAAGGGCGAGGAGAAAATGTCCGACTGGACCTCCGCTCTGCAATTACACATGAGCATGACATACTTGTAGAGGGATTTGCCTAAGCCTGTAAACATTGTGACTGACTTCTTATAGTGTCTGTGTCCAGTTAGTTCTGTGTAGGCGGAATGTTAGCTGCTATGTGACACCTATATTCTCAGTTGGCAGTTCCTACGCGGAATGAACCTTAACTTATTTGACATAGCCATATGGAGGGTCAACTAATACAAATCCAGAATGCTACCCGCCGGTAATCAGTGAGTGTCCACGGTCGCCATGGTAACCTTTTACAGATATCGTATGAGATGGCCTTAGCTGAGTCTCTTTGTGGTCGACCGTTTACGGAAGATAAGATATGTCTTAATTTGGATAATTGCATTATTGCACAAATATTCATTTAGTAGCATTATATTATATCATTCACACCCTGTGAGACAAAAGGAAATACTATCATCTATCATGTGTTACAAACAAATCTCTGTACTTCCTAAGTCCCTATCTTAGACTGCAATACATAATTATCTGTTTTTGTTTCTCTCAATATTCTTTTTCCTTTAAAATCTGTTTGAATAAACGTTTTTCTAGCCGAAATGAAAAACTCATTCCACGTACTCGGAAAATCACTAGCTCATTGTATATTTTCAAAGGAAAACGCCTGTGGTAACAGCAACTTCCTCTATGCATGATATAAATCTAGAAAATCACCTGATATCATCGGATATAGTTCCATATAGTTATATAGTCGGGGCAATAATTATTTTCTTTAATGGCAAAAAAACAACAAAAAAGAGCTAAAACATCGACACATGGCTGGGGCGCTTCTTTAATCCCCACCTGGGGAGACCTCAGGTGAGATGGAGGCTAATCCCCGTGACGTCAGACGCACCTAGTGACGTCAGAACCCCTGCCGGCACGCTGATTGGTTAGAGTGCATGCCGGGATATCGGCTTAGGGACAGAGGGGCTCAGGGGGGAGGTGGGTTAATCCACTGACTTCCTTGGAGCATGGACTTTTACTCTCTGTCCAGGCAAAAGCTGAGTTAGTTTCCATTTTATAAGAATCTCTCTTCGTAATCTTTTAGCAGGACATGATATATAACAAAAACATTTTTCGGATCAGCAGTTTCATTGCTTGGTTTACCTAACCAATGTAAATCAATGTACTATTGATAAGTCTAAATTATCTGGGGTGAAAAAACAGTTTTCATTTTCCGATTTTTGAGTTAGAATTCACATGAAATTATATTGGAAAATTTCTTCAAAATCCATTTTTTCAGTGTTAACAAATACAAAAATAATTGAAAAGTTTCCAAAATGGCCACTCAACGAAGCCTTTATGAGAAGGAGTGCTGACATCTCATGCTTGTAAATATTCGCAGAGGATTGTATTTGAAATATCGAAGAGCTTTCATCCAGCATGTCAGACAAAAGACTTACACATTGCTATCTTATACCAGATAATCTGCATCTTGGTATCCTTCATATGGGACTTATATTCATGTACATGCTTGTTTTTTTCTGAGATAATTATCTACTAATCGACATCCATCGAAAACCGATTTTGGAAATGGTCTGTCATGTTATAGCACATGTGCTCTGACACATAGTCTCACATTATAGGCCCTACCATACTGGATGATAACTTTTCCGTATGTTAGTTAACAAAGTACCAATACTGGTTTCATAGATTAATCATAGACTAGATCGAGGTGATCGATGGATAGCATTGACGATCGGTTTGAGAAACAGAAAAGCTCCGGTTATTCAATTTTATAAAAAGAACTTGATTTTAGATATAGATTTAGCTTTTACTAAAGATTTTTCTTTAGTGTTATAGATACAACTAGTTAAAGTGCCAAGACATCGCCAAGACATCGCCATGACATCGCCATGACATCCCTTCACCCCTTTACCCTCTTCAACCCTTCACCCCCTTACCTCCATATCTGCCATGGATTAAGGGTCTGAGCTCAATTGTGTTAGGAGATGGTAATTTGTATTGGTCATATGCAAATTTATTCAATATGGCTACCCCCAGTGGGGAAAAGGGATATCCCAAATCTATTCATAGAATTTTCACAATGACATCATTCATCCACTCGCCTAGCACAATCAGACTTTTTGAAAGGGAACTCCCGCCATAGAAATCCTATGTTAAACCTACACTCTCCAGCAGATTCTTAGTTTAGACCAACAATAAAAAAAACGACTTAACTGGGTCCTGCGACACACCACTAAAGCTATGTTTAAAAGATGGAAAGTTCTCAGCCTTTTTCGATAACTGATTACTCTGATTTATGGGAGGATCCACCGGATCGCAAAGCGATCCGGAGAATTAACAATCTTCCGTCACCATCAATAATATATCTAACAACATGACAAAATAGCAACAAATTAACTATATATTTTAGAAGGAATCAAATAGCAATCAAGCCTTTTTAAGCGAAAAGTTGACCTAACTAGGATTGCATAGTTTCTGTTCGGCTCTGCAATACACAATCGAGGTCAATAATTATGACTATAACAGAAGTGTTAGTCGTTTAAATGCATAACCGTACTTTGAAGAACATGATGTTGGTATGAGCATGTGATTTATTTGTGATGGTAAGATAGTAAAGATATCAAAATGGCTGCAAACTCTACGGCAGTCTTCTTGAAACAATTAATTTTGAGTCTTGTCTGGCTCTAAGTATATGCATCCACGTCTTAAATTTCGTAAGATGGGTGCAGTGTATTTTACAGATCAAATTGGGAAGTGGTCATGTGGGCAGACAGAGCAATCCAATACTCAGTCACCAGTGGTAGACTTAAGTTTAAAAATCCAGGAGCCAGTCAGGTCCCTAGCTTTTCAAATCTAGGGGCCCTCACCTAAATCTAGGGCCCTCACATATACTAGTCTGTTATTCATGATTTTCTAGGGGCCAGTCGGGCCCCTAGCCCAGAAAATCTAGGGGCCCAACCTGCTTTTTAAAGGCCTCGGACCTCGGGCCCCTGTTTATGTCCACCCAGTATTTATTCACTCCCTTGTTCAGGTTTCAGATTGTTTTGTTATCTGAACTTAATCTAACACATAACAGATTCTGAGGACCTGTCAGGTTCTTCACATGGTTTAGTTGGTGTGTAATTCCAGTCTGACTACTATTTTACTGTTGTTCTCCTGTAGTTTCCTTACGTTTTTACTGCAATTTCAGTTTTTCTAAAAATCTGAAATCAGACAAAAATCTGAAAACTGACATCCCTGCACCTTGCCCCTAGATGATTTAATCCTAAGAGAAGATAGAGACTGCACCCATATGCTTCTGGTTCTACTAAGGCATGCGTTCTTTTATATGTCCCATAAAGGTGTCCCATACCAGGGTTCTTCCTAGAAAAAAATTGAGTATCAAAAGCCCCATTTACCTTATCCATAGGGGGGCAATTTTTGAAAACTGTGAGTTAGTTTTACTGTATATTGTTAAAACTCCTGTAATGTTATGCGGGAATGATCGTTTCCTAGTCAACCGAGTGCAACAAATAAACTACAGCTGCAGGAAGATCCCTGGATATAACACCTATTGGATCTATGACTTTCATAACCTTGACTTTGACTGTCTCTGTCTCTGTGCTGTCTCATTCCTACCAATATATTGATATCATTATAGTATTATACTGTATAACCATGCTACTGACCTTAAAAATTGCTAGTTTTGTTGGTGTTTTTTTCAAGAGAATTGCCAGTTTGATTCTTCAGTACCTAACCCGGTGGGCTAGTGTTCTCTATTTGGGAACAAGACTTTTCCCATTACTCAAATACTCAGTCACTACCCTTTTGTTGGGACCTGGATACCTTACCTAGTTCCATACAATTTAAAGAAAATGTTCTTTTTGTAGGCATCTTGGTTTCGGCAAGGAGATCCTGCGATATAGGACTGTAATATCTTTTCATTTTTATTCAGAGATGTTGTTTCTTTGGAGATCCTTCTCACCATTAAGACGAAATCCTGCCACTGTTCAGTTACTACTTCCCTAAAATAACTCCCTATGATTGTTTGTGACATTTTATATGTATTAGTCCGAGACCAGCCCTGACCTACGTGATATTAGGTCAGGGTGAATTCCTATTCAATCCCATGGCCCCCCCAACTCCACCATTTTGATTGAGTAGACTTTTCTCAGCATATATACTCCATGTCTTGTTATGAAATTCAACACATACCTTCTTAGTAATCCCTCAAATCTAAATCTGATATGATTTGACGGGTATTCCCTTTTAAATATCAAGGATTCAAGAGCTCGTTTAGCCTCATTGTCATGAATAACATTAACCTGTCTACCATGACAGTCTGCTGGTCCCCATCCTGAGCATAGGCACAAGCTGGGTACCAACTAACCTAAGTTTGAAAAGCAACCGGCAGGGGCTGAACAAAAGTGCTCAATCTCATTCATTCTCAAAGGCAGTGTATGGGGATTCCTTGCTAAGGTCACTTAGCAACCCTAAGGGGGACATTTTGCCCATATCTGATTGATCAGTCCTTAACTTTTAACTGATCCACCCCCCTGTGCCCTAGATACAGTCAAGCATGAGCAACCATGAATGACTCACTAAGGACTTCCCTGACCCAGATAGGGCTATGACGTGCACCTGTCTTTGAGAATGATGTCAGGAAAATTATCTCTAATTATATAAAACAAGAGGATACAATCTTGGAGAACTACTTTCACAATTTTGGGGTAAGACATAGAGTGTTAGTAGGCCAGTTCGATTGGGTGCGCCGGCGCACACCGCTATCCCACAATGCATTGCAATTTGGTACATAAGGTAATTATTATGGGATGGCGGCGTGCGCCGGCGCAGGCCAAAGAAACTCACGGAGTGTATTTTCAAGCAGGTTGAAATGGGGTCTATGGAGAATAACCACAACCCAAGGCTTGACAAATCAAGTGTCCAGACTCCTGTGTGCCATGAAAAACGCCCCCCCCCCCCACCCCCGTGAAAATGTGTCCCCCCTCCACTGACCATGCGGTGGGAGAACCCTTTCTTATAGGTGGTCCAAAGTCATAAGGAGGACACCTTTTCATTGCCTCACCACCCATGAAAAAGTGCCCGGGGGAGAGTTTCTCATGGGGGGACAGTTTTTAAAAGGAACACCGGGACAACCAGAAAAAGGTCCTGGGCAACCAGCTTCAAGGGGCTAGTTGCCCGGTGGACAACCACTACAACCATATTAACCCTTTGCCTCTCTCCAGTGCAAATTTCGGTCATATGTGACCGAAATTTGAAAATTTGAATAATTTTGTTGATTTTTAAGGAATTTGAATATTTTTTTCAGTGCTTATTAAAGCTAGAATCCTGCCTTACACAAACAGGGACTTTTATTGATTATAAAACGACAATTAATATAGATTTTATGACTTTGAAGGGACAATTGTAGCAATTTTGTTTAAAAGCAGGAAAATATGACTAAATTTCCATTAATTATTGGGCATTATATCATGAAAAATGTTAGATTTTCAAATTTCTAATTATAATCATGGAGATAATGACGACATATTCTGACATTAAAAGGTTAATATGTGGTCAAGAACCAATATGATTGTGAAAAATTATGAATTCTGATAATCTAGAGGAAATTGAAAAAAGCAATCTACTTTACTGAATTGTGTAAAATAAGCAAAATTCCTATAGTAGACGTGCTTTCAGTATCTAATGAATGAGATTTCTTTATAAAAGGTAGTTTCTTAGAGAAAAATGCATACCAACTTACGAAATTGATTATACAAACTCTTAAAACATACTTGGACACAGTTATTTGTTATATGATATTTAAGTATTGTTTAATTATATAGAATGTTACCATGGAAACGTACTTTAGGAAATTGATTGAGGAAATTTGTCTCATTTTGGTGAATTTATAGAAAAACACTCCAATATTCCCCTGATTAGACTTATCTGATCTCTTTGACATATATTTTCACAATACACACTATCCAAATCCGTTTTCCATAGCCTGCATTATATCAACAGTAACTTTTTCTCTAAAATTAATATTTAACCCCTTTTTTCTTGAATTTGTCAAAAAATGTTAAAATTTTACTGAAAAAGAAAATTGAAACTAGGTCACATGACCTAGGTCACGTGACACATGATGTAAAAAAAAAGAAATCCATTTTCATAATGTAAATCCTGAGAAAATGGGCTTTCAATTGATATATAATTTGTCTATGTTTTAAGGAAATTTGATACCTAAAAAGCTATTCCAAATTATCCTCATCATGTTTTAGCTCTGAAATGGGCAAAATTGCGGGGAGGCAAAGGGTTAAACCACTCATTCTAAATAGAGGCTTTGTATTTTGTCGTATTCTAGACACCTATAACTTCATATCTGGCTAATAAAATAATCCTTGGCAATCATACTTTAATTCCGGGCAACCAAGTAAAATCTGATGTTGCCCGACGGTCAACCACGTTTTGAAATGACTTGTCAAGCCCTGACAACCTCTAGGTGTAGCGAGCTCAGAGCCGTTCTCGGACTAATCTGCATTTGCTCTTTTCAATTGAAATTTTTTGCAACATGACGTCATGCATCCCATGGGACATGCCCCCCCTCCCCCTGGAGGCTGGAACCCCCTCCCCTAACTTTACAATACATGACGTCATTTATGGACATCCCCTAAATTGTCATCTGTGTCAGTGTGTGTTCAAGTTTAAAATACTGTTAGATTTTTCTATTTGTAGAAATATAGAATTTAGAAATGCCTTATGAGTGTCAGTTTGAAGTTTGAGTTGCAGTCTCTATCAGTAACTTGAGTAAGAAACTTGATAATGATATCATAAACTGGATGATACCACCTTGATGATTCCAACTTGATATAGTCTTGATTACTGTTATATTTATAGACCAATATTGAATAAACTTGATATCGTAATAATGGGGCCATCAATAAATGACTTCATGCAATTTTCGACCTTTTTTGGTCCCCCCCTCCCCACTTGTCATGTTTCGTCATGCGGCCCTTGACCCCCCCCCCCCCCCCTCTCTAGAAATGACGTCATATCAAGCAGACCCCCTGCTCCTCAAATCAGAGAAATAGTATAAACAAGAATGATTTTTCTTTGCCTAGAAACATGACCGTCCCATAGAAAGATTTTTGATTTTAACTGAAAATAAAAAATTAGGCCTAGCCTTCAATATCCCAATGTAACCTAAAATTGTCTCTGAAATTCTTGAAATTAAAATTGTTCCCAACATGATGTCATGCGACACATGACCCCCCCCCCCCCCCCCCCCCCTTGTCATGTTTGGTCATGGAGACATGAAACCCCTCCCTCCGACTCCCTCCCCCCTAACTGCATAACGTCATTTAACTTTAAGGACAGCCCCATTTATGTTAGATACTTACTCTTCCACTGCTTCTTCATACACATCATCGTCGTCATCTCCGCTGCTGGCATGGATGGAATAATACCCCGAAAGGCGTTTCTTCTTGTTGGACCCACTGGCTTCTATTGCATTCTTCAAGGCGGCGATTTCTTGACACAGAGCTTCAATCTTTGCAGCCAAAACACGCAGCTGCCGGCTCGTGTCAGTTGCTATTCTTTGGTAAATTATCACCGCCCCTGCCCCTATTACTGCCCCTGTGGTGACTGCCAAAACAACAGGGGCGTGGTTTCTTATAAACTGAGCCATAATTTCAAAGTCCGTTCAAATTTGACATGTAAACACGAACCTCATCCCCAAGAGATGGATGATACCCAGCTGACTTCTATCGATTGCAATCACGATTTCGGGTACAAGCGAGAAGACTTCCGCCGTATTTCAGGAACGTTCAAAACACGTCGTTTACAACGTTTTCAGCAACTTAAAGGCTTTCTAGATGGCTCTGCGTCTTACCCAGTTGATGACTGGATCCAAATATCATGTTATTCTCTTCCAAACTTGATTAACTTCCGAAATATTAGCTATTGTTGATGTCACAGGAGTCAAAAGTTTCCTCAAGATGTCGCCACATAAAGTAGTTTACAGTTCTACCGCCAGGTGTCCGTGATTCTGCTTACGGCATCAATAATAAGAAATATCCAATTAATGCTTAAATAAGAGTATTTTGAAAGATAAATTTTTTATTTTACCAAATTTCTGAAATATTTTGTTCAGATGAGGGATTAGAACTAGCGAACTGTTACTATTCAAGTCAATTTCCCGTCTTTATTTTCAGTGATGTACGGGATGTGCGCAGAAAGTTTGCGCACAAACGTGCTCTACACAGTCCAAGCAGACAACTTGGAGCTCAAATCCCTCGACATTTTAGGTTATTATTACCACCTGGCCAGTATTCACGATGCCTTACGTACTAGTTAGTACACAGACACGATTGGTGAGTACAAACTCTTCGACTGAATAAATTAGCATAGATAGAAAGGGCCCATTCGCTTGATTGAATTGGTGTGAACACCGCCAGCTGTTCGTTTCTTCAACCAGCGGTAGCGGCGTCAACAGCTGTTCACTGATTCACTCCCTCTGTCAGGTGTGACAGGGCTCAACTTAAGCATTGCCCGCCTGCCCGGGGCAGGTAGAACTTGAGGTGGGGCAGGTAAATTTTGACATTCACCTGCCCGTGAAAGTCAAAACCCTTAATGTTGAGGCCTGTGTGAGGTAACCCTTTTACCCCTTTACCCTCCCAGGCACCAGTTAAAAGGGTCAGAGAGCATTCCAAGGAGACCTTAGACTAGAGGGTACATTCCCACAGCAGGTGCACTTCAGTGCCAATACCTAGCTGTGTAAGCCTCAGTTTTAAGAACTGGGCTATGACTAGTATGAGTCACCCCATAGTAAAAACTACCAAATGCCACTTCTGGCCACTTCAAGTGTCTAAAACTCAAAAATAAAGAAAGGTCTGGGCCAATGCTCATGCCTAACTAAACCTCATATATGTTGACTTTTATCCTACCTGTTGCTTAGAAGTGTGACTTGTTCTTAAATATCCAATAAAGAAGTTAAAAGTGAAGCCAATGCTTGAATTCTGACCACTGGCCATCTTGTCTACTGGGCAAGGTAAAGGTTATTTGTCACCTACAGGGCCCTCAGAGAATATGTAATCCTAGAGAGGGTACACTATAATGTAACAATGTGTTACAACATAATTTAACGTATGACTGTCATTAAATATAAAAGATAATAGTTTTTAACTCTCAAGTAAATCATAACATTAGTCTATGCATTTAAATGTAAATGTAGAGTAGATCTATGGTGGGTATTGGCATTGAAGTGCACCGGCTGTGGGAGTGTACCCTCTTTTGGAATATATACTCTCTGACCCCTTTTAGCTGGTGTCTGGGAGGGTAAAAGGGTTACCTCACACCCTCTCACCTGACAAGTGGAACCAGGTCAGTAATGAGGTCAAGCCAACTGCAGCAGGAAATACCTCACTGAGCGCGCTCAGACTTTGTCAATGGCTGCCAAAGGACTTGTAGGAGGCTGTTTGGCAAATGTGCATTTAAAACTTTGTTCATAACATAATTGTGGGGCATTACTACGCGCAAAGGATAAACTACTATGCATTTAGGGATTTGTAAGTGCATGTATACAGTCATAAAGTAGGGCTAGACCCCCTCTATTTTGTGTATGCAATGATTTGAGACTTTACTGGTAGGAGTGATTTAGAACTCTATACACAGTCTGCAGTGTTTGTGAAAAGTCCTAAAATGCCGGACATGTCCGACGTTTTACCCAGCATGTCCGACGTTTGTGCCTAAAACGTCAGACATTTTGTCCAGTACAATTTCAGGAGATTTCATTTAGATTCTTTACTCAGGTCTTATTTTTTATCTTATCCTTATCCAAAAACAGCATAACAGTAGGTCACCATCATGAATGATGTCTGACAGTGTAGCTAAATGTCCGACAGGAAGCTGAAAAACGTCGGACATGATGTCCGACGTTTCAAAATGATTTTCACATAGACTGAGTCTGTTAAGCTGTGCTAGAGTTTTAGAGCTATGCCAATACCCAGCATAGATCTATATACACAGGGACGGATCCAGATATTAGAAGAAAAAAGAGAGAGAAAAAGAGGGGGGGGGGGGGCGCCCTTATGTGTAAATTTGAGGAACTCCCTCTGCGAGCTAGAATTTTACATTTAAAAAAAACTAAATTCGGCCAAAATTAGGGGAGACGTGGGTCTTAGCTCAGGCGCCCCTCTCTAAATCCGTCCCTGATAGGTCTACAGTTAGATCTAAATGCATAGATTAATGTTAGATTTACTTGAGAGTTAAAATCTTTTACCTTATAAATTTAATGTTAGACATCATTAGGCAGGGCAATATTTGCGTTATCTGCCCTTTTCTCTTATTATATTGGTCATAGTGTCATTTCATATCTATCAAGTGAAAAGTGATTTTCCTTTTTAAATAACACAGTTAAAGTTACAGTCCAATAAAGTCAGTAGATGTAGTCAGAGAATTAAAAAACATCATACAAAACAGTGAACAGAATGCTGCGACCAGGGCAAAACGCCTGTTGTCTATCCTTACTGCTAATACCCATATGCTTGTTGACATGCATTTTTGATAATAGATGTGTCACCCTGTAGGGTTAAAAAACATATCATATACACCGAAAATTTGAATTACACAAAAAAAGAAGAAAAAAAACAGAAAAAAAACCCTACATGCTTGAAATTGCAACAATTCGTGAATTTCATACCAAATATTGATGTCACATCTCTCCTGTTTTCTCCCCTGATCCATAGGAGGTGGGTCCGTGCACAGTGGGAGACGAACAGAGTGATCCGGAACTGATGCGTTACCTCGATGCCAAACTTATCAAACAACTAGGCAATAATTTGTAAGTAAATGGATAATGGTGCATGTTATGTATCACAAACTCATTCTAGTGGCACATGTTTAAAAATATAAAAGTTGAATAAACGAAGAAAGGTGTTTGAGAGTTCCATCATCACGTGACAATTTTTGCTGCGGTGGCGGCTTGAATTATATCAGATTAAGAGCAACGCCAACGAAGCCTTACTGTCGGAGGTTTTTCATTGTGTTTAGTCAGTGAGCCGTGAAATCTATGGGGGGGTTTATGAATAGAAACTAAATGGTCCGTGAAATGGGCGCTTGAAGTAGCAGGGGTTATTAGTAGCAGTTAGTGGTCGGGTCAGGGTGGAGACTGGTGGGGGGGGGGGGGCAGTGTTCCCATTGGTCCCACTGACCTGTCAATCAGCCCCTTTGGCGACGCCCCTCCCCCCCTCACCGGCCGCCCGGGCGGGCGGCGGTCAGGGGGCAGGGGGGGGAGGGGTATATACACCTGGCTGGTTCCAGTTAGGACCTTTTGCACCGCTATTTGGCCGCACAATAAATAAACCCTTTGACCATGGGGACAAAATGACCCATTAGACCTTGTTGTAATGGTCGAGATTACACCATTATCTAATCTAAAACTGCCCCCAACCCACAGGAGGAACCCCAGAACTTCCCCCATTGCCCTGCCCTGCGTCGCGTCATTTTCGCCATTTGACAAGTGACTGTCGGGATGTTCGCATCTCCTAATAACAATATTATCCCCTTTTCCAACAACCGAGGCCCTAGACCCTAAAATTTGATGCGGCGACATGGACATTTCTTAAAATCGACATGCCACATGATGCTTAGTGCCATGAGGACAAAAATAAATGGCACAACATAACTTGTTTCTTAAATTCGGGGTGTAGGGTAAAGTGAAAATGGGATGAAAGGAAGTGGGGGGGGGGGGGGGGGGAGGGGGGGGGGTGTAGGGGCGTTTAAGGTAGGGTGAGGGTGAGTGGAGGGGAGTAGAGGGAGGCTAACACGAGCTAATTAGTGCTAACCAGTGCTAACAAGAGGCTAATGTGATAACAAGAGGCTAACGTGATAACAACATGTTAATAAGAGTCTAGCAAGTGTTAACAAGTGCTAAAAAGAGGCTAACAAGATGCGAACAAGTGCTAATAAGGTGCTAACCAGATGCAAACAAGAAGCTAACAAGTGCTAAAAAGAGGCTAATAAGAGGCCAACAAATGTTAATAAGAGCCAACAAGTGATAACAAGAGGCTAACAAGTGCTAACAAGAAGCTAAAAAGTGCTAACGAGTGCTAAAAAGAGACTAACAAGTGCTAACAAATGTTAATAAGAGACTAACAAATGATAACAAGTGCTTACAAGATGCTAACAAGTGCTTACAAGATGCTAACAAGATTCTAACAAGTGCTAACAAAAGGCTAATAAGAGCTAACAAGTGTTAACAAAAGCTAAAAAGAGGCTAACAAGTGTTAACAAATGCTAACAAGTGCTAACAAAAGACTAACAAGTGTTAACAAGATGTTAACAAGAGGCTAGCAAGTGCTAACCAGATTCTAACAAGATTCTAACAAGTGCTAACAAAAAGTGAACAAGTGCTAACAAGATCCTAACAAGTGCTTACAAGATGCTAGCAAGATTCTAACAAGTGCTAACAAAAGGCTAACAAGAGCTAACAAGTGTTAACAAAAGCTAAAAAGAGGCTAACAAGTGTTTACAAATGCTAACAAGAGGCTAACAAGTGCTAACAAAAGACTAACAAGTGTTAACAAGATGCTAACAAGAGCTAACAAGTGCTTACCAGATTCTAACAACGGCCAACAAGTGCTAACAAATGCTAACAAGAGGCTAACAAGTGCTAACAAGATGCTAACGAGGTTAATAAGTGCCAACAAAGGCTAACAAGATGCTAACAAGTGCTTACCAGATGCTAACAAGATTCTAACAAGTGCTCACAAAAGGCTAACAAGAGCTAACAAGTGTTAACAAATGCTAACAAGAGGCTAACAAGTGCTAACAAAAGACTAACAAGTGCTAACCAGATGCTAACCAGATTAAAACAACTGCCAACAAGTGCTAACAAATGCTAACAAGAGGCTAACAAAAGCTAACAAGTGCTAACAAGATGCTAACGAGGTTAATAAGTGCCAACAAAGGCTAACAAATGATAGCAAGTGATAAAAAGAGGCTAACAAGTATTAGCAAGAGCTAACAAGATGCTAATAAGTGCTTATAAGTGCTAACAAGATGTTAGCAAGATGCTAACAACTGCCAAGAACTGCTAACAAGTGCTAGCAAAAGGCTAACAAGTGCTAACAAAAGGCTAACAAGTGATAACAAGAAGCTAACAAGAGGATAACAACTGTTAACAAGTGCTAAAAAGAGGCTAACAAGTACTAACAAGATTCTAACAAGTGCTAACAAGATGCTAATGAGTGCTTACAAGATGCTTACAAGTGCTATCAAGATTCTAACAAGTGCCAACAAAAGGCTAATAAGTGCTAACAAGTGCTAACAAGATGCTAACAAGTGCTAACAAAGGCTAACAAGTGCTTACAAAAGGCTAACAGGTGTTAAAAAAGTGATGACAAGTGATAACAAGAGCTAACAAGTGGTAACAAAAGGTTAAAAGAGGCTGACAAGTATTAACAAATGCTAACAAGAGGCTAACAAGTGTTAACAAGTGTGAAAAGGACTTACAAATGCTAACAAGTGCTAACAAAAAGCTAACAAGTACTAACAGTAGGCTAACAAGATGCTAACCAGATGCTAACAACTGCCAACAAGTACTAACAAATGTTAACAAAAGGCTAACAAGTGCTAACAAGATGCTAACAAGTGTTAACAAAAGCTAAAAAGAGGCTAACAAGTGTTAACAAATGCTAACAAGAGGCTAACAAGTGCTAACAAAAGACTAACAAGTGTTAACAAGATGTTAACAAGAGGCTAGCAAGTGCTAACCAGATTCTAACAAGATTCTAACAAGTGCTGACAAAAAGTGAACAAGTGCTAACAAGATCCTAACAAGTGCTTACAAGATGCTAACAAGATTCTAACAAGTGCTAACAAAAGGCTAACAAGAGCTAGCAAGTGTTAACAAAAGCTAAAAAGAGGCTAACAAGTGTTTACAAATGCTAACAAGAGGCTAACAAGTGCTAACAAAAGACTAACAAGTGTTAACAAGATGCTAACAAGAGCTAACAAGTGCTAACCAGATTCTAACAATGGCCAACAAGTGCTAACAAATGCTAACAAGAGGCTAACAAGTGCTAACAAGATGCTAACGAGGTTAATAAGTGCCAACAAAGGCTAACAAGATGCTAACAAGTGCTTACAAGATGCTAACAAGATTCTAACAAGTGCTAACAAAAGGCTAACAAGAGCTAACAAGTGTTAACAAATGTTAACAAGAGGCTAACAAGTGCTAACAAAAGACTAACAAGTGCTAACCAGATGCTAACCAGATTAAAACAACTGCCAACAAGTGCTAACAAATGCTAACAAGAGGCTAACAAAAGCTAACAAGTGCTAACAAGATGCTAACGAGGTTAATAAGTGCCAACAAAGGCTAACAAATGATAGCAAGTGATAAAAAGAGGCTAACAAGTATTAGCAAGAGCTAACAAGATGCTAATAAGTGCTTATAAGTGCTAACAAGATGTTAGCAAGATGCTAACAACTGCCAAGAACTGCTAACAAGTGCTAGCAAAAGGCTAACAAGTGCTAACAAAAGGCTAACAAGTGATAACAAGAAGCTAACAAGAGGATAACAACTGTTAACAAGTGCTAAAAAGAGGCTAACAAGTACTAACAAGATTCTAACAAGTGCTAACAAGATGCTAATGAGTGCTTACAAGATGCTAACAAGTGCTAACAAGATTCTAACAAGTGCCAACAAAAGGCTAATAAGTGCTAACAAGTGCTAACAAGATGCTAACAAGTGCTAACAAAGGCTAACAAGTGCTTACAAAAGGCTAACAGGTGTTAAAAAAGTGATGACAAGTGATAACAAGAGCTAACAAGTGGTAACAAAAGGTTAAAAGAGGCTGACAAGTGTTAACAAATGCTAACAAGAGGCTAACAAGTGTTAACAAGTGTGAAAAGGACTTACAAATGCTAACAAGTGCTAACAAAAAGCTAACAAGTACTAACAGTAGGCTAACAAGATGCTAACCAAATGCTAACAACTGCCAACAAGTACTAACAAATGTTAACAAAAGGCTAACAAGTGCTAACAAGATGCTAACAAGTGCTAACAAAAGGCTAGCAAGTAGTAACACAAGGCTAACAAGTGATAGCAAGTGCTAACAAGATGCTAACAAGTGATAAAAAGATGCAAACAAGTGATAGCAAGAGCTAGTAAGACTAAACTTCCTACATTTAATTACAATGGGCAAAATTCTAATTTTACCAAATGGTCAATCTCATCATTCATAACAATCGTTAAATTTGTTGAAGTTGTTGCCGGAGGCCACTCACCAACACAAACATCCCTGCCCTAGCACAGAATACTTGGCGATGACAAAAGTCCAAAGAAAGTTTTTCTTTTTCTTTTTTTGGTATTCACCCCAGATACTCCTCCTCGCGATGGATTATACACAGTATGATTACGGAGGATCTGAAGCGAGGGTGTAGTATGTTCATGGCTGATGGGTAAACTTAATTTAGTTGCCCGTAACTTTAGGAAAATGGGATATTGGATGGGAAATAATGAACAACAATCAATATAAATAATATAGCATTAAAGAAATTATTTTGCTACATTTCCAGTTCATAAAAAATTGTCCTCAATAAAATGATAAGGTATTCTTGCATTTAAAAGGTAGGCATATCAAATATTCCAAGAGTCCAAGTGCAACCCGTTTCTTGGTTTGGTGGTGGCGCCAGAGACAATTAAGCCAGACAGGTGGGGGTGCCTAGAGGGTCTAGTCCAATGGAGTTTCTGAAGCATGGTCATGCATGAGTACCCTCGATTGTGTGTGTATTTTGGGGGCGGGGGGGTAAGTGCCACCGCAGATACCGGACCCCAGGGAAGGGGTCCGGACAGTCGGGGACTTCTTGTTTAATATACGTTCGATTCTGTAAGCACAAATGAATCTTTCATAGTTGAAAAGCGTTGTCCGAAACACTGATTATAGAATTATGACACTGAATGCTAGATTATGTTTATAACAATTGAGTCCACAAAAAGGAAACATGCAGAAATAATAAAGTGCCAGTTGTTAAGAAGCGGATTTAAGCCCCCCTCCTTCCCTCCTCTCCCTCATTTTGACCTCTCGTACTTCCCACAACAGCTCTCTGCCTTTCAACTATGAAAAATTACTGACGACCTGAAAGCATTGCTGCTTATTCTTAATGGTGAAATTTAGAACGCCCTAGACATTGAGGTGTACATCCTGTTTATGTTATGATAACTGACGACCTAGGAATCTTTGTTTCAGCATGGAATGGCGGACCGAATCCTACCCGCGCGTGGTCCTGGAGAAGCTGGAGAAGAAGGGGTACCGCGTGGTATCCATGACAGGGGTGGGCCAGACCTGCATCTGGACCATGAACAAACCTCTCGACGACTCCAAGTCGTGATGCCCCGGTCTGCGCATACAGGAATAATGCCTTTGCCTGCCATTGCCTCCTGCAGTATTCTGTGACAGTTCTTTTTTCATTAGGGGCCTTCCATTAAGTACATACGCAGCAAGGGGGGTACAGGGGTCCGATTTTTTTATTTTTTTTGCGCACGTTCTTATACAAATCCTATGCGTTCTTTCGCCCAAGGGGGATGGGGGGTCTGAGGTTTTCTGGAAAGTTTGCGTACGCACTAAATGGAAGGCCCCCTTATCAATTCTTGAAGACGCGTGACGTCACGAAATTTCGCTTGTCCCCTGTCTTCGAGGATAGGCCTACCAAATCCAGCATCCTGGGTGTCCTGTCCACCCCTAAAGGCCAAGACACCCTGACAGGACCCTCTATAAACCATACCCTGACATTAAGGTTACGACAATGGGACCCCCCAATCAGGACACTCAGCCATTTTAAAATTCCGTGAGTCCTGAATCATTATTCATCTTCTTGGATAACCTTTATTTTCAATTCAATTTTACTAATTGTTTGGGCCAACATATAACACTTACTATAGGGCACAGCAAATTGACTTTTAGGGGTTACAGATGTATTCGTCTTTGCAATTGCTCACGTATGCAAGTCCCATGCGAAGCTAAGTAGATAAAATGGAAATAGCGATATTCATGAAGCTATTACAGTATTCACTTCCGATTTGGCTCATCATCTATCAGTATTTTACATTCAATAACGTTATAAAACATTGGTTTGCACTTCTCTGTTATGGTTGGCTTTCGTATACAAACGTAACGACTTAATTATCAAGCACATCGTTTGATATAGATCTATTATTATATTTCCACTAAACTCGTACAGGGTAAACATCAATGATGTAGCAGAACGCCGATACATGTATTCTTGTTTATACTACAGGCATCATACCGTTCCTTTATTTTAAAGGAATTTCCTTTAGATTCCTTTATTTTTGTGAAAATAGGCAAAATTCCTTTATTTTCCTTTATTTTCGTGAAAAATTCCTTTAAATTCCTTTATTTTTTTTCTAAAGTAAGAAAATATCACATTATCTCATAGAATGCATAGAATTCCATATTATTAGCAATAAAATTGCAAAATTTTCTAGCCGTCGATCGATCCAGGTTGACATGTCGATCGGCATGAGTCGACGCATTGAACGACATGGGTCAACACAGTGCTCCACAGAAATAATCAACAGGAAGGCAGTCCTGTTACAGTATTATTTGCCTTATTTCATGTTTAAACTCTCTGAAAGTTCTCTAAATATTCCTTTAAAATTCCTTTATTTTTCCTAGAAATCCCTGCAAATTCCTTTAAATTCCTATATTTTTACGAAAAATACTTCCTTTAAATTCCTTTATTTTTTTGGGAGGGCGGTATGATGCCTGATACTAGGGAATTTTAGCAACTTCAACGTATCTCAATACGTTAAACTGCCTTCTCACGCAGCGGACATTCTAACCAAACTTATGATTCCTGCTCACTATTATGTAGAAAATCTTTTGAAAAAATATAAATTTCATTGTTGACATACACCATTCCGGGGTAAAGAGGACAAGTGATATTGACCGTGAACCCCATAGATTCCTCGGCCTACTGACTTCGGCCTTATTGTGGTCATATTCTTGATAGTAATTATAAGAAGATGAAGTAACAGGCTTCTGAGATTATGTGATCTACTCCAGCCGAAGCATAGTGTTGCAATGTATCAAGTGAGATTATTTATCTATAACGACTTGACAAATAAAACGTATGTTCCTTCGTTGTTTAGGAATTCTTTTGCCAACTGAGCCGTGCATGTACAGATCTGAAAAAGATCTGAATCATTCTTTTAATATAATCAGGTATTGTCATGTTCACGAAGGTTTTAAAATCTTTGTAATAGATAAAGTTACTGGAATGTAGTATAGTTGTAAGGAATATTTGGGTGCTTGTACACTGCTGATTTTAAGTGTTCAATTCTATTACATCATTTTTTAGGTGTGCTAGGTAGACATGATTATGGTAAACGTTGGATGTGCATGAACTTTGTGGATTTTACGTTTGTTTAAATCGTAACGAGGTTTAGGGATTGTTATTGTGTATTATGTTTAAAAAGGACTCTTACTGGCATTTGCATCCCACATGAAGTGTGGATTAGAAAACACAGATTTCAGATGATAATTTATTAATGTCAGCAATGTATGCATTGAATGGCGATAAATAGGAAACTCGTGAACGTTAAGAGAAAAGTTCTGTGCGTTAGTTCTAGCACCATAGCCAAATCAGTGGATACAGTTCGGTAAAAAGCTGTTATAACACATTGTATAACATATCTCAATAGTAGGATAACAAAATTGATAAGTATTTGTGCAAATATTTGTGCGTTCTGTGTCGTTTTGACAAATATATCTTATTACGAATAGCATTCCTAAAACTGAACCAACTTTAATCATTCCTGTTATTTGGTTCCCATCTCAAGAACCATTCCATATTACCCTGACAATTTTTGATTGTTTTAGGTAAACCAGTATCAAAGTAATTGTTAAGTAACGTTACAGCCTTCTACTAAAATAAAACACCTATTACTGGTAGTAGCTGCAAATGCCTATTTGAGACGTTCCTATATAGGTTTATGGTAGAAATAGTATAGCTATGGTAAATGATTTATTGTAAAGTTGAGGTATACAGCATTATATTGCATAATTATATGGTTTTCATATATCCGGTTATTAATGGAATGTTCCGTGTTATACAATAACTGAATTTGTTGAATAAAATTGGAAAAAAAGTAATATCATTTGTTTTACTTGTTTTATCTATTACTTGGAAAAATTTTGTGACTTTGATACGTTCACGGAAGACTTGTTGTACCTATGTGTATTGGTTATCTTTTTTAACGGTTACATACCAGATTGTTGCATTTTTAACACTTTGAAACTTAAAAAACATAAAATGGTCTAATTGGTCTATTTGTAAGCTGTATGCTTAGATATATAGAGGACTATCTGATTGTTTAACTTTCAACTCACTTCAACTTTGAAAAAAGTCTAAGTCCTACTCATCCGATTTTCTACAGCGTTACTATTTTAACAGCGTCAAAAGTTGATATACCAAGCAGCCTAATGTGATATTATAATCCTGATGAAGGTCTTTGCCGACCGAAACATGTTGATTCACTTTTAATTATCATACAATAAAAACAACCTTAAGACCATCTACCGGAGTTGGGTTTGATACAGTTTATTTCAACTTTGTTTTATCTGTGTAATATGTAGAAAGACTTCGTAGAATGCTGGCAGTAGACCTAGGAGCTACTAATTGTTTTAAAGGTAGGCTGGCATCAGCATAACTGCTTCTCCTAGACTTTCATATACTCCACATAGTACTGCTGGCCTGCACAGTAAAATCTGTCTACAACAAGTAGGTTGGTGTGGTATCCAAACACGATACATAAATGGCACAAGTAAGAAGTAACTGACATGTTTAACTTTGAAATATATGGACATTGTGAATAGATTGAATTATTGTTGCTCATGCATGAGTGAATCTTTATTGTTCCTGCTCAGTCTTCTTGCCTAGTCTGCAGAAGTCTGGCTACCAAAATGGGAATGGCTCTTCTTGCCTAGTCTGCAGAAGTCTGGCTACCTTGCCTACTCTGCAGAAGTCTGGCTACCAAGATGGGAATGGCTCCTCCAGCCATCACTCCACCTCCAATAAGGAAGGGCCATACAATTGAGTCAGTGGCCTCCCATATAAATGCTGAAATGTAGGAAAGTTCAGTTTTTGAGAGATAGTCTTAAATTTAATAAGTAGCAGATTTAGGAGTTGGGAGGGGATATCATGCAATTTTTGACTAAATTTTTTAAAAAAAGTTAGCGTTCAACTCTTGTGGTACTTTATTCTAATCCACACCAGAAGACTGCCTGAACAGCGGATTAGAATATAAATATGGCTTTGTATGCAATAAGCATGTCAGAGACATTATTTCATGAGGTTTTTGTGGATATTATGTGGTCACCCAATGTTATCAAATAATAATAAGCTTGCATATTTATAACTTAATCTATTATCTTGTTGTGACTACTGTGGCTCATTGCACAATGAGTTTCGTAACAACGAAAGTAACAAAAACAGCGAAACCTTTCATTGTTACTTTTATCGTAACAACAATCGTTTTGACAATCAAAAAAACTTATTTAGAATGATCTTACTGAGCTTTAATCTTAACAGGAAATAATCTTATTTTACCCCTTTCAACATCAATTTACAGAACTTGATTTGATCCACTAGAAATAGAGATATTAGGGGTATCGTAACAACGATAACTGTTGCTGTTACGAGAACGATCTTAAAGATATCTTAAAGTTATCGTAACAGTAAAATATCATTGTGCATCGGGCCACAGGGATAAGGATTTAAAGGTTGACGAGCAAATCCCAACTATACAGAGACACTGCTGGTTGCACAAAGTGAGGTGGTACTTATCCCTCTCCAGACACTACATAGGTTGTTTACTCAGTTGATTATGGTTATCAACAAAGAGGAAAGTATGGTTGCAGTACAACGCCTTACTTTTCAAAGCCGTATTTCCCAATCAATGCGTTTGCAGTTTTCCCCAAGCTGATTATTTGGGACTATTTTGAAGTTGATTTTAATGGAAGCATTGTATTGTATTTACCTACTAGCTGCACAATTGCAATGTTGCCAAGACCAGAGATGGTTAATCCAATTCCAGTAATCCAATGAAACCTGTCTACTCCTACCAGGTCCCTTATGACTGTAAACATGCTGGAATTAAGTATTCCTGTAATGGGATAAAAATTGCTTGTAAGTTCATTTAACAATTATTGTAAAAACAATTGTATACAATATATGGAATAAAATATACCTTGTACATTAATTATAATCATGCAGGTTGAACAGTTCAAACACAGAGATAGACAAATACAGAGATAGTTCAATAAAATATGATACAAGCCTAGTAAGCTGATTATGGGAGGCCATATTATCACAAATGTTTAAATGCTCATCAGTCACTAAACAGTGTATATTGTCTAAATGGGCGGATCCAGAGGGCGGTGCGGGGGCGCGCGCCCCTCCCTTTTTTCTTGGAAAATTTTGAGTTTTTTTGATGTAAAATTTGGCCAAAAAGTCATTAAGGAAAATCTTTTCCAATAGCGCACCCCCCCTTTTCAAAATCCTTGATCTGCCAATGGTCTCCATTATAATCACCTCTCACCAAGAATGGGATTGTATTTGAGAAAAATGTCAAAGTATCAACATAAAGCCCGTATTCCACATACCGTAAGTGAGCACCGCCAATAATGACCATCCCCATGGAAACGTTCTTTATCGGTGCTGTACACTTTCGGCACCATATCGGCCGCCGAAAGTACAATATCAGCAGCAAGTACATAATCGGCAGGGAAAATTTACCAACAGGTTGCAATGCCGCTGATTATATATCGGCAGTGCCGAAAGTATTGCAGCTGCAAATTGGCAACGCACTTTCGTTATGTGGAATATGGCCTTTAGTTATATATACTTTTTGTAATCCTAGATAGAGATACTAATCATCACATGCTGATTGTTGACTGAGTGACCTTTTAAGTTATAAAATTATCAGGTTAGGGATGCAACTTAGCCTGATTGTATCTGGAAACGTAATTGTATCTGGGATTTGTATTATATAAAGGAATACCATTTCGGAGCAGCATATCTTTTACTCTTTTCACTCTCTTGGAAAACCATCATTATTTAGAACAAATAAATATTACAATTAGAGATACCACTTTTCATACTTTTATAGGATTTACTACTTTTTAGTGATATTGGATTGCACAATAGATTTAGCCTATATGTCGCTACCAGTAAAAAGTAGGAAAAGAGTTTTCTGCTTTTCCTACTTCTTTAATGAGTGGCATCTCTAACCAATAAAACTATAAAATATAAACCTCACCTCCTCCTAAACCTAGGCAAAACATCAAAACATTCATAGAAAGAGAACTGTTGGCAGCTAAAAAGCATATTGTAGAGGTCCCAAACAGTAGAAAAGACCCAGTCAGAAGCAGCAGTGGCATGAATTCCGTGCAGGACCCCAGGAAGGTGGCAAAAATCGCTCCAGTCACAGTACCTATACCAGTTACAGATACCACATGGGCAGCTGTCCCAGCAGTGCCACTGGTTATTCGTACCTTCACAGGGATGTACACATACGGAATGGAGTATGCCACATATGCACACAATAGGCCAAGTATACACATGACGCATATTGGATCAGTCAGTCTTGGTACTGCTATCGTAAACTGTAAGTGCTTTTCCACTTTCAAACAACACGAAGATACACTATTCTTGGTTTCCAATGTATCCTTTTCCATAGAAAGATTGCAACTATCCCAATCTTTGTTAGTGTTTTCTGCATTGAATTTAAGATTCCTGTTTCTGTTGGTGGATCGAGCAGACTTTGTTTCTTTGTTCTCAAAGTTGGTATTATGCTTCTTTCTTGGTGGTAGAAGTAGCATACTACAGGGAATTGTTTGCAGCATTAGCCCTGAAAGAATAAGCAGGGTACCTCTCCAGCCATATGTATTCATGGTCCACCTTGAGAATAGATATAAATAAAGTCAGCATTTCATTTTTTCTTAACTGATAAGAATAATGAGATGTTGTGATTAGTGTCTTAAAGAGAGCAGCTGTCCTAAAATTAGTGATTCTGTCCATGACAAAAAAAATTAGACCCAGCAACTTCATTCTGAGATAACTTTGCAATGATATCATTACGTTTCATGGCATATGGAATAACTAGTAATAAGATACTTGCAATGATGAGCATTGATGTTATTCTTTATGGAACCTTGTCTCATATAAGTGATATCTGTTGATGGTTTAATTACCAAGACTGTGAATCAGGCACCTAGTCGATATGGCTAGGTATTACCCTTATATGTATGAGACTACTATACTCATCATATTGTCTCACTTACCAAACAAAATTCAATATTTAATAATGCAATAAACATACCAGTATAAATGAAAGCTACATAAAGATAGACAGTAATAAAGAGTTCTTTTATAAACCCATTTTCATAGTTTTTATATTTTGCCCTTGTTTTGAGTTAGACTTATGGAATGTATTTATATAGTTACATGAGTTAAAACAGTTCTACACTTTCAGCACCACAGTACTTGTGATTGCCTTCAAATACTTGCTTAATGACCATCGGCATGACGAAGATCCCCACACCTTCACCCAGGTTGCCGAGTCCTGTAGCTAGGGCCCTCCGGCGCTGGGTGTGTTGCTGGATGCACAGGTTGCACGGTATTAGCAGTAACCCATACCCTACTCCTGTAAAAATTCATACATTGTAAATGATCTACTGTAAAAACACTAATTAAAACCATAAACAAACAGGACATTACCATAAAGGTCATTTATCAAATTAAGCCCTCACATTACAAATATTTGCAAAAGAAGGTCAACTCTAGTTCAACTAGTTATATACAGAGTGTTGTCAAGTTTGGTGTATATTCAAGATCTTTAGTTATATACAGGTATATTTAATGATTGTTCAGACAAATCCACAAATCCATCACAGATTTCCAAAATATTAGTCATGGTCAAAATGGACACAGAAACACAAAAAGGGTTTTGGGACACACAAACATGAAAAGGTTTATGTGACATTGCACTTGAGTTGCAGATAATGTATAAAGTAATGACAAATTTAAAGGCCTTAACAGGAGTCTATGGGAACTTGGTCTTCTGTTAAATTCAACCATTCCTAGAAGGCTTAAAAATAATTACAAGCTCACCAGACCTCAAAATTGTTCATGAGAAATGGATCATACAGTTTTACTTAAAAGTACCTGTTATGAGACCAAAACTGAAGACAAGGAAAGTGATGTTGAATGCAAAGGCCGAAATGAAAAGTCCCAGGAAGCTGAGAACAGATCCAAACACACTGGTCGCCCTTATTCCAAAGCGGTCAATCACTGGGCCAGAGAGGAAGCCTTGAAGGGGAAGAGACAGAATGAGGCATTATAATTTATTTTGTTTCAAATTTCGAAGTGTAACCTTAAGGCAGTCTACACCTCTCTGAACCTCTCTTGTATTATAAGGCCTATCCCCATTGGGTGATGTTCTGTACTGACGCGGGTGTCAGTCCACTATGCAGTATCTTAGTTAGCTTTAGTTGTAAAGCAGGGATCAGGGCTAAGATTGACTCTCTGAATATCTGAGCGTAGAGTGAAGAGATGACACCATAGGTATGAGTAAATGGACAAGCAGTGTACAGATGCTCCTCAGAGTGAATATGTTAGCTGATCAGGCTAGTCTGAGTAGTGTTAGGCTCAGCAAACTCAGGTTACTGTCTGAGCGAGTGAGCACAGCCAGGCAGGTGGTAACACTTAGAAGTGCTGGTTGTTGAGAGCTGAGTGGACCATCTCTCTGTTCTGACATAGTCAATGGAAGCTCAGGGACACATATTACATGCATTTGGATTATAAATACTAATACATACTATCCTGTAAGTGCTCTTTGTCATCCATGAATTATGTACTATGTTCTAGGATGACTTACATATAAAAGACTCGATATAAGGCTAGCATACTGGAATTATGAAGGCGGAAAACTTATAATTGTTAGTAAAATAAAACCTTATAGTTCAGTTCTACCAACCAACCAATTTGTAAATACCTACATTTGTAGGGTGAAAAAGATCACACACCTAAATACGAATTTCAAAGAGAATAATTGAGCAGGATTTTTATTAAAATACTTAATTCAATACTGATCTCACAAATCAGTGTTGTAAAACATAAGAGGCTATGTTCACATCACATATGGTCTCTACGGATTTAAGCGACAGACGTGTATAAGTAATTATAGGCTATGGGGAACATTATAATTCAGATTGAACTTGTATTTGCAACCTCACTTAACTGTCTACAGACCTGTAGCTTCTTTCTGCCCAGGGTAGAGTTAAAAGAAAATATGCCTTCTACTTGCTCAACAATGGTCGGGGACTATCTAACATCATAATAAAGTGGCTATTGGACCAAATATTTTCACTTATCTTTTTGTTAAAATTGAAAGCACCTTAGTTTAGGTATTTTGATTGCATATTAGTCTGGATCAGGATGCATTATGGGAAATATGTCAACAAATCAAAAGACCTAAGTTAATACCTTTTCTTAAGTGTGAAATGACGTCAACATGGTGGAAAACTATGTTCTAGGTCTTCCGCCCCCCGGACATTCCCCCCCCCCCGACCTTTGGCCCCCAAACTTTTGCCCCCCCCCCCCCAGGCTTTTGCCCCCCACCCCCACCCAGACCTTTACCCCAAGGACTTTTGCCCCCTGCAAATCCAATTCTCGGATTATTTATCCTTATTAACTTTCTTCACTTATATCATTATATATGATTTATTGTCAAGTTTATGTATCTAAATTGCTTTATAAACAATCAATTGAACGCTAGTGTAGATTGATGGTTAATCGTAATTATTGGGGAATTGTCCAAGATATTCACTGTCGTCGATATTACTATTCCTAATGGGTGCTAGTCAGGTGGTATGTGAGTTCGCGAGATGGGTGCTCAATCCATGACATGAACAACGCTTGGCAGTAGGTCAAGTTTATTCGTGGATATGATGATGCGTACATTTGCCAGTGAATAGATGATAAGTCTTCTAAGTGTCACAATTCTAATCCAGTGAAGAGTAAGCTTTCTCCTCGGAGTCTGCATAATTTCACATCCAACAGTAGTGCAGTAATTCTCGTATAAGTCACCAGATGTCCCTGTTGCTTGTGTAGCTATCTAAACCCCTCGAATCTCTCGATCCGTATTGTCCAAACGTTAATGGTTCTCTCTCTGCCCTTACATCTCGCTCTTACTTCATATAGCAGTCTGGTATTGATTTTACCCGAGCATCGACGCCTGCTGGGAGGTGTACCCTGCTGAACACCGTCCATCAGGTATATTTACACCTACCAGTGGCACATGCCATATTTATACTGTGTAACATCATCAGATATATAATTTGGAAAAATTCTGATTATCCCCTTGTGTTCAACTGGTGACCTTTACACTATTTCAATTGATATGCGCAAAGTGAATGAGTTAATTTCTACCTTTGTGCACAATTATTCAAGGATTTATTCTCAAATTCATCAAATACAAAACTTCAAGACCAATGTTCCCCACCTAAAAAAAAAACTTGCACCTGGTGGGACCCATGTTTTACAAGGCTTCTCAGGGGCGTATGCAGACATTTTTAAAAGGAGGGGGGTGGGGTGCTATAGCAAAATTTTTCCCGGGGCCCAGGAATTTTACATTAAAAAATTTAATATTTGGGCCAAAAAAGGTGGTGTGTGTGCTCTGCATGCCCCCCCTTAAATCCGTACCTGCTTCTCCCACCATCTCTCCCCCCGCTGCACCTCCCGGCCCTCTCCTGTGCCTCTCAAGGCACCTTCCCGCCCCTCCTATTGATACCATACTGATGCCCCTCCCAATTCCTGTTCCTCCCCTGTCTCACCTCCTTTAATCCATTGTTTGGGACCAATGTAATATTGCCCCCAAACCCTTAGATTTTACACAGTGACACAAAAGGCCTAGAGTTCAGTGACATGTGATAATGGATTTTCTTAAATTAAACATGGCAACATCGACATTTCTTAAATTCAACAAGGTGATATGGATGTTTCTTAAATTTAAAGGGCTGCTGTAATGAGAATTATATATAAAGTATTGGGGGCAAAAGTCCTCAGGGGCAAAAAGTCCTGTCACCGGAAAGCTAACATTGAGCTTTCTTTCATTTTATATATCAATATTTGTTGAGAAATGAATTCAGTAGCAAGTGTATATTATTTTTTATATTTGTCTGTGTTTCTGTTGACAAAATAAGAATTTGATAATATTTTTGAGGATTGAACATACGAATTTGCTCGTGGTTGGCCCTTCTTAAATTTAATGTAATTCAGGGTAGATATACATGTATTCATAAGATTTAAGCCCCATACCCACTAGGCAATTTTACCGGCGACTGGCGACGGGCAACAGCAGAATCACTGGTAAAATTGTTACCAATTCACATGACATGTTAGTATGTAATATTTAAATGTTACATACTAACAGTTCATGTGAATTGGTGACGATTTTACCAGTGATTCTGCTGTTGCCCGTCGCCAGTCGCCGGTAAAATTACCTAGTGGGTATGGGGCTTTAGATGAACATATAACATAATCATACTCACAAGAAAAGAACATGATGCCATTCTGTAGTGATATAACCCAGACGGTATGTGCTTTGCCTGCCTGGAAGGCATCGAGAAAGGCATACAGGAGGAGTCCTGCCCCTCCGGAGAGAATCCCACACCGGGTGCCAATGATGAGGAAGGTGTTGAGGACCACCAGCGTAGCATCTGGCACCAGGTAGGCCCCCCGCGTACAACCAAACCTCTGCAGCAGGCCGGGCATCTTCAGCAGTCTGAAAATGGAAAGATGGTGTATGTTCATCTAAATCTTACGAATACATGTATATCTACCCTGAATTACATTAAATTTAAGGAGGGCCAACCATGAGTAAATTCGTACGTTCAATCCTCAAAAATGTTATCGAATTCTATTTGACTTATTTTGTCAACAGAAACACAGAGAAATTATATAAAAAAATATACACTTGCTACTGAATAGATTTCTGCATTAATATTTCAAGCTTTGGTCTGATAAACATATGAATAAGCATAATAATCCCTTTCTATGATTATGCAGATTTTCTAATTAAGAGTGGCCAAAAACCAAAAATTCAAAGCCCTCAACATTGCATGAAAATGCCCTAAGCATGGCACATAGTAACTGCCATCCAGACAAAGATGTAGATAGTAGATGTAGATAGTAGATGCTACGATATATGTTGCTACCGCTAGACAAAAGACCTATTAATCACCATTGAATTAAATGTATAGTTATAATAAAAAACAAACAATTCCTGTAAAGGTAAAGCCAGAGTTCCACCTCAGGAGCTCAAATATGTCCAATTAAGAAATAAAAATAAGGTTTACTCCAAAGTTCAAAAGAGTCCTATAGATGTGTTGCTACATCTCTTTATGGGATCGCTTACATCTTTAAGGTGGCACCGCCTAGTTGGCTTAGATTGGACACACTTTTTTGGAGATAGGCCCCAGGAATGAGGAATAATTGAGTAATATATACATATTATGTTTATATTAATAAACAATTACCAGCATATGTGATATATTCACTCATAATGAAAAAAGTTATATGGATACACATTTAAAAATAATGATCTGTAGTTTTTCTTCATGTCAAACTAGAAATAGTGATATGATTAATGAAAAATCCTGTGCTAAACCCTTTGGAGAGTTGACATACTACCAGCATGCACTCTTGTCAAAGTTAACCTGCAAGTTAAACCCATGAAATCGGCTATTCTTGGTTGGGTGAATTCAAGAAAGGGATCTGGCCTCTGTGGTGTTCACCCTGAATTGATTGAACTTCCGTCTACTCTGTATAGACTGCAATTGTAAATATTTTATTTTGGTATCATTTCTGTGTTAGTGTTTCTATATTGTCTACTAACGATGAACTATTGGGTTTTACTTTACTGTTATTTGCAGGGGAGTATTTAAGCATTATGTTTCCTTTAGGTATGCTGCATGCCTATATGTTAGTCTCACTTGCCGTCTTCTATCCATCTGGATCGCAGGCCATCTCAAGATGTAGTTCTCCATCAAGCGATGACAAAACACTCACATAAAAGATGTAGTTGATATCCCACTCAATGTTATATGTCACTGAGCTCCTGTTGACAATTATCAGTCCAAGAGGCTTGGTCTGCTCAACCCCGGGGCTCAACCCTCACAGCCAATGCTCTTAGTCACTCTGCCCACTAGTTCGCTGAAACTCCTTAACAAAATCCCAGTTTCCACAGCCTATCTCTATCTGAGGTGTTACTCAATGCTAGCTGGTTGCACTCTGAGTGCTGCACACCGTTAGCTGTACTTTTACTCCAGTCCCTTGACTTCGCCTCCACTCTTCAAGCACCTTCAAGAAGAATTGCCCTCTTAGCCCTAACTTTACTTTTGGTATATATGGCTGAATTAACTATGGACTGACACTGGGTCAGTACAATGGGTCTCTTAACGTTTGGTATCATATTCATGTATGTATGTATGTATGTATGTATGTATGTATGTATGTATGTATGTATGTATGTATGTATGTATGTATGTCCGTCCTGTGATGACACTGACATATTATATGTATTATGAATTATAATATTTCCATTGATACCTTGTACTAAAAAGATAAGGTAAATCCTTACTCCTTCCTTGTCACTTGGCGCTTAAAAACCCTATATATGTCATCATAATATAATATGTTTATACCCAGCTGGAAGAACATGTCCAGCATGAAACTTGAAATGACTAACGACATATAAAAACATCAAGAATGAAAAACCTTTCGTGTAGAATAATAAGAAAAAGTGTAGTAGATTTAATACCAGTACTCGTACCCGCATCTGGTATAATCAGTGCTCATGATAACCAATTCCGTTTGTCAGAAAAATATATTTAGAGAAAATAATCTCTCAACAATGTTATTTTGCAATATTGTCATTACTTTTTGTGACATACATATAAAGTAACAAATTGGAAGATATCATTCATAAAACAATATTAGAGACCAACCTACCTGATAAGTTACAATGGTATAGATCCTGTTGATCCCCCTTCCAAAGTCCTATTTCTGTTGAGAATTATTCTCAACGTAAACATAAACGCATGACTCAGTAGGTTGTAGTTGGGGATGCCCCCTGTCACATGTCGAATCTGGAAAATGAGTTTTCTTTTGTCAAATGAAAGTGAGCATGACATAGACCCTAAACATAAATACATTTCACATGTATATTCACAGATTAGAATCTAAAGATAAATTCGTTTGAATTAAGTTTAAGATAAAAGCAATAATTAGTGCATATACATACATGACCCAATGAGAAATGAATAATCATGTTAATGGATGTTTTATAGATTGAGCGAAAATACTTACAGCACAAATATCAACAAATTGTCCTCTAACAACAGCTTTCTGAAATATTCTTTTCATAGAATCTATTACATAAAACCATTTACTAATTTACATTCTAATTCTTCAGTTATGCATTATGTCTAGTCAAATGAGGTATCAAGTATTAAACAACCATGCTTATATTTAACAGGTACGATATTTTATTACTCATGATCATTCACAAACACCCATGGTCTTATATTCCAAAAAGAAAATTAGAAAAAGTTATATATAGTCAACGCGTTTATAGTATACATGATATTCATTTTGGGGTATTAACATTGTGAGCATCATACTTCACCAGCCCTTACATCTGTTGTCTATTTTTAACGCTGATAATCATAATCCGTGATCAAACAAAGATTGGTCTTGACAGCTTTCAATCAAATAGTTATCCTTCAGCTTGAAGGGACAAACAGACTTTGTGGTACAGATAACTCAGTGGTACGGCATTTATCTGTAAATCCTAAGTTCCCAAGTTTGATTTCCGGCCAGGGAAACTGCGATCATGGATTAAGGATAAACAACAGGAGGCAGAGTCATTTTTGCTCTACTCCCCCTCATTTCCATAATAGAAAAGAAACAATATCATTATGTCAAATTAAAGATAATAACTATTCTCTATCTAATGGCAAGCAGGCAGATCTCATGTATCATCTTATCATCATTTACATTCATATATACATACGTAGCAGAGAAGCCAAGATGAAATAGACACATAAAAAAGTTATAGTTTGAACTCTGCTCTATGATACATCTTCCTTATTATATAAGGTACAAACTGAGCGTATTACACTAATTGAGATATTGATGTTCAACAAATGTCATGAACATTGTTTTTTCAATGTCCCAGTAATGGGAAACGGCTGTCCTTCCAAATATATATTAATGATTTATATCACCAGATAGGATATTTAATTGGATTAGTAATACAATACAATGATCAGATTACCGCAACAATAGAAAAGCCCCCCCCCCCCCCCCCCCCACAGAGCACAAGTCATAATTAGTTCCACCCAGGAAATGTTTCCTTCTTCAAAACCCTTTATATTCAAAATTTAGACGGAACGATGCGTGTATAGAGTGGCAATTGTATTTTGATTTGCTCCAAAGCCACCATAAAGTATTAAGAAGATCTAAATTGCTCTAAATCTACCTTTTCTCACTATGAATTCATTATAATTAAAACCAAAACACCAAATACCAAATACCAAATACCAAATACCAAACACCAAATACTAAATACCAAAACGGTCAGGGGTTACTCTGGCCACCACCCTTTTTGCTTTTAGCTTTTCTCAATTTGACCAATTACCTTTTGGCTTTACCAGGAAAAAGGCTTTTTTTTCAAATATTGCTTAAAGAATAAAGTACCCACATTTGCACAGGTATCTACCACATTATTCCTATTTCCCACCTCTTAATTTCCCAACATTTTCTATTTAGGTTTTACCGTGTTTGGAGAAACAAAAAGCCCAAAGCCCAAAGCCCTTAACCTTCTACTCTTTTTGCTTTTTGCTTTTTTGCATCATCCATGTTACTTAAGCCACTCCCATTTATGCATATTCATAAGTAAGTAGGATATAATCCTTCTGCTTCCACACACCAGGGGTCAGTATACAGCACTATAGTAAGGATGACAGCCAATCAGAATAAAGGCAGTTCTTAGGTGGGTATGTCAATGTATCCCACCACTACAAAATATAGTCCATCTATGAAGAGCCTACTACAGGGATTTTTAAGTTATCAAATCAACATAGAATCACTAATTATAGAGTTTGTAGCTTAGAAAAATGCGAAAAATCATGAAATTTATATCTAAATATGTATTCTAATAGAAATAAAAGTTGTATGGAGGGGGTATGGGGGTTAGAATACCCGGGGTATGGAGGATAGAGTACCCAGGGTATGGAGGGGGTATGGGGTTATGATGGGGTAGTAGTAGGTAGATGTAGTGTACCCAGGGTATGGAGGGGGCAGTGTACCCAGGGTATGGAGGGGGCAGTGTAACCAGGGTATGGAGGAGGTAGAGTGTACCTAGGGTATGGAGGGGGTTGTGTACCAAGGGTATGGAGGGGGCGGTGTACCCAGGGTATGAAGGAGGTATAGTGTACCCAGGGTATGGAGGGGGTAGTGTACCTAGGGTATGGAGGGGGTAGTGTACCCAGGGTATGGAGGGGGTAGTGTACCCAGGGTATGGAGGGGGTAGTGTACCCAGGGTATGGAGGGGGTAGTGTACCCAGGGTATGGAGGAGGTATAGTGTACCCAGGGTATGGAGGGGGTAGTGTACCCAGGGTATGGAGGGGGTAGTGTACCCAGGGTTTGGAGTATACATAACCCATACAACCTCTAATTAGTAAAATACCCTGGGTATTCAACCCCTTTTTATCTGCTCTGTACCCTAGGTATTCTAGGCCACCTCTAGAATGACAACATGTCACTGCTGTGCATAGGAAAATATCCAAATGGAATGCTTGCTTCTGATTGGCTGCTCTGTAGCATACCCTGGGTGTGGCCAGGAAGTATACCCTGGGGCAACAGATGTTTAGAATCCCAGCCGTATTTTGCTGCCACCTAGGAGATAAGGACTGGCTTATTATTGAGTTAGGGGAGGAGCTAGAGGAGGAGTTATGTTAATTAGGAGCAGGATATGGTGAAATATTGAATATTCATAATTAGATTGAATGTACAAAAAAGAAAAAGACAAAAAGGGAGAAGATTGAAATAATACAAAAAAGCAAAAAGCTAAAAGGTGAAAAAATACAAAAAAGCGAAAAGCTAAAAGGTGAACAAACCAAACCAAGGATAAAAGATAAGGTAAAAGCATTGCTGTTAAACTTGTGGTCCTAATGCTAAAAAGTGATTAGTGAGGGTTAAATTTGGTTAAATAAAATGGTGAAAGCTATTTGGAAGGATAAAAAAAATATGACAAAATAAGGAAAAGGTAGAAGCAAAAAGGGTCAAAACACAACAAAAAAGCAATGGCCACTCTATACCCTGGTCCAAAACCCTTTTCCTGTAAAGTAAATACAAGTGTACCTTTGGCTTTCCTGGGTACTTGGCCATGCATGCCTCTGGGTGTGACCAATCAGTATTTTGTTTGGCATATATTGTATTTTGTGTCATTTTGGTTTGTGCCATTTAGTATTTACTATTTGCCATTTAGCATTTGCTATTTAGTATTTTGTTTTGGGGAGAGGTTATTAAAACAAATGCAAATATGGCCACGTTGAGTATTTTCAATATGATACTTATATTTTGTCACTTTGAATAAAGGTAAGATTTTGACTAACTCGGCATCACATGACCACCTCTTGACCAATCAGATGGCTAGAAAAAATGGCCTGTACCTGCACTCTCTCATGCCGAGTCCCCTAGCTGAGAGAGAAGGGGCACCAGCATAATGGCTTTCCTGGGTAATTGGCCATGCCTCTGGGTGTGACCAATCAGTATTTTGTTTGGCATATATACTGTAAATGGTTCCAATGAATAATCGTTTAACTATTACAATATTGCATTTTGTATTTAGGTTTTAGGTCTCTGTTATATAAGTGATGGATAAAGGGAATTGCTTAATGTGAATTGAAGACTTGTGTATATGGTATTTGGTATTTAGTATTTGGGTTTCGGCAATATACTAATGTAAATATAATTATAGGAATTGGGAGTATTTGGTATTTGGTATTTAGGATGTAGTTTAATGGTGATAACTTTAATAAATGCTATTAAGTATTTCATATCAAGCATGTTATATTTTGTATTTTGTATTTTGCATTTACATTATTAGAAAAACATATACAAAAAAGGGGTATTTACAGGTATTTGATATATGTGAATGGTATTAGATGAATGCAAAAGTGCATATTTTGAGGTATTTGATATATGGGAACGTTATTAGATGAAAGGAAAATACAATTGCCGCTCTATACACTCATCCGGAACGTTCCACTGAAACACTTTATCTAATATTCTTTTCCTGTTCAATAACCTTTGAAATGTCACCTCATAAGATACTATCTGGTAAATTCAATGGTCAAGAGCCCCTATCTGGCCATTGCCAGCCATAGGCAGTGTCCCAAATCTGGCCATAGCCACCCAGAAAAAAAGAAGTTTCCACTTTGCTCTTCTTTTTCTAGGAGATAATCAACCCTAAAAGATATCCCAAGAGAAAAAGCCTAAAAATTTGGATGGGAGTAATAGTTTTGTTTTCATGAAAAATTGAAAATTATGACGTTTGATAGATATATACTTCCCCTGCCATCGGGTTGCCCTTCCATTTTCATATCCATATCTAAATATTGCTTGATACATAGTGTTATGACTTTATGTATATATGGGAATAGTACATGGAACTTATGAAGTATTTACTCCATATTACTTCCCAAAAAATATAGAAGAGTTCCACTTTTTGGAACTCACCACCCCCCACTGCCAATCTTGGGTACGGCCCTGACTGAGTCCTACGTACTACCAATTTTACTTCCAATTTTACCACCAGAATGTACATCATATCAATGGAGAATCGCCTGGCAATTATAGTATAAGGAATTTGACACCCGTGCTATGGTTGGGCGATGGTAGAATTGCTTAGTATGGGGCTTAGGTGTCTAAATTGTACATCTTCTCAACATGTACTGATATAGCCACATGTCATAGAGTAGTGTTAGGGGTAAACGTGCAACCCTTCTTGAAGGTGTTTGAGAGTGCAGGTGAAGTCCAGTGACTGATGTAAAAGTGGGAACAGTGGCAAGCAGCGAGTTAGAGTGTACAGAGCTAGCAGTTGAGTAACACCTTAGACATTAACAGGCCTTGGAAACTGGGAATCTATTAAGGAGATTCTCTGGATGGGTTAGTAGAGTGGCTAGCATTGGCTGTTGGGGTTGAGTAGACTAAAGGCAGGTCCCAAGGGGGTGACTAAACCACGGCTATTAGTGTTGGTCGCCTGCCGATGAAGTAGATAGTACGACGTCGGATGGCTAATTAGTTGCCTGTGAAAAAAAAGTTAATCGCCACGTTGGGACGCTCTTTCTTCAAATCTTCCAGCGAATAAGGGTCACTTTAAACGCCCAGCCCAACCAATATCTGCACTTATCAGCAGCGATTAGAGAAAAATATTAAACTTGTCAAACATTTCGCCCAGAAACCAAGGCGACTAGTGGTTTAGTTGCCAGACATCACGGCGCCAGTGTATGGTAAGTCGTTGGATGACTAAACCGCCGAATATCCTGTACGTCGCCGTCGAATTTTCACACACTAATTGCCCTGTGGGGATCAGGCTTAAGCCTCATGGATCGATAATTTTCACAGTAGCACGGTGCCATATAATACTTGTTTGGACTGTAATAACATCCTTTCAGGTGAGTGTAAATAAATAAATATTTTGGTTATGTGACACATTGGATTGTTACGTTTGAAATTGTCCAAAAACATATTTCTCTCTTTGTATTATCAACCAAAGGTTATTTTGTTATTCATCCTTGGAACAGTTCTGACCTTTTGAGCACAGACCAGTGGATTATAGTAGGTACTACCAACGCACTGGGTATAGTAGCTGGACACTTTTGGCCTTGTATTCTGTGACCAGCCAGGATTTCAGACTCAGTTTTAGTGTCATTTTGAGATTTCAATATCTCATGATCTACTAAAGGGAATAAGTCATATTTAATATCATTCTAAAGCAGAAATCTTGAACTTTATTTCTGAGCAGTCAAATCTTTGAAAAATTATTATATTCCCCAAATTTTTAGGGTGTCAAAAATAGAGAAAATTTCTGTCATGCGTTTTTGGTAGAAAAAAAGAGTTCCACGTCAAAATGGACTGCACCAACGCATTCCTTGGGAAATTCTGTATAAGAAAAAGTAAACTTTAATTATGTAAGAGGATGCGCAGGTATTCATATTAAATGCGCCAATTTTTGTGTTCCAATTGTCACAGAGGCCTTTTTTTCTTGTATGGTATTGTTTTAAAATATTTTTCAACATTATTTTTGGTAATCTGACTCAAAATTGCACCATGATGTATTGAGCTGTATAATCAAAGCTATCACAATCATTTGGAGCGACTTTCTTGATTTTCTAATATCTTTTTTCACTTTTTAATAAAATATTGTAATAAATCTCTGAATTTTGCATAAAATTTCTGCCCAAAATTCAATTTTTGAAATCGGGATAAAAACTGGTCATCTATATTATTGATCCTTTTCTCATTATGTCACTTTTTATTTCAAAGTCATAACTTAATTTAATCAAAAGTAACATACATTTAAAGTTTTTCCTAGTGTTGGGCTTACCTGTGAAGCTGTCACAATCCTTATATTGGCAATTTATGGAAAAATATGACAGAAATTTCCCTCATTTTTGTGGTTATTTCATGCAATATCTCCGCTTCTATTTAAGTTAGAGTAATTCTGTAAAAAGTATTGGATTTCAGCATGAACGCTCTTTTATAATATCTGTAATTCATTGTGAAAAGGGAAAAATAAATTTTGGGTTGGTAGTACCTAATTATAGGGTTTATTTTTCTTACTTATTGTTGGTCTACCAATTGTAAACCTTCCATGTGAATGGTTCCAATAAACTAGCCATTGATAGCAGTCTTCGATCTCGTCTCGATCATCTATTGTCCTCGAACCTAGTTCCTAATTCAGGGGTTATGAAGAACACTTGCGTGAAAGGATAGTATTTATAAGTCCAAATGCATGTAATATACGTCGATGAGTTCTGTTGACTTATGGCAGTCCGAGAGATGGTCCACTCTACTCCATGCAGCCAATATTCCTGAGCTCACCCACCTATCTAACTCTGCTCACTTGCCCAGATGTTACCTGAGCTCGCAAAGCTCACACATTTCAGACTTGCCTTATGAGCCAATTCGTTCACTCTCAGGAGCACGGGCACAAACTACGCATCTTATACACTCTCCCAGGGCCGTGCCCAGGGTTGGCGGCGGGGGGGTGATGAGTTCCAAAATGTGGAACACTTCTATGTTTTGGGGGAAGTAATAGACCTATTGAGCAAATACTTCACAAGTTCCATGTATAGTTCCTGTGGATACATGAAGTCATAACACTATGCACAAGCAATATTTAGATTTGGATATGAAAATGGGAGGGCAACCGCCTGGCAGGGGATTTATATCTATCAAACTTTATACTTATTCAATTTTTCATGAAAACAAAACTAGGACTTCTATCCACATTTTTAGACTATTTCTCTTGGGATATCCTTTAGGTCTAATCACCACCTAAAAAAGAAGAGAAAAGTGGAAACTTCTATTTTTCTGGGTGGCTATGGCCAGATTTGGGACACAGCCTATGGCAGGCAGTGGCCAAATAGGGGCTCTTGACCATTCAATTAACCAGATAGTATCTAATAAGGTGGCATTTCAAAGGTTATTGAACAAGAAAAGAATATTAGATATAGTGTTTCAGTGGAACGTTCCCTCTAAATTTTGACTATAAAGGAATTTGAAGAAGGAAACATTTCTACCTGGGTGGAACTAATTATGACTGGTGCTCTGTGGGGGGGGGGGGGGGGTGGGCCCACCGCCCACCACCCCCACCTCCCCCCCTGGGTACGGGCCTGGTCTCCAATTACATATATATTTTATTGAGAGAGCTTATCTTAGTACAGGTCTAGTTTCTGACTACAACTAGCTAAAATACCTAGCTAAAAGTGTTCTTCAACCCAATAGAACAGTGAACTGACACCCGCGTCAGTATATCAGGGCTGCGTTCATGCCACAGCCGCTTTGCTGAGTTGATCAATTTACTTTTGAGGGCCTAACTTGCATATGGACGTTCTCAGGAGCCAAAATTAGTCAGTCCTCATTTGGGTGAGGGCTGTTGGTGCAATAACACCTGCAGGACTTATATTTCATGAGGGACATACTCCCCCCTCAGCACAATGAAAAAGCATCCATAGTTGTATTTCCCAGATTTTCCCCAGAAAATATTAGACCCTTATATATATAAGCTATATAAAAAGTTAGCTTACTCCTCTGGCTTTTCATTGATGTAACTTCACCTACTTTAAAGTAAGGTAAGATAAAATGTCAGAAAAACATTGAGGTGAGTGCATTAGAGCATGACCACGGTCAGAGCCCTCCTGGTGCACACAGACAGTGGGCAGACAGTTAAATGTGATTGACAGGTGAAGGTCATTCACTATTGAGGGCCTACAATTCCTGGCACCAGCCTCAATGACAACTTGGTTCCAGTGTTACATAATTGTTCTGCTGCACCCTAGTAAGTCATGGATGACAGAGGTATCTTAGTATACTGACATCATCTTCACCAAAAATGGGACAGAGTTTTTCTAAATGCTATTGATTAGGTTTTAAGTTGAGATTTTTGCAATTTTTTTTACATGTAACTCTATCATATGTAATATCTTAGCTTTCAGAATGTAGTACCTTTTGTCTAATGTTTCATTACATTCTTTAATCTTCTGTCTAATGTTTTAATACATTCTTAAACATGTTTTTGTGCAAATTCATAGAGACTACTTGGAGTCAAAAATAGCCCGTTCTTGGTTAACTTAGGCTTATTCTGTTGCACTTTAGAGAGACATTTTTTCCTGTCATCTAAGAGAGGCAGACTGAACACACACTTAAGAACGCTCCACTCTGAATTACCCTCTAAAAATATAAGTTAGACAAAGAAGGGTTAAAAAAAGGCACTCAAGAATGCGGCCCAGACAGAGATCTCTGTCATGTTGCACAATGCCAAATCGTAACAGTGAAAGCATCAAGATAATATTAAGAAGATGTGCTTATGATCATCGACTTACCAGCAATGCTGCTGTTTTTCAGATAATGTAATGAACAACTGTTGTTAAACTGGATCAATTTAAATTCTGTATATGATCCAGCAGCTATATTGTGGTGAAAATAGTCTGCACAAAAACAGCATTCTAAATAGTTATTTTTGGGTGAGGAAAACTAAGCCCACCAACAACTGTTTTGGATAGGGAACGGTTTTGTAGTTTACCGACAGTTCGTTGATACAATACATTTTGGTATTGTGCAACAGGTCACAGGTGTTCCAAATAATCCGCAATTTTTATCTGTCTCTATCTATACATTAGCCACCATTTTGGGGTCAAAGAGAACGCCACACGTGGAAACAAACTCAATACTTTGCATTTGATAAGGTTTTGTGATACAATTGTCCCATTCATTTACTTATTAGTATGAACGTAGCCACATTTGCCTGCTCCGTAATATGTCCTGGTAACGAATGCCGCGTCCATGCTTGGGCGACCAACGACGGCGAATAATAAATAACTATCAGGCGGCCTTGGACTCCAGTAAAATAATTATATTTTAATCAGAAGGTCTCATATTACACAGTGGCCAAATTTTGTTGACGTAGAATTCATGAAAATAGGGGGCGTGCTCCCCTTTCTATTATCACGCCCCCACCTTTTCAAAAAGCTGTATCCGCCACAGTTACAAACTGATTGTATATGTATGGAGCAATCCTGGGGGATCCACAAGTTTCACGCCTATAAAACTTGTAATTAAACTACGCTTATTGCAATATAGATCTATAAAGCGGCCTTTCTTCATCCTCCCCTATTGGTATAACCCCCTTCACCGGTTGACATTAAAAGGTCAGGACCTAACATGACAGAGACCGAGGTAAGGGGATTTTATATAAAAAATATCAATATTTTGTCCCAAGTAGGGGGGCTCGCGCTCCCTGCGCTCTACCCCCCCCCCCCCCCCGCACACACACACTCTAATCCACCAGTGATAATCGAGTGACTGCTTTTGTTATTCAATGCATAAAGACAGTGAAATTGGGTTGGAGAAACTAAGTCTTACTGAGCAAATATAAGTCTCCTACCTTTAATATTTGTTGAAGAATATCCACATTACACTCCACTGGGCCTATAGTAGTCCTACGTGTATGCAGATCACATATATGTATGAATTTATAAATCATTTAAACTTTTTACTTAGGAGGTGTTTGCTGTTATGGGCCATCGGAAATGGTTGAAAAACCTGGCTACCGTAAATTCCCCCACTTGTAGGTTTCACCATAAAGGCTGCATCCCTTGCCTAGAGGCTTCTACTAAGCCATCATGTCCCTTCTCAGTGTCTGCAGGATTAGGCCTACGTACATTAATCCACAATCAATAGTCCCAATTCAGGCCTGGTCACGGGCTCTGCTGTAGGGCAGTGGCAAGGTTCCACAAATGGAACTTCTGCATATATTTTCAATAATTTGAATTTGAATAAGGGGGTGGCGAGCAGTAAAACTTTTCAGTGGAACTTTTCAATATTTTCCTACTAATCTTAGGGGTCTTTACATTAGATTTTGGAAGGGAAGGTGGAAACTTTACAAAATAAAATCCTTTGTACTCAAATGGCAGTATGATAGCATATCTTTAACCATTTTTTCACTGAGATGTTTGCACGCTAGTTGCTGAATGACCATTCCAGGCTGCAGGGTGCCTTCCCAAGTGTTATGACAATTCTCGTTCAGGTAAAGAAGGGTGTAGTCGAAAGTTTCCACATGAATCACAGGATGTGTGGTCCACTGCTTTATCAGCACATACCAGTCATCCATCCTTGAAATCACATCCATGTAAACCCTTTTCCTGTTTGACAAACCAATGAAGAACAACCTGGTGATCCACTACACGATGTTTTTTAAACCGACCAAAATAGGTGGTAGCAAACCGATTTTAGAACCGACAGTTTTTTGTCGGTCCTTAATTGGTTCGGTAATTAAACCTATTGGTCCTCAAATCGGTCCACAATTGGCCCCCTACCCATGATTCACTGTTGTGTTGAAAACCAATTGATTTCTTAAACTAGAGTTTAGTTAGAAAACAATGGGAAAAAATCGCTTGGTTTACTTATTAAAATTTGAGAAGGAATTTTGCATTAATTGTATTAATAGCATTGATCCACCCAAAAATGTACCATATTTAGTGTCTTCGAACAGAAATATGTGAAAACAATAAATATCCATCAAACAGCATCAAATAAAGTATTTGATGGACGTGCATTTAATTTCCTTCTTTATGCCAAAAGTTGCAATCTAATCAACTCTGAAATGAATGAAATAGCATTTAAAAACCATAGCAATAGTTAAATCGGTCCAGAATTGGTCCAGAATTGGTACAAATATATTAAACATGCTGAACAATTAGTCATTTCAAAATCGGTTCACAAAATCGGTTCACATTCAGTCCAAAAGGTTCTATTTCCACAATTGGTTTGGACAAATAATCGGTTGGTATGATCCACAGAACGATTGTAACTAATAGTGAACCGATTTTGAACTGATTTCTGAGATAGAAAATATTTTGAAATCGGTCCACTGTCGGTCCTATTTTGTCGTCATGTGGATCACCAGCTTGATACATTGATATGATGTGTCGGATCCACATGAGGAATCAGGAAAACCCATAAAGGCGATGATCCACGTTGTGACAAAAATGAAGTGACAGTGGTCCGATTTTCAAAATATTTTCTATCTCCAAAATCGGTTCAAAATCAGTTCAAAATCGGTCCACTGTGGATCATAATCGTGACGTGGGTCATGTCAACCGATTTTTTCAGACCGATTTCCAAGCAGACAAATGAAATATAAAATATTCCAAACTGATTTCAAACCGGCGATGGTCCGACAAAGTTATTAAACCTGTTTAATATTTTTGGACTGATTCTGGACCGATTCTGGACCGATTTCATTAAGACCAATCATTTCCCAAGTATTTTCATTCATTTTAGGCCGATTAGATTGCAATTATAAACATAATATAGGAATTTAAATTCTGATTCATTTATCACTTTATTTTACGTTTTCTGATGGATATTTATTGCTTTTCCTTATTTTTGCTTGTACATATTAATTATTACATATAGTTTGCTGAAATAATGCTCTTGATGCATTAAATGTAAACATATTTGTTAAGTTTTGAATATCAAACCAACCGATTTTTTACTACCAATTTCTAGTCTAAAATTTAAGGAAACAATCGGTTTTCCACTTCCCCATGGATCATAGGTAGGGGACCGATTCTAAACCGATTTTAGGACCAACTTGTTTAATTGTCAAACCAATTCAGGACTGACAAAAAATGCGTCGGTCCTGAAATTGGTTTGCTCTTTGTATTTTCGTCGGTTTGCAAAATGTTGCAACGTGGATCATCAGCTTTAAAGCTCAGGCTGAGGTTTTCCTGATTCTCCTTTCGAGGATGTGTGATCACTGGCACCTTATATATAATTTTAAAAAAACAACAGAGTTTAGGACTACTAAATACATATTTCTACTTTGTATTACTGCAATCATTATATTATGATGTACTAACATCTTTACATTTCATGAAAAGTTTATTTCTTTATTTTCTATTTTTACATTTGCATTTCTGACCTGATTCGATGAAATGAGTCGCAAGACACATGAGGTCAAACTGAGATATGGGGATCTGAAGTTGGAGTTATATCAGGACTATCATTGCCCCAGCTTTAATTACTTTGAATCCTTAAGCTCAAGGCACGGTACCGCCACCTAACGTGTAACATAGTTCTGCAGGGTGTTTCATAATTATAGACGACTGTTTTGGAAAATATTTCTGCCACCTGGTGGAGGGTTTCTCCTAAATCATAGCATGGATTCCATCACCAGTGAAACCAACTTATCTTGGTTACGATGGTTTGGTTTTCCTTACGACAGTTTGGGTGAAACTAATAACGGTTTGGGGGTCACTTACGATAGTTTTAGGAGTACTAACAATGTATTTTTTCATAAAAATACCCTTGAAACATCGTCAGGGATTTCAAACTATAGTAAAAGTGGCAGATATATTCCAAGAGAGGCCACTAAGAGATTATAACTTCTAATACTCCACTTTTCAAATGTAAATCTAGTGCAGGATTTTTTCAAAGACTGAGATATGTCAATATATATACACACATCGAAAATAATAACAAATAGACTTGATGTTTTGAGTAAAATGTAACCTTTTATTCAAATCGTACAAGTACAGCAATAGAGGGGTAAAATAGGTGAACACTGAATGCTCCTTTGTGGTGGTGGAATATTCGGTACATCTCTGTTTCGTTTTAAAATGGAATCCATGTAAGGTGAATATACATTAGTTTCCTGAGCCTTGACAGCTGCGATCCCGATTATATATTCTATGCAGAACTTATCGGATTATGAACAGTACCCTTTTCTTAATCGCATTATTATTTCGACACTACACAAATTTAATGCAATGCAATTGCTTTGAAATAATAGTGTAACTGAATTAATTCCTAAAGTAAAGTAGCTCATAAATCTTGTTAGTCCACAAATGGAATAATTCGATATTTGTGATTAGTTGTGTAATATGTCTATTTTGCACATGTAGGATGTTAAATGATTGTAATGTATATCAAAGATAAGTATCAACTTAGTATACAAATACAAAATCAACGCCTACTTGAATACACCAAGCGTTCGCGAAAGCTTCAACTGCTATGCATAACAACAGGTGCGCTGCTACTTGTGTCTTACATTGTATGCCTATTTAAATCCAAACAAAATTGTTTCATGAAGACTCTAGGAATGTTGAAGAGGTAAAAGAGGGAACATTTAGAATTGTAATATAAACCCAACAAGAGTAGTTCTCAAGTCTGTATTCATTGGCCGATTTGGGCTTCTGACGATGATGTCATTCAAAGTCTACCACGTTTCAAATACCATAGGGAAGGACTTACTTGTGGTATGAACCATGTTTCCATGTCACATTATAGGCTATCACATAAAAGAGCATTTTACACTCTTTCTAATGATACAAATCCTACATCTTAATTTTTCAGTTCATTTCTTTGCCTAAACCAATAGCAAGAACCCAAATCGGCCAGTGTTACATAGCCTGTACACACATCATACCCTTTTATACTAAGTACAGTGATTTCTCAGCTTAGAGTGTCCAGGGTGACTGTGGGCAAGTTGTAATAATGGTGTGCCTTCTTTGTGGTGATGTCAATACTAGGTCTTTACGTGTAGTGCAGAAGCTAACATGTATATCCAAATGACAGTTTGCTTATCAAGCCTGTAGAAATTGCTCATGTATTATGTTCCTATCCGTCTCTCGTCGGAGATCGACCCAGTTGCTAGAGATGTCAACAACACGTACCTCTCCTACACTCTCCTTTGTGTCTGTTATTCACTGTTATCATTATGAATCATAGGTCAAGGTGTTCTTAGATTTGCCTGTTTTGGATTGATGTGCAATATCATGTATTTTCTTTAACATTTATTTTTCACAAAAGCAACATGACTGTTAGATTAAAGGTTATTACCACACATGTAGACCTCACCATTTTGCCTCTTTATCGATATAGAATCCTAGTTATTTTTTATTTCACATACGCCCTGTACAAGTATTTTACCAGTAAAGATCTCAATCCTTAACACATTGTAGATATATGTACATCCATGTATAGGCCTAGTCTGGGTAAAAACCAAGTGCATACATGTTTGCTTCATATTCACAGCGGCGGCGGTTGCGGCACCATCATGATAAACATACAACAGGTGGAGACGATCTTGGTTAGTTAGTTGGTACAGTTGCTTGAGAATTCAACAGTAGTCATTAGGTATTTAACTGGTGCCCTTGGGGCACACGATGACGGGCACCGAGGAGTGACGGACGACGTAGTCGCTGACGCTTCCAAGCAACGTTCGTCTCATGACGTCAAGACCGCGCGTCCCCATGACGATCATGCCGGCCTGCTCACGCTCGGCCACGTTGATGATTCCCTCCCCGGGCCTCTTAGCTGTGTCGGTCACCACCTTGTACTTCATCTGAAACAGTGAGCAATGGGTGGTGTCAGTGCCATGATCAGTTGCATGTCAGTAAAGCCCCATACCCACTAGGCGATCTTTACAAAGTTGGCAGATGAATCGGCGATCAAATCGGCTGATTCGAAGGGTAGAATCAGCCGATTTTATCGCCAATTGAGATTAAACCTGCACAGTTTAAGGGTAGAATCAGCTAGTTTTAGTGCCAATTGAGATTAAACCTGCAAAGTTTAATGTATTGCACTAACAGACAATCATAACAATCCGCCGATTTTAGTACCAATCTGTCGGCCGACTCTGTGAAAGTCGCCTAGTGGGTATGAGGCTTTAGGATATTGGACAACTTGTCCAGTCATTGAGTGCAGTGACCAGTGGGCTTGGATAATATGAAATTGATAAGTATTAGTTATAAGGGCATTTGACAATGTGTATAGTCATTGGATAATAATTGGATAATATGAAATTGGCAAGTAGGTATGGTCAAATGGAACAATGGCTGATGGGCATGATCAGTGAGAGTATTGGTAAGTGGGTATGGTCATTAGAGGTATCATGATACCTGATTTCAATGGCCAATGTATTTGTTTAGTCAGAAAAATGTATTTGTTTAGTCAGAAAAAGTATTGGGTATGGTCAATGAGTGCATTGGTCAGTGAGGTTATGGGTCAATGAAGGCACTGGTCAGTGAGGTATTGGTTAGTGAGGGCACTGGTCAGTGAGGTATTGGTTAGTCACATTATGGGCCTGTGAGGGTATTGGTCAGTGAGGGCATTGGTTAATTAGGTATTGGTCAGTGAGGGTATAGAACAGTAAGGGTATAGGACCGTGAGGGTATAGGTCAATGAGGGAGTGGTAAGATTGTGTTGGATGTTTAACGCCGTACCAACAGCCAGAGTCATTTTCACGGCAAGTAGGTAGTGGTCAGTGAGGGTACTGCTAACTGAGGGCATTGATCAGTAAGGACATTTGTCAGTAAGGGCATTGGTCAGTCAGAGTATAGGACAGTGAGGTAGTGGTTAGTTAGTGTGGGATGTTTTACACTGTACCAACAGCCAGAGTAATTTTGGCAATTTGGCAAGTTGGTAATGATCACTGATGGTATAGGTCAGTTTGGGTATAGGTCAGTGAGGTAGTGGTCAGTGAAAGTATTAGTCAATGAGAGCATAGGTCAGTGAAAGTGTTGGTCAGTGAGTTTATTATATACCAAGTTCGTAGCGCCTATACCTTCATCATTGTCCTGCCCCGCGAGCAAAGGTGGAATAACTGATGGCGTTATGCCACACTGTGCAATAATAAAAAATTATTGCCCCGCCAGTCAAGGTGGGGAAATAACGATGCTTGCTGGCGTGGAAACTACGTAAACAATCCCCACACCACGCCAAAATCATCTTATTTGATGAAAATATAACGCTAAATCAATTTAATTACCCTTGAATTTCGGTGAAAATGTTGCTTCTCCGCCATCTTGACTTAATTTCTGCTTGAAACGCCAGACGGCGTGGCAGTAGTAGCTACGATCCGATTTATTTCCTTTAAATTCGCAGTTCTATGCGTTTTTCATGCGTTATAGCACATAAATTCGTCAAAATATTGAAAATAACGCATGAATTGACCGGAATTATGCGTTAAAATTCGTAAATAAGACCTTTGAAGCGGATGGAACTCTAGCTCAGACCGGAGGTGAGGTTAACTTAACATGGCGGCCCCCAGCATCGGACGCGGACAGGGTAAATAAAGAGAATTCGTCTTATTTGTTCACATATCTTCAACATAGGCGGGTATTTGATATATAATAAAACAAGAACTAACCTCGGGCGCACTCAGCCTCGATTATTCACCTCGCCTCGGAAGGGTCTCGGGCAGAGCCCTCGACCCTTCCTCAGCAGGTGAATAATCTCGGCTTCGTGCCCCCTCGGTTAGTTCTGTGTATGTATTCAGTGAGATTATTTCTCAGAGTCACATGGTGGGAGAGAACAGTAGAAAAGACATCAGACTTTGCTATGGTCAGTTGGCATGGTCAGCAAAAGGTATAAATCAATATGATAATTGCCAGTAAGGACAGTGATCACTAGGTATGGTCATCATGGAATTCAAGGTCAATAGCCATTTCATATCAGTCATGAAAATATAAGTCAGTGAACTAAGTTAATGACAACAGTCAGTCAGTGGAATATACAGATAAAGAAAGATCTCCAATTTGTATATACATTTTCTCAGTTACAAGGGGATTGTGACCCCCTCCTCCTTTATTTTGGTGGAAGAAAAAGGGGCAAACTAGTTGGGCAACAAATTGGCGCTAAAATTGGCCGATTCTTATGATCACCTGTTGGTATGTTATATTGAAATGTGCATGTTTGATCTGAATCATTGCTTAAATCAGCAAATTCTCCAGGCATGATTAGCCAATTTTAGTGCTGATTCGTTGTCCAACTATATGAAAGTTGCCTAGTGGGTATGGGGCTGCGCTGACGTTTATTCCCAAGATGAAGACCTCTGGGTATATGGACATGCTGATTAAAAGGTAGAGGGATCCATTCTGACAAATAGCCATAAGATTCCAGGAAAGGCCACAACAAGGCATACACGGTCTTTCAAAATTTGTAGCATAACATTAAAAGGTCTTACACTTTTACGTATTTATCAATTTGGTAAATCAAGAGTAATGCTTAGAGGAATTTTATACATCGAAGAAGCTATTAAATCTTACATGCGATAGTAACATTGTCATACATACATAATGTATGGACGTCAGGACAATATTATGCATATTTTATGTATCAAGCGCTTGCTTTTCAAGAAATAATATTATGGACAATCCACCGTTTTAGATAGAACACAGCAGATACTTTAAGATTAATTGTATCAGATTTATATAAATGCAATGATTCAGAACAATATGAAAAACAGGTGTAGTTAGAAATGTTAAAGAAACCATGCCAAACCAGCAAAATGAAGATAGTTATATATACAGGTTTTGTAGCACACTTAAAGGCAAAAGTAACAATCAGGGGTTGATATAATGTGTCGAATTATAAGAGAATGTCTCTTATTCAGATGTAAGTAAGAACAACACTGAAAACTATCAAGTAGAAAACAGCAATATTATGCAAATGAAGGAGTAATCAGCAATTGTCAATAGGCTAGTACAATCAGGGAAATCTGGTCCTTGTAAAAATCATATAATAAAAAAACGGTCCTTATTATCTACAAGAAACCTTACCTACTTCTGCGTTACATTGCCTTCAATACCTCTTATCTTAAATGGTGCGGAATAACCTTAGTGAAAATTAAAATAATATTTTTTTACCGCCCTATATAGTCACCTCGCTCACCTGCCTCGCCATGAATGATAATGTATATATGATATTGGGTGTGGAAAGGAATACGGAGGGGGGCACCAAGAGAACATAACACCTATGTTTATAAAAAGGGAAAAAAAGAAATGTTGCGACTTAAAGTTAACTTTTATGTAGTGTGCAATACTAAATATTGATTAAGTGCTTACCAACGACCTATCAGAAATAGTTTTCTATTGTTTCTTTGCAAAGAATTTCAAAAGTCATGTTATAGTGTGTCCAACAATCGATAATACCTTTTCTGATAACTCTTAAAAGATTTCTTCAGCTTTTAGATGATATACTGGTGAAAGTGTTGGGGTCTAGAGGGTTAAACAAAACAAATAAATGAATAGGTAATTCCATGCAGAAAGTGCGCTATTAATATGTGAGCAGTGGGAAATCTTTTTATCGAAAAAGATGTTATATTTAGTAATAGCAAACTCGAACTTGAAGAAGTTAACCAATTAAAATGAAAATACAGAACTGATTAAGGTTGGTGAGGAAAAGGCACTCTGATAATTAATTGTGTGTAACTGATGAATGTCCTAGGAAACCTGAACACCTCTTAATGTGCTTTCCTATGATTTATGATATATAAATAAAACCCAAACCCACATTCTGGCGTCATTTGCAGCAGCAGCAACAGGGTGGAATGAAGGGAGATGAAGAGATTAATCAACTGGAAGGCGCATACTGATGCAAAATGACTAATTATACATAATATAGTAAGAGCAAGAGGTCTCTAACAGCTGCAATACGATCTGAAAGGCATTTCCAATCTATAACAGTAGCCACAGGCATCAGCCAAGAGTTCTGTAGAACCACATTGAACTCCCACACAGTCCAACAGAATACATCTATACACTTTACATAGGGCATATATATTGAGAGGTATCGAATAAGTATGGGTTTAAAACTATATGAGCGAAGAAGGCTTGGGAGGGTTGTACACAGGACACATTTGAAGAAGATAATGTTTCTTTTACTGGCGCCATTTTCTTGGTGGGGTTTCCAGTTTGCGGGTCGGGCTTGTGAACTGGTACCTGAAGGACCAAGTCCAAGTGCATTTTACCAAGTTTATTTTCATAATGGAAAATAGGGGACCAACCATTAAGTACGTACGCATTTAGAGGGGAAGGGAGCTGGTATCTGTATAGGTCGTATATGTAACTTAAACTACCTGTACAAATCCAATGAGTACTTTATCCCAAGCGGCTGGGGGTGGAAGGGTCTGAATATTTTCTGTACTTTCGGTATATGTCAGTACGTACTTAATGAAAAGCCCCTAAGCCCTTTTTCTTTTGATAAAATCAATCATTTATTCATAATGTATACTAATTTGATTAGGTTATGAATATAAATTACAGTTATTGTCAGCATTGAGCAATTGCTTTACCATTGTAATTTGAAAGAATTAGATATTGTTAAAGGTCGAACCGTCCCATTCCAAAACATTATTGGTCAAACAGTCTTTTTACCTATAATTATAGGAAAATCATGAATTCTAAGAATATACTTTTTACAATTTGCAATATTGGTTAAAAAATCGACGTAATGACGTTACTATTACTGGCCATCAATAAATAGAATGTACCAAAACAAACGAATGCACGTCAAAAAGTTTCCTTAAAAAGTGTTATTTTTTGGCAGAATATTGTCGAAATTGTAGAAGGACATCGCGTTAACCTCCTTCACAAAGATTATGTAAAATTGAGTGTAATGAGCGACTCCTATAGAAGAATAATAACAAAAATATAATATTAACTATATCAAATATAAGATATGATTCTGAAAGTGTGTAATTCCTGAATATTTCTCACCTTTTTCCCTGTGAGCTCTGCCTCGTAGTCCTCCTCGAGCTTCCTGATCTTGTCGAGTTGACCCTGAATGGCCGTCTGCCACTCGTCCACGGGCAGGCTGAGGCCTTCTGCAAAACGGAAAATATAAGATTTGATATTTTGACTTTTATCACATAGTCTATCGATCCCTTCAAGACCAAAGGATGATTATTCCTAATAATGAAACTATGGTCGTTGATATACGCAGATCTGATTATTAATCATTTTCATTTTTATTCTTATTCACCTATTGTTCCATCTTGTTTCATCTATTTATTTTTGTTATTTATCCATCTTTTTTTTATCTTTTTATTTATTTATTTATTTATTCTATTTATTTATTTAATTCTTTTTCTTTGGGGGGGGGGGGGGGGGGGCGAGGACTGACTCTGGACTAATGACGTCACTTGAATACGTTTTAAAGGGGAAAAACATGACGCCCACACAATGTGACATTATATCAAATCAGGAGAAGGATAGTGCTCCTTTAGGATAAGCTCTGAATAATAATGATGGTAGTCAATAGTTTCCTTTATGTCTTTCTGGAAGTACTGTAATTTGCTAATGAGAGGAGCACAATGTCTGGGTTGACTCAAGTACCGCCAATAGTAAGGCACGTCAAAGGAATCTCTCTGTTGGAAGTATGAAGATAATGAGACCAGAAATGGGCAGCCCACTCCTTACATAGATTTACTACCCACATAAAGAACATCACAGATGTATTCTCTGAACCATAGCTGGCCAATCGTTGTGAAATGGCTCCCTGTGTGCCAATAGAATAGAGCTATATATGATTTTATGTTCCTTTAAGTTGTACTAACTATAGTGCCTTTATGAATCTAATCAAAACTGATTAACTAGTACCGGCCTGATTCACGTTATTCAAGAATTTTATGTTTGAAGTAAACATGTTAATGATGTTTTACTTAATTTACTGTATATATATTCGGATGGGCCTCATAACTTTTTCGTATTTGATAGAGTCATAGACGCTAATAGCATTATCTTGATTATATTTTGGTTGTTAATAGGGAGGTTAGGCAAGTCCAACCCATCTCAGTACTCAAACCTATCTCTGAAATTACATGTCTTGTGTGAAAGTACAGCTTTATTATTTCTATAACCTAAACTAGTATATCATTACTGTGAGTGCACCATATTAAACGTATGGTGACAGATTTTGCTCAACCTCTCTACTCTACAGGAATTTGATATCAAGTCATTAATCAGTTGCAGTAGACTGGTGCATTTACATTATAACGGCGATCCATACAACAAACTATCTACCACAGCTGTCCACCAGCATTAGCAGAAGAAATGGTTATACAAAAAGTCAAGTCAATATCCTTTCCCACAGGCTGCTGTTGGCGCAAAAACTGAAGTATAAATTAATTTTGTTGTCCATGCTGCCCGCCAACATCGTTTCTGGCAGGAGGACAATCGGGGACACTCCCCTGTTCCAACCCCTGCCTGCCCGCCAGTTCTAATCAGTCTCGGGACCCGGTGAGTTCATTATTGGAGCTAGTCGACCATGATTTATTGGCCAGTCGTGTCTAAAAATGGTTCCCCTCTCTTATTGCGTCTTACTGAGATAACACCTCCTTCGGCTGTTATCGGCAGTTTAATCAGTAGGAAACCCACTTCCCATACAGTCCTCTCTACCTTTACTTTAGCAGTTAGCATGGGAGCAATGATGATTGTTGCTATTCAGCTTCCTCTAGTTACTTTTAAAAGACAGCAAAAAGCGTACCCAATATATGCATATAAACAAGAGAGAAAGACAAAAAATGTTTCTCCACTTCTCGGTTGTGATATAGCAGCTTAGGAAAAATAGCGTTTTTTTATATTGAAGACAGAAATGGCCTTTATATGGCTGACAAAATATCCCCCCATACTTTGAAAGCAGGTCAGATACTGAGAGTGAAAATGGCATTGGGTGGTCACTCCTTTAACAGTTAACACAACCAAAAAGACTGCTCGGCCAATAATTTGCCTAAACTTAAGGTGGAATTGAAAAACTTGGAATGTTTTATCATACATATAGCTACTTCCCATAAAGTCCCATATCTGTTTTTACTTTAAAGGGTAGCACCAAGATGATAACAGCTGCTCATAAGCTTCACTTTCTTATTTTTCAGAGACAGTACAAAACATATTTAATAAATATACATAGGTAAGAAAGGCCTACAGATAATACGATCCCTTGCCTTTTGCTCTGTTGACATAGAGCAGCGTAGAAGTAACAACCTTTTATTTTATATTGTGGCTGGAAACATCTCTCGTATACGGTTGGCAAAATATCCCACTTCGAAAGCTGGTCAGACACTAGTATTGGGAAGTCACTCCATATTGGGCCCTACGCCCTTAAAGGCAGCAAGGCACTGCTTTACCCCAACGTGAAGCAGAGACGGCTAGTACAGCTATTTTCCATATTGTGCTCTCTATTTGTAATGCAATTGTTAGCTCAAATGTTAGCACAGAAGCACTAATGATGACTCATCAGCATCAGTTAATGACTTTTCATGAGACAGTATAAAACCCATCTAATATTTACACATAAGCAAGAAAGGCCTGTGCCATCTCTTGCCCTCTGCTCTGTTGTGATAGAGAAGCTTAGAGGAAACAACCTTTTTTATATTGTAGCCAGAAACGTCTCCCCTAGATGGCTGGCAAAACATCCCACTTTAAAAGCAGGTCAGACACCAAGGTCGGGAATGCGATTGGGTGGCCACTCCTTTACAGGGCACTGCACCCTTAAAATGGCTTGGAATTCAAACCATTTATCTCAACATACAATAGGGACAGTACAGTGGTATTTCTTGTATCAGAACAAGGAGTCAGGTTGTTTTGGTGGCATTATGTTGATTTTAAGGTAGATTTGAAAGGCTTTGGAGTTTTTATCCTAAGGAAAACCTCTCCCCATTATTAAATCTTATTGTGTTTTTTTTATTTTACTTTAAAGGTTGGCAGAGAAGCAATAATGATTGCTCAACAGCTTCCTTTAATCACTCTTCAGAGACATTATAAAATAAACCATTTATGTATGTAAATATACATACATACACAAGAAAGGTCTATACAACATTATGTCTTGTGCTCTGTTTTGATATATCAGTTTAGAGCAAGCAACGTCTTTTTATACTGTGGCCAGAAGTGTCTCCCCTATATGGCTGGCAAGCTATCCCACTCTGAAAGCAGGTCAGACGCTGAGGGTGAGAATGTGATTGGGTGGTTATTCCCTTACTGGGCACTGCACGGTTCGGTCAAAACATTTCCTCGAAATGCAGTGCAGGCAGTATAACATTTTACCAGCATGTTTAATCACCTCCAAATTTAGCAGCCAGAAGAGAGATAACTATGTATATAAACTATAGCTATATACACACACAAATTGATAAGGTGTAATATCAATTTTGGCTTTTATCCTTTATTTCCCACTGCCCCTTCAAGAAGGCATGATCCAACTAAATGATAAATTTGGTTATGGGAAAGTGTATCCTGGAGTGTATAACTAAAAACTAGAGTCTATAAAAAATAGACTGGCTTATTTATGATTACTGTGGTTCTTGTAACGACCAGCCCTTTAATCCAAGCCCAGGTTCTCATTCATAAATTAAAATTTAGGTTACAATTTTTTTGATATTTTTAAGGGTTTCACTTAAAGCTGAAATTGGCCTCCCTACCAGACACCAGGTGTAGAGCCCCAGTGCTGACCACTGGGCGGGGCACCTGGGTCCAGCAGCCTGGTTGATACCCATAATAACATAGGCCCGCCATTCAGTTGATGCCTCTATTTCACCATTAGCTCTCTCTGCATACAACTCAGCCAGCCACAGCATCTATCCTACCCATAATATTCCCTTGACACATTGCCCCTCCATGAACAGACAATATGGTATGACAAACAATGGCAAGGGAATTCATTTTGGAGGCAGTGTGTTAAACCATGCATACATATTCAGGATGTCTGCCGAGGGAAATATAAGGAGAGCACTTTACAGATTATAAAACCCTGCATATATCTCTGCCCCCTCCCCCTCATAGATTATGCTCAAAATCCCTCTCTTCCTATTTTTCGGCCCTGACTAAAAGGGATCCTGACCTCTTGCTAATCCTTGTATATTTATTTACCCGCTCAATGTTTTTACAGCCAGGAAACGAGCCTCCTGATTCTCAATCTCTCCTTATGGAAAGCATGATGATGAGATCATATTTTTACCAAAAGATTGCATTGCAAATTGTGTCTTTTTAATAGGTAGGTTTTTGGTGAAGCATATTTACCAATAATTAGGCATTAAATGTAAAACATATAATGTATGAATACTTGAAACTACACTTGTCTCAGAGCAAACGCATTTGCAGCCAGACCTAATATAGTACCAAAAAAAAAGGCTCTAGTCTGAGAGGATGCAGGTATCAGAGGTCATTATTGCCAGATATAAGCAGCAGACTTCCGGCTTGGCTAAGCTCCTCACTCTCCATGCACAACTCTTGAGCAGTTGCCCCATGCCTACATTAGCCATGCCATCGCCCGAGGCTGTGCTGTGAGACTGGTGAAATGAGGGCAATCTCAGACAGAGGGTGGCTGCTGTTCGTTATGAACCCTAAGCAGCTCCAGGCCACTGAACACAGCACAATGTAAGGCTGTTTAACCAAGGATAGTTCAAAGGAAAGATTAATGATGGCATTACTGATTTTCGTGACGTTGTTGAAAGGGGCACCCCCTACGAGACGTCGTGTTGTAAAGGTGTGCATGGACTCTCATGGGGGATGCCCCTAATGACGAAGTCACGAAAATCCCATAGGTAAAGGTCTGACTTGCACATCTTTGTGTAGCTATATTATTTTTGGTTTAACTTGGCTTGAATACCAATGGTAACATGGAGGAATTTGCCCACAAAAGCAAAACAAATAAAAGCTCATTTCTGCCATGAATTGACATTCAGACAGATTTTTTGAATTGAGCTGATAATTATATGTACAATTAGAAAATCATTTCACCTTGTGCTGCCTACATTGTGATGGATTGCCCAAGAGTCTGAGGTGCCTTGGAAAATAAAAACTAGATTGACATTATCAGTTATGTTCTTCCCAATGAAGAAGTTTAAGGGGTTACAGTCTGATATCGTGTGATATATAGAGACATTAACCAAATATGTTGTGATTTCCACAAATATACAGCTGGAATATCATTGAGTAAGTGTATAGCTATAGCTATCCTTGATAGACATAAAGAGTATATAACTTGCTGCAATAATTGCTGCAAGCTGAATTCTTATCCTACATGGGTGAAAAGTCCCACCTTTATAGTTACATAGTTGTAGTAGGTATTTCTATTGGATTGGCTTCCCTACTAAGGTCCCTGGTTACAGTGCCCAAGCACTGACTGGTGGGTGGGGCACTTGGTCCACATCAGTGGTCAATGCCCGTAATAACATACGCCCACCATACAGCTAATGCCTCTATATTGCCATTAACTCTATGCATGTAACTCTGCCAGCTGTTTCTATCTTACCCATATTGCCTAGACGCATAGCTTTTTAATGAACCGACAACATGATCGATATTGATATAAAGAATGGCGAGGGACTGGGTTTTAGGAGCAGTGTGTTAAAGCATGTATTGGAAACCAGGATGCCTGAATCCTTGGGAATATAAGCAGAATCCCCACACCTTTGCCTCCTGCCCTCATTATATTGCAGGGAAGGACTCCTTTGGCCTGGTACCTTCACCTTCCAGAGGGCTAACCTTAATTGATGAAATGAATACATTCAAAACAGGGAACCTGCAGTTTGGGTATTTTACTCTGAATTCTAATTGAAAAGTAAACTCTACATGTAGAACAAACACATGTCTTTGGGCAAAAATACCTCCTGCCACAGTGCTATACAAAAATGCATCAAAAATAGAGCAAGTCTTCTTTGAGAGAAAGTACATGGCAGAGGTCGTTACAGCCGGATAAGACCACAAGACTTGGAGCTACTGCTAAGCTCCACACTCTCCAAGCAGAACTTTGAAGCAATTGCCCTATGCCTAGAGGAGCATTGACCAGTACTGCGCTGTGAGATAGCTGCAATGAAGGCTATCAGGTGTGGCAGAGGATGGCCGCTGCTTGCGTCTGACCCCTAGCTGCTCCGAGCTGCCCTGAACGGCACCAGGCCACAGAACCCGGCCAAAGGCAAGGCTGCTTAACAAGGATTCAACACCAAGTGTCACATGGTAGAATTTGCACAGAGAAAATTGACAATTTTTTTTCAATCTTGTGACCAGCAGCCCTAGGTTGTATTGGATGACAGAGTATTTTCTTACTAGGGGAGGAGTATGTGTCAAGACATTTAAAGATTAAATATCTATTTTGTTCAGATGAAATTTATACGTACAAAACCATTAGAAATTGTGCATATTTCATTCTTACCTCTTCCTTACAGAAGAGTATGTGAAAAAGATAAAATTTTGTAAACATATGAGAACACAAAATATATTAGGATGAATTAAGTAATATCATTAACCTTTTAATGTTCTGAATATCACATTCCATATGTTTCAGGTATCCCTGTCTTTTGTCTGCCAAAAGTATAAGGGCATCTAACCATTGCTGTTTATATCATGTATATAGTACATATATATATATATATAGTATACGTACAATATATTCGTGTGTTACCAGTTGTCTACCCATATTTATAGGGAGCTCCCTAACCTCTACTCAAACCCTTCACAACATCCCTATTCCTTAGGCAGAGATTGCGAGATCAGGTTTTAAGGCCTCATGCCAACCCCTCCCCTTTCCGTGACCTGGGGATATAAAGCCAGGGTGGACGGCAGGGCTATCCCCTGGCCTCTGATTTAAGGGTCGATTTAATACAAACCTTCAGTGAGAAAATGTTGTTTACCTGTACCTTACCCTCCTTTTGTCTTACATGTCTATATAGATACTTCTCTTAACCTTTATTTTTGTACTTTCTATCACCAAAGAATCCCTTTATGTGTCATTCTCATTGAAAAGATATTCTTTTATCCTGTTCCTCTGGCAGAAATGATTGGATGCTTTGTTATGACTTTTCTTTTTCCAAATCGCACGTTTCTTTTTTTCTCTTTTTGTTCCATTGTGTTTGGTTCAAAGACACCTGCATGTCTTTGATTTCTTTGACTAGAGTAAGCACATACTGGCGTTCTTTGACAATTTCACCATGGGGATCTTAGTAGTCCTAACACTACCCTCATTTTTCATTTCATATTTGCTAAATTGTTGCTGCCTAAGTAACATTTACGGCAATGCAAAAAAAAACATAATGCACCTGTAATGTTTTGCCTCCTCTTGATCTCCCGAGGAACCGTTGCAAGGGACCCTCCATTTCTCACCAATTAGAAACACCCTTTTCTTTGATATGTCTTACAAACGAGGAACATGAGAGCAGTACTTAACTAAAAGGGGTCATGGGACCCATGATTCTATATTTCTGCAGCCCCCTTTTCAATTTCTCGAACCCCCTGCTGCCAGAGAATCAATAATTTACCCGGGGCTGGGAATTGAGTCACACAGATTGAAGGCTTGGTGCTTGGTTCCCCACCCTACAGAATCAATACTGGATTGAACATTTAGGATTCTTATTTTTTTAAAACCTGACTATCGACCTGATCAGATACTATATGATAAGGTCATATTCCAAAGGTTTTTGAAAAGGAAAACAACAGTAGGTTAACTGTTTCAATGACACAGATCTATCCTAATGAAATAGATCTATATTTATGCTGATGGCCAGAAACCGTTACCACATCAGCAAAACAACTACTTTGCCGACAACTGTAGGGATGTACATTATTTATTGAATTGCCTCTAGTCACCCTGCCCTTTTGGAATAGCTTGATCAAGTTTATATCGGAGAATGTCAAAGGGAATAAAATCGAGCATTTCAATTCCCTTGGCTGGTGGTAGGATCATCTTTCCTTGCTGTCCTTTTTCATCCCCATATGCATAATTCTGATGTATTTTGTAAAAGTCAAAAATGTAAGCTCGTCCTGATATAAGGAAATGCTGCTGAATAGAACTTAAACTCTTACAATCATCATCAAAATAATAGCTCAACATTTAGGTACAAAATCCAGTTGTTCTCATATATATCATATATTAAACTGTAATTAACAAAGAGAATGGTAAACTGGAAAATAATGAGCTGTTTCTATGCTATGAATAATTTCATATATAACAACTTTTGGATGTTATTACATTTAGGAATCAATAATCTATAGTTCAAGGCGACCTTTTAGTCATGCAATTTCCTGATTTCTATACAGGTGGGTATCAAATGCTTTTATGAATGCACTCTTTCAAATTTGTATTAAGGAACAGGAAATCAAATTGAATATTTCACTTTGTGGTGGGATGCATATTTTGCGCTTGAATAACATATGATTTTCCATATTTAGAGTATATCAAGTATAAATCTATAATGATTTTTTTCAGAAAAACATGCAGACACTGGAATGAGAGACAGAACTGTACAATTAAAACATATTCACCAAGATGAATAAATCGGTTGTATCCCAGTCTACAACAAACCAGATGTAATTGGGAGCCATCCAAGGAGAGAGGACCCTTCATTTTCCACTCTTACAATTGGGAGCTAATGGAAATGGGAATGCATATATTTAGTATTTTTGGTTCATGTGTTTAATATTGGAATACTTATTTAATTGCACTGTCCTTCGTCATCCAATCTCTACTAGAGCCCCCCTTGAGCCATGTCTGTGACAGGTAAGTAGAAGAGTGAACTGGCTCCAAACAAGTCAATTTTCAGTCTAATATTAGCTCCATCATTACCTGAACACCTAGGAGAGATTATAGTTAATTCTGTTAATTACCTGATACTGATAATTGTGTATATCGCTTAAGGGCCATACCCACTAAGCGACTTTAGTGGCGATGGGTCTCTGGAAGAATCAGTGTTAATGTTGCCGGGCAACTTGATTATCAAGCAAGTTTCATAATTCACCACCAATTTTCCTGTCGATCATGTTATCCGTCGCCCATCACCCAGAAATCACACCATACCCATGGGGCAGTCGCCCAGCGATCCACTAATAACTGGGTCGCCAGGCAACATTACCAGTAATCCTATCAGTAGCTCCACAGTTGAGTCACTTAGTGGGTATGGGGCTTTATTGTGCATGATCATCAGCTTCCTTTAATCACTCTTCAGAGACATTACACAATACACCATATATGTATGTAAATTTACATTTACACATACATACACAAAGGTCTATACATGCTCTGTTTTGATATATCAGCTTAGAGCAAGCCACTTCTTTTTATACTGTGGCCAGAAGTGCCCCTATATGGCCGGCAAAACATCCCACTCTGAAAGCAGGTCAGACGCTAAGGGTGAGAATGTGATTGGGTGGTTACTCCAGTACTGGGCACTGCACCCTTTAATGACAGCATGGTCAATTCATTTCCTCAAAATACAGTGCAAATAGTATAACGTTTTTAACAGCATGTTGATACGTTTAAGCACCTCCAAAATTAGGTGTAATATAAATTAGTTTTGTCTGTATCTCTTTATTTCCCACTGCCCCTTCAAGAAGGCAGGATCTAATTAAATGATAAATTTGGTTATGGGAAAGTGTATACTATCCTGGGATGCATAACCCACTATGACAGATTGTGTGTTGACAATATTAAAGGTCCATATATTAATATTACTGCAGTTTTTGTAACAATCAGGCCTTCAAGACAAGCCCAGTTTTCTCTCAACCAATTGAAGTTTAGGTTAGTATTTCTGGGTATGTTTTAGGCTTCCACTTTCAAAAATGAAATGGGCCTCCCTACCAGACTCCAGGTGTAGAGCCCTAGTGCTGACCACAGGGTGGGGCATCTGAGTCCAGCAGCCTGGTCAATACCCATAATAATGTAGGCCCGCCATTTAGTTAATGCCTCTATTTTACCATTAGGTCTCTATGTACGGTACTCGGTTGGCCACAGCATCTATCTTACCCATATTGCCTTGACATATTGCCCCTCCATGAACAGACAATATGGTGTGACATAACGAATGCGAGGGACTTAATTTTTTGGTAGTGTGTTAAATCATGCATACATATTCAGGATGTCTACTGAGGGGAATATAAGGAGAGCAATTTACAGATTATAAAACACAGCATACATGTCTCTGCCCCCTCCCGCTGAAATGCTCAACATCCCTCTTTTCCTATCTTCCGGCCCTGACTAAAAAGGCTCCTGACTTCCTGCTAATCCTTGTATACATTTCTTTTTTTTCCCGCTTAATGTTTTTACAGCCAGGAAACAAGCCTTCTGATTCTCAATCTCTCTCAATGGAAAGCATGATATCAAAAAATTGCATTTGCAAATTGTGCTTTCTTAATAGGAAGGTTTTTGCTGAAGCATATCTATCAGTTAGGCATTAAATGTAAAACATATAATGTATAAATAATTGAAACTACACTTGTCTGAGGGCAAACACATTTCCTAATATAGTAAACAAAAAAAAAGAAAAAAAAAAAGGCTCCAGTCTGCGAGGACGCAGGTGTCAGAGGTCATTACAGCCGGATATGAGCAGCAGACTTCCGGCTTGGCTAAGCTCCTCACTCTCCAAGCACAACTCTTGAGCAGTTGCCCTTGCCTATATGAGCCATGCCGTCAACCGAGGCTGTGCTGTGAGACTGGTGCAATGAGGGCAATCTCCTCAGGCAGAGGGTGGCTGCCATTCGTTATGAACCCTGAGCAGCTCCAAGCTACTGAACGAACCCCCATGCAAGGCTGTTTAACATGGATCAGACGCCAAGCGTCACATGGAGGAATTTGCCCCCCAAAAAAAAAAAAAAATAAAATTTCATTTCTGTCATGATTGACAGTTACTGAGTCAGACAGATTTGTTGAATTGAGCTGATGTATGTACATTTACAAAATTACTTCACCCTGTTATTATGTGTATGTTCAGCTTAATCGCATATTATTCATTGTTGCTGCCTACATTGTGACACATTGCTTAAGAGTCTGAAGTGGCTGGGAAAGTGAAAAACAGATTGACAGGATCAGTCATGTTCTTTCCAATATAGAAACAGTTTTCTGGACCTTTAAGGGGATACAGTCTGATATCGTGTGATATATAGATACATTAACCAAATATGTCGTTATTTCCACAGATATACAGCTGGACTGTCATTGGGCACGCAGTGACATACTATAGCTATCCTTGACAGACAGACATTTTAAAAGTGCATAGAGTATAATTTGATGAATTCTTGGTTTGTTGAAGGTATTAAGTATCAACACTCAACAAGAATTGTTAGAACCTAAATTTCTGTTTAAAATTCTTATCCTACATGGGAGAAAAGTCCCAAGTTACATAGTTGTAATAGGTATTTTTTATGGTTAGAGTGCCCCAGCACTGACTGGTGGGTGGGGCACTGGGTCCACTTCAGTGGTCAATGCCCGTAATAACATAGGCCCACCATTTAGCTAATGCAACTCTGCCAGCCACTGCTTCTATCCTACCTATATTGCCTAGATGCACAGCTTTTTGATGAACGGACAACATGATCGATATTGATATAAAGAATGATGAGGGACTTGGTTTTAGGAGCAGTGTGTTAAAGCATGTATTTGAAACCAGGATGCCCGAATCCGGGGGAATAAGCAAAATCCTGAAACCTTTGCCTACTGCCTTTATGACATTGCAGGGAAGGATCCCCTTGGCCAGGTACATAATCACCTTCTGGAAATTTGACCAGAGTTGATGAGATAAATACATAAAAAAAAATGCAAGGAACCTACAGTTTGGGTATTTTATCCATGAATTCTAATTGAAAACCAAACTCTACATAATTATAGAACATACACATGCCTTTGGGCAAAAAATGCCTCCTGCCACAGTGCTATACAAAAATACATCAGAAATAGAGCCTCTCTAAGAGAAGGCAGGTGGAAGAGGTCATTACAGCCGGATAAGACCACAAGACTTGGAGCTACCGCTAAGCTCCACACTCTCCAAGCAGAACTTTGAAGCAGTTGCCCTATGCCTAGAGGAACATTGACCAGTACTGCGCTGTGAGATTAGTGCAATGAAGGCTATCAGCTGTGGCAGAGGATGGGCACTCCTTGCATCTGACCCCTTAGCTGCTCCGAGCTGCCCTAAACGGCGCCGGGCCACAGACCCCACCCCCAGGCAAGGCTGCTTAACCAGGATAGAGCGCCAAGTGTCACATGGGAGAATTTGCACAGAGAAAATTGACAAATCTTTGTCGATCTGATAGCATCTACCCCAGGATGTATTGGATTACAGAGTATTTTCTTACTAGAGGAGCAGTATGTGTCAAGTCATTTGTAAGTTTAATATCTATTTTGTTCAGATGAAATTTATATGTACAAAACCATTAGAAATTATGGATATCTCATTCTTACCACCTCCTTACAAAAGAGTATGTGAGAAAGATTTGTAAACCTATGAGAATAAAAAATATAGTAGGATAAATTAAGTAATATCATCAATCTTTAAATGTTCAGAAAATCATGTTCCAGATGTTTCAGGTATCCCTTTGTCTGTCAGAAGTATATGGGCATCTAAACATTGCTGTTTATATTATGTATATAGTACATTATATGTATAGTATAAGTACAATAAATTTGTGTGTTAACAGTGGGCTACTCATATTTATAGGGCGCTCTCTAACCTCTACTCCAACCCTTCACAACATCCCTATTCCTCGGGCTGAGATTGTGAGATCAAGTTTTGAGGCCCCACGCCAACCACACCCCCTTCCGTGACCTGGGGGTATAAAGCTGGGGCGGACAGCAGGGCTATCCCTTGGCTTCTGATTCAAGGGTCAATTTAATCCAAACCTTCAGTTGGAAAGGTTGTTTACTTGTGCTTTACCCTCCTTTTTGTGCTAACCCTTCATGTAACATGTCTTTATAGATACTCCTCCTATCTTTATTCTTGCACTTTCTATCAACAAAGATTCCTTTATGTGTCATTCTCATTGAAAAGAAATTCTTTTATCTTTTTCCTCTGAGAGCAATGATTGGATACTTTCTTATGTCTTTTCTTTTTATAAGTCACACATTTTCTTTGTTCTTATTTTGTTCCATTGTATCTTTTATGTTTCCCCTGTTTTCTTTCTTTCTTAACCTTTGTTTTTGATTCTTTAGAAAAAATATCTGTCACGGGCACCTGCATGTCTTTCCTTATAACATATTTTATTTCTTTGACTAGAGTAAGCTCATTCTAGCAGTCAAAGTGGTGATCTTGATAGTGCACACTACCTTCGTCTTTCATTTTATATTTGCTAAATTGCCATTGCCTAAGTAACGTTTACGACAATGCAAAAAAACATAATGCACTTGTAATGTTTTGCCTCCCCTTGATCTCCCGAGGAACCAATGCAAGAGACCCTCCATTTCTCACCAAATAGAAATACCCTTTTCTTTGAAACATCTTATAAACGAGAAACATGAGAGCAGTAACATAACTAAAAGGGGTCATGGGACCCATGATTCTATATTTCTGCATCCCCCTTTTCGATTTCCCAAACCCCCTGCTGCAAGAGAATCAATAATTTATCGGGGGCTGGGACATCAGATTGAAGGCTTGGTGCTTGGTTCCCCACCCTGCCCCTGTCGGTAAGAGTTTAGACCTCTATAGACATTGTGCACATGAGGACATACCTCCTGATACTGGACTAAGTGCATATTGTTGATTAGTTTACAATAATCATTAAGGACTGAAAAACTTAAAACTTTAAATGTGTTATGCCCTATAATAATGCTAATTGCAATGTCATAATATCTTCTGTGAATATTCTGTGAATATCTAATCTATATCTTAGAATTTTCAAACATATTAACATTTTGTCCTCTTAAGCATTGATAGCATTATAATCGGATCCCTTTCATTCTTTACAAAATAAGATAACGTGAACAAAATCAGTCCTTTCTAAACCAGCAGACCTCATAGTTCATGGAATCCTAAGTGACATTCTATTTAGAATCAATATAGGCCTATGTTATATATATTTTAGCCACGTGACTGTGGTTACCAAATTATCATCATCGAAATGTGATCACATAACCACGTCTACGCAAAGTCTAGGCATTGTGTGGAAAGGGACACCGTGATCTACTTATCTATCATCAATCAGGCTGCTTGTTGTAACACCTTCTTCATGTACTAACCCCCCCCTCCGCCCGCCCTAGAAGCCTTGATGCCAATACTTTTAGCCAGGACTCATAGGAATCCACTACAAAACTAATTTGTACAGGCCTATACATCTAGCAGGGTGCCACCCTAATGAAATAGATCTGTATTTATGCTGATGGCCAGAAACTGTTACCTTATCAGCAAAACGACTATACTTTGCCGACAACTGCAGAGATGTACATTATTTATTGAATGGCCTCTAGTCACCCTGCCCTTTACGAATAGCTTGATCCAGTTTATATCGGAGAATGTCAAAGGGAATAAAAGCTAGCGTTTCGATTCCCCAGGCTGTCCTTTGGACCAACGAATATTCCTTCATTCTGTACATTGTGCTGGTCAAAGACGTCAGCGGGTCCTATGATTGTAAGAAGAAAAAAGAAAGAATTGTTGCATTCAGATTTCATATTTCCAAAGAAATTGGGTGGGTGGGAAGATGGAGACTCAATTATTTTTTGATATTCTTTTTTACTGTAAAGATTGAGTCAGATTAAGAACTTCCTAGATACACCTTCTGTAACGACTTCTAGCAATTTAAATGCACATTTTAATATTGTATTGGCCATTTAAAGTTCAATATTTTACTTAATTTAGTTTGATTTTAATAGTTTACCCCAATATTCTCTTTGAAAAAAAATCTTTAGGGTCAGGGCTAAAAAATCGGGTCAGTTGAGAAACCTGAAGACAACTATTTTTTACTTGGTCTTATACACTGGCAGGAATGTAAGAATTATAACCACAGCCCCTAAGAGTAAAGACATGAGGCCTAGAAACAGGACATACATCAATTACAGCCAGAGCCAGCCTCTTAGGGCCCGTTCAATTTGGCGAGCAGTGCACCAACCCCAACCCCTCTATTATCCGGGTAGTACTGCTATAAAACAACACTCTAATGAGAAGATCTATATTTATGTTGATGGCCGGAAACAGTTACCTTATCAGCACAATGACTATACTGTGCCAAATACTGCAGGGATGTTAATTATTTATTGAATGGCCTCTAGTAGCCCTGCCCTTCCAGAATAGCTTGATCCGTTTTATATCAGAGCATGTCAATGAGAATAAATCTAGGTTTCAATTCCCCAGGCTCACTGTAGGACCAACTTCCCTTGCCGTTGTTCTCATCCCCATAGATTTGATGTACTTTGTACAAGTCAAAACTGTGAGCTGGTCCTAACATAGCTGAAATACTACTGAATAGACCTTAAACTCTTACATTCATCATCAACACATAACTGAACATTAAAGCATCCTCAAGTCCAATCTGGTTGCACTCATATTCGTTTAACAATGAAAATATAATAAACACAGATTAATGATTATTAATGACAATCAGATACTTTAGGACATTATTACTTAGGAATCAATAATCTACAGTTCCTGGTGACCTTTTAGTCATGCAATTTTCTGTTTTCTATGTAGGTGGGTAATGAAAGCTTTCAAGAGTGCACTCTTTTAAATTCTTATTGAGGAAGGGAAATCCGATTGAATATTTCACTGTGTGGTGGGACATTCATACTCATTGTAAAACTCATCTTGACCTGTAAATTCGTTATTTATTACAATTTGTATATTTGTTTCTTTGATCCGCTGGAAGATCTTATGTTACTCGTAGGAAGTGGACAAATAAAAAAATAAAAAAAATGCATTGAATCCCACTAAAACAACTTTTTAATTAATTGTTGATAGAGGTCTCATTTTCGCCCTAATTGATGCTTTAACCCGAAGCGGAAATTTCTTTTTTCCCAGTAGGAAGCAGAGCAGTTTCTAAATGGCGATTTGTGGTACACTAGTTAATTATTTTTAAGGAAACAAGAACAAAACTATCAGGGAAAAGATTTTTGCAACTGTTTGAGATTCTTTGTCTTGATGAATCTCCCTTTGCCTATGTTCTTATTGAGAACAATTTTAACCTAGGACAGTGTTGCTACTAAAAAGCTAAAGAAGGAAATGGAATGGAGCAACAGCCACATCTCCACTTACACTCTTTTTAGGAAATACATGTTATCCGTACTAGCATGTTTTGTGGTTGAATATGTGATCTTACCGGTGACAGGACAACTACCCCTGGGACATCTACCCTTGGGACAACTACCCCTGGGATAACTACCCCTGGCACAACTACCCTCGGGGCAACTACCCCCTAGGACAACTACCCCTTAGGACTATTATCCCCTAGGACTATTACCCCCATAGGACAGCTACCCCTGGGTCAAGTGTATGTTCAGCTTAATCCATAGTATTAATTTTTGCTGCCTACATTGTGACGAACTGCCTAAGAGTCTGAAGTGCTTGGGAAGGTGAAAAATAGATTGAAATTATCAGTTATATTCTTTCCAATATAGAAATAGTTTTCCAGACCTTTAAGGGGATACAGTCTGATATTGTTTGATATAATAGAGAAATTAACCAAATGTGTTGTGATTTCCACAGATATACAGCTGCACTGTCATTGGGCAAGTGCATACTAAAGCTATCCTTGACAGACATACAGAATATACTATGATAAATGCTTGTTGAAAGTATTCATTATCAAAACTCAACAAGAATTGTTACAACCTGAATTTCTGTGTTAAATTCTTATCCTCCATGGGTGAAATTTCCCATCTTTACAATGACATAGTTGTAGTAGGTATTTTTATTGGATCACATTTAAAAAAAATATATTGGCTTCCCTACTAAGGTCCCTGGTTATAGTGCCCCAGCCCTGACTGGTGGGTCTGGCACTCGGTCCACATCAATGGTCAATGCCCGTAATAACATAGGCCCACCATTCAGATAATGCCTCAATATTGCCATTAACTCCATGCATGTAACTTTGCCAGCCACTGCTTCTATCCTACCCATATTGTCTAGCTGATAGCTTTTTAATGAACCGACAACATGATCAATATTGATATAAAGAATGGCGAGGGACTTTAGGAGCAGTGTGTTAAAGCATGTATTGGAAACCAGGATCAATGCACGAGTCAGGGTTAATTATTCGGAATATATGAAGAATCTTCACACTTTTGCCTACTGCCTTTATTACATTGCAGGGAAGGATCCCCTTGGCCTGGTACATAATCACCTTCTGGAGGAATTGATCAAAGTTGATGAAATAAATACATTAACAAAAAAAGTAACCAACAGTTTGGGTTTTTTACTCATGAATTTTAATTGAAAACTAAACTCTACACAATATAGAACATACACAAGCTTTTGGGCAAAAATACCTCCTGCTACAGTGCTATACAAAAATACATAAAAAATAGAGCAAGTTTTCTCTGAGAGAAGGCACGTGGCAGAGGTGATTACAGCCGGATAAGACCACAAGACTTGGAGCCACTGCTAAGCTCCACACTCTCCAAGCAGAACTTTGAAGCAGTTGCCCTATGTCTGTAGGAGCATTGACCAGTACTGCGCTGTGAGATAGGCGCAATGAAGGCTATCAGCTGAGGATGGGCACTCCTTGCATCTGACCCCTTAGCTGCTTCAAGCTGCCCTGAATGACACCAGTCCACAGAACCCACCCTAAGGCAATGCTGCTTAACAAGGATTGAATGCCAAGTGTCACATGGGAGAATTTGCGCAGAGAAAATTGAAAGATTTTTGTCAATCTGATGACCATCCGATCCAGGTTTTATTGGATGACAGATTATATTTTTACTAGTGGAGGTTTGTGTGTCAAGCCATTTGAACGTCAAAGATGTATTATATTTTCTTCAGATAAAACCATTTCCATATATATATATATTAGTTATAGTTCGTTTTCTCAATCTACAGGATGGTATCTGAGAATACTTTGTACACTTATGGCACCAAAAGATGAATTTAGTAATAGTATGAAATTCTAAAGTCATTGTTTTGAAAATAGCCTTCCAGGTGGAACAGTTGCAATTTTGCCTTCAAGAAGGGAACTCTATATACCCATCCTTACTTACATATATGCGTTTATCACTGTGTTTACAGTTGGCTACCCATATTTATAGAGCGCTCTCTAACCTCTACTCCAACCTTTCACAACATCCCTATTCCTTGGGCAGAGATTGCGAGATCAGGTTTTAAGGCCTCACGCCAACCACTCCCCTTTCCGTGACCTGGGGGTGCAAAGCCGGGGCGGACTGCAGGGGTATCCCTTGGCTTCTGATTCAAGGGTCAATTTAATCCAAACCTTCATTTGGCAAGGTTGTTTGCTTGTGATTTACCCTCCTTTTTGTGTCAACCCTTCATGTAATATGTCTTTATAGATACTCCTCTTATCTTTTATTCTTGCACCTCCTATCAACTAAGACTCCTTTATGTGTCATTCTAATGTGATGTTTCCGCTGTTTTCTTTCTTTCTTAACCTTTGTTTTTGATTCTTTAGAAAAAATATCTGTCACTGGCACCTGTGTGTCTTTCCTTATAATATATTTGATTTCTTTGACTAGAGTAAGCACATACCAGCAGTCAAATTGGTGATCTTGATAGTCCACACTACCTTCATCTTTCATTTTATATTTGCTAAATTGTTGTTGCTCAAGTAACGTTTCCGGCGACGCAAAAACATGCAATGCACTTGTTATGTTTTGCCTCCCCTTGATCTTCTGAGGAACCAGTTCAAGAGACCCTCCATTTCTCACCAATTAGAAATACCCTTTTCTTTGAAACATCTTACAAACGAGGCACATGAGAGCAGTAACATAACTAAAAGGGGTCGTAGGACCCATAATTCTATATTTCTGCAGCCCCCTTTTTGATTTCTCGAACCCCCTGCTGCCAGAGAATCAATAATTTACTGGGGGCTGGGGCTTGAGTCCAGATTGAAGGCTTGGTGCTTGGTGCTTGGTTCCCCACCCTACCCCTGTCGGTATGAATTTAGACATCTATAGACATTGTGCACATGAGGACACACTACCTGAGAATGGACTCAGCGCCATGTTGATGATCAGTTTACAATAATTATTAAGTTCACTTCAAACTAGAGCATGGAATCATAAGTGACATTTTCAATATAATTATTATGTTAGATATATATCTTAGCCACGTGACTGTGGTTTTCAAATTATTATGATCAAAAGGTGACACAACCACGTCTACACAAGGTCTAGGCATTGTGTGGTAAGGGACAACATGATCTTATTATCTATCATAAAAGGTTGTTTGTTGTAACACCTATGCGCATTGGCCTCCCTCCCCCCATCCTAGAAGCCTTGATGCCAATCCTTTTAAGCCTGGATTTATATGAATCCAGTACAAAACTCACTTGTACAGGCCTATACATCTAGCAGGGTGCCACCCTAATGAAATAGATCTATATTTATGCTGATGGCCAGAAACCGTTACCTTATCAGCAAAACGACTATACTTTGCCGACAACTGCAGGGATGTACATTATTTATTGAATGGCCTCTAGTCACCCTGCCCTTTCGGAATAGCTTGATCCAGTTTATATCGGAGAATGTCAAAGGGAATAAAACCTAGCGTTTCAATTCCCCGGGCTGTCCTTTGGACTAACGAATATTCCTTGCCGTCCTTCTCTTACCATGTACATTGTACAGGTCAATGACGTGAGCTGGTCCTAACAGAGCTGAAATGCTGCTGGATAGAACTTAAATTCTTACAATCATCATTAAAACATATTTCAACATTTCACCGCCCTCGAACCCTATCTGGTTGAACTCATACTATAATGTTTAACAAAGACAATATAATTAAGAAAGTGAATGATTAACTCCATAATTATAAACGCCTATGCTATGAATAATTTAATAGAGCTAGATACTTGAACTCTTTCAAATTTGCAATAAGTGATGGGAAATCGGATTGAATATTTCACTGCATGCTCAGATGCATTGAATCTCACCGAAACAACTTTTTAATTTATTGATGACAGAGGTTCCATTTCAACCCAAATTGATGCCTTGACCCAAAGCGGTAATTAGTTTTTTTCCAAGTAGAAAGCAAGGCAATTTCTAAATGGCGTTTTGCGGTACATTAGTTAATTATTTTTCAGGGAACAAGAACAGAACCACTGGGAGAAAGTTTTTTTGCAAATGTTTTGGATTCTTTGTCAAGATGAATCTCCCTAAACCTATGTTCTGATTAAGAATCATTTTCTTTAGGAGGATCTGAGGCAGAGATTAAAAGTTGCGACAGTATAATATTATCTCTTTATGGTGATTGCTCTTTTTAAGGAATTTCATGAATAATAATGTTGTTCAGCACATATTGAAACCAACAACATAAAGAGGGAAATGGGATGGAGTTAGTTTACGCTGACAGTGCAACAGCCTAGTATTTACTTACTGTCTTTTTAGGAAATACATGTTATCCGTACTAGCATTTTTTGTAGTTGAATAAGTGATACTACATACTTAGACTATATCAAATACAAAATTGTAACGACTTTTTTTTCAGAAAAACATGCAGACAATGGAGTTGGGGCTAGAAAAGTATGATCAAAACATAATCAACGATATTGAATAAATCGGTTTTATCCCGGTCTACAACAAACCAGATGTGAAAGTTAACCATACTTGGGAGCTAATGGAAATAAAATGCAGATATTAAGTTTTATTTTCATGTGTTATCGGAACACTAATTTATTTGCACTTTCTGCCTTAGACTACTAACGACATCCAATCTCTACCAGAGCCCCCCTTATGTCATGTCTGTGACAGGTAAGTAGAAGAGTGAACCGGCCCCAGATTATTCCATTTGCCGTCTAATATTAGCTCCATCATTACCTAGCAGCCAGGAGAGATTATAGTTCATTCTGTTAATTGCTGATAATTGTGTATACCACCTACTGCACATTATTAGTTCCTGTTGATTTCCAAAATACCATTAGATATGAGATAAATTAGTTTCCGAGTAAGGTTTTACATTCTTTAACTTTCATTACGAATTCATTTATGGAACTCGAGACTGGGGCCCATAGTTTTGTGTCTGATTAATTTGATTAGCGTCTCAATATGACCGGCTCCACCTTATTGGGTTAATTGTCTAAAGGCCGTATTCCACATACCAAAAGTGCGCTGCCGATTTGCAGGTGCTATACTTTCTGCAGTGCCGATACATAATCGGCGGCCTTGCCGATAAAATATACCAACATGTTGGTAAATATTCCCTGCCGATTTTGAACTGCTTGCCGATTTTACAATTTCGGCGGCCGAATTTACAATTTCAGCGGCCGATTTTACAATTTCGGCGACCGAAAGTGTGCCGAAAGTATCTGCTGCCGATTTGGAATGTTTCCATGGTTAGGGTCATTATCGGCACCGCTCACTTTCGGTGTGTGGAATACTTAAGTTTGCCTCACTATATATCATACTTCAAGTTCTGCTCACAACCGATAATTTCTTTAGTGATAACACCACATATACATGATGTACATTCATAAACAACACTTTGTTAGAGCTTAGGCAAAAAAACTAAACTGTTGCATTCAGGTTTCATGTCTCCAAAGAAATTGGGTAGGTAGGTCGGGACTTTTTTTTATATTCTTTTCAACTGTAAAGATTGATTCAGATTAAGAACTTCCTAGATATGCATTCTGTAGCGGTTTGTAGCATTTGTAATGCACATGTTGATATTGTAATGGCCATTTAAAGGAAAACTTGCACATAAATCCACTAAATGCTACTTTTTATGTAAATAACATGAGTTAGGTATTCTAAAAATATTTCAAAAGTGAGAACGTGAAAAAGTTAAGTTCCTAAGGAATTATTCAGGAAAGGAATTTAATTTTGGGGATTCCCTGAATGCTGGGCTGCACAGTACTCCCCTTGCTACGTCACAGCTATGGGAATTCCTTCTTAAGTTATTTTGGGTGTCCCTGTTTAATTAATGGATGTAGATAGATATTTATACTAAATTATTTGAGTTTCATTGGCTCACATATATAAAATTTGAGTTAGAGAGCATAATTCTTTTCATAAATTCTACAGGGATGGGGATTCCCTTCTTAAGGAAAATGGGATTCCCCAAGAACTCCCCTTGCTACGTCATAAATTAGGGGATTTCCATTAAAAAATGAAATAAAACACAAGTTTCTTAATGTCCCATAACTGTGTGAAAACTAGGAATTTTCCTGTCATTTTGTGTATATTGATAGTGCAAGTTGTGAATAATATGCTGAATTGAGTTCATTGAAATATAACTATGCTGCACTTATGTGCAAGCTTTCCTTTAAAGTTCATTATTTTACTCAATCTAGTTAGATTTTAAAAGTTTATCCCGATATTCTCTTTGAAAAATAATCGTTAGGGTCGGGGGTAAATTATAGGGTTGCTCGAGAAACCTGAGCATAACTATTTTTTGGGTCTTATACACTGGCAGGACTGTAAGAATTAGAACCACAGCCCCTAATAGTAAAGACACGAGGCATGGAAACAGGACATACATCAATTACAGCCAGAGCCAGCCTCTTAGGGCCCTTACAATTTGCCGAGCTGTGCACCCACCCCAACCCCTCTATTATCCGGCTAGTATAGTGGGGTCAGTTCTACTCTCATTTGTTTGGTAAAAACAAGGTAATACGGCAAAAATCCCCGTGCACGAAAGGCTATGGACAGCCAAGCGTATGACAACAAAAATGAAAAAAACCAAAACACTTTTATTGACTTTCTAATGTGCTTTCCCAACCATTTAGCGTAATATCAATATATCTTACGGAAATTCTGACAAAAAAAACACGAAACTTCATTGGGAGTTTGTTTATATGTATAATTATTAGTTTACAATGACAAATTATGAATATTGTCTTTAGGAAAGTTAAATACGTACAGATGCAAAATGACTAAAAGCTGGGATTCCATGTATCAGATCAAATTTTTTAGAGAAGAGGCCTAAAATAAGAATTCAAAAATCATTGAGCAAAAAGGATGTACAGGATGGCAAATGGATCTCAATAATCAACTTTTACACTCAGATTTGGTCCTTACAATTGGCACCGAACAAATAACCACCAACAGACCTCAATGTTGAACATGACATGTCTGACATCGATCAGTTCGTAATGGTGCTATAACCAGTTGCCCCATAGAGGGATGTAGCCCCCGCTCAACCTCTGCTAATACATTCACATAACATGAATGGGGCTGGTAAAAGTGTCAGAGTAACAACTCTTTATATGTTTAGACACCAAATGTGTTCTGTCTATAATAGATCAAACATGGTAAATAAATAAGTATCATTCACAACACTCAATTAACTAACATGCAATTAACTAATATGTTTTGAAATGAAATAACTGTGCATGGAAATGCAAATGACAGAATACATTTACTTGATTACAAATATAATACGGCAAACAAATTATGCTTTTTTCTTTTAACTTTTCCCAATAATCAGTTATTAGATACTATAATTTTTATCAATAATTTTGTTACTTAATTATACAGTACTGTAGATGTTAATTGACATGTTGAGGGTTGTTTTTTTTTATTATCCTATTTCAATGCTGCTATAAAGCAGTGGGATATTCTGGGTTCCAATGATCTTTAATTGCAGATGGCCAAGAAGTGGATCTTTTTTGTGTAATTACACTAAACAAACTTCAGTACTTCAATTTCCAATACCCCTTTGGAGTAATTAAGAAATGGTTTGATATGAGGTGTGACATGTGCAACATCTGGTCATTAGATTGCCCAGAGTACTACTTACAGACGGTAGTTGCCAGAAGGATAGCATTGTGGTTGTCACATTACAGATGTGTGGTATTAATTTTGTGAGAGGCTAATATTATGTCTTTTAATAAATCCACCATCTTGGCATCATGTACAAAACATTATGTTTGGATTTTGAAAATTGCTTAATCTCTCAGGAACTATAATTGGGGCCCAGTGATTGTTAAACTAACTTAAGACCTTTTCAAGGCTGTTTCTATGCTAATTCGAAAAGAGCTTTTCAGAATTTTACTCTATCTATCTAGACAATTAAATTGAAATATCATGTTGTGAACTATTGTTACTAAGGTATACCCACAGGAGGCATAAACTTGAAAAAGATTCAAAGTGATATCTTTTTAAATTACAAAAAAAGATATATTCACATAAATGAGACTAAAATTGCTGTTAACACTGTTAACGTGTGCTATAACTGATATTGAAGAGATACATCTGTCAAAGAGGGCTGTCCTGACATCCAACTTACGTAAAAGGCATTATGATTGGCAGATCCACACAGAGCCCCTGAAAAGGGGAGCCGGAACTCCACTCCATCCCAACTAATACATTCACATTTCAGATTGTAAAATGTCAGTAGTGAAACCACAGTGACATTGATTGCAATGATTACATAGAGAATATTTTTCATTCATGTTAACGAGACTGTCAATTTGGTAGGTGTCGACTCGATTGGACAGAACTAATTGGTAGTTGTGTTGAGGTTTACAAATGTCAGAAGCAGAAACCCATTAGTTTGGATGGATTTGAAAAAAGAAATTTGGGATGCAAAGGCAAAATTGTGTCATCTGGAAAATATGAAATGAACCACATTATTTTAATTCACATTTTATAATCTCGGAATTCTAATGGTTGGAGAACAAAGATTATGTGTTCAAACATACTTCGATTGTAATTAAATCACAATGTTCCTAAACTCGTTTAAAAGAACATTTGTCAGAAATGATGTCATGAAAAATCATCTCTTTAAATCTCTATATAAAAAAAAATCTCTTTAAATCAGTAAAATCCTACATATTCTGATGATGTCTCGTTTTTTGTACATATTTGTTTTATATTTGTCATAGTAAAGTCCAGTGGTTCAAAACTGAATAAATCATGTTTTACCACTCACAAGCATTTAGGCTTGTTATCTTCCGGGAGATTCTGTCCATTAATTATGTATGTTACTTCCCTTTTCTCTCATTTTCACTGCTCTATACAGAAGCCCAGGTGACCTCCACTTGACTTTTCCCTTTCAAGTCGCATTGCAGTCTCATTTTTCTTTCAGTGTGACTGCATTGTTGAAGCAAAATCCCATTTGCTGGAATTGAAATAAATATTGAAGGCTTCATTAGCCAGGTGTTAGATATCCCACAGAATGTTCACTATACAGCATTCGGTAGTCCATATTTGCGCATGTGTGGTCCTTTGGCGCCACTACTTGTGGGTGGACAAGTGGGCCTTATCAGCCAATCAGGACCATCCCTTGGTCAACATGGCGGCGCCCACTGGGCCTCTTCAAATGTGGTATAGGATTGCTTTTATCATTAGTGCAAAAATAAGCCTTGGCATTCAAAACTGATCAATAAAAGCATCTTATAATATCTGGGTCATATCATACACTGAAAGGGTACCCCATTCTGGGACATCCAATCATTTCTAGTGAGGGAACATGTCTGTTCATACTGCAAATTTACCAAAGCTAAATTGTGAGCAGGCCAATTGTTTACTTTGCCAAAACTGCAAACAATACAATACATGGTAAATACTGTTAGGTCAGTCAAGTAAAAGGAACTACCATCTTGACAAAATAGTCCTGATAGGACAACCGTTCTTCCAATTAAGTATATTGAACGGTGTATTAAAAGATAAATTGCAGCATGGCTAGGGCCATCAAAAACCTCAGGTTTATTATCACATTCACCATTACTAATTTTTCTTCTCTAGCCTCCATCCCATGTCCTAACACACCTCACACAAGATAAAGAAACATCTGCCATTTCATTATTGATATCCCTGTCATAGTGCATCTCTCCATACTGTATGTTAAGCCAGTAAGCCACTTGTTTGCTTCATCCATAGTGCAAACATTGCTGTGTACTCAGATGTATGCTGATGAACTCCAAAACCAAATGCCAAGGACTGTCCTCTTTAAATTCTTATTTTGGATGAACAGATTTCCATGGTGTGTCACAGTATATATCTATTTCATTGCATTGATAGATATTGTGAATGATCAATGGAGGCTAGGTTTGCCTTTAAAGATACATAATTTCATTGTCATGTGGCAATAATATAAATTGTCTCAAAAGCAATGTTAACATCAAATTGCAAGTGGAAATTTCAAGTCTCGCTTCCATCCCTTAAATCTTATGTCTTTGTCATCAGTATAGCTATCTTAATCAATTGCACCATACCATGAATATAAAACAAACACATAAATTGCCTACTAATAGTGGATGAAATCTAGCCTTTATTGCAAAACCTGGTTCAATCTTGATATCAAAATAATCCGTTCTTTTCTTACAATCTCAATATTGCATGCAAGGGTATGTGTTTTTATATAGTACGATAGGGATAATTACTGAAATAATAGATCCGATAATACCAAGAAGTATAACAGAAATGGAAGATTAATAGCAGTGAACAAAGAGTGCAAATGATGTCTCAAAAACCATAGTCTGCATTCAGATTTGTTCTTGCCAGTCAACCTCATTGATGAACATGACATGTCTGACACCAATCAAATCTGAATGATACTAAAACCAATGGGCCCATACTTAAAGGGATGTGGCTCCCACTCAGCCACTGCCAATGTGTCCACACTGAATGGATGGCATCATGTACAAAATATGCAACCAGGTAGTGAAATGCTGTCACTATTTGTTCTTAAAATACTATTTATAGTGGTACATTTTGACCAACAAAAAGAGAAATGCTAGTCCACGTGGATGAGACTAAAATTGCTGTTAACACTAGGTGCCCTATAACTGACAACGGGGATATGGATCTGTCAAAGAGGGCTCTCCTGACATCCATCTAACATAAAAGGCCTTATGATTGGCGAGTCCATACAAAGCCCCTGATAAGGGGAGCCAGACCTCTGCTCCATCCCAGCTAATCGCATTCCAGATTGTAAAATGTCAGTAGCGAAATCACAGCGATGTTGACTGCACAGATTACATAGCAATGTTTTACATTGATGTTGACAAGACTGTGAAATGCGTGGGTGTTGGCTAGATTGGACAGAACTAATTGATAATTGTGAAGAGGTTTACAAATGTCAGGAGCAGAAACAGAGTAGCTTCCATAGATAAGAGAACAGGACTTTGGATTTCAAAAGCAAAATTCTGTCATCTGGATTGAAATGAAACACACATTCAATTTACATGAATTTAGAGTGATTATGTGCAGACATATCCAACTGTACTTCCACTGCAACACTCATGATCATTAAAAGAACAGTCAGAAGTGATGTAATTATACCTCATTAGGTTAAATCAGCACAGTCCTCACTAATTCCACTTACGGCTTGTTTTTGTACATGTTTGTTTCATATTTCGCATAGTCAAGTCCGATGGTTCAAAATGGTAAATAATCACATCTTCATCTATATAAGGTTGTTATCTCGGGGAAGATTCTGTCCATTAACTATGTTTGTTGCTTCCCTTTGCTTTCATTTTTACCACTCAATACAGATCCCCTTGACCCCCATCTGTCATTTCAATTTTAGGTTGCACAGAAGTCACGGAATTCTTTTAGTGTAATTGCATTGCTGAAGCACAATCCCATTTGCTGGTATTTGAAATGATCATTGACAGCTTCATTGGCCAGGTGCTATATGTCCCACAGAACGTTCACTATATTACTGCTTCTATCATTAGTGCACGAACAAGCATTGACAGTCTAGAATAATTCTAAAAGCATCTAATTACAATATCAGGGCAATATCATAATTATACTGAAAGGCCAGCCCATTCTGTAACTTCTGTAGGATTCTGGGATGAAGAACAGTGTGTTGCAGAGTGAAGAAACTCTTCTGTTCATACTGCACGTCTACCAAAGCTAACAATCCAGCAGGCTATTTGTTTACTTTGCCAATACTAAAAGAAATACTTGGTAGACATGCAGTTCTAGGCCAGTTAAATACAAGAACTACTGTACCACTAAAAACATTCTATCTTTCAAAAATGGCCATTATAGGACAAACGTTCTTCCAATTACCTGATTAGCATGTGCGGGTGTATTAAGTAAAGAATACATTAAAAGAATTATCATTTAACGTGGTAACTAATCCAAAAGAGAAATTGTAATGCGGCGTAGGCCCTTATATATCTCCCATTCACTATCTTGTGACTATCCCTCCTCTCTCTCCATTATCCTCCATGCATTTTCCCAGCGCTAACACACTTCAAATACACTTAAATTGAAGTCTGTAAGTTCATTATTGATCCGCCCGTCACAGGACACACTGAATTAAAATATCTCTTCATAGTGCATGTTAGGCCAGCAAGCCACTTGTTTGCTTTATCCATAGCGTAAACATTACTGTGTATTCAGTGGTATGCCAGTGGACTCCAAAACCTAATGCCATAGCCTATCCCCGTTATATTCTAGTTTTGAATGAACATGTTAACTTGACTTGACACGATGTATATTTGTGTCATCAATTCGATAGTTTGTACGTATGATCAAGGGAAGTTTCCAAAAGTTTCTGTTATATCGTGAAATCGTAGATCTCAAAATGCAATAATATAATGATGGCATCACATTGCATAGAGACATTTAAAGTCTAACTTCCACCTCTTCTAAACTGATATGTCCTTGTCATAGGTGCTCATACCATAATCAATCAAGCCATATCATAGATATGAGACGAAAACGAAAAAAATATATGTCTAGTCCACCGAGCACAAGGCTCTAGACATCCTAACCATGCCATGTTCCAATTCCCTTTTTGTGTCCAAAGTAATAATCTCATGTATTTTATAACATAAATAGCGGCCTTTAAAGTAAAACATATTCCAATCTTGAAATTACAATGATCATTTTCTTTCCTTACTGCTTCAACATCACATGCTATTTTAGAAAGGTTGGTTTCATACTTCAAGGTGTCCATGAATGTGGTTCAATAGTCGCATGCAGTTGTCGCCCCTAAATACAGATTCCCATAAAACAAATTTGGAAATTTCACTTCTGCTGATTGCAAACGATTAGGACAAAAATGAAAATGTCTGTAGGTCGTCGGCCATCTTAGTCATCCACAAATGAAAGATCTATTGTTTCTATTAACCGACTGCAATAAAGATGAATATAAACGACTATGAGAGGCCGTGAACTAATATTTGTAGATGGGTAACGATGCAATTCCGAGGGAGCAGTATAAATAAATTATAATTGCATTCCATTGCTTTTGGGGGAAATGGTTGGTTGTAGTCGTCCACAAATAACTGTTGCTATTTTGTCGTAGATGAATCATTTTGCATTGCTGTTGTCATTTACAGTCTTCCGAGCCACTAATTTTGTGTTTCCGCTGAACGCTGAAAGGGGGATTCCAAGTGGTGACAAATTTAAAAGGTTTTATTGGAAACACATGTGAATTACACAATTTCACACTAAATATTAAGAAATATCATTGCTGTGTTGAAGTGCTTCCATTAGATTTACCATGTTTGATTGATTTTGTTGCCCTGAGCAATAGCTGGACAATATAAATTTTATGGGCAACACTAGAGCAACAACTCAGAAAAATGGTTGCCGACTGTTGCTGTACTTTTGCCGTGTCTTTGTTGCCACGTGGAATCCACCCTGTAGAACTTCAACCACAAAGGATGACTGTCATTCATGGTCGTTAGCACAATGTCATTTTGTGGAAACCTGGCTTCACCTGCGTAGTACACGCGGTGATCCCTGCTGGGGCCTACAAATTGACTGTAAAATGTTTTTACCACCGTGAGAAAAGTACCGGCCGCCGACGCCTAATGAGGCAAGGTGTCCTGCGCATGCGCCTGTTTTGTATCCGCCACCGTGACATCTCGTAGTGATCCTACTCTACGAAGGTCAAGATGAGGTAGGGATGGAACACTGCACGTGCACTTCTCCAGGCGAAATAACATGTATACATATATATGTATCCAAGGCAAGGTGCAACTTATACATAGTTAGAGACTAAGGGGGCACAAAACAATTGTTATTGCGCATACTATCTAGGGCTTTAGCAATAGACATAGGTGTGTGCAATCTGGGGTGTCCCCCGGCAGTCTGTACTTGATTTATTCTATATCATAGAATATGTTGGCATTAGCATTCAAAGACAGACATTTTTGCCCTCCAGGGCAATGACAAATCTCTTATCCACTGGTTTCTGAGAGGGCGGGACAATGATGAAGGGATAGGGGGTGGAATATTGGTAGGATAAAGACAGGGGCGGCCCCAGGGTGGAGTGGAGCTCCAGGGGATCCTGACAACCCCGCCCCCTCCCTCTTCTCCTGTTGGTGCAGACTTACTTTCAATAGAGAAAAATAACGTTACATATCTACATGAGAATGCGCAAAGTTCTTCATCTATATGCGACCATCCTTTTTGGAATCCTGTATACCCCCTTGGTAATAGTAACGTTCTGTGCACACGACTTATTGAAAACCTTCTGGGACGTCCTGCAACGTTATTAGAACATTCTGTAACGTCACACCCTAGGCTCGGTATAATCATATGACGTCTCCACTGTCTATTTGCACGTTTCAACCACGGCTGCAAAGATAATTTTCTATTTTTTCTTGATGTAATGTGTCTAAATATTAGGGCATGTTGGTGACTTTGAGTTACTTCAATAGATGGCTCTATGTATTAGGTTTACTGAAAGGATGTACTTCTCCTCATATTGTACGCTAACTAAGAGATCTTAAACGGTGGAAATGTGTTAGCAATAGTCAATTATGCAAGTACTTGAGGAATTAGACAATTCAATAGTCTATCAATTTATAATCTTTTTAATTTTCTTTGAAAACCACTTCTTACGGGTAAGCACTTCCAGTAGTCGGTGTTGGGAAAAAAATATGAACAATAATTATGATGATTATGTGATACATTTCAAACTGGCCGTGCCTAAATATATTATTGCAATAGCCTTAAGCATTGTTATCTTCCTATTAATAATTACTGTAATATTCAAAATGTTACGTCCTTCTGGGTGCAGAATATACACAGTGATTGAAGAGTTCTGTCATAAAAAATGTATATACTTAAGCTTTATGGTCCTGTGGGGCGCCTCTAGACAGTGTGTTCTTATATAGGAATTTATACTTTTTTCTGGTACAGTCCTTCTATGTTGTGTGTTAGCTATGGGAAACTGTCCTGTTGGCACTCCCATATTCCTACTCCCAGAGGAGGTGCGGCAGGATACACTGTAGTAAGGGGGAGTGGTGCGTCCCAGGAGGGGGGAGGGAGGGGGCACTTGGTGCAGAAATGAGTACCAACTGAGTTCAGAACCTCTGGGGGCTGTAGTTATGAATCGCCAATTTGGCTAAAAAAAAAAAAAGGGGGTGCTGTATAATAATCTGACCATCTTTTCGGGGAACTGTCAGTGATTATTATCCTTATACTATATCAAAAGATTTTGGTATGTAATTCAATTACTTCATATACTATTTTTTGAGTTGAGATATCAAAATAAGGACATACTTTTTTTAAACAAATGTTTTTTGGAGGAGGGTCTGTCCTTAATATAGCCTAAAAAGGAGGGGGCTGTCAGATTATTCTTATCCCCCCCCCCTCCCAAAAAGAGAGGGGGGGGGGGAATGGCTGTAGTTTCGCAGGTGGTACTAGGGGCTGATCCAGAGTCAGTCATCTGGAGAAGGGGGGAGGGGGGGGGGCAAATCAACCAACCCCCCTAAAAAAAAGTGAAAATAAATAATGTCAGGTTTGTACGAATCAACAAACAGATTATTCGGGGGGGGGGATCCACTTAGTCTAGGGGAGCAATTGCCCCTTTTGCCCCTCCCCCCCCCCCGATCCCCCACTGGGTACCTACATTCAAAGACTAAGTGCACCCCCCCCCCCACCCCCCACCCCCTGGGCGCGGTCCCAATGTCGTCTGCCCGGATCAATATGGTTCCCGCCAAAACAGTGGACCGAGGCGAAGCAGACGACATTTTGTTGGCTCTCCATTATAAGCCTCGCTTACCCCAAACCATCACTTCCGGGCCCAACGGATGTAGATAGCGGAAACCAACAAATCGTAGAATGTGCGGCGATGATGTGGGATAAAAACATACGGGCAAATGAGAGAATTAGAGAGTAGGGGAGTTGAAAAATACGACGAGTCTAGCATGACTAAATGACTCTATCTGAGTATTCAAGCTAATGGGAATGAATGATATGAGGTTTACATCAATCTAAAATAAATTCACTTAGATAAGTTTCTACACTTTCATATAGTTCTAATACTTGTTAAATAATATAAAGAAAGTAATGAATTAGCATCACATAAATTGACCTTATGTTGTGTATAGAACAAATATGAGTGTTTATTGTAAGGTTGCATTTGTTTGCTCGCAAATTGTTCCTTTTGAATCTCAACATACAGGAAGCCATCAAATGATTTTAAATTGGGTCACGTGACCTATGGCTTGTCTGCAAACAGTCCATAACAGACACCGATGCCGGATTTAGAAAAGGTTAAATACTACTAAACCGTCGCTCATTCGCACAAATACGCTTGGCATTTTCTTTTCTATTCATTTGGACCCTCACAAAAATGGTCACGAGGAAGGGATCTTAAGAGCCTGGACGTAGACCCTGTCTCCTAATGATAATAAATAGGTCTAATCTAAAAGTATGGAAATTTTAAGTCCCTGTTTTATACATTAGCTATAGCTGTAGGCCTAGATCCCATCAAGTTGATAAAGTAGGTCAGAAAACACAACGTCCATTTACAAGTCCGTATATTATACAGTGAAGCGTTATACAATTAGAGCCTCAACTGCATTGACATATTATTAGGCCGCTGCAAGTGTACCGTGCATAGTATACAACCTGTACCATATCACCTGCTGAAATCCCCTCTTTCATCTACTACTCACGATAACCATAAACTCTTTCGTCCCTTACCTGCATTCAGAACTGCCATAAACCCTTTAATCTCTTTTCTTTTTTTTTTAAACGTGTTAATTATGCTGGATGGGTTTCAGTTTAAGCAACTGGTTTCCGGCCCCGCCCAGCCAGTTGGTTTTTACATTTCGGCGGTATGCAGGAACAGTGGAGATATATACATATGATTTGGATACACAATAACTTGGGAATTATGATGTTAACATAGATGTGAAAGATGAGAGATGGGATGTGGTGATGAGTCAGATTGCTCTTACACATTGATACTAGATAATGTCACTATACTCAAAAATCACAAACCAATCTCAAACCAATCTGCCAGACTCAGATAATTTATATATACACCAAGTTGTCTGGGTTGCGGTATATGGTACAAAAATAAAAATTATCAAACAATTCCAAACTCAGTTTGTAGTGTCCCGTTTGTCAGCATTTGTTCTATATGTGTTTTAAAAAGCTCTTTAGAATCTATTTGTCTGATATATAAGGGAAGACTGTTCCAAATCTCTTACCTCCCCTCAGGACTACCATTAACCCTTTATTCTCTTATCTCAACTTAGGACCATGGCTAACCCTTTAACCCCTCACCTCTACTCAGAAATACCCTTAAATTGCAAATTGTAACCCTCCAATCCTTAACCCCCTGCTCATGGCTGTCATTAACCCTTTCATCCTTTATCGACTGTTGCTCTTTTAATTCCTTATCTCTAATAAGGAATACTATTAACCCTTTAATCCTTTACCTCTTCTCAGGACTATTATTAACCTTTTTACGTCTTACCTTTTAAGCTGAAGGATGTCTCGGAAGCTGCCATTCATTACCACTTTTTTGTCTTGCCATTAACCATTCAACCCCGAAATTCCCCTCGGAACTACCATTAACCCTTGCATCCCTCACCCACTATTAACCCTTGAATCCCTTACCTGTACTCAGGATTAACCCTTGAATCCCTTACCTATGCACAGGACTACCTTCAACCCTTGAATCCCTTATATCTACTTGGTTAACCCTTACGGCCACATTCCATATACCGATTTTGATGCTGCCGATTTTACATTTGGTTGATTTTCTGTGAGAATATGGTATTAATCCTTACATACTATGTATCATTTGAGAGAGAATTGTGAGACCTTCTAATGGTGTATAACGTTTCTACTTTGACTTTTATTCCACTGCAGACTTTTTAAAATCTGCAGCAAAATCTGCATGTGGAATACGGCCTTCGCATCGTTTATCCATCATTAACCCTTGAATCCCTTACCTACCATTAACCCTTTTATGCCTCACCTATACCCAGTATTAACCCTTTCTTGCCTTACCTTTGAAGCTGAAGGACGGCAGGTGGGGGGTCTCTGGGATGTGGCAGATGATGATCTGGTCCTCGGGCCGGTAAAGGTTACTCAGGCACCCTGCGGGGGGAACACACAGTGATGAGAGACAACATGAGGCAGACACAGGGTTATTTATGGCAGCACCCAGGAACAACGTTAGATCTTTATAAAGACAACAGGGTGCGGCCATCGGCCACAGGGGAAGTTCTTAAGCCCCATACCCACTATGCGATTTTATCCAGAGTCGGCCGATTACTGGTGCTAAAATCAGCCGACTCTACTGTAGAAGTCGGCCGATTTTAGCGGCGATCCATATCAAACATGCACATTTCAATGCATCATACTAACAGGTGATCATAAGAACCGGTCAATTATCCTAGTTGCCCGTCACCCCGTGTCAGTAAAATCGCTTAGTGGGTATGCCGCTTTAGACAAAGCTGTGGTAGCCATATGGGGATAAAACGTTTAGGTTGCATTCAATCAATCTATTTCTAATACTTTTTTTTTTTTATCTAACATGGCATTTTGTCAGTTTCCGGCAACAGCCAGGGAACTAACAATAGTAAAAGGGCAATGCAGCAGTATAAGGCTTTGAACTGGAGAATAAAGCTACGATATCAATTGCGAAACGAAGATACCATTTTAATTACTAATATATAAATATCAAATACAATGACATTATGTAATTTCCACGGGTTGAAAAATAAGAAAATTAATCAAGTTTCCGCATATTATTAAGTAATATGAGCTAGATCTATACACAAATGAATTCATAGATCGATGGAAACTCCTCCGCGAATAATAATACCGATGATAATTATACTCTATTTCAAAAATCTGAATACTCGACTTCATGCACGGATGGTAATGAGCAAAGTTTAGAATAAGGGGATACGCTACAGATTTTCTCTTGAGATCATCTGTATTGCGTGAGATAGAACTGATAACCGGAAAAAAATATATTACAATTGCTGACGAGGTTAGCTTTAGCGCTCAACACTCGACATTGTTTAATGATTAAACACGGCTTTTTTGTTGTCATTGTCGCTGACTTCAGCAGCATACTTCTGCACTAACTCCTCCACACCAAAGACGCCAATCAGCAAATTTGGATGTTTTGAATTCTTGTTTTTTTATTGCTGATTCTAGTTTACGCCAGTTCCCCACAGGTCAAGATAATACTTCGTATTACAATTACCAAAATACATACAGGTATAAACGTAATTATATATTGATCATTATGCTCCTGTCCCGTCTCTGTGTTCATCCCTGTTCATTACTCTATTGTAACTTAAATTACTCTCTCTTCATCTCATACTGTGAATCAACTGGAAGAACGTAAACATTTGTATGCGAAGTTGAGGATTGATGAGAAATTAGATAGATAGATAAGTTTATTGACAAGAGAGGAATGTATTTTCGTACTACTATAAAGCCCCCAAATACTATACTTAGAATGGTATAGTTCTCTATGCAATGGATAGAGATTTATTGCAGTGTGTGTACCCGCAGGTGAAAATTGAAAGATTCGGCCTACAAAACCTGATAGAATGATAGAAATAAATTAAATTATCAAAAGAGTGTCTTCATGTTGATGACAAGTGAAGATATTTACACACACAAAATATAGATAAATGAAAGAAAATTGCTAAATGTAATGCTGAGCAAAGTGTGCAATTGCTTCAGCATTGTAGGGAAAACAAACTTCATTTTACATAGGTATCCAAAATACAATCTTTTGTAGCAAGGATAAGGCAAAGATGTAGGTCTGTGTTCGTCTGTTGTCTACGTCGCCCACTCCTTGTTAAGCAGAGACGTCAATGACATCTGACACCCTCATAAAACAATGACGCCCACCTCTGAATCCAGAGACCCAAAAGTTGTGGAGAAATCTAAAGGGGCATACCCACTAGGCGATTTTACCGACACCGGGCGACAGGCAACTGGGAGAATCGGCCGATTCTTATGATCGCCTGTTGGTACAGTACATTGAAATGTGCATGTTTGATATGAGTCGGCGCTCAAATCGGCCGATTTTAGCACCAATAATCGGCCGACTCAGGACAAAATCGCCCAGTGGGTATGGGGCTTAATATGCGCCGACAGACAAGACGTTTCCCCAGGGGGCGGGGCTGATACTGTACGAGGGCGGGGAGACGACCCTTAGAGGACGACTGGGAAAACGACCTCACTTGGCTCTGTCCATCCATCATAGTAGATGGGGTAGGGGCCTCTGACAGGGGAGCTGGGAATCTAGAGCAACCGAAACAGCGCTAGCTCTGATCATGCAACGATGTATACAATATTTTTGAAAAGGGGGCCTTGTAGGCCTACATAGGTTATCCGCTAAATTAAAGTAATGTGCATTCGCCCGCACATGCAAGGCGTTTCAAGACAGATATGATTCCTGTGGCCCGTTGCACAATGAATTTCGTAACAACGAAAATCAATTACACAATGAAACCTTTCATTGTTACTTTTATCATAACAGCAATCGTTTTGACAATTGAAAAAAGGTTATTTAGAATGTTCTCAATGAGTTGTAACTTTTACTGATTTTTTTTCTATTTTCTTCCCTTCATATATATCAATTTACAGAATGCAATTTCATCCATTAGAACCAGAGATTGAAAGTGTTGTTGTTGCGAAACCAATTGCTGTTATGAAAACGATCTTAAAGTTATTGTTGTTACGATAATTCATTGTGAATGGGCCAGTGATTTTATCAAAATTCGGAAATATCAGACGTTAGTGTGCTCAAATACCTATTTCTAGAATATGCCCATATTTCTGTTGTGGCTTCAGCTGTTTGTCTACATTGCACATGGTACTCAACAGTGCTAAAATGTAAAGCTAGCTGTATGGGGCACCTGTATTGCAGTAAAGGGAAACGAGGACATCTATTATTCATATTACTATCCAGCTGAATCTTTATGTGAAGGTTAGCCAAAGCCAAACCTTTATGAACCATTGCAATTGGCAATTATCCTTCTGATACTTTGAGTCCCAACGAAAATGTTGGATCACTGTAGACTGCAAGCACATTGAACATCATCCTTTAATGCCAGTAGACGGAAACGAGAACATGTTTTATTGAAATCTTTACTTTCCTCTACAGATGTGCGCAGATGATGTAACACCTCTTAAAATGGGCCATCAGTCACATTGGTGATCAACTTATTTTAATTATCATTCATAATTCTGAAGCAGAACAAATTTTAGCTCCATGTACTTCAATTTCAATTAATCATAACCAACAACTATTTACCTTTAAATCTAATGCTGAATATATTGTCTATCCGTGTGGTCATGATCACCACTTGTACGTGGTGATCACCAAATTGTGTTCACGTGCACGTGTCACATGGCCAGGTTAGCCAAATCCTTATGAACCATTACAAAATCAAGTGGCATTTATCCTGCTTTTGATACTTTGATAAATAGGGGATCATTGTATCCATCCTTGAGAATGACAATGACACTGGATGTCCTCAATGACAACGATACCACAATAATCAGAATATTCCGATAAACTTACCGAAAAAAAGACAATTCTATACCGTCTATGTCAGAGGTCCTTGACATCTTGTTTATGAAAGGCACAGACATGTTGCCCAATTTTTGCTGTCAAGGTCATCAGCCCCATGTTAAGAACAAACATCAATGACATTGAACACTCTCATTAAAAAAAATGACGGCTGCCTTTGAATCAAGAGACTTTAAAAAAAAAGGATAACAGGGAAATTCGATAGGCGCCGTCAGACAAGACTTTCCCCTTGGGGGACAGACTTGACATTTTATGATGGTGCATCGGGTGCATGTGGACATCTGCAGTACAGTCTGCGCCTGACCACCTTGGGCTATCTGGACTGTCTATCATTCACAACATCTATGTGCAGAAATTAGTTGCAGTGGAAAGTTATAATTCTATTAAAAAGGGTCGAGGAGAGTTCAGAGATTAATCAACTTTCTTCAAACTTGTTAATCTGACAAGTTGTTGACGGCCTATCTCACAGGTTGTTAATTTGATGATGCTAACTCTTCCATTTTATGAGCGTCTCTTTTTTGAAAAGGCAATTGCAAAGGTTTTATGAGAAGATGATTAAATGACAACAGGATAAAAAGAGGACTTGATTTTTTTCAGTGTAAGCTCGGATGAAGTATCAATTTACTTTATATAATAATTGATTTCGTGGATATAATGTATCACATTACAATATAAATCCGATCGTCTGTATACAGCTAGGGGTCATTGAATCAGACTATGTAATTGCGCCAATATAATGATATTTTATGTCATTCTGCTACATTATTAGAACGTTCTGCGAAATCACATCCTTGGCTGGACATGTCACATAATTCGATGTGTGGCCCCCTGCTGCAAAGTGCCTCGACTCAGGCGAGCTGTCCTGATTTCTAAATATAAATAAATATCAGAATAGATCTGTAGATCTCATGGTGTGACTAATCAGTGAGTCATAACGTGGTCAGTGTGGAGTTTCAGATCATACAACTCATCTCGATACGCCAACGTATCTCAAATCTATATATTGTGTAATCATATTCAAGGTTAAACCTGGTAATCGTGGTTAAATGGTTATGCATGATTGGGGCACAGTGGCATGCTTATAATGAGATATTTTCGAAATTCATTATTGAAGTTAAGAAAAAAGATATGTTACGTTACATTGCGTCATGCCTTGAAGGATCTGAGACTCCCTACTAATTATCCCTGAACGTAACTATTAATACTTTCTTGAAGCATATATCCATTAGACAATAAGTAGGAAAACCTAAATTCATACCACGAGGATGGAAACGGCCAGCTCGAATTAACACGTCCAGAATAACCCATGTAATTAGTCCAATTAGATTCACAGCCTCAATAGCACCAGTAGTTTTTCATTATTTTGAATGATGAGGTTCGTTATTGAAGTGTCTAGTAATCAGGGAAGTAAGATTCTCCATTATTAAGCGACACTACACAACTGTGTCAGTGGGTGAGATAATACTTGGTGCATGATTGAGTCTTTGCCATATTAGATATTCATGCACAGTACCTTCCTATAGAATCATTAGAGGATATATAGATATTTATTGTAGTCGTTTTCTTAAATACGTCGTCCCACTTGTTGCTTTATTCAGTACTATCCATATGCATTTCCCGGTGACTCTTTCCAACCAAAGATGTGATGTTGTGGAATGTTTTGATAAGATATCACAGATCGTTATTAGAACGTCCCAGATTGCTTCCGATAATTATGTCGCTGATTAGCTGGTTTGTTTAGCCCACATGGGTTGATATAAAGTATGAATATTACTCTGATAAGATTTAACCTTCCCAGCCCATGCAACCTACGACTGATTATGTAAACGACATTTTTCTTTCCCATGTAGCCCAGGCTGGCGTGCCGACGTTCATGTCTGGCCTCAATTTAAATGGACCTATTTCAGATCAGATTACTCCGTGTATTGAGGAAGCTATCGGGAGGTACGGGAGGTATCAGAGTATCGTATTAACCTGGAGCCTTCTTTTTCTTGTTTTTTTTTCCCGCGGAATGTTTTGTTTCTCAGGGTCGACCGATGGTGGATTATTTTTTCTTTTTTGCTGAATGATCTTTCTATTGTTCTTATTGTCTTAAAAATATTAAGAAAACTCTCTGCTTACTGTTATCATTACCATTATCTCTTGCTTGTCTATTTTTCATTTTGACAGGAAACACACTTTCTTTTAAAGGTGGCCCTGTGAGCGCGGTAGCAGAGCCTCAGGGCCTCGTCACGGAGCGCCCCAGATTTGTCAGTCCGCCGGCAGATGAAAGATCGATAACATTATTACAGGGCGCAGGAATATTAATATGATTTCTGATGTGAGACATGCAACCCGCAATGGTCGAATTACATTGCAAAATTGGCCCTTTGGAGCATGATAGACACCATGAATGACAGATGTCCTTCTTAAAAGATCTATACTCATCCAGACTTTTTTTGTAGGCCCTATATGCTATTTTCTCCTAAAGAAAATGCCACCTGATGACAGGGTACATGTATTTTACAGTGTATATGTGTAACCCTTTTCGCATTTTTTACTACTGTTATAAAAGGTCATTCCTTTCAGTAGGTAAACACAGTTTCAAATATTGCGAAGACCCCCAAAACCGCCGTTGGCCTTCAGTGGGAACGTATGCCCCCCCCCCCCCCCTTTGAGCAAATGTTTCCAATTATGCTCCACGTTATGTTGTGCCATATCGATGACAGATTTACGGAATCCAATTGAAGGCCTGCTCTAGCATTGCATGCAGTGAAATTTTGCTATAGTAGGTCTTGGTAGATGGTGTAGTTTATTCAGAACGACCCTCGGGCACTTAGTGCTCAAACTAGAGCCACTCACGCACGGACGCCAGTGGTTCTACGTGCTGATCCTGGGGGCGCTGCATGGAGAATACATTTTCGATTTTCCGAGGAAATCACTTGTCTATGGTCCCCGTGCCCATTATTGATGTTATTGTTGCTGTATAAACAGGGTATTTTACCGTTATTGTACTATGTATCGTTAGTTACGGATTCTGCTCCCAAGGTGATAGTAAAAAAATTACAACGATCGTGTTGATGAATAATCATGATGTGATTTGCTCGCTACAGTAACTGGTTTATGTTTGTTACGTATACTGTTGGCGTGTTGTTCAATTCACTGTAGTCATTCTTATATTGAAATTACAAAACATGATCCTTTAGTTCATTCTCAAAAACTCACTGGTATAGAAAATCATGTTGTTGCTTTGTTTCTTCTAGAGTCAGTCCCCACCACATGTATTTTTACTGGTGCAAACTAATGGCAATTTCGGTATACCTAGCTTATTGTTCCACTATCATAAAACGCATTTCCTCTAAATTTATCAAACGGCTGCTGAAGACACATACGTTGATTCTGTCAGGTCAAAGGATCGATAAATGATCAGCTTTTATAGTTCCTGGCCATCTTTGTGACGTCATGTCATTGTATGTTTCCCTCTGAATATATATTCCGTCTGATTATATTTGGCACTCCTTGTACTAGGCTTAAAAGCGCCATCAGCATTGCCTACGCGCTGCTTCTTGAATGTGCTTAAAGAGGCGGGGACAGATCTATAAAGGGTGTGGGGTGACCAGCGCAAATTGGGGTACAGAGAACAAAGTGACCAGGGCAACCAGTTACGACAGGCTGGCTGGTAGCCGGCTGTTCCAGTGAATGTGTTGTGCCTCCTACTGTGTGGTCATATAAACTGAAAACTGCTACCCATGGGCACCAGCAAAGTTTGTCACATGACGTGCTCAGATGGCCCTATGTGCAGAAAAAGAATATTCCTCTGCCTACACTTTTTGAAGCTGAAGCTGAGTCCTCATCAAATCAAAATAATTCATAATGTAAAAATGTAATGTAAAAAAGTCACTGGCCCCTCTGGGGTTGTTGATTTTATATAATACAAGTTACTGTCGTCAAGTCAAGATATATTTTTCTCATGATGTAGCAGGCAATCCATGTGCTTGCACTTGGCAACCCTCACACAAGGTTTTAACCTGCCACCAGGGCTTTCTATGAGCCACTTCCGGATGTGCTTGAGGAGGTGCAGACGGGGCATGTAGTGACCAGTGTTATCTGGGAGATAGCGAACAAAGAGCTCTGGGCAGTCAGCAATGACGGGGGGGGGGGGGGGGGGGGCTGATAGCCTGCTGGCCCAGTTACTGTGTCGTATCTAAAGCTGGGTGGTCATGTAAGCTGAATGTTGGGTGCCCCTCTGAGGCTTTGAATCAAATAAGAAAAACTGATACTGGTAAAAGAAAGGGGGTGTGTAGTCCCCTGTACTCCGATAAATCTGCCACAGGAAATAATTAGTTTCTAGTCCCTGACCATCTTTCTCATGCCAAACATGACATATTATTTCCCTCAAAATATGCTCAGTATTCGTAGCACCGATCATACTGGCCTTAAAAGTGCCATAAGCATTTTCTACGAGCTACTTTATAAATGTGCGTGGAGAGGTATGGACAGATCTATAAATGGTGTTTGATGACCAGCATAAGCTGGGGGATAGAGAACAAAGTGCTCAGGGCAACCAGCAGCGTCAGGCTCGCTGATAGCCAGACGCCCCAGTGAACGTGTTGTATCTCACGCCGTGTGGTCATGTAAACTAGACCCTGCCACCCACAGGCACCACAGAAATATGTCAAGGGATGTTGTTTAGAAGGCCTAATATGTGCAATAAGAAATATCTCTCTGCCTATGCTCAATATCATTTGTGAAGCTCAAACTGATCCATCACAATAGTAAAATATAAATTGCCTTTGTCTTCCGCTCAGTACAAAGAAACATATCAGCTACAAAGAAACATTCCTTTTCTGAATTGCATAGCATAAGTTGCAGAATGTTAGTCTAGAAAATCCAAGGGATATCATATTCATTCGCTTGATACGCATAGACCATATTCTATTGGAGTAAAATATCATATTTTACCCCAGTAGAATAGCCTGCCCTACATTACTAATCTGTTATATAAACAAATGATATTGGGTAATTCTGTGCAGTTTATACTATTCTGTATAATTTATCCAGTTGCAGTAGATTTATATCAAGATTTGAGTATAGCATTTGGTCTTTTCTATTTTCTATCAGAGAGCACTTGGACGGTCCCAGCTGACATAATATCATACTGCAACACTTACACAAAATAGGGCTGTTTGTATATATATGGACCTCCCTTCGGGCGAGCAGTTATGTAGACGGATGTAAAGGGTGTGAGCTGGGACCCTCCAGAGTGTTAGGTATAACCAGCTCCCACTGCCTACGGCTGGTACCTGATAACTGGGGGCACAGCATATATATCACACTATGGTCATGTTGGCTGGACACTTCCGTCCGTGCAGAGAGTACCAGAGGACTACATTACGTGACCTATCTAGTGTCCCTTTCATGCCATTTGGCTTAGCAATCAATATCCCCTAAAGCAGATTCCATTCAGCCTTTTGTTTGTGCACCTTTTTTCTGTTAATGGAAAAAAAAGTAGTAGAAGCCAATTTTCTGATTCATGAATTAGTGTTATAACATGTACATTTATTACAAGGGTTCAGATAAATCCTGTCAAAATTGTATGGAATATTTTTAAGTACTAGATATAGACTACCTCTGACCCTTTTAAAAGGGAAAAGTTGAAAGTGGAATGGATTTTGTAATTACCTGAGTAAAGCATCAATATCTAAAGTAAACTCACATGAACCTATACATTCTTCTGATGCTGTCTGCATCCCATCCGTTCTGAATCTGCCTCTGTCAATATGCTGTAGGAAGGATAATCATTTAGGGGTGGGCCTGCCGAGGTGCGCTGTCATGCCACCTGACTATTGATGTAATCGATTTTGGGTTGACCCTTCAGGCAATCTCAGTGAGCCACACCACAGTGTAAGCTTTGAACAGATTCCACTGTCTCTGGTCACTTCCATCACAAATTGTGCATGGGGACGCGGCATCTATAGCATTGGTCCTTTGTATCAGGGAGCACAAGTGGATGCTCCCAGACGATACACAATGTAACTGTTATATAAATAGTTGAAATGGGTATTTCTTTTCCCTATGGATCTTCTAGTAGGCAGGAACAGATGTGGACAGATGTAAAGGGTGTGAGCTGGGGGCCTACACAGTGTGAAATATAACCAGACCTCACTGCCTACAGCTGGTAACCGATATCTGGGGGCATGGCGTATATATCACACTATGGTCACGTTGGCTGGACACTGCTGTTTGTGCACGGCTTACCAGAGGAATAAATTACGTGAAGTATCCAGTGTCCCTTATGCCATTTGGTTTAGAAATTGATATTTTCCGAAACAGGTTCCCTTCAGTCTATTCTTTTTGCAACTTTTTTTCTGTCAATGGAAAAAACAAGTAGTAGAAGCCAAATTTCTGATTCATAAATTAGGGTTATAACATTTATATTTACCATAAGGGTTCAGATAAATCCTGTGGAAATAGTATGGAATAGTTTTGGGTACTATAGCCATAGACTGCCTCTGACCCTTTTAAAAGGGAAGGGTTGAAAGTGGAATGGATTTTGTAATTACCTAATGAGTAAAGCTTCAATATCTAAAGTAAACTCACATGAACCTATTCATGATTGACAAATAATGCTTCCTGCATCCCATCCGTTCTGAATCTGCCTCTGTCAATATGCTGTGGGAAGAATAATCATTTAGGGGTCTGCCTGTTGATGTGCACTGTCATGCCACCTGGCTATCGATGTGATTGATTTTGGGTTGACCCTTCAGGCAATCTCAGTGAGCCCCACCACAGTGCATTAAGCTTTGAGCAGATTCCACTGCCTCTAGATCTAGTCACTCCCTCTCTAATGGTGCATGGGGACACGGCATCTATAACATACACTGTTAAAATGGTGTTTAGAATCTAAATACATTAAACCATATCTGTTTAAAACCTAAACACTTGTAATTTCTAAACATGTGTTGGGTTAACTATGCTTATAATCTAAACACATCATTAGTTGTGTTTAACAGCTAAACACTTGTAACCTCTAACCATGTTTTGAATGGGATATGTTTAGAAAAAAGAAAAATGGACACTTTGGGATTAGAACCAAAAAGAATTGGGATTAGAAAAAAGAAAAATGGACACTTTGGGATTAGAACCCACATTCTTTACATTCAAGGTAGAAGCCTAACCAACTGAGCTAACTTGGACTGCATGCAGTGCACACTGGCATAGTCAGCACCAATGAGTAGGATCAGTACTACTATACAGGTGATCAACATGAGACAGACATTAGGTCATTGCTTTCATACCCCTACTTATTCAGTTAAGTAGCAAAGCTGGGCTGTATCTACCTACAGGCCTCCATAGCTCAGTGGCAGAGCATAGGCTTCATATGTGAGGGGCCCCGGGTTCAAATCTCGGCTACTGAAGTTACCAAAATACTACTATGAAGTAGTTGTACTATTAGTGGTTTGCCATATGCCCTCCATATTTTTGGCCATGATTGGTAAAAGAGTTTTTTCATACACTTAGGAATTTGGAACTTTGTGATTAAAAATGTTAGATTTTCAAGTTTTTGTAGCGTCATTCAGATAATCACTTCATTGGCCAACTATTCTAGGTACGGTCAACCAACCAGAACACCCCTAAAACATTTACAAAATGTTTTAAAACACCTTTTTAGTAGGATTAACATGTAGACACCTTTTTAGTACAAGGACTTTATTAGCTATACCCCTAAACGTTTTACCTCCAACAATCAAACAATCCATGCAAGGCTAAACCAAGAAGAAAGGCCATATGTGGTTATTGGCTCAATGGTCCTGTAGTTTCATCACAGGAAAAATAAAACTTTCAATGCTGTTAACATTACATCTGGTGTAAACTGAATGGCATAGTACCATAGCAGTGTTTTACATGTAAGATCTACGTGTTTTTTTTTTACACACTACGGTATATTATTGGTAAATTTAAAATGGTTTTCATCCTTAAGAATGAAAGTACACTGTACATATTACGGTATATTACTGTTTAACTTAACACCTAACCCTGAACACCTTGATGACCTAAATGCTTCATAGATAAACACCTAAACATCATAGTTTTCTAAACATTTAACAGCTAAACATAAAAAAAAGCATAAGCGTTTTGATTCTAAACACCTTGAGGACCTAAACACATCATGGTTAAACAGCTAAACATAACACATTTCTAAACACTTAACCCTAAACACCAATAATTCTAAACATGTTTAGGGAAATGAAGTGTTCCAAAACTGGATGCGCCGAAGTGTTTAGGAAAATGTTTAGGTTCTAAACACTTGTTTTAACAGTGTAGCATTACATTTGGTCCTTTGTATCAGGGAGCGTCACTGGATGCTCCCAGCCGATACACAATGTAACTGTTGCATAAATTTTCCCTATGGACCTTCACTTTGGAAAAAATCGTCACGTGGATCATGTCAACCGATTTTTTCCAACCGATTTCCAACTGACACAAGTGAGACTAAAGCCCCATACCCACTAGGCGATTTTACCGGCAACTGGCAATGGGCAACAGCAGAATCACTTGTATAATCGTCACCAATACAGATCAATTGCTAGTATGTAGCATTTCAATATTACACACTAACATGTCTGAATTGGTAATGATTTTACCATTGATTCTGCTGTTTCCCGTCGCCAGTCGCCGGTAAAATCGCCTAGTGGGTATGGGGCTTAAATTATTCCAGCCGATTTCCAACCGATTTCCAACCGACGATGGTCCGACAAAATTATTAAGGATTCTCTTTTCCCAGACATTGGGGGCACATACGTTGGAAGCAATCATTTAATAAAGGCAGGTGAACCATCCATTATTTACAGTGACCTCATATAAACCTATACTTTATTTACAGATAAAGCTCCCAGGGCATCCAACCCATGGTGCCAGTTTTTACATCTAAAAAGTCAAAATTGCCTTCAGATGCTATTTGCTTTAGAACCCCCCTCCCACAAAAACCACAGCTAGATGTTTTAGGTCTATCAGAATGACATCTATCATTCATGCTCTCAAGAGCCAATTTTTCCAGGGAATCCAACCCACTGTGAGTTGCGTGTCCTACATCAGAATAAATATTCTCCGCCTCTCTGTAATATTATTGCTCTTTCATCTGCCTGTGTGGACTCAAATCATTCAGGGGTCTGCCCGTCCACTATCACGCTACCTACCTATTGGTATTATTGATTTCGGGTTGACCATTCAGTCAGTCTCAGTGTGCGGTATAATTTTTTTGCACTGCCTCTAGCCTCTCCCCTCACATTCAGTAAAGGAGGGCACAGCGTATGTTACACTATGGTCATGTTAGCTGAACACCGCCTTCGCTGGTACCCGCGCCTCAACTCACATTCCTCTACACTCACTGTATGTCATGAATGAGCGCAGGTACAAGCCAACGCTGAGTTAGCCACATTTTGGCTAACTCGGGGTCACGTGACCACCTCTCAACCAATAAGATTGCTAGAAAAAGCGGCCTGTACCTGCAGTCCCCCATGCCGAGTCCACTAGCGTAGAGATAGGGGGCACCAGCATATACACCGCTGCCTGCACACGAGGGACCAGCGGTATGCATCATGTGACGTTTCCAATGTCTCTGTACGCCCTTTGGCTGAAGCATACATCAGTGTCCTTTAAATCAGATTCCATTCGGTCTATTGCGTTTACACCTTTTTAATGTTAATGGATGACCCACATCCTTGGACTTCATGATTAGTCTAGTATATAAAAAAGTAATTATATATTATAATGATTGGACTTTGTAGGATTCACATTTGTGCCATAACATTGTGCTGTCAATTGATGTGGTCTGTTTGTAAGCCGGCCCTAGACCTTCCTGGCACCTTATAAGGAAAGAGAACACGTGAATAATTCTATTCATCGTCTTGGGTAAGTCCATTATTTATAGTGACCTTACATGATCCTGTACTCTAAAGCTCATCACTGTATAACAGATTCAGAGCTTGAAACATAGCAGCTTTAGCACACATCCCTATCAGGAATCCTCATATATCAACTTTGAATCCCCATAGATCTCACCAAGATGCCCTAATTGGTAATTGAACATTTTTTACAATAAGTATAAAAAATACATGTCCTAAGCAGCCAATTTATCCCAAGCAACCATTTGAAATCAAAATACCAGCGTTAGTGCACCTGTACGCACGACAAAATTATTTAGGTTGACATATTTCATGAATAACCACGCATGTTCTGGAAAACAACTCTCCCCCCCCCCCCCCCCTTGACCGTTTGGATAAGGTTCCATTCATTGGAATGCACGAGTGCGCCGACCGGATCCGGAAACCAATGCAAAAAGATGTCTGTGCTGTGAAGTTGGAATAGCCTGGAGCACTCGAAACGAACTCGCTAGTGGTGAATACCAAGAAATGGTCACGTTCACACCCCGGTCACACATCTACACATCAATAAAGAGTCTTTGTTTATGTTTTGTGACTGTATGCTGCTGCTGACGCTTATGCCTTTAAGGGAGGACGTTTTTATATCACTCTGACATTGGTGTTTGTCACGAACAGATTCTACAGGTGCAACTATGCCAGTGACCCAGTGGCCAGTCGGGTGGTCGGGATTTCCTTCTCTTTATATATATATTTTTTTTTTAATTTGAATTGTTTGCTAGGGAATGTACTGAATTCTTTCAGGAAAAAATCTCTGTCAGGGGTTTTACATCTAGTCAGGCGATCGACAGGAAACAGGATTCTTATTAGTATGGCCTTACTATGATAATAGGCCAAGCACATCACTCTGAAATTTTAATGATCCGGAAAAGTAATGAAATCCCATTGTTCGATGTAAGAATACACAAAGGGGCCATAATCAATGACTTATGTTGATATTTGATGGATCGAGCACTATCTCTTACAATATGATATGGGATATAAAATGTAATCGGCTGTACAGAGTTTTAGATGTTTGCCCACGCGTGCTTAAAAGCTTTGTCGTGCACCCAGGGAAGTATGAATAAAACATAATATGTATACAAATTATAGATTTTGACATGGGTTTTTATCGAGCAAAGGTGTTTTACGTTACTAGTGGTTGTAGGAGAACAGAGGCAGGTGGAGTATCTTATACTGGGCATGATGTCTTCATTATGATACACAATGGTTTTATGTATGGACAGTAAAACAAAGTAAAGGATTTTAAAACCGGTAAGATATGTTCATGAATTCCATTTTGTCTCGGTTCTAGCATGCAATGATGCAATGAGACCGGAAATGGCAGCCTTTTTTGTATCTTTTTTTAATATATAATTTATATTTGCAAGGTAATGAATAAGCTAATTAGCTCTTCTCCTTCCACAATTTCAGGGATCGAAAGAAGGTAAAGTATTGAGGGGCGGGGGTTTTATATCAAAACCTGGCCTCCCGATCCTAGGTGTAATGGCCCTTTTGATGCCCTTCCATTTAATTGATGGATTTTTGGGGGCCTCCGGGCCCAATCAATCCCAACCCTTCATTGTCCTGGGGTAGTATAATTATCTTCCTTATATTAGAATGGCGCTGCTTCCAATCTTCACCAAGCCCAACCTGTTCAATGCTAGCTACCATTTGACACAGAGTAGTCAGAGCCAGAGGCAGAGTGACGGGAGAGAAAAATGCTGGTATCTCAACTCACACAGGTCACTATGAAACACTAGGCAGAACACAAGCGCCCAGCAAAATGGCCTCCCATACCCTCACTGTAGCCCCTGCCACAGTAGCATCAGTGGTGGCCTAACTTACATGGTTAGGTGCCCTACTCTAGTCTGAGTGGCCCGGGTTTGAATAGGAAAAATAGGCTACAGAGTCGGGTTTAAATCTGTTCATGTGCAGTCTGGCATATATGCATAACTGGGATCGTTTGAGGAGGGCCTTGAGATAAAAGTATGATGTTATCAATGATAAAAACACCAAAGCTCTTTACCTCAGCAAACCCATGATAAAGAGTGAAAACACTGTCTTATCTGCAGGAATAGCTGTCTATATTACCCTCTGGATCGACGGGCGTATTGTGTCCCAGGTGTATTGCCAGGCCGTACATCCTGCATCATTAATTTCTGATTTGTTTGTACTACATTTGTTTATGAAACTTCAAAATATTTCACAACATTTTACAATAGTGTCAGGTAATAATATAAAGAAGGCCCTTGGAGGCCCCTTGGAGGCCCCCTGCGGGCTCGGGCCGTTGGGGAGTACCCGGGCCAACGTACAGCCACCCTCGGACGGCCTCTGTGAGCCTTCTTATTATAATAGGGCGATATCCGAATAATCTTCTTTTGGATCTTTTATCACCCATCTTCAGAGAGGAATACTGATTTATGCTTTTGGTGGAGCCATTCAGCTCGTATGTATTCAGACAGGGGGACATTTCAGGAATTGTAACTCCTGGACTACTGCATGTAGATGTTCCTGTAGACTAGATAGCAAGTATGCTTTCATTTCTCCGGGGAGCAATTCCCCATAATACTGTTTCCCACAATACACATTAAATCACTGCCTCCAATGGGTTTCCGGTTGGATACTGACATATTGCCAAGTTTTGGTTTCTTAGACTTATAAAAGTTGTGAAGGAAACCAAGTAAAAAGGATGATATAGAATTACAGGAGTTCATTGTAACCTTGACAACCTCAGTTTATGAATCCTACAAAAAGGTGTGACCCGAAAAGGGTGTGTAAATTTTTCTCACGAAAGTAATGATGATGATGATTCAGCTATATCGGCACCGACTTACGTTTGTGTTTTACCATCTGGCTGACTGAATCTACGGGGAAAGAAATGACGGCACGGCGAGGACGTTTCCCACGACACCATCCCCCCTCAGTAAAGTAGTGTGTTTTTCCAGCACAATCTGGCTTGTCCTTTTATAAGTAATTATTTCTAAAATTTGAGAGAAGCCCTGCAGGCTTTTGTACATCAAGGCCAGTCCGTGATCCAGTAACCTAAAGAGCTGACCCAGCATTCAGGTACCGCTAGCCATGGACACCATCTCTAGACCGGAGCAGGGCTGATTTCCCTGCGTCAATTTGCTCAGCCCGCCGGGACCTGAATGTCGTCTGCTTTCTGTTTACTTTCCCGCCAAAATGGTGAGTGGGCCGTGCCGGAAACGAGGCTGAGTCCATACAGCAAGGTCCACTCTGGCCGTTGGGTCCTCTTTTTCAACCGTTGTTATGGCGGGAGGTGGGATACTCTACCAGAATGACCAACTCTCATTTGTTGTGAGCCCAGAGGGCTATAGGCTAATTAAGATCACCCCAAATATGTACTGTCCATGTGGCGGATGTAGGGGGTGGCGTGGGGGAGCACCTCCTTTCTAAACAAAATTTAGGCATTTTAATATTCTGGGAAATAGGGGATGCCTCCCCTACTTTCTAATAATGCGCCCTCATCTTTTCAAACACTGCTGTGTGTAGAATCAGAAACAGACCTTTATCAAATTGCTTCACCCTTCTAAATGATAAAACATAATAATTATATAACCACATTTAACGCCAAGGGGCTGTTTTTCAAAAAAAAAAAAAAACTGGTATGAAATTTCAGAATCAATGAGTCGACTAATTCGAATGTATTTGACAGTCAGCTGTCACTTGTAACCAGGAAACAAGTACTATTTCCAACACTCGTGTTCACACACATGCATGCTAAACTGGATGCAGTGGTGGGTCTTGGAGGGGGAAGGCGAAGGGTGTTTGTATGCTAAATCCGCCCAGATATCCAACAGCTTTTGTATATTTTAATTTGTTAAATTTTGTGCCTATCTGATATTCGTTGATTACCCCCCGCCCCCTCCCACCCTAGATGACTGTCTCTGGATCCATCCATATGTATGGCATGGGGTCCCTAATGTGACATGGGTACATTGCATGTCCATTTCCTGGGCCCGACATGTAACACGTTCCCCCTTCATACAAGGACTGGCTAGGCTCCCTGTGTGGGGGCGATGTGGCGGTTGGTTGACAGGGTTGCTATGGACGTCGTCAGGGTTACTGCAAGGGGGCAGTCACCGAAAGGTCAACCAATAAGGGAGAGTGGGCCGTGTACTAAATACCCTTTACGGACTAGTCTAATGTGGTTATAATGCAAAGGGTATAATGAAAGGTGACTTACAGAGTTGCGGGGAAAAGTTTTTTTCGTCGTATCATGATATATTCAGAATAGAAAAGGAAAAGAAACAAATTTTTTTTTAAATCATTCAATCAAAGTCAGGGAAATCGTTGAGATTTTTACAGTAAAGTCGTGCTATCTGACTTGAGGCCACGAAAAACAATGTCTCGTGTATGCACAAAAACGCAGAAAACTATTTCACAGATATCCTGTGGGAACATGCTATTGAATTCTTCAGTGAGTGGTATGAAACTGTATTCTATACTGAGTGTCTTGTGGATTCTGAATGTAGACTAGTAAAATCACCCAATGCATACTTGGACTTCCTGGTTCAGAGTGTTTGTATTGACTTGACCTAAACATAGTTGCATATAAAGCAATAAGTATCAAATAGTATACTATCTGTACCATGGTGAGTAAGCAGTTTGTCTTAACATTATCAAAAGCTGTATTCCACAAACTGATTTTATTCTAGATTTCAAAAGTACTAATTTCAATATAGGTTTGTTATAGACAAGTGCAGTCCTCTTCCAAATTACATGTAGGATGCAAGGTTTTATCGAATATTACTGGTAAAAAAGAGGCATAATAAAAGCCAATTGCAAATTACCAGCGGTCGGAATTGCCTATAGTGGAATACGGGCATTGAGTCTTGACAGTTAATGTTTTATATGGGATGATAAAGAACACGCTGAGTCTCGCATATGTCGAGATCGATCAATAAATTTTACAATAGAATAGGAATGGCAAACAATCTAGACGTGGAAGGCGTCGTGTTTGTGGGAACAATTCCAGCTGGTAAAGCTATATGATTACATTTACACCATTCTACTTCAGCAACCAAATCATAATTGTTAGTGGTAAGATAATTGTATCTGAAACATATTCAATGATTAATATCGGTACACTATAGCATTAGTGTAGATGCATGCATTATATATGCAATTTCATGTACGAATAAATGTGCTTGTGTATTTGTATGTGTGCATGCCTCTGTGTGTGTGTGTGTGTGTGTGTGTGTGTGTGTGTGTGTGTGTGTGTGTGTGTGCCTCTGTGTATGTGTGTTCTTTCGTATCTTACATTATAGCTATTCGTTTTAATTACATGACATTCTGTGCTTGTCTGTAGGTATCTTACACTTACAGTATAGCTCGTATGACACAAGCTAGTTCCACCTATTATGTATATATTATCAAAAGGTCTTAAATGGACCTGATAAAGTGCATGCCCGTTCAAACAACAGTGTTCGAAACTAATGCCAGCCGTTCTGCCAATGGTTGAGAATTTAAAATCAGGGCCGAAAATGTCCAAGGAAAATGTATAAAAATCCGCCCGGATGGCCGACATCTTTTATATAGTCTGCCCTTCTCGCTGAGTTTCCAAAAAGTTTGTGTCGAACACTGAATAAAAACCCCCAAAAAGCGCTCAGCAATAATAAGTAGCCAGTAAAACAGGTCACAGACGCCGTTCACGGATCATGAAGGACCAGACAAACTACAGGACGATTTGACCTCCAAACTGTGACCTCTGTTCCACTTGGGAAGTTGCCAAGTGGGTTCTGGGATACGATGAGGAAGCCAGGGAGGGGCCTCCAGGGAGTGCCTGGAGGGACTGGTAACGTGGTTCTAGTGCAATAGTATACTCAACAATAGGTCATTGCGATAAATTGAGTTACCATGACAGTTATAGTATACTCCGTTGTTGTTCTCTATCATTTTTCAACATGTTTTGGAGAAAGGTCTATTAGGTAGTTACCTTTTCCTTTCAGTCTGCTTTAGATCAATAATGAAGTCAATTGAGTTAATAATTCAATCTATGAAGAAAATAATCAATTGTCATTTCAATGTATGTGCGATGAGTAAAGTTGCGTATTTCCTTTAAATACTTATAGTAATGGACATTATCATTTGCGATGGCGAAAGCATCAGAATTCTGAGATTCTGTTTTATATTATTGGTTGTGCTTCCCAGAGGTATTGAGGGAAATCACCAGAATGTGTCAAAGACGAATTGCTAAGATTTAGAATTTAGATAGATAGGGACACGTACAGGTAAAGTAAGGTTTCACCTTCCAACCTTGTTAGAGGTTATCGTTTAGGATTTCCTGCCAAGCTAACACATCACAAACCGAACCAGATTAAAGACTACTGTGATAGCTTATCAACTTAACTGAAGGTGAAGTAGAGTGTCATTTTGATATTAAAGCTATTATTAGGTTTAAGATTATATGAATGAGCTTCAGATAAGATAACTGCATCGAGTTTAGAGAACTCACACCGTGACTGTGAAAAAAATCAAAGACCATATGCTTTCACAAGACTGTGATATATGTTATGATTACAACTTTACACATGCTCTTCTCCTACAGATATCACCAGATTACTTCCGGGATGTTTAGTCTGGGGGTTACATAGTGCTTTCCAGAAAAAAAACTATCGTCAAGTAAGCAGAGAAGCTCTTCATCTTAAATACATAATTCTTAAATACCAGTGGTGGATCAAGGGAGGGTGGGGGGCGTAAAAAGGGTGCCCCTTCCCCAACTAAACCGAGGGAAGGTTTTGTGCATGGTTAACTGGCTTTTGATGGTTCTTAAATCTGATGTTTTTATTTTCACCTTTTATTCTATAGAGGAATAGTTAGCCGCCGCCGCCCCCCATGTCTGGCTCCTGACCAGCATCTAAATGCTACAGGGATGTAACTCAGGGTTAGTTTTAAAACATCTGAAACCCAAGAAAGAAACTTTGAGTGTATCGTAAAATCCTATATCTAAACGTGATGTGAGAAGTTATATCCCAATTTTTTCTTTTTAGGTGATGATGTGAGAAAAATCAGAACAGTCAAACAAGAATATGAATATTTACATCCCCGATACTTGTGGATTGTGAGACTTTAGGCTGAAGCCCTAAGGGCACCCTTAAAAAAGTTAGTTTCCTATTTACCGCCCGACTTAGCATTTTAGGACAGACTGGAAACTTTTTGTTTCGTTTTTTGAAAAAAAAAGTTTCTTTTATCAAAATTTTCGGTTACAGCCTCACCCCCCAACCACCTGCCAAAAAAGACAACAACAACAACAAAAACGGCTGGAAACTCTTTTTAAAGGTTGGTCCAAGGTATAGAATGTCCTCCGTGACCTACATAAAACTCCCAGCGGTGGTTCTTTCATGATCTACTAAAAACCATCCTAGACTAGATTTATGTACGTTTTATCTAGGTTTGTATGTTTACTACTGCCCTACAGCACCCAGACAGGGTTTCTCTGGCGAGGCCCCTGATGTTGGTCATTTTGGGAATGCCATGATGAAGGGTATGCATGGTCATGTACTTTATCATTATAGAATTTTCATAATTGATTGTCGAGCCCTTTTCAACTTTGTAGCATGAAACTTTTCAACTTTGTAGCACGAAACGTAATATCTGTTTCCGTAATCGATTCAAGCGAAAGGATGTTATAGGATATGACATCATGGAAAAAGATTATGATCTTAAAAAGAAGGATTCGGTTTGGATATCTAGAACAGACGTTTTATCAGTACTTGCTGCTTTTAGTTCTGTTAGTACTGAGACAGCAGTACTCACATGGAAATGTCCCCTCTATCTTAGATTATTATGCTAATTTCCTTTTCTCTAGCTAGAGTTCTCTAATCTCTAAGTATCAATGGTCATTTGCAATTCACTGAGACAAGGTAGTGCCACTGCTTTCTAACCTCTTTAGACTTTAGGCCTAGGGTTTCTTTCACAATAATTGATGTATTGCTATGGTAATTGATTATGTCAATGTTAATATTGGGAATATATTAACATCAGTATCCTTGATTCACGCGATACGATTTTGAAGCGAGCCAAAACCAATAAATTCAACAAAATTTTCCAAACTCAAATAATCATGGAAATTCATTCCTTGAGCCTGTTTCTGGCCCATGTTAAAATCTAAGCCATGAAATATTGTAGAAAATCATTGAAAACACATTTTCCAAGCTCAACTCAATTAATGTGGATCCACAAAAATGGGGTTTGTTTACAAACTAATGGAAATATTACCATCTCTCATGGAATTCTACTTTGGATTGAGCTAGTTTTCACAGCTAATATTTTACCACTAGACTCATCTAACATATTTCTGTACTTATTTCAAATTTGAAAATTTTGTCAATTATATTGGTTTTGGCTCCCTTTAACATCAGTATCCTTGATTCCGGTGATACAATTTAAAGGTAAGGGTGTGGCCTTCCCAGTGGCAGTGCACGTACATGCACGTACACCCACCACACCCACTTATTGATTTACTGCAGCTTTTAAGAGGGAAGTCACAAATGTCAGACCGATTCTTATCAACCCCCCACCACCACTCCCCTGTGTCCGTTATTTCTAGCACGTACGTCCTTCAATTTATAGTGTATCTTTAGTAATACAGGTGGGCTGCTTTATAGTTAGAGGCCAAATGCATGGTTTTTTTTGCGTGTGTAGGATTATCACACTATTTTATGCTGAAGAGAGAGTTGACTAAGTGCATGTCTGAGAGGTATGACTGAATACCCTGGATCAAGCAGACCCAACCTTATTTGGTCCCATATGTGTACTATAATTATAGACAAAACATGTTGTTAGTTTTGGCTTTATCCGGTGTGGCCCTAGTTACAAATATAGTTGGGAAATTTGTCCTTTCCTGACAGGACACAGATTAATTGATTACGATGAACACAATATTACGTCTGATTCATACCTCCAATTAAGCTTGTAATATAACCTCATGAGATTGGGCCAATCACTCCCAATTATTGTGCCCAAATAATGTAGGTCAGATACGTCCTATTGGAGTATAATACATGTATCATGGTACTGATCTGGATTTAATCGATTGGAGGGATCAACCTCAATTCTCCCAACCACGGATAGCTGATTTTTGAATATGACCCAGGGCAGATCCAGGAATTGAATGGGGGGGGGGGGACAACAAACATGAATGGACAGGGGTAGGGGGCCCCACAAACATGATAAAACAGGGGAGGGGGCTGGTCCCTCCGCCCCCCTCCCCCAGATCCGCCACTGTTACCTGCAGGTTAGGCTATATAACCAGGTACATGCTGGATATTATATCGACAAATTCAGGGCTTAAGCATATACATTTTCATGAATTGTAACATTAATGGTAAATCAACATTGTGAAGAACTAGCCCTCATTATTTTTTGAATAAGTATCCATATACATTTAATATTCCTGATTTGTTTGAAAATTCATCCATTATTAATGGATATAACGATTATTTGTTTATTACTTATCGTTTTTCCAGGGGTTTTGTCGACAAAAGTAGTCCAAACTAGCCTGCAAGTGCTTCAAATGCTGTCAATCAGCTATCCGCGGTAGGGTTAATTCAATCACAGCCTGATGACATGCAATCTAAATGCATGATGGCTAAAACACTTTGTTATTCTGAAACTATGGAATGTGACCTTGAATGGCACGGTATTGGTGCTGAATGTAATGCCGATAAAACCTGCCTCACCTGAAACTAACACACGTTTTTAAAGACGATGACAACAAATCAATATTGCTGCTGGCCTGGCTGAGGCTGGGCAGCATTTCATTTTCTGAACCAATGTAGAAGAACAAGGACTTAATATAGAACATGAATAATGCTGTCACTATATGTATGCAAAAAGTATCATTGTAAAACTCCAGCCGATTATAATCATACAGCCAGTATTTAATCAGATCAACGGCAGATAACGTGCGTTCCATCTTTTCCTGGCATCAGTAACTTTACTGATTGCTATGTTACGTTATAGAATGATGAATTCAGTGTTAAGTGTGTGGCACTAGCGCCGGTGGACCGAACCATAATTCAAAACAATGTTGACCCATTTAAAGCTGGCAGGAATGTGTACAGAAATATGGAAAGGTAGAAACATGAGGATTGGTGTGCTGCCAGGACGTCTATATTCTATTGTCAAGGCCAATACAAGGTCGTTCTGTATACACATGTGGTCAGAATACAGTAACGCAGACAGGGCTTGTGTATGGGTGAACGAGGCGTTAAAGGGGGGATTCCTCCATGGCGTCATTGACGGTCTCTGAATGACCTTCACGCCTGAGAAGCGAGCCGTGTGGCGGGGATCCCGACCATTGGCTGCTCCCTCCACACGGCCCTCGGCCTGCCACAGCCGGACGGCAGGCACCTCCTGAGAGGAGGCACATGGAGGCAACCTGACTCATTCTATCAGACTAAAACAGTTCAGACGGCTTTATAGCAAGATCAATGGCCTTCACAGCAGACACGTCCTATTGCTGTCAGCACCCCCTCCCCTCTTCCCCACCCCCATCCCATCCCCGCTGTGCTAGGTTCTAGGTCTGGGCAGTGCCAGTGGGTGGAGGCGTTGGCAGAGGGTAAAGCAGGGGAGCAGGGATCCAGCCTCCAAATCAATGAAACGCCTAGGCCGCTGCCATCACCCCCCCCCCCCCCCTGCCCTACACAGCCGATGGTGCCTGCATCCCCTCAGCACCAGGAGCCTTCCCCACGGCAATAATCGCCAGCGGCTTTTTAAAAACAGAATAAAGAACAGAAGAACCAAGACTGCCACTTACACTCAAAGGCTGCCTTGGAGTGTTCGCTGGAGTCGACGGCTATCATGATGTTCCTCGCCATGGCTGGTTGATGGTAGCGTTAAACGATCCGGGACAGTGGTGGTGAGGTGGTGGTGGTGGTGTGCTGACTGGGGACATGGGCCGTCTGGCTGCTGGAGAACGCTGCCTCCCGCTCACACCGCTACCGCCGCCGCCTCTCACGTACGGTGGCCCAGAAGTACGAATCAAAAAATGGCCCTGCGTCTCACATAAAAGTATGTCATCTTTGTATTATGATGTCACAGCTCCCGTAGCTCCTGTCGGATCTAATGAGTTAGAAATCGTTGAAATCAAAATAGAATTAGATCTCTTGACACATGAGCCTCTGTAGAGTTACAGTTGTCAATGACACAGTATTACTAGATCTATCATCATTATCAATGTATGGTACCTATAATAAATCTGGTGCTGTGCTGACATGGATGGTCAGTCAATAGCTAGCTTAGCCATTCCTATGTAGAGTCTAACATCTGGGCTAAGAGTGTAATCTCTTCTTAAATCACGGCTGATGAGTGTAAGGGGCAGCGTCACTGTATGTATGTGAGCGCGTGTAAGTTGTGGCACTGAGCACAGCGCTACTTGTTATTGATGGTTACACACCCTGGAAAGATTGGTTCTAGAAGCAGGGTTCTGTTATGGAATTGAAGTGGATAGACTGGTAGTCAGGCTAGGAGCGTTGGCTGGGTGTAGTGGTTGAGTGGACACATCCCTTGGATTGTTAATTGTCCTTCATAATGAGGAACTACATTATGGAGTGAATGGAGTCAGACTGCCATTGGAGCTAGCTGATATCTATAGAAATTAAATCATAAACTAAGTACAAATAGCACCCTTTCATTTAATGGATATCTAACCTCTATAGTTCAATGCTATTACAGATCAGACAAATGCCAACTTGATAAATATGAACATAGATGTTTTGATTTAGACTTCTGTTTGCCCCTGTTCTGATGTATGACACATGTTGTTTTAATGTTTTACACGTGTTGCTTTGATGTATGACACATGAGAGTAGATGCAGACCCTTTTTTGTCAATAGAATCTCTACTACTACTGTTAAAGTCGTCCTTCAAACGTACATCAGTAGCGGAGTCGGGGGGGGGGGTGTTCCTGGAACCCCCTAAAATTTCTAAAAATATACATAAACTAGAAGAAATCTTGCCAAAAATATAAGTCGGAACCCCCTTAGATTTACCTGGAACCCCCTTTGACTTTAGGGCTGGCTACGCCTCTGCCATGCAGGTATTTTTTATGCCTCCCCTCTATCGAACCAAAGGTATATTGATCATCCCTCTTTTGAAAAATTAATGTCTTTTTCTCTTCTAAAAGTAAGTGATCTCTAAAACGTTACATTCAGATGAAGGTATCTTTAAAACGATGATTTGAGTGTTAGATAGGGAGAGGGGCGAGACAAGGGTTGCATGTGAACTAGATGTACAAAGGAACATTTTCAATTTTTTCATTTTTGTACTTCGGGCCATCGTACTGACGTGCAAGGCGCTACGACTGTCCCCTGCCGGGAGTCTCCTTCATTGCTCACCTCTGTCACGTAGCCCGTATTTCACACGTGGAATGCACGTGGGCACCCGGGGGAAAGGTGGGAGGGAGGTTGGGGGTGTTATGATACTATGTCTCAAAGACACTAAAAAGCCCCATACCCACTAGGCGATCTCACTGTTGATGGACGACGGGCGACTGGGAGGATTGCCATCCCTGTCGCCGGGTGACTACAATGGGTTAGTAAAGCCCCATACCCACCAGGCGATTTTGTCCAGATTCGGCCGATTATTGGTGCTAAAATCGGCCGATTCTACTCTAAGAGTCGGCCGATTTTAGCTCCGATCCAGATCAAACATTCACATTTCAATATACCATAGTAACAGGTGACCATAAGAGTCGGCCGATTCTACTCAGTTTCCCGTTGCAAGTCGCCGGTAAAGTTGCTTAGTGGGTATGGGGCTTAAGTAAATAGCAAGTTTGATATTTTTCCGCCAATTTTCTTGCTGATTTACCCGGCGATCCCCTCGTCCATCGCTCGTTTCCCATAATCCACACCATACCCATCGGAAATTGTCAGGTGATTATTATCGCCGGGCGATTGTGCTGGCGATCTGTATCATGTTTTGCAGTCGCCTGCCGTCAATAAAATCGCCTAGTGGGTATAGGGCTGAAGTCTCAAAATTTTGAGACTTGAGCAGGGTCCCCATGTGGCGACTAAACCCCGGCAATTAGTGCATATTAGTAGTTTTCACTGGTGACCAAGTCAAAACTAGTCACGGGGTGACTAACTAATCGCCGGACCACAAAAAAAAACTAGTCCCCATGCACATTGGGACGCTCTTTCCATCAAAATGCAAAAGAATATAGGTCACATAAGTCCCCCAGCTCAGCGATTAACTGGACTAATTGCCGGCAAGTCAATATACATGCTCAATATCTCGCCCAGAAACCACGGCAATTAGCGGTTTAGTAGTCAGATATTTTGACAACAGATCTTAGTAAGTCACACCCTGATTATTTAAAAAAAAAAAAAAAAGCATAAATAGAGGCAGTAGAATTATTCTGAAAGCCTTTTCCTACCTTCCGATCGGCATGATATAATGTGAATAATTATATGGTTGGAGATTTTAAATTTTTCACACGGTGCACGACATTCCTGTGACATACACAGGAAAAACTGAGCCTTGTGTCGTTTTCGATATTTGCTGCGCAACAGCACATTATGTAAGTCGGGCACAGTCCATGCCAGTCTTTCTTCGCCAAAATCATGAAATAGTCATAGTATGACCAACGCACTGTTTGGTAATAACCTTATTTTGTACCCCTGTCCCGTATTGCATAAACCTAATTCACGCCCCAAATGCACAGTCCCATCACGCCAATAAAGCACAGTGCTCCCTTCTCTCAACATGTTCAAAGTTTTAGCCAAGCTCAGCTATGTTTTTTGGGCATTTATGTAACTTTTCCTACTGTGCGCAGCGGTTAGCGCAAGTTAGACTGGTGCGCCTTTACTCACACTCAGTGTGTGCAAAGTGCTTTCATGGGAGCACTTTGCCTCTTATAAAACTTTAAATGGTAAGCAGTCTATAACTCCTGCCCTCTGATCATGGACCAGTGCCTCTTATGCTCATAGGTAGTCGCTCTTTCCAAGCATAGGGCACCTGCTCTTCCAAAATGTTATGTAGAACCCCCTCAATTTGTAGGAAAGTATGGAAAAGTTCCACATTTTACTTTTATTTTCTAATAATGTCCACCTCCCTTTCCAAAATGTCATGTAGATGCCCCTAAAGTTAGCAAGAAAAAATGGAAAGTCCCACACTTTACTGCTTTCCAACCCCCTTTCCTTTACAAGTTCTGACAAAAAGTGTGAACAAAATGTTTTGGAAATCCATCTGTGCAATGGGACTCCTCATATGAAGTCCCACCCTCGGCTTTCTCCTTTTCCAGTTTCTACTTGAAAGGGGTATAGTACTGTAGAGTATGGCGCATGTTCCTGTAACAACTGCAAAGTCTGAATGGCTATCACATGAAGGACAATGTCTTTTCCACGGAAAATCATGACATTTATTAAATAAAACCATTTAAAACTCATTTTTAGACAAGAAAAACACGACCGTACTGAGATAGGATACCGAAATTTTCGACGATCTGAAAAAGCTTTCAGCCGACATAAAACCAAACTCAGGATTGTTCTTTAGATATGCATGATTTATTTTTCAGACAATAAATAACCTTATTTTCAAATCGGGTCAACTGGGTCTTAGATCAGTTTTACCACTGTTAATTTGTAATTTATTGCATGGGCACTTGCAGGAAAATACGCCAATAAACTCACAATTGCAACATTTCCATATTTATTTGATCGGTACTGAATTACGGAACACGAAATGTTTTACTGTACATGTATAGTCTGCTGAATTTATATATCCATCTTCGAATCTCTTTCCACATTCATGCGAAACAAACAATGCCCAACTAATAAACTATACAACACTTTTGAAAAAACTCCTACATGTTTTTAAGAGTCTTAAACGCACTATATATTTCTGGGCACTTTGTCCTTGTGCATGAGGTATATGTATATGTGGCCCGCATAATCTCCTCAAAAAGAAGAACATAATAGAGTCTTCTCCAACAAAATAAGGTCAGCAGTCACGCTTCAGTGGAGGCTGGACAAAGGAACATGTTGGAGCAGGCTCAGTGTTGGAGGGTTATTACATAATGCCGATAAGGCCTCTGCATACGCTTCGTGGTCGGGGATGGTTCTTTCAATAACAGGCTCTGTGGGCGGGGCACAGTGGGGCATTCTTATAAGAGTAGCCACTCGATTGTATTTACTTTTATTTAAGAAACTTTAGTACTCAAAATTGTACAATGACAGTACTAAATACTTGTTCATAATGTTTTCTGCAGGCTTTGTGGACTGGGCCCCGGTGGCCAATATGGCAATATTAGTGTGTCGCCTAAGGTTGAATCTCTACGTATACCCAAACAATAATTGCAATATAACAATGTTCTAAGTGATAAATTTAAACCATACAATCCTTTTCATACAACCTACTTCCATATAAGTATTCTTATACGCACCAAGAACTTAAATAAAGCCGGGTTGGAAATTGTACATGCAGATCGTCCCGTTCACGATGGAGACACCTTATTAGCCTGGACTCTATGAAACAAACAAACATCAAAGAGTACGCAAAACCTATCAAATTCTTTTTTTTATTTTTTTTATTGAACTTAGAATCATCATACAGTCCTTCGGCTTCCAAAGCCCATCTTCCAGGAACCGCCAGCCTTACAATTTGCTGGCTTAGATATAAAAGTGAAGTGGAAGAAAAATGAATTAACAGTTAAGTAATGCTGTTATCCAATACTACTACATGTAGTGGGCAGGGGCTGACCCAGGAATTTGTAGAGGGGGGGGGGCGGGGGGGGCAAGAACATAAATGTACAGGGGGGGTGGGCCCTCCATCAAACATGATTTAACTGGGCAAGGGTGTTGGGGGTGGGGGCAAGGACCGTCCGCCCCCCCCCAACCGCCACCCCCCCCCCCCCCCCCCCCCCCTGGATCCGCCCCTGGGCCGCCTTGGAGACTTTTTCCATGTAGCGCCATTCTGGACGTTGTAGCTTGCACGTGCACCGGCAACTGTCTGTCTACTGAGGCGAAATCAGCGATTCACTTCAATGATTCTGAGCAACTGGTCTCTCTGTGGTCCTGGAGGGTATAAAAAAACAATTAAGACCAGGCTTATATTAATGTCTGCAAAATTTAAATGTACATGGCTTTATTATGTGGTTTAAATGGTATAAATATCAATATACGGGTGCAGGGCGCACCTTAATTTCCAACACTGCACGGTTGAGTTTCTTGTAGCTGTGCAACTCACATTCTGAGTGTTAGCGGAATTGTTGCGTGAAGTGCCGAATGTTCTCGGTGGAGTCAAGGTCCGAAACCTCTTCTAAGGAGGAGGCCTTCGATGACCACCCAAAAGATGACCTTCTGGCTTTGTAGCTGGCCCCGGCAAATTTCTGTGTGAGAATCTATGAGGAACAGAATAATTCGAAGGGAACAACAGGACCGGTGTGATTGCGGGCGGCGGGAAAGTGCCACGTCTACGTCATCAAATTCAGGTACGCCGGTGACAATTTTTTTTATATATTTTTCTTCCGGTAAATCTAAATTATAAGCACAGTGCTTTGCCCATACGCCACCACAGTTCCAATTAGTTTCCAGATCCCTTCGTAATTGATGTTTATAATGTAATGAAGTTGGCCCTTCGAATTGATTTTAACACAAAGACTTTGTTTTTACTAGGGCGGGACCTCAGCCACTGTCAGGTCACATGATCAGAAAAAAACAAAAGTGCGCAGGCGATCGTGTGAGTATGAAACCTCTTTATTTCAATAACACATTTCAAACATTTGTAGGCATGTTTACCCCCAGTTTTGTACATCTTAGGATGGAATATCATACAGACCACAACGAGGATCATTAATTCCCATCGGAACGTGATCAAATACTAATTTTGCTCGAAAGAAAGGTGACATTTTGCATAGATTGGTCGCCGGACGGTGGTTCGGGCAAAACCGACGCCAACCAGTACAACTCACTCGTACAACTCCACGTACCCTCTGCCTCTGGGGCTGCTGGCCAGATAAGATATCAAAAGTGTGTCGTCAGGCGGCGGCGGCCCACAACCCCGCGACTGTAATTTAGCTAGGTCAGCCATCCTCCCGGGGACCCTCCCCGGCCAGGGGAGAGTTACAACCCGACACAGTCTGGCAACAGGGCCAGTGTATGGGTCCTTCTAACTCCGAGTGAGGTCACTATTGTTCATGTCTGCAGAGAACTGAGAAGTTGGCCACCCTAAACTACATGACATTGGTCTTTTCTTTTTCCAGCGACGCTGTTACGTACCAGGTGCCCGGGGGCCACAACTATTTAGTCCGGGCGGCGGGCCAGGAGGGGGCGCCCTTACAGTAAGTAATATAATATGAGTTTGTATATACTGGGATATCATTATGGCATTTATGCCTGGTACCTTATCCTCCAACAGGTCACCTAACTTTCATGTTTATTTATAAAAGGGTATCCCCAAGTTGGTGTGAAGTAAAGCTGAACTAAAGTTATTAGTCTGGATATCGTGGAATTATTGAAGAGGCATGTGATACTCATGTAACACGGAGAGCTGATTAATTATAAAAGGATACTACAACTAGGCCTATTGAACGTATGTAACCTACAGGCCTACGCACTCATGAATCCTAAATTAATATTGAATATATAGTTGTGTCTGTATTTTGCTCATTAATGACATCGATATAATAATTGTTGTTGCCAATTTACCACCACACAGCATCATCGATCCCCCGCCGGGTGTCCCGGCTATAATTTTGGTGTTGCCGGCGGGGGAGGGCCAAATTTTTGTTCCGCCCCCTGCTGGCCCGCCACCGTCACCGGAGGGGTCTCAGTCCTCGAGTTCAGGGGCTTCGTCTGAGGCGGGGGCCGATGCCCCACAGGACGGCCAAGGGGATGGTGGTGTTCCCCTAGACCAACCCCTGGTTAACGGGGATGTTGGTCCAGGGGGACTTGACCATCCTGCCGTCGGTGGGGATGAGCCCCCGGCTTAGGCGGGGTCCCTGAACTCGAACAGCCATTAATCCTGACCCCTAGCCTGACCACGGACACCTTTTTTTTTTTCTTTATTTATTTACTTTTTTTTTTTTATAGTTTGAATCGAAAAAAAAAAATTATACGTAATTTACCCAAATTCAAATACTAATTCATTGAAATCATTTTTTTACACCAATAACTACAATAATTTTGTCAATCACATCGAATCTACTTTCATTTAAATACTCCAGAAGTTTTCAAGATTGTTTATATTTGTAAGGATGTTTTTTTCTGTTTTTTTTTACATATACTATCCCAGAGGTTTATTAAGATTGTTTAGATTTGTACCTGTAGGAACTTTTTTTATTTATTTATCTCAGATTGTATTCGCTCCTTCTTTTTGGTGGGGGGGGGGGGGGGGTTAGGGGGTTAGGGTGACATTGGCCATAGGACTTAGACCCCTTACTTTGTAAACGACGTACTAGTCGCTAAGATCCATTGTTAAGACGGTGGTGGCTTTAAGCTAGAATGGGAGAATGGGAGTGGGTCCTGCGTATTTTGTGGGACCCCCATAAGCCGGATACACGTCAGCTTGCACAAGTTTCTTACGGTAAAACATATCTAGAGCCGCTAAGGGGTAAACCACCCAGACTGTTCATTCCTGTAATAGGTTATGCCCTACCAGCCTTGGTACAGTCCGGACGCTGGGAGGGCATAGAGTTTTAAGTTGTTTGCTTTGTCAGGCCTAGGCTTGACAAATGGGCGTCAGCGTGATCTGTTTGCGATGTGCATTTTGGTGACTTTTGGCTTCTGCACACGATACGGTCATAAACCACTGGATAAACCACATCGGTTGTCATGAATAGAAAAGTGGTGCGCATTTGCCCGGCCTGGCTTGCTTTTGTTTAACTACGCCATACAGTGGCACTTTTGAAGAGGAAGTTTTACGTCTAAGAAAACGAATCTGCTAAACAGTGTTGAAAAACAGGACCAATCTCGCAAACCTTTATCTAAGTACGAATTAGTAAAGTTGAGCCCTCTTTTGAATTATACAACTTTTGAAATATCTGTTACTGGTAAGCCATGTAATGATTGGAAGTGTAATCTAGAAGCAACCAAAGATGTAAATTTATATGCTCGTTTGCGTTTTATGAATTAATGCACTTTTGTTTTTTCTAGACTATCCTGAAACAATTACATGATTTATAATATAGTAACTCTCTCTCTCTCTATGTCTGCAACAGCAAGCTGATGTGCGGGGTGAGACATATGATACCGCAAAGAGGTGCGTGGCCACCGACTGCACCTAGAAGCGTCTGCTCACAAGAGACAGTGATAGACGCGAAATCACGCCCTGGGCCCCCGCCAAGTGTACGTTTAGAAGTCTGTGCTTGTCACAATCACTGAACCAATACCAGGTGAAATTCCATTAATCTGTTTTGAGTATATATAACAGGTGGAGGTCTTGCGGTTTGGTTAGCAAAGTATTTTTGTAGTTAGTGAGACGGGCTCTGGGCGTCTGGGTCCCGTCGGCCTTCACTTTATGACTAGAAAAAGTCCCGTGTTACTGTATGCAGAAAGATAACAAAGAACAGTAAAACCTTAAACTGGAACACATGGACATACTTACCGCATCGTCAAACTATAACTTTATTCTAATCCTGTTTTCGACAGCTGCACCTACAAGAAGCGGATCCGGACAGACCGACCTTTTGCAGAGACTGCCCAGCTGATCATGATCCACAACTCCTCTGCCGATTCCAAAAAGGCATGCTGTAGGCTACCGCTGTAGGCAACCCCACCCCAGCAGAACTGGACTGCGACCCTAGGCCTTGACGCGAAGCACTGCACCAACGTCAGGGGCATCATTTCTCCATGAAAGTAAGGAACTGAACTTTTTCTCCTTGCATTCGCACTAACCATATGCATGATTAGTACAACTAATTCTGGGCTACCCCGTTTACTGAGGTGTTTAATCTAACCATACCACGGTTTCGGACGCATCAAAGAAGCCTGTTGACGGGAACGAAGGAGGAGGGTTCAAGGCCTCATGGGCGGGAAGTCGAGACGGGAAGTCCTAAGCCTGTTGACGGGAAGGAAGGAGGAGTGTTCAAGGCCTCATGGACGGCAAGTCGAGACGGGAAGTTGATGGAGCCTACCACCAAACCATGATTACCAGAGTTAAGACATGTACTAAAGCATGCATAAGACTATGTACTAATACATTAACTCGAGAATGGTGCATATTAGACTTAGACAGTGTTCTTTAAAAAGGTTAGAACATCGGGAGTAGTCAGGATAGAATGTGTGACCTATGGGAAACACAGCAGGAAGGGTCCATGTTATCGATTAGAACATATTAATGCATGGAGGGAACGTTTATCGTGTTGAAGGTACACCCAAACAAACTCGGGAGTGTTCTTGTTCATAGTATTTATTAAGCCAACATGACATACATATATATATTACAAACTTAAATAATATAAAATCGAAAACTGGTTAATGCTATTACAACTCTTCTAGTTCCGCGACTACAGGGTTGGCCGGGGGAGGCTGGCGCACGGTCCATTTGGCCGCGGCGGCTGGGGGGTTTAAGTTTTTGGGGTCCGTGGTCTCCGACCGCTTGGTGCGCATCTAGACCACAATAAATTGAAATACTTAAAACTAAGTAGGAAACTTCTAATCTTGAACTATAATATTTACATGTACATTTTACGTTTTCACTTGACAGTAATATGTCAGGACAGATACTACTAGTTAGTCAAAAAGTAAGGTCGATCAGGCACAGAATATTATGTATTCTGGGTTTGTGAGAGTCGCGCCACTAGCCGGGCTATAGGTTAAACGACATCTACAATTTCAGTAACACTGTGCTTTGCAATTGGTTCATGTAACCCGCGCCGATAGTATCACATCTTCATGTTTCTTAAATGTTATTACGAATTCAATTTCCAGTAGTGTCAGCCCTCCAGCCCACCAGGCTGGTGCGGCTTTCCGGAGGCACACATTTCCAGCTCACTCATCTACCAGTGCCCAGCCATGCCACTACACACAGCTTCATTCCTGACTGGACGGTCCCTGTGGCGTGGACCAGAAGCTGCGGCTGACCTGTGGCTGACTTAACCAGTCTGATGGTCTGACTTGTTTAAATACTACCTTCGTGCAATAAATGCGCTGACAGCAATTAAGGTCTGGCTGACCCGGAGATGTGCAGCTGCACATCCAGAGACTAGCTATAGTGTACATGTCTGGACCCAAACCGTACCCCCTCTACACGAGCCAACCAGCTGAAGGGCCACGTACACCGTCAAATTTGCCTTCTGCAACCTGCAATTGTCTATATTGAATCTTCCAATCATAATGTTGGTATATGAACTAGATTGGCTTGAACACTAGCACGGAACTTGGATAACGCACAACTTATAGGAGCCTAGTACTTTTAAACTCACTGATATACTGGAGTTGTAAATATTCTAGCCGGTATTATCTATTTTTTGCCTGATCTGTATATCAACTTGATTTTGTACTCGATATTACTGGAAAGTTCTATGAGTTGCAACCCGTTTAAGCCTAATGGAACACATGGTGTCCTAGCAGATATTCTGCCTGACGGGTTTATTAACATATATAACATTTTAACGGTCTATCGTGGATTTTTTGTACTCTAGGGTTAGCAGCTGGTCTGCAACTGAAGGCCATGTTCTTTCCTTTTTTTTGGATGCGCGACAAACCTTTTACGACTAGAAATATATATAGTTGGTGCTAGAATTGTCCCTGTGATTGCCCTACAATAAATTATTTTTAATCTGTAGAAATTGCGTTCTGTTTACATAGCAGTATTGTTGGTTTTTTTCGGCCTGTGGGTCTGGAATAAAGTCATTTGCTATTCTACTAACTTAATTAAGAGCAGCGGAACCTTATATATTTAAAATTCAATGCAACAACAGACTAATAAAGACATGGCCATATAGTAACTTGCAAAACCATATTATACAAATTCTATAACCTCCTTACAAAACCTTACAAATATGACAACCATAGCGGGTAATTAAGGAACAGCAAATCCTCAAAAATACGACCATATAGTCCCTTCTGCAAACAAAGGTCAGCAGTCACGCTCCAGTGGAGGCTGCACCTGGAAACAAAACTCAGTCTGAGTAGTGTAGCCCCAAGTTGGTAGGGGGTTATTACATAATGCCTCTCCTGACCCCGTCATCCGCTAGAATGTAACTTTTAATTTTGAAAATATCTATAAAGTACTCGTCATTAAATCGCAAGTATGGGCTACACGCATTAAAAAGATAAATTCCTCCCCATTAGATTCTTGTTATAAAACTTAATGTCAGGCAGTGAGTCGTCAGTGCTATAATCGTGCGATTGTCCTGCATATTCTATTATCACAACTTTAACATCTAAACTGTGGGGTCACCGTTGGTCTGGGGAGGCTGGCGCACCGTCCACTTGGGCGCACCGGCTGGCGGGTTTGGCTTATCGGGGTCTGGGTTCTCAGACCGGTTAGTCGGCAGCCGGCTGGCGAGCGACCGTTTCAGGGCCATCGTGCATTCGAGGCGGTCCAGCTCGGCCTTGACATCCGTCAGCTCGGGGCTCTCCCACACTAACGGCAGTATGTTGCGGGTCCTTGTGCCGTCGGTGGAGTCGCGGTCCTCCCCGCTGGTGTAATCCAGCGTCAAGACCTTCTTGACCCGTTCGCGTTTTTCCGCGTCCCAGTTGGTTAAATCCAGGGCGGCCTTTCGTCGACGAATTTTCTGAAAAGGATAAGTGGACCTGTATTACATATATATTAATTGATTGTAATTCAAAAAGATTGTCCAAAATACCCGGCGAATTTACTTAATGTCGGACCGTTTAAGGGTCCAAAGTTTACACCTACCAGAGGGACATGTACTACTGTACTACATGTATTTATATATGTATTGGTTAAATCATTAAATAGAACAACCAAATTCATAGCCACGTGAAACACTTGAATCACAGTGTTAAACGAAACCAAGCTGGCCCTGATGATGTCGCACAAGTGACCTCTTCTTCCTACCAGGAATAAGTCCATTACGCTCTTCGCGGGCCCTCGTGTAGTGAGTCGTGTAGTGTGCCTTGCACGAGTCTGAAAAATAGTTAAACTAAGTTCGATTACATTGAAGGAAAGGTTCAACGGCCTGGTATATTTGAGAGTGAATAATCTGCATGTAATTACTTAGACGTAAAGCATAAAATAATTATATTAATGAAACTTAGAGTTATTATCTGCTACAATACTTACTCAGTATGTCTTCCCGGCTGTACTCAGGATAGCACAACTGGACGTTAGAGAGCACATTTGCAGCCACTGCCTGGTTGTGGGGCTCGGTAAACTTCGCACTGAAAGGGTACAATTGTGAAATTAATTGGAAAAAGCCAAATCGAAAATCAATATAAAGGGTGATAAGGGAATGATCGTAGATGTTCATTTCAATTATTTGCATTAATTTAAAAGTGAAATTATTAACGGCAATAAAATTCAGCATCTTGGGTCGCTTGACTTGTTGATTCTAAAAACTTACTGATTGCAAAAAAAAACAATGTAAATTAATTGCCAAATAGACAGAAAAATTAATTTAACCATGTGACTTGACAGATGACGGATATATTATTAAACCACCACCGAAACCAAAACCCACCCTTCTGACACGTCGAACTTCAAGTTATCGTGTGCTGAAGCCCGTGCATTGTAGTTGTCGCGGACCCCACGCTGGAATAAGTACAGAGAGGAAATTGAGATTACTTTTTTCATTCGGGTGGACCATGACAATGCTGGTGCATGAGATTATTAAACGTGAATGGAAGCATGAACAACAACAGTAGAGAAGGTTTCCAACATTTGACAGTTATTGGGTATATATATGGTAAGTATAGCCTAAATTTTTGTGAAGCTAATGGCACTACGTGCTTGGCGAGCAAGAGGAATATATATACTCACGCTGACTTCCGTAATCGTCAGGGGCGTTAGGGCACGTTTTGGCGCTCGAGCGGGCCTTTGGCCTGTGCCACGACAGCAGCCATGGCATCAGCCACGGTCCTGTCTATCTGCTCCTGCACTGCCGCCTTCGTCCTCTCTACGGCTTCCTTATTGGCTTGTTCCAGCAATTCTTGGATACCTGCCGCGTCAATTTCAGAGGACATCATCAGCTGGCTGCTGCAGGTCCTGGTCGGCTGCTCGCTGCCCGTAGATGGCTCGGTCGGCTGGCTGCTGCTGAAAGCGGCCTGCTCGTATGACACATCAGTCCCAGTCTCTGACGCAGCCGAGTATTCCAGGTGAATGTTGAAGCTGGCCATGGACGTGCTTGCCGTTGACAGGGCCCTGGAAGTACTGGGCATGGGACTGCTGGTCAGGTTTGGCGGGGGCGGGGGCATGTTAAGGTCTAGATCGTGCAGCTGCATCTGCCCGGTGCCCATCCCCTGGTATACACTGGTACTAAGGTCAGGGGTGGAATCCAAAAGGTGTTCCTGCGATATGTTCCTAGATCTGGTTGGTTATGTTCTCTTTGCTGGTAGTGCCCAGAGTGACAATATGCCAGTTCTTACTGGGTATTTGTACCCACGGGCGACCGGCCAACCGTGGTGGGCACGTGCCTTAGAGAAAAAATGGAAATCACCACGCATTCGAATGAAGGAAGCCCCTTCGGTGGGGAGATGGGGCGCGCCTACAGGGACTGTGTAAACTAATGGGCTGGTGAAGAAAATACTTTAAAGAACGGGCTGGTGCGCGACCCAGGGAAGACAATACACAGGAATACTGCGTTACTTTGAAGGCGCGCGATGCGCTCTTTGACGCCAAAATAACCGAGGGAAGGTGCGACCTTAGAGTCGCTAAGGGGAAACCACCCCCAATCATTGGGCACCGCCGCCCCCTTTTTCATGGAAACCCCTTCGCTGGGGAGGTGGGGCGCGCCTACAGGGACTGTGTAAACGAAAGGGCTGGTGAAGAAAACACTTTAAAGAACGGGCTAGTGCGCGACCCAGGGAAGTCAATACACAGGAATACTGCCTTACTTTGAAGGCGCGCGATGCGCTCTTTGACGCCAAAATAACCGAGGGAAGGTGCGAACTTGGAGTCGCTAAGGGGAAAGCTTCCCCAATCATCGGGCACCGCCACCCCCTTTTCATGGGAACCCCGTGCCCCTACGCCTGTCCACTGAGTGTGATGGCTTGAACTTCTTCCGGAGAAGCCACCAAAGAGACAGAGACTAGAGCCCAAAAGCCAGTTGAGCTCTGTGACTGGATGAAGCCCACTTCCCCAGTCATACAGGTGGGGTTGGCCGGGCAGTCAATGGGTACAAATACACCTGCCTACACTGGACTCAGACACAACGTTAACCCATTCACCATGGACATGGACGCCTTGCTAAATACTAGTCTGGACACATGTACATGGCTTGCAGAGCGGTCCCGGCCTACGGCGAAACCATTCCCTACTAACCCCGTCGAGACTCAGTTGTTGGTGCTGGCCTTGACCGTGTGGCTCGGGTGGCAATTTTGTAGGAGCTGTTCCAAACTAGTCAAGTCTGTCCGCAGTCTGCTGTGCGGTCATCGACAGACGGCCCCCGCGGAGTTCTGGTTAAGGATCTACTGCCGGCGGGAGTCCATCACTTTACCACTAGCCCCCATTCCGGCCGACACGCAATTAATATTGCAAGTCAATGACAGGGTGGTGAGCCCCCAGATGCTGCTCAAACGACCAGGCCTCCTCTCGCGACGAATTACTTGGTCGCTTCCTTGGGCCCAGTAACAATATGCACTTTGCCTCCAGTACACCACCAACCACATCACGAGTCAGTTGATCGGAGCTCAAAAACAATACTATATCACCAACATAGACTCGTGTGTTGGATACTAATTATAAGAGGACTGGTTACCAATTACCAAATAACAAGCTTGCGAGTGTGTTTATTTAAGACGGTCTGGTAGTTGCAGCAGTAGCCTGGAAGTTTTAGATCTGTAACGCACTGTTTCGATTTGCGGAAGTTGTTTTTATTGGAAACAAAGTTGGTTATTTGAATAAAATGGTTTGAAAATAAACACAACTTGCATTGATTTGAACGAGGTCCTGAATTCGTGTTTTATTGCAACATTTACACAAAAAATGTATAGTTCGCCAGTTATGGGTGTTATTTCGCTCAGTTATTAAATAAAATTCCCAACTTCGAGGAAATTTGTCCTAAACCATAAGACGTACTTTGCATTGACCCCGATCGACTGCATAGTGTGGCCAAACATTGTTTTCATATCCTTCCTGGTTACAAATGTATGCGTTTATTCACACTTAAATGCGGAATCTTTGCACACGTGTACACTTTCAGATTATGCAGAACAAATCACTTGATCAGTGTGTTATTTATACAGAAACGGCCTTCACGGTGCATGCACGTGCTAGCCGCCGTTGTCTTACATGTAAAATTAACAACAGCACAAACATTATCGGTGTTAAAACAAAGGTTAGTCCAAAGTGTATTCTGTCCACCACGCTATGCACCCCATCAGAATCAATAGAAGGATTCGAACGGTCCAGCTCCGCCCGATGTTTTTTGAACTCTTAGGTGTTCATTGTCATTTCTTCCATGTACCTTTTGAGGGAAACAAAATTCTGCTTCGCCTGCGCAAACAGGTTTTCCTGGCGACGTCTCATCTCCATGCTGAGGGGTAGGATTGGAAACGGTTTTGCATAAAAATGGACTGGACTAACCAGTTCGCTGAGTGAGACATTCAGGTGCTGGAGACTGGCCAAGTTCAACGGATACACGGTACGTAGAGGACCTTGAGTTCCAGGAAGACAGTTAACATTAGATCTTGGAATGCTCCATTCGTCTGCTTTCACAGAGCAGCCACATTGAAAGGCGCGAACGCATGACTCACATCCGGGGTGCGTTGTCGTCCCGTTTGGACAGGTTATATTGACTTCGTCTATGTGCGACAACATGTACGTCCCTGTCGAAAACACTTCAATGTTAGACCTTCTGAAACTCGGTTGCATAAATAGTTTAAAATCACAAAGTTGTTTCACGGAAGCGTGATCACGTAGGTATATTGCCATTAAGCAAGACGTCGGTGATATGCTTCTAAGTGCAAAATCATATTGGCAAAACTGCAAAGTGCACTCGTCTAGTTTGGGGTTTGAAGACGATGTGTAATGTGTTGGGGAAATTAGTAAATAAGCCGGGTGTTTGCGAGTAGAGTAAAATGCCCATGGAAAGCCAAAGGAAACGAGTTCACCTTAAGAACCTTAAACATCTGGTCAAAAGACATAATAGGAACCTTTAAAAATATTTTGAGCACATTACCATGTAGGGTCGGAGCCCCATGAACAGTTACACTCTTATACATGTCGACAGTATTAGGGATATGAACCTTTGAATTATTTGTTTTGGACAGAAAAAGCTTGCGTATCTTGTTCATTTCCGTCTCAGTTATCAATGAAGGACTCAGCTTATTTTCCTGTAGGTTGCGAATATCCTTTACAAGAGTGTCAATGGAGTAGTCCAGTTGATAATGGAGCAGGCGCAGTTCTTGCAAGTCGTGCAATAACCCTACAATGTAATCCTGGGTGGTCATGTAAGATTGGAGTCCTTTGGAAATATTGTAAATGTAATCGTTGTTTTCCATAGTGGCGCGAAGTTGCAGTTCCAGGCTAGAGTCTACTACCTGCAGTACTGCAGTAATTTTCTCATCAAGGAATATGAGTTCGTCGGCGGTCATCTGGTCCGCACGAGCCAATTGTTGGTTGAATACCTTCTGTGGAGTTAAGTCGTCGAGCGTGGCAGTACCGAATAGAGCCTTGGCGGCCGTGCCAATTTCTGGTATGAGTGCCCGCGCCTTCCTGGACTTGCGTGAAAGATTGGTTGTGCGAATGCGCGCTTCAACAATTTCTTTCACTACTTTTAGTCCGCGTTCGAACTTAGCGACTATCAAATGCCAATGCTTTGATATCTTTTCAGCGATTGCTTGCATTTCTTGGCACTGGTTTCCCAAACCGATTCGTAAGGTGGAGTCCCGATTGCAGTGGAAGGGAGGTGCTGACGGGGGAAGGGGAGGCTGAGGTAGAATAATATCGACCTCGGTGGTGAAGTAGTCCTTGCCAATGTACACGTATGGTTTGGTCTCAAAGACAACCCCATAGTTGGTTCGAAAGATGTTTTTTCCAGTTGAATGGGCAGCGCCTAGGCTAAGCAGAATAGTCAGCATGAGTGACGGTACTCTATCCATGCCTGGGTTAGTCTGAAGCAGGTTAGAAACCACGGGGCTCTTTATACGAGACTAAAAGGTACAGCGCGTAGAAAACTGTGAGCAACAGCGTTCGCGTTAGCGTTCACGCTCAAGGAATTTCGTTAGCGTTCACGCTCAAGGAATTTCTTGTTAGGTGGTTTTCTAACGCTGCCCCCCCCCCCCAATCCACCTCCCAAATCCACCACTTCCCCATTCTCAGGGTAACGGTATGAAATCATTTATTTCAAGTGGGGCCATTTTGTATTCTTGCTTGTGCCCGCCCCCACTGCTATACAACAAAACCCCAGGTATGCTCACGGACAAGTTAACGACGAAAGCTTAAACGGTGAAGCCCACGTGCTTCAGTGTTTACAAACAGTCCACGTGCGCAGTGTCAACATACGGCAAAGCGACCAATCGGAGCAGCCGCACTCCGCGAAGCCTAAAAAGCAACATGTCCGACCAAGCACAACAACAATTTTAAGAAATTTAAGGAACATATGGTTGCTAAACCAGTTCGCGTTACCCGCTCACACTTGAAAAAGAAATTTATTTTGCCTGCTAAACTTTCAACAAGTTATATGAGAAGTCCCTTTTACATTGGTTCCACCGTATGGGATACTTTGGATGTGGAGTTACAAATTTGTTCAAGTCAGATAATATTAATATTTAAATGTCGTATCAAAGAAATTTACAGACGCTATAGAGATTTTCTCAGCTGAAGTAATTAGAAATAGACACTTAGGTTATCATTCTTTGGTATGGTATATGACATTGATTGTACCATTTACTGTTTGTTATAGTTTGCTTTGGTATGTCATTTATTTTTGAATTTATGAGAAATATAAATGTTATTGATATAGATCGCACTGATGGTTCTAAAATCATTCTAGATTGCTTGTATCTACTGCATGATTTGTAGATGTTTGCAAAAGGAAGTGATGCTTTGATACAAGTAATTCGTTTTGCTAGTATTTGTTATTATCATGTTTGGATCTGACTGCGCGCTGAGATAACAAAGTGGTATTTGCTCAATATATTGTAGTAAATAACTTGATGCTTGTTTCAACTTTGAATGTTCATATACTATTTTTCTTTTCATTTAATACACTGAAAACCAGGGGAAACCCTGATGTTATTACAAAATAAAACTTTAAAAAAAATCACTCTCCAAAACTAGAATTCCTGTGTTTGCCACAGACATCCCACTTCTGTTCTAAGACATGTACAAAACAACAAATTCGCTAAAGTTCTTCTTGCAAACGCACATACTTTATTCACAAATCTTGTCAAGCATAAATAAATAATATTATGTAAACTCAAACTATATATCACACTGTTGGCATAGTAAATACGTATATATATATATATATATAATTAAATACAGCAGCCATCGGTTTGCACAGTATAAAGCAGATAGCTGCAACAGTCAGCATTTTTGGCGCCTAAGGAACAGTTCACGCCGGCCTATGGAGTCGCTGTTCTGGAAAGAAAAGTAAAACAGTCCGTTATACATTCCAGAGTACACACTCAAACAACAATCATTAACTGAAATTAGCCCGGCCGATATATAAACAGAGATATAACTAACAACATATAATATTACACGTACAGTCCTCATGCATGTCCTTAGGTAGGGAACTCACTTTTAGCCACCCTAGTCCGTTTAAGGGGTGCAATTAACTAATACTCCTCTAGATCTAAAAATCACTGTAATGGGTAAACAGCTCTTACTTGTTTCGAGCATGCATATGGGTTCTATCGCAGAGTCGACAGTGTTTTAGTTAAAATCGCCTAACCTTAAACATACACTCACCTATTTTGTTGCACACCTCTCACAGATAACCTCGCTCACCAGCATCGATGCAGGCTCATATTGGGTACACGCCGGGTGAAACACAGCATTGCAGTAGCTGCACACCAGGTATATTCTGCAAAATAAATCAGTTCACCATGGCCTTTTACAAATGTTTTTTTCCCTTTTGTTCAATACCGAACATCAGTGTGAAATATACGGACTATAGATAGACGAGGGATGACATGCGCTTTAGATTATTTTTGACCTTACTATCATGAAACAAATTATAAGACCCCTTGGGATTTTAATATATACCTATACTTCGTGTCGAAGAATACACTTCGCGGAGCAAATACACGGAATTCCCCGTTGTACGTGTCCATGTCGTCATCACGCGCATTTTTCAGGTACTCCCGGTCTCTCTAATATAATTAAATAAATTACAAGTTTGTTTATAACCTTTCGGCATATACGGCAGTCCGTATATATACTGTCTCGGCGTGTCTTTTATTGCATTCAAGTTTAAACTAGAGTTTTAGGAAAAAATGAAGGCTTAACAGTTGTGCAGGTACCACTCTATATATCTCTTTTTGTAAATGAACACCCTAAAGATTATGCATCTAAAATCCATTGAAATAGTAACAGGTTGATTGCCAGTAGTCATTAAATAGTTGGGGGGTCGTCCCTATAATTACCTTTGAGGGTTCTTCTCCGCAAAGGAAGCACTCCCAGTCCGCATTACTGTGCACGCTGCTGTCCCCTGGGCTGCTGCCAAATAAGTCCGAGCTGTAATCAAAAATTGAAAGTTAACATCAAGTTGTGCTTCAAGTACTTAACAATGGATGCACGTGCTCATGAATGGCTAGAAGAGGAAAAAAGTACTTGATGTTTGTGTTTTCTTTACCATTTGGCGTATGCTATAAAAGCTGCGCATCTTAAGCTTGTGAAAGGCGACAGTAAGGTGTAGGTCACACCTACACATTCACAAGTAGAGTGTGAAAGTGGAGGTGTCAGTCAGTAAGTGCGCCTGGGTTTCCATGCAAAATGTTACATTTATTATCTGGTTGGTTGAAGACCGCTTGTTTCTGTCCTTTCCAATTGGCCGAATGGGCCAGTATTACTGGAAATGTTTAGTTGGTATGGTTACAAATCCCATTTATCCACCTTAATTAATCATACCGTCAAATGAACTTTAACGCTTAAAAACACTTGGGTGAATTCCTCCATACCGTCGTGAGTGTATAATAAGCAACAACAAAAACAATGACCTCGTGAAGCTTTCAGTGTCGGATTGTCTCAGCTCAGGGGACGGGGTTTCATCATAGGTAGGAGCAGCTTCGTCCATCCGGAGCCGGCGCCTTGACTTTAACGGGGCGGTTGGTGTTTCAGGCGTCCTCGGCCGCTTCGGCGTCTTGGATTCCAGGCTGGAACAATAAAAATCGTACTTTCATAAAGCTCATGGTAAAAATGCATTATCACAATATATTAATTACTCCGCCTAATACGTTATAACTATACTCCTCTATTAACACGCCCGTGGTACGTCATGGTTATAAACAAGCACTCGGTTAAGTTGTGTTGTACATGCATATGTAGACTGTGGTGGGGCGGGGTGTAAATAGAGATCAGCTGTTCCGACCAGCTGTGACCCAGATACTGATGTTTACAAATACGGTGAACTTCCGAGAAGTGCATGGACTCGCTTTATAACTGTTAATTATTGGACGCCATAGGGTATTGACTTGAATTACTCACCTGGCACTCAAAGAAGATGTGGAAGCTCTGTTGCTGTTTTCCATTCTGTTTGGTGTGGTCGTTGGAAAGATAGGGGAATGTGGTGCTACTTCTTCTGCTTGGTCGGGCGCGTTAGTCACAGATTATGTAGGTCACGCGTTGGCCGATTCTTATACCCTGCACGCGCCTACTTACCTAGGGTATACCGGAAGACGCCACCTGGAAAAGTAGTACCTGGTGCCATTGGCAACGGTCGCAGCCAATGGTTCTTTACATTTCCAAGGCGTATACATGGTTTGCGATAGGAGAAGGATTAATGCGCCCATCCAGATTCACCATACTGTATTCCAACTCACTTGTTCCACATAGCCCACTTGCGGTTCAGAATTTTTGGGGAAAAAAATGGGGGGTGGAGTACGTTATTGGTAAATTAATTCATCAATGATTTTGTGCCGAGTTTTACTTTAACCACCACCCCCCGGGTCCCCAACTTGAGCCCCACATCCAGCCTGGTCCACATTATTTACGTGGTTTTATTTGTTAACGCAGGGTCATGGGAGCGGCTGTCTGAGTATTAAGTTAAGTAAAGATAATTCATTAAAAAGTTATGTCAATAAATATGTGGCCAATGCTGATGTCATTGCGTTACGTGATATGGTCTATCTCAATTTAATGGGAGTAATGGCTAAAAAGCTATGGCATGGGTTCCTTGTCTCTAGCCGTGGGAATGACCAAACTTATGTCTTTTCCCTCCCCTCTAACCGCCGTGTATCACATGCCTATATATTATATTTAGATAGCTTCTCCACAAAAATGCACGAGTAAGATTAGGGAATCCAATCGCCCTCTTATTTGTTTGAGGGCTAGAAGAAGTGGGGGGGGGGGGTAACATAAAAAAGAATAAGACTGGGAGGTACGTCATTATTTATTGGAGACGGAGGAACTTTTTCTTTTTCTTTATTAAGTCAGCACTCTATTGAGTACCTTGCACTGTCGATTGATTATCAGACCTGCACTGGTTTTTAGGCCGGGAGAGGAGTGAAGGTCTGAGAGGGGTATGCGGTCACCAGGTTGTGATGCACCCTAATCTGACCAGCCATAGAAGTTTCGGTCAGCGCCACCACAACAGTGGCAATATAGAGTCAACCGAGACTTCCGTGGCCTATCTCTGTGTCGAATAATTCCTCGACTTTATACGAGTTCCTTTCATTATCGTTTATAACTTTATCTGGGTAGGTAAGTGTGGGAGTGACTATACGCGCGACAGTCGCGGACGCGGACGTCGCGTAAATAGATTTTTTTATACACGCGGACATAAAGTCCGCCCATACAGATAATAGTTACATACGCGGACATAAGATAAAGTGGCGTATACTGTATTTAAAAAATAGTATGTGTGAAGAAATTACATATAACAAAGAAATAAAAAAGGAAGAGGGGGTTCGGGGGCTTAGCCCCCGATTTAAAAATACTTTATTGATGAAAATGGGAGGTACGTCCGCGTGTATAACCCTACTTGTATACGCGGCCACAACTTCCGCGTATATATGCAGATCTATTTGCGCGGACTTTGCATCCGCGTATACAAGGAATTCTATCAACGCGGTCATCTGCTACTACGTCCGCGCGTATAACCCCAGCCACACCTACCTGTCGCCCTTATAACTGGCGAAACAATATCCTGGTGCAGGAAAACAGTTAAATCGTAATTTTCTATTTTGAACTGGTCCTGCTTACGCCGAGAGTCGTAATCCCGATGAGGGATCTCGCTGATGGCATGCTTTTGAATAACATGCCTAACAGCATTTCTTGACATGTGTACGCAAAGTTTGGCCGAAATTGAGTTGACAAATTCAGCCTCACTGACGAATTGGTTGAGTTTTATCGTGCGGTCTGAATGACAACCAATTTTGTCGAGGAGGCGGCATTTCCCAAAATGAATGTTTGGGTGCATGTACCCATCCTGACACACCTCATCATCTCTACAGATCCTTCTCACCTGGTAATCACGGTTACCCTCATTATAGATTTGAACCGTGCGGGTCCCATAATCCCTCGGCCCGTCTACCCTGGGGGCAACCGGGATGCCATACTGCCTTGCCTTGGAAAGGCTAGGGCCGGCGAATGCCATGTCATTCAGCGGTTGCAACAGAATTAGCAATGAACCTCCTGAGGAGTTGCTCAGAATCTAAGTTTAATAAACACGAAACTCGTGGTGCAATCAAAACCGTTTGTATTGTGCGTTGGTCCGACGTGGTGCGAAAAAGTTGCATAAAACAATAGCCTTTAATATTGTTAAATAATCGTATCACTGGATTCAACATCAATATCTAAGAGATAGTAAATCTACAGGAAATGCCTTATCTTGGGAAAGAACATTTTCATGCCTCTTGACTCACCCCATACCAGACCAAAACAAACTTGGAAAGTCCCTCAGCTCATCCGAATATATGGAACCTCCGACCAACGGGCGCATTAACAAATTTAACATGCTAAAAAATTAAATGACCAAAAAAAACGTCGACATGGCCTTGCACTCTCCATGACATAGACCATCACCTAGGACCAAGTTCGAATGAACGGCCCGCCGGTTCTGGCCATGGGTCATTTCCGTGGACATCCCCCCCACCCCATCCCCCCCCCCCCCCCCCCGAGCCATCCCCATACCACTCAATATCAAATAGGGGGTTGCTTATAGTGCATTATGGTGGCTGACAAATTCATCTAACATTCCCGGTCTACAAAAAAAACCAACGGCGTTACATACCATATTTTAAACAATTCAAAATAACAACAAGTTACTGAAGAATGTTCTTTTATTTAAGAAAATAAACTCCTTCTACGGCACACCAAACATCGTTGGCGATATGAGGAATCACAATTTGGTAAATATCCGTACGCGTAACACACAGCATGTCATAAACAATACATTTACACTAAGACGTTCGTCACTCATAGTCCATTTCCCCCGTGACCAGAAATCCATCGGCGTCAATGCCTTGGAAAAATCCACGTGCACACGACTGGGGGATTTCGATGTCCTTTTCTTCAGCTATAAGAGCTGCCGGCGCCTGCCCAGTCCGCAGCGCTTCACCCGTCAGGTTGTCAAAGTGCCTCTTAAGCCTCTCCTTGACATCGTCATTTCCAATGTCCTGAAGTTTCATAAGGAGAAGGCGCGCCCACTGGGTGTCCCGGTCATCCTCCAGCTCATTTTCTTCGGAATGGAGGGGGTCAGAAAAGGTGACACGTTTCTGTCCACTGGCCGCTGTCCCACATTCCGAAGAAGTGCGCTGGCTGGTTGACAGGCAAGACTGTTTGCGTGTCTCCCCCCGGCAGCCATGGTTGTTGGCCTCCAAGATTAGGGCTCCTTCCTGCAATGCAAACAACCATGCAAATTAGCTGATTTCATATAATATACAATTCATATTCGTGCGGTATTGGTTACGTGTTAGTTTAGTCAACTTTTGTAGTTGTGAAACCATTGCATTTATACGCACAATCACTGTCCAGACTTTAAAATTACTAATCACATACAAAATCGACACGTCTGGTGATCGGCTTATTATAGCTTATTATATTCTTTTACGTGCGGTACAAGCTAAGGTTGCCCTTTTTAATTCCTCACCTGTTCTACATACTTGTAGGATGAGCTAGTCGAGAGTTCACTGAGGGAGGGACCAAGGAACCCTAAGCGCGCCGCTACGTCGATATGACGCGCTGTTACTGGCATAGCCAATGCACCCAACTTCTCATTGGCCTTGAACCGGATGCAAAACTCCCTCAAGGTGTCCAGGTGTCTCCTGACTTCGTTGGCTAAAAATTTAAAAGAAAAAAACTAATTAAATATTAATGGCACCTTACATTTCAGTGTCGGCTCCAGAGGGCCGATGCCTTTCCCCCATTTATAAAGTGTTGATCCGCCAGTGGGTTTCGCACATGCACAATTGGTTATAATTTTTGTTACAATGTTCGAACGATATTATTTACTTGTTTCATCTGCATGCGGTTGCCCAAAACTCAAAGCAACAGAACCGTATGTTTACTTTAAGACTATGATTCGAGTACGAGTATGAGTACTAGTACGGGTGATATCGATAATGATATAGGCTAATTTCGGAGTTTACTTACCCGGCGCCCCAACTTCCTTTCCTATCTTTGTGTAGACGTCCCAGTTCTGGTGTGGAGTTGTTGTCCGGTAGGTGCTCCTCGCGTATAGGCTAGAGTGCAATCCGAACCAGTCGATGAGCAGGTCCTCCTGGTACATTGTCCAGGTGTAAGAGCGACCGGATAACGACGACATGTTGCACGCCATGTTGTTTGTGTATGAGTGGGCCAAGTAAGGTGGTCGCATGTCCCTTCCAGCCTCCTGGAACCCTCCACTGCAGAGAGTTCCAAGTGTGACGTCAGCCCCCACCCTCCCCCCTCTCCCACCACCCACGCTGCCCAGTGGTCAGCTTTATTACGCAACCGTTACAGAGCCGAACCCGAGGAGAAGTGCCCGGGCTTGACCCACGCATGACTCATCACACCCCGGTACAGCACCCCAGTCCGTCCACTCAGATATAAGCGTAGGACATATCAGCGTTCTTCAGACTAGAAAATACCGAATTACCACTGACTTTTGATGTCAAAAAAGCACCCTCTGTTGCAAAACCCTGATTTTTTGAAGCTATAATTTACCCTTTATTGTTGAGATTAAAAAGTGTCACGAAACAAACAACCCTTTTCCCCATATGACTGACATTTAGGTGGGAAAAGTACCCTTTTTCCCCAGACACAATGACATCAGAATTGTGTAAAACTAGAGCATTTCCTCGTGTTTTTTAGAACAAGGATGTGCATCCTTTTAGTCTTATTTTCCTGTTTAAAGTACAGAATTAAGTGTGACGGTGGGGGGGGGGAGAAGATTAAGCTTCAATTTGTGCAATGAGGGTGCGTGGGTGCGTTAGTAAGGGAGGTGGTCGGAGCGGTTCGTTTTGAGTTTGGTCAGTTCTATGTGTTGAGCAGCTCATGCCAGTTCCACTCCAAGTCCGCATTTGCAGACGTATCCTACAATCACCCGCACTCTTTGTTGTTTCTGCCGCTCAAAGGCCGACACAGGGGAGCGTGAACAGTCGGGGTATAAGAGGGTATTCGGCTGTGCAGGAGTGCGAGGGGCTTCTTAGTCAGCATCTTGGGGTTAAACGACTTCCCTGGTCGCGTGCCCCAGACCTTTATAAGGCACTGAAAAAATAGACTACGCCATTATATATTGGTCGTCTGACTGCAGAACACATCGCCTGTGCTCCTGTTTCCCTCGGTTCAAGATATTTACCATGGCCGTCTGGATCCACAGCTGCATGACGGTCAATTTAGGCCATCCCCCTGCCTGTGTAGTTTGCAATTTTATTGTGCGACCACGCCACCAAGCATTGATGGGTCAACAGCTACAGTGCACCCTTTGGCGCCATCCCCACTGTCAGTCTCTCGCCTCCTTGTATACAGACTCTGTTGAGGTTGGCTGCGACTTTGACCGTCAGTGCCCAATGTGCACTCCGCCACTACTCCCGCCCCCACGCTCAACCTCAACGTCCTCTAAGAGATCCTTGGCCCGGCAGGATAGCATGCCCAGCTGCACGAGTTGCGACTTCTCTGACATTATCTGTGAAGCCGGGGAACTAATGTGCGATGACGTTTTTCTGGACGTCTTCCCAGACAAGGAATTCCTGACAAGTTCCAGGCGGGAGAGCATGCCCAGCTGCATGAGTTGCGACTTCTCGGACACTTTGTGTGAAGCCGGAGAACTAATGTGCGATGACGTTTTTCTGAACGTGTTCTCAGAGAAGGGATTCCTGACAAGTTCCAGGTGGGAGAGCATGCCAAGCTGCACGACTTGCGACTTCTCTGACATTATCAGTGATGCCGGAGATCTGATGAGCGATGGCGTTTTCCAGGAGGTCATGGCAGACAAGGAATTCCTGGCAAGTTTCTCGGTGGGTGATTGGACTGCGGCCGCGACCATGGCCAAGAGCGACAATCCTTCCATTTCTTGATTACCTAGGCTTCCCTTCATCAACAATAGCAATGACTTTAATTGATGTAAACTTACCATTGTTTCTTCGGTTTGTGTGAAAGTGTGAGTGCGAGCCCGACACCTGTATAAATATTTATCTGTCCCAGTTGATTCTCGCAAAGTTTTAGCCCGGCATCTAACAAATATGTTAATGTTTAAATATTTATCTCTACATCATTTGTAATAAACTATGAGTTTCCACCAAGTGTTTGTTTGCGTGTCTCTTCCAAGTACTCATGCATCATACTGTTCATACTGTTCTATACTTAACAGCGATATTTGTTTGGTTGCTGACTCTCTATAAATTTGCGTTAGCCTTGTCCACATCAGATCCATTGTTCCTGGTCTTTTTAAGTGCTAGGTGTCTGTCCCTCATTAACTCGATTAGTTCACATGTAAGCCAGGCTGGCTTGTCCTTCTAAGCTTTGAACTCTCTGACCGGTATGATGTCATCGGCTATTGCTAGAACAGTTTGATACAAAAAGGCCTGATTAACATTTAGAAATATTCATTTTGTCGACCAGGTGGAGGTATGTGCTTTTTGGACGTGGGTCCGGCTTAGGCAGGGGCCATGGGGACGCGATCGATTACCAATTGCAAGTGACGCTTGTTTTGCCTTAAAAACCAAATTGTGAGGAAACAATAGAGTTATGCCCAGGCCGGCATCAGTTTCGGTGAAGAAGTCTATGAGGTTACCCTCTTGTCTTCGTCAATGGATTTAATGGATTTAAGGGTCTGGACGCACGTGGATGCATGGTAGACATGGGGAATTAGCACCACGGTTGATGAACACGGTTTAATGGTACGGACACACAGTGACGCATAGCAGACATAGGGGATTTAACTCGAACTTTGCACGGTTACATTGATGCTCTGCCTAGCACAATTGCAGCAGAGTATCACCGTGAATATCCTTTTACACTGGCGCGCAACTCCACTGTGCCTCTCCTGTGCCAGTGGCTGTGACTGGTATGGCTGTGGTCATTAGCCGCCATATACCTTTTGCTCGAGGGGGGACAGTATGCGGGAACGTACGTGCGCACAAAACGGCTTTCCCGCAGGCTGGGGGTCAGGATACAACAGGATACTTGTTGCGCACGTGCTGTCGCGCGACGCCAGCAAAATATCAAAGGGGAGTTGAGAGCGTGAGCGTAGAGGCTGTACAAAGTTTTACTGCGCTCTGCTATGCACCTGTTATCACAAGCAGATTGTGAATATACTATACCAGAGACGCACAGACTGATTGCACTAACTGTGCCCGACTTACATAATGTGCTGATGCGCAGCAAATATCGAAAACGACACAAGGCTCAGTTCTTCCTGTGATACGGATTTTACTTCACAAGTACCCATCTACTTGAGAGACCACGATCAACATAGGTCGAAAAAAATAGGGTAGGTAGGTTGAAATATTTTTAGTTTTTGCTTATTTTTTTACTTACCAAAGAGGCCTGGGCAGTGTTGGAAAGAAATTCCACATATCCTCTAAAAACATGTTTAGCAATACATGCCTTTAGCATATATGCTGTTTTATGATTTTTAATACTTTTTTAGGTCAATTCTTTTGGATTTTTTTTTTTTTTTTGGGGGGGGGGGGGGGGAATTCCTAAAAACTGTTAGGGTAGTGCAATAAATTTAGGGTTGGTAGGGTTACATGAACACAACAAAATAATTTTGGCCTAATTAGATACCACTCCCATTGGTAGATTCTTGTTTTGGGAGGCGAGGGGGGGGGGGGACAGAAGTACAGAAAAGAAAAGAGAAGGAAAGGAGGGGCGACTGCTAAGGGCTGATGAACATTAAAATTGTATATTTAGGAGGGATGGCGTGTCAGAGGAGGGGAAACCAACCTCTGACTGGCCTGGTGAGCCTGTATCACAGGGGGCAGGGAAGGGGCAACAGCTGGGCTTTGAATAGATGTATCAGAGGAGGGGGAGCGACCTCTGAGGGCTGATGGGCCTTGAATATCATAGGGGAAGGTGGCCAACCTCAGAGGGAGAGAGAGAAAAAATTAATAGAGAAAGAGGGGAAATAATCTGATAATAAGGACAAAAAAGAGAGGGAGACCTGTGACTCCCCTGCTACTACTGTGGCTCTCCTATCGGCCCTGTGCCTCCCCTGTCAGCCCTATGCCATTCATCTCAGCCCTGTACCTCCTATGTCGGCCCTGTGCCCCCCCTGCTGGCCCTGTGGCATCCCTGCTAGCCCTGTGCCTCTCCTGTCAACCCTGTGCCTCCTATGTTGGCCCTTGCCTGCCCAGCTAGCCCTGTGCCTCCCCTATTGGCCCTGTGCCTCCAATATTGGATCTGTGCCTCCCCTTTCGGCCCTGTGCCTCCCCTGTCGGCCCTGTGCCTCCAACGTTGGCCCTGTGCCTTCCCTGTCGGCGCTGTGCCTCCTATGTTGGCCCTGTGCTTCCAATATTGGCCCTGTGCCTTAAATGTTGGTCCTGTGCCTCCACTTTTGGCCCTGTGCCTCCAATGTTGGCTCTATGCCTCCCCTATCTGCCCTCTGACATACAAGGTAGCCCTTGCCCTCCTCTCCTATAGCCCCCTGGGGAAATTGAAAAACCTTCAATTAAGATATTCAAAATGACCCAGAATGCTTCAGAGTGCATGAATGAGAGGTTATTCTTTCAAGAAATTTCTGGGGCTGTGGTCCCACCTAACCCCCCAATGGGAGGGGACATTTCCCTGGAAGATCACATCATGTGAAAATATGTGGAACAAAATGTCATCCTTTAAGGTCACTAAAGTATCTCAGAATGCCTCAGATCGCATGAAATAAAAGGGGTATCATGTGGATTTTAATTCTGCATTATGATTTTATCTTACCCCATTATCAGCCCCTAAGAGACTGGCATCCCCTTCACCTCAAGAAAGAAAGTTGTAGAACACTGGCAAATGGCACCATATTTATATTAGTTCCGTGAGACATGTAGGTACCCACCCTCAGGTGGCAGCACCCACACCTGTCTGGCCTTGAGAGACCCTCTACGTGTATATCCATATAACACATATATAAAGTACATATTATCTTTTCTTTATTTAATTATTTTTTTATTTCACTTAGTTTGAAAAATGTACAGTTCAAATAACATGTATCTGATCTCCCTCTGTATCAGTTCAAGTTAATATATCACGTAAATAATGACATTTTAATCAAACTCCGTGGAGTAATATAATAACACAGTGACATTCCATACTAATCTTGGAATATCAGAATTACATACCATACACATATAATCATGCCTGTGAAATCCATTACCTAATGAGAAGATGAGATGATAATAATAATTCACTTTGAATATCTCAGATACGTAGTAACTTTTTATAAATCCTTATCACCGACAAACCTAGAGGGGTGTGCATTCACTGATTTTCACTCATTATTTGTCCGATTCAACTGATTCTCAACTTGTGAAGTCACACACATATAAATGCTATGTGCAAGCTGAACCAATGTCATGGAAGGCCTAGGATGCTCTCAATATTTCGGAAAACGATTATTGGTGTGGTGACAATCATGAAACTATTACAATTCACAGTCACTGTCTCCTCCCTTTTTTAATTTTCTGGTTAACAGACGAAAAAGAATAATGAAAACCTAGTTGTCTACAATATTGGCAGAAGCTATGATTTTGAAACTTATATCAAACTGAATAAACTGTATAAATAGTTTAAAGAGGAAAATGCAAGTGATTTTTAAATATCTGGTGAGCAGGAGGATGACTATAGATTATTTTCTGGTAAACAACCATTTTTGGTGGTCAAGGATACATCAACATGTTGACTGGATATGTTTTAAAATGCAATTAAGACACCAAGGTGCCTAGGAAATTAACGAAATCAGTTCTATCAAACGTTTTTTTTTAAGACAAAAATTTAAATAATTTTCTGAAAGCTCAGAACCAGTAGTATTCAAAAAATTCCGCCACTGATGTTCCATTTTTCAAAATTTTCTGATATTTCCAGAATTTCTTCTTCCTCTTTCTTTAAAAAAACTATCCTACGTCAGAAATGTCCCATTTTTAGACAAAATGTCCCGTTTTTCATTGTCATTTTCGGAATGTGTCCTGTGAACGGAGGATGAAATGTTTGCAGCCCTGTCAAAGATGTTGTCAATGGAGCTAAGACATTATATCAGCAATTTGAACCATGGTTCATTATGTGTGTTTATATCAAGAAGATGTGCCGATTATTTCAAAGCTTTAAGTCAAATATCAAGGGAGAGATGAATGTCAACAAATGGTTTACATATTATCATTTTCTACCTGTACACAGCCATTTGATTTATAAATAGGTATGGTTATTTGTCAGCAATTTAATGATGTTTACTATATTTTAGTAAAACCATTTGAAACACATCTTTTGGTTGGCAATAAAGAGAGCAGCACCATTCATGCCCCAGTAGACTCGCTGCCATCACTGGTGTCTATCCTAAAAGGATTTTACTATGTTCAATATTATTATTATCAACAAAGTTATTTTTTCAATCACTTTATTTCTTCCTGGTATACAAATTAGCAGGTTTTGCTAGTTTTCATTGCATTCCCAGGAATCAAAGTAAAAGCATTTCACACCATTTATACAAGTAAATAACACATATAGATCCTACAATATATTAAAAAATACATACATCAGAATAGGAAAAGAAAAAAAACAACAATATATACTAAAAGATGTGAGCGAGTTTTGAGAGGTGGACACATATTATTGAGTTTGTGAAAAATCAATATATACAAAAGATAATGCAGCTGAGATATGATAACACGGGGAATGTAAGAACTAATGGATCTCAGCAATGTGCCCAGCAGTTGAGAAATATTTACACATACTTTCATAATTTGGTAAGTCACAATTTGACCCTTTATTTTCTGAATTTGCCTTTCTTTGAATAAACAGTAGCTTTCAATATTGCGTTTCACTGCTGGTTAATTATTCCATACTCTGGAACCTTGATAAAGTATACATCTTTCATATGCACAACTGTTGCTTTGATTTACCATATGATAACAGAGTCATATCTGCAGAGTAAAAGTGTCCTTCCTGGATATAGTCTGGTTTGGCTTCTCTTTTGAACATAAAATTCAGTGTATGAGCTGTGATTCTATTGTTAATATAGGCAACATTACAATCTTTGTGCAACTCTGCTTCATTACATCTATTGCCCTTATTGGTGCAGACTTCTATTTTGCAATTTCTGCATCTTATCCTCTGTCTTATTAGTAATAGGGGCCTGCAATGGTAAAAGATGTCTGCATAGTCCAGATTTGGTGCAATTTTAGTTTTCAAAATCACTATAACCTGTGTTTCAGATATATATCTCCTTATTTCAGATAACATGTAATTATTATGTATACCTTCTGTATACACTCTATAGGGCATGTTTTTCAAAAGTGAAGCCACAGTCAAGTTTCACACCTAGATATAATTAAAATCAGTCACATACTCAAGTTTTTCATTGCCAATAAATACATCAAGCATATTTTTCAGCATATTTTGCATATTAAATACCATCATTTTGGTCTTTTTGATATTGACGGTTAATCTGTTTGCATCACACCAATTCTTAACTATCCCCAAATTGTTGGAAACATTATGATGGGCCATTGCTTCGTCTACATCTTCTTCAGTGCAGTAGATGGCAGTATCGTCAGTATACAGTTTTATTTTGATAATCAAAAGGTACTGATCAAGATCATCCATATATATGAAAAATAAAGTCGGCCCTAATATGGACCCTTGTGGGATGCCATAAGGGACCATTTTCTTGCCTTATTTGACACATTTACTAGAGTACATTGTACTCAATCGGTTAAATAGCTTTCTAGGCAGTCAATGATATTACTAGATAGGCCAAAGTTATTCATTTTATTTATCAACAGTGTGTGATTTACCATATCAAATGCTCTGCACAAGTCAAAAAAAGATGACGGAGTATTATTGTTGGTCATTAAGTCTATTTGCAATATCATCAGTAAACATAGCTATAGTCTATATGGTATAACTGTTTTTCCTGAAGCCCCCTTGATAACTAATCAACAAACAATATTTTCCTCAAGGAAGTCAATTAATCTGGTATGTACAACACAATAATTTCTACCAGGCAGGGGAAACAGACATAGGGGTGTTGATGGGGGGTCCCTGTGTCGCGTGTCGAATTTAAGAACTGATCATGTCGCATGTCCTTATATTTTCATTTTCCATGTCAATTTTAAGATCCCTCCATGTCACATGTTGAATTTAAGAAATGACCAATGTCATGTCGTTTATTTTTTTCTTCATGTCACTAAGCCTCATGTCGCATGTCAAATTTAAGGAAAGGCTATGTCGCCCTGTCAATTTTAGGGGTCTTTACCCATAGACATATCTTTTTGTGAGGTTAAAAGAAAGAATAAGTAAAAGATATATGGACAAAATTGATTGATATTCCACTTGATCTAACGGTATCTTTATCAGTAAAACTCATCATAATGATGTATACTCATCATAATGATGTATACAGAACGTGGTTAACAAAAATAGAAAAACATGTGTAATGTCTCTAAACCAGTTGTTGTTTAAGTAATGCTTTAAGATGTAGTTTATAATTTGAGAACTCCTCCATGCTTCTATCTATTGAGGGGTTTGAATTCCACGTTACTGAACCTCTATAGATCACACTCTTTTTAAATTGTTCGTTTCTTGGAAAAGGAACTTTCAGTATTACTGCATCATAGGCATGAGTTGGATTTACGTCAACATTAATGTATCATGCCTGCGTTGATCTTCTATACATTAATTTTAACAAATGTGCATCAGCACGTTGTTTTAGTGAATTCACCTGTGTTAGTAAATACATTTCATTCTTGTCATAATTTCCACCCTCAGGCAGGCATCTTCTAAGACAATGCTGATGTAATTTATCTAACTTCCAATATAACTTTGCAGGAGCTGTTACAAAAAATATGTCATTGTAGTCGAAGTAGGGTTGTATATACGATTTGTATAGTTTGAGTGATGTAGCGGTATTTATAAATTGCCTTATTTTTGTGAGACAATAAAGCTTATATGAAACTATTTTTTACGTTTCTTTGATCTGTTTTTCGAAAGTTAAACAAGTATCAACATATGTACCTAGGTACTTATAATGGGGTACATTTTCTCAAACAGTGTCTCCAATAAAAATTTCTAGTTCTTAGTTGATGGTTTATTGAATCAAACGCTTTTTTAAAATCTATGAATATTGCATGCGTTAATCTATGGTTATTTATGTTGCTGTAAATATCATCAAGAAAAGTTGAAGTGGTGGAGGTAGTCGAGTGATTTTTCCTAAAGCCACCTTGATTATAATCTAAAATATCAAAGCTCTCAAGATAAGTGGTCACCTGGTTATGAATTAAATGTTTCAAAAGTTTGTTTGGGAGGGGTGATAAGGAAATTGGGCGCAATTTGCTCACATCTGTTGGGTCACCACCCTTTGGAAGAGGTGTAACATATGCCCTTTTCCATTCACTTGGAAATTTACATGTGACAATCGATAAATTAAATAAATAAGTCAGTTGAGGGATTAGACATTGAAAATCATCTTTTAGTACTTTAGTAGATATATGAGGGTTTACATAGTTCAATATTGTTTACTTCAGATGCCACCTCCTTTTCAGTAACAGCAAATAATTTAAAAGTCTTTGGAAGCTCTATACCATGGTATTCCCAACATGCACAATCACCTGTGTCATCATTCATCATTGAAGAACCTATTGTTGCAAAAAAGTTGTTTATATAGTTGGCTACCTCTAAATCAGGTACGTCACTACCAGATGTTTTATCAATTAATTTGATATTTGTTTCAGGTTTAGATAAATTGGGTATGTTTGAATGTGTAAGACTCAGATCGAAGAATTAATTTGATGTGCAACAAACATAATGATATCAGAAATGAAAAACATCATTTTAGTTCCTTAACATGACTCAACAAGGACATGTAATATTAGCAATTATCAAATGTGGCATTACGCACTCGGAGTAACCACCCTGCCCTCATCCTTAATCACTTTGAGGGCCTTCCCCTGCACACCCCAGCTTAAAACCAGTTTAAGCAGGTTAATACAATAGTAATTAGTTCCTGTAAGAACCAAGATAAATGGTCATGACCCCCTGTCAGTGCAATTGTATCTGACAGTGATATGCAGACCTGTGATGCCCCCTCTCTGAGGACTAAGGTTGGCTGCCATGAGCATTAATGGCAGTGTTGATTTGGGTGCAGTACACAATAACAGTTTTGGGTAGACCTGAGATGACCCCTCTCTGAGACCTAGGGTCAGGGGGCTGTTAACTGTAACAGTGCTGGGGAGACCAAGGTTGATAACACTCTGACGCCTAGGGTTGGCTGTAGTAAACTTCAATGTAAATGTTGATTTGGGTGCAGTACATGGTGACAGTTTTGGGTAGACCTGAGATGACCCTTCTCTGAGACCTAGGGTCAGGGAGTTGTGAACTGTGACAGTGGTGGGGAGACCAGGGTTGATATCTTTCTGGCCTAGGGTTCACTGTAGTGAAGTTTAATGTTAATGTTGCTTGGTGCAGTGGACAGTGACAGTTTTGGGTAGACCCAGGAAGACTGTCTCTAAGGCCTAGCTATAGGTTTGACTGCTGTGAACTGTGACAGTATTGAGAAGACCGGAAATGACCCCTCTCGAGGGCTGGGTGCTCTGAACTGTTACAGTACTGAGAAGACCTGAAATGATCGCTCTCTAGGATTTGGTGTTGTGAACTGTGACAGTGACCTTAGTTACTTTGGGGACATCAATAATGCCATAACACTAAAATGCCATTGTGATGCATCTATCTCAACAGCCTGATTGAAATATCATAGATGATTACAAATTAAACATTAAATTGTTGTAAATTCATGAAGAAAACTATTAAGAAATAAGAAGTAAGATTGGAACAATTGTTATGATTAAGTGCATTCTATTCAATTCTGAGTGATAACACTTCTGATAGAATTGACAACAGTTTGAAAAGTGAGTTTGACAATATGTTAAATAGTCCTGATGGTCGGCGTCTGTGAATATTGACTGCTACATTACCAAAAGAACCATTGCTGGCGTGTATCATATAAACCTTTATTTTATCTATTTCTATTATAGAGCTTAGTCTTTGTTCATAATCATTATTGTTATGAAGGTTTGTATGAAATTATCAAAAAATAAAAGTTAAACAATCAAATAAAGAGTCTAAATTTTGAATTCCTTTTAAATTTCATCTTTATCAACAAATAGAGAGATTATATGAAATTTTCCTTGTTAAAATGACTAATTAAATTCTGAGTGATATGATATTTAGAAACTTCAAATCTGGTGATGACCTCTATAACAATTTTGATTACCTCAAATTATATAGATACATGAGATGTGTATGCATACATTTAAATTGAATTCTATGTTTGAGGGAAAGTTTCAGCCTTATGAATATTAGATATCTCATGTACAAGTTTTCTAGCCCATGAAACATTCTGTAAGTAACTTGTAATGATGATGGAAACAAATGATACATCATTGATGTTCCAATAATCACATTTTATTCGAGTTAATGTAAGTAAACTAAATTTCATTTTCTTGATAATTATTGTTTATTTTTCTATTTTTATCAATACATCAGAAAAGAGCAGAACATATTGTTGGCAGACTGGGAGACTTCAACTTTTATTTCACTGTCATATATGTAGTGGGCAAATAAAAACTACCCTCACAAGTTACATTTAGTCATAAATACATTTTTCCATAAGTGGTCCAAGATGAGATTTTGTTGGATAGCATGGATCAGAATTTTATCAATAGAGTTGGTAAAGTTTTTGCTAAGCACATTTTCAATACAGGGACTGACACACTAAAGTAATAACAAATTCTGTATTGCATTTATTATTTGAAGTGGCTAACTGTACCTGGTGGCCAAGGAGGACTAGGAAACATGCCAATAGCAGTAGCTTCATCTCAAAGGCTGGTTTTACCGGTACCTGCAAGGGAGAGAGGGAGAGAGTTGAAGAGAAAATGGATGCATGCAAGAAGAACAGGATATATTAAAATAGGATGTTTACCAATAAAACTTTGATAGTGAACAAGGAATTTTAAGTTCTAACACAATAGAGTTAGTTTTAGCCTGTTATATCTATTTTCTAGTGTGACAATGGCATGCTCGTGTTTGGTTATCATGACAGGTTGATATCATCATACTCTATTGTTATATAATTACTGTTCACATTATTTTAATGTAGCAATCGTAAAATGAGCACATGAAATGATAGGGGTTTATGACCCTCAAAAGATATTCACTGAGAAAAGTAAATTCACATTCTTTAATGCTACTATATGTACTCCCTTAACCCTCTCCTGACCATGAGAAATAGATAAACCTTTTATGGGAACAATAGACTTATTATCTAACATAATAAATTCTGAATCGATTGGCTCAAAATGATATTTTCATCTAGGAATAATACACATTCTAAGGCTATCTTGGAAATGGTGTAACACATATTTTCACAATTTCTAATTTTTCCTGCCACAGCCCTTGGTGTGGTGACTTCTAATATCCTTTACCCAATAATTTCATGACCTAAACACTATTGTCTATGAGAACCCATGCACAGTTTGCACATTTTGCACATGTAATTTGAAATATATTAATATTTTTCATTTGTGGACTTGGATTTGTGGAAAGGTCAAAAGGGGCGGATCCAGAGTGGGTCATCTATGGGGGGCAAACCAACCCCCCCTATAAAGAAGTGAAAATAAATAATGTCAGATTTGTATGAATCAACAAATGTAGATTATTCAGAAAACAATCCACTCAGTCTAGGGGGGGCAATTGCCCCTTTTGCCCCTTACTGGATCCACCACTGGTCAAATTGTTTTACTCATGATAAGTCTAGTCAGGGGAATACTCACGTCACTGTATGTAACTGTCTTATTACTACTTCACTCTCTGCCCTCCGCTCTCAGACTGCCAGTGGCAGGCCCCCCTGCCTACCCCCTTTGCTTGGGGGTCACTCATTAACATTCGTAAGGAATGTTAATCATGTTTAACCTGGTGGATCGGGGTGGGGGCAACAAATTACCTTGTAAACCGTAAACAAATTATCTTATTAATTTACATACACAATTAAGGAGTTCACTGTGCATAGTCTCCTTACTGCTAAGCCACCAAACCAAGTTAGGTGAATTTCTGCCCTGCTCCTGAACCTAAGGTTCATCCAAGTTCCAATTTGTTTCTCGCTCTCCCCTTTTGGGGTGGCCTGGGTTCTATATATACTAGCCATTATCAATTTTGTATATGTACCTGTATACACCCACTGCAGTGCACTCTAGTGACCATTCTCATTTATTATACTCACATAGCCTTCACTGTAAGGACCCTACTTCTAATAGCGATATTAAGGATAGACCCCAGTGATGAGAGTGTGAATGGTGTGGCTGTCTTTAATTATGACCATTATGTATGTTTCTTAAAGTATTGTAAAACAGAAAACACCATTAGATAGCCAATAGATAGTATTTTCTCTTCATATAATTTACATAAAAATTCATAGGACAGTAGCTCTGTAAATGGGTTGCAAACCTGAAAATCGTAATATTTAAATTTAAATTTTGAACTTTAATATCTCAGTTAATTCTTATGTTAGAGCTTTGGAATTTTTAGCATATATTCTTGAGATATATACAGAGGGAACCGTGTCTCAGATTTCTGATATAAGGCCTAGTTTTATTTTTATTAAATGTAGAAATTGGTGTAACAAAAAATTATCAAAAAGTTTCCCGTTTTTTGCCGTTTTTTGCCGTTTTTAAAATAAAATCTAAGGCCTTAATCAAAAATCTGAGACACGGTTCCCTTTATATGAATGTTGTTAAGGTGTGTGTAAAATATTAGGCATGTCAGTCTAATATTAACTAAGTTATCGCTGTTCAAAAAATAAAAGTAAAATAACCAGTTTTTAATTGATGAAATCCGGAATTCTAAACACACTGAAACTTTTTATATATCAATAGATAGAGAAAAATCTAAGCTTTAACATGATATATCACAATTCATGATCAGAGCATTGGTAAGAAAGGAATTAATGATTTTCTGAATTGGCCGTTCATCACTGGGGTCTATCCTTAAAATTTAGCTGCAATACCCTCTGCTAATAAGCTTTTTAACCTTACCCTCAGTGCAATATCATGTTCACTTGTGTTGGCCAGAAAGTATGTAGATTTAGGGATAGCATTGTATGGCTTTTCCAGGATACCATCCATGAATTATTTAATAGTGCTCAGGTCCTATATTATGTAATGCATTATCTAAAAGCTCGTATCTTGTTTGTCTCTGTACACTGATATTAATACAATCTGAAAGGAATTCTAATTGCAACGTTTAGCAATTTTTATTATAATTTTTCACTTTTAGTCTTTAGACATCAATATTTTGCTTGATACTCACTTCGCCTGAATAAACTTTCCCTCAAATCTTCTTGACAATCATATGCAATGAACAATGTCTCAGCTGCAGATATTTTTATTAAGGTCCTAGATTTTATTTGATGATAAAAAAAGCAAAAAACTGGAAAATTTTTATCATTTTTCTACAACGCTATGTTTTACATTTCCTAAAAAAAAGAACTCGGGCCTATATAAAAACTCCGAAACATGGTTTCCTCCATACAAGGCCTGCCAATTTCTCAAGCCTCTACATCTTGAGTTTCCAGTGAGATATGGATGTTCAAAAAATAAACTTAAATATTACAATTTTGGGGTTTGAGACCCACCTACACAAGATTTGTTTTGACCTTTTTTGCATGAATTACATCTATTGACTATCAAAATGATATTTTCCATATGACACTGAATTTAGTATGTTTGAATATTTCAGACTCCAATATCCAGGAAGTAATTTCATGCCTACAAATCTGATTGTCATATTCTATCAATGAGCCTTTAGCTGGTATTTTGAAAAAATGGCAAATTTGTCTATGCAACTATGCAAATGAGCTTTGAATATTAAAAAGTGCATGGAAATAACTAGATATATTTCTACTTAGTTGTTGAGTAACCGACCTAAGATGGGACAATACAATAACCATGCAGCAATGTGTTGGACTGATCCTTGTTGTGTTACATTATAATGTTGCAGGAACTCATAAACAATGTTGCAACGTTACATTTTGATGTTCTGGTAATGTCCTTGTAGCATTATTATGAGGTTAATATTGTAACCTCACCAATAAGCATGCACAATAACATTCTGTTTAGCTATATATGGTTGAAACTTTTTTTTTCAAAGGATGTCACAATAATATTCTATTGAGGTGAAGTTCTGTTATGGCTAGGTCTGAACTTTTCAGAAAATAATGTCAGAGTTAATTGATAGTTAAGTAGCAGACAAACCAAACATGTATGTTGGCATAATGTCACTATAACATTGCCCCTTTGCTGGATATGAGAAATGAAAAGCATCATTTCAGTGTCTTAACATAACTCAATAAGGACAATGACATGCAATATTAGCACTTCTCAAGTGTGTCACTACACACCCTGAGTCCCTCCCCACCCAAACCCCAATCACTTGAAGGGCGTCCTCCCTACATATTCCAGCGAAAAACTGGTTCCACCAGCTTCAAGAGGCGGGCTTATACAACCAATAATTAGTCCCTCTGAGACCCAAAATAAATGGTCACAACCCCCTGGCAGTGCAGTCATATGTGACAGTGGCATGCAGACCTGGGGTGCCCCATCTCTGAGTTCTAAGGTTGGCTGCATGGTAATGTTGATATGGGTGAGGTAGATGTTGACAGTTTTGGGTATACCTGGTACAACCCCTCTCTAAGTCCTAGGGTCAGGGCTGTGAACTGTGACAGTGCTGCAGAGACCAAGGATAATCCCTCTCTGAGTCCTAGGGTTGGGTGTAGTGAATGTTAATGTTAATGTTGGTTTTGGTGCAGTGCACAGTGACAGTTTTGGGTAGACCTGGGATGACCTCTTTCTGAGGCCTAGGGTTGGGTGCTGTGAACTGTGACAGAATTGAGAAGTCCTGGGATGCCCCATCTCTGAAGCCTAGGGTTGGCTATAGTAAACTTTAATGTTAATGTTGGTTTGGGTGCAGTGGACAGTGACAGTTTTGGGTAGACTTGAGGTGACCCCCTTTCTGAGGCCTAGAGTTGGGTGCTGTGAACTGTGACAGAATTGAGAAGTCCTGGGATGCCCCATCTCTGAAGCCTAGGGTCGGCTATAGTAAACTTTAATGTTAATGTTGGTTTGGGTGCAGTGGACAGTCAAATTTGTGGGTAGACTTGAGATGACCCCTCTTTGGAGCCTAGGTTTGGCTGCTGTGAACTGTGACAGAATTGAGAAGACCTGAGATGATCCCTCTCTAGGGTTGGGTGCTCTGAACTGTGACAGTGACCTTAGTTACTTTGGGGAGCATACCTTTAGCAATAGGCCCTATATCAGTGGGGGAATCCACAACTTTAATAATGCCACCACATTAAAGTCCCATAGTGCCATATCTGCCTTAATGACCTGAATTAAATAACATAGATTAAAAAATTACAAATTAAACATTTCATTCATGATGAAAACCTTTAAGAAATGAGAAATAAGATGGGAACAATTGTAACTATTAAGTTTATTATATTCAATCCTGAGTGATAACACTTCAGGTAGAATTGACATTAGTATGAAAAGTGGGTATTATTGTCAAAGTGTCTATAGTGGTCATAGTGTTAATAAACAAAATTTGCTGCATATATGTTCTACAGTTCTAGTGATTGGTGTCCGTGAATATTAATTGTCATATTCCAAAAGAATCATTGTCAAATTTAACTGAACAACCCTATGAATATAATTTTGTTATACCTATTTCTTTTATAGAGCTAAATTCTTTGTTCAAATACATTGATTTTCACTAGAGGGTTGGTTGAGAATACATTAGATGGTATACAACGGCATAATACTGAGGCCTTAATTGTGATTGGCCCAATTCTTATCATTTGACCTGAAGTTCCCCTATACAATTATGATCTTTGCATGATGAGTAACAGGGAGTGTTGTATATTAAGCACCTTGGGTATATATAGTGCAACACAACCTCTGTCTTACCAGTTCTTCATTATCAGCATTCCAGCATAGTTTGTTTGGTAAGTTTCTTTTATACCTTTCTGTTTGCTAAAGTATAAGCATAGATATTATTAATGCCATCACAACATTTTGCCAAATAGAATTCATTGGAGATCGATCAGTATTTAGTTTATTTAAGTCCATCCTTATGTAAACTTAGCAGTGATTCGGTTGTGCAAATTCAGATGATTATCTGAAGAACTAATATATTTGTAAGATCATTTTTCACAAAATGTATGGCAAAACACATTGTTTTGGTGGTTGCATACTTGTTTTCTCATAAATCTGTTAAAACATCATAAAGTATGTTATCATGGGTATATACTTCTTTTTGAATTCCCTCAGGTAAATCAAACCATCAGAATGAGGTTGCTATTGCTTTTCTGCTTCGTTGTGATCATGGGATACCAGGTATAGTGGACCACTACTCTGTCCTTCCTAAATTCAACTTTAATCTTTCACAAAACGATTGTTCATATGACTTCAAGTTTCCTTTTAGTGCTTACTGAAACTCACAAAGAATCAATATGATTTTAACCATATCCTTGTTGTAAATATGTTGTGACGCCATATAACTTGATATTAATATTATTATGTTGTATTATATCCAAACCATTCTCAATTGAAGGTTACAGAGATTCATGCAGGATATAGTTGTGTTCGGCATTCCATAAAGTGCTACAGAGCCCTTAAAGCAGTAACCACATACTTGTCAACCCCAGAAGAAGGGTGTAGGTAGGTAGCCATGTCCTCAATATTACCTCATCAGAATGAACTTTTTTTCTTTTATTGACCAGCTGTTGGATCTACACTTTCAAGTATCTAAACTTATCCAAATGTTGCATGTCTAATTAAACAAATGTTACTATCCTACTGTCATTTAAGGGTCTACACCTATCCTACCAATTCCACTTTTATTCAGTTATCTCCTCTATGCAACCTGCAAAGATTCCTTAAAAAAGTAGTAGAAGATAAATGCTGAAATTTCATCACTCAACAACTGTCAACATTTATTTGTTGTATTTAAAAATTAACTATTTAACTATTATGTTTCTTTCTGTCATTGTACATTTTGTGATTGTACATGTTCTGTCCTCCAAATGTTTCTGCCACATTTTACTTGATATAAGTATTGCAGTTTCTAACATGATCGTGACAATGATATGCATTTCAGCTAATTTTCTTGAGTAAACTTATGTTTCATCTAAGTTATTTCTGTCATTATTTGTAGTGTCTATCATGAACTTTGCCAGCCATTCATCACAGCAGAGAAGGAGACCCCTCAGTGTGGTGGGGCACCTCAAAAGGAAATCGCAATTTTCAAAACCAACTGCCCACTTTAAATGGAGGAAGGACACCATTGAGCAGTCAACCTACTGATCAAATCTTGCATTAACAATTCCACATATCATAAAAAAATTTTACCATGAATTGTGAATAAAATACAACCAAGAGTTGGTTTCCTATTGAGCAATGTCACCAGAGATCTATCAAAGATCTGTAGCTAGTGATCTGTAATTCATCCAGAATTTTGGATTCCAAAATGCAATTCCCCCTTGAAATAGGATTGAATTTCATGACAAAGTAGTTGTATCTACAAGAGTTGAAGGCACAACTGCCTCTGTCACTTCTTTGTAAATGTATTGATTAATCAGAACTGTTGGTTACCAATAAATCCCGTATGTTTGTCTCATGACTAAATCTCAAATGTGTTTTTCTTTATCTAAAACGCAGTTACAATTGCACCTTATCCTCCTCTCATGAAACTTACTTGGGGAATATATTGTAGAGAATTAAACATCTTATATTATGAAAATTAGAACAATAAAAATTAGTCTCAATGTTCAAGTCATGAATACCTTTATGTCTGATGGATAATGAACAATATTTAGGTGTTAATTATGGTTGTTATTTTGTTATCACAAAACTGGCTAGGCCAGACCTTTCCCATCCCCACTCAAATATTATTCAAAGTATGCCACCAGGCTCTTGAAGTGAAGAATTAAACTTAAATGCCTAGATTGTTATGTACTCAAGAATACAACAATTGTAGATTAGAAAGAAAAAAATAAGGCTTATAAAAATTGAGACAGGTTTTGGGGGTTTTTACATGTATACCCTTCAAGATTTTACCACAATTATCTATAGAATTGATATACTACTAAATTTCTAAATGTACTCTAGAGAGGAGACTGTATGCCATATTCCACCTCACATTGGAAAGGATTTTAAATGCCTTATTCGCCAATGCATCTATTGGGCATCTGCCAACACATATACCCCATACACTGTCCCTTGGCCATCTAAGCTTGAAATGAGTCATAAATGTTTACATTGTAGACATGTAAATTCAAATGTGTTTCGATTTCAATCTCTTAACACATGAATCATAGATGCATTAGAGATACCAGTTTTAAATCTATGTTGGGGTTTATACTTTTCATTAATGGTATATCACTGACTACTCTAACAAAGGCTCTTTTGTGTCATTTTTTTTTTATATATATATATATTCATTTGTTTTATCATTACAAATTGCTGAGAAATATGTTCTGATACTGCTAATACTCATACCTGAAAACAGTTTCCTTGATACTGTATAATAAAAAAAGGAGAATGAACACCAGGGGATTAGAACCCATGTTCTCCATAATTATTTAAGTCCAGACACCTAACCAACTGAGCTAGCTCAAAGTACATGCGGTTTAGAGTGTAATAGTCAACACCAATGAGTGAGACCAAAAGTGTTTAAGAGGTGCTTTATATGAAAAGATGATCCCCTAAAGTGTTTTGCATGACATTGGCTATGGGTTGACAGTGCCAATAGTTTAAGTGATCACTGTAGTTCATTGGTCAGCATGCTCACTTCACACATGAGAGGTAGCAAGTTCAAATCCCAAGTGCTAGCGAGTCAAAGTTTATCTTTGAATGCAAATACATTTCATAGACACCTAAATCCTGAACTTGAATATTGCTAATCACTTGCCTCCTAATCTAAAGAGGTTCTAAGTACCAAACATGTAAATGCAAACACATATCTAAGCAAATGAGCCACAAATGCCTAAACATCATAAAAGCTAAGCACTTATCCCTGAACAAAATTAAATGACAAACACAATAAAGGTCTTAATACAAGAACAAAACTCAATGCTTAAACATAAAAAGTTAAACATATTCTTCTTAAACACATTGAAATTGAAAGCACCATTAATGTTGATACATAATCTCTAAATGCCAAAACATGATGGCAACTTAACATCTCATTCTAAACAATAGAGAAAATTAAACATGTTTATGGGTATAAACATGAGCCTAGAGTGAAATATGACAGCAAAATGTTTAGATCATAAACACCTGTTCTGACAGTGTAGGAAACAATGAGAGCTGTGACTGTGCTGAAACTTGCTTTGCCCTAATGCAAGGGCCAATGCGAATACGTTTCTATATTCCACTGTTCACTCTGGCTATGTACATGGGCTAGATGAAACTCACACATATGAAATTACTACTGCAAGTGAAATGGTACACAGTTGAATATTGGATGGACACCAACTTGAAGAATGCCTGCAACTGTCCATGTGTATGGATCCTGAAGTACTTATAAAAAAGTAGTTAAAGAGGGACTTGGAAATGCTCACATTAGAAGAACCATTCAGGATATAGTCCCCTAATGAGAAGGAGGAGGAGGAGGAAGAGTCTGATAAAATGAAATTGATGCAAAGGAAATGTATATTGTATAGCACACCGCATGCATGATACAAAGACCCTACTTATGCCTGTTTTAAATGTGTTCATCTAACATCATATTTCATCACACAAAAATGCTATTAGGTAAGGGCCTTCATTCAATTGCATACTACTTTGCATGTATTTTTTCAAACTTCACAGATCCCACCCAAACATCCTATCCTATCCACACCTATCCTTCTATCTCTATCCCGAAGTCAGTAGTTGAGCCCCACTATAGAATTCTCAAATACACAGCCCAGCTATCCACCCCCCCCCCCCACCCCCAATAGTCACCTGAGGGGCCTCCTCCCTGCACACCCCAGCTTAAAACCAGTTTAACCTGGATCAGAAGACAGGATTATACATTAAATAATTAGTCCCTCTGAGACCCAAAATAAATGGTCACAACCCCCTGTCAGTGCAGTCATATGTGACAGTGGTATGCAGACCTAGGGTGCCCCACCTCTAATTTCTAAGGTTGGCTGCATGGTAATGTTGATATGGGTGAGGTAGATGTTGACAGTTTTGGGTATACCTGGTACAACAAGTCCTAGTGTCAGGGCTGTGAACTGTGACAGTGCTGCAGAGACCAAGGATAATCCCTCTCTGAGTCCTAGGGTTGGCTGTAGTGAATGTTAATGGTGATGTTTGTTTGGGTGCAGTGGACAGTGACATTTTTGGGTAGACCTGGGATGACCTCTCTCTGAGGCCTAGGTTTGGGTGCTGTGAACTGTGACAGAATTCAGAAGTCCTGGGATGCCCCATCTCTGAAGCCTAGGGTCCGCTATAGTAAACTTTAATGTTAGTGTTGGTTTGGGTGCAGTGGACAGTCAAATTTGGACAGTGAAAGACCTTGAATTACCCCTCTCTGGGGCCTAGGTTTGGCTGCTGTGAACTGTGACAGAATTGAGAAGACCTGAGACGAACACTCTCTAGGGTTTGGTGCTCTGAACTGTGAGAATGACCTTAGTTACTTTGGGGAGCATACCTATAGAAATAGGCCCTATATCAGTGTGGGATTCCACAACTTTAATAATGCCACCACATTAAAGTCCCATAGTGCCATATCTGCCTTAATGACCTGAATTAAATAACATAGATTAAAAAATTACAAATTAAACATTTTATTCATGATGAAAACCTTTAGGAAATGAGAAATAAGATGGGAACAATTGTAACTATTAAGTTTATTATATTCAATCCTGAGTGATAACACTTCAGGTAGAATTGACATTAGTATGAAAAGTGGTATATGGTCAAAGTGTCTATAGTGGTCATAGTGTTAATAAACAAAATTTGCTGCATATGTGTTCTACAGTTTTAGTGATTGGTGTCTGTGAATATTGATTGTCATATTCCAAAAGAATCATTGTCAAACCTAACTGAACAACCCTATGAATATAATTTTGTTATACCTATTTCTTTTATAGAGCTAAATTCTTTGTTCAAATACATTGATTTTCACTAAAGGGTTGGTTGAGAAAACATAAGATGGTATACACCGGCATAATACTGAGGCCTTAATTGTGATTGGCCCAATTCTTATCACTTGACCTGAAGTAATGAGTAACAGGGAGTGTTGTATATTAAGCACCTTGGGTATATATAGTGCAACACAACCTCTGTCTTACCAGTTCTTCATCTGTATTCCAGCATAGTTTGTTTGGTAAGTTTCTTTTATGCCTTTCTGTTTGCTAAAGTATAAGCATAGATATTATTAATGCCATCACACCATTTTGCCAAATAGAATTCATTGGAGATTGATCAGTATTTAGTTTATTTAAGTCCATCCTTATGTAAACTTAGCAGTGATTCGGTTGTGCAAATTCAGATGATTATCTGAAGAACTAATATATTTGTAAGATCATTTTTCACAAAATGTATGGCAAAACACATTGTTTTGGTGGTTGCATACTTGTTTTCTCATAAATCTGTTAAAACATCATAAAGTATGTTTTCATGGATATATAATTCTTTTTGAATTCCCTCAGGTAAATCAAACCATCAAAATGAGGTTGCTATTGGTTTTCTGCTTCGTTGTCATCATGGGATACCAGGTATAGTGGACCACTACTCTGTCCTTCCTAAATTCAACTTTAATCTTTCACAAAACGATTGTTCATATAACTTCAAGTTTCCTTTTAGTGCTTACTGAAACTCACAAAGAATCAATATGATTTTAACCATATCCTTGTTGTAAATATGTTGTGACGCCATATAACTTGATATTAATATTATTATGTTGTATTATATTCAAACCATTCTCAATTGAAGGTTACAGAGATTCATGCAGGATACAGTTGTGTTCGGCATGCCATAAAGTGCTACAGAGCCCTTAAAGCAGTAACCACATACTTGTCAACCTCAGAAGAAGGGTGTAGGTAGGTAGCCATGTCCTCAATATTACCTCATCAGAATGAACTTTTTTTCTTTTATTGACCAGTTGTTGGATCTACACTTTCAAGTATCTAGACTTATCCAAATGTTGCATGTCTAATTAAACAAATGTTATTATCCTACTGTCAAATTTAAGGGTCTACACCTATCCTACCAATTCCACTTTTATTCAGTTATCTCCTCTATGCAACCTGCAAAGATTCATTAAAAAAAGTAGAAGATAAATGCTGAAATTTCATCACTCAACAACTGTCAACATTTATTTGTTGTATTTAAAAATTAACTATTTAACTATTATGTTTCTTTCTGTCATTGTACATTTTGTGATTGTACATGTTCTGTCCTCCAAATGTTTCTGCCACATTTTACTTAATATATTGCAGTTTCTAACATGAATGTGACAATGAAATGCATTTCAGCTAATTTTCTTGAGTAAACTTATGTTTCATCTAAGTTATTTCTGTCATTATTTGTAGTGCCTATCATGAATTTTGCCAGCCATTCATCACAGCAGAGAAGGAGACCCCTCAGTGTGGTGGGTCACCTCAAAGGGAAATCGCGATTTTCAAAACCAACTGCCCTCTTTAAATGGAGGAAGGACACCATTGAGCAGTCAACCTACTGATCAAATCTTGCATTAACAATTCCACATATCATAAAAAGAAATTTACCATAAATTGTGAATAAAATACAACCAAGAGTTGGTTTACCATTGAGCAATGTCACAAGAGATCTATCAAAGATCTGTAGCTAGTGATCTGTAATTCATCCAGAATTGTGGATTCCAAAATGCGATTCCCCCTTGAAATAGGATTGAATTTCATGACAAAGTAGTTGTATCTACAAGAGTTGAAGGCACAACTGCCTCTGTCACTTCTTTGTAAATGTATTGATTAATCAGAACTGTTGGTTACCAATAAATCCCGTATGTTTGTCTCATGACAAAATTTCAAATGTGTTTTTCTTTATCTAAAACGCAGTTACAATTGCACCTTATCCTCCTCTCATGAAACTTACTTGGGGAATATATTGTAGAGAATTAAACATCTTCTATTATGAACATTTGAACAATAAAAATTAGTCTCAATGTTCAAGTCATAAATACCTTTATGTCTGATGGATAATGAACATTATTTAGGTGTTAATTATGGTTGTTATTTTGTTATCACAAAACTGGCTAGGCCAGACCTTCTCCATCCCCACTCAAATATTATTCAAAGTATGCCACCAGGCTCTTGAAGTGAAGAATCAAACTTAAATGCCTAGATTGTTATGTGCTCAAGAAAACAACAATTGTAGATTAGAAAGAAAAAATTAAGGCTTATAAAAACTGAGACAGGTTTTGGCAGGTGTACGTGTATACCCTTCAAGATTTTACCACAATTAATATTATCTATACAATTGATATACTACTAAATTTCTAAATGTACTCTAGAGAGGAGACTGTATGCCATATTCCACCTCACATTGGAAAGGATTTTAAATGCCTTTTTCGCCAATGCATCTAGTGGGCATCTGCCAACACATATACCCCATACACTGTCCCTTGGCCATCTAAACTTGAAATGAGTCATAAATGTTTATATTGTAGACATGTAAATTCAAATTTAGATAAGTTTAGATTTCAATCTCTTAACCCATGAATCATAGATGCATTAGATCTAGAGCTACCTGTTTTAAATCTATGTTGGGATTTATACTTTTCATTAAAGGTATATCACTGACTACTCTAACAAGGGCTCTTTTGTGTCATTTGTTGTTGTTTCTTTGTTATAATCTTTTGTTATAATTACAAATTCTTGAGAAATATGTTTCGATACGGCTAATACTCAAATCTGATACTGTTAATACTCATTTCGTTTCCTTGATACTGTACAAAAATGGAGAACGAACACAAGGGGATTAGAACCCATGTTTTCCATAAGTATTTAAGTCTAGACACCTAACCAACTGAGCTAGCTCAATCTATGAGCAGTTTAGTGTGTAATAGTCAGCACCAATGAGTGAGACCAAAAGTGGTGCTTTATATGAAAAGATGATCCCCTAAAGTGTTTTGCATGACATTGGCCATGGGTTGACAGTGCCAATAGTTTAAGTGATCACTGTAGTTCAGTGGTCAGCATGCTCACTTCACACATGAGAGGTAGCAAGTTCAAATCCCAAGTGCTAGCGAGTCAAAGTTTATCTTTGAATGCAAATACATTTCATAGACACCTAAATCCTAAACTTGAATATTGCTAATCACTTGCCTCCTAATCTAAAGAGGTTCTATGTACCAAACATGTAAATGCAAACACATATCTAAGCAAATGAGCCACAAATGCCTAAACATCATAAAAGCTAAGCACTTATCCCTGAACAAAATTAAATGACAAACACAATAAAGGTCTTAATACAAGAACAAAACTCAATGCTTAAACGTAAAAAGCTAAACATATTCTTCTTAAACACATTGAAATTGAAAGCACCATTAATGTTGATACATAATCTCTAAATGCCAAAACATGATGGCAATTTAACATCTCATTCTACACAATAGAGAAAATTAAACATGTTTATGGGTATAAACATGAGCCTAGAATGAAATAAGACAGCAAAATGTTTAGATCATAAACACCTGTTCTGACAGTGTAGGAAACAATGAGAGCTGTGACTGTGCTGAAACTTGCTTTGCCCTAATTTTTTTTGTTTTTTGTTTATTAAACCATACTCATATACAATGATCTTCCGTATAGGTGTTGATGAAACATAAATGATAGCAATATAACATAGTCAATTAATATTACACAAGATTATGAAGTAAATGGCCAAACCTGGTAACATATAGCTAAGATAAGCATCTATGATCTGGGTTTATACCATTGACTAAGGCATAATGTCAATGAGATAAACATAATGTTTATAGACTTTTTAAGCAGTTAGACATAATAAAACATCATCCTACAATAGTTGACAAGAGACACATAGCTATGATAAGCATCTGTGTTATTGTCAAATTAATAATACTGTTTAACTGATTGTTTAAAGTCATATAGGCACTCTTTATTCTGTATATCAACAGGAAGAGCATTCAAGAGTTGACTCCCAATGTAATATGGTGATTTACTATATAGCACACATTTTATCTGGCTGGTCTTGAAGAGTGATTTATCTGCTTGCCTTGTTCGTCTCATAGGTACCACCAGGTTGTCATCATCAAAATGTAATTTATAATGCAAGGGCCAATGCAAATACGTTTCTATATTCCACTGTTCACTCTGGCTATGTACATGGGCTAGATGAAACTCACACATTTGAAATTACTACTGCAAGTGAAATGGTACACAGTTGAATATTGGATGGACACCAACTTGAAGAATGCCTGCAACTGTCCATGTGTATGGATCCTGAAGTACTTATAAAAAAGTAGTTAAAGAGGGACGTGGAAATGCTCACATTAGAAGAACAATTCAGGATATAGTCCCCTAATGAGAAGGAGGAGGAGGAAGAGTCTGATAAAATGAAATTGATGCAAAGGAAATATATAATATTATTGTATAACACACCGCATGCATGATACAAAGACCCTACTTATGCATGTTTTAAATATGTTCATCTAACATCATATTTCATCACACAACAATGCTATTAGGTAAGGGCCTTCATTCAATTACATACTCCTTTGCATATATTTTTTCAAACTTGACAGATCCCACCCAAACATCCTATCCTATCCACACCTATCCTTCTATCTCTATCCCGAAGTTAGTAGTTGAGCCCCACTATAGAATTCTCAAATACACAGCCCGGCTATCCATCCCCCCCACCCCCAAAAGTCACCTGCAGGGCCCCCTCCCTACACACCCCAGCTTAAAACCAGTTTAAGCAGGATCAGAAGACAGGATTATACATTAAATAATTAGTCCCTGTAAGACCAAAATAATTGGTAATGACCCAGTGTCAGTGCAATTGTATCTGACAGTGATATGGAGACCCCAGGTGCCCTCTCTCTGAGGACTAACTTAAGGTTACAGTACACATTGAAAGTGTTGGGTAGACCAGGGATGACCCCTCTCTGAGGCCTAGGGTCAGGGAGCTGTGAACTGTGACAGTGCTGGGGAGACTAGGGTTGATAACTCTCTGAGGCCTAGGGTTTGCTGTAGTCAAGTTTAATGTTAATGTTGGCTTGGTGCAGTGGGCAGTGACAGTTTTGGGTAGACCTAGGATGACCGTCTCTAAGGCCCAGCTATAGGTTTGGGTGCTGTGAACTGTTACAGTACTGAGAAGACCTGAGATAACCCCTCTCTAGGGTTGGGTGCTGTGAACCGTGACAGTGACCTTAGTTATTTTGGGGAGCATACCTTTAGCAATATATCAGTGGGGGAATCAACAACTTTAATGATGCCATAACATTTATAAATTCATCACACCAGGAATGAACTTAGGCATAAGTGTAAGAGGTTTAAACATAACCTATGCTGTACCTGGCTGGTTGTATTCCTAAATATGTATAGCATGATTTGTGGACATGACTGCTTAGCATGGGAGCAGAGTGCTTATTTCAAAATGTTAAAAGGGCACTCCAGTCCATGTCATGTGTTTTGCACACAGCGAATATGGATTCCAAAACTGATGTGAAAACGGAATGCAAATCGGAGCAGCAGTTCAAAAGTTATGGACCAAATTAGGGTATATTATGCTCTCCACTGGGGTCAGCCATTTTGTTTCTGTTACCCAGCATGCACTTCACTAGCTTATCCAATTGTGGTTCCTGTTTGGGTATGTAATATATAAGTGTCATTTATGACTGTGCTGTGTCATATTGAGTGTAATTTACCATAGTATCCATTCTGCAATAATAAAAATGATGAAAACCGAGTGTGGCCATGAATTTTATACTACCTAGAAACTGTAACTAAGGTGTCGCTTTTCCCTAGCAACCATTTTTAGGATTTGGTATTTCCATAGCAACTGGTCGTTTAAACATCAATTATGCTAGCAGAATGCTCAAAACCCTTCACACAAAACTTAAACATTGTTTCCTGGTTCCTTAGCAATCAATTCTGATATTGGTTACTAAGCAACAGGCTGTTTGCTAGGCAGAACCAATTGGAACTATACTACATAAAACAAAAACTCTGGGTTGCTAGGCAACCAGTAACACTTGATTAAATCATAGCCATTGAATTGATGCTGTTGTATCTTCTTTTTCATGGTATAAATGGTTTTGGTAAATTCAGATCAGGCCCATAAGCCAGCTGTTTTTGAAAAAGGGTTTTTTTTTACTTATAGTTTTTTTCACTTTTTTTTGTAATTTTGGGCTTAAACATATAATTTCTTTGTATGCAGGTTAACAAGCTATATGACAAGGTGGGGGGATTGTATGAACCCCCTAATCCCTCTTGCTATGGGCCTGTAGATACCTCATAAATAATAGGGGCTGATGCTATACAAACTAATGTTGACATGGCAATTTTACTATATTAGATATAAATCCCTATCATATCCCTGTCACAAAATGTTGGTCAATGTATATCCACTAAGGATATGAAGTTTCATGATGTTTCGTCGGAAAACATTTTTGCAAAAGCATTCTAAAAATGAATGAAATACTGTAGCTAAGCCTTCAGAAATCTAAACAGGAACCACAATTTGGTTTAATGGTGAAGTGCATGCTGTGAAATCTATTCAAAATGGCCACCCCCAGTGGGGAGCTCAGGAGAATCTTATTTCTTCAATAACTTTTGAATCGCTTATCCGATTTAAATGCTGTTTTGACTCATGACACCAGAAAGGCAAGATCTATCTATTTTTTTGTTGTAGTTTGTCACTGGCATTCACCTTTATATGATTAAGTAATCAAAATGTATTATTTTGTTACTTAAAGGTGGATAGCTAAGCCTATAGCTAAGCCTTCAGAAATCTAAATAGGAACCACAATTTGGTATAATGGTGAAGTGCATGCTGGGAAATCTATTCAAAATGACACCAGATAGGCAAGATCTATTTATTTTTTGTTGTAGTTTATAACTGGTGTTCACCTTTAAGTAACAGAATATTACATTTTGATTTATAGGAGAAATATGAATAGCTGTTCTACGTTAGTATTAATCTCATGAAGAAATTTAGGCTTGTGTACCTCTACAACTCATGTTGCAGGGGCGGATCCAGAGCCAGCGCTCTAGAGGGGCAAACCCTGGCTCCCCTTATGAAAAGGAGAAATAAAAACACCAGATTTACATAGATCTTCCAATTTTAAGAAGACAAAGTTTTGACCCCTGGGTCTAGGGTTCGGGGCAATTGCCCCTTTTGCCACCTTACCACCCCCTCCTCCCCCCCCCCGAATCTGCCATTGTGTTGATTGGTCAATGCAGATCTATGACACTTTGTGACATCACTTCAAGTAATATCTTCCTCGTACCCAATCATTCATGACCCCGTGCACTACGCTTATTTCCGTGCTTCATGAAAAACGTTCGCTTAGGAAAGAGAATGTTGTCAACCCATCTCCTGACTAATAAGTAGCAAAAGGCAGACACCTTTATGGTGGGTGTCCAATATCTGACTGGTGGAAGTGGGTTATCTGCCTCAAAGCAGTACCAAAGGAACAACGTATTGGACATGCAAGAGGAACCTTTCAAAGAAGTAAGTGTAAAATCTTTCATTTTTCATGATACATGTTGGTCCAAAGGGGTCAGATGGGTGAGAGTACAATGCGTCCATCCCAAATTTGACCCTTTTTGGCCTTTCATTAAATATCAATTTTCAAAATCAAGCTCTAAATAAGACATAATTATGAGGCTTGAATAAGTCCGGTAGACACAATGATTGTGAATTGTTTATTATATGAATGTACAGTTAACATTGTTTGATGTGAATTGGATATTATATTGCCGTGTTTAATTTCCGTTCTATATTGTATGTATGCTGTTGGAAGATCTTGTAATCTCGGGAAACAGTTGAAATGTTAAAAAAAAGTACATATATCACATGAATGTAGAGGGGAAGGGCCGGGCTGGCCCTTCTGCCCCACCCTCCCCAAACTAGTACTGTAGCCACTCCTTGAAATTTCATTACACCAGATGGCAGGGCTGCTCCACCCAACCGTACTAATATAAGAAGACCCGTAGGGGGCGTCTGAGGGTCGGAGGACGATCCTGCGGCCACCGTACAGTGCAAGGCTTAGGGGCGCAGGCCGTACCCAGCCAGAGGTGTGACGTTATAATAAGGTTGCAGCAACGTTCTGTTTGGTTCTGGTTTGGTTCTTGTTACGTTCTTTTGATGACTCCCAATTACGTCGCTGCAACCTACTGCTGCGACGTTCCACTGCGACATTATTATAACGTTCTGGTTATGTTCTTTGACTTAAACAGAATGTTCTTATAACGTTCTTTTTGGTTTCGTCCTAACCTCACCGAAAATAACGTTATAATAATGTTCTAATTTGGTGAGGTTTCAACCTCACCATCAATAACGTTATTGTTACGTGCCATCTAGGTAAGTTACAAACTGACTAAAAACGTATGGTTGCAGAACGTTTCTGTTACGTCGCAAGCTGGCTGGGTATAGTGGCCAGAGGGTGGTCCGTAGACTAGAGGATGACTCCTGAGGGTCTTCTATATTTTATCATCCAATCATGGCTCTCAACTTTTTGAAAATAGTCAAAAATGAGGAGCGGTACGGACAGCTTGTCAATACTCACTCCCCTCTGTATGTATTGCTCCAAATCTAATGCACACTTCACTCGATATTACTGTTACTGTTAGATTTATAAACATGAAGTCTAGATTCTAGAATTCTTGATTTTTCCGCTGATAATATTGTTTCTAATTGATATCGATGTTCCCATTTATGTATGAGAGACATAAAAACATATTTGAATCGATATCTAAGGTATTTCTTTGTTGTAAGTAATGCTGCACATTTTGTAAGTAGATACAGTAATATAATGGTTGTATAAACGTGCAACTACAACGTTATGAATAACATGGTAGCAGCGGTATGGTGAGTATACATTTTTATGTGGTAGCAACATGAATTTCTGACATAGCCTCAATGTCACACATACAACGTTTTTACAATGTCACATACACAACGTTGTTTTAATGTCACATGTAACAATGTTGTGACAACATGCCAGGGGGGGGGGAATTCTTAATGGATTTCAAGACCTCTGGGTCTTCGTTATCTGTTTTGCAACATTAAGGAACCTTTAAGAGTCTGTTAAATTTACCGGAAAGTTATGGAATCCCCTCCTTGAAGGTGTCTCATAATGTAATTCATATCTGTGAGATGTAGCTACAAGGTAACCTTTGGATGTTATGCGCAACTTGCGGGACAACGTTGCACCCTAATGTTGCAGCAACGTTATTTGTATGTAATTCTACAATGTTATCAAGGTACAACAAAAATGCAACGTTTCAACGCTGTGTGTTTACTGGGGTCATACCAAATATATTTTAGTTACACTACATGGGCACGTTAGCCAAACCATCTACTAATGTTTGAGTAGATTTTGACTTCGAACTCAGTTTGACATTTTGATATTGTTTAAAAAAAAGATAAGCATATTATCCTTAAGGATAGACACGAGGGGTGGGCGGCCTTTTCAGGAAAGTAGTAATGAATTTCTTAATAATTCTCTGAACTTAACACTCTATAATAATTTAAAAGCCCTTATTTTGATCTATTGATGTCAATAAAATGTTAAAGGACATCAAAATTGAGAACTAATTTATTTTTATTTGATATTTTTTACTTTAACTTTTTGAACATGGATATCTTGCTTAATATTCAACTGACGTCAATCAGATTTTACACACATCATGATAACAATCAAATTAGATGATCAAGAATTTTATCGTTGGCATAAACTGGGATGGGCTTATTGGCAAAGGTTAGTTTACGTTTTTGTGATATAAAATTTATTCAGGCCCTTTAGACCCTTTAGACCCCATAGAATTCTTGAATGAATTAATCTATTTCCAAAGGATGTTTTCAACATTTCCCGGAAAATTGACTATACTTAAGGATAGACACCAGTGGTGGGCGGTCTCTTCAGGAAATTCTCCATAGATTCCTTAGTAGTACTCTTATCCTAACATGCTATACATCATTTGAAAGCTGATATTTTTTCCTATCTATTGACATAGAAAAAATTTGAACAAAATTAAAAATTGAGAGTTTATGATTTTTTATTTGACTTTTTGACTTTTATTTTTTGAACATTGATATCTTGGTCAATATTCATCTGACATGAATAAGATTTAAGAATCATATTTATAAGATTCTTATCTAGGGAAGCGTGTCTCAGATTTTGTATTTAGTTCTTAGTTTTCATTTTATTGCTAAAAATGTGAAAAAACGGGAAACTTTTTCACATTTTTCTAAAACATCATTTTCTACATTTCATAAAACAAAAACCAGGACCTTAATCTAAATTCTGAGACACACTTCCCTCCGAATGTGTATGAAGATGGTGTAGCTAAAATTTCAAACTGATTGGTTAAATATTGAGTGAGTTATTGATGTTCAAAAAATAATTGTAAAAATTAGGATTTTTCAGTTTCCGAGCCACACACATACCATTCATATTGGATATATATTGGTGTCTCATATCAATATATAACATTTTAAACTGGCTATCTAATGATATATAATGTATAAAAATGCTATAAAGAACAAATATGCTGGCTTTCATTGAAGGGAGTCTTGAAATTTACCCCCGCACCACTGGTATCTATCCTTAATTAAAGGTAATAAACTTCTAAAGTCTACAAAAGCTTTCAAAGATAAGATAATGAAAGACGATTACCAGTGGTTAATAGGGAATTCTATAAGCATTCTATGAAGAATGTCTTTCTACGATGATTCATCTCCAACATATGCAAATTTAGAAAACATCAGAAAAACATCAGAAAACGTCGGAATTACGGGTGGCTACAGCCGGATTAGGGAAACTAGCCATGGGCGGCTATGGCTGGATTGGGATGTAAAGGGTTGAAGTATTAAAAAGTTGTATCCTGGTTGGCATTACCTACACATGGGCGGGGGATAAAATAAATTAATGGTATATGATGCAGATGACCTTCTATAAATCCTACATAACAGATTACTAATACCAATAATGTTATACTCGAATACATGATCAAAAGAAAAAATATCGACAAAATATAATTGTTTATTCCCAGACTTATCCAATGGAACACAATAGTCAAAGAAAAATAGCAGATCTATAATGAAAGACAACATTCAATAAAAAAATAACATACAATATAAATGAATATCATACTTTGGAGGAATTATTGCTTCGTTTAGTTGATCTTGATCTGAGTATTTTATAAAGCGCAGGGACCATTACTAGTGCATTTACAAAGAGAAGAGCTCCAGACAGGTAGAATGATGAAGCATACACCGATGTATAACCATAAAGCCAAGCTGCAAAATGAAATAGATAAATATAATTATGTACGTTCACATCTACAGATAGATAATGGTGTACTGTATGATCTCATGTTAAGATACATTCCAATACACACTTCTATCAGAAGTAAAGTTAATTATAAAGTGAACTCATTGGCAGAGTGTTTGGGTTATTGATATTCCACTTCCAATAAACCATTTCTCCTGATCAGTTGGTGTCATGAAAATATTACTATAGCTAGACATCTGCATTATAGCAATGATCAAAAAGTCTCCATATGGGTACACATAGAATTACACACTATTGGAACAGAATTACACAATGGAAAGAGGGGTATAACTACCACTGATGTGCCTATTGCCAGGTTTTTGTCAAAATACCTGGATCCCTTGCCCTCTCACTATTCAAACCCTCTTACTGGATGCACATATCCCAATTAAAACTATTAAGGACAATGGCTCCATTTTCCAGATATCAAAAAAATGAAAGTTCTTCAATCTTAATCATATTTTGCAGAAACATTCACTAATATATGTTGAATTCAAAAATGGAATGGAAAATTGGCTAAGATGCATAGCTTTAGAGATACAATTGGGGAAACATGACTTATTTTAAGAACATTTTGGAAATGCTGAAATATGAATTTGGTAATGAAAATTACATTTTCTTCTGTCTCTCTTATGATATAGGTTGTATGAAGGTACATTATGCATCTAAATTATTGTCAGGGCTTCAAGAATAACATATAATATTCAAAATATTATTAGAATAAATATTTTAATGAATTTATAGAAAAAGAGATAAACACCCATTTTAAGCCATTTCTAGGCTTTAAAATGGGTATTCATCCCTCCTTGCCAGATAAGCACAGTGACCCCCTATTATTTTTGGCTGGATATGATAGCCTACATCATTATGCATGTGATATTAAATTTTAGGGTAATTTTCAACTTTAGAATTTTTTGTGTGGAACTTTACTTTTGATTTTTTGCAATTTTCTAAATAGCTCATTTTGCGTAATTTGAAGTTAAAAATATATAATACAACATTCAATTTTACAAAAGTCTTTCTTTCTCACTTGAGAAAACATCAAAATAATTGGCAAATAAAGTCAAATTTCAAAATCTATTTTGCAAGATGATTTTTGAATAATCGGCACATATTCAGACTACTCTAGCTGAAAGGTGTGCATGGTGACCCATGATTATTTTTGCATTGTTAATACCTATATAACTTTCAAACAAATCTCAACACTACTTCTATAATGGCGCAATTGTCCTTAAATTTTCAGTTGGAAGTTGGTCAAATAAATTTAAACTATAGCATGTGCATCCACTGCTAAAGCAACACACGTTGGACTAAATATAACATTTCAAATAGGGGGATTCACATTTTATGTTTCTTTGTTTTTTAATCTTACCTGCAAGCGGGGCCCCAAGTGCAGTCCCAGGCACCCGGAAAAACATGATTGTGCCATAGCCTGAGGCCACCTGCCCTGAAGGAACCGCCTCTGTCACCATTGGCAGGTGGAGTACATGGTAAGGTGACAGGAGCGACGAGAAGGTGACAGCATAAAGGTACATAACTACCAGACTGCTAGTGAAGGGCAGACACATAGTGCAGATACCATTCACCACTGCACTAAGCGTCAGGACAATAGTGGAATTTGCCTTAGTAACTTCGGTGAGGATCCCAACCAGGATGCGTGAAATGAGAGTGGTTATCCCCATTGCCATATATAGGTACACTGCATCTCCATGGGAGTAGCCTAGTGATATGGAATAGTTACCAAAGTGTGTGTAGACTATTGCAAACGGGAACTGTAACACAAGAGTGTACAATGCAAGGCACACAAAATGAACCCTTCTAAACAAGCTCAACATCCGGGTTATAAGGTTTTTTTTACTAAGTGAGTCCATTTCTATATCATCTGTTTTATTTTTGTAATTGCTTCTACGTTCTGAGTCCTGGACAGGCTTTGTTGTAGATGAACCATTCCTTGATGATGTCAGTTTTCCTATTTCCTGATTAGACACTAGCACAGACTTTGTAGTGTTCATATCCAGAATGTGTTGTTGACATTTCTGGGGCTTTGTTTCTACGGGTGTCAAAGATGGGTTACTATAGAGAATTTGCTTACTATTTGCTGTCTTATGCAACTCAATATCGTTTTTTGAATTAAAATTCACATTATTCTTAGTATCCTTCTCCGAGGATCTATAAAAACAGCTAAATACAATGGTTTGTGCATTAATCCCAGCTACCATCATTAACGTTCCTCTCCAACCATAGATGTCCTCAAATAATTTGATAACTGGAGGTAGCACAAAGCATCCTACACCAGTCCCACATACAGCCAGGCCAGCGGCAGTTTTTTTGTAATTGTCAAAATACTTTGCTATCACTGATATGCTGGGAGTGAATACCATTCCCATGCCAATGCCACCAAGTATGCCATATAAAATGTACAAATGATAAACCTGATAAGGAAAGAACACACAATAAATGACATATTTATGAATCAGCAATAGCCACTGTATATTGATTATAATTTGGTATTGTTTATTCATATAAAGGTATACGTGATCTCTGTAACATGAGTCTTAACTAATGATGGCAAACCTATTTGTTTTGCAGTTTACCTATAAAATTTCTTAAACTTAGAAAAATATGTGTCAAAATATTTACAACAGTGGGCCTATTGATAACAAATATTCAGTAAAGAAATTGTGTTCTGAGAATCTCCTCAAAATGTCATTAATATGGGTACTTATGTACATGTATGTTTTATTTCTCATATTTTCACTACATTAACTGGGACCAGTTGAGACCCAAATCCATTTTGCGACCCTTGGAACAATAGTGCCATCTAGTGTAAACGCTAAGAATTTCAAAAGTTGGTTCGCCTAATTGGAATTATATTTTCCTTTCTTCACAGATATCTCCTAATGGAATTCTTCCAAGAATGAAATTTAAAAAAATATAACATTCAAAATGGTGATGATAACACAGGACTGACCCAAAATATTTTATCAAATCTAACAACCGATATTAAATCATTCTTAGAAGTACATGGTAGTTGAATTTCAATGAAGGCAGTGAAACAACAAGATATGTCAATTTGACTGCATATAATCCTTTCATAATGCAAACAGTTAGATTTGATACAGCTTGAAAGAATTGAATGTGCATCAAATATCTTAAATGACGAGAATATTATCACAGTCATCAGTAGTCAGTTCAAAAGTGTTATAGTGGTGTGCATCATTCTTTTCCTCTGACAGTACACTGTATTGTATTATCATTTTGGGACCCTGCGTGAATTCATTGGGGTGTAAATAAAGGTGCATCACTCAAGTTAAATCTGAATTATATATATACTTCCTATAATAGAACACACAGTAAAATGACATATTTATGAATCAGCAATAGCTTTTAAAGCCATTCAAGACTAGGTTCAGTCCAAAAATTTAAATCCCCTAAATGATGTCCATATATTTCACTTGGAGGAAATCTTTTGGGAATTTCTGTTTGACTCAAAGGATCTAAATTAACTATTTGAAAACTATTAATCAACTAAACCAAATTTGTGGTACATTATTTGTTAAAACAAGTGACCTAATCATTAAGGATTTGGCATTTTTCATGTAATGGGTGTTTTAATATACTTACAGATGTGGAAAGAGAGCTCGATGCGATACTGATCGTGGCAATCAACCCACCCATCATACCAACACATCGTTCTCCGTACCTCTCAGCCAAAAGTCCCACAACAGGACCTGTCAGTGAGCAAACAAATAAGAAAAAGAAGTCACATCACGCAAGGTTGATCCAGCAAAAACTTTTTTTTTTCAATAACAATAAGACAAGACAGTGAGGCCCATTCACCAATCATTGCAAATGCGTATTTTTCTACGTAGTTGTAGATGTTATACAAATGACAGACACCAAACTAATGTGTTCCAAGTGTATAACCAGCAATCTGGAAAATGTCTAAATAAAAAGAAATGCTTACAAATAACCACCTTCTTAACAGTATTTTTGTTGTATAGCTTTTTCAACAATATGTCAAAATGCTGTTTAACACTGACCAAAATCTATTATGACCTATCTAGTTCTTAATGAATATTTATCAAAACTTGGCTTGTATTTGCACAACACCTGTCAGGAAAGAGAAGAGTCTTACGCTTCTTTATAGTCATATTGTGGGCATTGTAAAGACTGTATAGTGCTTTATTTATTTAAGGGAAAGATAGAGGAAAGATAGAGGTCACTTCTTTTTCTCTATTATGAAAACTCTGTGAAAGAAGGTCTTCATTTGATGTCGTTATTGAAGATGTTTACCTACAGAGATTAAATTGGAGCAGAAAGTCTTGTATGTTTGATTGTGAATTAAAATAAGCACTGCTCTTTATTGGAAAAAAGTTAATATTGCTGTATAATACTTTATGAAAACGACATGTTGGTTTGGATTGTAACCCAAATAAGACAACCAGCCATTGATGCAATACATCTGTGAGTCTGAGATTTCAGATTTGGGTAACACTTAAGTAGCTTTGGAGCCCCATAGTTAAAAGCTGTGATAGCTGGGGAACAAATCAATCTCTGTGCTAGAAAAGATAGTCCATGAGAACTTACTCTGGTTTATAACTCAATGTATTCCACTAACTGTATGCCAGTGTTATAGGATTACTATGCTGTGCATCTCAAAAGTAGTCCTGCAATTTATGCTACTTGAACCCGGATTGCCAGCTCGACTAAATGGCAGCTACAGTGCACAGATGATTCTCTGTTCGAGATCAGCAAAGTGGCAAAGTGGACAGTGATGTTACGTACAAGGGCCATCTTGTGCAGTTACGTATAATTTTATTATGTGCGCTGACCTCAGGTCACTTCCAGATTTTCTGATTTTATATGTGAAAAAAATGTGAAGAGGCAGTAATGTGCCTCTTCATAAAGGGATCTCTGATTTTAGAGCAACATTTCCATCTTCATATTTTTTAGCAAGATTCTTGGTTTCCTATCTTTTATTCAGGTCGTACTTTTCATCCATGAAAAATCAATAGTTTCTATTTTGTGCATTGATAGAGACTCACATCATTAATAGATAATATCCATGTAGATTTACACTTACCTACTAAATAGACTATGCCAACATTGAGGGAGGTGACCAGAGACAGTGCACTGTCCCCGGCATCGAGGCCGTTCTTAAAGAGAATGAAGAGCACACCCATGGAGTACGTCAGTCCTCCCACCACTACCAGTACCATGAAGCTGGCTGCACACACCACCCAAGCATATCCTGTGTCTTTCACTATATGCGCCATCTGTGAAGCTGTTGAAAAATTAATAGACAGGGTAATTTAAGTGTGCACAGTCTTGATGGCTACAAACGCTCAGAGTTGTACTGCAATACTTTATATGTACAGTGTATGTACCTATTTATAGGTCAATTAGTGTTGTGTGGTATGTGGGCTTTATATCTTTACCAGAGGTTCCAAATAAATGCTATCTAGGACCTTTCCTCCTTATCCTTTTTCATAGGGGCTCAATTTAATTTCAAATCTGTGTGTACCACATATAATTTTTCTTTAGTTCTGCAGCACAATTTAGACACATATGCTGAATGCAACAGACATCTATAGATATATATATCTAGAGGCCATTAGGTTACTAGTGAATGAGAAGACATGGTAACCTTACCAACCAATGTTTTGGAAACATCCATATTTCAGATTATGCTGTCTGATTGGAGTATCTTTGTATAAATGTTTGTGTAACATGGAAATCAAGACACCAGTCTTTAAGCTTAAAAAACAGGATGTCCTGTGATTCTAGGACACTTGACTGTTCTGTTATTTCAGGCTATTATCATATGATCCTTTTTATGCTAAAAAGTAAAATATAATTGATATACACATCAATGAAACATAAGAAAGTAGGCTTTCATAGTATACCATTTTTAGTGTTAACAAATTTCCCGTCTTCATTGTGTTTGCAATAACATAGTTTTTATTTTTCAATATCAAAATAAATTAGAAAAATAGGAGAAAAATCATGTTAAAAGATAACCTTCTTTAAATTCATAGATAACTTTATTTTATCATTCCTAATAAATGATGATATAGTATTATTTTGTATAGTGAGACATAGATCAAAATTATTAATTCTGGATGTAACTATTCTGTTACTGTGGATACACAAATTTATTGTCATCCCACTATAAAATCCTGATGCCATAACTGTAATGCTTACTTGCATTTCAACCACCAACCTGTTCGCTTCATCAATTTAGAAATTTTAGAGTCAATGTAACTACTAAAGATTAAATGAATATTGTATACTTATTTATGTCCAAACTAATCACCTCACATTCCTTGTTGTTAACAAATCACTCTATTATATCTATTTGAGTCAATAACAGTAAATTTTGATCATATAGAAAAAAAGGAAATCTAATAGATTTTAGATATTTTACTGTACGTTCTGATTTTCTGGCACTCTTTGTGTCACAATTTATCAGGCCATACTGTTAATATAGGACAGGCTATTTTTCCATGGCAGCTCCAACCTGATAAAAAGAAAGCAATCCCTTGAACTACCAGAGCATGAGTGAGGTTAGTCCATCATTCCAGTCCAGTGCACTGGTTTATTTTCCTTTTGTAGATATATAGTTTTCTTTTCTAACATACGGTATAGCCTAGCATGTGCAGATACAACTGAAGGATATTAAAGCAACAGGCGATGAGTGGCATTGTGCCTTGGTCACAGTTATTTCTTCAGTTTATGTATACCTTCCTATCAGAAATGTCACATAGATATTATATAGATATTATATACCATGTAGTCAATCTCATTTGTTAATATACTTGTTTTACATGCCTGGCTGGATGCCTGAGTATATGAGTGCAGTGAAATAAATCAGACAATTTTTCGACACAAAAATGTTTAAAAGACCTGGCCCCATAGTAAATTGTAATGATTCATGTTAAGACTTCATGTCAAAAAATACTCTTCTTTATTCTTGCACAGGGATGCATGTCTTGGATTTATTTTTATTAAGTTCCTACCTATTATTAAGTTCCTAGTTATTCTATTTCACGAATGAAAAGTTTCACAATTGTGACCCGTTTTGGCGAAATGAGTCGGATGTCACGGAAAGTGAAACTGAGATATGGGCCTCCAAAGTCGGATCTCGCATTTTTTATCGAAAATGGGTTTTTTCTTTAATTCATATCTCCTATATCAGAAGTTTCCCCCAAAAAAATTTAGGTCCCAAAGCCATCTCTAAGTCCCTCTAAATAAGCCCCAAAGACGCGCAACGCCTCAGTGATCTGAAACAAAAGACCCTCGATTCACGCCATTTTTCCCTAACTTCGCGGCTCGCCTGTCGGTCTGGATCCCATCCCAGCCACATGTTCCGGGTACCTGCTGAAAGGGTGCGAAGTGAACTGACCAATCACAGCCTCAGATTTTGAATTCGTGCCTGCAGGGACCAATCAGAACGTGTTTTCCCGATTGTCGTCCCGTAAACAATCGTCGTCAAGGCGGTCACGTGTGCGGAATGCGGCGCGCTGATTGGCTGAGAGGCCTCGCGTGCCTTCCGGTTTCGGTTGTTGACGAAATTTAAAGGGATGCATGGCGAGCAGGACGGACGGGCGACATCACTTCTCCGACGGATTTAGCTGTTTTAATCCTGGATCACTGCTGGATTTTGATGTGGATTACCTCCCAACATCGTTGGGAAGGACATGGGTCGCGAGGCGGCTGTCGCGGATGCCCTGAATATGATAAATCGGGCGAATTTACGTGGTATAGCCGAGCCACAGCAACGGCGGAATTTGGTCGACGAGTACTTTGTCTTCGCCGACGGGGAGGAGGGGCAAGAAGAGGCCTCCGACGAAGAAGAAGAGGATCAGGAGGATCTAGGGGAACTGGAGGACGATGAGGATGAGCCACTGGTCATCCCTGACCCCACGGACGACCTTCTACAGGCAGAGTGGGACGACTGCGAACGCTTCATGTGAGTTTTGAAAAAACTTTATAACGGCCGACATGCGATCGGTTGCCGTATCTCTGAAACAAGTACGCAAAGTGCCTAAATCCCTTTCAATGTTCATGAAACTGCCTACGATTGTGCCCTAGTATGTAGTCTAACTGCCTAACTAGTTTTTATCAAGTTTGATTTCGTGTCATAAACAGGGATGATCCGTCGGAGTTGTCCGGTGACCTACTTAATGGCGTCAGCTGATCCGGCCGGCCTGTAACGGTTATCAATCATGTCTCATGCCATTGTGGCCCTCAGGAAGGTGAACTAAGTCTAATATCATGTATTTTGTTGTCTTTAGATGTTCCTGCAAGCACTACAAAGACAAGGAGTGCAGTAAACAGTTCACGACGTCGGAGCTGGTCGCACGTCGGCAGGAGGTCTTTCAGCTGTCCTCAGGTAAGTTTTTCATGAGATACATGTTATGCAAACCTGTCGCCGCGACCATGTAGCTATGTCGTTCTCGCTCAAAACTACCCCATAATCCATGACAACGTCTTGAAGTATAACAGCCAACTATTAACACTCAACCAGACCGTTTTTAAGGTAGTATTTAGGGCGTGTTAACCTAGTTCATGGGTCAATCCAGAAACCTCATTCCTTGAGTCACATGCATATCATGTACAGATTGTTATTATCCTAATCTACTTTTTTTTCTAGGCGAGAAGGACATGTTGCTACTGGGCATCATCAGTACCTGCACAGACAATAGCAGCAGGCTGTCGACCTGGAAGAAGGGGATTACGGGAAGAGGGGAGAGGCAGCACCAACGAAGCCACTACCTCGTCGGTTCTCGGCCAGTCTGCAGGGACACTTTCAAGTTCATGTACGCGTGAGTAGCTTTGATATTCAACTTCTTTGCTCAAATAAGGTCTACCTAGATATCCCTACTATTATTGTACTACTTGAGGTAAATTACAAGATGAACTGTAATGAATCATAACATAATCTGATCATGGCACTTACCTTCACAAATCGTCCATATTAATATTACAATATTTACCTGTACTTGTTGCCTGTGTCCAATAATTATTGGCCTAATGTAACTCTTACCTTGTGACCTTTCCAGCATCAGCCAGAACAAGCTGACGTCCATCATAAAGTGGTACAAGTCCCAAGGGGTGGTGACCAGGCAGAAGAAGGCTGGCGGCCGACAGGCGACTACAAGGATCCTCCAGCTGGAGGACATCAGGCGGGTCGTGGACTTCATCAACTCCTATGCCGAGACCAACGCCCTCGTCCTGCCTGGCCGTGTGTCTTCCCACAAACGGGATGACATCCTCCTCCTCCCCTCCTCTTCCACAAAGGCCGACATCTACAGGTTGTACAGCAACGCCATGGAGGAGGCTAACTTCAGGTGTGTGGCTGACTCAACCTTTAGAAACCTGTGGCTCCAACTCCTCCCTCGCATAGTGTGTTCCCGCCCTATGACTGACCTCTGCTGGGAATGCCAGCGCAACAACAGGGATATCTCTGCCTCTAGTAACCTACCTGACATTGTGAAACAGGCCAAGCTGAAAAAGCAACAACTTCACCTCGAGGTGGTGGCTTGGGAGAGGGCCTTTTATCAGGACATGGTCAAGGCTGCCAAGGCTGCCTACAAGTCCCCTCCCCTTGGCCCCCACCCCCCTTGTTCTTCTGACACGAAGGTCCACATCAGTTTTGATTATGCCCAGCAGGTCCACCTTCCCTCCTTTCCTATGCAGCCTGGCCCACTGTATTTCCTTGTCCCCCGCAAGGTCGGCATTTTCGGTGTCTGCGCCGAGGCCATCCCCCAACAGGTGAACTATTTGATCGACGAAAGCCATTGCGGTAGTAAGGGGTCAAATGCAGTTATTTCATACCTGCACCACTATTTTGAAACGTATTCCCTGGGGGAGAAGGCGGTGGACATGCACTGTGACAACTGTAGTGGTCAGAACAAGAACAAGTTTGTGCTAGCGTATCTTCTCTGGCGGGTCCTGACTGGCCGGCACCAGTCCATTTCCTTAAACTTTTTGATCACAGGGCACACCAAGTTTGCCCCAGACTGGTGCTTTGGTTTGCTTAAACAAAAGTTTCGTCGTGAGCCAGTCTCGAGCCTCACGGAGATGGAGGCGACTGTGGTGAAGAGTACCCAAGAATGTGTCAACCTTGCCCAACTTGTGGGGGATGAGAATGGGAAGGTGTTTGTCGAGACGTATGACTGGCAATCTTTTTTGACCCCTTTCATCAAACCACTCAAGGGCATAAAGCAGTATCATCACTTTGTGTTCTCTGACCAGAACAAGGGCCACGTCACCTTCCGGCAGCATGCGGACTCGGCCCCTGAGACCTTCAAGATGCTGACTGTCGCCCCTGAAGCTGTCCCCCAGGAAGGCCCTCAGCCCACCCCATCCCCTGGCCTCCCTGCCAAAAGACAGTGGTATCTCTTCAAGAACATTCAGGATTTTTGTACTGACGACACAAAGGACATCATGTGCCCTAAGCCCTCTGTACCAGAACCAGCACCCGGCCCAGGCCCCCGTGCCGTACCTCCACCGGAACCAGATGCAGAATCAGAGCCAGAGGCTGGCGAGGGGGATGGGCCAGGCAGGGGCAGGGGCAGAGGCAGGGGCAGAGGCAGAGGCAGAGGCAGGGGCAGGGGCAGAGGCAGAGGCAGAGGACAGACTCCAGACACATCATCAGGATCGGAGGGGGAGGAGGAGGAGTTGGTCAGACAGCTGGAGAGGCAATCAAATTCTTCATCTGACTCAGAGGAGGAAGGCCCCCCACCCCCACCTAGGGGCAGGGGCCGTCCTAGTAAACGTGCTAAACGTGGTCGTGGCAGGCCCAGGACCACCTGAGAAAACTATTAAGAATCCGTTTTGAACATTGTTAACTTATTTTACCTTGTTAAGACTTTTTCTGATTTTAATATTTTTACCTCGGTGGCTTTTCACTATTTTAACGACCAAAGACAATCATGAATATTCCAAGAACTTTTATAGACACATTATGGATACCCACGGTACTTAGGGTCATCACAGAGTCGTTTTTAAGCAGCCAAGATGAGGTATTGTGATCCTTTATGCTTGCCGTTCTAGGTTAAGTTGTTGTTTCAGAACCGGATTTTTGTCACTTTTTGCAGCGCCGGCATGAATAAAAGTTTTGTATATAAACGCATGAATTACTGGTATTTGTTAGCTAGAATAGTGTAGAATGACTATGTAAAGTTTCAGGACCAAGGATTAATTACAAGTGTACATTGCTAGGGCTTTATCGGAGGACCGCGGTAGCGCGCGGTAAGAAAAACTTTGAACTCATTTATCTCAGTTTCTTATACCCGCATAGGCGCGGTTCTTTTTATTTTCGTCGCAACTTATCTCAGGCCCTAGATATCGGATCTAGACATGCTATACCTCGTTTTAAAGCTAAGAATTAGTATTTTCTGATGGTATACCTAACTAAAAATCTTCCCCGTGCGACATCCGACTCAATTTGCCAAAACGGGTCACAATTATATTGCAGTAAATACACTAGTATAAGCTGATCAAAAGATCTGGCTCAAGCTGATAATGCTGATGAACCTTATAACATTCACATACATACCAAGTTTCTATTTACTACAATGATTACTGTGCTTACTGTACTTGATGTAATTTTCTTCCAGGAGCTCGAAATTAATATATATGACTAGTTGATATCAGACACAATGCTATGATATATGTACCACATTCATAATCCTCGGCTCACTATGAAAGATATGATATTGGAGATAGTATTGTAAACACCGGGCTCTATGTTTGGATATGGCAAAGAAAGTACTCTCTTTGTGGGTGACAGGGACAGGAATTTTACAATTTAATATTTGGTCGAAAATAGGGGGGGGGGGCACCGCCTGGCACCCCCCCCCCCCTAAATCTGTGCCTGCTTAAGAGGCTTGGGTAATTGTTTGGCTGTCCTTGACGCACCTTCCAAAAGCCCCCAGGTTGGGACCCGTCCTCGAGTGTTTGTGCTAGCCATATCAGTCGACTTCTCGAGCATAAGACATTTCCAATAAGCAAAGAAAAAAAGTGTTTTTTTTAAAACTGTTTATGTGTTGAGTATAAAACTTTCATCTGAGGCATGTGGGGTGGTGAAGTGGTTAGAGTGTCTGCCTGTTGCGCCGGCGGCCCAGGTTCACTCCTGGGCTGGGGTGAGCTGGCTACTATACCCCTCTACATGTCTCCCAGTGGCAACTACTGGGTTATCAAAGGTCTCTGGTAGACCACCGGCTGTTGTGTGTATGGCCCTGTCTATGGGACTAGGCACATTAAAGAACACCTGCCTTGGTAAATGTGTAGGGGTATGGTCTCTATCTTCTCATAGATTCGATCATTCCATAGATACAATCATCCCAGACAGAATTGTCAAACTCTATTCTCGCCGTGATATGACCTAGGATGTTGCTACGGCATTAAACCCCAATAATCAACCAACCAACTTTCATCTGAGATGGGTATAAAATATTTTCCATTATTCAAAATAGGACGTTTTACAGAGATGACGTTTCTTGAAAATGTTTGAAAGACTGTTCTCAATAATGTTCTGAAAACCTACCAGAAAACTGGTTCTATGTTGAGTAGGAAACCACTGAGACAGTTAAAGGTGAAAAGCCCCAGAGCAACTTCAATCATGGTCCTAAATACAGAATACCGTGGGAACAGGTTCCCTGCTCACCCAAACAATTGTCAATAATTGTCATTCATGGAATAATTGTCTTGGAATTACAACCCTCTAGGCAATACATTTTTCCTTAATTATGACAATAACAAAACATGACATTATGACATTAGACCAATTTGATATAATCCCAAAACAAATTGACTGTCTACATAATTGTCTGAATACCAAGAGTGATATTTTATGTGCTTATGCTAAGGGTAACATAAGCTTAAGTCTAACCTTAATGCGATGTTCACTTAATGCAGTCCAATATTATATATAGAATGGGGGTCAGTGAATCAACATGCTACATAAAGCATCACAATAGCCAGTAGTAAGTAAATACAGTTATAACCAATAGCTATATTATGACATTATAAAATATAATTGTATTATAATAATTATTTTTTTACTTCTAAGTTCACCCTTTCTGTAGACATGAGTAAACCCCAAGTGGAGGAATTTTGGTTCAGTATAAAATTGTTTGGCAATCTTGATACTGGGAGAACCACACCGCCTCATCCCAACCAACAAATAATTGTATTATAATATGAAGTATTTCTTATTTTGTAGGATATAGTTAATGCTTAACCCCCCTTAGAATACATAATGCTCCGAGTAACAAAGTTATACTTATTGGTCATAACAATCTCACTGTGTCCCACTTTCCAAGCCATATATCGAAACAGTATTTGATAACTTCGCACCCTGTAACTATACACACTTCAGGTGAAATGATACAATCAAAACAATCCCAAAATACATTCAAAATGTCCCACAATATACCCCAATGTTACACTGGGCAATGGCTCAGATGTTCACAGTTGAGCACCTTGAAGAACACTGGTTTATTTTTGGCTGATTGGCTACAAAATATTTTGTGACATATCCCTACAAATGCGGTGTTTACCCCATCAACCCAGAGTTTCATGTTATCTGACTATTTTCGTACATTTCGTGGTATCTATTATTTCGAGTTGCTCCAAGAATTTTGTGCATCTACATAATTCAGTTATTTCCAGTATCGTTCCCTAATAATTACACGATTATTACAGCGTGCAAACACTTTTTATCACGCTTTTCAACCATTCTCCTTATTAATGATAGCTGAATTCTCGTATTTGAATTGACGGCACAATATAATCAAGAAGGTTTGAATGTATTGATATTTATTGATAAATCTAGCTTCTCAGGTACTTCTGCATTTAGAAGTTGCATGGTTTTATTATTCAGTTATACGTATTAATTTGTGAGCATACCTCCCCCCACAAGGCCTTTTTTTTATCCATTTCTTTATTACATGACCTTATACCAGAGTGTTTGTGTAAACATGAAGCCATCATTTATTGGGCACTTTCTACACTATACATTTTGAGTTGGCATGATATTATGATGCATGAGCTGAACGTCAGACTTAAGGCCATATTCCACTTTGTAGTGTTTAGCTTGCGGTGGCCATTCTACTAGTGGTGTTTTTCCCAACTGCAAGTAAATCTGGGTGCCGCAAGGTGGAATATAGACATTACTTGCAGTGGTACTTGTGTTGTTACTTGCGTTGGGTCACAGCAAGCACCACTGCAAGTGATTTATATAGGTTTTCTACTGAATGCTTGTGGTGGCAGAAACGAACATATTCATTTCTGAAATGCAAATTACTTCCGGTGGCTGAACAGGCCACTGCAAATGCTCCCCCACTGTAAAGTGGAATATAGGCTTTACCCTCCCAGGTTAGCACATGATTTATTTAAAGGTTGCAGTAACATTCTATTTTGTTCTGTTTTGGTACTTCCTATATTATGTTGATGGCCCCCAATAGAATATAAGTCTGATGTTACACTGGACGTTGTCATAACATTTTCATTACATGTTTTCACTAAAAGATGAGGCTTTTATGATATTCTGTATTGGTAAGGTCTCAATTTCAATAAGAACTAATGTAAATATAACACTCTGTTTTGATGAGTCTCAACCTCATATTAATGTAATATGATGTGACTGTTAGGAATGAAGAAATGATGGTCGCAGATTGTACCCATTAGGTCACTGCTTGCTTGGGCTTTCTTCTTAACCCATCTTTCCTTGTCTTGGTGCCAAAATCCAGTGGCCCCTTGTATAATCAAAAGCGAGAGGTTGAATAACATGAACAACATGGTTGTTGAAAACATCCCAGCTGTGCAAAAATCCAACATAGAAATAGTGCTTTTAAGAATGTCCGTTTTGGGATGGGATTTTCAGGGTTTTTGTGCAGCTCTTTTGAGAATGTATACAGATGCAATTTAACAAACAGAAATCTACAGTGAGATGCATCTTAACAGCAATATCCCTGTTGTGAGGAGTTGTTTTTGTTTCATTGCTGCTTCATGAGTTAGTATAATTCACAGAGATAAAACAAATCAATTTGTCACAACACAGACATCACTACATCATCCCTATATCACTACATCACTACTACCGTCATTGTTTATTTATAGCTGTTTTACTGCCTGAATTATGTTTGTCATCCAATAGACAGTTATAGAAAGAAGACATTTGTATATTAAGATCCTAGAATTGTCAACTCAAAATGAACTGTTATGAGTTATTATGCTATAAGGCCACGGGTAATGAAATTACTCTGTCAAAGACATGAAACTGCAACATTTAAATAATCCTAATTGTGGCATGGTTCCGATTCTTTGCTATGTGACCAAAACTTACCTTTGTCTAGCAATTAAAAGTGTTTTCCTAATTTTGAGGGTATTCAGCTAAACGATATTATCAAGTCCACTCTAGATGACAGCTACTTCTTCTGACTCTTTACCTTCTTTTTTTCCCTCTGGCTAGGCAAACATAAATTATTATAACCAAGACTCCATCATTAATTCATTGGTAGCAGCTGGTGTACCCACTGATGCATTTACTGCAATCATTAGCTATTGCATGGACCCACATACTTGTGCACTAACCTTTTAAATATACTAAAATACACCGTTTACTTACCTTTGAGTTCAGCTGCTACGTTAATGACAAGGTATAAAGGGGTATAGACAATATTGTCATCAATGTTAACTAATCTCATCAATGTCTGTCCTTGTTATGACGAAGTTTTCTAGTCTCGTGCATCACAGCTCATGTATGATCGCCTATGGCCACACTAGCCTTACTTTCGGAGTTGGCCTAGTGTTTGTGCTGTTAGAACTGTACATGTGGAGCTCTCGCTTATTGAAATCCAAGTGTTAGCATACACAATTCATAGTACGGGAAGTATGAGTAGAAATAATTATTATTGTTGATGTAAAGGCAGGTATGCATTCCATAAAAATTTGGCGATAAATATCGTGAGTCAAAGCACGTCCACAAAGATGTCATGATACTCGGAAAATTATCGACAAGGCCTCAAAGCAGTATCGTGATGATAATTACAAAATATCGTGGTTTTCAGGATATATATTTTCACAAATATCAATATATCAAAATATGTATACATATGTGACCAAGGAAGAATGCTATATGGTTTAAAGTTGATCAAAAAATAAATTGAACAAATAACTGAAAAACAAAAAATCCATATGGCAATAACAAATTTTGGTATTGTATCGTATCTTATACAGGATCATTGCGATTTTTTTATGGAATGGACCCTAGGTCTCCACAGGATGAGTGCAGGAAAGGAGTTTGGTTGGCCGACCAAATATATTAATCCTTTAGATCCTCGACGACCAAAGCTTTTTAGGTGCTTTGGTCACTGCGTTTAGAAAGGGTTAAAGGGAGCCAAACAAATATTGGGTCAAACTTTTGCAAAATGTAATAACTATTGAAATGCATTCTATGACCATAACTGAGGCCCATAATAGAATATAGACTATGAAAACAGGCATTAACTTCATCAAAATACAATCAAACATGTCCCTGGCCAATTTTGGTAACCCACCAAAATAGGTTTGTTTACAAACGTTGCTCTTTACAGACAGGAAAACCAGGAGTTTTATGGAATTTAATTTAAATTCAAGTTGGTTTTCATGGTTTACACTGTACCACCAGCTAATGTTAGACTCTGAGAATGTATTTCCATAGCTATTTAATTTTTCAAAATTTTGTCACATTTTTGCAGAACATTGCTTTTGGCTCCCTTTAACATAGTTGTTTGGCTGACAAAACACGTCAGCTGCAGTTGGAAACTCACCTTTAATGCTATAGACAGCTCATAAGCAGCATGGTTTGTCCTTTTTTGGGGAACCCGCTTTAACCTTTCAACAGTGTATAATATATGAACTGCTGAATCCTCGAAAGAGGTACCCACTGAGTGATTCTACTTAAATTCTGGTCTGATTAGGGCTTGCTTGAACCAATATCTAACAATCTTGATTATATTCCATGTTACTAAACATAATTTGATATATTTCTGTTCACATTGCTGAGTGAGAACACTATTTCTGGTCATTTTCAACAAATTCTGGCAGTTTTTGACCATGATATTTGATGAAAATTTTAGTTCAATCGCAATACAGGTTTCTAAGCTTGCCACCAAATCTTGGGGAAAAGAACGTTCCAATTTTCAAGTATTTTCAGAACTCTGTAAGCTGGTTATAACATTTTCTAAATATTCATATGCGCAGAATAGGTACAAATACCATTAGTTTACAGGTAGCATTGTCCATACACTGAGCCAAGTTTAGAGTCAGGTGTAGGACCTGTCTGACCTACTTTGGCTAAAGTTGGGGGAAAGCACTACCAAGAAGACATCCACTATGTGATCCTGGACAATGTGCATTGAATCTTGCATAATATCATTAAAGTGACCATTTGTTAGTCTACCAACCACGACCATACAGTCAATGATATGTACACCTACACAATTCTCTAGAGGAAATATGTGACAGTCTCATGGATTTCCAGCCATAGAAATGCATATTCAATGCTCTAGAATGTTAATTTAGCTAAGAAATCACACAAAAAAAAGAAAAAATAACTAAAATTATGCTATAAATGAAATTTTCCTTGGTTTTCATTAATGGTGAAAAAAATGGAATCTTTGCATTTTGTTGCCATGGTAACCGGAATGTTGATGGAATGCCCAAACCTGCCTATACTACTGCTTCACAAATGATGGTTTCCATGGTAATCATGGAACAAAATTATGTTTCCAAAAACTTAAATTCTTAAATAAGGAACTGTTTGGCTATATTTTGCACACAAAAAACACAACAGATTCTGAATATCTTAAATAGAAAAGAAATGGGAGCATATTTCATGAAATTGTATTTGGGATTTTAGATTTTTCTTTTTGGCCCAGATTATCTACCTTGTATCTTTATAAATACCAAAGACTGGTGGATTTGTCCATATTTAGCACATCTGACCTCGGGCTCCGTGTCTTCAAATTAGCATAACTTTTTTTTTTCAAATAAGAATATTTACATAATTCTTTCAGTATTGGATTCCCCAAGACATCTTCCTTTTTCAATATTCCAGGCCATAAGAGCAGAGGATGTATTATTTTTGAATATGATGTTCATGGCACTTTGTAGCATAATATGGGCACACAAATAATGTGAAAGATCAAGCTTTGTTGATATATGCCTTATTTGCTTTAGATATGTCACCAATTATTTTATTGTACAAATATAGATACATTGCATGTGTATTACTTTTGCGATATCTAAACCTCTATTCTTGGCACCACGTTAACGTTAAAGTGACCCATACCCCACATTTACGTTCACGTACCAATCACGCCACAATTAGGGAGTTCCCACAACGCATCTCAATATGTCAACGTATCTCGAATCTACCTAGCCATGTATCAGGATGTAGGTGTACAGTTTGGTGATCAAAATTAAAGGGTGTTGCAAAATAATAGTAAACCAGTATACCCATAAAGACATATTTTTCGATACTTATTATACAAGCCGAGAAAAGAGATACGTTACATTTACGTTGCGTCATGCCTTGGAGTATCTGAAACTTCCTAACTAAACCTCCCTATTACAGATAACTGGGCCGGAGGCTACTGGAGGTTGGTGGAGGTCGGGGGAGGGGGTACACGTACCTCGGTCCCTGAGGTGTGCTGGCCGGGGCTGCGTTGTACATCCACTAGTTTCCTGCAATAAAAGGAAAGGGAAAGATCTGGTCTCATCGGTCAAAGTCTATGCAAAAGTTGAATAATAATGATATGTGACAGTCCAAGGGAAATCCAAGCTTATTGTAAATCTCTTGATACATAATCTTCAGTCGACGCTGTCCACGGCGTGCGGGGAGAGAGAGAGAGGCCTGCTGCTTGTATCCAGGTGTTTTGTACCAGACCTGGTGCCGACGTCACTGACCACCAGCCAATCAGGGATCAGTAGTATTGGGACAGGTGCCTGTCCTGACCGGGTAACTTCCCGCCTCCTCTTAGCTTGCACGATATACCTGTATAAAACGTATTCCAATTTATACAAGTCGTAAAGATAATCATATAGCTCTGTGGTGGGTAGGTCAGACCTCTAAAGCTACTGCATGGACACCCTTGACTAAGCCTGTCTGCCAAATTGTAACACTTTGAAATGATTCCATGTGACGACCAGCCTATGTTGTCATCTTTACTACATTGAATTTGAATCTATTTTTGAAACTTTAATTCCAATATAAAACAATATAATTATGTCAATAAATGATTTTAAATACCTAGGTTTTATATGAGGATTTGTAGTTACAGGTACGGGAAGGTAGTGATAGGTGAGGGTGAATAGTGGGAGGTGAGGCTTAGTAGTCACAGATGAGGATTGGTAGTGACAGGTGAGGGTTGGTAGTGATAGGTGAGCGTGGGTAGTAACAGGTGAGGATGGGCAGTGGGAGATAAGGGTTGGTATCGTTACAGGTGAGATTGGGTAGTAACAGATGAAGCTTGGTAGTTATAGGTGAGGGTTTTTAGTTAAAAGGGGGCGTGGGTTGGAGGCCAGGAAGAATGTAAAATGGCTTCAGATAGAGTATAAACTGGACGTAAGTAGGAGCCCAAAGGCTTTAAAAGCAGGTATCCCCATGAAGGTTCTTGCCTAGGAGCCAGCCAGGTCCTTGGAAAAATAATTCATCTTACTTGAAAATAGAAATTTCAGTGTTGAAAATTCGGACTTTACCTACAAATTTTCTACGAAATTTTTCAAATGATATTTTTAAACATGATGTCATGCACCATATGACCACCCGACCCTTGTCGTGTTTGTTCATGGAAGCATGACCCCCACCCCCCACCCCCCTTGCTGCATGACAATAAGAAGCACCACGGGGGACGTCCGAGGGTGGCTGTACGACCCATACGGGATCCTCATGTACCGAGGGCAAATCCCGAGGTTCGTACGATCCCCATGGGCTGTACAGCCACCTGAGGACGACCCTAAAGGTGCTTCTTTATTTCATCACCAAAGCATTACTCAAAGTAATAGAGAGGTCGCATGGCTTGGCAATACGCCCTGTTCTCAATACGCACCGCTCGCCGGCCATGCAGGCGATAAAATATTATATTGACGGCCCTATATATGTATTTGAGTACACACGCAAAAGCATCCAGTAGATAGCATCAGGTAGCAGTGTTGGAACGAGAAGAACCATCTGTATTTCACATTTTATATACTATTATGGGGCGTGTGTGTGTGGCGTCCCCATGATGCAAGGCTCTGTCCCTCCCTCTAGTCAATCCAATGCCCTGCACTCCAGCCCCACCAGGGGAGATGTAGATTGTTTTATCAGCCTTCTACACCAATCAGAGTGCTCCCTTCTCTCTGCTGAGAAGGGCCAAATGGGCTGACTTTCACCATATATGGTACTTAAAAAGGTGTTAATTTTGAACCACCCAGTGAGAATAGTGGGAAAGGGGCCTCCCATCTGACAGATTTAAATGTGGCAGGGGATTCCCATCCTCTTCCAAGGTTACCACATCTCCCCCTGAAACCCCACATTGGGTCAATGGGACTAGCAGAGTGGTAGTGATGGTAGGGATGGTAGGGACCTTGACTTGTGAAGATGGTATATGGTAGATCTATAGACCTTGTGCAGACATGGTCACGTGATCACTTTTTGCTGATCGCCACATGGTCATCAGGGCCACATGGCCATGGAATAAATGTAAATACATGAATTCTAAGTGGTAATAATTCCCTATTATCACTCAGTAAGGTTTTCTTTAATAATTGTAGCATAAAACTGTATCTTTTGTGCTTCGGAATTTTGAAAAACGATGACCATAAATTGATCACCAATATGGTGTCCAGCTAATTTTGGACATGTGTGACGTTATCTGAACAATGTCTATACCCTGCTCTGGTAGCTTCTCCAAGGGTCAAGGTCATCCCATTTGTCCATACCAGTGGTAATATGGAGAGTATCGGAATATCACGGGGAAACAGTGCACATGGTAGATGGCAGAACACACACTGTATGGGTACATCGATAGCCAAAGGACGGCGCCACCCGAATCTCCTGAAGTCTGCTATGTGGCATGTTGGCCAGTACCTGCATGGCTAACTCAAATATTAGAATTGGTTTGCTTATGAAAAGACCATGTTATTCAAAACCTGAGACGTTTAGGGCTATGCAATAATTATATATTTACGAATAGAATTGCAAGTAAATAAATCCTCAATATCAACTCTGACGTGTCTCAAATCTTGGTGATTATTGGCAGTAGTTCTTTTTCGTTTTCTTTTTAAATAATAAAAGGAATTAAAAGAATGACATTATCAATTCTTTCTTATGATATATTTTAATACAACAAAAATTGAGACACAGTTCCCTCGATGTGAATGGCATCATACTACGTGTGAAGACACAGAGCTTCAGACAAATTATTGAAAGGGAGCAAACTTCACATTTTTGTTATTCACATTAATAAAATGAATAACCTATAGATCTTCATTAAATCGAGAACCTTTACCAACTATTGGATAGAGTACTTATAAAAACACGGAGCCTTAGCAACAGGACTGCCGTTATTTTACTGAAGATCTCTGCAATTATACATATCCTTGTCAATTGAACCTTTCTATTGCAATTTCTAGTTGCTATATATGCTCCGTACATCATGCAGTTATCATGCAGTCGCCTTACCGTGGGGGTGCGAAAGTATTTTATGTACATGCAGGTTAAGTTTGGCTAATTGTGTCGACAAAAGTACATGGAAATCTATAGAAAATAATTATACAAACATTTGACATAAATCTGTTTGGATTTAATTAATTATCAAACCAACCTAAAATATAATTAATATAATAAAGATAAGAATTGTATTACCCGTTCTCCATTATGTTCAAAACAAATATATACATGATTATTGGAAATTTCTATAGTTAATGCTTTTAACCTGTCGACGTATTTCCCAGCACGCACCTTGATCAATGCTTATCTCCAGGCAAAATCTAGGAAATATGCCTATGCTATCCATGGTAGAGAGAATGTCGTATGTCATGTCGTTAAAGGTTTTCTATGTTCCATATTGATTTCAAGAAATGCTTTTCGCTATCTTTTTAAGATGTTGTCATAGGTCATGAAGCCCCGTGTTGACCTGAAGAATCTAAGAAATAACGAAGTGGCCCTATCATGGTTGTAACCCTTAAAATCGATGGGGTGACATGGACTTTTCTTAAATTCGACATGTGACGTAGACCTTAGTGACAGGAGATAAAAAAAAACGACATGACATAGGGGACTTCTTAAATTTAACATGTGACATGGCAAGTTCTTAAAATTGACAGGAAAAATTGAAATATTGTCTCGCGCGACATGTCCATTTCTGAAATTTGACATGCGACATAGGGACCCCCCGTCCATCCCACTCCTAACCATTTGAGGACCCTTTACCCTTTACTGTGTGTTGCGTCGGCCTGCATGAGGTGTGGCTCCCCCTAGCCAGAAACATAATAACTGATAAGCTTAGCCATTAACAAAGACCAGATAATGGAGACAATTAATCTACCAGGGACGAATCCAGAGGAGGTACATGGGGTCCTGACCTTCCCTTTATGGAGCCTTAAACTTGACAAAGAAAAAACATTAAAAATACTGCCATGTTTTAACTGGAAAGCGTGTCACAGCTCCATTGACCAGAACAAACATATAGCCGGGGACTTCGATTGTTTAATATCAACAATTATAAACAAGTATTATCAGGTGTAGATGAAATTAATGATTTCGTACAGGTGTACTGACGCGGATGGTCAGTCCATGCTCTGTAAGCTTAGCGTAGTGTTTACATCAGTGCACACCTTAGCTATAACTCCTTGTCAAAGTGTCTTGGAGTAAGGGAGGTATGACATGTATACTATCACCATACAAAAGAGGCATACATTGCCAGTGCTCAGTGAGAGTTAGCTGAACGTTGTTGTGAGTAACCATCCCGGAAAGGTTGTGTTCTAGAAGCTGAGTCCTGGAATTGGAATAGAAGCTGATGGACTGTTTAGTTGGCAAGAACATTGACTGAGTGTGATTGAGGGGATTCCATCCTTGGAACTCTTCGTTGTCAATTGAGATATTGTCATGGAAGTACAGTTACACAGGAATAAATAAAGAACATCCTTTCACGCGACTGTTATGTCTTACATAATACGGAACTATTATTATGTATTGGACGACAGCAGTCAGACGAGCAAAGACTGCGATAGGAGCTAGCTATTATCCATAAAGCAAATCAACTAATAAGTACACCTAACATTAACGGATGATTAACCACAATAGTTCACAGGGCTCGAGTCTGCATCTAGGCTAGTGAAAAAGTAACATGCATTCGCATGCACACACAAGACGTGTATGTTTTTCAGTCCTTTCTTAGTCAGCAGACCTATAGTGGACGGTTATTAAAAGCTTTTTGATAACTTAAGGGTCACATCTCATAGCATAGAACTTAGTTCTTTATTTTGTCACCAGGAGTGCCGACCAAAGAAATTTCACGCATCAATTTTATCACTCAAAGTGCTCCAGAAAACACTCACGCATCTAAAAAATGATGCGTAAAAGTGCAAAAAAGATGCATGACGGATTCGTGAATGAAAATGTCCATATAAAAACTTATATAAACTACAAATATTTAGAGAAAATGATTCATTATATCTATAAGAAACAAATTGCAATTCAATTGGAGTGTTATAACCAAGAAAAAAATGTCACGAATCTAAAATTTTGTGTATTTTCACGAATCCAAACTTAGGAATTGTGAGCATAAGATGCGTGAAATTTCTTTGGTCGTCACCCCAGGTGAGGCCAGCAGTCTCCTGGTACCTTTTCGCAGTTTGATTCCCAGTCACGTCAGAAAGTCAGAAAGGCGTCATCATACCATAGGCACTTTGAAGAGTGCATGGACACGAATGGTAATCCCATACAGTTGTATATGATATTTTCCCTATTATTCTGAACTAAAAAACATATTGCTGAAAAACACATCGTCTATTCTAAATTCTATTTACGTCCATTACCGGCCAGCCCTATAATATTACTCTTCTAGTTTGACTTCACATGGTAATCGGCGATGCCCTAACATATCAATTATCTTTTCACACTACGCTGGTACCTGGTTTTGGATCACCATGACCATGTGGTCATTTTATAACTCTGCATTATATAAATTCAAGGTAATGGAAATATATACGATATTATGATGAGACTTTTTTTTCTTTTTTTTTGAGATTGATATGAAATTGGCAAAAAGGTGTGTTCTAAATGCATAAGAGAGTATTATCAAACAAATACTGACAGTAAGCTTAAGTGATCATAAAACTGTACACCGCCATGATCCTCACACTTCCGGGAATTATTATGCTTATACTTTTATCTTGATTAGATTTTGTTCTCCTTACATTTTTCCTGTACTTTGAAAATTAGATTTTCCAATGAAATCTGTGATTTTGAAATTTGAATATGATTGGAATTCTTGTGTGACATCACACCCTGACGTCCTTAGCCAAGTGGAGAAGGGATGCAATAGCTTATCTGATATAAATAGGCACTCTTCATATTAATAATAATGGTATGTACTGTTTAGCACCATATGTAAAAAATGGTGGAATTTTTTCTTCTAAAAGTTTATTTCATAATATCCTGATTTTCAGGAGTATTACAATAGTTGATTATATATAAGGGGTGTTGTTAACAAAATTAAAATTTCACTTACCCCTCCAAAAAAAATGAAATTGCAATGTACCCTCCCATCATAACTGATGATTGTTCATTGATCACCATTATTGCACCAAGCCCATTATAGGTTGATGTGATGACGTCATCTGCACCACGTCGACATGGGTCCTAGATCACTAGGTGACTTGGTATTTTATGAATTTCCGTATCACTTAAACACTGAGTTATAATTGGAACTGCGGAAAGTTTCATGACAATGTCCTTAGTTTCGGAAGTTTAATTTGCAACTACAGAACCTGTACGGGATGCCTTAATCCCAGGAATTCCATAGCTGCACGAATTCACTTACTGTAGAAATGTGCACAGTGTTAAATGTAAATAGGGGTGTCAGATATAATTTCTTAGAAACGGGGAACATTTTCTTTAAAGCCCACAGACATGCTTATCCTACGTGCACACATGCACATGCACATGCACATACACACACGCACACACACTTATCATTCACATATATACTCCCCCATGTTGAATTAAAATGTAATCATGCAATAAGAATAAAACCAAAATAGATGTAGGCCTAAGTGTTTCACGCCTTAGATCTTAATATAAGGTGATTATAGGTCTATCCTGTACAAAGGTGATCATAGATAAGGTTCTCCTAAGGACAGGAGCTTTGGTTCTGAACTTGTAAACTTTGGCGAATACCCCTCATCCCCCCTTCCCCTCTGTGGGACATTTAACAGCTGTCCCACCCCCGCATCCATGTAGAGACGTCACTGGTATCAATATGATGCCTGTCTTTTAACTGCCAAACATATGGTATTCATATTAAGAAAATCTATAATGACATGTCATCAGAGTTATCCAAGCTTTAGATCTGGTGTCGATGGACTGTCATGCATTAATTATCACCTGTGTCTAAACTCATGTACTAAACGCTATAGTTGCCCCTTTGAAAGACTGCCATGCCAAATGATATATAGTGTAGAAGGTTTAAAACGTAAAGATTTAATGTATGATTATTGAAAAATAATTATAAACGTCTCTTTCCGAAAGCCTGTATCCACCCCTGAATGTCTGGTTTATCACATCAGCATAGTGTTTCTTATAGGTATAAAACATTTGGTTAACAGGTCTGTTAACAGGTTTCCTTCCCAACTCCTGGAAATGGTTGGGACGACCCCGACCGAGGCATTGTTTGATTCTAGGAAGTCGTGGTTCGAGGGGGTCTGCTTAAAGGGAGGAACCCATTGTGCGATTGAACTAGAATTCTGGTCGTTTGAACCAGTTCTGATCGCTTTCTTCCGGTCAAATGACCGGAGCCAGAGTTTAAAACAACCAGAAATGATGTTCCCATCGTGCGATTCGACCAGAAATCCACTTGAAAACACCAAATCGCTTGGAAAATATCTAACAATGTTATAGATGTTTCGACCAGAATTTAGATCGCATCGCCGATGGGTACCCCACTTTAGATATTGGTCGCTGGTGATCTCTAATTTGACCAGAATCCTAGTCGCATCGCCCAGTGGGTACCCCCCTTAACAGTGTGCCATGAAATCATTATTTCGGAGTAATCAGGAGTGGGGTATAGTGTGGGGGGTTGTGAGACTAGTTTTCGTTTGGTATTAAATGGGAGTTGAAGAGGGAGGTTGTGGTTGCTGTTAGAATATGATATCTCTACAGTCTCTGGAGTGAAGGCCAAATGCCTGTTATATTTCATGGCTATCACAAGACGGTTCACTCTGCTGTTGGACCTTGAATGTCCCTAACATTATAGGTGCACCTTCCCACCTGACTTTTGGTGATCTAATTGGTTGGTTAGTTTAACCAGAGAGAGTAAAGATTTAATGTACTCTCTCGGGTTTAACTAATTGGGGCAGGAGAAGTGCTAGCTGCCTAATTGCCATATTGTGTGATATATTTGTGTATATATAAAGGAAAATGGATATTCAAATATATTATACCATTATATCAGAGACGGTATATCAGGAACTTGCAGTGATTTTGGGGGAAGGAAATGTCATGGCATCCTGGGATTAAGGTGTACCCTCTTATGATTGTACACCTGTCTTAAATGTTGCGACTTAAATCTATTAACTTTTCAAATGCAAATATTACCATCTCTTGTGGCATTCTACTTTAGTTTGAGGTAGTTTTCACAGCTAATACTTTACCACTGACCTTAACTGGACTTATCTAACATAATTATTTCTATACTTATCTGAGTTTTGAAAATTCTGCCATTTATATTGGTTTTGGCTCCCTTTAAAAGGTGCCACTATCTGAACAATCAATCAGAGATCTAGAGCTTCACAAGTCATAGCATGCATCAACCATGCAGCCTTCTTATGACAAATCCATCCAATTTCTGAAGAAAGGTCCTTTGAAGGGCATATTAGTGACCTTGGTAAGTAATTAGAGGGCTGGGGTGGCCGTTTGTCTCAGACCTGACCGCCCAACCCGTGTGTGTGTGTGTGGGGGGGGGGGGGGGGGGGTGTTGGAGGTGAGGAGCTCAGGGGAGAGGTAGGGGTGAAGTTGATCATGAGGGGGGAGGGAGGGGGGGGGGGGGTGGCGAAGGGCTGGGGTACATGGGATGAAGGTATTTGTAGGCCTAGGGCTAATGAGTTTTGACAAAAACACATGACATGGGTTAGGGCTAAGGATGGGGTTGGGGCTGTGTAGTGAGAGGGTGGGGTAATATAAATTGGGGATGTATATCTGCTAATTTCTTCTCACACAAATTGGAGATGTAGTTTGATATCGGGAATCCATGGGTTAGGGTTTTAGAGTTGTATTTTGGGTTCTTTTTTTACTCTAGCTTTAGGATGCAAATTACAAAAAGGGAAATACTATACTAATGCACATCAAATACAGTCGTTTTGCAGGATCAAGTTATTGAGTGAATCATACATTTATATATCACAAGGACAGCTTTCCTATTTGAAAACAAGGCGAGGGGTAGTTTGGGGGGAGTAGTTGGTATAGGGTGCAGTTGGAGGGGAGGAGGGTTAGTTTTCGTTATGGTTAGGTCTTTTATAAGTGGTGGGTCGGAGGAAATTGTGAATGGAGGGGGGGGGGGGGGTTTATAGCAGCAGCAGGGGGACACCAGTTTGTGTGGCCGGGGCTAGTTGGGGGCTTACATGGGAGCTGGTTTTCTTTGGGGCGGGGATGAGGGTGGAGGAGGGAGCAGCCCCATAGGACCTACTGTTGTGATCTCCACCCCTTGGATCCCCGCGGTCGGGCCCTAACAAGAGGGATCAAAGACAAAGGGGCGGGCGGCGGGCGGCGGGCCACCCGACTTACGATTCATCACAGCCTCCTGTTTTCGTCCCGGCCAGGCCCACCCAACCCTATGAAGGTGGCAGGGGCGCCGGGTGTGCGCTACCAACAGGGGCGGATCCAGGATTTTGAAAAAGGGTGGGAGGGGGGCGTGCTATAGCAACATTTTTGCCCTGGTCCTCCGGGCACAGGAATTTTACATTGAAAAAAAAAAAAAATTTGGCCCAAAATATGGGGGCACTTGCCTGGCACGCCCCCCCCCCCTATATCCGCGCCTTTTAAAACACTATGGGTCTTTCCAGTTAATACGTAGACACAACGTGAATATCATCAGACTATCAATATCAACCGAATAACATATTAAAGATAAATGTCTTGTCAAAGATTGCATATGGAATATTACAAAATATTAATCATATAGCACACTTTTTGTTATTTTGGATATTTGGTATGAAATATCTGAAAAATTTCAAGTTTTTGGGCGTGAACGTTTTAATAGTCTGAAATCTTGATTACTGTAAAATCAAGTACAAAACTTTAAAAAAAGCTGGGCTCAAAACTGCATTAGATTGGCAACAGAAAGGTCATTTTGAAATGAAATTGGCATTTTCCGTGTGAAATGAAGATGTACTCCAAAAGACGATATCAACTTGGCATATTTTATATTGTTATTTAAATAGAAGACTTAAATATGAACACACGTAAACACATTAGAAACTTTTTTAAAGCCTTCGTTTCTGTATCAACAGTCGGCGCTCCCTCGTACGGCCTCTCCTCCTGCCGCCAGGTTTGGTTTCAGGGAGTCACGCTATTGCCTTGGGCGTGAAGAAAAAGGCCTTTAAGGGTTGGTATGTGCAGTGTGGGGGAAGGTAACTTCATTACCACACAATCAATTAAAGTCTAATGGCCCTGCAAGGGTTGCAACAACAAGCCCTCACACAAGGCTATGCTAGTTTACTGCTAACATATCGTACACCAAAAAGGACACTCAATGAGGGGCCGTTTCGCACTGCTCCTCATGCTTAGATATTAAAATGAGACATTTTGGCTTTGAGATTGTGATGTTTCAGACTCACAATCCTTCTGGTGTTAGTCATATATAGTATGGTTATGAGTAATAATTATATGTAAACATAATGTTATTTTCATTACATTTTATCAATTTTAAGATGTGAGAAACGCACTTGCGGTTTAGATGGTGTGAAATTGATCCTAGTTTGTTTGAACCAGTTTACATTGAAACTCAATATTTTTAATGACATTATGAAAATTGTTTCCGCGTTCAAATCCAAAAGTAAGTGAATTCAAATGACAGGGAGCATAATGAGTTTATTGAGGAAGTATATTATTTGCAAACTCCCAAAAACTGGAATGGCCGATTTCTAGAAGAAGCCATGCTAGATTTTGTCACCTCGACCTTTGATTGCTTTTCAAGCAATGCTGTTATTATGCCATATAACTGCTGGGATTGATTGAAATTAATATGTTTATTAGCACTATAACAGACTATCAACTTCTTCTCTGTCCCTGTCAGTTAGCAAGGAAGCAGGGTGATGTTATTATGAAGCGTTTTGCTCAACCGCAATGATCAATGCACTAAACGTCAAATGTTTCGAAGAGGGTCGGGAGAGTCTAGTGGATAGAGTGCTCGCCTTGCACTTGGGAGGCCCGAGTTCGATAGATTCGGTCAGACAATTGGTAGTCAAAAACTGGAGTCAGGGCGAGTTTCACACTAGCACTTTTGTAGTTACATTTCTCACATCTCATAGTTTAAGATAAGATGTTTTAAAAGTCAGTAGTCTTAAATCTATGTTTAACAATAGAAATATACGATCATAAGTCAGAAATACAACCTTGAAAAAATCAAATATCTTAACTGAAAAAAAGATCTTAGAATCATGACCAGTGTGAAATGCCCCCCTGGTCTCGATATAGCTAAAAAGAATTACTGAGCACACCTTAAACTCCAACTTACACATCATCATTATCAAATGTTTCGATTGTTATCCTTGTGAATACTTTAACTATTGTAACGATTAGGTCATTGACCCTTTTTACCATTATGATTGCCCTTAGCTTTCTCTGTAGACTAGATTATTAATATTTTGGAATATTTCGGTATATTTTGAAAGAATCACTTGATTGTAAAGCCACGTCAACCCGAATATGTGCCAAGTGGTTTTGCTGTTCTCATTTGAAGATCTATTTTAAAAGTATTTAATGTAATAAAAAGCCAAGCAAACGAGTATTATTTTGGGCAGGAAGGGTAATTTGGGATGATCAATGCATATGGTCTGAAGTCAAGATCTGGTCAAATGATCATCTTACTGCAACAAGTTGAAATAAGACAAACAATAAGTGGGAACAGGTATGTTTTCGAGAAAGAAGCCTATGATTATAATACTCCCAAATATGGTAAATCCTGGTTTACAACATGGATATCTTTTATTATTTTGTTTTATCATTTGTTACACAACTTCTTTATGAATTTCTGTTACATATCTGATCGATTCTAGAAACATGATGATGAGTGTTAACGATGAAATAAATAATCATAATTCCGAAATCCGTGTGACAGTCACAGGGATTTAGGAATTATGATTATGATTCTTCCCGAGTTTGAGGAATGAACACAGGCTGTGCTTTTTAAGTCCGGTCAGACAGGTCTCATATCTAAATGCGCTTTTTGTCCACTCATCAAGCCCTGACAGTGGACAGGAAATTACTCTTATTGCATTTCAGCCCATCATCCATAAGCCCCTCGCGTTTCTCCGCCGACGGGTTTTCTTTGCCGCCTTTGCCTACGCCGCCGACCCTCTCGACCTCTCACTCCCTGATTACGTGAAAAACGAACACGCTCTCCCACAAAGGAAATCAGAGCACTGCGAGGGGCGGGCGGGGCGGTGTCGAGTAGTTAGGGCGGGATGTAAAAGCCTGTAAATCAATCGACCAGGCCTAACTACAGGCTTACTACACAGACAGGTGCCAGTTAGGCCTAAACCCCGGCCACTCCATCCTCAGCGGAGGCCCTTTAGTGGCGGGTCTCTCCAATATAAAGGCCCTTGACCTCTGGATGTCTAAGCATAGAGGCTTTTCCGGATAACGCCATCTTGTGAGAAACATGTGCAAAACGGTGCAATTGAGACACTTTTGACACGTGTCTTTGCAATCTGATTTGGATTTGTTAGCTATCTTATGGCCCTAGATCCTTAAATTCGACATGGCGACATGGCGACATGGCCATTTCTTAAAATCGACATGCAACATGGGGCTTAGTGACATGAGGAAAAAAATAAACGACATGACAGGGACAATTTCTTAAATTCGACATGAGACTTGAGAAGGTCTTAGAGGCGACATGGGACACGAGAAGTTAAGTGACAAGGACATAATAATTTCTTAAATTCGACATGCAGCATGGGGACCCCCCATCAAGGGCCCCCATCTTGTGAGAAACATGTGCAAAACTGTGCAATTGAGACACTTTGGGCACTCGTCTCTGCAATTTTATTTGGATTTGTTAGCAATTGAATGACCATGTACAAATGACAAGCCAAAAGTTTTTTTTGACATTGGGAAGGGCTATTCCCTTAAATTGTACTTGCATTATGCCCTATAAGAGATTGACATGCAAAATAACACTTTGAGATCCACGTGGTGGCATTATGTGTATTGCGACGTTTACGACAGGTGCGGACGGGCCTTGCCCTCCCCCCCCCCCCCCCTTTAAATCATGTTTGATTGGGTCCCCCCTTCCCCGTAGATTCATGTTTCCCTCCCCCCCCCCCCCCTACTAATTCCTGGATCCGCCCCTGTAATTTGGCAGCAATATTTTTTCGATGTGTCTAATCATACAAAGTCCATTTATAACTTGCATGCACACTTTGCAAGAACCGGTTGACTATAAAGTGTACCCAAGTATAGTCTTGGTGTAACAAAACCAAGGAATTGACCAGCCTAAGTTGCAGAGATCCCTCCCAGCCGTAGGGGGTGGTAGCAGGGGGTCTGTGCGTGGGAGGAGGGATGGGTAGCGGGGACTGGTGGGGATCTAAACCCCTCCTCCCCAGAGACCACAAATCACCGTACACCACCACAAGCCTCTGGGCCAAGGACAGCTGCTGTACCCCGTGTATACACATACCCCAATAGAGCTGGGTCCAATATCTCCGTAAGGCCTGAACACATGGCCTAGCTACCGACCATAAGGGAGCACTCTCCACTAGACATGATGGCAAATCCATTGGGGGATAAGAAGCGAGTCAAAACAATTAATGTAATGTAAAAAGGATTCAAAGTTTTGCAAACTGAAAAACATACCTTGAGCCTACATCTGGCCCATGGTAAAGTATCAACTGAAAATCAGCTTTAACATTATCAAAAAGCCTTTGCTACTGTCAAGTTGCATTACAGGGAGCTAAAAGCAATGTTGGGTTAACATTTTGCAAATTCTATTAACTATTTAAATATATTCTATGGCCATAACCTAGGCCTGTGGGAAAATATAGACTGTGAATACAGACTTAAGCTTCATCAAAATTCATAAAAACTCCTCCTTGGTCAATTTTAGTAACCCACCAAAATTGGTTTGTTTACAATCATTGCAGTCTATACAGGCATAAATGACATGAGTATTATGGAATTCAAATGAAGTTATAGTTAGTTATCATGGGTTATACTGTACCCATGGCTAAAGTTAGACTCTTGGAATGCATTATCATGGTTATTTGAGTTTGGAAAATTTTGTCATGCTTTGACACACCATTCAGGCCCGTAGCCAGCTTTTCTCAGAGGGGTTCGTTTTTTGAGTAGAAGTTAGTTTTTTTCCAGGGGGGTTTCGTTTTTTGTAAAAATACTTTTTTTTTTCTTCCAAGGGGGGGTTCGTACGAACCCCCAGAATCTGGCTACGGGCCTGCCATTGCTTTTGGAACACAAAAATCCTACTTTGTTTAGAAAAGATTGTATATTTCAGCACTCCTATAGTATTCTCATACAGTTTAAGCTATGTTATATGTCTCAAACAGTACAACTATCTTTTACTCTTGGCCTACGACAGACGGTGCCCCCTGTATATATATATATATATATATATATATATGTATATACTATATATATATACATATATTATATACACACACTCATAGAGCAGGGCCCTGTACATAGAGATATGTCCAATATCTCCGTACGTCCTACACACATGGCCTAGCTATACTGTCCAGAAGGGGGGCACTCTGATGACCCGGAGTGGGGGAGGGGTGATGGTCCAAGGTCCAGGGGATCCTAAACCCCCACCCCCTTTTGGCGGGGACTTAGACCTGACGAAGAAAAAAAACACGTTTTACTTAGCCCATAGCTGCTTCCACCTTTCGCAATCCTGTACCTGCCCCTGAAGTGGTGACCATGACCATGGCTATGTTACAAATTCGAAATTTATATATTCAAAATGATAAGTATTGCTAATAATGATTTGATGATGTGGTTTGAAATGAATAAGCCAAAACCAATGTCATGTCAAAATATGACAAAATTTTCCTAACTCAAATAACTATGAAAATATATTCTAAGAGTCTCAAGTTTGTCGTTGGTACAGTAAAAAATCATGATAACTTTACTTGAATTCAATAATACCATGCTATTTATGCCTGGAGTCAGGCAATTTTTGTAAACAAACCAATATTGGTGGGCCACCAAAATTGACCCAGGGACAAGTTTTAGTGTATTTTGATGTAGTTTAAACAACTATTTATGGTCTATATTTTTTCCACAGGCCTAGGTTATGGCCATAGAACATATTTCAATAACATTGCTTTTGGCTCCCTTTAATGTATCTTGCTAATCCAGAAATGTTCATTATATGGATAATGAATTCATTACCAGTCTATGTCGGCCAGCCAATTTAGTGAGGTAGGACTTCATTTGGGACGTCAAACTTAAAGAAAAACTTAGGAAATACATTCCGTCAGTTTGACTCATCCCTATGGTAAGATATAAACTATTGAAATTAATTGGAACATGACAAAAACATATGTTGTTGTCCAATATAATGAATATGACCTAGGCTATCAAAGCCATACAAAGAGAAATTACAGCATTCTTAAAAGAGCAAATATGTATTTCACATACCGATTATGATGCTGCCGATTTTGCATTAATTTGGTTGATTATCTCTATGAATATGGCATGAAACATTATATCCTATATATCATTTGAAGGAGAATTTTAAGACCTTTCTAATAATCTATCATTCTATATTCGACATTTATTCCCTCTGCCGATTTTTAAATTCACCTTCTTTGATAGAAGATGACAAAAGTGACGGTAAAGGGGTGCTAACCTGATTGAGAGTACACGGAAAGCTGTATGTTCTTCAACAAAGTACCCTCCCTACTCTGTACCCCAGTGAGGCTGGCGGGGCCGACCGCCGACGTATCGAACCTTGCTGGAACCTTGTCATCTCTGAGCCCAATTAAACACCCATAGATCGGGGAGATGGGGGGGGGGCTTCTGCCAGGGAGATGAGTAAGGAGGACGAGTCTCCGATTTTGAGGGAATTCGAAGCTGCTGTAACGTTGTAAGAATTATTGTGTTTTGCATAACGTTTATCCAATGTTATTTCATAAGGTTTTCACAACATTGTAAAATATAACCACTGATAGATTGGGTGGGAGGGCCTCAACTAGAGAGGGGAGTAAGGAGGACGAGTCTCCAATTTTGAGGGAAGCTTCTGTAACGTTGTTAGAATGATGTTGTCTTGCATAGCATTTACCCAATGTTATTCTATAAGGTTGTCACAATATTGTTAAAACTGATAGATTGGGTCGAAGGGCCTCAGCCAGAGAGCCGATTTTGAGCCGATTTTGAAAATTGGTTTCTAAAATAATCGTTTTTCTAAAAAAGTATTCTCACAGGGAGATATCATTCCAAATATGAGAAAAATTCATGTGAAGAAAATTTGTCGGTGTTTTGTCGCATCGAGGATCATGGCCTTAATTAAGGAGGACTAGTCTCGGGAAGCTATTGCAACGTTGATATAATAACGTTGTTGTACTCGTTTAATTTACAACGTTGTGACAAGGTTGTCAGCCAGGAGGGGGTTGCATAACATTAGCGGAAGTTTAACGGATCTATAACGGGGATCAAGTGTTGCAAATAGAATAACGGAGACCAAGGTATTGCAAAATCCGTTAAGAAATTTCCGCTATGAGTGAATTTTAACGAATTTTCCGCTAATAATTTCCGTTAATGTAATAGGAGAAGCAGCAGATATCATTAAACGGATCCGCTAATTAAAATAACGATATATGCAACCCTGTGAAATCCGTTCGTTGTGGTTCAATAACGGACAGGACCTAACGGACTCGTTATGTTACAACGTACGTTGTGACGACTTTGCAAACGTCATCATATTAGCTGTAGCAACGTTGTTGCAATGTTTTTCTAGCGATGTTGCAGAAATGCAATGTGCAACTTTGCCAAAATGCTGTGTGTGCTGGGGGAACACTGATTGCTCGTTTGTATTGTATGTGTTTCTTTCGTTAAATGATACTCGATCAAAATATTATGATTGTCCGCAGATGCGTTATAAGGTAGCCAACAATGACGTATCATAACTGTACATGTAGTAGTCCCTAAAGTCATGGGAAGAGAATCAGGTCGTCCGTGGTTGAGAACATTGACCTTTAACATAAGCTTGAAAGACATAAGATACTATTCATAAATCGCCAAACCCCTAAAGGCGGTGATCCACGTTGCGACAAATATGGAACCGACAATGGACCGACATGAAAATCGGTCCGAAATCAGTTGAAAAAAGTTGTCGGTTCGATATCGGTTCAGAATCGGTTGGAAATCGGTACGTGGATCATGTCAGCCGATTTTTTTTCTGACCGATTTCTGAACCGACAAAAAAGATAGAAATTTTGTGGAAAAGTTTTCAACCGATTTCCAACCGATTTTGGACCGACAAATTATTAAACGTGTTTAATAATTTTGGACCGATTTCAAACCGACGGGTGACCGATTGACTGACCGACAAGCTTTTTGTCGGTCTTCCAAGTGTTTATCGCAACGTGGATCATGATAAATCGGGTTAATTTCGAACCGATATAGTGTACCAGACCGACAAATATCTCTCAACCAATCAGATTGCAGCTACAAGTCACATGACTGTTTGTTGTCCGTACGCAACCAGCATGGGTCGCAAAGGAAAGTATGTTTGGCCTTCGGAGAAAGAGAACGAATTAATCGGACACTATGAATCAAATACCGCCTTATATAATACCAACGACAGTGACTACCATCTACCCAACATCCGCGAAAAGATTATTCGGGAAATAAGCAAAGAAATCGGTGTCGACTGTAAGTACCTCTATTATCGCCCATCATTGTTATTGATATACTATAGAATTTAGATCTGTCGGCCCATCCTACATGTATATTGAACCTGTTTCAGCCGATTTATTTCCTTGATCATCATTATGAAGCCAATATAGTTAATCTAATTTGTCGTATTACATATATTTTTTACAGATGCTGTGTGCGACAGTCATCTTAAGAGCTTGAGGACACAGTACGGGAAATTCCGGAATGAACTCCTGCATCGTAAGAGTGGATCTTCACCTCCACCACCCTTGAAAGGCAGAAAGAAGGTGTTGATGGACAGCCTGTCGTTCTTATCTCCATATATGAAACAACGCGAAAGCAAATCCACCCTAGAAGAGATCAAACCCAACCAGAAGTCTACCTCAAAGAAAAAAAAAACCAAGCGATATTCGCTACGAGGAAAACCAAAGGTAAAAAAAAAAATATGTAATGATCAACATGAAATAAAGAATATGACATATTTACAATTTAGATTAATATCTGACATACTTAAAATAATCAATAATATATATAAAATTGTTTCCAAAATAAAGTAAATGAAATCATAAATATAGTTGAAATGTAGGTAAACCGATTAACTTATTGAAATCGTTCCTAAATCGGCTGGTGTCATTCTTTATTATTCAAGTAATATTTCTAAACATAGATTATTATGTTATATTACAACATAGTTTTTTAATTAATCAACTGAATTATTAAAAATTGATCTTTTTATTGAATGTACAAAGCATATAATTTTTTTTTTTTATCAGCTTTCCGACAGTGAACCTGACCCCCCAGCCGACGAGGAGGAAACACAAGCCGATGAAGAATCGGAGGCTGCCGCAAGCGACACATGCCCGTCTCCATCCCAACCGACAGCAACAGGTGGGGATGATCCACCTTCTCAAGATATAACCGACGATGACGACTGCGAATACAAGGTTCAACCAGAAGATCTCGATACCGATGAGGAGGAATATGAAACAACAGAAGAGGACGATAAAGAATGTGATATCCACCTTGAAAATTCTCAAAAACTAGACCAAAGTCAAGAAAGTCAAGAACTATTTCAACTTAGCGGTCACAGTGAAAGCAGTTCTGTATCCAATGACCCAGTATTAATATCAAACCGATCTTCACAAGTTGTCAATGAATCAGATAAGACGGGAAGCGACGATTCGTTCTCTCAGAGTATTTTAGTGAAACAAAAACCCAAAAGTGATCTCGATGTTTATTACGAAGATTTGAAAGACATTAATGATGCACCCGACACCGAACTCACCACCACCGAAAACATAATGACAACGTTAATGATGTCGGTCATTTCGCCTCTTCCGGACACCAATCTAACCGATCTAGAAGTGTTTGGGCGCGACAAATCCCAAGAGTTAAGTGAAGGAAATGGTTCAAAAAGTGAAAGTCAAAAATCGGTTCGTACATCGGAGGAGAATCGGTCTGACCCTAAACCTGGGACTTCCAACAACAACGAAACAGACGAGGACAAAATATCCAAAGTCGCGAAAAGAAAGAACAGTTTAGAAGGATCGTCTAAGTTAGATGATGAACCAAAGGTCAAACGCCAGAGACGGAGCGGAAATATATCCTATGAAAACCAGAAAAAAATCGATGCCGAGACAAAGAATAAAAAGGAAGACCAACCGACACAACCAGCATCGTCTTCTGGTGTACTACAGAAACCGGTACTGCCTCAATATCCGGCAAACAATCCAGAAGAGATAATCTTACTAAACACACAGTTAGATACTCCGGATGAGTCACCCAAAAGAAAATCTATTCTGAAAAAGCAACAAAATATCGAGGATGACGGAAAGAAAAAACAAAAGTCCACATTGAAAGTAAAAATAACTCCGCCACGTTAAAAAAAAACCAGTGAATCGGCTGGTAAAGTGAAAAAAGTCGTCCCAGTAAAAAAAACAAAAATAAATGATAGTCAAACTCCAACCACTTCCGACACATCTGGAGGACCATCAGGTGACAGTGCTTTGAAGAAAGTATTAGGTAATACGAAAACAAAACCAAAGCCTGTGGTCCTAGACGACGAAGAGGATGACAGCCAACCGACGTTTGTACATCCAAAACGAAAGCTTTCACCACCGGTTCAAATCCATCCCCCTGGAGCCCCTATACCCAAGAAAGATGTCAAAGGAGGAAAGAAATCGGCTGCCGCAGAAAAGAAAAAAACAACTCAACGTCAAGTTCAAGACACCAACGACGAACAAGATGCCTTGGAGGTAGCCGAGTTCAATCGGAATAAGATTTTTCAACAAATGGCTGATGCAATATCATTTGGGGCCATGCAAAAAGTTAATAAACAACCAGCTCAACATCCCTCCGATCCTCAAGTAGCTCTAGCTAAACAAGATATTCTGTGCGACGAGTCAGAAGAGGCAACATGGTGTCGGTTATTACTTATAAAAGTTCGTCGGATGGGAAATGTAAGACAGAGGGATGACTTTATGTCTTATGTAACCGATTTGGCCAACGACGTCATCAGAGAAGAATGGGAAAGACCAGATCGTAGTAACCAAGGATTTGGTGTGAAAAGACAACAAAATATACTACCTCTTGCAGCGAACATTCATGAAGTTCCAACCGAGAACTTTGAGATGGCACCAACGAAAACCATTGTCAAAAAGTCCATTAAAAATGTGGAAAAATCGGCCGAGAAGGAAGCATTACCTAAAGCTTTAAAAGCGTCGGCTACCACAGTGTCAACCGATAAATCGACCTCAGCTACACCTGCAGCAGACACCGAGATTCAAGCCTTCAATCGGACTGATCATGATGGAAATGTGGCACAGTGCTCAGGTGTAAACCCTGATAGAGGATTGAATCCAAACTTAGGAAACATAGTCAACCAGGTCGCGGACAATGTGTACCAGCGTTTTAGATCCGAAAATCAATCACCGGGTGTAATGCCGTACAGAAATGTAATGATGCGACAGCAACATCCCATGGGTTTAAACCCACAAAGCGATCTGTCGTTCCATCAAGTGCCTCTCACCTCAATGCCCGACAATATGTCGTTAAGGGAGTGGTTGGGAGGATCACCTATATCGAACCTGAGACCAGCACCACCAACCGGAATTTATCCACACGCTGGCCGATTCAATCAGTACAACATGGGTCAACCGAATGTCGGAAACCCCCAAAACCTGAGTCAACACGACAATCAACAGTCTCATATGTAAATTATGGAAAGAAAGAGACAATTTTGTCTTCATCTTAAACTTTTTGTAATCATATTCTTCTTTATATTACAAAATTCTAAAACTTAGGATTGCGACTTAAACAAAACAAAAGTATTTGACAAGGAATAACCGGTACTTGGTTAGAGATGTTTTATTTGTTGTTTCTTGCTAAATTAATGTTTAAGTTAAGAAGATGGTTCTATATAGCCGATTATCGTACGACACTTTAAAGATTTAGATATTTCATCGGTTACATCAAACTAATTGTGTTGCGACACGGAAACGATTTCTATATTATGTCGTTTCAGTTTTTTTGTTTTTTTTCTAGTTTACTTTAAGTTCTTGTTTCTGAAGAGGACATTTAACTTCTGTAGATGGCATAATCTTGCCATGGGACCGATCCAGCGTTGCTCACGAAGTACTCTTTGAGTGTGTGTCGAATCGCTTTGTGATATTTTGCAGCATTGCGGATTGAACACTTGACCACAGGCTGTAGAGGTGGATCTTTCCTCCACTCTCCTGGTTGGATCTCGTAGTTGCAGTCTTCTTGGTCCACTGTACCTGGACACATGTAGGCCTTTCCACAACGACGTCGGAGCATGTTGTGCAAAGCAGCTGCTGCGAGTACAACATAGATGATATTATCTGGATCCATGTTGATTTTGGTGTGGAAAACCCTGAATCGGTTGGCTAAGATGCCAAAGGCATTTTCCGACACCCGACGAGCTCTGCTCAAACGATAGTTAAACACTCGCTGGTCGTGCTCCATATTCCGCCTGGAGTAGGGTTTCATCAGGTTCCGACCGAGAGGGAACGCATCGTCGGCTACGATGACCATCGGCGTGGACTCATCCGATCCAGGTAGATTCTGGCCTATCGGAACACCAGCTTTGTCGTCTCGGATTTTTCTTCCAAGCGAACAATCGCGCCATACCCCTCCGTCTGCTACTCGGCCTTCTGTGCCGATATCGATGTACAGGAACTCGTAGTTTGCGTTCACTAAGGCCATCATAACTACTGAGAATTGGTGTTTGTAGTTATAGTACGTTGATCCTGTATTTGGTGGAGCGATAACTGTGATGTGCTTGCCGTCCAAAGCCCCCAAACAGTTTGGGAAATTCCATCGACAGTTAAATTCGTCCGCAACCTGTTGCCACTCCCAAGTTTCTCTGGGTGTCTGTAAAACAAAAGAATTATGTAAATAATTAGAACGAACCGATTCATATACGATTCAGGTCCGATTCTACAGAACCAAACCGATTTATATGATACTGGACATTTAATAATTTTTGATTTAACTATGTATAATAACATGTGCACTGGATCATAATTTTAAGACATATCTCAAATGTGAATATCGGTCCATTAGTATGTTCAATAGGTTTAAGTTTAGATGGTTAAACAAATATTTGTATTTGTTTTGTAATACGATAGTTTACTTACCATCATGTATTCATCCTTAAGGACCTCGAAGATTGACCAGCACACATATGGGATGAACCGACCAATCGACTGTCTGCTCAGACGGTATTGGAGCATCAGTTCTGATTGATTGTGTCCTGAAAGAAAAGAATATTTGAATTTATTTTTATTTGAGAACGAAAGGTTATGATTGCGCTTAAACAAATGTTTATTGGTATCAGTAATATCACTTTGATAATTATGTCATTATTTCCTCTATATTTCTAAGATCGAGCGAAATCGGTTGGAAAAGAATTATGTTTATTTATCGAAATAAAGATTGTTTATTTTATTTGTGCTTCTTTTGTTTATAAAAATATTTTAATATATACATACCACTTGCAAGAAATCGTAGTGTAGCAGCCAGCTTCTCAGCCGATGAATGAGCTTTTCGCATAGATGTGTTTTGTTTCTCAATCAGAGGCGACACCAACTCCAAAAGATACATGTAGGTTTCTTCATCCATTCGTAGAAGTCGTTTGAACAGAGCTTTGTCATCATCCTAATAAAATAAAATTAAAAAATATAAATAATAATAATAAAGCTAATTCCATTAGTATATCGAAAAGTTTAATTTTACAAAATGAAAAATATATCAACAATGTACATATCAATAATCAAATATAAATTATAATAATGTAGACAAATTTGTGTCGGATGGATATGGAAAACATAAACATACTCACAAGCGATAACTCCAACTGCAATTTGTAGAACGTATTGCATTCGGGTTTACTTTTCTTCTGAAGGAAAGGAGATACCCAGAATTCGTGGACACGTTTTGGCTTTTTGACTTTTCTTTTTTTACGTCCGACATAGTAGATACTATCGTCTGCTATCAGACTGGCAACAGCTGCAACCCACATCGGATCCATGTTGGCTACCTCGATTTCGATTATTTGGGGCTGCACGTTTGGAAAAAAAATGTCGGTCAAGGTCACAGTGGTTCACGTGGATCATGTACCCAAACCGATAACAAACCGATTCTCAACCGATTTCCAACCCGACATCTTTAATTACTTAACCGATTTCGGACCGACAAAAAATTGTCGGTTCAGAAATCGGTTCGGTCACTAATTTTTTTGTCGGTTTCAAAAAAATCGCAACGTGGATCACCAGCTTTATGTCTAGAACATTCAGACACGCCTCAGCTTACTAAACCATGCATAACTGTCAACTAAATGTCTGACCTTCAAAAATAGAAGCGATGATCTCTCAAATTCAAATTTGCTGCGTGAGAATTGACATTTGGCATTCTTTAACTATGATTTATCTCGAATTTGATATGCCCTGTAAAATGGTTACGTGATTTATTTGCAAAGTAATAATATTATTGCATCAATTTTCTTTCCAATTATTGTCCATACTATATTTATAGATCATTTTGAGCATTGTACTTGTCACATTCTTTTCAGTTTCCTTACTCCACACAAACATGTAAAACGTTCATATCATCACTGCATGCTGACGTGGCCATTCGATTTTATGGGCTCAGTTTTGAAACCAAGGAAATTGTTAAGCTTTCCTTTGAGACCCAATCTTGTTAAAATGCACAGCATAATCCGATAAAATTTTAATATATTATCTCACAGATATATCATCTATAGACGCTGAATGGATGTTGTCTTTTTTCCGTGACGTTCTTTGACGTTACAATAACTGTTTTCCTCAGCTTTTACAACGTAATTCAAAAAATACTTCTTTATGCATATAATTATGCTATCACACTACTGTCCTGCAATATCCTTTAACTAATATTTAGCTATCACCAAACTATACACGTACATAGACCTTGTGCAGATGTGGTCACGTGATCACTTTTTGGTGATCACCACGTGGTGATCATGACCACATAGCTGTGAAATATATCTTATCAATTCTAAATCACAGTGATTATTGATTATCATCCAGTGAGGTTATTCTAAAGATATTTGACAAGATAGTACATTCTAAATGCTTTAAAATTCAAAATGAAGTACGTTGAAGTTACGAGATGTTTTGTGGTATCTGAAACCATAGACATAATATATAAGTTTGTGTATCTCTATGCTGAAACTCACTATGTGGTATCTGAAACTCACTAATGGTGTTTTTCAGCGTGACACGTTTGTCTTGGTAGTATCCCCTCTCCGCCCACGCACCCCACGCCTACCACCTTACCACAATTACATCTCCAGATCTGTCTTCGCCTTCAGCGAGCCTGTAATGAGAGGTGTCCGACATACCACCATATACGTCAGCCACAGCTCAATAGGACGTCAATGGACATACAGGGGTGAGGCAAACGACTTAAAGAAGGCGATGTAGGCCAAAATATGTAGAGTTCTACAGATCTGGTCAGCAAGAAACAGCTCATTTTGTGCTCCTTTTATTTTGCAATGGTGCTAGTTATAAGGGAGTTCTGGTTAGATATCATAAATGTTATTTCGTATGAAGTGTTGTACACTAATTACACTTTGAATGTGCCATTAGAGTTGCATTTTGGTGAATTTATGAGAATGTCGGAAAAGACGAACTAACAGGAGGTGACAGAATATGTTCAGGTTTTTAAGTTGTTTCTTGTGTCACAGGTCTTTATTCTTAATCTGCTTTTTTGCTCTCTCATCTTATCACCTATGATCCTTAACACATTAAGGGCGTAAATGGGGGGTCCCCATATCACACGTCGAATTTAAGAAATGGCGAAAGGTTTTTTATTCATGGAAATTTTAGAAAGTCTGTATTCTGTATGTTGAATTAAGGAATGCCTGTGTCATGCCTTTTTTGATATATATTTTTTCCCCGTGTCACTACGCTCCATATAACATTTCGAATTCAAGAAATACCCATGTCTCCCTCTTGATTTTAAAGTCTTACACCCATAACATGTGTGTGGTATTTGACTTGGTATCCTATTTATGTGGTAGCTATAGGGTATTTATAGCTATGCACACATATCCTGTCCATTACTATTCCCCGGCTGATCCGTGCATTTTTTGTTGTCAAGGGAGTCAACATTGACAGCTGACTTGACCCCAAAATAGTTCTGAAAGGTCTTTGACATTTATTCTTATAATGCAATGTCATTTACTCACTCTCCGGCTTACTATTTTGGTAAATTCTTGCGGAAATGATCTAAATCAATCGGGAATTTGCAATATCGAACGGTATTTCAGTGACGCGCTTTCTTTAGAAAGACGCATACGGATATATAACTATTACCCAAGCTAAGAATAGATACATCAATGTTTGAATGGCGCCGATCAGCGGTGTCTGTTGCATTGGGAATTAAGAGGAGGAGGGGGGGGGGCTACTTGTCAATACACAAATAATGCTCAGCAACACTGGGTAACAAAAATGAAAAATGCTGGTTGTCAGGGCCAGGGTGTAGAGTTTGGCAACTAAGATATTGTTTCTGGGTTATTGACCCAGAACAAGAATATGAAACACGTTTGATATTTTATTTCTAGCCAGGCCAGGCTCAGTTTTGCCTACCCGAAATGTTACTAGACGAAGAAATGTATTGTCGCAGATGTACACATCTCTCTCCCCAGCAACAAGTTCTAGATCTGTTACGTGTTGCCTGAGTTCGGGTGTTGCTGAGGCTAGGTTTTTGTTGCCTAGTGGGACCTCAACTTACACTTCGCCTACAAAGGCATGATGACATTGTCATTGATTTGAAATCATTATAGAATGGCAGAATGATAGGCTTTGAACAAATCGAGGTCACTATCAGACATGAGTGAAGAGATGATCACAAGGTTTAATTATATATATAGGAATGACATTCTAGAATGCTTCTTTAGTACATTTGGTGTGTTGGATATCAAATGGCATCTGGTATAAATAAGCTGTTACATAGTAACCTTCACTGATCAACTAGACATTAGTCAAAGCACATCGTCAGATAACTGCCACCCACCTTCTGTCATTCCCCGGTATTTTTGGTATACAAACAAGTGCCAGATGACGTTTCACCACTCATGGATCATCAATATCTATTTCTGGATACACATACTTTACCTGGTTCAAGAATCATTAGCAGCATATAGTTATAGGAGTCGGCAGCACCGGCGAGCCAATCTGACAATCTCGACCTCTTCTTTTGTCAAATGTGACAAGATCCCCTATTAGCATGTGGAATGTTATTACAAATATTCATGTTGCTGTATCAGTTGTAGCATATATATATATATATATATATATATATATAGACTTAAATAAGGACAGGGGGTATAAGGCCTTGTGCAGACATGGTCACCCGACCACTTTTTGGTGATCACCACGTGGTGAAAAAGAGCATGTAATTATGAACTGTGTCTATCCTTATCAATTTTTTAAGGAAAATCGCCTTGTTGGTAATGTTTTCATGAGTTTGTTTAACAGTGTTGGATAAACCTTGGACAGTTTTGGATTAACTTTGAACAAAATCTTGATCTAGAGGTTTTGAATTCATAATGATAACAATTTTAAACTGATCACCAATATGGCGTCAATCCCATTTTGGGGAGGTATGACGTCATCTAAACAACGTCTATAAGGATACACGGTGCCAATTATCTAAGATATACTGTTGCTTTTTTAATCAGGGATTTCGGGGGATTGTGAAAAAAAAGTTTCATATCGTAGCTGTAACAACGCTACAGCTACGCCCCCCCCCCCTTTTTTTTGGATGGGGGGGGGGGCAAAAAACTTGTAAATGTAAAATTCCCGGGCCCAGAGGGACGGGGTATAAATTTTACTATAGTACGCCCAATCCCCTTTTTCAAATTCCTGCCCCTGCCCCTGCAGATGCACACTTCTATACATTTAGCTGGGAAAACAGGGGAACTTAAGTTTATGAAATATGAACTGCTTTTCAATTTGTTTATTAAATCAGTAAATCCTTACGAAGCAAGCTGAGAGCCAATGTTTTCCTTTCCCATGCCTGTGTCACCTCCCATTTGCGACGGCATCATTTGGGTTCTGTTCCCATGAGGGTCGCGTGCACAGTCTGATTCCAGGGCCTATGTGGTCAGCAGCATTTAGCCATCCAAGTTGTAGAGCCATTTAAAATTGTTAAAAAGCAGTGAGGAATCTCCAGGAAAAATGTCCTTGATGTGGCTACCAGCAGTCACAGGCAAGTACGCATCAATATTATAACATTGTTCTGTTTTGGTGTTTGGTATACACATTATTTTGATGACACATAATGTCTCTAGAACCTAAAATTGTGACTTTGTGTTGTTACATTCTGATTACATTCTTTCACTAAATGATTACAGTATTATATTACATTCTGTACTGGTATGGTCTCAACTTCACCAAGATTTAATGTTATCAAAACACCCTGTTTTAGTGAACCTAAACCTAATGTAAAATAATGTATACGTAACTGTAACATGAAAATAAGATAGTCACAGAATGTGCCTGTTATGTCACTGCTTGCCTTGGATGTGTTCCATGGCATTCTTCTCTCATAAATTCTTTATTAATGTGACATGGGGAAAAAGGGGGTCTTCAACAGATATCGTAGGTCCTTTCCCGTTCGCAGTTCGGCCTCTCGTATGGTCCAGCTGTTCCTTGTGGACCGAAAGAACGGGGGAACTTGGTGAATGGACCCTTGCTTGAGACTCGGGCTTGGGTGGGCAGTTGCAGGCCAAGCCTGGAAAGTGTTGAGGGAGGTTACGTGTTTCCGAGCCATACCTCGTGCACGAGGGTGGTCAGAACAGTGTCTCATTGTCAAAGGCAGCCAAACGGACTGTATTTGAGGTAGAGGGGGGAAGGGTTTTCGTGCTTCACTACCTAGACTTACAAGGCATCATGGGCCCATGGTTATGCCGGTCTTCATGTAGCCGTTCTACTGGCTGGCTCATGCCTCTTATTGGAGACCGATCCTAGGGTCATAACCAAAAAGTAAAGGGGTGGTAGCATGTTGGCCAGCCGCCCACTGTTTCATTCCCCATACATGCCTGAATTGTACTGCCATTCTCATAGCCTCGTGCTCATACCACAATTCACTTATATTTTCTAAGTCCAAAGATGATTTGTGCCAAGGACGAAAGAGGTGTGAACACAGTGAGTACCTTAAAGGGACTGTTAATTTATTCTTGTGCAGCTCTCTGCTTTATATCACCATAACTGGCACCCTATTGGTCAGTTTCAATTTTGTCTCGTTGACCCTTACAGATCTTTCTTAATCATTCATGCTCTCATTAACCAATTTCATCCCAATGTGTTACCTAATGTGTTGCTCTGCACGTTTCGTTTCTACAAGCTAAACAATAAGATATTTCGATAATCAGATTCCAAGCACCTATTCTACATATTTTACTAATAATTATGATCAACTTATATATGCTTCCGAAACTCGTCCGTGACATCACGAAGTGGTAGTCTCTGATTATTTTGACCCAGGTCTAACCTTTCTACATGCTTATCCGTGTCTGGCCATTGGTGTCCGTAGATGTAATTCTATACGCACATATATTATGTAGTTTTTTTATATTTAGTTACCTAGTCATACCTTGTCGCGCAATTCAGGTGCAAAAAAGAAAAGCAGTGAGAAATCCGCAAGAAAAATGTCCTTGACGTGAGTCCCAGCAGTGTTTCATCGTCACGGAGAAGAAGGCTGACGGCTGCATTCATCACCCAGACCTCTCTTAGCACCCCCTAATGATAAACACTTTGACGGACATTAAAGTTGTATGCTCCCACGGAGGGCTAGCAGCTAGGTGGAAGCTGGTTGCCGACAGGAAGCAATGGACGACGTGTCAGGCTGGCACTGCTTGACGGGTACAAGCGAAAATCTGGCAAGTCTTCTCCGGTGATTAACGGTGCTGCCACCACGCGGCGAGTTCTCATTAAAAATACGTCAGGCGCAGTCATAATCACCATTAAAGCACATCAGGGACCAGATTGCAAGAAAAAAGGCTGGCTTTCTCTAATGTTCCCTGCCTGAGTAAAATGCGCTTTTCCCCTCTACTTTAAATCCACCGTTTTGGTTTCAAAAGGTCTTGTATTATAAGTGCAAACCCCAATGACGCAAGGAGAACTTTAACCTGGGATTAAAGGTAATTGAATGTGACCTTAATGACAAGGACACATATATACATGCAGGGGCGTATACAGGATTTTCGAAAAGGGGGGAGTCAGCATAAAGGCTAAGTACTAAAACTGTGTGCAATTGCATGTATGTGCACAGCATTTCCCCCTCTTTTTGTAGTTTAGGGATCCACCAAAAATTGGGGGGGGGGAGAGATCGGGACCCCCAGGATCCCCCTCCCCCTGCATCTGCCCCTGACATGTCAACCATATAATTTTATGCATAATGTTTTGGGGTATTCCACACGTAACTCGAAGCATTACTAACTGCAACATGTCAATTTAATAATGACCTCCATAAATACATTTGACCTGTCCACCTCAATTGCAACTGGTGTAAGGTGTGATATCGTTCCTCAAAAGTTATTTTTCTACTGAACGGATCAGAGTTGCATACAACCGATTGTGACGCTTTTTACCCATCTGTTTAGGGTTGTATTTGGGTCTAGATACTACGTATGAGAGTATATTTTTGGTACTAGAAATCGGCTACGATGTATTCTCAAATTGCGATAGTGCACATGAACATTCTGGTTAATAGCGTGATAACCATTGGTTTAACCGTTTCTTTAGAGTAGAACATGCATGTCCTAGAAGGAAAAGGTCTAAACACGTAAAGAGTATGATATTATTCAGATTAAACTTTTTTTATTCAATATTTGTATTTCAAAATTGATAGGATTTCCTACATTCACATGATAGGAATACACTCGAATTTGTCGCCATGACACTATGTACAGTATTATGCAGTAACTATAATATAAAGACCCTACTATATATTCTGGTTGCCACAAGCAACCAGGTTACCTCCATTTGATAATCAGTCTATTCGAAATTTGAGACACCTTTCCATGAGGTATGGATGTATTGTATCCAGAACTCTCTCACATCTTAAAATAAGTCTTGATATGTTTGTAAATGATTTGGTCCACTGATTCTAGCATGCAGATCACCTGTCCGGCGGCAGTTGCGTCGACTTTTCATGTATGTGGTTCAGGCCTTATAATCACTTTGGATTTTCTTTCTTTGTTAACACCCTTTTCATTAAGAAATTTGCAGAACAAGCACTAGAAAGTTATGGATTCAACCTTGCTATTGGTAATGTCTTCCTGACCTTCCCTATAGACCTTGTGCAGGTAGCACGATCACTTTTTGGTGGTGCTGATCACAACTACGTATACAAATAGGTATAGAATTATCCATTCCCAATGATGAGATCATTTAAGAGGAATTTAGTATGAACATAATTATATATTTATGGTCTACCCATTTCAGAGTATTAAATTATATTGATTATAAATTGATCACCAATTTGGCGGCCAGGCCCCTTTTTTTTGGTATTCTGACGTCATCTGAACACTGTCTCTATCACACGTCAAGTCCAAGACACATATTTACCGACCTGACTGTCGTAGACTTCCTCTTCTCGGCTGTTTGACCCTACCTCTGTTTCTGATAAGGGACATGGCGCGGTACTAAAGCCATGACATCTACACCAACTGCTTCCTGACTCAACCAAACACGTTTAATCGGGTGGAGGTGTTTGTTTATACATGTGTCATTGTCTTGAGACTAAAATACATGTCTTATCAGCAATTAATTAAGATACTATCTCCAATGCTATCCATTCGTATACAAGAGGTTTACCGTTATCGCTTAGCTATGGGGCCTATATATATGCGTTGATCTTAAAGGTCTTAGAGTAGTGATCCGTGATCACCAACTGATCCTATTTGCGAACAGTTTTTGGTTATTTAGAATCATATTTCCGGGTTGTAATGTCTGGGTTATAATGTCCTTTCTGTGAAGGAGAACTCTCAAGCCCCATTCGCCCTGGCCAATTTTTCACTGCACAAGTATGAACACCTACTGGCTAGATAATAACATAACCTTATATATTGATGGCTCATTAGTAAGCCACAAACATATTTCCCAGATATAATTATTCTAGATACAAGATTGCAATTATACCTCAGATGGCAATGAGAAAGTGTCCAGTGCGAATGGAGCTTTAGATAAAGTATATTATTTTATAACAATAACAATTTTCTGTCCAACACTACATGAATTCGAGCTGCGATGTCGGCGCGATATAACGATAATACAGACAATTCTACCAGCGGAGAGATATAATTGTTTGTAATTGTCAATTCACCCTACCACAGACGTATAGTCCTTCCTCTTCAGAGGGCAACCGTGAAGATAGCAGATTTCCTGAGTTCGACCTGCAGGCTATCCTTAATCGTGGCGCATTCTGGGAAATATGTCGACAAACTACAAGTAATTTCAATTTATTATGGCTTGATTTGTGGTTAAAAATCATGGACATCTTTTTTTGACTAATTTTCTTTTTTTCTTTTAATATAATATTATGTATATCATATTATTCATTTTTCAAGTTGGTTTGAAAAATCATTTATAACAGATAGGTAGATCTATAGCAAATATTTGTATATGAAAGATTTCCCTGTGTTTTTGTCTACAAAAGCAGGTAAAATTAACCTGCAGGTGCCTAAAAAGTGAAAATCAGTTATCCGTGTAGGGAGAACTTTACACGTAGCTTACTAAGAATGTTAACTGTCTCTAATCTGCTCCTCTGTGACATCGTCATGAGTGCAATATGAGGGCCTCAACGTCATGACCAGGAACTAGTCCACACGCGTGCTCTCCTATTGCAAACATACCAGCGTCGACAGGGCCCTGGAGATTACATACGCCCAGAATGTCCGACAATTTGTGATTGTTAAACATAGTTCAAAGCATGCCCACCCGTTACTTCAATATTTGGATCTATTTAGTTTCTCTAGGGTTCCAGGTTGACTCTCAAGCACACCTAATATTACTCTTTGCACTATTTTAGGTAACGCTATACTCCTTTCCAGAACCACTCTTACATGACCGCTCGTATACATAGCCCACCGGGTACACACTGAAAAAAGAGTATGATCAGAGACCATGTATGTATATTTTGGATATATCGAGACTGGAAAGCCAGGGGTAAACCCGTTATGCACTACAGGCCTGCCACCTGGGTTCTGGTTGGATTGGATTTGGATTGACCATTATGCCTGTGGTGAAAATGACCTGTGAGGTGCCACCTGCCATTCGAAAAATACATTGGTAATGATCAGACCTTGGTCATGGTTAAACAAGTTGGTTCCAAACAGGTACTAGGGGACTGAGTGCATAGGCCCAAAGAGAAGCTTTCCAGTCTCTATATATCCTCTATATATATATATATATATATATATATATATATCCTATATATATATATATATATATATATAGACAAGGTCTCTGGTATGATCTCCAAACCATTCAAATGATTATTTCATACTAAATAGTCTATTACCCATAAAACAATGCCGTATGTTATATGGTACACAAATACCATTGCAATAGGCATCAGATCATTAATATATTATTAGATCAGACGAAGACACCGCAAGAAAGGAATTAAGACTTCCCTGTGTGCCCAGAACTTTACTTGTAACCAAAAGCATGCATCCACGGTCGTTCTACTTTTATTACAATGGTCCTTTAGTTACTGTGTGTCTTTGGCTAAGTCTTTCTTATTATACATACAGTGTTCAAATCTCTAGTTTATGTATCATGATATATACACGTTAGGGCCTTCCCTTTAGTGCGTAAGCACATTTTCAAAAATCTCAGACCCCTCCCCCCCCCCCCACCTTGATGCGTACATTCTTAGTGGAAGGCCCCTTCTTTACCAATTGTCTTCTTCACGCAATTCAGTTTTATATTTACGATATGTAAGTTATACTTGAATATATTTACATGTGGCCTATAATAGTGTGCTACAAATTATCTTCATATTCTACTAATACTATAAAGTTGACGTCATTTGGGGATCTACAGTGTAAAGTCACCGTGATCAACCCATTAAGATGACGGGGAAAATGATATGGTCCATACACAAATGTTTGTTTGCATTGCAATTCTATAACTAGCGGTGACTTTTCTATATCTACTGTACCTAAATAAAGATCATGAACAGAACAAAATAAAACCATTATCAGGATTAAGCTTAGACCAATATTCCAATGGGAATGACACTTATCAAAATATCCCCTTATTGTTTGATATCATTCATAGAACGATTCAGTTACACAGCTATGCGAGCTACATTATTCTTCACGAATAATTATTGTCCTAGGAGTAAGCACAAAACGTAAAATGTCATTAAGCGTCATGAAAGGATAACCAAACATTAGAAAAACACAAAGAAACAACCCTAATAGTGCACATGGTGCCTACTGAATCGGTCAACCAAGGTCCGCTGGAACACAAGGGGCCTTGTAGACTGTCAGGTTAACCAAATGTCTGTCGACTTCTGAGGTCCTTCTGGGGTCCAGACTCTGAACCAGATGGCTGGCTAGATACACATCTATATTAAATGAACAGTTACCAGTAGACTAATAAGCCCTAATTGCGTAAGCGGTAATAGTAGGGCGGATATCGTGGCCGACTGTCCGCTGTTCTGGGAGTCTATGACGGAGTACCCGGATGGGGCACACCCGGCCGTCACCCCGCCCCCGCCAGGATGCGCCCCGACACTGCCCCCCTCCTCCAGGGGCTCCTCCGGGGGCAGGAAGTTGTCCTTGACCCACTCCCAGCACACCCGCCGCACCTCGGCGTCCGACAGCAGCCCGATGGGCCGGTCGACGAACGCCGCCTCGCTCTTCCGGTCGCACGTCACGGCGTCCCACTCGGTAAAGATGGCGGCCATGACGTCATCGCCGGCGTCCTCCTTCTCCACGGGGTAGATGACCGGGAAGTTAAAGTCCGAGTCGATGTTGCGGGCCAGCACCACCATGATGTAGCACGAGCACGTGACCGTCCGCTGCGGCCACGTGACCTTCTGCAACTTCCGGTGGCGCGCGAGGAGCGGGACGAAGGCGGACAGGTCGAGGCTGATGGGGTTACCATGGAGACGGAGCTCCTGCAGCTGGCTGGGGCTGTGGTCGGGGCCGTCCGGCAGGAGGTCGGGTACACCCTGAAGGTCGTTGTGGGACAGGTCGATGATCCGTACGTTCTCCAGGTGCGCCGACCCGTTGTTGCCCTTCCCGGCGTTCCTGTTTATACTGCCCTGTAGCCCTTCCAAGGTCAGCCCGTTGTTGTTCAGTAAGAGTCTCTGGAGGGCGGGGAGGCGGTAGACGGCGTCGGGCAGCGTCCCCAGCCGGTTGTGCCCCAGATCCAGCACGTGCACCTCCCCGCTGATGCCCTCAAAGGCCCCCGGGTGAAGGTCAACCAAGGACGTGTTGGCCAGACGCAGCTCCGTCAGGTAGCGTTCGTTCTCCACGAAGGTCAGGCCCTGGAAGGCGTGGCTGCCTACTGACCCGAGGTGGTTGTCGTTGAGCGACAGCTCCAGGACGTCCTCCGTGCAGGCCAGGGTGAAGTTGGGCACCTGGGTGACCCCCGCGCACCGGTCCACGTTGTAGAAGCGCCTCTCCCGGCGGTCAGAGACGTACTTGTAAAGTTTGCACCTGCACCCGGGGACGCCGCCCCCAGTGTCCCCCTGGTCGGGGTGGGGGGTGTGGTGGCGGGCGGGGTAACACAAGGAGCAACTCGCCCTCGGGGTGTTATACGTGAACACCTGGCCGGAGGTCTCGACCTCCCGCGACCCCTCCTGTACGGACCCCCCGATGACCTCACTGGTCATCTGCAAGAGTATAATAACCACCAGTAAAGTCCAGCTCCTTATGGTCGTGATCAGACCTACCTCCCCCACAGCCAGCCGCGCCCCATCGCCTCCTCCCATCTTGTAAGTGTACAGGTGTTCCTCCAGTACTTCTGCACTAATTAGATCCACTGATCCCTACCTTTTACATGTAACGCTGGCACCTGTCCCTTTACTGTTGCCTTTTGCTGCCCTTTAAAGCAGAGCCTTCTCCAGCCCAGCACGCCTTTAAAAGCAGTCTTTTCTCCAGCCGAGCACGCCTCAATGGTCACAAACCAAGTGGCAGTACTGCGTCCGTCCGCATGGAGTAGAGTACAATGAGAAACTCTCTCCCGCGCCGCTACTTCTATCAGCCTACTGCCTCGTACCATCCGCCCCAAGGCATTGCCTGCCCACACCATCGGGGGCTCCTGGAGGAGTAGGAGACTGCCTGCATGCCACCACCACCACCGCCACCACCGCTGCCACCACTTCTGCTGCCATCGCCACTATGGGGGGAGGGGGGCACTGACTCTTTGATGGTAGGTATCCTACCTCAAGACTACAGGCGGGCGTGCTATATATGCACCTGCTGCTACCTGTCCGTGGGTAAGGTGGTGGGATTGACCTATAGCCACCCCGTTATTGAGTCCCCATCTGCAGGTGTTAATTGGCTACAATGGGCAATCACTGATTCAGCCTAGGCAATCAATGGGGCACTGAAGGGGTTCTCATACTGTGTAATGGCTAAAGAATTAACTTTATATTAAGTTCTTACAATAAGATATTCAACCATTCAGAATGAACCAATTTTCCACGTGAATATTTATGATAACATACCATATATCCAATGCCCAGGCTAACAGTATACACTCTCGATCCCGCCACCTTGGTCTGGACGCCTCGCGGTCACAAGAAGGGTGTATAGCAAGGATTTCAGCCGCGCTCTCCGGGCACAGGAATTTTACATTACAAAAACATAATATTTGGGCAAAAATATGGGGGCGTGCGTCTGGAGCACGCTCCCCCCCCCCCCCCCCCCCCAACCCCAACGCCCAAATCCGCGCCTGAGCTATGTTTGATTCCAGTGTGTGAGTTACAGTCCCTGTTTTCTGAGATGTCAAGGAGCAGCCCCTTGTTTTCATTACAGCAAATGTCTCCAAAACAAACAAAATGAGCGTTGTCTTTCAAAGATCACATTATAATTAGCTACCAACTACAGCCCCCGCAGGACTGTAGGCATTGACAGTCCCCTTTATAGAGTTGTCTGGTATGTGAGAGATTTCAGCGTCTGGTGTCCGTTTTGCACTGGGTACCCCCCCCCCCCCAACCTCCTATGCCACCACCCCAAAACGAAACCTCCGTCGCAGCCACCGCTGCCGGCGAGAACACAGGATCCACGCATGCATATCCATTTTCATACCGACCAAGAAAAACATGCACGCTTTCAACCCGCGCCTACCCCTTTGTCTAATCTATACAATGCCCCCTCCCTACCGCAGGCATCAATATTTCGACTGGGGATGGGAACAATAGAGGGCACGCTATTCCATATCGGGTTATCATCAGAAGGAGTTCACCTATTCCCGTCGACTCGGGTCGACTGGGTTGCAGCTCGAAGTACTAGTGTCTATATCGGCTGAGAAAACTTGATTCGGATTATACCAGGCATAGCTGGCGTGCGGTTGGTGTCGAGTTTCTATAATATCCAAATAATTAACCGCATGGAATTATTCTATTTAGATCCATTTAAAATACCTATGCACTATAGTTTTATCGCCCAAAATGCCTTTTGAAGTAAAGCCCCATACCAACTAGGCAATTTTACCGCCGCCCAGCGATGGCAGAGGCGTCAAATTCCCTGCGCAATCGCCGAGCGATCATAATCGCTGGGCAATTTTCCATTGGTATGGTCCACATTCTGGGTGGCGGGCGACGGATGACGGGATCGCCAGAAAAATTGTTGGGAAAATCGCCAGGAAATTATCAAACTTGCCCGGCGACGACAATGGGAATTGACCCCGTCGCCCGTCAACGGTGAGATCACCTAGTGGGTATGGGGCTTAAGTGTTTTATCTTATTTTACCACAATATCCTCTGTGATTGTTTTGAAAATGATCATCAGGAATGTTCTTCTTTTATGCTATCAATATAAAGAAAGTTCCCATCGGGTTTTAGGGTTATTAAACTAGTATAATGTATTATATGTGGTAGATAGAGCACGAGTCAGGAGGGTTACGCGAAATAACCACGAGGCGCTAGCCGAGTGTCTATTTCAAGTACCCTGCCTGACGAGTGCTCTATCTGACATATACCACGGGGCTAGAGGGTGAGGGTGGGGGTGGGGTTAATAGTAGAGCAGAGGGAAGGCAGAAAAGTGCTTATTTCCAGAGTTGAGGTTGCCGAAAAAGTAACAGGCAGAGACATATATCAAAAAATTCCTAACATTCTGAACTTTTCAAAAACCTTCGTAGCCGGATTCAACTCTTATGGGGTTTTTCAAAATGGCCGCCCAAACATGAAGACATGTTCCTAAAAACTAGGCCTTCTAATATCATACCAATAGCTGTAACTTCACAACAATCTATCTTATCATGTTGAAATTGATGGTAGGGTAAGAAGATTATGTGGTGCAAAAAATGGTTTCTATTCAGATGACCCTAGTCAAGGTCAAGGTCACATAAATAGAGGTCAAAGTTGACAAAACTGATAATTTTCAAAATTAACTTTTTTCTAAATGCTCTAGTGTATGAGATTTTAACAGCACAAGCACATACATATGTATAAACAATCCCTACATTCTAAGCTTATGAAAAACCCTCATAGCCGGATTCAAATCTTTTGGGTTTTTTCAAAATGGCCACTCGAAGCTGAAAACATGGTACCAAATACTAGGCCTTCAAATATCATACCCATAACTGTAACTTCACAACCATCTATCTTATCATGTTGAAATTGATGGTGGGGTAAGAGGATCATGTGGCGCAAAAAATGGTTTCTATTCAGATGACCCTAGTCAAGGTCAAGGTCACATAAATACAGGCCAAAGTTGAAAAAACTGACAATTTTCAAAGTTAACTTTTTTTCTCCATCCTCTAGTGTATGAGATTTTAACAGCACAAACACATATATATGTTAAAACAATCCCTTCATTATGAGCTTTTGAAAAACCCATGTAGCCAGATTCAAGTCTTTTGGGTTTTTTCAAAATGGACACTCAAAACTGAAAACATGTTCCTAAAATCTAGGCTGCAAATATCACACCGATAACTGTAACTTCACAACTATCTATCTTATCATGTTGAAATTGATGATAGGGTAGGAGGATTATCTGGTGAAGAAATTAGTTTCTATTAATGTGACCCTGATCAAGGTCAAGGTCACATAAGTACAGGCCAAAGTTGAAAAAACTGATAATTTTCAAAGTTATTATTTTTCTAAATGCCCTAGTATATGAGATTTTAAGAGCACAGGCATATACATATGTCAAAATGATCCCTACATTCTAAGCTTTTGAAAAACCAATGTAGCCGAGTCCAAGTCTTTTTGGGTTTTTTTCAAAATGGCCACCCAAAACTGAAAACATGTTCTTAAAATCTAGGTCTTCAAATATTCCACCAACTACTGTAGCTTAACAACCAATTCTCTTATCATGTTGGTATTGGTAAAAGTGTTTATATTATGGTGCACAAGCTGGTTCCTATTAAGGTGACCTCAGTCAAGGTCAAGGTCATATAAATACAGGCCAAATTTGCTAAACAGATAATTTTTAAAGTTTCCTTTTTTCCTTATTCCTTTGATATAGTAGCCTTTAATTGTTCCTTCAATATTTTGTCTCCAGATGATGTGTAGGACACATGTATTAATTTGCTTTATCATATTGAGTCAACATTGATGTTATGGTCATGCAATTATGCAGTTATGCAAAGGTCATGGTCTTCAGCTGTTAAAAATGTTTCTGTTCAATGTATATGATGATTCCACACTTATTCTGATATATTTTGGAATCCATTTATCCAATTTGATATTGGTGATGAAATAAATATATCATTACTTGAATGGATTGCCATATTTCTTGTAATCATGAAGAGAGGCATTTGGATTACAATCATTTCTCCTGAAGTAGGGCACTCACAAGTGAAGGCAAACTTTGTATTCTAATAGCAATTGATAATAATACCTTTAACAAAATAGCATTTGATATGCGACATTGTTAAAAATAATTGAGAACTGTAAGTAAGACTTATATTCAAGGAATTGAGTTTATAGATTCAGAGAGTGATTTATTTATGACATGTAAATTTAAACAACAGTTCACTTGAACACAGACAGAGATCATTGGCTTTGGTTGTCAGAGCATATGACATGGATTTTTGAGTATGTCAAGCCTTTTTTGTAAAAATAAAAAAAAAATCTTTTAAACAATTTAATGCAAAGACCTTTTTTATTTAACTTTCCGTCCAGACTATATGTCTCAATAATGTTTTAATTTGCCAGGGTCACACTTCTATTTCTATAATTTTACAGCACAATAATATCATAGTCCCTATTACAGTCTGAAGTCCAGCATAGAATTTATCTATTCAGAACTCTTTTCACTTTATACAGGGATCTTCACTGAAAAATATTTTGAGTATCAAAAGCCTTCTCTGGCAATATTCCAAGGGCCAGTTTCTTGAAATTAGTGAGCATTTTGTACATTAACTGGTATATTAAAATTACATAAATGTGGTAATGGCCCCTCTTGATTTAGCCTAGGAATATCACTGTTATAGCATAGACTTATCTTTGATAAAGGAATGTCACACAACTGGCTGAGATATTTGTTTTTACAAAATAGGCTTGTCATAATTACAAAACTCACCATGATGAGAATATGATCCTGATGACCATCAACTCCAGTGAACTGTTATCTAATAACACTGTTATTCTTCATTATCAACAGTCACTCTAGTAACTTTACTCTACTAAAATAACTCGAAAATTCATCAGTTCTTCAATTTTGGCCTGTATTAATGTGACCTTGACCTTGACTAGGATCACCTTTATATAAACTAATTTTTGCACCAGATAATCCTATTATCCTATCATCAATTTCAACATGATAAGGTAGATAGTTTTGAAGTTACAGTTTTTAGGAGCATGTTTTCATCATTGAGCAGCCATTATCAATAAAAACCCTTAAGAGCTGAATCTGGCTACATGGGTTTATAAAAAGCTCAGAATGTAGGGAGTGATTTGATATACATCTTTGCCTGTTGTTGCTGTTGTTGCTGTTTAAATCTCATACATTTGGGCATAAGTTAACTTTAAAAATCATCTGCTTTTGCAACTTTGGGTTGCATTCATGTGACCTTGACCTTGACTGAGGTCACCTTAATATAAATCATTTTTTCCACCGTAACATAATTTTCTTACCTTATTACCTTTTTACCTATTTCAACATGATAGCATAGACAGTTGTTAAGTTACTGTTATCAGTATGATATTTGCAGCCTAGATTTTAGGAACATGTTTTCAGTTTTGAGTGTCCATTTTGAAAAAACCCAAAAGACTTGAATCTGGCTACATGGGTTTTTTCAAAAGCTCATAATGTAGGGATTGTTTAAACACATGTGTTTGTTTGTGCTGTTAAAATCTCATACACTAGAGGATGGAGAAAAAAAGTTAACTTTGAAAATTGTCAGTTTTTTCAACTTTGGCCTGTATTTATGTGACCTTGACCTTGACTAGGGTCATCTGAATAGAAACCATTTTTTGCGCCACATGATCCTCTTACCCCACCATCAATTTCAACATGATAAGATAGATGGTTGTGAAGTTACAGTTACGGGTATGATATTTGAAGGCATAGTATTTAGTAACATGTTTTCAGCTTCGAGTGGCCATTTTGAAAAAACCCAAAAGATTTGAATCCGGCTACGAGGGTTTTTCAAAAGTTCATAATGTAGGGATTGTTTAAACATATGTATGTGCTTGTGCTGTTAAAATCTCATACACTAGAGCATTTAGAAAAAAGTTAATTTTGAAAATTATCAGTTTTTTCAACTTTGACCTCTATTAATGTGACCTTGACCTTGACTAGGGTCATCTGAATAGAAACCAGTTTTTGCACCACATAATCTTCTTACCCTACCATCAATTTCAACATGATAAGATAGATTGTTGTGAAGGTACAGCTATTGTTATGATATCTGGAGGCCTAGTTTTTAGGAACATGTCTTCATGTTTGGGCGGCCATTTTGAAAAACCCCATAAGAGTTGAATCCGGCTACGAAGGTTTCTGAAAAGTTCAGAATGTTAGGAATTTTTTGATATATGTCTCTGCCTGTTACTTTTTCGGCAACCTGAATCTGAGATCTTTGGCCCACATCTGCTCTACTATAATTGGTGTTTGTCTGAGACATGGGTCAGCTGATGTGTACATTTCACCCCTGGGCCTATATAATAGTGTTGTCACCACAGGTTCTGTATCATTAGTCTGTGTGCAGTCAGACAGAGAGGATCACAGGTAAAGCAAATACTTTCCTTCAGTTCTGTTACTATCAGGCTTTATTATCTAAATAATCTTAATTAATAATATTCATCAATCTAGATATCAGTCAACATTTTTACATAATAATGTTATCATGTATTATTACTTATGTCGGGAGTAAGTTGTTTTTAGAAAAAATTACCAACATGTTCATAAATTTTATTGCCGATTATATATTGGCAGTAGTGAAATTATATCAGTAGCAAATCGGCAGCACTTTCAGTACATGATCATGGAATACGGCCTTAAGATTATTGAATGATAGAATCATCTTATCTTACATTTTGCCATGGGAGAAACACATTTACGATTGTTCAGAGTGTATGTCATACCTACATAGTGCTATTTTCTACTGTGGAAAATTTGAATATAAACCAATTTCTCTTACAGGATCCCTTCGCATAATTCCTCACGTCACCCCTCTCATTTCTGCCCGCTCTCAGACTGAGGCAGACCTCATAGCACCACTACGGCGCCGTGAGATTATGTGGAGGCGTTCCGCTTGACTGGTGGAATACGCGTTATAACCACGGCCTACTTCTATTGTTCTCACTGCCAACCGTGGTATATGAAAATATGGTGCATGCATATATATGTATATGTTGTCAACATACTATATTTTGTATGTATAACGAATCATAAATGGTTGGTCGGATGAACAGAAAGTTGAATTACACATCACCGGGAGGGGGGGGGTCTAAAAAAAATTAAAATCCTGTACAGATCTAAAGCGCACTTTTTGTTTTCTTTTTTTTTTTTTGAATAACAATTTTATTTGACACCTTCAGATAGTGTCTGCTCTTCCAGATGTTACAATAAACTTTCATATGATTGATATTTAGCCCGCGGGGACATAGGGGTCTGATTTTCTTCTTTTTTTATGTCCGTACGTACTCAACGGAAAAGTCCCCACAGGTGCCTGGTCATTCCCAGGGTCGCATCGGGTAAGGGGTCTTTTTGGGATGTTTGCCGTTCAGAGGTCAAGGCCAAGTTATACCCCAATGTAAGACGATCTGTCAATATTATTGTAACACACTATTGTATAATTAAAGTGTGTTAACCTGTTTGAAAAGAGGGTGAAGTTTGGCATTGAAATCTAATACTCATGAATGTATGCATGTAAATCGTATGTGTATATAGTGGAATGGGGATAGGGCGTTTGAATGAGTAAAGAAACATTACAAAGAGGCCAGGGCGGAGATCCAATATAGACTCTCAACTGTATTGAACATTCTCTTTTATAAACCAGAAGTCTACGATCCTACAGAAAGAGTTCCTATACTAATGTTCAGTTTATTCAGTTTTTCTCGGGAAACCAGAATTCATAATCCAGATCCTTCTGGTTTGGTTAAAGGGAGCCAACGGCAATGTTGTTTCAAAATATGACAAAGTTTTACACGCTAAAATAACTATAAAATTACATTCTAAGAGTCTAATGTTAGCCAGAGGTACAGTATAAATCATGACAACTAGCTATAACTTCAGTTGAATTCTATAATGCTCATGTCATCTTCGCACCTAGACAGCAATAGGCCTATTTGTAAACAAACCAATTTTGGTGAGATTCTTACAGGGATGGGATTTAATGTATTTTAATGTAGTTGAAGTCTGTATTCAGAGTCTATGTTTTATCACAGGCCTAGATATGGCCACGAATTATATTTCAATAGTTGACAGAATTTGCAAAATTTGACCCTGCATTGCTTTTGGCTCCCTTTAAATGGATTGAACCTGACACTCCCAATACTTGTTTATTTTGTAAATTTCACTTCAGGAAGATTGTTTTGAAATGGTTCAAACGAGACAAAGGCAAAATGTCATGTTATAAGTCGATCATTTAGGGAAGGAAATTGAATATGAGAATTCTCTAGTTTCTTGGCTTCTCAATACTCCCCTTGTTACGTCATAATACTTTGAATTTCTTTTCAAAATGATTTGGGAATCTCGGATTATTGATTGTATTTAGGAGGGTATAATTACAATTAATAATAGCCCCGATGAGATCTAATATGAATACTTCATGGTAAAGCTCAATTTTCTGTATATAAATATTTGAGAGGTTTTATTGGAAGCTGGGGATTCCCAGTTAGTCCTTGTGAAGCCAAAAGATTGAGGATTTCCCTTAAAAATACATAAAATATACCAAATCTGAAAGTCTCCTAGCAATGACTACACTTGGACTATTCTATGATATCATTAATTTTCGATGCAAAGAGCATGCTCGAAAGAATGTTTTTTAGAAAATATTTATCCTGTATTTATGTGCAAGATTTCCTTTTAGATAACTATTTCCATAAGATAAAATTAGTTTACACACACTGCCAAGATTGACGTTGCTGTCCTAATGCTTAGGTTAATTGTCTGCACTTTACCACACGCCATATATTGACGTCAGGTTATATTTATATAATTTTACCTATATATTGATAGACCTGTCATATGCTTGGAACACCTATACATGTGCATGTATGTAGTCTATCGTCAAATACGTATCTGGTAATTCTCTAATGATGACAGGCATATTAATATGGTGGTAAAATCCATATCCAGGCCATATCATATACATGTACGCTGAAAGCGTCCATCTATATATATCCGCAAACACTAACAAAAAAGAAGTCCCAATAGTATGGCTTCATGAAATTCAAGCCTTCCACAGCAAATAGAGTTCGTGTAAATATACTTTAACATTACTGAAAAGCAATCTGAACGTTGGCTCAGGGTTTATTTAGGCAGTCATAGAGGGGATCCAGGGGCCATGAACCCTCTGAACTAATGAGGTGATGTAAAGCCTTAAAGGACCGCCAAATACACTCAGTTTACAAACAAGGTGTATCACATGTGTAGATGTGTGTTAAAGGGAGGCAAAATGTAGGGTCAAAATTTTGCAAATTCTGTTAACTATTGAAATAATTATATTCTATGGCCATAACCTAGGCCTGTGGTCAAATAATTATAGAATGTGAATACAGACTTAAACTACACTAAAATTCATGAAAACTCATCCAGAGTCAATTTTCGTGACCCACCGAAATCGGTTTGTTTACCAACATTGCTATCTTCAGGCATAGATAACAAGAGTATTATGGAATTCAAGTAAAGTTATAGTTAGTTATCATGATTTATACTTTACCAGTGGCTAAATTTAGACTATTAGATTGTATTTTCATAGTTAATTGTATATTTTGACAGCACATTGCTTTGACTCCCTTTAAATAATGTAATCGGCGTGTGTACATATATGCAACCAAAGCCGTATCCAATGGGGGAGGGGGGTCCAATGAATGTCTTCTATCCACTCTTTCGACTAAGAAAGGAACTATTTGGGGGGGAAAGGTTACTTTTTTGTGAAACAAAAATCCAGTATGAATCCCAGCCTACCTACCCTACCTTTTCAGCAGGTGTTACCTGCGTGCAACTTATTTTATCCTTGGCCTCATAACTGTAAATTTCACAATTTATGTTTTTTTTCAATGGTTTCTACTTCAAATTATCAAACTATTCTTTCATGTACTATAATAGAAGTATAAAAGGAAGAAAATACCATAGTAATGCGACATTACATAGCGTAAACTTTATTACGCCTTTCACAGGCTTATAACTATGGCCCTTTTTACTGAGAGGTGAAACTAGACATACCTTCTGAATATGTTGAATACTGAAAAGCTCTTAATTGTTGCTTTAAACATTAACATTTAACATTTGATAGTACTTTTAACATAACCATCTGTTCCAGTAAAATATCTTGAAACTCTTAGTGTTTTAATCTGTTCTAGATATACTGTAATAGATGTCAATGTGAATCACAAATGAATAAGCAGTGGAAATTCAAAAGATTGCACAGACAAGATAATTCCCAAGTATGAATGAAAAGAATACTTGAATGTTGTATTCTATACATTATTTCATAGCTGCAGGTAATTCTTTCCACCATGTATTCATAATTCTTCTACTTTAAATCATTGGAAATTGTCAACAAATAGATATGTCTAGAAGACTTTTTTGTTCAAAACACATGTTGTCAAGCAAGTGGTTCATTTCTCTGTTAAATTCATTTCAAGTTGTACCATGAAAAAGAAACGTTAAAATTTAATAACGATTCCGTTGAGTAATATTTTTGGTTTACTACACTACAAGTCTCCACTACTGTCATTTTGCAACAGTTATTTAATTCTATATGGATCTATTAAATACAAGTCAACTTAAAGGTATGCAACCCTCCCCTCGGTAACATTAGGCGATTTTTGGTCAAAGAACCAATGAAAGCCGCCCAAATGCATTCATCCTGCACATGCTTCTGAGGTTTCCTGCATGTTTTTAATGTAAACTCCAAATAGGACTGGAAAAACAATGAGCGTAGAAAATGATATATATTTTTGGACCCAACGCATATTGAACCACGTCTCCGCTTCAAACTTCAATTCGAGACTCGGCGCCTGGTACGCATGCGCACTGACTACCCATCCGTCACGTGGTCAATTAAGTGACGACTGTAAGTTCCCCATTATCGCCCAAACAAGATGTACTTCTCATTGTTATCGTCATTTTCCACGCTGCCTGCCGACGGGGCCTGCGACGTCTCTCTCGGCGTGGGAGGGATGGGAGGCGAGGGGTGGGAGGCGAGGGGTGGGAGGCCGGTGCAATGCCTCATGGTGTAGACAAATGGCTCTACGAAGTGGTGATTAAGAGGAACCAAAACCAATGTATTACTCAACCATGACAAACATGCACAAACCAAAACACTTTAAAACGGAATACATACATACATACATACATACATACACACACACACATACATACATACATACATACATACATACATACATACATACATACATACATACATTAAAATCATATATATGATATGATATGATACAATATAGGTATATATCCTGTGAGTCTAACTTAAGCCCATACTGAAATATTAACCTTTTTGTGACTGGACCTAAGTGTTAAAAATCACTTTCTTGTTATAAATTTCAGTTAATTCGGATTAACTAAAAGTAATTATATTTTTGTTACATGAAGTAGAACTTACCTTAGACAAAGTATTCGTCCCTGGATATTGCCATTAAACTTACATAGGTGTTATGGGATTCTGGACTAATCTGACCTAGTTGTTGTGGCTAATACATTGCTATCGGCCTAATTGCTATCCCTAAAATGTATCTTATTTGCGATTTGAGTTCGCCAAATTACGTTGTGTAACTTTCATTATGCGATATGGTAAATTTAAAAGGCCCAACTCATAAGGATTCTTTAACAGCCTCCACCAGGATTTTTAAAGTCGCGAGTTTCTCGCAACTCAACAAAGATAAAACTTTTTATAAGGGTTGGTATAGCCCTCTTTAGAAGTAAAGAACTTTGTCAACGGTTTCAGAAACACAAAAATAAAATGAATGAAATAAAAAGTAAAATAAAAATACGATTGGGATCGAGGAACAAATTGCCCCATTTATAGACCTTTATATTTGTAAATACTCATAACATTCTTGGAAATAATAGGGGGGTTCATGTCAGATACATATGGATATGATAAAGTGGACATTTACAAATATCCTTGACTAGCGACTGGTCGATGTAAAGACAGGAGACCCAGGGGGTCTGGTGGTGAGATACTTGATCAACGCCAATCAGAGACCGCGACTCCTGCCGCGTTTAAAGGTGGCTCCTCTCCTTGTCACCTCCTCTGTAAAGGCTGAATTATATGGATTAGGTTAAGTGCACGTTGACATACACCCCCTGAAGAGTTAAGGATGGTAGTGGTTTTTCCTCAAATGTAATACAATACTTTACCAGACTTACTTTTATGTCACATCACACCTCCTCGTCGTTTATTCGGTTATTTAGTAGAAAGAAATCAAGGAAGCATCACTTTATGCTTCATGTCATTATTTTGCCACTGCCGAAAGCGAGTAAGTGCTTGGACGTTACATTCCAGGGTTTTGAAAGCGGATTTGTGTGTCGAATGCCTGCTCAATCTGTAGAATAGAAACATATTTTCATCAAGTAAGTAATTATCAAAGTGTTGATTTTCCATCCGGGCGTTTTCCATATTTATGTCAGTGGCGGATTTAGAGGGGGGCGGGGGCACGGGGGCATGCACCCCCTCCTTTTTTGGCTAAATTTAGCTTTTTTAATGTTAAATTCTTAAAAACTGGGGGTGCGCCCCCCTTTCCATCATTGCGCCCCCACCTTTTCAAAAAGCTGGTCCGCCACTGTATATGTCAATAAGGATACTCTATGGAGAGGTATAGTCGGAGCGGGGAGGGGTCCTAAGTTTCTGGAACCCACAAATTAATGATTTGCCAGAGTAAAGGTTATAATGAACTTTGTGAGAGACTTGAGTTGATGAGGTTGAAGGTCTAGTTACAAGTAATAAGAATGATCTTGTCTAGATGATATCATTACAGCTGTTAGTGGGGTTCTTTACCAAGACCTTAATCTAATTGGTCTTACCTAGTATAGCAATATTTTCCTAACTGAATAGATCAAATGACTATTACTCATCTCTAGAAGTGGTGCTTCTCTTTAACGATGCCGTCCCTCGCAAAAGGTCCTGACAGGGGCGGATCCAGGAATTAAAAAAAGGGGGTCTCACACTGCAGTGAAGTTTTTGCCCACACCCTTCAGGAACGTTCAATTTGGTTCTGGTTGTGACGTTCCACTACAACGTTTTTATAACGTTCTGGTCATGTTGTTTCACCTAAACAGAATGTTCTTATAAGGTTCTGTTTTGGTTTCGTCCTTACCTCACCAAAAAAGATGTTTCTGTTACGTCGCAAGCTGGCTGGACTGGCACCCCCCCCCCCTCCCTAAAGCTGCGCCTGACTGATATCCAATACATAATAAACAATTGCCCAGTCTAATCAAATTCGAAAATATGGACTGTATATAGCTATTTGTCAAAAGAAATCATTGAATTTAATATTGAAATCTTTTTTCCCAAGGGAGGGGGGCGCATTTAGATTACAAAATACAAATTCACACCCATTCCCACAAGCGTGGATCCACTGCACCCAAAGACACCAGACAGGCAGAACATACCATATTAAAATTGATATGCCACATAGGGAGAACTATCAAAGAACACCCTCTTATAAGGATCCTATTGTGTGGAATAATTTGCCTGTTGATATACAAAATGCCCAGACCAAAATTCCACTAAAAATTAGAATCTAAAACTTAAATGTGATTTTCCAAGTACAATGATGTCTTATTTTGGGAGATGCCGTTATGGCATAAAATAAGAACTGCTTATCATAATATCAATATAATAATTAATTAACTGTTTACTGTACAGAACAGTTATTGAAATCGTACTGTATGTTGTAATGATGGACTGGATGTTAATTGATTTTGTAACTCTGTGTTTGAGACTTATCACTTTAATTGCCTTATCACTTTAGTTATTTTAAAAGTCCATACTGGTCTAAACTATAACAAATGTTCAAATGAAAAGTGCAAACACTGATCAAAGCTATGGATTTCTCCTATATGTCTTGCTGTGTTTGACATTATAATGTAGTGTATTTGTACTTTTACAGAAGATCATTACATGATTTTTAATAAACATGTGACCAAAGGTGGGACAGCACAATGTTTCGGACAATGTTAAGATTCTAAGTTAAAACACCTGTCCTGACAGTGTACGGGAATGGTCTGCAAAGACATGACCAAAGTTTAACTTGTTTACTGTGGATTGTACCCACGTGATCAGTCTTTCCCAGGGTCAGTGGCCCTTTGTTTCCTTTATTATGGCGCTATCCCTCTTCTCTCTGACTGGTTTCTGGCCCCATCCATTCCGCTCCACGCTGACCCCAACAAACCACCACACTCAGGTCTCGGGACCCTGTTTTCCGGTAAAAGAGGTGGGGTTCCTTGGGTAGTAACATTTTAAATGTGTGTACATGCTGTTTTGTTCGTTTCTATTTTCATGTGTACTATCGGAAGAGCTTTTGCATGAAAGAGATCACACTCCGAACTCTAACAGCATCTTTCCATGTTCAGCATGTTTTCGAACTTTGACTTTGTCGTTGGTTTTTGGACTGATTCTGGCAATCAATTCCATCGATTGACCACCCTATAGTATGGACTCTCAAGTAACTTTGTTGACAAAGTCCTTGGACACCTGAACTTGATTTTATCAGTATTTCGAAGCTTTATGCCCTCCTCTTTGTTTTCCAAGTTCTGACTGTCATGACTATGCCTTTATTCCCTATCAGGATCCTACCCCCTATAGCTTCGCCAGTGTCCTGCCCGCTCAAAAACCGGTGAATAAAATATCTGGAGGGCAATAATATACCTGTCTGTGAATGCTAATCATTTTCTGTGTTATTGATATAGAATAAATCAAGTACAGACTGCTGTTGCACTCAGCTGGTTTGCACATACCTATATATGTCTCATGCTAAAGCCCTCGACTGTATGTGAAAACCAGGGCAATAAGTGGCGGATCCAGGGTTTTGAAAAGGGGGGGGGGCGCTATAGGAAAAAGTCTTCCTTAATTACATTTTGGCCGAATTTTACATTAAAAAAGTCTAAAATTTGCGCCCCCCCCCCCTCTAAATCCGCCACTGGCAATAATGATTGCTTTGTGCCCCCTTGGTCTGTACTATACATATATGCAGATACTATGTATGCTGTCTACTACCAATTAGTGTAAGAGCTTTATATTGTAGGGCATTATGTAACCATACAGAACGGTACACATTCCTCCCACATCATTGTCTAGTACCTATCGACTTTCTTTTGGCCCTAATTAAAATGAATGAACGAGGTCTTTAAAAAGGGAAAGAAACTGGTCGCGACCTTCTCTAAATCACACGAGATCTACTTCACAGGGCCTCTTGGTACCGGTGGCATTATAGCAGGAAATCAGAATAAGGAGGTCATGTTACGTCGCATTCCATCGTGATGGCTGAAACGCCTGGTTTTAAATAGAAATAATTGAGGTACCAACGGCGTAGAAACTGTTAATTGCCCTTTCAAGCGACAATTCACAATGGTGGCATTTCCCGTTAATAACTACCTGGAAAAACGACTTTTACCAAAAGAGTCATATGTTTAGATTTATTGTACTCCTCAAAAGCATTTGCAAGAGATTAAAAAGAGTTCTGCTCTGTTCTTTGTTAGATTATATATTTTTAAAACTGCGATATTTGGGAATTACCGTCACAAGGCGTGTGGCCTTGGCAATATTTTTTTCGAGTATTGTAATTGTTTTATGGACATGCTTTGACTCGCGATGATTATCGCGAAATTTGTATGGAATGCATACATTGTTTTCGTTTTAAGTCCATGGATGGAATTTCTTTCAATCAACCATTGTAGCCTGTCCCCACCCCCTGAAAAGTCTAAACAAGTCAGACTAATGGGACCTAAAGGGACTGCCTTTGATATAGCCATTGTGGGCCCATACATTTTATATTCTAGCAAGGATACTCGAAATCTCCAGAGGGCCGATTTTAAATAATTCTAAAGGAAAACGTTCTAAAATGTGGATCTACTACATTTGGTACCTTGGTGTATAAAATGTTTAGTTTTGTCATAAAGCAAGGAGAATTATGCCATATGGTTCAATGTTATACTGCTGGAGGCTGATATTATGCAAAGACAATGGTGTTTTTATATTCGTGTTTCTTGAAAGGTATCATCTTAACAAAAATAATAGAAACATTAGACTGTTTATGGTAAATGGTAGCTTCCTTCTATTGTCTTTCCAAATGTAGATTAAAATATTAGACGTAGAGTATTATATACACCTGGCAGTTTTTGCCCTTAAATGGGAAATAGGATTATATATAGTTGTGTATATAATAAAGACCCAAAACGAAAAGGATATAGATTTGAAAACAGTTACCCTGTATGGTAAACCTTAGGACCCTGACCTTTATTCTTCTACAAATCCTAATCCTAATGTTAACATACAAATGAAGGGTTGAACAGGGGAATAGAGAAGGGTGTGAATGTAGGGAATCACACGACGTATTTAAATCCGCCCCTTACATGTCCAAGCCAGCAAACCAACAGCCACAGTTGTGGCAAACTTAAGCTAATAATCCACGTTGCGACATTTTGCAAACCGACACAAAAGATAGGAGCAAACCAATTTTAGGACCGACGGTTTTTTGTCGGTTGAGAATCGATTGGCCAATTAAACTTATTAACCTTAAAATCGGTCCACAATCGGTGCACAATCGGTCCTCTACCCATGATCCATTGTAAAGGTGAAATCAGATTATTCCTTTGCATCCTGGACCACAAATTAATAGGAAAACAGTGGAAAAAAATCGGTTGACTTTATTTAGGAAATATTTTCATATCTTATGTCTAAATATGGTCAGTAGGACCACAAATATATATTATTTAATCTGTTTGATTAATAAAAAGTCAAATAGTAAAATACTTGTTGAAAATCATTCAAAAATATATCATGTGAAAGGGAATTCATTTTCATATCTTTTGGTAACATTTTCGTTCTATTATTTCCAAAAATGAATGAAATAACCTAGAAAATTCATAGTCATAATAAAATCGGTCCACAATCAGTCCACAATCGGTCCAAAAATAATAAACAGGTTTAATAATTTTGTCGGACCATAGTCGGTGTGAAATCGGTTTGGAATATATCATATTTCACTTGTCTGCTTGGCAATCAGTCTGAAAAAATCGGTTGACATGATCCACGTGACGATTTTTTTCAGAGTGAACCGATTTACAACCGATTTTGGGGATAGAAAATATTTTGAAAATCGGTTGGAAATCGGGTCAATTTTGTCGCAATGTGGATCACCGACTTAATAGGTCTAACGATTCCAACGTTTTGAGACAAGTGTCCGCCGAGGTGGCCATAATTGACTGCGGATGGGGCCGTTATCCGATACCCTCATTAAATACGAATTGATTAGGCCCCTAGCTGAAGCTAACATGTCGCATAATGAACGACCAAAAATGCCTTACTAGGAAGGATCTACTGGGTAATGAACATCACGGCATATTGATTCTCCTGGATGGAAGTTACATATCAAATGCTGGGTTCGATGAGGGATTTACAAAAGATGTATATTCGACATAACTGATTTGGATTCAAATAAATGGTTGGAAACCATGACTGATCTGCTTTATGTTACAATTAGACAAAACTAAAGGTCAGTCATCTGAAGCATTTGTTTTCAAATTTTCTTTTGCTTCATTTAATAAAAAAAAAAGGCCTGCGAAATAATTATTATAGCGTTTTTACCTAAGGGACTGATGCTAAATCCTGTCAACCTAAGAAATTCAATCCTATTTTGAGACCAACTTGATCAAATTAAGAGATTAGTATATTTTATTAGTACTTGCTGATAATTCTTGTATATTTCACTAACCACTATTCTTATATATAAGATACATTTTGTCCAACCCATGTACATGTACAATGTGTGATGAGTTTACTGGTCAGAATAGAGGATTTTATAGTGTTATTATACGGTGTTTCTGTCATTTGGATAATACACCATGTTTCTCTCCTTCCGCAGTTTATTTCTAACTTTAAGGGTTTAGTTAAATACATATAAAATAGCTAATCATTTATGATAATTATCATCATAAAAATATGTAAATTATATAATCCGATCAAAATGTGTATATGATGTATGTTTGTTATAAATATAATTATAAAATAATGGGAGTACTACTTATGCGGTGGCGCCACCTGGGTTAGCTGCCAGACATCAGCTCCCTTGATAGTTACCCTTTCACCATAGACCTGTAGCTGCGTATAGATACTCCGTACTATAACATGGACATATAACAATTGAGACGTGTGGGCAGAACAATGTCATGTTTATTGGCATATATAAGTGCCCAAACAGAAAAAGAAAAAAATTCTCGGCCGGTGGGTTGTAATGGAGTGAGGTCTGAGCAGAGACCTGTGAATGTACTTATAGTCTGGAGCTGCAAGGCCCCCTGGTGCCTACTGGAAGCAGTCAGATTCATATAGGTGGCAGTGCTGAGCCAACCAGTCCATAACTCCAGCTATAATGATATAAGTCTTGGACACTTATATCACTCATAGTTCTATGCTTTCACCAGGCAGTCATTCTGGTTTCCCACTACTTACTCCCTTGAATTACTGGTTAATACCAGAATGCCTCAGTAATGAAAAGAAATTCAAGGCGGTCTTCTGATCAGCCAACTAGGTCGTTCCTTTTAACTGTTTAATTGAGTAATGAAACTGTTTTATATTAAGATGGGAAACAACAGAGCAGGTTCTCATAGATTCAATAAGCTATTTCAATATGCTTTTGAAAGTCAACAATGTCTCATCATTAATAGCAATGTTATCAAATTTTATGGACTTTGTTTCAGTATGATGCTCCTTCTTAAGCATAACATAAAATTGACTTTACCAATAGACTTTGTTTTTTATGCTGCAATACAGGTACCACATTAGTGCCTTGATAGTTTCTCTCGACCCCTCATTTCAAAAATACTTATATAAGTTCAGTTTTGAGAGCAAATAGCTGGATTGTTTTAAGAAGATAATTCCATGATCATTAATGTTATACTCAGATGAAATAAGGACCCTAATTTGTCCTAAATCTGAAAGATATATCCACTGGATTCCCTAGCTGGGTAAAGAAAGATGCTTTTTCCACTCCTGGGGATTTAAACCTATTAACCCATCTGTCATTCAGTAGATGACTGAACCCCTTTTACAGTGGCCCATCGCATAATGAAATAGTGAAACAATTCAATGTCTCGCAACAGGGACATCGCTGTTGTGACAGGTTGCACTGCTGAGTTGTGGCTGTTCTACTGGGCCGGTGACAAAAAATTGTATTTCTTATATTTTCTACCATTTTATCTTATTCACTTTTATCAAACACGATCCAACTGTTGTCACTATATAATAGTTTATTTAGGTAAAATTAGGGTCATTTTCAAAAATGAAGAAAGTATCTCCTGTGCCGCGTCACATAACAGGTCTCGCTGTTGCGAGGATTGGCACATTTTAAAAGACCTGTCCATGTTCAAAATTGAGTGATTTTGATGTTCCGGGAGACATTTTGGGGTGTGAATTTTAATATTCTCAGCAAATGAGAGCAGTGTCCTTCAGCTTATGAAATATATAGGAGGTGAGTAGCGGAAATTTGTTTATATGTCATTTTAATGTGTTCATGAATTTGTGCAAAACAGCGAGAGAAAAACTAAACCATCCTTAATCACTCGCTGTTGCGAGCGTTTGGTTATGCAACGCGGCACTGACTACCCCACATCCTCCAATGCTATATCCCTCCTCTCTACGGAATTGTTCCATATTATATGTTTTAATGAACATCGTATCACACATGGTAAAGGCAAAACATTTTGTAAAGTAGATTTTGGTGTGGTGGACCCACTGGGATACATATTGAACCTATGTATGATAGTGTTTTGGTAAAACTGACGTGTGTGCTGTTTTTAGGAATGGAAGCACTATTGAAGTTGAGTGAACAAGCAAGTGTTCAAAAACTTTATACAAGGGCGAGCATTGTCTATATCTATCAATTATTGTTTTCATGCAATTGAATGACTTATCAAAGAGTTGTTTATTGACATCGTCACGTAAATTAGATGTTTTTCCAAGTGCTATGAAACATCATTGGGAAGTATACATAATCAAATCCCTCTATAGAATAGTTGCTTCAATGAAATTGCCTGCGTTCTGGATCTGCCAGGGTTTCGTAATAGGGAATGTTCAAGGGTTTCAACAGAAGACAGATAGTACAGCCAGATTAAAGTCAAATTCTTGTTTATTTATTAAATTGTTCTCTCATGTTGTCTCACAAGGTTCTTTCCAACTATACATCTGTCTCCGTGAAAACTACAAATAGATACAAAATGAGATATATTTTCGTCACACAGTACACCCAAGTGGTATACAATCATTATTTACCATCATTACCTCTATAACAGCTCTATACAATATAGGCTATAACTCTACTTCAGCAAAACCACTCTACGCTTTATAGGCTGAGCACCTTACAATTCGTTATGTCTCTCTCTGATATGTATTATTATTTTTATTTACATGTTTATACAGTTTACAAATCAAACTTATTGTCTGGTCTCCCTTTGTGTCCTGGTTACAGTCATTTTTACAAGACTTTGGCAAAGAGACTTGGTCATGCTTTCAATACAATTGTAAATATAATGAACGAATAGATAGATGAAATGGGAAAGAGATGAGATGGAATTCAGGTTTCACTATACTATCAACGTATTTACAGATTTAAAATATCTATTGACCACGGTTAAACAAGATGGAATACAACATGTAAGATCTATAATTATAACCTATCATATAGCTTGCTTAAATAGATCAATTGCTTGTATGTCCATGAGAGGTTATTTTCTACCAGTTATGCTATGCAATACACAACTAAAAGGCCTCATATACATTCTACACACACAACTGACTGCACTCAGCACCTTAGTAAATACATACTACTGATAGGCCCATAAAAGGGGGTGGGGACAATTCCCTTTACAGCTTTTACAAGTTTCACAATGAACTAGAGTTCATGTACACTCTAGCAGGACTAATGACTTATACATAATCACTGAACATACATCTCACATAAACATAAGTATACAAAATGAATTATTATCTTCTCGACAATTTGGATTTATTCCTGGTCGATCAACACAACAAGCCTTATTTGACATAACACGTAATTTGTTTAATGCTGTAAATCATCATAAGTATACTGGATTATTATTTTTAGATGTGGCAAAAGCTTTTGATTGTCTAAACCATGAGTTATTACTGACCAAATTATCGAAACTGGGCCTTCCAAAATTTATGATTAACTGGTTTGAGAGCTATCTAACTAGAACACAACAAGTTAGGTATAATAACACCTTACCTGCCAAATTAGAGTTATTATCAGGGATTCCGCAAGGGACATGCCTCGGCCCAACCCTCTTTATATTATACATGAATGATGTTTTGAAATTTATTGGAAATTGTAGAATCAATATGTTTGCTGATGATTGTGTTTTGTACTATAGTTCGAACAGATACGATACTGTACATAGGAATTTACAAAATTCATTGGACCAATTTGTAAGGTGGGGAATTAATAATTCCTTGTACCTAAATGTAAATAAGTCAAAATCCATGGTAGTTGGTACTAGGGAAAAATTGAAAAGATTGCAGGACAAACCAGTTTTTAAACAGGGTAACATGCAGTTGGGATATGTAACCATATATAAATATCTCAGTGTAAACATTGATCCTGAGCTAACACTTATTCCCTTGTTGAATGATACAAAACGCCGTATACAAAACAAAATATTTTTTTTAAGGAAAATACGCAAATATCTTACTATACAAATGTCCATACAACTATATAAAACTATGATCTTACCCTTATTTGAATATGTTGGCTTCTTGTTGATAGCATGTAATGTGAGTGATCGTACTGAATTACAAACATTACAAAATGAATGTTTAAGAATTTGTTTGCATGTTAAGCTAACAGACAAAGTTGAATTAGGTGACCTACATCGAGATTGTAAAATAATAAGCCTGGAACAAAGGCGCCGAAAACAGTTATTGGCTTTGATGTATCATGAAAAATTTAATTTGGAACTCAGACATGTTACTGGTATAAATACAAGGCAACAAAATAAATTTGTTTTCAAGGTACAGAATAGGCAAACTTGTAAATATCAAAGAAGTCCGTATTATCAGGGGGTAAAACTATGGGAAAATTTGCCAAGAAAAATGACGGAGAGTGTAAATATTGGAGAATTTAAGATGGAACTTAATAAATTGTATGGGGCTTATGAAAAACTTTTGTAACCTAAATGTAATTGTATATGTTATCTTGATATGATATAATATTATTATAATTACCTTGTTCTATTGATGTTCATATTGTACTTGTAATTTCCATGTTATTTCCTTTTCCTTTTCTTTTCAACAATGTTGCTATTGTAAGCTCTTGATATTTCCTATCATTATTCCACTTAAATTGTATATACACTGCCATGTATCATCAGGAAGACCAGGGGGTTACCCTGAGGATGACTTGTTGAATAAAAAAAAATAAATAAAAATAAGTGAACTAACCTCCTTGGTCCCATATACAGCCAATATTTCATATTTTATAGCATAACAAGGCAGCTCTATCTCTCAGAATGTGATTGCTGATGTCAGCTTCTGCTGGTTATTACAAGTACAACCCTTTACCTACAGGAACCAGCTATTAGCTATTACCATCTACCAATTATTCAATGTAGTTACACAATAATATTATGGTTATTACATATCTTTATTGCCCAGAACCACCACTAGGTGGCAGCATCTCCTAGGTACTTTTACATCCTGCTTTCCCTCTTTAAATACAGACCTATCTGTACTTAAACACAAGGAACCATTAGTCTTTAATGGTTGCCAAGCACAAGTATATACAATTTATATTAGCACATTGGCTGATGAAGAAGCATTTTATCAATGATTAGCCACTTAACACAAAAATGAAGGTAGATGACCAAATATTGCAGTGCATGAGCCTAAGGAGCGTCAAAATTAAAAGTACATTAATAATGTATTTCATCATTTGGGACTTTAGTTGCCATAAATTATTAAGTATTGGTTGTGAAAAGAATGGTTAATGATTTTTTTAATTGCTGTGTTGTACAGTCACAATAGGCAAACACCAAGTTACAATCTCTTCATATTTTACCATTAGGTATTTATGTAGCTGTACCCAAGTTAAGTGTCCATAAAATGGACCAGAACCAAGACAAGAGCTACCGAATTCTATCCAATACTTGGATCTTGGATAACTGATAAATGCTTTTATCCTTGCATTGCATATTGACAGTTTTGATATATAAATATTTAGTATGCGAGCCCAACTCTGTCCTATGCATACTTTTTCAGTATGGGTTCAATGTTAGTCAACGTCGCAGCACAGCAAAGCTATTGAGCACAATGGTCTGGAGTTTACTGCTTATCTAATTTTTGTGGGATTTGTTCAGGTCTTTATTTTTATAAATCGTTACAGAGCGGATAAAAGCATCAAATTTGATATGAGACACCTCTAAGGCATAACTACCAAATCTGGAAGGGGAGCCACCTTGAAATATCATGTTTGATAGTTATGCCTCAGAGGTGTCTCATGCCAAGTTTGGTGCTTTTATCTGCTCTGTAACAATTTTTTTTTCACAGACCCCACTTTTTGTTTTTGGCAATGCTTTCACAGTGAATTCTAAAGGTAAGACTGAACCAATTACAAATGAAATTTTAAATGGAATTATGAATTGTTTTGTACCAAATTATCATTTATCATTCAATGATTATCAAGAAATATTGTCATTAGATGGGGAGTTTTCTACAAAAACAAATAAAATATGATGATCATTTATTGTGTGCAACATTAAGATTATGAAGGGTTTATCATTAGTTGTGACAAATACAATTGCAACGCAATCCTAGTTTCCCCTTATTGTCCATAGTGCCCCCTAGAGGGGATTGCATTACATTTTGGTATGTTTGATGGGTGCGTTAAGCATTTTACTTACGTTTATTGACATAAACAAGTGAAACATAAGGAAATGCAAGCAACTGTAAGAATGCACAGTGGAATATAGAATTTGCTTGTATTCATACTTGAGTTGTGATAACGCAAGTATGTAGTTTTTCTATTTAGTACTTGCAATCAGATACCAGCATGTTGGTATCTGAATCCAAGTAAGCTTGTGTCAGTACCTGAATGTCAATGCAAGCGTACACATATTATTTACATAATGATCGCAGTAATGAACATATATAATTAATTACATAATTAATTGATAAAGTTGTGGAAAATACATCCAACTCGACAATGGCTCGGTGTAGACTTGATATTTATTGTGACATTAAAATCATGGTCAAATTAACATGTTTCGAATTAGGACATCAGAATGAATTAATTGAATACCATTTTGTTACCACAAGTATACACAATAATGACCTATTAAACATTTTCTATTAAGCTCAATTGTTTTTTAAACATTGTTACATTCTCAGCATTCTGCACCTTTTGCTCTAATTCATTGCATTTATTCACTCCCACATAGAATGGACCTTTCAACACTCTACTTATTTTAGAAAAATGTACAATAAATCGAATCTTTTCTCCATTTCTTAAATAAATCTCAGGCCTAGTCCCATCCAGATTTTTCTGTAGCCTACTCAATTTGTACATCATTTTAAGTTTTACTCCTCTCCACCTATTCTCAAAAAGATCTTATTTCAGATCCTACCTGTGAACAATATAAAAATAATATCTATTACAAAGGTGCTATATTGTGGAATGATCTTCCTGTCTAAACATCAATGGTTATGATAAATTCAATTCACATATGAAATAGTGGACGCTTAAAGTAATAATCTAATAAATATTAAGCTCTTTTCTGGTACTGCAAACTGACTGATTGTCCTGGTTAAACAAACTCTTTACCCCCCCCCCCCCCCCATCAAATCTTGCTATACTATGTTATTTGAGGTAAACTGTATTGATACTTTAGAAATGTATATATATATGTAAATATTATTCACTTTTTTTTTGGTGTTGTAACGAAATGAATCACGGATGAATGAAGACCGACTCAGTCGAGAGAGGATAATAAACAGATTTTAAAAAATCCTTATGGATATTTACCATATTCATTGTAGAGCTGTATTCGTTCCTCATTAATACAATTTTCAATACCCTATTCTGTAATGGTTGCAATTTTGACAATTTCCTTTTTGTGCTCATCTCATACAATATTGCAGAATAATCCAGCAAATAATAATATTATTGTAATATTATTATAAAATATTATTAATATTATCATTAAAGAATAATCCATAAAGGGTAACACCATCTGTTTGTACAATATTTTAATGCCGTTCTTTTATAAATGGAGTTTTGTACAATAGCCAATGTATTTAGTCTATTATTCATCTTTGCGATCACACTATCCATTTTGCTTTTCAAAGACTAAATACTTATCGATATACATGCCCAGATACTTATACATTGACACATTTATTATTATATAGTTGTCTAAAGCCAAACAGCAGTCACATTTTCTGATTTTGTTTCTAGGTCCTGATATCATATGTTTTGTATTATTCAGCACAGTTTTATTTTTAGCACACCATTCATATATTAATCTCAATTGCTCGTCACTACTTTTAACTGATTCTTTCTGTGTTACACCTGTACAAATATCCACAGAGTCATCAGCTTATATGTTAAAGTAGTTTTCACTTAATATTTTATATATAAATATGGTTCCTAGTGATCTGAAAGCCAAAGACTGAACGAAATAAAGAAAATGTAAAAGCCCAAGCCAAGACTCGCAGACAGACTCACTGAAAATATAAGTTGAAGCACACACATCCACTAAGGATTCGCTTGAGTTCATGCTCACTCAAAAAGACAGTGAAGACCTACAGGCCAAGGTTGAAGCTATAGAACTAGAAAACAAAAAGCTTAAAAGAGAAAGTAAAGCCGTATCCAGCCAGTCTAGTCTAGCTAGGGACTTAGCCAGAAGACTAGACATGATAGAATACCAAATTAATCTGTCAGGAAATAATTGTAGGAAAGATAATATCTTGATTGACGGAGTAGAAGAGACACCCTGTGGCCCGTTGCACAATAGAATTTCGTTGTTAGGATCAAACAAAGATATCTTTAACAAAGATATCGTTGTTACGATTTTATAAACATAGTAAAATCTCTGGTTCTATTGAATGAAATTGAACTCTGTAAATTCATGTAAAAAGGGAACAAATTAGAGACAATTCAGTAAAAGTTACAGCTCTCTGGGGGCATTCTAAATATAGAAAAAAATTGTGTGGAAACCATCGTTGTTATGAAAATATTAATTTCGTTATTAAAATTATTTTCGTTGTTATGAAACCCATTGTGCAACGGGCCACAGAGAGAGTCCTACTGAAATAGCAACAGATTTCTTCAGTAAGATCGTAACACAAATTCATCCAACGGACTTTGATGTAGCAATGAGTGTGAACAAAGCGGGTGCAAACAATAGGCTCATTCTGGTCATGTTTGAATCATTACTCAAAGGCAAAATGTCCCATGTTTTTGACGTAAAAGCTGTGACCGAGTTTTTCACTTGCAAAATGAAGATATAAGATCAAGAGAATATCTTATGAACCTGCAGGAATATTTATCTACATTATTTTTCCTTCAAAATGACATATAGTTCGGGTTGTAATTTTCCCACGAACTGCACAGTGAGCCTCCTAAATTCACATGTCATTTTGACAGGGCAAAACCAGAGTACCATGTATAACTGGCTGTAACTCTTGAACCAATGTAGATAGAGATACAATTCAAAAAGCATTTTAAACTAGACATCATATCTGGCTGATAATACGTTTTTAATATTTTTTTAACATTTTTTATTTTTAATGTAATATACCTACCCTAGGGGTGTAGATAGGGTGTCCCTATGTCGCATGTCGAATTTAAGAAATGGGCATGTCGCATGTCATCATAATTTCATTGTCCATCTCGATTTTAAGAACCTCCCATGTCCCATGTCGAATTGAAGAAGTCTCCTAAGTCATGTCGTTAATCTTTCTTCTCCTATCACTAAGGTCTATGTCGAATGTCAAATTTAAGAAATGGCCATGTCGCCCTGTTGATTTTAAGGGTCTACACCCATTCCCCTCTCGAACATGTTCCAGTACTATTGAAATCATTGGTACCCAATTCAAATCTGTAGAGCAAGCGATCAATTATCGCAGAGTATGCGTGGGACCACAGTTCAGCGCAACAAATACTTGACACAGACAATCCATACACTGCCAAATACATTGGTAAATCCATCCACGCCCAAGGAATGGCCGCCATTCAAGAACCTGAACTGAAAAATATCATGGTTGAGAAATTGTGCAAAACAAGTGGTTATTAGACTGGCTACTGGTCATTTTTCCTCAGTTTATGGAGTGGGGTAGGGATGGGTGTCCCTCGTATATATGGGGGTCTGTGGTAGGGCAGTTCGTATTGTTTACTCAGCTGTTATTATATTCATCCTCCATTGCTATTTGAAGTAAGCCAATTAGTGGCGAGGAAGAATGAACTGCAGCAGCACAAATTTTAGAAGTAATACATTCCAGGTTATTAACAGATGACTTACAAATAATTTGCGATCCAGCATAATGACTTATGATAATATAATATTTTGCTATCAGGAAATATGATGAGGTTTCATTTCGGAAATAGGCCTAGAATGTTTTTGTGTATTAAATTATCATAATACATGAAACGTCAAAATATATAGAACAATAAATGTATGGACTAATAAGCCCATCCCACATTGGGTATATCCCAGGGTCGGACAAGGGTTGGACAAAATTACTGTTTACCCCATCCTTGTTTCCAAGAGTTGGGGTCACATAAATAAGCAAGAATTATGTTTTTCTATATCTTCAAGGACTGCTTTGACATTAATATTATGATTTCTTAAGTTTCATCAGTTGACAGATTTGTAGGTTTGTCAGCCAAAATGCTGTACTTCAAGGCAAAATAGGGTTGGACATTATAGGTTAGGCAGACAGGCTTTAACATTGGTTTCTATGGGGAAACACCAAAATATAAAGCTATGTTTTGCCGAATTTAGGAGCAATCTGCCACCCAAATTGCTTAGGTTAATTTTGTATTATACAAATGCCTTCAGGGAATCAGCATGGAGACAGTTTTGAAAATATTTCATAGTAAACCTTCGTGTTGGTGTAAACTGGGATGGGCTTATTGGGCATATTAGCATACACAGAGACGGGCATGGCCAGATCAAGATCAGGGGCTAAAGGGGCTGAATTATACATATATGTTCACCATAAATGTGACGAGCTGTAGGTTTATGGGACACACTCTGAAAAGGTGTTACATGTTGTTTCCAGCTACGTTTACTGTACATTCAGAGTACTTACTCTCTATTGACCGGAAAGGTCTTAAATCTATATCGTTTATATCAGTTTGTGCTGCTTGGATTCACCTTTCCTCACATCTGAATACTGCAACAACAAAATTCCAGCCGTCAGTCATGCCCTACATGAACAACTAACAACAGACCATAAAGGCCCTTATCCCCACCATACCTTGACCTACACTAATGCCCGAGGAAGAATGGGCGGTCCCCATTAGGACCTGCTCTTGAGTAAAATTCTTCTAGAATGCCCAGTGGATAAAACATGTAGCACCGGCTGCCCGGTTGATAATAAACTATTGGAAACAGGCCAATTCAAAGGGAAGAATCGAATGGGCAACATCTTGAGGGAAATTCACAGATAAAATCCATGCTGATACATTCCTGATTCCTCTACTATTAAAGCGACCCCGGCGACCCCCCATGGGGGTGTAGATGGGGGGGGGGGGGTCCCATGTTCCGTGTCGATTTTAAAGAAATGCCATGTCCCATGTCACTAAGACAAAAAGCCTTGTCGCTAGTGTCACCAAGAGAATAATGGTAAAATACTCTTAATAGTGTTTGTATCAGTATCATGAATTAAATCAGTACGTGGTACGTATTATAGACCAAATGAAATAGATATTATTCTTTCCTGACACATATATAATAGCTGTCACTATAAGGTCTATGTCTCATGTCGAATTTAAAGAATTACCATGTCCCCTGTCGATTTTAAGCAATGACCATGTCCCATGTCACTAACAAGTCCATGTCCCCTGTCGACTTTAAGATATGCCCATGTCGCCCTGTCGATTTTAGGAAATGCCCATTTCGCCCTGTCGAATTTAGGGGACTACACCCATACCCATTCCTCCCCCCCCCCCCTCCCACTAACATACAACGCTACTGCCTGGGGCTCACTACACCCAACTGACGGTTGACATAGGGACGGTTGACTGGGTGACCCGACCTAGCAGCAGTGGCTGGCATACCACCACATCCTTTGATCAGGACAGTCGACATTACACCTCTGAACAGAGTTAGAACTACGGACATACTCATTTGACAATAAATGATCTTCCGTATAGGTACAATACAGTAGTGATATAATAACACAATAATTTATAATCAATATATATGTGGTTTGATACTATAGCTGTTATCAGCATCTAGATGCAAACCAAAGTTAACAATAACATTTAAATATAGGGAGAATACAGTAGTAATATAATAACACAATTCATAATCAATATATTAGTGGTTTACTACTATAGCTGTCATCAGCATCTAGAAGCAAACCAAAGTTAATGATAGGCTCTAACTATAGTTACACATCAATAGTAAAGTCAGTTTTGCAATGAAACAAACTTTACAAAATGTCAATAACAGCCTTCTTGAAATCAGTTTTTGAGTGTAGGCCTCTAACATGTAGTGGGAGATTATTACACAACCTTGCACCTATATAGTATGGGCTTCTTTCATAGAGTCCCATGCGCATAATATCAACATGAAATTGTATACCATATTGTAACCGCATTTGTCTAGAACAAGTATATAAATGTGAGATATTAAACTTTAAGGTGAACGTCATACGTGGCAACTGCACTTTCCTTTGTTTATTCAGTGTATGTATATAACACAGTTCATGTAATGCATTGATATTCAAATCAGTAGACCTTCTTATATCCAGACAGGTCCTTAAACCCTGATTATGAAGTTTTTGCAATTTATCAACATCATTGAGTCTACATAAATTCAACATGAAACTAGTATATTCAACCAATGGTAGTACTGTTTATAAATACAAAATGACACAGGTAGATTTGGTTATGATTTTCCAGATTAAGACACTCATCCAGAATTACTGCTAAGTAATTATATTTTGGACAGGATATTATGCCAATGTTATCAGAGGTCAGTTTAACCTCATGAATATAACAGAGGAACAAAATTGGCCTGATAACTGAGCCTTGGGGCACTCCACAAACTATATAACTGCTTAGTATGAGAAATATGGTTATTAAATTTAGTACATATTTGACGATTACTTAGGTAGTTTTTAATTCACAAAACCACCTGTCTACTGAAACCCATATTTTTTTAATTTAGCAATTAATATTTCATGATTTACTGAATCTAACGCTTTGGCAAAGTCCAGATACAAACATCCGGTGAGTTTTTTTTATTAATACTATTAATCAGAAAACGTGTATAATTAAATATAGCTACAGATGTAGAGTGCTCCTTTCTGAAACCATGTTGTTCCTCACATAAAAATTCCCTTCACATCTAAACGATCAACAATTAATTTAACACATGATTTTTTCAAGAACCTTAGCAATAATCGGAAGAATGGAAATTGCTGTCAATTTTTGACTTAACTTTGTTCGCCTTCCATGGGAATCGGTGTTATACAGGCTTTTGACCATGATTTTAGGAAAATGCCTGTCAACAACGACTGATTAAATAAGTAGGTAACCTGTTTGGGAATGGATATTAGGACACCTCTAATGATAAAGGTTGGAATGGATTCAATACCTGAACCTTTATTCACATTTATGCTTTTTATTTCATCTATTACTTCAGCTTCACTGAATTGATCAAAATTATCAGATCCATTACGATTATATGGGAAGATAGGGGTGTGTACATTGTTAGAGAATTTTTGTTGCAATCCTGGGCCAAGAGACACAAAGAAGTTATTCAAGTGTTCACATGAGTCCTCATCATTTAGTTCCTGCCCAAATTCATCATGGAATTTTACTAAGCCAGTTTCGGATTTATTTGATAAAACACTATTGATTATTCGCCAAATTTCTTAGGGTCTGTTTTGTTATCATGCATATTTTGTTTTACAAATTCAGATCATGCAGTGTTTATAAGGGACTTTAACATCTGAAATGAACATGTTTATTTAGAATCCTTGCTAAAATCATCCGAGTATTTCTTCAAATCGGCCAAATTTATCATCGAATAGCAAGCCAACTTGGTCAAAATTGCTTAGTGGGTATGGGCCTTAAGGTAGGGAAGTGCTACCTCTCTTATGTTTGATAAAGTCAAATAAAGGTGGGACAAGCGATCCGAGAGTCAAAATCAGTGCCCCGGCTACCTCAAACCAGTTTCGGTGTCCAGGCATCACGGACTTCATTAGCGTATACTGGAACAGCAGCATCACCATGATAAGCAGGCACTGCGTGATACTAGCCCGAACTCCACCGATTTTATGGGCCATGTAGATTTTAGAAAATGCACTAAAAACTGCAAAAAAACAGTGTGCTAAGACTAACCCATAGTGTTTAGCGCTCAGTCTGAAGACAAGTGTTTCTGTGTACAGGGCAACAACTGCTGATGTCACAATCCCGCCCAATGACATGTAGGACGCCTTTACCACGGGTGTGACGTCACGGAGCATAACGCTGATGACATCATACATGAGACCGTTGGCTATTCCACCAATCAGGATGAGTGTGTATCCCACAGCTGTGTTGTGGACACCACGGGGTTTTGGCCGCCATGTTTGTTTGCTGTCTGCAACTATGGCGGTTTCCATGCTGTTTTTGGTACTATTCCAAAAATTGTTTTTGGTACTATTCCAAGCATCGTCACTCGCATTGTCCAGGGTACTATTCCAATTATCAACCCAGGTACAACTGCTATTACTTTTCAAATAAACACACTCCCCATTAGTTACATGAGTTGGTTTAAAAATCCACGGTGGTTGTACAACAAGCAGAATGCTCAGTGAGCAAACAACCAGAGATATGCCGTACACCTTTCCTATTTCCTGATTAAACAAGATCCTGGCTTGCAGTAGTGCTGTGATCATGTCAACAACCTTCAGGATTCCTGCTACCTCCAGTAGGGGTAGGTAGGTAGACGCACCGTAGAACCCAATGTTGTACAAGGTACACAGCACACTGTACCACAGCATAGCTGGCACGTGCTCTCTGTTGATGCGGAACTTTGCTCCTATTATCATCCCAGCCGTTGTAAAAGTGAACACCTGCATGAGGAAACGACATGTTGTCAGCTCGAAGTCCGGCACTGTGCCTTTAAGGTCCTGCACAGATGCCGAACTCAGGGAGATGGCAAAGATTAACACAACCCCTGCCCCGTAGCCACTTATAATGTCAAATTTGCTGGATGACTTTTCATCCATATTGCTTTGTTTTCCTTGTTTTTCTTTGTTTTTTATTTATGGATCACGTGCTCCTGGTTGATATAAGAGAAACTCTTTGGTTGTAATGTAGACCCGTTTTCATGTGATCTGTCTGTAGACCTGACGTCTTTCTGTTGGCTCTCCTCCCTTTTTTTGGTCACAGCTGAAACTGATAGATAAATTACTGGAATTATTATGTGACAAAGTGCAGGTCCTCTTTCATGGGTGCACCCCACCCGCCAAGGCACTCCCCCAAAACCCCAAGGAACTTTCAAAATGTTCCACCTTTCCTTTAAAAATTTATTGTGAAAACAATAACAAATTGTAAGGAAGTATTGATGACTCCTCCTTGATTATGCTCCCCACCCAAGTTTTAGGTTTAAATTATCAAAACTGTAACTAAAACAGTTTTCCCAGTCTAGATTAAATTTGACAAAGTCATTCAAATGGTATAACACTTTAGGCTCGGGGGCCAAATTTTTTAAATTAATTAGATTGGTTTGTGTACTGGTAAGTTTACTTAACAGAAGCATTACCTTGAAAGAAAGCTATACTTGTTTGTTTGTTCAACAACTATGGTTGATTGTTTTCAGAGAGATTAAAATAAAGACAGAGTAATACAAGCAGAAAAGGTATAATAATATCATAAAAATTGTGCTAAAGAAGTACACATATTATGTGAATTTCTTCAGCACCACCAAAACGTACTGAAACTTGACAAAACAATGACTCTCTAAACGCCAGCATTTCCTGTAAAAAAGAGGCCCAAAACGTTATAAAACGTATAGTAATATGGGGCCTCCAAATGCAAGTATATTTCATCAAAGGCCCAAAACATACCAAAACATCTACAAAAATATCCCCTCCAAATGCCAGTATATTGGACACGTAGGGGTACCCAAACGCCGGTGATATTAACATATTTTAGATATTTCAATGCCAGATTCAACAGATTATGACCTAGAATAGATCAACAGTTTCTTGATGGTATTACAGGATGAGTATGAAACATCAACCTAACCAAACCTTGTGAACATTTTGGTAAATGTTCATGCCACTAATTAGCCTTAAAGTAGAATGATCCTTAAATATTAGCATAATGAGGAAAAGCATGAATTATTATCTTTGAAATTCTGAAGATGATGCAATATGTCAATTTTGATATCAATGCTTTGTCCTCACAAGAAAAGTCTTAAGCCGCGTCCCCACTTGGGTGACGAAGATTTTAGTAGCCGGGCGAAAAGTGTTAACCCTTTCTTCCATGGGCGACCTAGACTGGAATCAAGCTCTAGTCGCCCATGGAAGAAAGGGTTAACATTAATCGCCGGGCTACTAACATTTTAGTCGCCCGAGTGGGGACGCGGCATTAACATTATGTATTCATGATAGCAATTCATGAAACAGTGATTTTTAATATCAAATTTCAAGGTTTTAAATGACTTGGATGGGTGCCCTGTATGTTCACACAAACCTTTAATTGTGAATTTTGTAAATGGGAAGCCAGTCTCACAATTCCAGTGCGAATCTGTAAGAGGCAAGCATGTGCAATGCTAGTGACGTCACGTGAGGCACTGTTATTCCACTATAACTTAATGGCAAACTTATTCTGCATATAACTTTAAGAATAAAAGTCAAAATAACATGGAACTTTCAGAATCCATAGACATATATGACTTTTGCACAAATATATTTTTACCATAATTTTATATGTAGTAGTTGTAGGCTTATGAATTTTGAAAGATGATTAATGGTCGCACACCAGTTAGGCCTAATGCCTCCCCTTGCGTCACATCCTATTGTTCTCACAGGCCCACGCACAGGGAGGCGCGAACAGCCTGTCCTAGTGGCCGCTTCTAATTCAGCCTATTTTTAGAATTTGCACTTTAGTCAGATATGTTTCCTTGAACATACAACTAACTTAATACATCTTGATGGTGTAGTGTGGTCAGAAATTGCGTTTTCGCGTCTCCTTTAACCCCCCGTGAATTTATAAACTTGGATGGGTGGGTATTCTCGGATTCGGATATCCGGGTGCTTGGCTAAGGTGGCGCTGCAGTCAGCTGTGAACGTTGGTGAATACAACCCCATAGGCACAATGCTTAAGGAATTGTTTTTTTCAATATTCTGAACAACTAAGAATGCTAGCACCTTCCCATTAATGTATGTTATTCATTACTTATCTAAGAATATGTTGTGAATTTCTTAGAGTCTAGTTAATAGGTTAAGTTGTTTTTTTCATCATATAAGTGTTTCCTGCCTTCAGTGTACCTAGTCTTATCAGTGGTATCTAAGGTGTTGTTTGTACCAAAGATAATGGCGGAGATAAGGCCTTCAGCCTAGCAACATAGGGGTCCCGAATCCGAGAATACGGAGGTCGGGAGTTGTAGGCTGGTACATCTTTTCAAATCCCCCATTCTGGGCATAGTGACCTAACACATCTCAATATATAAGGCCTGTGTAGTCAGAAGGATGATAAGGGGGGCAGATTGGGGTCCTCACCTCTCTGTTGTTGTAGCCAACCCATTCAGCCATTGTCTTACCTGATGGCTCTACCCCTAAAACAACAGCAATACCTGACTACAGATTAGACACTGTGCATACAACCTACTCAGGGGTCCCTCAGAGGGAAGGGGTAGGAGTAAATTTCACCGATCTTTAACTACTTTATTATTCAATATTATCAAAAGATTCCAAGAAGGGAATAGATATTAATACTCTAGTTATTGAGATAAAATTATAAAGTTATCTATTCGGGTATTGTTGTCCTACAATAGCGAACTGAAGATTTTTTGGTAGCATATCAGTAGTGCAGGGGTCTGGCTTGCCCCTGACAGGCCTGAACTGGGGGACAATTGCTGCCCCTATGGTGCATCCCCCTACAGGCCTATATATGCCCGCGTGTATAAGGTGTGTTAGACACGCGGACCTAGTATGTAGTATGTAGTTCCTAGTATGCGTGAGGTTTGTTTCCATGTGTACATGCATGTTTATGCTCGGTAATAGCTCCTTTTGCATCATAATATTATCTATGAACTGTACTTTAATCTGGAGCTATGACCCCGAACCCCCTTTTTATTTTCTTATTTCTGGATTTGATATTTTTTCCCATCTCATGTTGGGGTGGATCAAAAACAACGTATCTAAAGAGATCTGTATAAGCGGTCTTTGTGCCCATGTGTGAGTCAGGGATCGACTGTCGTGCGCAAAACCACTCTCAGCGTTCATAATGCACTGGTCTGTTTTAAAAGGGGCCGTCCATAAATGACATCATGCTATTTTTCACCTTTTTTGACCCCCCCCCCCCCCCATCCCCCCTGCCCCCATTGCCATGTTTCATTATGCGACCCCCCCCCCCTCTAGAAATGACATCATTTTAAGTGGACCCCCCCCCCCCCCAAATAACAGGAATAATATGATAAAGAATGCAATGTTTTTTTGCTTAGAAACGTGACTGTCCCTTAGGAAAAAAAATAGATAACTGACAATAAAAAATACCGCATTCAATATCCAAACCTAACTTAAAACTGTCCCTGAAATTCTTGAAATTCAAATTTTTGCAACATGATGTCATGCACCACATGACCCCCCTCCCCCCTTGTTATGTTTGGTCATGGAAGCATGAACCCTCCCTCCCTCCCTCCCTACTGCATGTCGTCATTTATGGACGGCCTCTAAACGCGGTAATGCCCTCTATATATATATATATATATATGTGTGTGTGTGTGTGTGTGTGTGTGTGTGTGTGTGTGTGTGTGTGTGCGTAACAAGAAATACCGTGTGCGCGGGATACACGCCGTGGCTGCAACTTTTACCTTAGCCATTAACGTAGGTATTTGCTATGTCTGCCCTATTCTTACAAGTACAAGTTACTGGTTTAGACAAATCCTGCGGAGATTTCTCACCATTTCTGCCACCGATACATGCATGCATACGTTCTGACAAGAGACTGAGTATATATATAGTGATAATTATTGACGCTGGAATTCAACCCTGCGCATGCAATTAAAAACGCGACTTCGACATAAGCGATTTTTAGTTCCATTGCCTTTTCTATATGTTACAGACCACTCTGAAGCTATAAAAAAAAAATCCCCCGTATGTATGATACTCCCAGCGCGACACTCGCGAGTGTAACCACCCTCAGGGGGGCTGGTGGTGGCGCGTTGTTTGAAAAAAAAAAGAATTACTTTTTGGCCGAATTTTACATTCAAAAAATCGAAATTTGGCAAAAGAAAAAAAAAGGGGGGGGGCTGCCCCCTCTAAATCCGTCACTGTATGCACAACATAAACCAGAAAAATTAAAATGATGAAGACAGTGCTATAATTCCTCTGAAAACAAACTCAGATATGCAGAAGTACGCTCATAAACTATAATATCTAATATATACGTTTCATTTACCTGACGACCTGCTCATGCTGACTACCCAATGTCTTCTGTTCAGAAATTCTGTTCTATGTACAGCCCCCTTATATATAGGTCTCTAGTGAAATCAACACACCGGCTGACCTTCCAGATAAATAGCAATTAAACAGTTCCGTGGTATAATTATGTCAGATATAGCCCTCGTAAGTGGGTGTACTTGATACATCTCGTGTATACCCACTGACTCGTGCTAAATCTACTACGTAATTGTCATGGGGTTGTAATACGTTTTGCTATGTTCTGGTATTTCTATGTTTCTTTTGGCAAAAGTCTCTCCCAAAATGTAACCATGTGAACTGCATTAGAATGACTGAAGTAACTGACATAGGTTTCTAAAACGTTTGACTATGTTTTAGTATCATCTGATTTTACCTTGTGGCTAAATGCATCAAAACGTTTTATAACCATTGTCCAGTGTTGGTACACATTCTCTAAGAATGTTTTCAAAGATCGAACTAATATAGATAGATAATATTAGAAAAATTGACATTCAATACACAAGGAACTTATGTTTTATCAATAAAATGTAATGGATTTGACATTTGAAAAAAAAAACGTTTTTGAAATAGATTAGTGTTTAGACTTGTGTGGAAAGATATGAGATATTATCTGAGGAAAGAAGTAGATGGAAAAATGGTATAATTCCTTTTAAAATCTAAAACAGTGCAAAGAGAATCACTTATATGAGGACCACATAGAAACTAATTATCTAATATCATACAACTGCTGAATGCACATCACAATGAGTACAAATTATATCGCCTGTATGCTATACACAGTGAGAAGATAAAATATAAAATAATTTGGTGTTTCGCCCCCTACCAGTGGTGTATGGGGCAAAACACTCAGGGGTGTGGGTATAAAACTCCCATAGGGTGGTTACCCAGCAAACAGGACACATGTATTTACCAGTTTTTAACATGTGTCAAATTCATGTAATTCTGGTGTTGTGGTGATCCCTGTGTAATCCCTGTGTAATAATTTTCACATAGTAATACACCTATGTCAATTTTATGAATAACAATTTTTTATGTAAGTGACATGCTCATATCATCTTGGCAAGTCTAAATTAACAATATCTTATATGTATTCAATGTTTACACTTTGTTGTTATTTTAGTTACATTCTGGTGTTCTGACAATTTTCAAGTAAAACATGTATAACCCTAGTTTAATGGGAGACATCAAAATTCTCCACAGCAGGTCGCAGCCAGTGGTCAGTGACATTTTAGCTTCTAGCCACCACCTAGGGGTACTGAGGGCCACTGCCTGCTGCCACAGGAATGCAGCCTGATAGCTAGGGGGAGGGAACACTGTCTAAATGTCCTCAATGACCTCATTAACTAATTAATTAGTTAATTAGCCCCAATGAGGTGATTAGGGTATGTCTTTCTTTCCAATAATATATTAATAAAAGGTGATGTCTGACACCCTTAATGAAATGGCAATGGGTTGTAGAATGCTGCAGCCACTCAGTTGCACGTAGAGGTTATAACTAACATTCTGCTGCAGCCTGTCGCAGTTAACTCGGCCCCTTATAGTGACAACAAGTCAATAGATACCACTGATGAGGCTAGGGGATGCTAAGGCGGGAACATATAATAGTCAAAATACATACTTAGAAATTGAACTCTAAAAATTTCACAATATATTATGAACTAAAGAACATAGACTGTGTCCAGGGTTGCCATTTTTTTCTACTTTTGTATGATTTCCCACTTTTTGTGATTTTGGATCGCGCAATTAATTTTTCCCACATCCATTAGATATATTTTTTAGAGTCTTTTTGTCTTATTTTCAAGCTATTCAGATATGAATTCAATGCCAGGTCCATTCCCAAAGGTTATTTCCTTCCGAGTTTCTTCTAGAATAAAAGTAGGAAAAGTGTTTTATACTTTTCATACTTTTTCATCATTCGGGAATGGCAACTCCGTGTATCAAAGAAGGTTCTGGCATTCTTGGATCATTAACCATCTTGAAAAAAGAGGGTGCCTTGAGCATTGAGTTTATGGGGCCGACTTCACTATGAGGCCGACTTCACCTATGGGCCGACTTCACTATGGGGCCGACTTCACCTGTGGGCCAATATCACCATGAGGCCGACTTCGCTTATGGGCCGACTTCACTATGGGGCCGACTTAACTCTGGAGCGACATCACAATGGGGCCGAGTTCACTTGTATTCGAACTCAGCCCATGTATGGGGCAAAAGGCCCATGGGTGTTTTGGCACATTTTGCCTATTTTTGTTGTCAGCTTTCCCCACCTTTTGGTGGGTGTTTTTGTGCGACATGTTTGAAATTGCTTCTGTCACAGATAGATTAATAACCTGTCACGTTTTCAATGTCCTGTTTATTAACTATATACCCTAAAATAAGTATTTCTTTTATTGCCTAAATGAACTTAATTAATGATTGATCTCTGCGGTTTCCAAAATAAGATTCATAAATGCACACAAACTTTAAGACTCTAACTTCTAAGGGCACAAAATAAAAATAATATCCTCCATTCTCTAAATACATGATCAAAACCTTTTGAGCTTAGTTATGCACTCGGGAATAATTATTTTTGTGTTCAAAATTGCTGAAACATTACTTTCATCTACATTTGAAATATTTAAAAGGGTGGCTGTTTTACCCCACATGAACTAAAACCTATATCACAAACCTGAGATATGTACCCCTCCAATATTTTGAACAGGCATGTGAAGATTTGTAATATATACATATCCTTTATAGTAAATGAGTTATCAATGTTTTGAAAATCAGGGTGCTCCCTGACAAAAGTCAAGAAGGAGATTGTCAGGGGGTAGTTAGCTGGGTTAGTCAAATCAAATTTGGTACATTTTGATAAATGGCGTGTGACTGTAGTGTCGTTTTGATGCTTAATATCATAGAAATGTCCCTGAAATTGCGTGAGTAGACAATTTTTTTCGTTTGGCCTATACATATTGGATGCCACAGCCAGTGCAGGTGATTAAAAGGATTAAGTTACTGATTTGGCAATTCACGTTGCTCATGCAACGAAACTCTGTTCCAAATGTACAAATGATTTTCAATGCTCACAAATTACTAGATATAGAGAAGAAAAAAGATGGATGCATTGGTTGGGCACCATTTTACCACAAGGTTTAAACCTACTAGACTAATCAAAGTAATATATCCCATGCTGTACATAACGTCTTAAAATCTTATACTTATATGTGACTGGTCCCCAATTACGAAACCATATATAGAATAGAATACTGTAGGGTAAAAATAAAGGTGTATCTTATAATTAGGGGTTTTCTATAAGTAGGCCCTACGATTTTGAGGATATGTATTCCATAAATATATTTTTACCTGGAACACCTACCAAAATGTTATTAAACGTTTTTAGATTTCCAACTCTTATGTTTTTATCAAAAGTTGTACAGCCAGGCCGTTTTAGTGAGTAATTTAGGGCTATAATATATGTAGCAGCCAGATCAGAATGATGTTTTTTGCAATGTTTCAGCATGTTTTGGGGATTCTCCACGCAAAAAGTGGTGGCGTTTTGAACCCCAGTTTTTTACAACACTTCAGTACGTTTTGATAGACCTCCTTCAGAAAGTACCGGCTGTCCTAAGGATATAATATATATTTATACATAGGCACACACATTTATAGCTGTAAACAATACAAATGTGTCTGATAAACTTAATGTCAGGAATTTGGAACAATATTAACAATTTGGATCATAAATATAAGGAAACTTACCGTGACTTCACTCCACTCCTTTCTGTAACCGAGTGAAAGGAAAATGTCTGTCTCCTTGCTCTGTTAAACTTGCATATTCAAGGGCATGAACTCCATAGATCAATGTATTTACTTTTAGGGGTTGGGAAGGATGCATGGAGGGACTGCCTTCAGGTATTATATTAGGGGGTCGGGCAGCCGCAGGGAGGATCCTACGGGTGAGGGGATCTAGGTGGCCCTGAATGACCTCAAAAACGTACAGAGAGGGAAACAGGGGTAGATACAGGATTTAAGAAAGGGGGGTCCAACAATAGTCTAATAGGGAGTTTTCGCCAATAGCGGCTGGAAGTGGGTCCAGCCGGCCACCAAACTGCATATTGTGTTGATTACAGGTACAAGCAGTGGTCACTGGTGACACACCTGAATGCACAGATCACAGGTGCCAGTGACCGCTGGTCAGGGTGTCCACCTGTATATCCCTGGCTGGTCCCAGTCATGCTGTTTTGCACCGCTATTTGGATGGACATGCCCTATTGCTAATACGTCATTCATTCGCACGCACATGCACAATGCTTGTTTTTTTTCTTTGTCAAGTTTAAGTCCCCACAAAATGGGGGTAGGGTACCCCTTGATCCACCCTTGGGAAATATGCGCCATTTTAATACTTTGTTTATAATGCTGACCCTGTCCCTTTCAGAAATACTGCATCCAGCAACATCACACTGCCACCTTATCAGTCAATGACATAGCCATTTTCTTTATAATATATTCAATTTAATGTTTAAACCAATGCTGCTTTTTGTTATTTATCAATGTTATTAATGATGAAGTTCCAGGTGATTTCATACTTGTCTTGCATAACAAGAAATTGAGGTAGTTTTTTTCCCTAATGGAGCTATGTAGTTCTATTGGGGTTATAGGCACACTTAAGTTAACGGATTTAAGTAAGGTATATCTCTACAGAAGGAAAACTTGACAATTTCAATCACCCCCTGCCTCAAGTTGGACGCATCTAGTTTTGACCCAAATTTAAAGCACTATTACACTACAAGACGTGAGTTGCGATATGATGAAGTGGAAGAGAAATCACACATATTAGAGATTACATTCTTTGCTTAACAAACGTGGCATGCTCCGACTTGCCAATTTTTAACAATTGAAATACTCCTATACATATATGCCTGTAATATAATCCTATTCTGCTGATTTCACATCCCAAGTAGTGTAGTGTAATACTGCCTTTACCCTTTCACAAAACAGCGGGTCAGTCAGGATCCAGTAGTTTATCAGGTCACAAAGGCTACCCTCCCACCACTGGGAGTGATCGAAATGCAAACTGCACTCCAATCTGTATGCGTATGTATGTGAACTTGATTAGACTTGTGTTGTTATTTATGTGTATGTACTGTATCGTCTCACAATAGGATCTCACCTATTGTGTGAGTATTACTTTAAACATGTTTGACAGTGTTGTGTAGAAAGATATTGTAGTTTCGTATGTATTATAAATAATTATTTCCCTTTGTACTGAGCTAGAATTGAAAATGTATCATCACATCATCATCTCATCTCATCATCACTATTATCATTACAATTAACTTAACTATATTTCAAATAACTTTGTACTGGAAGATCTCGATGTCATATTGAGAAGTACCCCCTTTTGGAGAAATTTGGAGAAAGAGTTTATGTACTAATAGAATGGGGAGTTGTCACTAGCACATCTATTGTGTTATTCGTCTTTAGTTCCTTGACTCGTATTATATGTAACATAATTTTGAATAAAAGTTCAATATCAAATTATTCGCTGGTGTTACTTGCATATATATATAGTACTGACCGAGGTTTGATATCAAAAAGGTTATTCCCTCTGTTTAACAGGGTCTCGGGCCTGCACTACGCTACGGCCCTCGACCATGGAGACCCAGGGAATAACAATTTTGATATCAATCCGAGGTCTGTACTGAATTTATTTCAAACCCAATGAATATATTGTCTAAATCCAAGGGAATATAGTATGGGTTCTATTCTCTTAATCACATATTTTGAATTGTGAAAATTGATGTTATATCAGCAGAGATAGCAATAGATAAAAGTTATGACAAAATGTAAACAAACGGCCAAGTCATGCGACCTAGCGATGCATTTTTCTGGATGAAACGAAGGACTTTACTGGATTTATTTCAATCCCAAAAAATCTATAAATCTGCATAGACATTTTAATTATCAACATCTCTTCATTTCATTTCTTGAATCAAGGAAATTGATAGAATATTGACAGAAATATTGGTTTACAAAAGTTACAAAATGTAAACAAATGGTGGAATTTTTATGATGTAGCAACACGACCTAGCTGTTCTCTGATTGGTTGATAGTATAAGGGGGCTGTGTCAATTATAACTAGGTTTTGTTGTAACAGGTCTTTTATTAGAAGAACATACCCAGGTGGCCACTTGGAATATACATAAAGGTATACATTAGAAAGTAGCATATATAAATCTCAGACATCTTTCTGATAACGGATCTTTCTTATAACGGATTTAAGTAAGGTATATCTACAGAAGAAAAACTTGACTATTTCAATCACCCCCCTCCCTCAAGTTGGATGCATCTAGTTTTGACCCAAATTTAAAGCCCTATTACACTACAAGACGTGAGTTGCAATATGATGAAGTGGAAGAGAAATCACACATATTAGAGATTACATTCTTTGTTTAACAAACGTGACAAGCTCCGACTTGCCAATTTTTAACAATTGAAATACTCCTACACATATATGGCCTCAGCAGAGATAGCAATAGATAAAAGATTCAAAAGAGCCCCCAGAACTACCAGGTGAAGAAACTTTCTCATTAACACCCGGTGTAGTTGTTTCTGTATCTGCTTTTGGGAAGTTTAATCTCGCCCTGGACAATAAAGTAGATATACTTGGTGATCCCCCTTGATTTGATTCTTCCCCATCCCCCTCTGCGCTTCCCTCCCTACTCTTCCTAGGAGCAAGTACAGTACCCTGGACAATGGGTTGGGACGGTGTATGCGGAGTAAAAGGGTTAGTAAGGTTACCGTGCTGTGTTGAGTCGTCTCCCCCGGTAGCGGTTGCCAGTTGATCGAGGTCAATACCCCGCTCCGCGGGAGTGGAGACGAGCCCTGTCCACTCCGCCGAGGAAGTTGTCACGGCGGCCGGAAAAGGAGTTCCTAGTGTCCTTCTCACTTTGGCTGGATCAGGTGAGGAAAGCTCACAAAATTGCCCTGGCTCGTTCCGTGTGTGTTCCTCCGGTTGGCCCTCCTCCCTGAGCTTGGCTGGAGGGGCATAAGAGGCTATTGGTAGAGGCTTTTGACTGATCAATTGTTTGTCCGGTCCTTTAACGGATTTAAGTAAGGTATTTCTACAGAAGAAAAACTTGACTATTTCAATCACCCCCCTCCCTCAAGTTGGATGCATCTAGTTTTGACCCAAATTTAAAGCCCTATTACAATACAAGACGTGAGTTGCGATATGATGAAGTGGAAGAGAAATCACACATATTAGAGATTACATTCTTTGTTTAACAAACGTGACAAGCTCCGACTTGCCAATTTTTAACAATTGAAATACTCCTATACATATATGCCTGTAATATAATCCTATTCTGCTGATTTCACATCCCAAGTAGTGTAGTGTAATACTGCCTTTACCCTTTCACAAAACAGCGGGTCAGTCATGATCCAGTAGTTTATCAGGTCACAAAGGCTACCCTCCCACTATCCACTGGGAGTGATCGGGGTGCAAACTGCACTCCAATCTGTATGCGTATGTATGTGAACTTGATTAAACTTGTGTTGTTATTTATGTGTATGTAAAGAGTTTATGTATTAAATAGATTGGGAAGTTGTCTCTAGCACATCCATATGAATAAAAGTTCATTATCAAATTATTCGCTGGTGTTACTTGCATATATATATAGTACTGACCGAGGTTTGATATCAAAAAGGTTATTCCCTCTGTTTAACAGGGTCTCGGGCCTGCACTACGCTACGGCCCTCGACCATGGAGACGCAGGGAATAACAATTTTGATATCAATCCGAGGTCTGTACTGAATTTATTTCAAACCCAATGAATATATTGTCTAAATCCAAGGGAATATAGTATGGGTTCTATTCTCTTAATCACATATTTTGAATTGTGAAAATTGATGTTATATCAGCAGAGATAGCAATAGATAAAAGTTATGACAAAATGTAAACAAACGGCCAAGTCATGCGACCTAGCGATGCATTTTTCTGGATGAAACGAAGGTCTTTACTGGATTTATTTCAACCCCAATGAATCTATAAATCTGCATAGACATTTTAATTATCAACATCTCTTCATTTCATTTCTTGAATCAAGGAAATTGATAGAATATTGACAGAAATATTGGTTTACAAAAGTTACAAAATGTAAACAAATGGTGGAATTTTTATGATGTAGCAACACGACCTAGCTGTTCTCTGATTGGTTGATAGTATAAGGGGGCTGTGTCAATTATAACTAGGTTTTGTTGTAACAGGTCTTTTATTAGAAGAACATACCCAGGTGGCCACTTGGAACATACATAAAGGTATACATTAGAAAGTAGCATATATAAATCTCAGACATCTTTCTGCTTTTAGCGGGTAAATACAGGGACAACCTGAACTCATATTGACCTCTTTGACCTCTTGAGTCTTTAATTGCCCAATGAAGATATCAGTCTCTTTGTTTTCTGCTGGCACTTCTTCAATTACGACGTTTACTCTTGTTTTGCACAGGTGGGTGTAATTGCCTCTGAATGAGCACTTGGAGCATTGAAATCTATAGGCTGGACAGCGCCTAGGGAAGTGCTTAGTTCCACATCTCCCCCAGTCAAATTCACCACCTGCATAGCTTGTGTTTGGCTTGGCAGTGTCTCTGGAGGTATTTCTAGGTGCTTGTACTCTATCCTGCTGGCCAGTCTTCGTACTTTTGTTCTGTTTCGATTTGTTGACAAAGTTGACAGTTTCTGTTTCCACTGGGTTTAGTACCTTTATCTCTCTCTGAGCTGTTTCAGCAGCTTAACACATTACTATAGCAGTATCCAGAGTGAGGCCAGGATCCCTCAGCATTTTCTCTTTCAGGTGACAGTCTCTTATACAGACTACTTATCGGTCCCTGATCATTGAGTTCAACAGTGTCCCAAACTCACATTTAGCTGCTTTTAGGTGAACTGATCTCCCAAAACTGTCTATACATTCACCTTCTCCTTGTTCACTGATATTAAACATAAATCGTTCATTAACTGTATTTTTCCTTGGAACACAGTATGCCTCGAACTTGTGTAGAACCACATCATAATTATCTGACGATTCTGCTGGCACATTCCCAACAGCTGGTGCATATGTGAATGTGTTGTTAACGTCTTGGGCTTCTGGGCCTGGAACTGTTAGTAGGATGGCTACTTTCCTCGCACTCGCATCATCTGGTACCTTGATAGCCAGCAGGTACCACTTCATTTTTTTCTTGTACCTTTCCCAGTAGTCTGCAACATTTCCCTCCTTAATTCAGTCTAAGGGGCTCGGGTGCCATGATCCAATCCATTTTTGCTTTTAATCCGCATGATTCATAATTACTCCTGGTACCATGTGTCAATGATAACTAGGTTTTGTTGTAACAGGTCTTTTATTAGAAGAATATACCCAGGTGGCCACCTGGAACATACATAAAGGTATACAGTAGAAGGTAGTATAGATAAATCTCAGACAAAATTATTCCCCAGGATCTGTGCCTTACTATTGGTTTAGCTTAGAAAAGGGGGCGTGGCTTTGGTTTCCTTGGTTTTCCAGGGGAATGACTTTTTGTCATTCCCCTGGTATCTGTACATAAGAGTTTTAAATCAAGGGAATATCCCTTATGTTATTCCCCTGGATGAATATTGTGATGTCTAAATAGGAAATGTATAGACACTACATCATTAGGGGTGAATTAAGTTGTCGCACGGGAATCTCTATATGGGGATCAGGCCCATATATCCTATCTGAGACTTTAAACCTGGTGCCATGTGCATCCATAAATCATTGCAGCAAATATCAATCAGTAGACATATCACAACTTTCCAAAGTTTTGCACTATGATAAAAACAAGTATCATCAATGATTGGCATAGGTTATATGAGGGAAAAGTGTACAAGTTTCTGACATTTTGATGCATTTGTGACCAGCTCTACAAATCTTGGGCTTATAAACGCACACTTCAAAAAGATATACAGAGAGCCAAAATTTTTCTGAAAATTAGACAAAATTAAGTTTTTTGTAGTTTTATAATGATAGGTATCAATTTTTGTAAATTTTGTATATTGTTGCCATGGTTACCAGTATATTACTTTAACATCAAAATGTACTTATGCTGATAAGATCAAGGAAATGGTTGCCATCGAAACTAGGTCAGTTGCCAAAAATTCTAGAATTGAGAAAACCATAAAGAATTTATAGTTAGTACAAATATGAGTGCCTTCAATTCAAGGTATGTATTATGCTATTATGCTCTTTATTGAATGCTGTGTAATTTGCTTGGTACTTTTTGTTGTGCATTTTTGATGGATTTATGGTGTCTGACCCTATCATACTTAGAAACAGATAGTTCAGATTCTACTTTTAATAATCAAAAGATTTTTTCATTAAAAGAAAGCTTCAGACTTCCTCTACGTTCGTCATCCACCATTAAGCTCCAAAATCGCATAGCAGGTCACATTTTCAAATTGACTACTCATCCTTGGATGTATACATACAAAATCTGACTGACCTTATTTGTTAAGATTAACACATTTGAAAACAGATACTTTTGATCTCAAAGCCTGAATGATGGAACTATGTACTAATATTGTATCATTGTATCTGAACTGTCTCTCTGAAGCTATTAATTCCATTAAACAAGAAAAATTCTATTAAAAAAACAAACTACAATTTACCTCTGAGGGCAAGCCAAATTTGTGAATTTAGCTGTCTTAGGTAAGGTACAGGACACAGCTGATCATTATCATCATGTGCAAGTAATGTAACCTCCACAAACTCTGAGGCATTATCTATTATCAGTTTCCCATTTCAAAACCTGTTGGATAGTAATTATAGATTTGTATATAGTCAAGAGATAAGCAATCATTCTATAATTCAATTGCGGCTCAGCATTGAGATGGCATATACCGAAAACCTGTGCAAAATGGTAATTTTTCAATTCTCAATTCTCCCTACCCCAGATACCTGATTTATTGAGTTTTGGACACCTGCAGGGTATTTTACACTAATTTTGTTTGGCTGCAGGTAAAACGTAATATTTTATTTAATGATACCTAAAGCAAAATTGTTATTTCAGGAGCGGTGGTGATGTAACCGTTCCATGACCGTGGTTACACAGACTTGTTGAATGTTATTATATGAATCCACGCAACATAACCCTGTTGATCATTCATGATTTTAAAGGCCATACACATCACATCATCACAGATTTTTAACTTTTAGAGTCGATGTAATTAGGAAGATAAAATAAATATGTCCTATTCATTATTAAGGAAATATGCTATCTGTTGAAGGGAGAATTCCATTCTCTAACCCACTTTAGACAGAAATTGAATAGAATTGGAATTGAAAGTTCTATTTACAAGAGTTGTTGGAAGTCAGGGAAAATCCAAATTTTCAAAGAATTTTGGAAGACATTCAAAACATTCAAAATCATTTTGAAAGTTTAGTTGGAAAGAATTCCATCCAAATTTATATTTTTCAAAATCCCTGGCTTTAGAATGATACCAAGCTTAAGGTAATTGAAATTGACCAAGGACTATACTATGGGTATTTCTTTGAAAAAGTTGAGGGAAACACAATGTTTTTAATAGCAACTTGCTGCAATGATCTATAGACAATTTGATCATATTTCTACAATATTGCTCCAATATGAATAAACTTTCTTTCAAATCTTTTCATATCTTTTTGTAATTCATACTAAATTAAAGATAATCTTCTGATAGCATACTTAAGTAATCCTTTAGATGAACCATACCTGTTTTCTGTCCGTCCCAGTCAATCTTCAGGATTTCAATAATTTTTCTATACCATACAAGAATTGATTCTCAGATCCTTTACTTTGCGTCATATTATTTCCAGTTGTTTTTGATATTTCAACTAAGCCATTTCAGAAGTTGCTGATGCAGACATCAACACATCTGTTCATGTAAGAGCCAACGAAAACACCATTATTATGATACTTATCATCAATGCCCAAAATGAGTTTCTAACCATTAAAATGATGTCAAATCACTATATATCCTGTCCTGCATATCATTCAAATGATATTGATGCTATGGGGGGTTTTTTTCTTCTTTTTTTTATTAAACCATACTCACTCACAAGGAATGATCTTCTGTATGATAGCATGATGTACATAGCATGATAATACATTTCCAAATATACAATATACAAGATCTTCAGTAAGTGATGTAGTTACACATGACAAACATGAAATTGTTTTATACAACCAATCAACCAGAGTCATATATCTGTGATGGTAAAGTTTCTTCCGCCATTAAGGTCTATTGAAGGTGGCATATTTACGAAATGTAAGGTACTAAATGAAGATCAAGAGTCAACAATGACTGCCCATCTTTTTGATTACACCCGTCTTTATGGAGCATGCGAGGATTTCTACATAAAGATATTTTCTAAGTGTCAGGGGCTAGGTTACTTAAAGAAGACACATATGAACACAAGGAGTACCAAGAAGGGACTGTTTATTTTGGGCCTTCACGCCCCCTTTTATACTCTATTACTCGATTCTGATTGGTCACTTAGATCATGTGACTATTCTGATGTCATATCCGGTTACAATACATTTTCAGGCTTTCATACTTTCGGGATTTCCCAATATACTTTGTCGTGACTAATTTGTACCTTATTATCTTTACTATTATTTTGACACTTGAATACATTCCCTAGTTCGTACCTCAAAGACAGATGAATGAACAATTCATCACAGTAGTTTCAAACTAGCAGTATCGGAAAAAAGGCCTGTACTGGTCTCTGGATTTGGGCTATCCATGATTTCTGAGTTTGACATTTGTTGAGACTTGACTGTTTTACCTCCTAATTGTAAAGTTCTATGGAATTTATCAAGGTCTTGTCTGATCTCTCCCATGTTGGGTTCTCCCAGAGTAGGACAGAATTTGAGGCCTCTGTTCAAAATATTTCTTTCTGAACCAATCAGGATGTGGTCTGAGAGGTTAATTACACTATCAACATTGTGTCAGACTTTCTAGTTTCCAATTAATCAGTGATGTGAAAGATTCAAGGTGGTGAGAATCAGGGCTGTTGTATCTGTGCTGTCCGAGCAAGCTGTGCCTGCAGTGGCGGGAAGCCCTGTCAGCTGATGACATCTGGTGAGCAAATCTGAAACTAAGATTGGTAAGGCCTCACTGCACTGGCTTTGATGTGACTCCCAAATGTGCCATTATAACCACTTATTATGTAGACTAAATGATTGTCTCATGTTTCTATATTTTCTAAGGTAGTATTTTAGTGTTTCACTCGAAGCATTTATTTGTTTGTGCATTGAAAGTATTTAGGTAGTACTGCATATAAAATTTAGTGTAGCCACACCTAAGGGACCACATGTTGTTGTAAGAAGATGCCAAGCTGAAAATCAGGAAACTTTGAAGAAATATGGCAAACCAGACCTGTGTAAGGCGCAACAAGGTATGTTTTAATGAAGAGATGTACACTCTAAATACACTGTGTCCCCCAAGTATGTTGCATGTGGCCCATATTATGAAATATGACCAAGATTTGAGTGAGATCTGGCTGACCTGTACTGGGATTTCAGTCTGTCATATGGATAAGGGCTAGTATAGGCCTGTTATGATCAACATAAGAGTGTACACTACCAAATGAGTGGTACTATTGCATGTCACGCATGTAGAAATTATGCTGAATACATAATTGAGTGTATATGAATGCTGAATATAAAGCATAAGTGTGTAAAATCTATGTCAGTGAATTTAAGATCTGTCACTACCAAAGTATTAGTAAAGGCTCTATGTTAGCCTATGTCAGTTTTATTACGATAATCTATCGTAGAAATGCATTATTTATGCATGTAGTATATCTATATCATGATATAACACTTCTATATCTCATGTAGTTCCAGGAACTTGTGTATCTCATGTAGTCCCAGGAACTTGTATCTCATGTAGTCCCAGGAACTTGTATATCTTATGTGGTTCCGGGAACTTGTATACCTTATGTGGTCCCAGGGACTTCTATAAATGATTGTTTGCTTTCAAAGCATTTATGACTATGCAAGTCTTATCAAAGTACATCTATTATTCAGATAATATCAAAGAAAGTAATGTATGACTACTATGCTACTCAGTTAGCTCACAAGTTGTGAAGACTGTATAATATACTAAAGACACTCTACTTTTTCCTTACAGTTTTCACAGTGTTTACAAGCGTAACGTTCAACTACCCATGTTCAACCTACCAAGAATAAACATCTGTTATAATTTAAAAGACTGTTGCTCGTCAATTACGCGGGTCCTGGTACAGTGAAAACTTGGGCCTTAGAAGACGAGACGAAACGTGATATCACTGATGACGTCCTACCGAGGTGGCAACTGATGGCGACCTACCGAGGTGGCCACTGATGGCGACCTACCGAGGTGGCAACTGATGGCGACCTACCGAGGTGACAACTGATGGCGACCTACCGAGGTGGCAACTGATGGCGACCTACCGAGGTGGCAACTGATGGCGACCTACCGAGGTGGCAGCTCTGACCACCTACCGAGGTGGCAATTGATCCTGACCTAGAGAGGTGGCTACTGATCCTTACCTAGCGAGGTGGATACTGATCCTGACACTCTGCAATGGCAACCTAGAAGTGCCATGTAACAAGATCATCAAAGTGAGAGACGCAATGCAACGAATGATGAACATCGTGTCGTGGTGGCAACAAAGGGGAAAATAAGAGACTAGGCAAACAGACAGCGCGAGCTGAAGATGTAGCGTCAAGACCAACCGAGAACATCTGATGACAGGTGGTGTGGCCAAAGGGTCGCACAAGGAACAGTCAAGACGCACATCTATGCCTGGTTATAGAAATAGAAACCCTTTTGTGAAAATCGTGATATGTGTTTTTCAAAAGATTGACTCACAAAACAGCACTGTAAAGAGAACTGTACTGAGTCCATTGTATGCATGAACATTAACATATGTTTTATTGCAGGATTTACGTAATAAGGTGTGATCTTTAAAAATCTGTATGAATCACAATTCAACCATTCCTAATTACATTCAGGTCTAAGGTTATTTTACTGGCACATTTTGGGGTTACATCTGGTTTAGTGTAGTGTCTCCTGACCGATTTACAAAATAGTACAAATATTTTCCGATGGTGCAAATATAAAATGAGTGGGCGTCCCGAAAATATGGATCAAGCCTCTGAAAGAGAGTCGCAGAATGGCGCCCAGGATCAGGATGAACATCATAATGAAGATGGTGAGTCAGTGAATGGAGGGGAAGAAACTAACGCTGGACCCTCAGACCCTCGTAGAAGTGAGCGAGAGCGTAAACTCACAGAAAAGGCCAGACAGAACAAAATAGAAGAGCTTACAAAAGCTTTTTGGAAATCACAGTCAGTGTATGTCTCGAAGATTATTGCCGCAGATGTGCGGATATGCGGGCCGTGTGAGGATGACGATTTGCAGGATATTGTAAAAACTCTAAATGAGGGATTCGTCAAAGTTGAGTCTATTTTCGAAGAACTGAAGACTACTTTAAATGCAGCGCCAGCGCACGAGATAGTGGTCACCATGGATAGACTCAAGGCAGACACGGACACAATCAAAAAGGAAGCCAATAAGAGACTGAAGGATAAAGAAGGTGATAATATCTCTAAGAAATCTTCCCACTCTGGACACTCTGGCCATAAATCTAAGCATTCCACAGACAAAGACGACGACGTCATTTCTAGGAGATCCGTTCAGTCTGGACATAGCCATGTCTCTAAACGTTCCAAGATGTCGGCTGGGTCTTCTAGGTCATCTACATCTTCCAAGCGTAGGGATGCAGAAGCAGCAGCCGCAGCACAAAGGGCCAAGTTGGAAGCGGCTGAAAGAAGGGCGCGTCTGGAAGAGGAGGTCCAGAAGTTAGAGATGGAGACCCAAAGAAAAAAAGAGAATTAGAACAGCAGAAAATTAAGGACGATCTTAAGGTTCAAGAAGCCAAGATCAAGGTCTACAAAGAAGATGAAGAACGACAAAGCACACGACTGAGCCTCTTCGCACGATCCAAAAAGACAGAAGATGACCAACCAGTGAGTGACATCAAGGCACTGGCAGAGGCCTTTGCAGCATCCATAAGCCTGACACAAATTCCAGCTTTGGAGCCTTCTGTCTTCGATGGAGACCCCTTAAAATATCATGACTGGAGTCTCACCTTCAAAACTCTGATCGAGGAGAAGAAGATCCCAGACCGCGACAAAATTCATTACCTAAAAAGGTATGTAAGTGGACCAGCAAAAGAAGCGATCAGCGGCTACTTCATGCTGCGTAGTAGTTCAGCTTTTGAACAAGCCCGCGCTCTCCTAGAAGAGAGATACGGAAACCAGTTCATGGTCACTGAGGCATTCCGAGACAAACTGGAAGCTTGGCCAAAGGTCCAAGGAAGAGATGGTCAGGCACTAAGAAGATTCGCCGACTTCCTACTTCAATGTGAAGCCGCGATGACAGAGATGAAGGGTCTAGAGATCCTAAATGATACTAGAGAAAATCGGAAGATGCTTCAGAAACTTCCTGACTGGATCGTAAACAGATGGACCCGGATCGTGGCTGAAAAGAAAAGGAAGGAATCAGCATTTCCACCTTTCAGCGACTTTGTGAAGTTTATTGTAGATGAGGCCACCATCGCATGTGACCCAATTGTTTCCATAGGATCTCTTAAGGACAGTGCCGCCAAGGATCCTAGTAAGACGAAGGCAGTGGTGACGAAGGAAAAGAAAGGAGGTACGACCCCGGCAAGGGCGCTGGCCTCTGATGCGAAAGAAACTCCTACCAGTCCAAGCAAGACGTGCAGATTCTGTGAAAAGAATGGCCATGTTATAACAGAATGTAGATCCCTCAGTGGAAAGTCCGACCAAGAGAAAAAAGACTTTATATTAAAGAACGGGCTCTGTTATGGCTGTTTAAACAGAGGGCACATGTCCAAAAGTTGTACTCACAAGAGTACATGCAAGGTATGCAGCAAAAATCACCCCACCAGTCTCCATATGGACAAGAAACCTGGAGAAGAAACTAAGGACCAGAAGACTGAGGTGAAGGACAAGCCAAACAAGACAAAAGATGACTCAGTCAAGCAAGACAAGTCAAAAGAAGAAGAGAAGAAAGTAGTCTGTGGGAAAGTCATGAAGGTTAGAAGTGAGGCGATGACTTCCATGATTGTCCCAGTGTGGGTCTCTTTGAAAAATCAGCCCCAGAGAGAGGAGTTAGTGTATACCTTACTGGACACAATGTCTGATACAACATTTGTGTTAGAAGAAACCGCAGAGAAATTAGAAGCACCTTCGGAGGTAACTCAACTGAAGGTTTCAACAATTGCTTCAAAGGGTGACACCTTATCATGCAAGAAAGTCAGAGGGCTACAGGTGAGAGGGTTTCATTCTTCTACACATATTGATCTACCGACCTCCTTCACTAGAGACTACATTCCCGCGGATACATCTCACATCCCTACCTATGATACAGCAAAGAAGTGGGTACATCTCAGACGGATCGCTCACCTGATTCCAAGCCTGCAAAACTGTGAAGTGGGACTTCTCATTGGTTATAACTGTCCTCTCGCTTTGGCTCCAAGGAGCTATATCACCGGAGAAGGTGACCAGCCCTTTGCACTGCAAACTGACCTTGGATGGAGCATCATTGGAGGGAGTGACATGAAGGCTCAGAGTGATGCGACAGGTGAGACTCACCGAATCCTAGTAAGAGAAGTAAGAGACGACTTGACAAGCCAGCAGACCCATCGCCAAGAGGTGCATTTTGTAGCTAAGACTTCAACAAAGGAAGTAATGGATGTCAAACCTGCTGAGATACTACGCATCCTTGAAAGGGATTTTAATGACGACCCCAAGGTCGAGAAGCCTATGTCCCATGATGACCTTCTTTTTCTAAGGAAAATAGGTGATAGCATCCATCAGTTGGAAGACGGGCATTACAGCATGCCTCTACCCTTCAAGAGCAGACCAAATCTTCCGAACAACAGACATATAGCTGCGAAACGGTTCGAGCATCTAACTCGTCGCTTCAACTCTGACCCAAAATACCAAGAAGATTACAGAAAATTCATGAAAGAGATAATTCAGCGTGGAGACGCTGAAAAGGTTCCTGCTGATGAGATGGAAAAGAGTCAGGTGTGGTACATACCTCATCATGGAGTATACCACCCCAAGAAGCCTGATAAAATAAGAGTTGTATTTGACTGTAGTTCTCACTACAAGGGAACGTCACTTAATGACCATCTCCTTCAGGGACCCGACCTAACGAACAGTCTTATAGGAGTTCTGATTCGTTTTCGTCAAGAGAAGATTGCCGTGACATGCGATGTCGAGAAGATGTTCCACCAGTTCAGAGTCGACGAAGAAGACCGTGATTATCTCAGATTCATCTGGGAAGATGGCGACTATCGAATGAAGGTCCATCTATTTGGGGCTACCTCTTCACCTGGATGTGCGAATTTTGGACTCAAGCAACTGGCAAAGGACCACAGGGAAGAAGGCGCCCAAGCCGCGGAATTCATTGGGAAGAATTTCTATGTGGATGACGGCCTGACCAGTGTTGATTCTGTGGAGAGTGCTAAGAAACTGGTTACAGAGACCAAGAACATGTGCGCCAAAGGAAACTTGAGACTCCACAAGTTTGTTTCCAACAGCCGTGAGGTTTTGGAAGTAGTACCTCCCACTGACCGTGCCATAGACATAGAGAAGCTGGACCTGTCCTTTGGAGACTCACCGATGGAAAGAGTTCTTGGAATCCAATGGTGTGTAGAGTCAGACACTTTCCAGTTCAGGTTAGAGCTCAAGGATCAGCCGACCACACGTCGAGGCATCCTATCGACGATTGCCTCTATCTATGACCCACTCGGATTCCTGGCACCATATGTGTTGAGAGGCAAACAGGTATTACAAGAAATGTGTAGGGAAGGTACCGGATGGGACGACCCCCTACCAGAAACTCTTGAAGAAAGCTGGGAACATTGGAAAGCAGACCTCGTGGAACTGGCAAATGTCAAGGTTCCAAGGTGCTACCAGCCAGAGACCCTAGAGAAGGTAAAGAAATATGAGTTACATCACTTTTCAGATGCCTCAACGACTGGGTATGGACAGTGCTCCTCCCTGAGAGTGATAGACGAAAAGGACAATGTACACTGTTCACTCATCATGGGAAAGGCAAGAGTGACACCCTTGAAAGTTGTCACTATTCCCAGATTAGAGCTTCAGGCTGCTGTTACTTCTGTAAAGATCAGCAGCCTCATCAAAGAAGAGTTGGATATGACAGACATCCAAGAGTACTTTTGGACCGATTCAAAGGTAACCTTAGGGTACATTCAAAATGATGCCAAGCGTTTCCATGTGTACGTGGCAAATCGGGTTCAGAAGATAAGACAGGTAACCAGCCCTGATCAGTGGCATTATGTTCCGACAGGTGAAAATCCCGCAGACCATGCATCCCGAGGTTTAGGAGTCAAGCAGCTGATTTCCTAAAACTGGTTTACCGGACCATCCTTCCTCTGGGAAGTGGATCTACCCACAGACAGGATCATTATGGAAGAACTTGATGAAGAAGATCCTGAGGTAAAGTGCCGGACTGTTCATGCGATGAAAACAGAAGAAGTATCACTACTTAGTCGCATTGACCACTTTTCAGACTGGACCAGAGCTGTCAAAGGCATTGCTACCCTGCAACGTTTCCTGTTACAGAGAAAAAACTCCAAGAAAGAGAGTGACACAGAGACAAGTGTTATTAAAGAAAGAAGGAAGGCAGAGCACACCATTATTAAGATGGTTCAAGAAGAAGCGTTCACTCAGGAGATCCAGTCATTGAAAAACAATGTAGGCAAGGATCAAGTGAATAGTCAGAGTCAACTTGTTAAGTTGGATCCTTTTCTTGACGAAGATGGGATCTTGAGGGTTGGAGGACGCCTTGCTCAGTCATCTACCCATTCCCTATGAGATTAGACACCCAGTGATCCTCCCTAAGAAGAGACATGTCTCCAACCTCATCATTAGGCACTGCCATGAGAGAGTTGCACATCAAGGACGAGGGATGACAGTTAATGAAGTACGGTCGAATGGATACTGGATCATTGGTCTTAGTACCACTGTGGCGTCCCACATACACAGATGTGTTCAGTGCAGGAAGCTACGAGGAAGAACTCAGGATCAGAAGATGGGAAATCTTCCAGAAGAAAGGCTGGAGCCGACACCCCCTTTCACTTATTGTGGGTTTGATTGCTTCGGACCTTTTATCGTCAAGGAGGGACAAAAGGAAATGAAGAAGTATGGACTACTCTTCACTTGTATGGCATCACGAGCTGTACACATAGGAATGCTTGATGACATGTCAACAGACGCCTTTATCAATGCTCTCAGATGCTTTATTGCATTGCGTGGTAAGGTGAGACAACTCCGTTCTGACAGAGGGACCAACTTCGTGGGAGCAGAGAATGAGTTGAAGAAAGCCTTAATGGAAGTGAAAGAAGAAAAGGTACGAACCTTCTTGGCAGAGAATGGATGCGACTTTGTGTCAAATGTACCTAGCGCTAGCCATATGGGAGGTGTATGTGAACGCCAAATAAGAACCATCAGGAGCATGTTAAATGCCATACTGAAACGAGAAAATACGAGGCTGGACAGTTCATCACTCCAGACATTTTTCTATGAGGCCATGGCCATTGTGAACAGCAGGCCACTGTCCGTCGAGAACCAAGACGATCCTTGTGGGCCACGACCTTTGACCCCTAATCACTTGCTCACAATGAAGACAGGAGTTACTGTGCCACCACCCAGAGATTTTCCAAGAGAAGATGTCTATGCAAGACGAAGATGGAGGCATGTACAACACCTGGCCAATCAATTTTGGACTAGGTGGAAACAAGAATATATGTCTAACCTACAATTGAGACGGAAGTGGGGCAAAACGCGACGTAACCTGGAAGAAGGTGACGTTGTACTTCTAAAGGACGAAGACCTTGTGAGAAGTCATTGGAAGATGGCACGCATTGTAGAAGCTACGGCTGGCAAAGATGGACTGGTCCGTAAGGTGAAACTCCTCGTGTCCGACTCAGCTCTGTCAAAGGATGGAAAACGTATAAAGAAGGCCAGTTTCTTGGAAAGGCCTATCCATAAACTGACTGTGTTGGTGGAGAATTCCAAGGACGCTTAGTTTGGAATAAATCACGATCCGTGATTTTGGTGGGGAGTGTGCCTGCAGTGGCGGGAAGCCCTGTCAGCTGATGACATCTGGTGAGCAAATCTGAAACTAAGATTGGTAAGGCCTCACTGCACTGGCTTTGATGTGACTCCCAAATGTGCCATTATAACCACTTATTATGTAGACTAAATGATTGTCTCATGTTTCTATATTTTCTAAGGTAGTATTTTAGTGTTTCACTCGAAGCATTTATTTGTTTGTGCATTGAAAGTATTTAGGTAGTACTGCATATAAAATTTAGTGTAGCCACACCTAAGGGACCACATGTTGTTGTAAGAAGATGCCAAGCTGAAAATCAGGAAACTTTGAAGAAATATGGCAAACCAGACCTGTGTAAGGCGCAACAAGGTATGTTTTAATGAAGAGATGTATACCCTAAATACACTGTGTCCCCCATTTATGTTGCATGTGGCCCATATTATGAAATATGACCAAGATTTGAGTGAGATCTGGCTGACCTGTACTGGGATTTCAGTCTGTCATATGGATAAGGGCTAGTATAGGCCTGTTATGATCAACATAAGAGTGTACACTACCAAATGAGTGGTACTATTGCATGTCACGCATGTAGAAATTATGCTGAATACATAATTGAGTGTATATGAATGCTGAATATAAAGCATAAGTGTGTAAAATCTATGTCAGTGAATTTAAGATCTGTCACTACCAAAGTATTAGTAAAGGCTCTATGTTAGCCTATGTCAGTTTTATTACGATAATCTATCGTAGAAATGCATTATTTATGCATGTAGTATATCTATATCATGATATAACACTTCTATATCTCATGTAGTTCCAGGAACTTGTGTATCTCATGTAGTCCCAGGAACTTGTATCTCATGTAGTCCCAGGAACTTGTATATCTTATGTGGTTCCGGGAACTTGTATACCTTATGTGGTCCCAGGGACTTCTATAAATGATTGTTTGCTTTCAAAGCATTTATGACTATGCAAGTCTTATCAAAGTACATCTATTATTCAGATAATATCAAAGAAAGTAAAGTATGACTACTATGCTACTCAGTTAGCGCACAAGTTGTGAAGACCGTATAATATACTAAAGACACTCTACTTTTTCCTTACAGTTTTCACAGTGTTTACAAGCATAACGTTCAACTACCCATGTTCAACCTACCAAGAATAAACATCTGTTATAATTTAAAAGACTGTTGCTCTTCAATTACGCGGGTCCTGGTACACAAGCCGTATCCAAAACACAATTAACATGACCACATTGGTACGATACAACGGACAAAGAGGAATCTACGGGAAGGTTAGCGTCCAAGGATATGGTCCCTTTTGGTTTGTCATCATTAATGATCATATGTCCCCATGTTCGTCTTACTGGTGGACCTCCCCTTTCCGGTTCTTCAAGGTATGATGGTTCCTTTCGGGGCTTCAACGGTGGCAGATCTGCTGGCGTCAGTGGGTGTTGCAGTCCTCCTGGTCTCCTCATGTGCCCTCCAGAAAAGGGCGTCTTTCTGGTTCGTTGTAACCTTGGAGGCCATTGCTGTAACCAGGGTACAGGCGTCTTATTTAGACGTGGGGGGGTCTGTCCAGCGTGACCGCTACCGCAACAATGGATGCATTCATCCAAAGTAACCACAAAGACCAAGAGCCTCATTTTCATTCCGTCCACTGATTGGTCGGAGTCCCCCTATGTGGGTTGTGGGTGTGATGGAACAATCCCTTTTTGAGTTCACAACCTCATAGTGGGGCCACCTGGTGTCAGGTTAAGGCCTAAGTATGGGGAGCATGTATGGGTTTGCCACAACCCAGGGGTATATATTATTGTTGTTAACCTAGTGGTGACAGTGTCCGGTTGGGGACAGGGCACCTAAAGATTCCATGTCTATGGAAAAATTCTAGGTTGGTCATTGGTACGGTTTCGGTGCAATACCTCATCAGGCCGTTTATTGGGTGCGCGGTGTCCACATATAGGGATCTTAATTGGTGTCGAAGTTCCAGGGGATGGTTCTTATGGATTCCAATTAGATGTCATGTGGTGGCTTGTAATGGTTGTGGGTGAGGCTGCAAAGGTCAATTCATCTTCATAGTTGTTTAGAGCTAGATACTGGTTACCAGTGTCGGGTGGTATGGTGGATCATAAAAAGAATACTTTATTGTATTGTGTTGTACGTGGATAATGTCACCAAGATCCGTTGTTCTGGTCCAGCTCGTTGTCGGGTTTTAATGGTCAGTAAACACTGTCCAATGAGTTCAGTCCGCGTGGGATCTGTGTTCGGAGACGTTGAATCCATGAGAATTCGACTTGTAGTCTCTGTTTCATGGTCCCTTCGTGGTTTGCATTGGCATGTATGAACTCTAGTATATGGATCTCGATATCTTCGAGGCCCATGTGGTTTCCCATGTTGAAGTGTCTGGACACTTCATTGTTGTCTTTGTTGTGGGCCACATGATAGAAGTGGTTTTTGAAACGCTCCTGTAGAGAGTTTTTGGTTTGTCCCACATACTGTTTCCCACACCGCCGGCAGCTGATGCAGTAAACCAAGTTGTTGCTTTTACAAGTAACATTATGGCGCGTGATGTATCGGCGCTTGGTGGAGTGTGAGTGTATGTATCCCACTGTGTTCAGTTTTGGGCAATATCTGCATTTGATATTTTTGCACCGTTTGGCTGAGATTCGTGGGTAGCACTCTTCGGGTGCTTCATTTGTCGGTAGTTTGGCTCGTACAAGGAGATCCCGGAGACTATTCGGTTTTCTATATCCCACTTTCAACGTCCTAGCGTGTATCTGTCATGTACTGCTTGATCTGTCTAGCAGGTCCCAGGTCTTCTGTACTTGGGTTCTCAGACCATCAAAGCAAGGGTTGTAGGTGGTGGTCAAGAATACATTGTCTCCTGGTTCTTTTCCTTTTTGAGCCATGTTGGTATCTTTGGGTGACAGAAGACTTGCGCGGGTTTTGGACGAGGCTCTTTCATATGAATCCAAAATAAGGGACATTGGGTACCCTTTTTGGATCAGCAAGGCCGCCTTCTTAGCGCAATTTCTTCTGAAGTCATCCTCCTTACTGCAAATGCGTCGTATCCGGAGGAACTGTCCATAAGGGAGACCCTTCTTACAATGATACGGATGGGCCGAATCAAAGGGTAAATAGTTGTTCCTATCCGTAGGCTTGCAGTAGAGGGTGGTGGTCAGGGTGTTGTCATGTATCATGACTATAGTGTCGAGGAAGTTTATGCTTTCCCTAGAGGTTTCTGCCGTGAATTTTATGGTATGATGAACCGTATTCAGATGGGAGATGAATTTTGCTAGCTCGTCACAACCATGTTGCCAGATACAGAAGACGTCGTCAATGTATCTGAACCAAACCCTGGGTAGAAGGTGGTAGTTGTACACAAAGTTCTCCTCGAATTCCGACATAAAAATGTTGGCGTACGAGGGAGCTAGTCGTGTTCCCATGGCCGTTCCTCCGGTTTGTAGGTAGTCTTTACCGTCAAATTGGAAGTTGTTGTATGCGAGTACTTGCCACAAGAGTTCCACCAGAGAGAGATTACCGGGTTGTGTCCCGTCTGTTCTATGTCTCTCTAGGGCGTTGTAGATTGCTCGACATCCTTCGGCGTTCGGAATGTTTGTGTACAACGACGACACGTCTAGTGTTACTAGTATCTCATCCCCCACCAAGTCTGTGATTGTATTCAGCTTGTTGAGGAAATCACTAGTGTCGCGTATGTACGAGGGACCATGCTTCACAATCGGTGCCAAGAACCTGTCTACGAAAGCAGAAATTCTTTCGGTTGGGCTTTCATTGGCAGACACAATTGGTCTCCCTGGTACTGGTGATGTGTTTTTATGGATTTTCGGGAGTAGATATAACTGCGGAGTTCGTGGGGATATATTCGTGAGGAACTTCTTGGTCTTCTCACTTATTTCCCCCCGCAGCCGCATATTCTCCAGCTGGAGGACTACTTTCCGATTGTGTTCTTCAGTGAGATCTTCATCCTGCGGTTGATAGAACTTTTCATCCGATAATTGTCTCTCACCTTCAGTTACGTAATCGGACCTGTTCATGACCACAGTGGCTCCGCCCTTATCTGCTGGTTTAATCACAATGTCGTGATTTGTTTTCAAAGACTTGAGGGCGTCCTTTTGGTCTTTATTCAAGTTTTGGTTTCTATTGGTTCTCACCGGGAGGTCCAACAGTGCTAGTTCATTCATGGATATGATGGTTTCTAGATTAATTGGGCCAGTTGGTGGAGACCATGTGCTTTGAGAGGGTAACTTGATGTCTCTAATGTTGTCATAGGGACCTGTACTAGTCCCTAAATCATCCAGCTGTTGGTTCGGGGCCTTATCAAAGTGACACTTTAGGCGTAAAGATCGATGAAACCTATCGAGGTCTTGCCGTATATTACCCATGTCCGGCTCACCTGGTGTCGGGCAGAATTTGAGGCCTTTGTTCAGAACTTGTTTTTCTATCTCGGAAAGTGGATAGTCTGAGAGGTTGATCACGTTATCTAATTCAGATAAGTTGTCGACCTCCTGGTTAACTAGCTTTTCGAAAATCCTGTCTTCTGCCCTCATGACAGGTGCCCGATCTCCCAGGTGAGGCGGGGCCGGGTCAACAGAAGAAGGAATGCACACTGAGTATCGGTTCTCATTTCTATTGTCTAAAGCACTAGTAGTGAAATAGTTGTGGAGTGTGAGTCTCACTCCAGTGTTCAGGTCCTGGGTGACGGGTCGGAGGTTATCGTTCTGATCGGGATCTACATATCTCTGTTTCTGTCCGGTCCATTTCGTCCCCTGCGGCGTCTCCGTGGACGTACCGGTGTGAAGTTGTCTCCTTGTTCGTGCCTTTCCTGGTGTCGCGGATCGTCTCGAGGGTGGTTGCTCATGCCATTGCCCTGACGAAAAGGGCGGTCTACGGACCTATCCTCGTTGTTTCTGCGGCCCCTAGGTTGTGGGCGGGGACGCGTTCCACGCTGTCTACCCCTGGTTCGGCCACGTTGTCCTTCGTGGTAATTGATGGATCTGTCAGGCTCAGTCCAATCCCGGCGTCTGGGGGTGCTTGCCGAACGTCCACCCCGTCCTCGTTGGGGGACTTCGTCCTCGTTGTTGTCGTTGGTTGAGGTGTGGTGGTAGGACTCGTGTCGTGATGGATCCGTCTGACGGCGCTTGCGAGACTGGACCCTGTGTGGGCTGCGTCGGCGTTTAGTTTGGTTTGAAGGTCGGGGGGACGGGCTGCCTGGTGCCATATCGTTTCCCGGGTCATGATCGAACTCCATGGGTTCCGAGTCATCGTCATCCCTCGACTCTTCGTCCGCCTTGGCCTGTGATACATTCTTGTTGGACCGTTCCGGACGCATCGTTATCGTTTCCACCATGGCGGGTTGATGTTCCACGAGCCATTCCTTGCGGTCCGACAGGGTCTTCGATAGTTGTCTCAGATGGCGGTCACAGTGTTCCCGCATGGCTTGACGGCTTGCGGCCACCTGCTCATCACTGAACTCCGCCTCAAGGGACTGCACTATTTTCCGGCTCTTGTCTCGTTCACCCGAATACCAGATACGAGTGTGCTCACGTACCACGCTCATCACTTCACGGGATGCATTCATGCGTATCTGGAAAATCTCGTCCAACATGTTTTCATCACCGATTGCCCATGGGGGTAGGCCACATAGGCCAAATCCCCAATAGGTGGACGTCTGCTTCTCTATCGCCTGATCCAGCCACGAAAATCTGTAGCCTTGGCGTTCTGCATTCGTGTTCAGGGCACGGGCATTGGTCCACTGGGCTCTCTGGGCGTCCGTCATGGATTCCATCAGTCGGAAGCGGCTGCCACCAGTCTGTGGATCAGAGAAGTTATTGTTTAATTTCTTTACCGAGTCCCTCCTATCATACACTACCTTGTATAGCCGTTCATCTCTCATATATTTCTCACTAGGGGGATGAGTATATTTATCGGCTGTTACATGGTCATTACACTCAATAGTATTTCTACTTCGTTTATCGTCATGTTCAGTCGGGGAATCGGATTCCGAAGCTCGTTTAACTCCCCTGCCTAGGGTGTTTTGAGTTGGATCAGAGACATTCTTACCCAAGATTGAACGATTAGTTGTTAGAGTGTGTGCAAAACTGACCTTTTTAGTAGTTGAAGGCTTAGCACTAAGGGTTTTGGTCATATGTTGCATATATACCTCTCCTGTGTCTAGCGCCTCCAGATCCTGGAGAGTCGTGTTTTGACTTCCTACTTGATCTAAGGGTGACTCGATGTTGTTGTCAGTGGTTGATGTACTGCCGATATGTGTATCGTCCAAATCCAATAATTCACTAGGTAGCCGTAGTGTGCAACGATTTATGCACAAACAGGTAAGTGAATCTGGATGGATGTTACACCTTTTATTTGCAATTGTTTCACTGTCATATAGAATTTTTCCCCTCCTGTTGACTGAAAAACCGAAATTAAAAAGATTCCGGGTTTCAGTCTGAGGGGGCAATTCTGGTTTCTTACCATTGTTGGTGATATGTTTACGATTTACATTATGGTCAACAAATGGAGATGAAATTGATCTACTCACCACAGTGGTGTTGTTATCGACCTTCGGTGATGTATGTAGTGGAGTATATTCAAGGTCCATGTTCGGTCGCCCAATTCCCAGGTCCGTCTCTTGGAAGGTGCATTCCATGATCCTATCAGAAACCAGGAGAGAATTTTCATGAGAGTTTGGGAGATCATTAAATGGGTCTGTACTCACGTGTCTATACTTCTCCCGTTGGCCAGGCGTTATACTGGGGGAGTGTGTGTCTTCCGTTCCTTCTTGTGTGCCCTGTTGTGGAGTGGCAGTGACAGCAGACGGGGCCGTCAGCTTATGTCGAGTGTTAGTGTCACCGGCGGGGGTGACGGCCCGATCACACGTGCTGTCAGGTGGCGAGTGGCCGGCCTCCAGCATAGTGTCACCGCCAGTGTCACTGTCGGGAGCACGGCCTTTCACGGTCCGGCGGCGACGGCTGTCACACGGAGAGGGGCCGGCCTCCAGCAGTGTGTCACCGTCAGTGTCACCGGCGGAAGCACAACTTTTCACGGTCCGGCGGCAATGGCTGTCACACGGAGAGGGGCCGGCCTTGGGCCCCGTCACCCGGGGCCTCTCAGCGCCCGACGGATGGCGATAAGTGAAAATGCTCCTAGGGCTAGTTTTAGACTGAAGGTGGGGATAAGGTTGGTTAGTATTGGTGTCAATAAAGGTGGGGCTTACCGGTCTTGGGTTGTTGGCACCAGCTTGTCCGGTTTTCGGCGCCCACGAGCCGAAGTCGATCCTCGGAGGTCTCCCGTCCGCCGGCGTCTTGCCCGCGGGGGTCCCGTCCGTTCCGTTCTGTACGTCCATCACACAGGGCGGCGTTTGCACGTTGCCAGTGGTGGAGGCGAAGTCGAATAAAGGGGTGTTGAAGATGAGTGGTTGGTAGGGAAGGCGGTGAACAGACCTAAGGTTGAAATCTTATTTAGACGTGGGGGGGTCTGTCCAGCGCGACAAAGGTACAGGCGTCTTATAACAGCTGCGGTTGGTGCCGTGTGGTCTGTTATTGTACCAGGACCTCTGTAATTGACGAGCAACAGTCTTTTTGATAATAATTAAAAAATAAAGGTTGAACATGGGTAGTTGAACATTACACTTGTAAACACCGTGAAAACTTGTTGCGCCTTACACAGGTCAGGTTTGCCATATTTCTTCAAAGTTCTCTCATTTGTAGCTTGGCATCTTCTTCACAACCACATGTGGTCCTAAGGTGTGGCTTCACTAAATTTTATATGCAGTACTACCTAAATACTTTCAATGCACAAAACAAAATAAATGCTTCGAGTCACACACTCAAATACTACCTTAGGAAATATAGAACCATAGAAACATCAGACAATCATTTAGTCGTGCTGTCAGTTTGCCTAGTCTCTAATTTATTCTTTTTGTTGCCACCATTGTAGCGATCCTCGCAAACGCAGCTTCGTGAACCAACCACTGTAGTATTAGTAATTCACGCACGGCATCATTGCCGATCAGAACACACGATGTGTCATAACTTCCACTTGCCTGTATCTTTAACATTAAAAGAACCTATATAACCTCAAGAATCTGGTCTTAAACCATCACAACCATGACAATGTTCATCGTTTGTTGCTTTACGTCTCTCACTTTGATGATCTCGTTACACAGCACATTGGGGTCACCATCGTATAATGTCAGGATAAGTTGCCACCTCGCTAGGTCAGGATCAGTTGCCACCTCGGAAGGTCACCATCAGTTGCTACCTAGGTAGGTTGCAGTCAGTTCCCACCTCGGTAGGTCATTATCAGTTGCCTGTGACGTTCTAATAACGTTCTGTAACGTTCTGCGACATAATAAGAACGTTCTTCGACGTCACAACCTTGGCTATGTTTTCAAGAAAAACTGATGTTTCCTTGTAGTAGGTTGAACGTGGGTAGTTGAACGTTACACTTGTAAACACCGTGAAAACTTGTTGCGCCTTACACAGGTCAGGTTTGCCTCAGGGGGGGGGTCGTCTTTTTGAATTTGGGGCTAAACTTCTTTTTTTCTATTTGAAGGGAACATATAAGTCAAATTTTAAAGGAAGGTTTATCCAAGGTAGGAAGTTCCTATGAACCCCCCGAACCACCCCTGGCTACGGGCCTAAATGTGTACCAAGGTATCTGAGTGGAGAACCCCCTGGTGTTGGGTAGATGGCTATGTGGTCCATATGTGGAAGGTGGCGACACTGGGGCAAACCACAGAAACCCCCAAACTGTACTACAGAGCTCCTTTCCGCACCAGTCGGCCTACCGTGAAACCATGATTTTGAAGGAATCAGAAGCTAGTGGTAGTGTGCAGAGACCCCTACCCATTTACATTCATATAAGCAACACTTATATGACACATCCCACACATCATCTCAATTACCTTTTTTTTTCATCGCAATTACCTACAGTACATACCCTCACAATAGAACATGGTATTAGTTTTGATGTATTTTTGTGAAAATCCAAATAGGAGAATGACTTCAACAAGTTTCCAACGAGGGGTAGTAATTAGTGTTAATAAAGAGAGGGACCAGTGAAATTTTAACATTGTAAAATTCTCATCTCATACTGTAGGTATGATGCTTAGATATAAGTACAAAACAATTCTATTCCTATAAATAATTTATAGGAATATCTTTGATAGAAAACACTGTCTAAATATCAGACATAGAACTAGGTTTAGTTCTGTGTATCAGATGACAGATTGAATACCCTGCACACCTGACAAAGGACGTCTGTGTGTGACTTCACACAAATGACAGTTATATTTAAATTTTGAATTTCTAAATTCAATGAAAACTATATTTTTTCACATTTTCTTTCATAAATCATTTAATTTTGTATTTTAATCTCTTTTAGACTTATAAAGAACATTTCACAAACCTCTTATTGCATTTTTTTTCAGTATTATCTTTTTTCAACTGTTCTGCTTGTGACGTCACACACAGACAAATGCACTGTGCAGGCTGTGCAAGGTGCAGGCAGGGCAATTATGTTTGATTTAGAAAAACTAACATAAAATGAAAACTGGCAGAGATAAAAGTGTAAAATTTGGTATGGTTATTTCATTGATGATGTAGATAATGGCAGTATACTAATTCACAGACACTGGCCCCTCCCTTTAAAATACTAAGGAAGGTCGAAAATTGCACTTTTATTACAAATAAAAACATAATTAATTCAAAACGAAAACCTATCAAATCTGAGAAAATGTATGGATTTATGAGATTCTGGATTTGAACTTTGTCAAGAACAGTATGGCTATTGGATGAATATTAATAGAGATATGAGCTAAAGCATATTTCTCCTTCCATAGACTTCTAAAATCAAGCATTTTCACTCATTATGGCCAAGCTGAGCAGTATGCATGCGCATATGGTCGATTCTCAAAAAGGTGGGCCATAACTAAATTTTCTGTTTTTTTTCAATACATTTCTTTTCAAATGAAAGTACAGAAACTGCTAATGAGGTCCAAGGGGTCCAGACCTCTTTGTACTACGGTGCGGACCTAGGTTTTGTATATCTAAAACTAATATTTTTGAAGTTGTGGCTTTAAAACTGTTAGTTTTCTTGTTTTTTTTTCATCAAAAAATATGTATATTTGATTTTTAAAAGTAACAAAAAAAATTCAGCTTAATAGTTGTGCCTATATTTTATCTCGATTGGGGTGAATATAACCTCTATATTATTTTTAAGGTATTAAGTCCTGTGTCCTTAAAATAGGTGTGGGGAACGTTGTTCATGTCCGTATATATAGCTATAGGGGACCACTAATACCTACTTTAAGAAAAGTTACAATTATTTCTGGCTATTTTGATTGTTTTATATGTAAATACCCAATAGATTAAATATACTTATGTTCAGGAAATTAGATATATAGTAAGATAGAGTACAATAAATCAAGTCGCAAAGGTTTGGGGAAGTTGGGATGTGTCCGTATTTAGGAAATTTGCTTTTATTACTGGCTCTCAGTAAATCAATATTAGTAAAAGATATTCTATCATAATCTGATATTTAATTATACAAATTCAACAAGATAGTTGAAACTATTTCTAGGGTGTCTAAGAGGGGTATAAGTGTCTTTTGTGTCCGTATCTAGGGGCATGTCTGTATTGAGGGAATGCAATATTCCTTTTTGGACCAGCATTAAGGTGTGTTAATGAAACTGAATGCCACTGGATTAAAAAGTCCAAGTATGGTATTGGACACAAATAATACAGGTATTCAAGATATATCACATTATCATAAGTAACTGTGTTGTACATTGATTAGTATAAACATGTCTGTATCTAGGGGATGTGTCTGTATCTAGGCTATATTACATTTTGATAGTGATAGAATATTGTCATTTTTTTTGTCATATAAATTAATTAAAAATAAAATATAACACGTACCTTTGCTAAATGAAGAATACTGCATACAGCATAACCTATACATTTCCCAGAGGTATGATTATAAAAAAATTAGTGTGTCCGTATCTAGGTAACCAGTGTTGCTATTTGGTAATTATACTTAAATCAAATGAAATATATATGTTCACCTTAAATGATTTATTGGTTATTAAAGCCATGATTATGTCTGAAGGCATATGAATTGTAATGGCTATCTAGAGCGAACCATAAATAACAAATGAGTTATCAAACGCTACTTAGATACTGACACGCCCTTAATATTGCTGCATGGTTTTCCCACGGTTAAACAGCTCAATATTCTCTTATAAGCATAATTGATGTTACCTTTTATATGGACACTATTTCCCAAATGATGCTTCTTGATTTAGTAAAATATGAAAAGGATCTGAGCAACTTTATTTTTTCCATAGAAAAAATGGGTAGCTCAGAGATGTGGCCCGCTTTTCTGAGAATCGACCATATATACAAATGGTGCAATTGCCCTTAATAGACAATAGTTTGGGGACCATAGTTACTATAATGTGTATTGAACCAAACTCCTGCTTTTCATATTTAAATAGAGACCTATATGTACTTAAACACAAAGAACTGTTAGTATTAAGTGGTTGCAAGGACAAGTAGAAACAATTTGTATTAGAACATTGGCTGGTGGAGAAGCAATTTATCAATTATTATTGCACTGAATATTACTTCTATATTTTATCATTTCAGACTTTAGTTGCCACTTTAAGTATTGGTCTTGAATAGAATGGTTAATGAATTTTTTATTTGCTGTGTTGTGTAGGCACAATAGGCAGACCCATAATTATGATCTTTTTATATTTACCATTAGTTATTTATATAGCTGTTCCTAGGTTAAGTGCTCATACAAAGAAACAAAATCAATGCAAAGTACTACCCAATTATACCCATTTCTCAAAAGCTTTCATTATACAATGCATAAATAAGTGATACTTACTTTTATCTTTACATTGCATATAGAGTTTTGAGATGTATATTATATATATATATATAGTATGAAAGCCTAACTCTCATGCCAGCTTGCCTTTGTCAGTATGGGTTCTACAATCACAATGGTCTGGAGTTTACTTTTTATCTCAGCTGTTTTCGGCAATGCAGTAACAGTGAGTTCTAAAGGTAAGACTGAATCAATTACAATTGAAAAGTAAGATAAGGGGGGAGTTTCACACTGGTCATAATTTTTAGATCGTACTTATAGTTAAGATATTTTGACTGTTTCATGGTTGAGTTTCAGACTTTATGATCTTATGTTCCTATTGTTATCCATATATTATTATAGTTAAGATCATTGATTATTAAGAGTATCTTATCTTAAATTTTGTGAGATGTGAGAAACGCATTTCCAATTCCCCTAGTGTGAAACGCACCCTATATTAGGAATTGTTTTTATATCGAACTACCATTCATCATTCATTGATTATCAAAACTTTTCTTGTGTGCAACAATAAAGTCTAAAATTATGAAGGGTTTATCCAGTCAAATTCCGCCTGTAGTCTGTGTTTGCTTGGTGACTCCAATTTTGCATTTGAGTGGATGAAGTCCAACACATGGGACTCTATGTCTGGTAGTCCACGGTGTTCCACAGCGTTGAAGTGTCTAGAGACTTCGTTATTGTGTTTATTGTAGGCAATGTGATAGAAATAGTTCTTAAACCTCTCCTGTAGCGCATTTTTCTCTGGCTCATGTATTGTTTCCCACACTTCCTGCAGCTACACAGGCAATAAACCAGATTGTTTATTTACAAGTAACCTTGTGGTGAGTATGGTATCGCTTCTTGGTAGTGTGCGACCGTATGGAGCCATTGGAATTCAGTTTGGGGCAATATCTTCCTTCAAGTTTTTGCAACCTTTCGGGGGTATGTGTCCTGTCCATTCCTTGGTCTCTTTGGTTGGTTTGAGTTTTGATTTGACCAAAACGTCAAACTTTGTGGTCTCCGGTATCCAACTTGAAGCAGGGGCGGATACAGGATTTTCGAAAGGGGGGGGGGGGGGGGCTCAGCATAAAGGCTAAGTAATAAAACCGCGTGCAATTGCGCATACGCGAGGGGCATTTTTTTTAAGTTTAGGGGTCCACCAAAAGGGGGGGGGGGGGTCAGGACCCCCTGGACCCCCCCTATGGATCCGCCCCTGCGAAGGGTACCATTATGTATCTGCCTCGTACTGTTGGCTCTGTCCAAATGATCCCAAGTCTTTTTCACTTGTGATCATAGGGGGTGTTCCACGCTGGTCATAATCTTAAGTTTGTAGTTTTAGTAAAGATATTTCGATTTTTTCATGGTTGAGTTTCAGACTTTATGATCTTACATTCCTATTGTTTTCTATATGTTATTAGAATTAAGATTATTGATTATTTTGAACATCTTATCTTAAATTTTGTGAGATGTGAGAAAAACATTTACGATTCCCCTAGTGTGAAACGTGCCCTAAGTCTGTTCTATGAAGGGTTGTAGGTTGTTGTGAGAAAGATCGTCTTCTCAGTATCTTCTGCGTTCAGGGTTTTAGGTTTGCTTGTATTAAGCAAATCGTCCCTAGATTTTGAAGCAGCTCTGAGGTATGCTTCTACGATGAGTTTCATTTATAGGTTGGCCACCTTCGTCGCTCAGATGCACGGGCATGAACTCTCTAGATGGTGCCACGCCTACTGCTTACTAGTAAAGAATAGAAAGGGTAGCACACTCTCCATTTTGGATCTAGCTGGTTCCTGTCAAAACCTATAAGCTGATGACCAGCAGATCCATAAGATTCCCATAAGACTGCAATGAATGACCCAGTTCTATTTGATATTGATATAAAAAAAACATTAAGCTTATCATCTTTTTGTCATTCATACAATAATAAATCATAATTATTGCAGTGTGCTTTGAATTTTTGTAGTTAATGTTTTTCAGAAAGAAATAGCTCTATGTATGTTTCCCCCTTCAGTGCCCCTTCCTTGAACAGAATGCAACTCATTCACTGGATTGGATGGTTATTTATAGTGCTAAAAGGGTTTCCCCACAAACTTCTTCAGACATTCTCTAAACCCAATACAAGTAGAAAGTTAGTAGTTGGATAATCAGAGCATTGCTTAACACCATGGTCAGGAATAGCCCAGAGGCTAGAGTCTAGGACTTCAAACCCAAAGGTGGGGGTTTCAAATCCCACACATGTCTGGATAGTGTCATTCTTTTTAATGAATGAAGAAATCACAATTTAAAAGAATTCATTTGGGTGAAATAACAACAGAATGAGTCTTCCTAAGATAAAATTAATGATCAGAACTGTAAAAGCTGATTATTGAATATGATTTTCATAAGAAATAGTGCAACTTGGTCAAACTGCAACATGACCATCAGGAGGTTTGAACCATCAACCTTCTGATTTGAAGTCCCTCACCATAGCCATTATACTAATGTTTGCTGTAATGACAGTGGAATGAAATGATTGGCTGTATGAGGTTGATGTATTATGTTTGGGATGAGGTTTTTGTTAAAAAAAAACCTATGTGGGGGCCTCTTGTATAACTAACATAGTGATGTCATAGGGGATTCCCCTGCCCTCCCATGTCCTAATTAACCAGTTTGAAGGAAATAGCAATGTACATTACACAATTATGGCAAAACTATGGGCAAACATAGGTTTTAACATGGACAGGAGTTATAATTACCATTGAATGTTGCCTATAATTACCAAAAGCCCTATGTGCACATTGTCCTATGTGGTTGGTCATGTGACCTCCATACATAAAGTCCTTTCCAAACAAGGGCATTGCCATATATGGTATGCTGCAATACTGGGTGGGGTTTCATTTTTTTCAATAAAGTGGTCGATTCCCATTTATTAAACATAGATATCAATAAAATGTGACAGCCAATTAGTTTTTATTAATTGTCTAAGATGTAAACTATTTTTTATTATACAAAAAAGCATAGAGTTTAAGCATAAATCCAAAATATTATGTCTGTGCAAACTGCAAGGTACAGTTTTAGGTTCTTACCCTTTTAGTATTATAAGTAACTATGAGACAGGGGTAGCGCCATCTAGAGAGTTCATGCCCATGCTCAGATGGCCTCGGAGTCCTGATCATTGCTGCAGGTCCTCCGTATCTGGTGGAACTGGCCATGAGGTAGGCCTTTCTTGCAGTGATACGGGTGGGCTGAGTCATACGGCAGGTAGTTGTTCCTGTCCGTCGGTTTGCAGTATAGGCTCATGATGATCACTGATTTCTGGTTGACATTACACCAGCTATTCCGCACAGCCCTCACAACCAAACGCTCCTAGTCAAAGCCAAGCCTGCCTCCAGAGTTCCCTTTGTTTACCCAGTCTCCCTGCCTTTAATCATGTGAGGTCTGAACACTCTGAAACTCCCAGTGATGCTTCTTGTCTATTTACTGCTGCCCCTGGCCCCAGACTTAGGGCGCGTTTCACACTAGGGGAAATGGAAATGCGTTTCTCACATCTCACAAACTTTAAGATAATATCTTAATAATCAATTATCTTAACTCTAATAATATATAGATAACAATGGGAACATAAGATCATAAAGTCTAAAACTCAACCATGAAAAAGTAAAAATATCTTAGCTAAAAGTACGAGCTTAAAATTATGACAAGTGTGACACTCCCCCTAACTCTCTCTCAGCACAATCATGGAAAGTCCGTGCCTTGGCCCTATCATGGAAGTGTGGTTCCAGATGTGTTTATTACCAATATGATGTACCATGCATACTTTGTTTGTGCATATAATGACTACTTTTAGTCATTGTAAAATCACATTCCTTTTCTTTCTTTTGAAAACTGTTCCTTTAAAGAGGATTATAATACTACTTAATTACTTAGTGAAGTATTCCATCAGCCATTATCAAATTTATGATTTTCCTACCCATAAAATTATTTCTATGAGATTAAACAACAAGTAAGGATTACTAGATTACTGGTTACTAGATGTATGTGATATAGTGTTGTTTATATTTCTCTTAGAACTATTACTGGTCTATACTAAAGCAAACGATACGGCTCCTGCCAGGACCTTTGAGGAGAATACAACTGTAACAGTCCGTCTGGAGGCTGCACACGCAATTGGTAAGTATAAGAGTATGTTAGGCCAAGATAAACCAATACAAATATTGCTGAATTTCCCAAGGATTTCCTTGGATTTTCCTCCAGTATTCCCTTAATTGAGGTGAAAATGATGAGCCATGCTTATCGAATTCAAGGTACTCAATACTGTTCAAAATAATTAGAAATGACCAAAAATATCTTTCATAGGTTTTTTTTAATGGATTATTAACTTGTCTTGATATCTAATATCTTTCTATTTATAAGGAGCCTCATGGTTTATCGAGGTGACTGAAGATAACTGGATCCAAATATTGCCATCTAGTCGAAGATTTTTGGGCCCTATCATTGGGGAATATTTTGAAAAACAAGGTAAATATGTGCTTCTTATCCATATCCAGCATGTCAGAATGTGTAGATTGATACCAGAGCATTCATCTACCATTAATCTAGCATTGTTCAGGAGAACATATCAAATTTCATTATCCATATCAGGGTGGCGAACAATTTATTAAATGCTTTGTTCTTCAAATATTCAAAGCAAATATTCTAAGATTTCTTAACCAGGGAGAGCCCAAATTCGTAAACATGCAGAAGATAATGCTTTTGTAACTATGTTGTAAATGTATTGTAAACTTACGAATCATGATTGGAAAAATTAAAAATTAAATAAATCAGTTCAGATCCCATATGACTTGTCTTTATGTACACTCTACAAATTAGTAAAATGATATGTTTCTATAATTTTGAGAGAGTATCTTTGTATAATTTTGACAATTGAATATGCCCATCCCAACACTCCCCATCGAATAGGACGCAACCTCACCAATCGTCAAGAACTCCACCCCACGGCCTACCCGTTCACCTTTGTATGAAGGCCCTATTACACTACATGACATCAGCTACGACATGGCCACGACATGAGCATATCATGGCCATGTCATAGGATGCTACGACATGGTCAATATTGCCATAGTGTAATAGTATATGTCGTAATGGGTACGACTTTAAAGTCGTACAAAACGATTTGTTGTTGTAGTGAAGTCATGGAGATGAATGTCATAGGCTACATCGTAGCCCACGCCATGGATTCAACATGTTTAATAATGCTGTAGTGGTAAAATAGAAATATATTGAATTGCAGTCCATGTCGTGGGCCTCATGTCGTAGGGGAATATGTATCCTCATAGATAAAAGCCTAAAGACATCACAGTAGTGTAATACCCTGGAAGGGGGTCCAAGCGGCGACACGGTCATGACATCGCAAGAACATGGCAACGACATGGTCATGACATGGCCTACGATATTACATCATGTGGTAGGCAAATCCATGTCGTCTAGTGTAATAGGCCCTTGACTCATGATCTTGCAAACCGGTCTCCCACTCGATCTGCACCATCAGCCCTAGACCAAGAAACAAAAAAATTCCCTTAACCTCTGACTCCCCGAAGAATATCAAAGTACCATTCTCATGAAATTTGCAGTATTGTAGCGGAAATTTGTCTTTGCTATGGATCCAGTACACACCTGCAAAACATTATGACAAGTTTCTTTTAAATAGTCCAGAAGCCAAATCCTGAAATCAGTCAAACTAAGGATTTACGCTACTTGATGAGCCCACTGGATTTTCTTGATTTTTTTCATCTTATAATATCCTAGGGACTATGAATCGAGATTGTTCCAAGGAATTTAGATATGCAAACACTGTCTAATTAAAGGGGCACTCCAGTTAAAAAACATATTTTTTGTGCATAGAGAATATGAAATTCCCAAACTGATGGTGAAAACGAAATGCAAATCGGAGCATCAGTTCAAAAGTTATGGACCAAATAAGGGTCTATCAAGCTCTCCACTGGGGGCAGCCATTTTGTTTTTTTTACCCAGCATGCACTTCACCAACTTATTCAATTGTGGTTCCTGTTTGGGTTTGTGATATATAAGTGTCATTTATTACTTTGCTGTGTCATATTGAGTGTAATATACCAAATTGCCCATTCTGTTATTATCAAAATGATGAAAACCGAGTATGGCCATAAATTTTAAACTACATAGAAACTGTATCTATGGTGTTGTTTTTCCCTAGCAACCATTTCTAGGATTTCATGTTACCATAGCAGCCAGCCATTTAAACATCATTAATGGAATCAGAATGCTGAAAACCCTTCACACTAAACTTATACAATGCATCCAGGTTACTAAACAACCAATTTTGATGTTAGCATGCTAAGCAACAGGCTGTTGCTAGGCAGAACCACTGGTTACTATACTACTCTGTATGAAAACTGGGTTGCTAGGCAACCAGTAACAATTTATTGACTCTTAACCATTGAATTGATACTATTGTATCTTCTTTTTCATGGTATATATGGTTTTGGTAAGATTATATACCTTATAGATAGATTAATAGGGGCTGTTATTCTTATGGTGGGGTTGCTATACATACTAATGTTGCCATGGCAACATTACTATATTAGGATGTAAAATCCTATGAAATTCCTATAATAAAATTTGCCTCAAAGTATCTCCACTAAGGATATGAAGGTTCATTATGTTTCGTCGAATAACATTTTCATAAAAGCATTCTAAAATTAAACAAAATACCATAGCTAAGCCTACAGGAATATAAACAGGAACCACAATTTGGTTAAATGGTGAGGTGCATGCTGGGAAATCTATTCAAAATGGCCGCCCCCAGTGGGGAGATCAGGAGAATCTTATTTCCTCAATAACTTTTGAACCGCTTATCCGATTTTGATGCTGTTTTGACTGATGACATCAGAAAGGCAAGATCTATTTAGAATTTTGTTGTTGTTCGTCACTGGTGTTCCCCTTTAAGCAATTTGGGCAAAAATCTGTTATTACTTAATTTCCAGGAACTATGTAAAGTATGATAACATGCTATATGTTATCTGAAAGGAGATTTTTTTTCCTGATTTCTTGGTAAATTGTTTGCTATTGTCATCAATCATTGCAATGAGTAATCAAAGAAGATCTGTTGTTTCAGTCAAAATCATTAGAACTTAGGGATCCAAGTTTAACTGTGGAATTGATAAACCAAGTAGTAGGTATCTTAAGGCAGTTTTTAAAGGAGGTTGCATCTGATTTCATTGGAAATATGATATAGAAATCATTTTTGCTGATTAAATTCCAATCAACTACAGGCTCATTTTGCACTTATGTTTTAAAAGGAGAGATGATATCATAAAAATAATACATTATCCTAACAAGATGGGAAAATGATAATCACTATTTCTCTAAGCTGATATTTCAGTGCTCTCTCAGCCATTTGGTCCATTGTATACAACATTGGAGTTTTAAAATAAGTATATATTATCAAGAAATATTTGTCCATGTAATTTGCAGACAAGCTCATTTTTGTTGCCGGATCAACCTAGTATAGTCGTTGATTTATTTACTCAAAAGGGTATGGATGGCTCCTTATATCGCCAAAGATTCACACATTGACATAACAATATGCTGCAAACTTCTATTTACATACCACGGTCCCCACCCATTTTTGAGTCCCCCTATTGCTGGCCCAAGTGTCCAATGTTTACCTCACAAATGGCAACAGATATATCATATCATTATACATCATGAATTAAAAGAGTTACATAAACAAACACAATTTTTCCTATTTAAAGCATTTTGTCAGAATTTGCAAAGTTCCACAAAATTAGTCTTATTTGGCCATATTTATCTACAAAAGTGTTCCTGATAAACCATTTTTCAATTTCAATTATGATAGACCAAACATTATTGAAATTTCTGCAAGATTTGAGAACAATTGAAGGACTCTGATTTTTTCAGTATCTGGATAATGGCGCGATTGTGCTTAAGTTCTAATGATTTTAACTGTAGCAACAGATTTTCTTTAATTAGTCAATGCCATGACTGATGACAATAGCAAACAATATACCAAAACATCAGGACAAAAATTACCTTTAACATGACATATAGCATGTTATCATACCTTACATAGTTCCTGAGAAGCTAAGAAATAACGTTTTACAATTTTTGCAAATTAAGCACGAATCGCGTAATAAGACAGTGTTCGCATACCTAAATTCTTTGGAACCATCTTGATTCATGGTCCCTAGGATGCTTTAAGATGAAACAAATTAGGAAAAATCAGGGGGCTCACCATGTAGGGTAGATCAGGATTTTCAGATTTGGCTGCTGGACTAAAATGCATGCCACTGCAAATGTTAGAATGGCTAAGAGAAAGTACCCCTGTATACATGAATATTCATGTAATTACTTGTTGTTAACATTGCCAGTAGCTAAGGAAGTATTTACTTACTGATTACTCATACATAATGATTAAGTCCTTTATGTGCGAGTTCGCGAAATATTAATGACAACTGTTTGTCTATCATTTTTTATAGGACCAATGTGCAAAGACCGTGTCAGGGGTCTACGTAGTAAATCTATTATCCCTGATTCCTCATGGTCTCATGCAAATCCAAACAGAAATATAATGCCTTTTAATGGAAGAATCAGTGACTATCTTGGTTGGAAGGGCAGGTTTCCCTGCTGGCTGGGTGTGGATCTTGGTAAGACCCTGTGATTGAGAATATAAAAGGATATTATTATGATCACTTCACTTTGATGCAGACAAAGCTAAATCATACTTCACACGGGAAATAAATAAATTGAGTTTGTAACAATAAACAAAGCAACAGAACCAAAAGAAATCTCCATCTCTCCAATTGTGACCTGAACCTTATCAGTGTATATGTACTAAAGGGAAGGCCCCATAACATTGTTGCATAAATTTTGTACATTAAACATAATCTAATAACCAGGAAAAGGCTTATAATATTATGACATTTGTTATAGAAGGTACCTCTGTTATAGAATAGCAAGTGATATTAGACATGATTCCATGAGCCGGTCTAAAGATGTTTTTTATTTTGAATCGTAGGTGGGTTATTTCTTCTTCATCAAGTCAAAACAAAGGGTGCAATTATAACAGGACCCACATACCACAGGACTTTCACATACCAGCTGCATTATGGTCTTACAATCAATGACCTTAGACTCTACACAGAGGACAACGAAACAAAGGTGAATATTTGATTCCTTATCATTCAACATTTGTGAATGTTTAGAATGAAGCAAATATACATATATATCTAACTGTAAATAGTTATAAACTGGTTATAGTGACATAAATGAAGTATGAATGAAGAGAGAGGAAGTGCTGCCACTTGTTGTGTTAACATAGGTGGTTACCTGGCAACAACTCTTTACTTTCTGCCAGCAATACTAAAAGGGAGCCAAAACCAATATAATTGATAACATTTTCAACTCAGATAAGTATAAAAATATGTTAGATTAGTCTAGTGAAGGTCAGTGGTAAAGTATTCACTGTGAAAACTAGGTCAAACTTAAGTAGAATGCCACAAGAGATGGTAGTATTTGCATTTGTTTGTAAACAAACCCCATTTTTGCGGATCCACATTAATTGAGTTGCTCAAGGAAAACATGTTTTAAATGATTTTCTACCATGTTTCATGGTTTAGATTTTAACATGGGCCAGAAATAGGCTCAAGGAATGGATTTCCATTATTATTTGAGTTTGGAAAATTGCATAGTATTTTTTGGTTTAGGTTCCCTTTAAAGGGATAACATACTGTGCACAGCTGTGCCCCCTACTGGGAAAATGTTAGAATCCTCAAATCTTGGAATTTCCCATGATGCACTGATGACAGTTGCCCAAAGATAAGACTTTGAATAATAACCAAAAGTGTATCTAATTCTAAATGGATCAGGCACACATAGTGACAAAAATGAAGGGCCTCAAAATTTGGAAATCTCTCATTAGACATAAGCAGGGGTTGAATTTGAAATAATATGACTAACTTTTGGTTGTCTAAACTGAAAATTACTAAGAAAGTTTTATAAAGGACTATACAGAAATAATCACCAACTAAAGCTTTATCAACCTCCAGCTCTTTAATAACATCGGTGATCCCTTTAGTTTTTGGCCTGAAAATCATGTTACAGACCTAAGGTACATATTCCTAGGGTTTAGTGAAGCTGTAATGGATTTTGAAGATTGTAGGGTCAGTTGAATATCAGTTAGTACATTTTCCCCATAGAATTCTATAGTTAAGAACATTATCTTTCATAACTTCTCACTCAGAAATAAGCGCTGTGACATGTATGTTTTTTTGCATTTATGTGTTCTTCTTAAATAGCTCTAACATTTAGTTCTAGTTTTGGGACCCTGTAATGGATTTAGAATTGTGGTCAAACAGTCCGTTATCCCTTTAAGCATGCCAACTCTCTTTAAAAAAAATGGTTGTTTAGAAGTAGATAAGTGGCTCGTCAAAAAAAGGCAGACTTATCATGCTGGCTCCAGGCCATTAGCTTCCAACTTTAACTCAAAACAGGGGACTGTATTTTGCATATTTTTCCATAAGATCTTTCAGCCGTGTATCGAAACCTTCCTGAGTAGGCCTAAGTGAAATATCTCCCCTCCCTTCCTTTCCATTCCTAAACGTGTGAAACCGACACCTCTGCTCTATTACTCTACAAAAATAAAAGTCAGCAGGGCCAACAGAGAGTTGTCAGGCCTGAGAATATCAAAGTTAAGTTGTCCCTGTTGGCCGACAGCCCAAAAAGTTAGTTTCAAACCTTGATATGACACCTTTCGAGAGAAAATGTTTCCCTGAACTTCTCAACTGCCCTCAATAGAGAGGGGAAATGACCATTTCGGATTGGCATTTAGGTGGTCTTGTACTAATAGCTTAGCACTTTTAATATATCATCATGTTGTATAATCTAGTAAGGATCCGGCTTAGCAAGTCGACTTCTAGAAAGAGATATTTTACGCTCCCAGCGCCACCTGTTAACCAGTATAAAAGGTGTTGCAAGGTGAGGAGCAGGCAGTTTTAGTGAGAACGTCAGCTGAGTTAGTTTAGCAGAGGAGCTACTTGGAGTTAGTACACCGGCTCCCGCGCAGCAGACTGGAGTTTTATTCTATACCAACTACCTCGGACAAAGGATTGTGATAGAGCTAAGCACTAGGGCGGTCTAGGATGTGTTGGAACAACTTGTATTCTAAATGTGGTTGATTGCTGATAGGAGATGGGAGGTGGACTGATGAAGACTTATACATAGTGGCTTTGACTCGGGATGAGATGTTTATTGAATAAAAACCCTTTCATATTAAGAGATCCCTCATCGTTCATTTCTTTTGAACTATTGGGAAGTGAACGAACTAACTTTAAACGCAGTCTGATTGACTCAGACAACCTGGACAAAACGACTCATGGATACTTAGTTATATACACCGAGAAGTTTAAATCTAACTCTAACAATAGTTCAGTCTTTCAGTGAGGCCCACATAAAGAGACTAGTCTTAGAAGTGAAGTAGAAATATAAACATGAAAAAGAGGAAAATATTCTGTCCAAAAAGGGTGTCTTTAACCCTTTCACAATGGGAACACATTCTGCACCGTTCGCACTTCCGCTCCAGGAAAATAGTCTGTGAGAGCACTCTCTGTGATGTAGGTCATTAACTGTACACCGGAATCATAAGAATACTATGCCCAACAGTCTCAAAATAGTCCCCCAGTCTTTGCTGGTTGAATTTGACTGGCCACAGCTGGACCAAGTGGCAGCTACAGAGCAGAGATAATTTCTGGTAAAAGGTGTTGGTGCGGCAACATGGTTGCTTTAAAGTAAATTTCCATAGGAATAACCTTTGAAGAGGAGATATTGATTAGCTGCTGGAAAGTGAAAGACGTTTCCAAAATTTCCTGAGATACGATCATTTGAGGTTTCTAGTGATGGTTCATTAGAAAATGATAGAATTTCAATTGAACCACCTTTTTATCAAATTAGAATTTGTCATAACTATTCAAAATATCAACTATTTGAAAAATATATAATTTTAAGAAGATCATAACTTTGGTTTCATATATGATAATTGCCACTGATTTTTGTGAAAAAAAGTATCCACCTGTTATGTTCTCTTGTAAATAAATGTAATAAATATTTTACAAAATGTTGGTTGCCATGGAAACCTGAATGGAATATAGTGTGGATTGCCAAATTCGTACAGTGCCAACACTTGGAATGTTTTCATCTGAATTACATCAAGAATAATTCTACAAGAAGAATCTGGAGAAGATTTGATATTTTCATATTTTGGGCAACATCTCAGTAGTTATGAGCTATAGAATGATATATATAACAGTGAAAGGGTTAAGGGGGACGTCATGCAGCAGGGGGGAGGGGGATTCATGCTTCCATGAAAAGATATATGACAAGGGGGGAGGGGGGCATGTGGGGCATGGGAGCAAGAGAATCTAGGTACAAGGCCCCTGGTTATGTCCATACCTGTTTATACTTTATATATGATGTGAGTGCGAGGGATGTTGTCATTTCTAGCAGAGGGGGGTGTCAAGGGTCGCATAACAAAATATGATAATGGGGGGAGATGTCAAAAATGGTCAAAATAGCATGACGTCATTTATGGACGGCCCCCACAGGTCTCTTTAGCGAAGTGGACATTACGTGGATCTCTACTGTACATATATTTGAATTCAAATAATTTTCTATCTTTTCCTCAGCCATATCAGAATGTAGTTATTTAACTTTACAGTATGGAAAACATCTGAGTTTCTATTTTATACAGTTTTTTTTCAGAAAATGTAGTGTGATTTCTTATGGCTTCATTTTCTAATTATTTTGTGTTCCAAGTTCTTTCGTGTTCCAAGTTCTGTTGTTTTAATTTACCTAGCATTTCCAATATCTATACTTAAAACACCTACAGAAAAGTCTGATGAGCAAATTAAATTTATTTTTCCAGATATTCAACAGTCATGATAGCACGATACCATGGAGTGTTACTGTAATGAATGAGCTCAAGGAACCAGTTCATGGCCAGATCTTTAGAATAGAACCACTCACTGGAAGTACTATACCTGGCCTCAAGTTCGAACTCTTAGGATGTGGTAAGATGACTGAAAAAGAGGTGTTAAACTTGTGCCATTCCATTTTTGTTGTAAGGCTCTAAAAGAGGAAATTTATGAGAATGTTCCCAGGTTCAACAGCAAAACCATATGTAACCTGTATGTAACTATCATTTTGTCAAATGTATGTATTCATTTTCACAATCACACGACATCGATTAATAAATGGATCCTGGACCATTTATTAGTCGATGTCGTGTGATGTCTACTTTAGTGACGTCATTACTGTAACGTGCCTATCTATAAATCATAAGACTGAGAGTTATAATGATAAAGTTAACAGTGGCTGCTGCCACCTGGTGTTTACTACACACAACACTCCCCTATGTAGCTGGTTCCCCCAACACCCGGTCTTAGCTATGATAAATGGTCACCAGTGTAAAGAGTCTTCTAGAGTCACAAGTCTTCACTTTCTCTCCACATTCTGATCTCCTGTGCCTTATCTACCGCTCATCTACACGTAACAATTACGTATATGTATCATGCATACTATTATCATGATGAAATGACTGGCTACTTGATCTCTGAATGGAAGAACCAAATCAGATTGGAGAAATCACTTGATCCCTTTAATTTTATTTGTTTAATAGTGAAAATGAATACATACTGTTTCAATATAAGAATGAATAGTTTTGTCATACCCAGTCACATGGACAATGCAACATGATATATCAACCAATGGACGTATTACGATTTTCCAATATTTTGAACTACGATGAAAACAAGCATCGTTTTTATTTCTTTTCATATCTTTTCAACAGTCATGATCAATTCAAAAACTTTGTCTGATACCTAAGTACTCCTTAAGATGGACCATACTAGTTTTTTTACACCCAAATCAATCTTCAATACTTCAATAACTTTTCTATGATATTCAAGAATTGATAAAGCTGTTTCTCAGATTCTGTGCTTTGCACCACATTTCCATTTGTATTTAACATTTCAAAATCATAATGTATAAGGTTTCCATAAAGATATACAAAGATATTCAGCATTTTCATGATTCTCTAGATGCAATATGTTTAATATGGTCGCCTTGATAAACAATGTGCAATGTGTTTAATACAATATACGAATGGTCGCCTTGATGAACCATAAAATAATGTTTGTATGGGCTTTTTACCATATTATTTTAGCGATGACCCCTTGACCATGTCGTAAATTTAGTCTTACGTGGGGGTCTACAGACATGTAAAAGGATATAAACATTTGCAAACAACCTCTGGAGGGCGTTCCAGAGGATTTTTAAGGCAGTTCGTACACCGATCATAAGCTATACAATCTCTATGTGATGGAAAAAGTGACCAAAGAAAATACACGAATTATTTTATTTGTCCAGAGGATGTTTACGGCCATACGTATATACATGTACGACCATACGTATGCAGTGCTTTTTGTGGATATTTACAATGGCTCATGGGGGTCAATGTAATTCCAATTTCCCCATAGGAGCCAATGCTAAACAGGTAAAGGAGCCACTGTGAAAAGAAAATATAAGGATTATTCTATGGTTTTATCAAGGTGACCAATTCGTATATTGTATACTTGTACACTCATAATTTGTATATTCATATTCGTAAACATTCAACCAGCTCCAACTGGATGTGATATATACCTTATAATGTATTATAATGATATGCATGACATGGTATGACATGTTATCTACGAAAATTGTCATGAAAGATATACAGCTATACGATACGATGTGGGTGATCCTTTGGACACACTTGGCTGGAAAAATCGTAAATTGTTATTTATATATGGTGTATGTATCTATGGGTAGTAAATAAGCTCTGGAACGCCCTCCTGGACACAAAAATGATTTCGTATATTTTCTCTGGTCACTTTAATCATCATATAGCCATCGTATAGCTGCCATAAAAAAAGCTGTAGAATGCCCCCCAGATCTTGTGCTTTGCATCATATTTTTAGTTATATTTGATATTTCAACAGAGCCATTTCTGGAAAATTTGCAAAAGGTCATTTTAACAACTCACCATCATTAAAACCAAATTGCTGGATACCACATCTTCTCTGTCAACTAATTAAAAGTTTCTCTTCCACAGAATTCCTTACGACAAGTAGCATGGCAGTACTGAAAACAGCAGGGAACACCCTACTCCAAGATGTACCAGAAGTTGTTGATGCAGACATCAACACATGTGTTGATGTTAAAGCCAATGAATACACCACTATTATGATACCTATCATCAATGCCCAAAAGGAGTTTCTAACCATTAAAATGATGTCAAATCACTATATATCCTGTCCTGCATATCATCCAAATGATATCAATGCTATGGTAAAGTTTCTTCCACCACTAAGGTCTATTGAAGGTGGCACATTTAAGAAATGTAAGGTAATAAATGAAGATCAAGAGTCATCAATGACTGCCCATCTGTTTAATTGCACCTGTATTTATGGAGCATGCGAGGATTTCTACATTAAGATATTTTCTAAGTGTCAGGGAGTAATTTGCAGCATTGAAGTGATGTAAGATCATACTTTGTTTGTATTTTTCTGGACTTGTTTTACGTATATGTCACACTTTTATTTTGCTTATGGTTCAAATTGTATGTGGAATAATTGATGGGCATGTAAAAAATGTGTATCGGCATTTTGTTCTGAATATGATTGTTTCAAAATAAAATTTTAAAAGCAATAAAGGTTTCCGAACTTTAAAAACATCAGCTTTGGAATCATTTAATGATTAGAAAAATCTTTGTCTTGCTTGTTGGTGTTGGTACTTAAAGGGAAGAGCAAGTGTCTGAAACTATTTATGGTACAGGAATCTTTCCAACCAAAGGAACAATTATGCTAAATTGTATCTGCCGCATCTTGTAAAGTCCATTTTACTGTGTGATATCACAAAGTAAATATCAAACAAAATATTAGATAATCAAAATTGTCATTTCATTAGCCCCTCCTTTTTATGATATAACAATAAGTGGATGTGCAGAGAAAACCCACTGCTAAACTTTAATGTAATCATGCATCTTTAGTTAGGCCTATATTTTATGAAATTTAATCTTGAAAACCTCTGGCTCGTCTATTTTGGTAAGGTTGTGGCAAAGGTAGCCCAGACTAAGGGGACATTTCACAGTAGCCAAATTGTGATTGTAAATTGGGATACGACCTTAAATCAATATTTAAGACCCTTAATTGTTTTTCTCAGTAAGGTTACTTTTTTTAAACGTGTTGGTTTTGGATATGTGACTGCCCACTGAGCAGTTTAAAACTGTTTCTCACCACAGTTTCTTTTGTGGAATTTTTAGGTAAGTTGCGCATTTAAGATCTTAAGTGTAATGCTGCTCATGGGCTATCATAACTTTTAAGATTATAGAAATAAAGCTTGTAGTATCTATAATTACAATGATATATCAAATATTTGTTAATTCATGATTAAACATTGAATAATGTAGAACATTATTAAACAATTATTGTTCATCCATATCATATGTAACCATGATAATATTGGAGATATAAAAGTGTCACCAAATTCTTTGTTTCCTTTAGAAAGTGCCATTTGCTGTGCACACCAGAGAAGATAGTTGTTCTAGTTTCTCATATCCAATGTGGATTGCCAGCTTGTTTAGTTCATGCAGTACACAATAGATGGTGTATCATCCCACGGTGGTGGGAAATACAAAGCTCATGATGAATATACATACCTAATCCATTATATAAGCAGGAAAGAGAGAAACTCTTCTGTTATCATCAATGCCAACTATTTATTCCACTTCAAAGGATGACCTTTTCATCATACTAATGGAAAACAAAAATGTGAATATTGTGGCAGCAGTTGGCCATTGCTTTGGACCTAAGGTTAGATGTTATGACCCATACATTGCTTATGAACCAATTGTAACAAAGAAAGTTGTATTGTAGATTACTTACTTGACCTTTTTCAGCAGACTACACAAATCTTCAAGTAAACCTTTGTGGTAGGAGTAACAATCGTAGTCGCATTTTGGTCTGGCAGGGTGGTTGACTTGTGAGGTTACTGATACCTATAACATTTTGGTACTATCAAGAGGTGAAGAACATAGGGGTGTTTTACATTGACTACTCCCTAAGTCCCAATGTAAGATATTTAACGAACTGTTCTTCACCTACCATCTTAATTTGTCAATAGTATGTTACCGCTTACAATACCGCAATCAAAGAAAATTGTGTACAATCAAGGAGACGCAAATTCAATTTGGGCAAGTTTATTATCATAAGTTTATTATACATATTATTCATTTTTCCTACGGGGCGTTGGCCGCCCTAGCATTTAGGTAGACGTCCTTATTTCTCAGGGAGTGGTGGGTGAGGAAACGTTCGGTGCTCTGTAGAGATGTAGGTAGGAACAGGCCCAGTTTATATAGGGCCAGAGTTGTCTGATGTGGCATGTGAGGAATGTGCCATGTAGATTTCAGTTTTGCTTGTTCCCCGCAAGCTGGTGAGCCCAGTGGCTCCTTCAGTAGCAGAGCCAGATGTACTTCATTCCCCCTGGTGTCTGCACCGGAAAGGTCCCAGGCAGAGTCAAGTTCAGTCCACAGATGGCAGCACCCAGCCTGTATATATATGAATATCTGCTCCCTAGATTATTCCCAATTTGAGGTCTCACGGAACTAATTATTTTCCTGTATAGTTTAATGTAGCCTATCTTGAAAAAAAAATATTCAGAATTTTGCGCCACCTCAAATTGACCCATATCCCAGTTGTGACCTCTTTGATACACAAAATATCAAAATTTCAGGGTAGGTTGACCATCAAAATCTAAAGCAGGGGTCCAAAATGTGGATGTACCCTCATTTTGCCAGTTCTGCAGTGGCCAAATTCACAGGATACAGAGCTCATTTAAAAATCAGACTGACACCTACCAACAAGCAGAGATTAAGGATTCATTTTTATCAAACAACTCACAAATAATAGGGGGTACCCTGTGATTTTTCATTCATTTCTGTCAGTTTTCTTTATTTCATTATCAGCCACTCAAAGTCAGTCATTCCCTTCACCTCGGGACAGAAAGGTATATGACACTACAGATGGCGCCACAATTAGTTCCGTGAGACCTATATTGAGAGCAAAGATTGCCTTTTTTCTTAATAAACCCATTTTTCTATGACTGACACCTGTTTTCAATAATAATGTCCAGTTTCAGCATCATCACATTGCTTTTTGCTACAAAGGGACTGGTTTCCCTGACCCTCTACCCATAAGTGTTAACCTAGCATTTATCGCCATTTGACATCACCGTTGTGACCTAACCCTCATTTAGAGAACTGATCATACAAAGACATGAAAATTGGCAGGAGTGATCCCACCCCATTACTGAACAAGAATCAAGAGCCATTTAGATAATTGTGAAACCAGTTTGCAAGAAATGATGAAAAAATATTGAAAAATTGGGTGCCAAAACACAGAAAATTGTAAAAGTTGTCATTTTCTCCAGATTTTTTGTGGAAAGTTCTCAGGAAAAGAGACTCTTATGGTATTATTTTAGTTTCAGCATGTGTGAAGGGCATCCCCTGCAACTTTGAGACAATTTGAACTATTTTTTTAAAGTTTCAACCTGGTTCATCCATTTTCAGTGACCAGCGCTAGGCCAAAATTAACACTTCTGGCCATTTTGAACTAGCCCCAGTGAACAAGAAACAGGTCAAAGATGACATCAAATCAGTCATTTGAGGAGGAAAAAGGGTCAAAACATCTGTTTTAGGGAGATCTGGGAAAATAAGCAGATTTAATTGATTTCAGGATGAGGATCAGTGCTGACGCCTATGTATTTGACCAAATTCCCTGAGCTTCCCTTTAAAATGAAAAAAAATGGTGCAACAGGGAACTCCTTTCCCAATTCTTCTAATTTTAGCATAAATCACCTTAAAAGTCAGTTTTCAGAACAAAAAAAACAGGTTTAGTTAAATTGGCAATATTCACTATAGGTCTCACGGAACTAATTGTTTTCCTGTATAGTTTAATATAACAGATCTTGAGAAAAAAAATATTCAGAACTTTGCGCCACATGAAAGTGACACAGAAACCTATTGTGGCCTCTTTGGCACACAAAATATCAAAATTTCAGGGTAGGTTCCCCATCAAAATCTAAAGCAGGGGTCCAAAATATTGCTACACCCTCATTTTGCCAGTTCTGCAGTGGTCAAATTCACAGAATACAGAGCCCATTTCAAAATCCCACTGACACCTACCAACAAGCAGAGATCAAGGATTCATTTTTACCAAACAACTCACAAATGATAGGGGGTACCCTGTGATTTTTCATTCAATTCTGTCAGTTTTCCTTATTTGAATATCAGCCACTCAAAGTCAGTCGTTCCCTTCACCTCGGGACAGAAAGGTATATGACACTACAGATGGCGCCACAATTAGTTCCGTGAGACCTATATAAAGAGCAAAGATTGCCTTTTTTCTTAATAAACCCATTTTTCCATCACTCACACCTGTTTTCAATAACAATGTCCACTTTTAGCATCATCACATTGCTTTTTCCTACAAAAGGAGGGCTTTTCCTGAACCTCCACCCATAAGAATTCACCTAGCATTTATCGCAGTATGACACCACCGTCCTCACATCACCTTCTTTTAGAGAAATATTCACAGGAAAGACATGAAAATTGGTAGAAATATTCCCATCCCATCACTGAGCAAGGAACAAGAGCCATTTAGATAATTTTGAAACAAGTTTGCGAGAAATAACCCGGACCGAAACTCAGTGGAAATACAGTGTGTTAGGAGTATAAATTCAGTGTCAAATTTCAGTAGCATTTCAGTACCAAATCAGTGGAAATCAGTGGAAATCAGTGGGAAAACAGTAGTTGAGCAGTGGTAAATCAGTATGTCCGAAATATTTAAATGAGGTGGCAGTAACAAGTCAGTATAAAATCAGTAGCATTTCAGTAACTCATTTAAATATTTCGGACATACTGATTCAGGCAGTATACACTGCCTTTTGTTCCGGGAATGGAAACAAATGCAAAAATTGGGCGTCAAAACACAGAAAATTATATAAATTCACTTTTTCTCCAGATTTTTTGTGGAAAGTTCTGAGAAAAAGACACTCTAAGGGAATTATTCTAGTTTCAACATATGTAAAGAGCATACCCTGCAACTTTGAGACAATTTGAACTATTTTTTTAAAGTTTCAACCTGGTTCATCCATTTTCAGTGACCAGCGCGAGGCCAAAATTAACACTTCTGGCCATTATGAACTAGCCCCAGTGAGCAAGACACCGGTCAAAGATGACATCAAATCAGTTATTTGAGGAGGAAAAAGGGTCAAAATATCTGTTTCAGGGAGATCTGGGAAAATAAGCAGATTTAATTGATTTCAGGACGAGGTTCAGTGTTGACGCCTATGTATTTGAGTGAATTCCCCGAGCTTTGCTTTAAAATGCAAAAAAAAAGATCCAACAGGGAACTCCTTCCCCGAATTTTCTAATTTTAACATAAATTACCTTAAAAGTCAGTTTTCAGAACCAAAAAAAGTGAATTGGATAGATATATTAACTTTGCAATATTCCCTATAGGTCTCACGGAACTAATTATTTTCCTGTATAGTTTAATGTAGCCTATCTTGAAAAAAAAAATATTCAGAATTTTGCGCCACCTCAAATTGACCCATATCCCAGTTGTGACCTCTTTGATACACAAAATATCAAAATTTCAGGGTAGGTTGACCATCAAAATCTAAAGCAGGGGTCTTAAATGTGGATGTACCCTCATTTTGCCAGTTCTGCAGTGGCCAAATTCACAGGATACAGAGCTCATTTAAAAATCAGACTGACACCTACCAACAAGCAGAGATCAAGGATTCATTTTTATCAAACAACTCACAAATAATAGGGGGTACCCTGTGTTTTTTCATTCATTTCTGTCAGTTTTCTTTATTTCATTATCAGCCACTCAAAGTCAGTCATTCCCTTCACCTCGGGACAGAAAGGTATATGACACTACAGATGGCGCCACAATTAGTTCCGTGAGACCTTGACAATTACGCTCCATTTCGTTTCACTAAAGACAGATGGCACCACTGCTCTATTAGTCATACTTAAATTGCTGTGACAACATTCCAACAGGATTACAATACATAAATCAAATTATTTATTTTAATAACATGTTTTTTTAATAATATGATTAATTTGTATGATGAATGTTCTTTATTTTTACCTCGGTGTTATAGTTGGATAGATATATTCATTTTATATCCCTACACTATGAAAATAAAGAACCTGAGATGTTGCTGAAAATTGAACACTGCATATGAATGTTGTTTGTAGCAGAGCCAGAGGTGTTGTTTGTAGGTCCAACAACTGTGTATCTAGTACTTTAACCTAGAAATTGATGTTGAAAAAAATCAATATGTTAAGTCCTTACTTCATAATTTAGTTGTAGGTGTTTTATGAATACATGCTACATCTACAAAAAGGGCTAATACTGACCATGGTGCATACTCAGCCCTTATTCTATTCTACAACTGCCAGGTCTAATTAAAACACTGTGATGAAGATTGAACTAAACAAATTTTCCCGACTTTCCTCAACATTGTCACTCACAACAAATGGGGCTTTAGTTAAATGCTATCTTAATTATTAACTTCATAGATAATTTCAGATGAACTAAATCTAGATCTTAAAGTTGTTGTTGTTATGCAAAGTCATTGTGCAACAGGCGACTGGAGTCGTTGTAAAAGGAACCAGTATTATTATTGTTAAATTCATCAGTTGTTGCAGTAGACAATAGAGCAACCGTATGTCTGGATCTGTTCTTGACTGTAAGTTCTCAAATGTAATATAGAGGTGACTATCACCTTCTCCCGTATCACAATAAGGCAAAGGCTTTTCTTTGTGTTCTTCAACCATTTATTTTTTCTGGTTTTTAACCTTATAAGTTAGCTGAAGCTTGTTTTAGACCTTACCTGAAGCTGGTATTCTCTCCCTAACCAGGTCTGCACTATTACAAATCTGGTGTACAAATGAACTCTATATTGCTAATACAATTGAGCAATGTATGCTCAGGAAAACAAGGTCTCAAGTTCAGTTAAGTAATTAGACGGATTAACAGCGCTGGAATGATCGTTTTATATATTATAACTTTCTATTCAATACATAGAATAGGCAACATATAATGTAGTGGACAAATGCATTAGGATTTGACCAACTGCAAAGCAGTATGAATTAAAAAAAGACTAAAAGGTACTTGTGGATCATCATTTACATTCTGTCATCATTGCCATGTTCATATCTCCAATATTCATATGTACATTATAATGGAGGGGGCATTATAATTCCAAAAAGAGAACAACAAAAGTATAATGTATTTTGTATATACCTTCATTAAAGTGTTGGACTTAGTTTTGTTTAAGATTATGGAGAGGACAGCATTATGCACCTTCTCAGACTGATTTTAAATGTCCTAGTTATTACTGACAAAAACAACTTCACCGGGTATTGTGATCTTCGAATAGTTTGATAGGTATAAAGGAACAGTAATATGGTTGGGTAATTACAGATCAATATCTAAGATAAAAATTATTGTATAAATTCTCTTTAGCGGGTTTCTATGGTAACACCATTTTATCATAATCAGAGGGTGCGTTTCACACTAGGGGAATTGTAAATGCGTTTCTAGTATCTTAAATTTTAAGATAAGATGTTTTTGCAAATGATGATCTTAACTTGATATATTACATAGCTAACAGCAAGAACATAAGATCGTAAGTCTGGAATGCAACAATAAAAATGTCAAAAAATCGTACATTGAAATAAGATCTTAGAGTTACGACCAGTGTGAAACGCCCCCTCAGTCTGAACATTTGTAGTTTGTGATAGCCATTTAAACTTCTTTTTGTTTTCTGCTCTGAGATGTTCAAAACCCAATCTGTCCCGTTCACTCACTCCTCTATGAAATGGACTCTTTTGTGATACAAGTAGATGAACATAGGAATTTCACTTTTCCATGACTCCTCATATTATTTCTATTTTCTATATTTTCTATATACCTCACTTTTGTACTACACACTATATTAGCACAAGCAGTTCACTGTAATGGTTGCAGCTACGAATGCATCCTTTCCACTGAAGCCCCCATCGCCGTGGGCATTTGTTCACTGCGATCTCAAATTCGCAAGCAAAAAAATTTTTTTTTACTAAATAATCAAATAACCTGATACATTGATACCTCTTTTGTAAACTACAAATATAATTTCTAAAAATATCAAGTATAAATACAAGGCGATTGCAATTATATCTCTGGTCGCAATGAAAACGTTCCCAGGGCGAATGGGGCTTGAAGAACAACTCGACTGTCTACTATAGCAGATAACCGAGTAACCATTTGGCTGTTTGCTCTGTATTGCTGCACATGTATACAGTTGGGGGTTTGACACTGACAGGAGGTGCACTTGGTGCGGCTTCCCCATGCTGAACACACCAAATGGTGCACACATCACTAGGTCAGTTCGATTGGGTGCGCCGGCGCACGCCGCCATCCCACAATGCATTGCAATTTAGTACATAAGGAAATTATTATGGGATGGCGGTGTGCGCCGGCGCAGGTCAAAGAAATTCACGGCCTGTTTAGGGGAGGTGTAGTCATCTGCTGCCCCCTGCAGTATTATAATACTCTTATTGCTCACTGCTCCCCCTTACCACATAGCCTGTAACTAACAATACAGGATCCCCACTGGTTGGAGCATGCCCAGTCCACACAATCCTTTCTGTACATGCTCCAGCCATACTTCCTCTCTCCTTCACAATTTTAAATCACTTCAGCCATTGCCCTCCACTTGTCAACATCTCCATGCATTATATTTTACCGAATGAGTTAAGGAACCCTTGTCATTTATTAGGAAAGGCACAGAATCAAGGAAATCGATGTGAATTGAGTATACATTACTTAGTACATTATTACCATAATGTCATCCTGCATTTATTTTGTTGTTTGTCCAGAAATGGATATTTCAACCTACCTTATGGAGCCATAAGCTTGGGCTGTGCGAAAGTGTATCTCTATCTGTGTGCAGCCAGCGTTAAAGGTGCCCACTACGCAAGCGCACAACCCCGCTACAAGAACCCCCATCATAACCCAATTCTAGGCTATTGTTAATATGATATCACGTTATAGCTTGTCCTACACGCACACAAACTCTAAGCACACAGACTCTTGCTCTTAGCAAATATCCATTCAATTGTCTACCAGTTAGCTGTCCTTGCTCAAGGAAGTACATTGGATTGTTTAACATTCTTCAGGACATCAAGGATTGGTGAAATGCCTACTCCGAGAACCAGGACAAAAGCTCCAACAATTTCAATCCAATTGTGATTCCCAGGCATAATAGAACTCATGAATGTATATTGTACAAGTAGATGAATAAGGATCCGCAAGCTAAAAATCAAACTCGTATTCACTCCACCAATTATGTGGGCTGCATACACATTAAAGAAGCAGGCCAGTGCAGCACCAACAGCATGTGCCAAGACCAACAAATACTGGTGGAAACTCATGATGAGGACAATAGGTTCAACATAAAATGCAATAGCAACTGAAGCTACAAAATATATGCTGGTGAAATATGTTACTTTGACAAAAGGTGTAATGTCGTGAAGGAGAATAGCATTGATGTCAAATGTCATACCAAATGTAACTCCTCCAGTGATACTCAAAACATAACCAATCACTTTGTTTGCCTTGATTTGTGTTAAAGAATTCACGGTCTGTTTGACCGAGAAATTTGAATTGATCCCTGACTGGTTGTGAGGTGCATATAACTGAGAGGGTGTTTCTGGTGAGGAAAGTTTCCCTCCAAACAGATAGTTAGGCTGGATAACCAAAATTATACCAGTTACACAAATAATGAAAGATACAAAGTGAAACACAGTTATGTTCTTTTTAAACACAATTTTTGACTGAGTCATTGCAGCTATTATTGAAAAGATTGAAACTATTCCCATAACATCGGCCAGTGGGAGATAGACAGTTGATCCATATGTGCCAACGTTGTAAAAGACATAAATGATCCCTAGAAATACCAGGGTCGGTATGTGCCGTCTTTCTATGCGAAAGTCAACACCTAAAAGTGTTCCTACAATGAAGTAAAAAGGACCTTGGAATAATCCTCGTGCAGCAGAGAGCTCAAAATCATGGATAGCCCCTCCTAAAGCTTGCACGGCTGCTGAGCCTATAACACCTGAAACCATACAACCTAAGGTGGCAGCATACCCCATACTTAGTTCAAACCTGCTTCGTCTTGCATCAGCCATTGCAAAGAAAATCTTATGGTTGACAGGATGTATCTGGATGTATCTGCATATGATAGAGCAGTCAGATACCCCGCCCCTTAAAGATCGTGGGCGAGGATAGCACCCTTAATTTTGTTAATGTTGTAACCATCAAAATTAATAACCAAATTCACCGCATGGCCAATAACATTTTCTGATGATGTTTTAAAAAGGCAAACATCACATCCAGTACGTTGTTGCTAAGCTTACATCAATGGAAGTACCTCCATAAACTCAAAGACGATTCCACACTTTTTATACCAAAATGTAGTACCATTTTCCTGACTATCAGCCACATTACAATTAAGCTTCACATTCACCTCGAGCTATGAACTATATATTTCAATTTTCTCCGGTACGTCCCCTTTCTCTGGTACACTTAGCAACCTGATCCTTCGACTGTCCTGTCTTAACTCCAACTTGTTAAATAAAGCAGAAACATCCACGTCTTCTGAGCTGATCCATTAGTTTGGTGGGGTGTACATAATTGAGAATGGGTCCATGGAAGTTGACAGCATGCTCTCGTTTAGTTGATTCAGAAACATGTACATATGTTTTACTAACAGCCTAGTGTAACCTCCAACCTGAAATAAGAATATTGAATACTTGGTAAGTGGTATAATATACCTATTGTTGCGGTAACCTAGAATATTGAATATTAAGTGTGTAAGGCAAAATCAGAGTTTAATATGGGTGCGCCCCTGTTGAAAATTTCTGGATCTGTCCCTGTGGTATGTAGCACCTCTCACACAACAAATTATCACACTGTTTCTTCTGAATTAGCGATTGCAAACAGTGAGAATTTTAGAATTATTGTCAAATGACCTAGTTTCAATGGCAACCAATTCCTTCATCTCAATAGCATATATGCATGTTTGATATTCTTTCAAAATTCCGGTAACCATGGCAACAATATATACAAAGATTTCTTAAATTGTTATTCATCATATGAAAGTACATACAATTTTATTTCTAGACAAATTTTAGGTTTTGTTTACTATTTTTGTTATTTCCTATATAATTATTGACTGTAGATCAAAGTGTATTCCGATAAGACCCAAATCCGCACGGAAGGTCTCAGATGAACTTGAGAAGTAATTCACCATGTTATAAACACTAATATACTATAGAAACATTTACCTGTAGTGTTCATCTTTTTTGAATAGCCAGCCATGAACTAGAATCAGACTTGGGTAGATATCGATCTGCATGGAATTGCCAGCCATCGACTGCATCTCCTATGAACAGTTAGTCACCATTTCACTATGTAAGTTGCCACAGCCATTTGTACATCAATGTTACACTCCTACAGAGTGTGAAGTAGTTGGCCGGTAACACCCTCTGTTAAAACTGCCTGTTATATCAGAATTTTTTATCATTCCGTCAACAACATACTCGATCCTTATGAAAGCAATTAACGGCCTCATTCACATATAGGTATCTGTGACCAGACGAGGGGAAATGGTACTCCTTGCAGGATTTACCATCAAATATATATATATATATATATATATTATTGATCAAAACATCTTCACAATTAAGTGCTTTTCACGATTTACAAACAATGGCCAAAGACCAAATACAAACAGTTATGTACAGATTCATTACATTTTGTTCTTGCATATATTTTTACAAATGTATAACGATTTACAGTGTGTCCATGGAGAAATTCATTACATATTTGTACATTGATGTTCCTCTCGCTCCTATAGAGTATGAGTATTTTTAAAGAGTATGTTCTTAGCTTTCACATGATATCAACCATGTCGAAATCCGATAATTATTAAGCAAGTTATAGGCCCATTAACACCATCAGTATACCGGCAAAATGAAAAGCTTAATTTTCTTGTATTTATTGAGATTTTTCTTAAATTATCATTAACCATCATACTTTAAGTGAATATCCTAAAACACAATTTGATTTATCATTTCTTAATCAGAGATGATAAATCAATTATGTGTTCTGGTGTGGAGACCTAAACAGGATAGTTTGTCATGGTTTACACTACACTGAAAACACAGAGTTGTCAAAAGTGGTGCCAAAAACGACAACCCAAGGTTGTCACAGGCTGTGTCTGTGTCTGTTAGACAAAAAATCTTAATTATGAATATTTTCATGTTGTAGATATCATAGTCATTATAATGGCTTCCTATTATATCATTACTAGTTATTAGGTATGGCCATTACACATAGGAGGCCTATGCGTTGTATGGTTTTCACACCATTCACTTACAACACTGGGTTGATATAGACAGAGGCCATGACAACCTTGGGCTGTCATTTTAGGCACCATTCACTTACAACCCTAGGGTAGTCAGGCAGGACCTTTGACTTTTCATTTTATTCTGTGACAACCCTATGACAACCCGATCTTCATTTTTGCTTCTCTGACGACCTTTTTGGCCCAAAGTAGTCGGGAGAAAATGACTACCTTTGGGTTGTCATCCAGCCTCAAAATTCACAATAACAACCCTCTGACCACCCCAAAATTGTCAAAGGATTGTCACAAGGTCGTCACACAGCATTGATGGCCTGAAATGAGCCCTGTGATGACCCAAAAGTCACCTATGAGAGCCCAAAAGTCACCTATGACAACCCTTTGACAACTTTGCAGTGGCTCTCTGACGACTTTGTGTTTTCAGTGTATGTTATGAACATTACATTTTCATGATCATGAATTTTTGTTTCCATGGCAATCAAATAGAATGCGTAGGCTGAATTACCCGTATTAAAACTTTCCATTAACATTCCAAATATTACAGGAAAACATAAGAGGTTGACAGCGCTACCCTGAATACGAGGTAGGTATCAAAAGATTACTGCCCAAGGGCGAGTTTCACACTAGGGGAATTGGAAATGCATTTCTCACATCCAAATAAATTTAAGATAAGATGTTCTTAATAATCAATAATCTTAACTCTAATAACATATAGATAACAATATGAACATAGGATCATAAAGTGTGAGACTCAACCATGAAAAAGTCCAAATATCTTAACTGAAAATACGATCTTAAAATTATGACCAGTGTGAAACTACCCCCAAGGCCGTCATTTTCCTGACATTCCATCGAGTATTCAGGATTGTTCTTTCAACAAAGGATAGTTTTCCTAATATCATATACCATATTTTCTCAAATATATGGCTCTAACACTATCTCCATTTAATAAGACTCCCGTATTTTACCTGACATTAAAAATGTCATGCAAATCCATTCAGAATTCACAAAATAAGGAGAAACACATTTTACACAGTGAAGCAAGGTGCATGGGCAGTATGGAACGATTCCATCATGATGGAACGTTTGGGTATGGTCAATGAATTCTACACAAAAAGTTGGTTTTAAGACGAAATTATCACTATTTTTCATAAATCTACTCATAGTTATCTCCTTGAATATTAGGTTTAGGATAGCAGATATAGAAATGTCCAAGTACCTTTTCCCCTCAGCTCGTCACATCTAACCAAAGATTTCCTTGAACCCTATACAGTGGGAGTGGTTAATCCTTTTACAGGGTACATGTCTACACATGGGGAAAGCAGTATTAATTTAGTGTGAAAACAAAAAGAAAAATAATCATTGACGCCAGTACTGGTGAAACTAGGTGTGCTATCTTGTACTATTACCCTGAAAAGCAGACTATGACCAGCTTTACCGAGGCTCTTTGATTTATGAAAGGGCATTGTTAATGATTTCCCTGAACCTTAAACAGTGAGAATGAGTCAACTTAATCACGCCTACAGCAAAGTTTCCTTTTCTGTAGGATTGATAGGGGTGTCAGGTCTTTTATGAATCATGCCCCAAACCTTTAAGTTCTTTATCTTTATTTTGATAAAATGTCCAATAAAATAGAAAATATATTTTTGTCTAGACGTTTTTAGCTTTCTATTCAGGGGAATGTGAGATGAGAAATCATGGAAAAATGCATTTTTCAGTTAGGCGGGGTGATTCAAGGGACAATTCCTTGTAATCTCTATTTGAAAGGTGATAGGCATTAACCTTTTACTGAAACTTTTGTCTTTTTTAGTACGATCTTTTAAAGAATTTAGGTAGAATTTATTAAAAAGGGTCCTCAGTTTAGATCCGTATGTATGTACATTCTGTTACTTTGTTTTCAGAAACATGAATATGAATCATTGATCTCAGTACTGGTGAACCTAGAGATGCTACCTTGTACTATTACCCTGACAAGCTGACAATTGTTAATGATTTCTCTGAACCTTAAACAGTGAGAATGAGTAAACCTTATCACGAGGTGCAGGTTTGTATACTGGTAAGGGTAGTCTAGATCTTAACTCAAGTTCATTGACATCAAACAAAAGTAGTTACCAGGTGCCATTACCCTGACAAGCAGACTGTGACCAGATTTATAATGAGGCTCTTAGATTAAGGAGAGCTAAATATAAACATACTATGCTGCTTGGCCATAGAAAAGGTGGAACTTGGGTTAACCATTATATAGTCCACTATAATTATCATGTTTTTTTTATCAATCGGTTTATGGAAAGCTGAGTTACAAATCAGCTTACCAAATACAATTGATTTTCATTTTCACCAACTTGGTAAATCTAGATTTTGATGGATCTCTTTGATGGGGATGTTCCACACTGGTCATAATTTCAAGATAATTATTTCAATTTTTTCATGGTTGAGTTTCAGACCTTAAGATCTTACATTCCTATTGTTTTCTTTATGTAATCAGAGTTAAGATGTTTGAACGTTAAGAAAATCTTATCTTAAATTTTGTGAGATGTGAAAAACGCATTTACGATTCCCCTAGTATGAAACGTGCCCTAAGTCAGTAAAATGTACCAAAATAACAATACAAAGGAATAATACACGAAATCCTAATTGGCTTCTGAGGATACAGTATCCCATTTTTGGCAAACCTATTTGATTTGATGCCTTCAATTAATCATAATAATGGTTTGTAACCAAGTTTTGGTTGGTTGGTTGGTTGTTGGGGTTTTACGCCGTATCAACATCTAAGGTTATATCACGGCGAGAACATGATTTTGACAATCCTGTCCTTGAGGATTGTATCTATGGAATGATCGAATCTATGAGAAGATAGAGACCATACCCCTACACTTTTACCGAGGCAGGTGTTCTTTAATGTGCAGGGTCCCATAGGCAGGGCCCTACACACAACAGCCGGTGGTCTACTAGAGACCTTTGATAACCCAGTTGTTGCCACTGGGAGACATGTAGAGGGGGGTAGCAGCCAGCTCACCCCAGCCCAGGATTGAACCCGGGCCGCCCGTGCAACAGACGGACACTCTAACCACTACTCCACCCCACACGCCTGTGATTGATTGGCTGTGATTCAAAGGAGGTTGGTATGTTTCAAGCTTTTGTGCTCATGTTATTTCATAAAATGGAGCCATAGTATGATCCTGACCTTTTATGGCTATCAAAAAATTGGGTTTATTTATCTTAAATAGTTCTTCCATCCCTGTCATCCATTGTCAAATTAGTCTTCACAGTTTCTCTGTGTGCAAATAAAACCTCTCAGTAACATAAGCCTTCTATTGTCCAGTTTATATTATTTCAGCCCCATATCCAGAAAATGTGATTCATGCTCCAATTACATTTCAGACCTAATTTCAAAGGATGATTTAGAATGTAATTTGTCAATTTATTTTTGATTAGCAGTGGCAAGCACTTATTTTATGTAAGTATCTTTGATTATGATTGTACAGGACCTCTATATCTCACAGTTTGAAAATCTCCAATGATGGAGTCCATATACAAGGTTATAGATGTTACAAGTTTTTCATAGGACTGTGTTAGTGAACCAGCACTTTAGATGATCATTCTTAATACAACTATGTTATTCAATGCTGGGTCATTGTGTGAAGTAGCATATCTTTACCTCTCATCTTCCTGGCCTACTTGCTTGAATCGATTTGTATTGTTGCCATATAACAAGAGATTCTGGTGGCCTAATGGAGTAATGGAATAGACTCTCACCTCTCAGACACATTCCAGATCTGGTCGTCATGGTATATTACAACTCGTTCAAGCTCATTTGTGTGATACAAAATTAACCAAAGCAATTTGGTTGACAGATTGTTCAAAAAATTAAACTGCATCTTTATATGGCGGCCTTTTTTCTGAAGAAAGTAATATTAAAGCCTGTCAGCCTAGCCTGTAATGTCCAACTGTATTTTTTCCTGAAGTAAAGCATTTTGATTGGCTGGTAAACCTGCAAATCTGTCAATTGATAATTATCAAAGAAATCATAATGTACAAGCAGTACTTGAGGATAATTATAGAAAAAATGTATTCTTGCTTTTTTGTCAGTAGCCCCAACTGCTGGAAACAAGGTTATACAGTTATTTTGTCCAACCCTAGCACAACCCTAAGATATACCCAATGTGTGATGGGCTTATTGTAGAGCAGGACTGGCTTTGACTAGCTAAAGGCTATCATTGATTTGATAGGCTACCCTAGAAGTATTCCTATGTACCAACTCAAGTAGCTTATGATAGGCCATCTGAGCTTCCATGATGGACTCATCACGTACAATAACCATCTTGACATTCCGGGCAGCATGGCCTCAGAAAATGTGGAGAAAGACTCCAACAGTCTTTTAGATCAGGACATTGTGGAAATGTTCAAGCAGTGTGCACACCAATGACCCTGACAGAACCAATGGTTCTCACATCTACTGAAAGATGTTATAATTCGGTACATATTTGCTAAATTTGAACAATTATATGGTGTATATGGTCGATGTCGATCATTTTTCTTCATATATCAAAGTTACTTTTCTAGAGAGACTACTACACAAGCAGCCACAACAAAATTAAAATCAATTTTTATGCAATTTTAGTATTCCCGATCATGCAATGTCCGAAAACAGACCACAATTCAGTACAAGACGATTTCAATAATTTGTGGATGTAATAGGTTTTTGCCATCAAACATCAAGTCGAAATCATCTTCAGTCTAATGATCAGTATGAGGAAGCCTTTCACATAGTTCTGCAACAACCTGACCCTATGCTAGCATTACTAGCTTATCATTTAATCACACATTCATTAATTGGATATATCATAGTCTAGTTCAACTCAAATGACACTGCCTCTAATACTTAGCATGTTACAACCAAAATGGCCAGATCTGAAACTGTGTCTAAATATGACCGGGGAATCACACCCAAGATTCTATTAAAAAAAGAACAGTATGAGACGTATCACGATTTAGAGGGGGAAGAAAAAGTAAGAGCAAAAACTCACTTTCAGAAGGTTTGGGTTGATCCGTGAGCAGACACTCCACAATCAAATACCATAATTCGAGCAAATTGGACCCACCTTTTGATAGAACAAACATCATCTTCAGGTTATACTACCATCACAAGACAAAGGTCAGTCATTAAATGAAACAGAGGTAAATATCCCTCCAGTGCTTCAAACGCCTAGAGTGGCTCAACAAAAAACAGTTTCTGAATCTACTCAGGGTTCCAAGTAGTCAGTCAGCCAGAACCGTGTCTTACTACTGTCACCAGGTCTGGTTCTATCAACGAACCAGTGAAATGCTCTAACATTTCAATTTGTACCACTTAAAGTATTCCTTTGTATGGTTATCTTGTATCTGTATTATGTGCAATGCTACATTCTAAATATGTGTGTCATCTAGAAAGAAGATGTATATCTTTTTGTATCAAGGTGCATATATCATCGTCATTATGTATCATATGATTGTACGGGTCTACACAATGGTAACCCAGCAAACGGATACAACGTTCTAATAATGTTGCAGCAATGTTCTGGACTCATTCTTGCACTGTTAAGTTGCAGCAATGCAACAAACTTTGCTACATTACATTGAGACATTTCGATAACGTTCTTGTAACATTATTTATGAGGCTAATATTGTGACCTCACTTAATACGAATGTGGTTGAGATCTCACTTAATAAGAATGTGGTTGAGATCTCACTTACTGAGGATGTCGCCATAATGTGCTTGTTAGGTTAGGTTAACACCTAACCTAATAAGATGGTCACAGTAGCATTCTGCTTTGGTAAAGACTGGAAATAATCAGAATGACACAATAATGTTCTGTTTAGGTGATGTAAGAACTTCTCCTGGTCAGGAGGTCACAAAAATTAGTGAGGTCTGGACCTTACCTAATCAGAATGTCGCGATGACATTCTGTTTTAATTTGATCTTGACCTAACCTCACTAGAATGTTATGATCTCAACTCCCAGAAAAAAAATGTAACAGTTACGTGATATTTTAGTAAGTAACAGACAAACCAAAAAAGTGTGATTGCATAAAGTGATCTCAGGGCCGTACCCAGGGTTGGCCGTGGGATGGTGGTGAGTTTCGCAAAGTGGAGTCTTCATTGTTTTTGGGGAAAGTAATATCGGGAAATACTTTAAAAATTTGTCTACAATTTTATAACATAAATGGGAGCAGAGTATAAAACTATATGCATCAAGAAATATTTCGATTTGCGACATTAGATCAGATTTTCTTTGGTATACACAATGTAAATATACTGCTAGGTTGATTATTACATAGAATGTTCTGTTTGGAAACTGCTGCTATTTTTCATGATGGCTAGGCCAGATTTGGGGAACTACCAATGGCTGGTAATGGCCAAATTTGGGTTCTTGACTGTTGAATTGATAAGATAGTATATTATAAGGTGGCATTGCAAAGGTTTTTCAAAAGGAAAAGAATAGTAGGTTAGGTGTTTCAGTGAAACTTTCCCTCTAATTTCTTACTAGAAAGAACTTTGAAGAATGAGAATATTTCTACCTGGGTGGAACAAATTATCACTGATGCTCTGTGGGGGGGTGGCCCACCACCCCCTTCTGTCTGATCTTTCCCTTCAGACCTTGGCTGGGAAGGGCATATATATTCAACTATGATGATGATTGACATTAGACCTGGTGACACCTGAAATATTAATTTGTGCTATTACCCTGACAAGCAGGGTGTGACCAGCTTCAAGGAGATTTAGGAGAGCCAAATGTACACCTGTAATAGACATAGTTTTGAGTAATGTGAATCACATTTCACATTCATTTTGGGAATGCAGTTCACATTCACACTCACTTTGAAAATGTGAATTGCATTCACTTTCACTTCTGTGAGTGCAATTTACATTCACATTCACTTTGGGAAAAGTGACTTGCACTCACACTTATTTAGGGGAATGCAATTCCCACTCACATTTACATTGGAGTTGGAGTTCTTTTTAGACTATTTCTGTGGCATTTATATACATGTTTATTATGCCAAACTATGCCACCTATGTGTATCTAAATGTTTGTATTTCTATTTAGGTATTAGTGTTACTTGTTAATCTAAATTTGCTCTAAAAAAAACACCTGTAAAATACCTCTATTGTTATGACACTCTTTTAGGAAAACCCTGAGTGTGTTTTACCATCAGCACCTACTCTGGCGAGTCAGGTCAGGCTATCTTGTTGGTTTAAAGAGATTTGTTAAAGTGAACCTTTGTTTAAATAAAACTGGATCTCAGACAAATTTCTGCATTTGGTTGAATATTATTAGTTGAAGTTTATCCTAAAAAATATAGAACCATTACACACCTAATAATATTAAATTAACCCGACAGCCCTGGATGGGCAACAAATTCTGAGCCCTGGATGGGCAACAAATAATTTTGCATTAGCATGCCCCCCCCCCCCCCTTTGAAAATTTCTGGATTCGCCCCTGTATATCTTATACAATTAGAAGGAAAATAATTGCGTAATACAAATAATAGCCAAGGAGGCTTGCAACATAACAGAGATGTTCTGCAACAATACTTTTTTAGTCAGTTTGTTACTTACTAAGATGGCACGTAACAATTATGTTATTGACAGTGAGGTTGAAACCTCACCAAGTTAGACTGTTTTTATTTTCTGTTGAGGTTAGGACAAAACCAGAACAGAACATTACAAGAACATTCTGTTTAGGTTGAAGAACATAACCAGAATGTTATGATAATATCGCAGTGCAACATCACAGCAGTCAGTCGCAGTGATGTAATTGGGAGTCATCAAAAGAACATAACAAGAACCAACCCAGTACATTGTTGCAATGTTATTATAACGTCACACCTCGGGCTGGGAGGATCATTATTGAATTTAGTTGGTTTGAACTACCAAACTCAGTATAGCTTTGGATCATGAGTTCTTTCACTACTGCTCCTCGATGATCAGAGGCCTGGCGCATAATAAATTTATATAGCTACAGAGGTTTATGTAGGCTTACGGAAACTATTCGAGAGTTTGAAATTGTTGTTGCTTATTGAAAGTCTAGTTAATCCAGCCAAAACTCACGTAAATACACCCCATACTCTCATAAATACACCCACACTCACATAAGCAAAATCAAAACTCACGTAGCTATGATGACGAAAAAGTTGATCATAAGTTTTTGTAATGCAAACCCATGTATAGTCTTTATAGAGATTTATTGTGCAAATGTGGAAAGCCACTTTTGTGTGTATGAAAAGTAAGTTTCCCAAGATAAAAGTTGTTACTAATAATTTAGGGTGAGCTAGCTTTGTAGTGGTGGAGCTTTTGAATGATTAATAATGTTTCAGAATAATATCCCTGTGTACTAAAGGTTACCTTAGTGTTGTAGTGTAAGTTGAAACAAAAGACCCTATCAGGTTCTAGTTGTTAAGGGATGTGTCCAGCTCCAAGCCCAGCCTCCAAGAGAGAGACTGGGTGTGTGCTTAGCTTTTTTACTAACTCTGGCCCCTATGGGTAAGAACAAAGGGGGCTCCATAAATCATGGGGGCTACAGGGTTATCGTTTTACCTGTAACCTAAAACAAAGCAGGAGTGCTATAATGGCTAATTTTAGTATTTTATTATATAAAGTATATGGAGCATATAAAGGCATATAAAGGCATATAAAGGCATATTGTTTGATCAAAATATATAAAAATAGTAAAGTGGTGTATAAGTAGAAAGTATGTATTTGTAATTGATCATTAATAATTATATAACTTGAGAAGAGGTTATTAGGCTTTTTCTGATAGAGTTTCCCATTTAGAATGTTATATTACTAATAATTATATTACATAAATTTATGAAAAAGATTTAGAATTAAGTTTTTCTGAATAACAAAATGCCATACCTGTTTAAGGTATGACACAGGCCCAGGAGACAGCCATGCGCCTACACCTTTTCTAAACTAAGCGCCCTCTTATATGCAGTATCTGATTGGCAGGGCACAACATCCCTTATATCCACTGGGTCCATCCAGCCAAGGATTTTAAATTCACAGAACATCGCAGATGGTCAGAAAAATTCATAAGAACATTGCAGAATATTGCATTTAAGCTACTAGTTGGCTGTGTAGGCCTTTGATAAATATGTCCATGACTATAATTATGGAGGACAACTGATACACGCTGGTGGACAGCTAATGCTACTTCGTGCAAGTTTACCACAAACTCCCGCACTTTCACGACATAAACAAAGTGTTCTTTTTCATAAAATAAAAATGTTATTGTATTCTGAATATGCCACGGAACGTACCAGTAATTATAAATCCAAATAGAATCATTCAATTGATCTTTATTATTACACTTTAGTGAAGAAAGTGTGGGATTTCACAGGATGTCTTTTTGGATCCAAGCTTTGCCCTATTCAAATATATTGTCCCACACTTTTCCCATGTAAGTACATTAATTTCTCAGATAATTTGATAAAGATATGAGGCCTATACCCAAAAACATTCCGTGGGCAAGGTAGACGTAACAAACATTTGGTTGAAAATTCGGTACCCAGCACTTCAAAAATCGTCTCTGGAATATGCATTATCCGCTCCAAGGTATGCACTTTCCATGTGCTGGCTCCAGAATACACATTATCTGTCCACCCCGTGTAATACCTCAGCAGTAGGACAGACTCATACCACAAACCACCAGAATGTAAATCCCATACTATAGAGCTGCAGCACCAGAGGAGCCCTTCCTAAAAAGGACCTTGTGGTTAACCTACTTCTTCTAAAATGATGTCCTTTCGCATGTTGCTGCCTACATACTGAATTTTCTTCAGGTCTCACCAAGAACCAGCGAAATGGGTCATAACCAACCTGGCCATCTGGTTGCTGTTTTGTTAAACTGCTTTCAAAAGGACCTGTGGGAACCAGCAAATTGGGTCATGACCCCATTTCTTAGTTCCAGCCTCATCCTCAAAGTGCATGGTGTAGTGGTTAAGACCCTCACCTCCAAACCCAAAGGTTGTGGATTCGAATCTTGGCAAAGCCACTTGTCACTTCATAATATCATGTTCTCTGCCAACATGGAGTTCCACTGTGTCATGGAACAGGTGTTAGGAGATTAGGCCATGAGACCTTATCACAAATACTTGATCATTATGTCAAAGAGAGTATATCTTAAATTGGCATAATCATTTTGTTGGAATGATAGGTGAAATGAGGCAAGTGAACGAAGGGAAGGGAAACTGACAGTGCAAATGAGCAGGCATATGGGACAGCATCAGGAGACAACGAGTACCAATGTAAGAAGGGACATCAGTGGCCTGTTTCATAACAAATCTCAGGTTCTTTTTACGTTTCATAAACTTACAATCACCTTTTGGGGTGCCGTAGCTACATGAGTTTTGTTTTTGCTTACTTGAGTTTGGGTGGGTTTAGAGTAGTTTTGGGCGAATTTACGGGTGTTTTGGGTGGATTAACAAGAGTTTTAGGTGGATTTACAAGAGTTTTATTATGAAACAGCGACGTAAGAGTGTTTCAAACTCGCATACATTTTCCATAAGCTAACATAAAGTCATGTAGCTACAGAGATTCTTACGAAACGCCCCAATGCAGGTGAACAAACAAAACCGTGGGGTTCCCTTATTTTGATTGACCCAAATCTGAGGTTCAACATTTGTCTTCCCATAAGCTCCAGGGGTGATAATGAGGGTGAGTGGTCCAATTATGGCTTTGATTTTTTTATGAACATGATTCCCAAAGTTTGGTATACTGTCTACGAGCCTATAAATAGACCATTATTAAGGAAGATAATAGGCATACCTCAGTCTCCAACTGATAATTATATGTTTTGACAAATGTGTGTACTGTAGTTGGAATAATTATATCGTTAAGATTCTATTTTCTGTAATGTTGCACTTAATATAATTTTTTGTTGACAAACATATGCATATACATGCATGTGGCCAACATATAAATAGATATGATATTGAAATTAAGGGAGAAAAGTTTGTTCAAAATGATGTTAGTTCGTCAAAAATTTTCTTAATCCAATCAAGACCCATGGCAAGATTCCTGAGGTGCACGTGGGCACTATCACAGCACTTATAGTCTTTCCTTAAGATGTACAATTAGAACATATATACACATGCAAATATAAGATAGATTACTAGGGTTACGTCATAATGAGGAGAAAAAATAGTTGTGTTTATAGGTATCATTACCTGATGAGTAGGGATTTCTTTTTATTTTGTTATATTATTTCAAATAAAATATGTACTCTCGCGCTTCCTAGAAACAGTATTATGACACACCCCACTGGTTTACCTTGAATCAAATCTAAATATGTCATACAAATCACAATTACTTATCTATTTGTATTCAAATATCAAATAACATTCTTTTAATAACTTTGAAAGGTTTCCACAAAGAAGCATGGAATCACTGTTCCTGGCGAGTCATTTTAAGTGCATAAAATGGAGGAAACCGTGGTCATTATGCTTAAAGAGCTGTGGTTATTGATGTAGGACAAAGCTAGGTTTGTGTCTGTGTCTGTGTTCGTTTCACAGTCCTGTGTTGGCGTTGGTATGTCGGGTAAATAATCGCGGTAAATAGACCTGTCTACTTTGCCAGCTAGCCCACCCTTTATTTCTATGATATCAACATTTGTAGAAATTTTTTTGAATCATACTTGATTCACAGTAATTTTCCTAGTAGTATTACCCAAAACTAAACTTTATAAGCTTTTACTTTCAATATGATGTTAAATATTTAGCTGCAGGACTAGAAAGCAAAAATGGCATTTTCCTATAGGGAACAGTGTTAAAGTCCTTCAGCTTTGCCCACAGTGTCCAACCCTAAAATCACAAAAACATACCATATTTTGGTTTGCCTGAAATGGAGGTAATTACCTAATTGAGAGAAAATGATAATATTCATCCTTATTTATCAACACCTTATTGACTTAGAAAACACAAGTACTAACTTGTTCATTCAGATTCAGCGGCAGACTTTGCAAAAACTGCAAAAATTATGTCTGACCTCTGTATTATGCCAGCAATACATTGTAAAGTGGACAGGTCTATTATGTTTAATCTAATGAAATAATGATCACAACAGACTACCAATGCGAACCGATAGACTTACTTTACTTACCTCTATCAGAGCTTGGACCCAGCTTGAACCTTTGACATGAAACTTCTGTTTGTGGAGTAACTTATGTTCTAGTTAGTTTTGTATAATGACCTTGTTGATCAACGTCTATTTTATGTAAACATGTTCATGTTCAAGTTATAAATATATATATTTATGTTGGTCATGTTCTAGTTCCTGCTAGCCGATGGAAGATATACAACAGGTTATAAAGATATAATGTTATGACTACTGTTGGTGTACCCTCCTCACTCTAATTGACATCTCACGCACATATTTTCTATAGAAAATTACAGGTATATCGCGCACTTAATTTCATAATCATATAATTTTGTCTCTTACATGTCAAGTTTTGCTCGGTGACCTCCTAGTTTTATTTTGTCGTACAGAACTCTATGAGACGTACTATAATTAGGGAAAAGTGATGTAATATACTTATTTAGGCCTTGCATCGTGCATGTTATTTACAATAATTTATACTAATATCGCGCATTTATCATAATCTTATATATGAAATCATGGCTTGGGGCCTTCCATTTAGTACGTACGCAAAAAATGATAAATTCTAGACCCCCCCCCGACCCCCTTAAGCTAAAATACGCATTGGATTTGTATAGGAGCGTACGCAAAATTCCTAAAATTTCAGACCCCCCCCCACCCCCCTTGGTGCATACGTACTTAATGGAAGGCCCCCTTAGAAAAACTCATTGTCGGTAAAATTTTCATTATATTTCTGTTCTTTCCTAGCCTCATAATTATCTTTTTTTGCGTTTAGTTTGATAGAGTGAACAAGCATTGATGATATGGTATGTAATAAATTATCAATTACATTTTATTTATAGTTTACTTCAGTATTGTATAACACATGCACCCTGTATACGAAAATATGATTTTTTGCACAGTAGTCTTTATATAGAAAGCTGATAAATTTATATCATGATAATTAGATATATAAATTTTTACATCGAATTCTATAATAAACTTGATCCCAAACAAAATAAGAGCACAATCAAGGTAAATTAATGAACGTAAGGAATGATCACACGTGTATCCATAAACAATCATACTGTCCTCTTTAGTTATTCAGAGATATCGATCATAATCATTGTGATTATTATATAGAGGGTTAAAGCAACATCAAAAGGCAACTAAGCATGGTACAACGACGTTGTGTCTGTGGTTCATAATGAGGTGTCTGTAAATGACAATAGGGCCTAATGACTTTGTACAAAATGAGTGTAGTGAATGAGAATGGAAACATACTTCTAAGAAGCTAACCTAATTGTGTCCGGCCCATAGACCAGGGGGGTTTGGGTGGTTAACATTCGTGCGAACCCCTTCCCCCCCCCCTCCCCTTGGAGGAATCCTTATCTAATTTTTAATGTAAAATATTACACTTAATCCAAAATACATGTATTTATTCAAAAAACGAACCCCCTGGAAAAAGACAAACTACTACTCAAAAAACGACCAACCCCTCTGAGAAAAGCTGGCTACGGGCCTGTGTGTATTTATAATTTCAAGGCTAATCCCGGAGGTCTCATTGGTTTAGGACTGGAAAAAAGGAGCTTTTCATTAATGTTCTTCAGAAATACTGTTATGCTTCCCTAAAATCACGTATCACAGACATTATCATTCGGAACATTGGAATCACAGTTTCCATGATTTTTACTCTTGGTTGGCAACACTATAATTTTGTTGATGTTTCATCACTATCACGATTCTCTTTGCCATTGGGCATAATTGTAAAATTACATCTAATTTGATAGACATAATAGCTCTACCTTTAGGGTGTCATCTACCCAGCCAAGGATGTGATGTTATTATAATGTTGGAGCAATGTTCTGGTTGGTTCTGTATTTGGTTCTTGTTACATTCTTTTTATGACTCACAATTAACCCTTTAGACCCCAATCCGGCCGCATCCGCTCGAGGGTGTACTCCCCAATCTGGCCGTAGCCGCCCGGAAAAATGGCCGTTTTTAGCTGATTTCATACTCTATTGAACTCTACAAACCATATGTCTATAATTTGATTTGGGAAGCATTGAAAACCTTTGAACATCTTTAATTAAAGGGAAATTGAGGAAATCTGAAGGGAAATCCAAGGAAACAGCGGGGAAATCAAGCTATTTCTGAAAAATGTCTGTGGAGTCTAAAGGGTTAAGTCACTGCAACGTAATGATGTAACATTGCATGGTGACATTATTACAACATTCTGGTTATTTTCTTCAGCCCAAACAGAATGTTCTGTTTTGGTTTCTTCCTAACCTCACAAAAAAAATAATGTTATAATAACATTCTGATTCGGTGAGGCTTCAACCTCACCATCAATAACATAATTGTTGCGTGCCATCTTAGTAAGTAACAAACTAACTAGAGAAGTATGGTCACAGAACATTTCGGTTATGTCGCAAGCTGGCTGGATACTAGTCCCCTGCTTGTGGGGATGCCACTATACTGACAGCTCACGCCTGTATTCCACATGATGATTTTGCTGAAGATTTGAAAAGTTGGCGGTGGGAATCAAATTCAAATATAACAATGTTAACATCATTGGAAAGGTCTTGCAATTGCCTTTCAAGTGATATATAGGATGTATGGTCTCATGCCATATTTTCAGAGAAAATCAACCAAAAGCAAATCTGCAGCATGAAAATTAGTATGTGGAATACGCCCTTTAGTCTAACAACTACCAGTCACTCACTCCCCTTCCCAGGTCCGAGGGGAGCAACTCACCGAATTATGTTCATGTTGACTTTATCATCTCAACTTGTCACTCCTGGTTATAAAGCCCAATATACATAAACATGTCGTTGTACAAATTATGGCCCAAACAAAATACACACATTTCTCTTTCAAAATCAAAAATTTGATCTCTATTTGGAGGCCTTATTCATCAAGAACCAATAAAAAAAGTTTTTAGTACTGAAATAAATCCTGTTCAAAATACTTTCAGAGGTGATTAAATGTTTCCTGAGGTGATTACCCACAAACTGAATTTCATCAGAAAACTGATTCTAATATTTCAATTTCTATTCTGGTACAGGGAAATTACATGATAACTTCCCAGGCAAGCAGCAACTTAAGAATATCTAGAAGCTGCAAACATTTTTTATCCTAATCAAAGGGGTTTTCTGAAAAATAAATCAACCATTAAGACAGTTGCTGACTTTTCTGATGACATTCTTTCCTCTGTAAACCTTAACAAAATAAATTACTAATACCACTTTCATTGATTTTAAAAAGGCCTTTGACACTGTTAATTACTCAATTCTACTGAGAAATCTTAAATTTTATGGACTGCATGGGAATGCAATTTCGTGGATAGAAAAATATTTTTCTAATATGGTTAAGAAATGTACAGTCAATGGCTATACTTCCAACACCTTGCCTATTACTTGTGGAGTTCCCCAGGGATCTATTATGGGCCCTTCATTGTTCCTTATGATTATACATTAATGACTGATATCCTGTATATAGTTTATTTATGTATTTATTTATTCTTTTGACCTAAATATGTAGCTTATTAATACTATATTTTGTTATCATGAATATGTTACCACTCGTATATTGCCTAGATTTCCCTTGCACTGTCTAGATGTATTTGCTGGGGAACAACGCAAAATGGCCAATGGCTAAATTGTTCCTCACAGTTGAAATAAAATATTTAAAAAAAGGATTTTGACAGCATGTGCCCTTTGAGGGTTAGATATCCCTAATCCATGTCTTCCCTCTCCCCATGCCTGGATGCTACAATTTGTATAATTATATAAGTTATACATATATTGCCAACAAGTGCTACTAGTAGTAATGTCCATACAAACTGAACAGGTGTCCCACAACATAAGCATAGACCATGATTCCTGAACCCACAAACACAAAAACCATCCCCATGGCTATGTAGCAATTGGCAAACACAATAGAAGCAGGTAATTGTGCAGAGTTCAAGAACCCAAAACAAATGGTACAAATCATTAGAACCAGATAATGGGTGTTTCCGCAGATATCAAGAATGATGGAATTTATCATGGTTAGGGCTACGACTGAACCCAAAATGTATTGTATTCGGAACTTCATGGAAGCCAACATGCATGTAACACGGCCTTCATTGAAAGAAATCCAATAGATTAAGTTGATGCTTGAAGCTATGCATATGTTTTGTGAATCACCATAAATGAGTACAGAAACTGTCTGAATGAAGTGTCAACTTCATCAATGTGGAAGCATAACATTGCAAGTAGAGAAATAAATATTGTTCCAAAAATAGGGTTGCCATTTGCACAGCTCCCAGGGGAAAGAATGTTCAGCATTTCTTTAATGCCTTTTTGTTTAACAACTTCTGAAACTGCAGGTTTGTAATATTTTCCAAAATAATTGACAATGAATTAGATTACAAAAGATATGCAGATTATTGCCACAAATGCTCCAGCTATTGCATATGGGTAGGCACTGTATTCACCTGTTCGATTGCCAAGCATTGATGTATTTTGCCAACTAACTGAGCTTGAGTTATTAGAGTCTTGACCAGATGCAATGTTCATCACTGTATGTATGGGTGATGTGGATGGTAACCTGCTAAAATAATCCACCAGTTTAGGATTGACGATATCTCCGATTCCAAATCCTAAATGTACTGCATACAGAATTGGACCTGCTCTCAATACATACATGCTCAAGACTTCGGCATCTGTCACTGAAATGCATTCAATTATATTCATTTTGTTTGTTTAAATACTAAGAAGGTAATAATGAAGAGATGTTGAAGAGATTCTGTTATCCTAAACGTACTTGAATCAATATATATTGCGTTTAGATTATGATTTATAGGGGGGAAAGCCACTTCAAAGCATTTGCAAATTAAGGATTGACACCGGTGCTTGGGGAGTGATTCACGTTTCTGCATGTATTTTCGCTCCCATGTTAGCTATGACAATCTAATATATATCATTTGGTAGGTCTATTTTTTTCCTCTACAGTGATTTAAGTTATTAGGAGATGAAATGAAAATTCGAAAAACTATAATACAAAAACCTATTTTTCAACTTTTATTTTTTGAACAAGGATTCCCAACTAACTAATAGAACTACATAGATGGTACTTTTTATACATATCAATAATTTCCAAATACAGGGAAGGGTGTCTCAGAATTTTTATCTAGGCCTTAGTTTTTATTCTATGTCCAAAAACGGGTAACTTGAGGGTGAATTAATTTTTATTTTTATATTTTATTTTAAAAAAAAAGATTGAGGATAGATATCAAAATTCTGAGACACCCTTCCCTCCGTTAGAATGTTTAGAATAAGTATACGGAATTTCAAAGAAATAACCCTGATAGAACGTGAGAAATCATTGTTCAAAAAATAAAAGTGAGAAAATAAACTTTTCCTTTTTTGCAACAAGAACCTAAAAATGTCATAACACTCTTACATATGTTTTGTATCATTAGATAATGCATAATCACAGCATTTATTTTATATATGTTACACCTAAGTAGATAGAGGAGTAGAATAAGAAAAATGTAATAGTCCTGAGTGCCTGAAATCACGGCCCAACCACCGGTGTCAATCCTTAACACATAAATAAAGTCATATCTTAGATTTCATAAGTAACTTTTATGAGCTGGTATTCTTGGAAAGAGAACTTTTCTTTCAGATAAAGTAGGTCAATGTAGTAAACAGAACAGGTTCTGCACTAAATTTTACAAAATTGTTGTCTGTTCATTAGAATCATTTAAAGTCTTTCAAGTTTCATAACTAAAATGACCAACATGTATAAATACTGTAATCTTGTATATGATGATATGCACTGAGGTCAACACTTTATGCATGGTAAGGCTAGAAAACTTAAGACAGAGGGTATTGCAGTTAAATTTTAATATCGGTGTTAGAAGTAGGTTTGCTTATAGTAAGGGCTATGTAAGTATAAAAAAGAAGAATGGTCACCAGACAGTGGTAGATATGAATATGACTTTGATAAGGCAGAAAAGGGATTAAATAATAGTAAATGCCTATTGATGGCTAAAAGGCAGGTATATAATATAAATTCAATAACAGCTAGTATGTATAGTACTCAGACCAACCAGAAAAGGGAGAGCAAGAAACAAATTGGAACTTGGATGAACCTTTGGTTCGGGAGCTGGGTTGGAAATTAACCTGACTTGGTTTGGTGGTGTTCTCTGGTGGAAATATGTTGAACTACCGACACATTGAAAGCATAGAAGTACCAAGGAGGAAAGAAAGATTAGGAGGGTCCAGTGCGGTTAAAGCTGTAACTGCCAACTGGGGTGATACCTAGCATTTGTCAGGCACTGAGCCATGTTATTACATTGCAAAGTATGAGGACCAAAACTAGAACAGCTGATTTCAAGGATTTGAAAACTTGCATGCTAGTCTTGATTTTTTTTTGGTATTATTCAGACTTTTTTTCTATCCAAATCAACGAAAAACCGCATGATTTACCTCAAGAAATCCCTAGATTCATTGTTTTTTTGTCCGAATCGGTGGCTGCAGGCCTGCCAAGTGTCCCAATTTTCCCGGATTCCCAGGACAGTCAGGGAGGGGAGTCCCGATTTTTGGAGCATACAGGTTTGCAGGCCTGTGGCTGGTAAGGGGCATGTTCCACTCTCATTGTGGGAACCAGCTCCATACTTTTCACATGCTTCCTATCTAGGCTGTTTCCGACTATATGAGCTATTATTACTAGTTTTGCTTAGGTATTAGTGTGTTGAAATGGGTCAGAAACGTTTTTGGCATGAGCTAGTTGGGGTTACAGTAGATTTGGCTGTGGAGTGGTTGATGGCATACCATGCCTGGTAGAGCTGGACATTATCATAATAGGACGACAAATATCTTCTACGTGTGTCAGAATTAATAAAAGTGATCCGCTGCAAAGCCAGTGTCTGCATTTGGATTTGAACTACCTGAGCAGAGAAATGACTCTATCCTTGGCTGGCAATGAACAAAGGATATTGACTAGCACGCAATATGAACTAAGTAATATCTTCATAAACATTAAGGTATTACAATTCTAGTTCATATGTATGTATATCCCTTAAACCAGACAGATAAGGTGCTTCAATTCTGGAATATCAGCAATTCTCTGACAAATCTAAAACAATATAAAAGTAGTACAAAGACTCACCCTCACCTTGATAGAAAAACCAAGACATTACTACAACAGAATTAGTACAGTGAAATAAAATAGTAAATAGATATGATATACAAATGACATGTCTGCATACCTGATGTGATGCATCCTTTGGCTAAACCTTGAGTGAAGACATTAAGAGACAGGATCTGGATTGTTGGGACCCAGGGCACACTGCCAGTACTAATGGTGGCAACCAGAAGAACTGTCGCAAAAAAATAGCTCAGATTCATTTACCAGATAGTCATATCTATAATACAAATTGAATAACAACAAACATCACACAAGATAAATTGAGTAGCCATGAAGTGAAAACAAAATGGTTGTGTTCAGCTATGCTAAATTTGTGACCGCATTTAAATGTAAGCCATGACAAGGTCACCTTTAAATATTTCTTACTGTAGATTTCTTACTGGCAATGAATGATGATCTCTTGGATCAAACAGAAAGAGTAACAAGACGACGTGTAGGACCACTTTTGAAGGTAGAAAAATCTCTTCATTACAAGTTCCAAAAAGATCCACTTTATAGGGCATGCATAGGTTGGAATAAACTGCCTGTTAAACTTGCGACAATAGAGAATATTGATATGTTCAAACGTGTGGCGAAAAGAAATGTCAAGAATCCATTTGAGAAAGGGTAAAGCGCAATGGAACCAAAGTGGTGTAATGTAATAATGTTTCACTCATCTCATTAATTCATTACCATCATCATTAAATTGGGAATCATCATGGAATAGTTAAATAAGAAAGAGATGTCTAGCCCATTTATCAAGTAAAGGTTGCCACATAGTGGGAGGTGGCGGAAGAACGACTATGTCGAGCTATTAGACCAAAAATAAAACAATTTTTAAAAAAAAGAGAGAGAGAGAGAGAAATCCCAGTTCATAAGTGAAACTGTGGATAAAACTAACTCCTTATGCAGCTTCACATAAATATTAAGGGGTAAGGGGGTCTCTAATGTTTGAAAATGTGTATAAGGGGGCTTCCATTTAGTACATACGCAAATTTTCATAAATTTATAACCCCCCCATCCCCCCTTTGACTAAAGTACACATTGGAATTGTACACTAACATACGCAAATTTTCAAAAATCTCAGACCCCCCCACCCCCCCTTGCTGTGTATGTACTTAATGGAAGACCCCTACGTTAATGTAAAAATTCTGCGCATTTCTTTTTTTTCAACATCAAGGTTTCCCTTGTTTTTCTGTTATGTTACATGGCATAAAATTGATATACATAATATATGTCGGTGGCAATATAGTTTAGCAGTATACTCTTAGTCAAAGGAGAAAGCATAGAGCTGAAAATTTAGGCCAACGCATGTATTCATATCATCCGATATACAGATATTCTAGATATGCACTTTGTAGTAGGGTAGCTTGTGTCAAAAAAAGGGCCATTTTTGAAAATGCGTGTTAATTTATTTCTGTGACTGATTTTAAAATCTTCAGAAAAGTTTTGGTGAGAATTTTTCTTTTCAGGCTCAAGGTCATTTCAAGGTCATTTCAAGGTCAAAGGTCAAATTTTATAAAGAACAAAAAATACAATGTTATTTTGGCCATGTCTTCCTTAATATTCATGATAGAAACACAAATGAGATGTCAAATTGATGCATTCTGAGAGTTCTATAAGCTGAATGATTGAAATTGGTTTCCCTAGTTACACGGTTGCCATGGTAACCAGAATAGGCCTAAAATTTTACCAAAATTTGAGTTCCTGGTTGGTTTGTGTTACCATAGCAACCACAAATATAATCTGTAACAAACAAGAACAAACTTATATGAAAGGTATACATCCTGCCTTCATTAAATGAGGGAGTTTGCTGAGATAATATGTATAGAATGTAGAAAATAGCTGGTTACCATGGAAACCAACTAAAATATAGCCAAATTTGAAATTGACCCTATTTTGGTCATATCTTCCTTAATATGCAAGATAGAAACACAAGTGAGGTGTCAAATCGATGCATTCTGAGAGTTCTATAATCTGAATGATTGAAATTGGTTTCCCTAGTTATTCGGTTGCCATGGTAACCAGAATAGGCCTAAAATTTTGACCAAAATTTGAGTTTTTGGTTGGTTTGTGTTACCATAGCAACCACAAATATAATCTGTAACAAACAAGAACAAACTAATATGAAAGGTATACATCCTGCCTTCATTAAATGAGGGAGTTTGCTGAGATGATATGTATAGAATGTAGAAAATAGCTGGTTACCATGGAAACCAACTAAAATATAGCCAAATTTGAAATTAATCCTATTTTGGCCATATCTTCCTTAATATGCAAGATAGAGACACAAGTGAGGTGTCAAATCGATGCATTCTGAGAGTTCTATAATCTGAATGATTGAAATTGGTTTCCCTAGTTATTCGGTTGCCATGGTAACCAGAAAAGGCCTAAAATATTGACCAAAATTTGAGTTTTTGGTTGGTTTCTGTTACCATAGCAACCACAAATATAAAGCTATTACAAACAAGGAAAAAATTATATGAAAGGTATACATCCTGCCTCCATGAAACAAGTGAGTCTGCTGACGTAATATATATAGAATGTAGAAAATGGTTGGTTTCCATGGAAACCAACTAAAGCTCATTTTTGAATATCCATATTTTGGCCATATCTTCGTTAATATGTAAGATAGAAATACAAATGAGATCTCCAATCGATGCATTTTGAGAGTTTTATAAGCTGAATGATTGAAACTGGTTGCCCTAGTTACTTGGTTGCCATGGTCACCAGAAACGCCTAAAATTTTATCAAAATTTGAGTTTCTAGTTCGTTTCTGTTACCATAGCAATCACAAATATAAGATTTAACAAACCAGAAAAAGCTTCCTTCATGAAATGAGGGATTCTGATGAAATAACATGTTTAGAATGTATACAATTTTAATAGTTGTTTCCATGGGGACCAAATGAAAAAACTGAATCCAATATAAATTGACCAAATCATGATGTGCACTCTAAAAATGAAAGGAGCAAATGAGAGGAAAAGTCTGGCATGAGTTTTGGGAGAAAATAATAGAGAAATGATTTATATTTAGATATAATATACCTACCCCATTATTATATTATATAAGGGGGTGGGTAGTAAATTTTAGAATAATGAGGTAATATGAATGTGTTGTTTTGTCAAAGACAAAGGCTGAACAATTATAGTAGAAGGCTTGTTTCTATGAAAACAATTGTCATACCAACTGCACCCATTGGCAGGATTACATTACTGTAAAGCACGGAACTGGCAGACAATTTCTTTGTGAGGAATACCTATTCAACCTACCAACAATACCCACAATGTTACGAATGTGCTTGGGGCTAATCCCTAGAAATGCACCCCTTGTATAATCTGATGAATTCCTGTTTTAAAATGTAAAAAAGCATCACCTTGCAAGCTGGATTACCGGAGGGGTATGAACAACTGGGTGTTGGGGGCAACTTTATGAATCCTACAACTGCTGTCCTACTTAATTATTACTGTATATTTTGCACCCTTCCCAAAGAAAATTGGTGTAATTCTTCCTTATATAAAAAGGTACAGATTGCAGATGGCCATCCAACATTCTCTGTGCAGATTCTAGGTCACAGAGCCTGGCAAGGTGGGCATAGTGGGAGGCAAAGTAAGGAAAGTGTTTTAATCATAGAGGCAGTTCAGCTAAAATACACATATTTTGGTGAAATCTTCATGATACATCTTTCTAAAATCTTAAATTTTACCAAAAATATACGGTCACTAGAGAGCTAGAGAGTAACTTTACAATCTATGAGAATTATAATGCTTGATGCATGGGCACTAATACCTTGAAATTTGTCACATGCTCAAGGGCCATTTTTCTACTCTGCTTGAGCATGTGTGGTCCATAGGCATAATGCTTAAGCAGACAACAGCAGGTAAAGGGACACCCTGTTCTTTGTGGCCACCTGATGGTCTTGTAATATGGAGAGTATCAGAATACTACAGGGAAACTCTGTATTGAGGGGATAGACTCAATGCTATCTGCTACTCACTGTGCCAGAAATCATAGTCCATGAGATGTTACTCTCAGTACAAGGTGTTGAGGCAGCAGAGTACCGTTTCTTGGTGATACCTGCAGGTACACTGATAACCAAGTCTGTAATAGGCACTCTGCACTGAGAACGGGGGCAGGGCCTGTTCAGGGTACCCCTTGATCCGCCCCTGCCTTCTCTCATTTGAGAGGTTTAGACTGACAGTAACCTCATGGTGCTTTGGTTTTGATACTGCTGATTTTGTCATAATTTGGCTTCTCACATCTTTACTATTGATCAAAAGTATTAATAGTTCATGAAGGAAAAGTAGCCTAAAACCATGTAGATATGATCCATGTCTTAGTCTTAGATTTTTGTAAATATTTCATTCTTTTAAGATTTAATGAAAAATAAGAATATTTTCTTCCCATAGGAACCTATTTCAAAAATTCTCATTGTCTAACCTTAGTATCTTAGCTAGTGTTTATCTCCAAGGTCTCCAATTTTCTGTCCTGATAAGGGGAGCAACAACATTTTCCACAGTAGGTCGCAGCCAGTGGTCAGTGGCAGTCCAGCATGATGCCATTGTTAAGGTGTACTAAAGGTCAGAGCCTGCTGCCGTTGGCTGCAGCCTGATATGTGGAGGGTGGATACACTATCTTAATTACCCTAAATGATCTCATTAAGTAATTAATAATCAATTCATTAAACCTAACGAGGTAGTGAATATGCTACATATACAAAACATAAAAGGAAAGTTCCATTTTATCATACGACTAATGAAACAACTGAGATAGGCTCATGTCTAGTACCCCTAAAGAGTTTGTAATAGGGGTTTAGAGTGTTGCAGCCAGTCCTGGTTCATAGGGGTTATAACTAACATCTGCAGCATCTCAGTTTCACAGGATCTGAACTTTGACGTCACCCCTAACTCAATAGAACTAGGATTGAACTACATTTTTACCGTGATCAATAGTTAAGTTCACCTGACAGCTCTGAACTCTGTCAACTACCCTGGTCCCAGTGGCAGATCATTCAGATGCAGCTTTTTGAAAAGGTGGCTGGGTGCCAATAGAAAGAAGGGTGGACCCCTATTTCCAAAATAATCTAAATTTGAGAAGAATGGGAGGGAGAACACCACCCAGCCTCCCTTTCCCCTCTAAATTCTCCCCTCTAAATCCACCTGTTAGTCTTGGAGATGTCGTAATAGCACATAGAAACATTTGTTAATTCCTCCTACCACAGATGGCTGATTTATACTATTTTAAGCACATGCTGACTAATTTCACCAATTCAGATGATAAAACCCCTGGAAAAACTATTGAAAATTAATGAAAAATTGTGATATATCAACCTATGATGAATGAACATTAACAAAAATTAGAAAATATGGATACAGATTTAAAGAATAATGATCGATAGGTTTTCTTCATGTCAAACTAGAAATATGGACATGATTAATGAAAATTCCTGTGCTAAAGCCTTGTGATTTGTTGATATAATACCCAGAGGTGTGCAAATGCTTGCAAATTCACACAAATGTGCGAATTTTGTTACAGAATGTGAAATTTTCGCCCAAATTTATATAGAAATGTGAAATTTCAATACAAAAGCCATTGAGCTTTTGATTACCGTAAAACCCCTAATTTAAGCCGCGGCTTAAATAAGGGTTACTTTCTGAAATACGAGATTGTAAGGCCTCCACTATAAGGGTGCGGCTTAAATTAGGGGTTTATACAACCTTGAATCTAATGGCATTCATGATAAATATTATGGGAAGATTACCCAAACATAAATCCAAAAGTTGGGGTGCGGCTTAAATTAGGGTGCGGCTTAAATTAGGGGTTTTACGGTAGATTGTGCAAATTTCACTGGTAATTTTGCGAAAATAAATTTGGGTCTGCACACCCCTGATATACAATGTGCATCCTGGTCAAGGCTACTTGTAAAGAAGGCAATAATGGCAAAATTGTGACGTTTGGAAATAAGTGGGTAACCTTCAGTTGGATTTAAGTGACATAAAATATTAAGTTTGAATAAAATTGTAATATATAAATTGCTAATCCCTGGACCTCCAGCATCCCTGAATATCCTAAAACAATATCTCTAAACTATCCTTTAAGTATCCTTACAATATCCCCAAAACATCCCCAAATTATTTCAATATGCCCAGAGTATCTCCTTACTATCTATGAAGCATCCTTGAACTGTCCCAAATCTATCCCCAAAAATGTCACCATATCCATATCCTCAAAATATCCGTGAAGTATCCTTATCTGATCTCAAACTATCTCCAAAGTATCCCCAGATAGTGGGGTCTGTTAACAACTTTTTTGTTACGGAGCGGATAAAAGCACCAAATTTTGCATGAGGCACCTCTGAGGCATAACTATTAAATCTAGAAGGGGAGCCACCTTGAAATACTAAAATGAAATTTTGACAAATTTTGTATGTTATTAGCATTTGAAATTTAAGGCATTTAACCAAATCTTTTGGCTATATTGGATTAGATCTCTTGTACAGATTCCAAAGGCATATAATTGAATTCCCTGTCCTATAATCTACCAATTTTGACACTAACAATGTGTTTCAAGGCATTTCAGAAGCTGAGATATCAGGTTATTTCACTGAAAATCTGCCATTTTGGACTTTATGCCCCCATCATGGTTATGTAAATATTTCAAGGTGGCTCCCCCTTTCAAATTCGATTAAGGGGTCCTAGGGGATCATCATACCAAATGAAATAAAGAAATCTTGTGGCAAAAGAGTAAAGATAATATCCCTTTCTTTTGAATTATTTCAGAATCCAGTGGTCATTATCAAAGGCATCACGCTGATAAATTCAGCCATTTTGAAATTTATGGTATTGTATTGGATGAATATTATAATTATTGAGCCCTCTAGGCTATTAACAACTGATATAAGAACCATTTCCCCTGGCCTTATACCTTAGTAGCTAAAAATCATAGTATTTCTCAAAATTGGTCAGCCATTTTGGATTTTGGATTTCTGCATTGACTTGAGAAAAAAAATTCCCTGACCTATAATCCCTCAATTTTGACACCAACCCTGTCTCTTTAGTCTTTTTAGAAGGTGAGATATAAGATTTTTTATATTAAAAGTCAACCATTTTGGTTTTTGGGCCCCCACATCTGGCCTATTGATATTTCAAGGTGGCTCCCCTTCCAGATTTGATAGTTATGCCTCAGAGTTGCTTCATACCAAATTTGGTGCTTTTATCCACCGCGTAATGATTTCTCAAAAAAAATGTCCTTAACAAACCCCACTAAGACTATCTTCAAATTATCCCCAAACTATCCCTGGTTATCTGTAAACTATTTGCAAATTATGCCTTGACTATTCTGAAAAGTATACCCAAAATATCTTCATTATCATCCCCAGACTATCCCCAAAGAATCACCAAACAATACCCAAGTATCCCTGAAGTATGCCCAAATTATCTGTAAAGTATATCCCCAATGGAACCCCAGACTATCCCTATAGTATGTCCAAACTATTGCACAGATATCTCCAAATTATTCACAAATTCCTAAAACAATCCCAAATGTTCATCAAACTCTCCTTAATCTGTACCAAAAATATCCCCTAAGTGTCACCCAACTATCCCCAGACTATCCCAAAAAGTGTTCCCAAACTTTCACAAATCTCTTTCACAAATCTATCTCCAATATCCCCAAAGTGTCAACCAAATATACCCATAATATCCTTGAACTATCCTCAAACTTTTGGCAAAACCATCCCAAAACTATGCCTAACATATGTCCAAAGTGTCACCCCATTATACCCAAGATATCTTAAAATCATCCATAAAGGTTGCTCAGAATATCAAAAAACTATCTCAAAATCTTTGCATAATTGTCCCTAGACTGTGCCCAAAGTACCCCCTTATTATCACTAAAATATCTTAAAGCTATTTGCAGACCATCCCAAAATTATCCAAAGACTGCCTTAAAAGTATCCTCAAAGTATCCTCATACTATCCCCCAAGTACCTCCAACATTTCCCCAACCTATTGTGACGTTCTCTGATAGGTCGGGGTTGCCGATTCCTATAGCAGAGGAACATGGGAATTGTTTCGGGTCTCGGGCGGACGGAGAATCTGGGCAAAGAACCGAGATGTGATGTTTTTAGAGTCGTGCCTCGCACACGAGGGGGGGCTGAGGGAATCGGTCGGGAATCGGTGCTCGGTGTCAGACGGAGGACTGCGGGGGAGGGAAAATATGGTAGGGGTAAGGGGGAGCCGCGGTTCGTCTCGCTCTATCTCCAAGGCCGGTGTTCACCTCGACAGGGCGGTCCACCCCGGATTCCGGTCCGCGGGGTCGTCGGGCCGACGGTCGCCTATTGTTTGGTAGCGTGGGGCCGAGCCAGTCGCACCGTCGTTCCCGCGGACTCCGGGTCCCCGTTCCGCGTTTCGGGTCTTCGTGCCGTTCCGTGCCTACGTTTCCGGGACCCCATCCAGGCCAGTTTCGGGCCTTCGTGCCCTTACCCCGGTCCTTCGGTCCTCGTTCTCATTCCTCGGGCCCTCGGGCCCTCGTTTCGCCTAATCACCTCGAACTTCTGCTATTTTACTCGAACTTCTGCTTAATTAACTCGTATCGGCTCATCTCAGCGGTTGTTTAAGGGAAGAAGACACGTCTGGACACAAGGAGAACTGTGAAAGAACTCTGTTTATTCGGGCCTCACCGCCCCTCTATATACTCTAGAGGTTAGCCCTGATTGGCTGCTTTTGGTCAAGTGGTTTACAACTGACGTCACTTCCGGTTTACATTCTCGCTTCCGGTTTACAAGTCACTTCCGGTTTACATTCTCGGGTTTCGTTCCTTTACACTTTCGTTCCTTTACACATTTGTTCCTACTTACATATCCGGGCCTCTTTTTCGGGCTTTTACACTTTCGTTCCTTTACACTTTCGTTCCTTTACACTTTCGTTCCTTTTATTAACATATATACTTTTTGTCATATTACCATACTTTTCTTATTTTGGTCTCTTTACATATTTGGATGAATAGGCATTCATCACACTATCATCAAAACCATTCCAAAAGTTCACTAAACTATCCCCAATGTATCCATCAACTATCTCAAAATGATCCCCAGACAGTCCCAAATTTATGCCCAGACTATTTCCAAACTATCCCAAAGGTATCCTAAAAAAAGATCCCCACAGTACTCCTAGAATAACCCCATAGGATCTCCTCCAACAATCCCTAAAGTATTCCCAGACTACCCCAACAGTATCTCAAACCTATCTCCAAAGTGAAATCAAAATATCCCCAGACGATCCCCAAATTATACCAAAATTATCCTCTTATTATTCTCAAACTACCTCCAAAATTATCCCCAGACTACCCTAAAAGGCACCCAAAAGTATACTCTAACTATCCCTAAAGTACCCAAACTATTACCAAACTGTGGCCAAACTATAGCTGAATTCTGGTCAATTTTGAGGACTTTGCAAGTTACCATGGAAACCAAACAAGCAATTCAACTACTTTCAATTCTCTATTCCAGTATACATTAATTTGGCACTTTTTTGTGTTCTATCTTACATATTAAGAAAGAAATTAACTATGTTTTAGTTGTTTCTATGGACACTTCATTCTATATATCCTCTTTCATCAGAATTCCTCATTTCACCAACAAAGGATGTATACCTTTCATATAGGTGTCTTCTGGTTTGTTATAGCTTTATATTTGTGATTGCTATGATAACAATAACCAACCAGAAACTGAAATATTGGAAAAATTTTAGGTCCTTTCTGGTTACCATGGCAACCAAGTAACTAGGGCAACCAGTTCTAATCCTTCAGGTTATAGAACTCCCAGAATACATTGGTTTGACATTTCACTTGTGTTTCTATCTTGCATATTAAGGAAGATATGACAAAATTATGGTTAATTTGAAAATTACCTATATCTAAGTTGGTTTCCATGGAAACCAACTACTTTCTACATTCTACACATATTATCTCAGCATACCCTCTCTCTTCAGGAAGGAAGGATGTATACCTTTAATATAAGTTTGTTCTTGTTTGTAATAGCTTTATATTTGTGGTTGCTATGGTAACACAAACCAACCAGAAACTCAAATTTTGTTCAAGATTTTAGGCTTTTTCTGGTTACCATGGCAACCGAGTAACTAGGGAAACCGATTTCAATCATTCAGATTATAGAACTCTCAGAATGCATTGATTTGACACCTCATTTGTGTTTCTATCTTGCATATTAAGGAAGATATGGCTAAATAGGGTTAATTTCAAATTTGGTTATATTTTAGTTGGTTTCCATGGTAACCAGCTATTTTCTACATTCTATACATATTATCTCAGCAAACTCCCTCATTTAATGAAGGCAGGATGTATACCTTTCATATAAGTTTGTTCTTGTTTGTTATAGTTTATATTTGTGGTTGCTATGGTAATAGAAACCAACCAGAAACTCAAATTTTGGTAAAATTCAGGCTTTTTCTGGTTATCATGGCAACCATGTAACTAGGGAAGCCAATTTCATTCATTCAGATTATAGATCTCTCAAAATGCATCGATTTGACATTTCATTTGTATTTCTATCATGATTATTAAGGAAGATACGGTTGATATTTGTGATTTTTGACCTTTGACCTTAAAGTGACCTTGAAATGACCTTGAACCTGAAAAGAAAAATTCTCACCAAAACTTTTCAGAATCCTTGACTCATAAGGATAACAAAAAGTATAGGTGTTATAAATTAACAAGCATTTTCAAAAAAAGTACACAAGAGACCCTACTATTGACTCCTTAATCCATGCATTCCAAATTTTGGTATCCCTGCAGTTTGGACCAAACAAACAAGCTCTAGATAACTATCCTCCTGGTCTCTCTTTCCTCATACATATTATTTGCAATTGCTTCTTCCTTTCATGTCTAAATACTGCAGGTTAATCCAGGTTAATCTGGACTGATTCATACACAAAAACACAAGGAAAACCATTTGAAATAAAGATATGTACTACAACTCATCTTTAATGAATATATTTCCAAACCATCATGAAAAAATAATATTAAGAAATGATCAATGCTAGTTTTCCATTATCTTAAACCACAAATTATTCAATAATAATTGTAAATTTCTATGACCTGTCAACATATTTCCTGTTGTGTATCCTCTTCTTAGTTAACCTGCAGGTAAAACTGTGGTTGGGGGTATTGGGATGCATTACTGAGACCACAAGCGGACACCTTGGTTTTGCTAAAATAGTTAGCAACAAATAAGCACATAACTGACTGTGCAAGCTAAGCTTCAACAAGTGCCGATGTGAAACATCAAATTCATGTGCAATCTAAAACCAACAAGATGGTTCCGATACAACTAAATCCAACTCTAAAACGAATATTCCATACCAGTTTCAGTTCATCTTTTTGTAAATTCTCTAGTATTTGTACCTGCCGCTGTATACAAAATGTAGGTCAGACGAAAACGTCTTTGCTAACAAACATACAATGATGCCGTTATATCCAAAGAATTCAACACCTTTCCACTTTGGAATCCATGTCATTGAAATAGCCCAATGTCCAGCAGATGACCCCTTGCGAGTCACCCAAATCTAACCCAAAGACATATTAATCAAGTTAGATTATGTGAGACCATGACTTGAAACCTTTGAGCACTATAGCTCCACAGTGTTTATTCAGACATGCCAATTTATGTTAAGACAAAATTGACATCTTTGTCATTATCATCATGCTAAAATAAATTCCCATCATGTACTCTTGTTATGATTGCTCCATTGTCCTTCTGTGTTAATTTATCGTTTATGGTTATAGGCTACAGCGGTGCAGGGGCATTCTGTGGTGCTTCAAAAAATACGACACAGTAGCATAGCCATTTCTTAAAATCAACACGTGACATGGGGTTTGGTGACATGACTGAAAAAGTAAACAACATGACACAGCCTATTTCTTAAATTCAAAGTGTGACATCATAGCATCATAGAGGTGACATGGGGAAAATGAGAAATTTGATACGCGATATTAGGGACCCCCCATCTAGGGCCCCACCCTACCCCCACAAAAGATCCATATACAGGTTGGGACATTGGTGGGGGCAGGAATTGGAGGGAGCAAATTATAGGTTTATATTTATATCTCATGACTTTGCACAGAGGCACCCACACTGAGGTGGAGAAATAGTTTTAATAAGAGGTATAGACAGGGGGTCCGGAAGTCGCATGTCGAATGTAAGAACTGGTTCTGTCACATGTTTTTGATTTTGTATCCATTTGAAAAATCCTTCATGTCCTATGTCAAATTTAAGAAATGTCCTATGTCATGTTGTTATTTTCCTCATCTCATTAATCTCCATGTTGCATGTCAAATTTAAGAAATGGCCATGTTGCCCTCTCGATTTTGAGGGCCTGCACCCATTTCATAGGGGTATAGAGGGATTGGGCAGAGTGTTAAGAATTTAACATTCTTTTAAAGTCTCTTTAGGACATACTACTAGCTTGTACTTCAGATATTTTGTTTTTATATAGATTTCTTGATATTTTACTCATGCATCCTATGAATGCTGTTTGATTTGGACAAGGAAAAGGTTGAAAAGCAGGCTCAGAACTAAATGAGGGAGTAGACATTCATGTCAAAGAATCTATGACAAAAAAGAAAGAACGGGGGGGGGGGGTGGTCATCTTTCATTTAGTCTCGCTCATCCATACCCCTCCCCGTGCCCTCCGAACTATTTAAGAACTTTTTATTCCAGGGGCAGATACAGAAATTCTGGAAGTGGGATCACCATAAATGCTAAGTACTAAAGCCGCGTGCATTCACATGTATGCATGAGACATTTTGCCCTCTTTTTGTGTTTGAGGGGTCCACCAAATAGGAGAGGGGCCAGGACCCACTTTACCCCCCCCCCCCTGGATCCGCCCCTGTATTCTAAAGACAGACAGGTGGTCTCAGGACCATGCTCTGCCTTCAGTCGCATTCATATCCAAGGGGCCATCCATAAATGACATCATGCAGAGAGGGGGGGTTCATGATCCCATGACAATGCATGACAAGGGCGGGGGGAAGGTGGGCTATATGGTGCCTGACATCACGCTAAAAAAGATAAGAATTTCAGAGACACTTTTGGGTTAGGGCAGAATACGAAATCTGGGGACCCTTCCCATTGGATAAAGATTAAATCAAAACATTAATAATATTAATGAAAAAAAAGATTCTATGAAGGAGAGAGGAAACCCCTCAGCAGGTCCAACTAGCGGTTCTTCACACTAGGTGGCACGTCTGGAATCTCACCTATTGACATTGTCCATTCATGATATTGCAGATCTATCAAAGTTCCACCTCGTTTACTCATACTTTGCAATATGTTAGTCGTTCATGTTATGATTTCACAAGGTTATATAACTTCAAACACTATTGTTTTTGCTCTCAGCTCCCTTTAAAAGGTTGGTGCTTATAAGGAAAAAGATCCATTATGTCGCATTATCCTTATTACAGCTGTTATTTGATGATTGTCTCTATAAGGTACAAACCTTTAAAAAAAAATCACACCTTTATAGGTAATGGAAGGTGACCTTGTTGTTTGTATAGGAATAAACAACGAAAGCTGCTACATTTCCTTTTATACAAACGTTTATTTATTTTGGTACAAAATGATATACAATATACATTGCAACATGCAGAAAGCATGTTCCTTCTAAAGTTGCGTTGTGGATGGCCCAAAAGGAGATGATCCTCTAAAAGCAGAGAGAAAGAAACATTGTAAATATAATTTAATTTTAAACATATGAAACACACGAAGTCTTTATATTTCCCATTGGTGACACCTGAGCAATTAAAGATGGGATTTAAATTCATGCAATCTTTCTTGTGAAATTTTTTTTTTATGATATTGGTTTCAAAAGGGAAATTTATACTTTTAATTATATTTTGATAGTCATTATAATTTGATAGCCCCTCTTATTCTGAACATTATAGTATACAATACATCTTCTTATGCTGTTACATAAAGAGATATATAGAAAAGTGCTTTTACATGCAGAATTACAAATACATAATGATATTAAGGTTTTCAGAACTTTGCCTGCCAACCTTTCTTATCACATGGATCTACAGGTATTATAATCCATTCAAATAGAGATATGTAGGATTAACAGTTTCAATATGAATAATTGAATATTGCCTCACCTTAATAGCCACCATAGCCATAGTGACCATTATTGCCATAGCCTCCGTATCTGCCATGGCCATATCCTCCATGGCCATATCCACCATCGCCATATCTGCCATATCCACCATGTCCATGTCCATACCCATGTCCATGTCCATACCCATGTCCATGTCCATATCCTTGTCCATATCCATGGCCATGGCCGTAGCCATGGCCGTCATAGCCATAGCCACTTGGCAGGGCTGAGGCCAAGCCAACACAGGCTACAAGCATAAGGGCTAGGATGAGGCAAGCCATTGTACTGTGATGTGGGTTGATGTGAGAGGCAGATCAAGGAAGAGAAAGTGATGCCAAATACAGATCCCAATCCCACCTTTTATACTCAATCCAATGAGCCATTAAGGTCACATTAGTATGGCCATACAGCTTGGGATTCACTTTAGGTATTCAATCAAGTTAGTCTGAATGTATAATTTAATGATCTGTCATTTCATTAACAGGTTTGACTCGTGAGCAATTAAAGATTATTTGATTAGGCCAAAAGGAATTGATTTGCATTCATAGTGACACTGTGATCCAAATTTAAACTACATCTTGTTTTGATAACAGGGAGTGATGGAATGGTCAACGGGAGTGCACACTTGTTTTTATAAAAACAAAATAGATAAAACATGAGTTGTATATTTGAAACCTTGTGCCAATAATTGTGTCAAAAACTCAGAACACTAGAAATGAGGTCCACCCCATGACATTTCAGCTTTTCCATAGCAATGTTTGCAAACAAACCTATTTTGGTGGGTCACCAAAATTGAGCAGGGACAAGTTTCTCCATATTATGTTAAGGACTATGTTATGGCCATCGATTTTTTTTCAATAGTTAATAGGATCTGAGAAAATTTGACCTTGTATTGCTTTGACCTCCCTGTAAACGTAAACAACCATTAGTATTGGACAGTCGCCAAAATTAAGTGTCATCTGAAGGCTAGGGATTAATCAATAGGTCAGTGAAATTGTGCCTGTCAATTACTATGATTTTAGCGAAATTGAGACTTATTAGAATATTGCCAATATATGCAACATTATAGTAAATAATACATACGTCATAATTATATAACATCATACTCAAATAACTACAAAAATCCATTCTATGAGTCTAACTATAGTTATTGGTATAGTAACTCCACATGAATTAAAAAATAAAAACATGACGTTTCTGCTTTTATATAGCAATGTTTGTAAACAAACCTATTTTGTTGGATCACCATAACATTAAACTCAACATTTGGAAAGAAAGTCATTGAACACTTTGTCCATATTTTGCTGTGGACCTAAGTTGTGGCCATAGTTAATAGAATTTGAGAAATGTTGACCTTGTACTGCTTTTGGCTCCCTATTGGCGTAAACAACCATTAGTTTGGGACAATTGCCAAATTTGAGTATCATGTGGGGACAAGGGAATAATCAATAGATTGTTGAAATTGCACTTGTTAATTACTATGATTATAGCGACATGGAGATTTATTAGGACATTGCCAATATATGCAACATTAAAAGTAAGTATTACATACTTTATATTCAAAACTCAACATCTGGACAAAAGTCATTAAACACTTGATCTGAAACCAAAAATCTTAGAATGTTAAAATTTCACAAAGAAAATTGTACAAATCTGATTATAGATGGTTCCATGGGATGACAATGCATTAATAATTGATAATTGCTTTTATTGTTGCATTATATATTAACACGAATTCAGAGGTTCATCTTTAAATACTGTAAGAGCCCATCTGGTATATCTAACATGATTACAGTTGTGGGTCTTTACTACAGTAAATTGCTTGACTTAGATACTTGACCGCGGCATGACACGAGTATAATATGGAAGCAATGGGTCGAAGTTTAATGTCCATCTTAACTCTGTTCATTTGTATGTTACCGGATTTTGAAGGTAAGTCTGGGGTCATTTTGATTGAAAGGTTCTCTAGAGAAGATATGTTGTTATGTCTAAAATTGTATAGAAAAGTGGTTGCAAAAAAACTTAACTGCTGTGCTCCTGGGGTTAATTTTAGGCAAAATGGATGCATTTTTGAACAATTATATTCCTTCTACTCTTCCATTGATAGGCATGTTATGGTACATTGTTCTTTAGCATATGATGTGCAAATTTAGGAAACGGCAAAAAAATGACTTTTGGTTGCCATGACAACTATTTTGTTCTTATAATATTAAATCATGAAAGTTATCATATAATGTTTGGCCAAGTTTTCAGAGATGCAATAAAAGCAATATCAAGAATACTAAAAACAAAAGCTCCATGCAATTCTCTAAATTTTGATATATCAACTGCCTCAATGGCAATTTTATGTCAAAAGATATAAAATATCATAGAATGCCTGTATTTCTTCTAGAATAAGCTATATTTCTATACATTTTAGTTTTTTATGGGTTGTTCTATAGTTTTAAGTAACAACAAAGTTTTTAGAACACTGTTACCATGGTAACCATTGTTAGGACGCTATCCTACAAACAGATGCTATCCTACAAATAGTTGTCACTTTGTGGGATAGCATCACCACAAGATGCTAACCCACAAAGAGCTGCTAAGTCACAAATATTTGAGGGATAGTGTCTGTAGTATAATTGATGCCAGGCTGCAAATATTTCTAACTTAGCAGCTGTTTGTTGGATAGCATCACTACTAGACACTAAGATACAAACAGTTGCAAATACAAATCACAAATATTTGAGGGATAGCACCTCCATTCAGAATGATGTGACGAATATTTTTCAATCACCAAACACTCAAATGGATTCATAAAAGAAACATAACCCAAAATTAGGGTCTTTAAAATGATGTCAAAAAAAGTTTGGGTCAATGGCAGTAGGGACATTTGGGCCAACATTTGTAGCTGTTGCCACCAGGTGGGGTGAGAAGATGATTATCAGATTTGTATTTAAATCAAAAACTTTTGTTGATGTCATTTTTGTTAATGACATAATTTTGGGACCCTACTTTATGGTGATATCATTTTTGGCAATATCAATTTTTGATTATGTAATTTATGACTGTTTTGAACCCGTCTTGAACATTTTTGTTTATATTTAACTATGGTCACCAATGACCCATTTTCACCACTGTTGACCTATTCCAACCAATATTGACTGAGATGGCCTATTCTCAATTGTTTTGATACCGAAGGAAGCAATTTGAAGGATAGGATCCCTTTGAAGGATAGCAGCTGGTTGTGGAATAGCAACTTCATGGTGCTGCTATCCCTCAAACCAGTTTGAATGATAGCATCAGTTTGTGGGATAACATCTTGATGTGGATGCTACCCAGCAAATCCTGAATATTTGTGGGATAGCATCCATTTGCGGGATAGCGTCTTAACAACTATGCCAATTTGTACTTTTTTATATCTTATTCAATTTTCCCCCTAAAATAAGGCATATTTATCTCCATTGCAACCAACACTTTCAGTGTACCAAATTTTTCCTATGCCAGAATAAGTTGGATACAGATCTAGAATTTGTCCACTCAATTGGTTTTGCATTTGATGGCCATTTTTGCCCAATTTTGCCCAATTTTTGTAATTTTAGAAATGTGTTCCTAAGGAAAGTGTTGCCATGGTTACCATGGAGAAAGGCAAGTTTTTGAAAGAAATCAATATGAGAACCATGGAGCTCAAGGGATGAGCTTTCCAATGATACCATACAACACAATGTTTGGATAACATGTCAATATGGAAAATAATTATGAATATTGGTATTTTTTTCACTAAAATACTATAAAAATACAGTCTGCACATGACTCACCTCGGGAGCAGCAGTTAAGTGGTTAAGGATTATTTCTTCACTAGCTACTCAATCAGGCATTAGACAACCCTTGAGATTTTACCTGATCATATTGTTGGTAAAACATTTGTACTATTTTATTAGAATCACCAATTTGGGATTAGGTAGAACCCTATAAAAGTGATATTATTGATAAATTGATTATTGAGGAATAAAGAATATTTTACATGAATTGGAACGCTTTGCAACAGTGAATTATTTGTTTTCACAAACAAACAACAATTTATTTAAGAAATAAAGGACGTAAGAAGGACAGGAAATGGAAACAATTAAGATCAATCAACAGATTTAGAGATTGAGAAATTGCATCATTAGTATGCAAATCAACTAGCTTACATTTGAATGATTGCTGTGACTTTATGTATGATATATATGTTGGGTATACTATAAACGAGATACACTCTCTAAAGACGCCAGTCTTAAGATAATATTTAACCAAAATATTCGAAATTCTGATGCAAGATGGAACACAGAGAGACTTCATACGGAAGCTAAAATTTACTAGTAGATATATACACTTTTGTGTCATTTGTGTGTATAACAGTTCTAATGTTGATAGGTATAGAAACTTAAGACCTATTGTTATGCGAAGACAAGGGGGATGCCTCTTCAATGTTCAGTCAGAATCGCATTATAATGTTAAGCCTTGAATTTATTCTCCCATGGCCTTACTAAGTGAACAGGGGTTACCTAAAGTTGACCAGTTAATTGCCACTGTTCTAGTACTTTTGGGTCTCATTAGCAATAAACATTTAATTCTATTTTTCTCTCGCAGCACAGCTAATGGTCTATACTCAAGCAAATGATGATCGTCCTGTACGTATCTTTCACCAGTCAACCGAATGGAGGGTTTCAATAGAGGCAGCGCAATCAATTGGTAAGTATGGGAGGTTTTAACTTGTAGCCTTACAGACTGGGACTCAGAATGTACATTAAGGCTATAGTTAACAGTCATAGAAAACGCCTTCTGTGGCAAATGCATAACATGTACGATTGGTTTACAGGGACATAGTGTTTATTTCTTAAACAATGAAAAAAATACCCATCATATGCCATCCATATAATTATGTAATGTTTTATATGCTGAGAGGACATCTTACAATGCCCAAATCATTGTAAATTGAGATAAGACCTTAAAGGAAAACTTGTAACTAAATTTACTAAATGCTATTTTCTATGTAATTAACGTGAGTAAGGTATTCTAAAAATATTTCAAAAGTAAGAATGTGAAAAAGTTGAGTTCCTAAGGAATTATTCAGGAAAGGAATTTAATTTTGGAAATTCCCTGAATGCTGGGCTGCACGGTACTCCCCTTGCTACGTCACAGCTAAGGGAATTCCTTCTTAAATTATTTTGGGATTCCCTGCTTAATTAATAAATGTAGATTGATATATATATTAATTTGTTATAAGTTTCCTCGGGCCACATATATATATTTTGAGTTAGAAAGCATAACTCTTTTTATGAATTGTACAGGGATGGGAATTCCCTTCTAAAGGAAAATGGGATTCCCCAAGAACTCCCCTTGCTACGTCATATATTAGGGGATTTCCCACAAGAAATGAAATAAAATACAAGTTGTTAAATGTTCCATAACTTTGCAAAAACTAGGAATGTTCCTGCGATTTTGCTCATATTTATAGTGCAAGTTATGAATAATATGCTGAATTGAGTTCATTGAAATATAACTATGCTGCACTTATGTGCAAGCTTTCCTTTAAACCAATATTTACAACCCTTTAGAGATTGAGACCGATGTTTGTATTAGTAAATTCGATAGGTAGGATGTCTTTGAGTTGTTTAAAACCGTTTCAGACTAGTTTTTCAGGTCCAACTTTAAGAAAAGGTTGTGATTTAAGATGCTAAAGTTCACATTCAGATAACCTCTTCCACTATTCTATGCAGGGGCGGATCCAGGATTTTGAAAAGGGGGGGCCGTGTTATAGCAAGATTTTGCGCCAGCATCCTTCGGGGGCAGGAACAGGTATTTTACATTAAAATTAAGGGCCCACAGGGCGAGGGCCGTCTGAGGTGCCTGGGCCGTACAGCCACCTGGGGACGGCCTCCAAGTGCCTCCTTTATCTTATTATCCGACACTAATATAGAATATTGTGAGATATAGTGAATTTTCGTTAAAAAGAAAATTATAAAAACAAACGGGACATGATGCAGGGCATACAGCCTGGCAATACGCCACCCAAAGATTACGCCTGGCTCGTCGATCCAAAGGGTAATAAAAGATTGTAAAACCACCCCAGTGTGCAGTGCCCCCTGAAGACCAGATTATAGAGTTTTTTCTTTTTTTTCTTTTCTTTTTTTTTTGGGTATTATCTTTATTATACTAAAAACAAGATCAAATTACAAATCTGGTCTTCCTCTTGCGTACAGTATCATTAACCAGTCGCCCAATAGATTTTAACAAAATTAATGATTAACAATATGTAGAACTTTTTTAAGTGCATTAAAGCAGATGATATTACTTTTTAATGAATGATATATGATAATGAGATGAAATGAGTTTATTTACATGCAGTTACAACAATGGTTTATGATACCTTCTAGAATAATATTAATAGCAAACAGGATTAATGGCTGGGGAAAATATTACAAAACATAAGGACAAACTACTCTAGTTTGCACTCATGTTCTGCAACTTATATTTTTCCAGCTGTTGACTTTTAATGATATTTTTGAAATTGTCTATACTGGGTGATAGCCTCGTTTCACAAGGCCTAATATTGAACCTCATTTTTCTTGCAATTTATAAATTGTACATATTTCTTACATAATTTATGTTCACAAGGACCAAACACATGGCTCATTAAGATTGACCACGGTTCCTGGGTCCGAATAGTTCCATCAAGACGACAGATAATTGGGGCTGTACATACATTAGACTTTGAAAAAGAAGGTAAAGTTTTGGTTCTATATATGACTTACTTAGAAGGATAGTTATTGAAGAAAACAACCTGGGACACATTTCTCTCTAAAACAATGTTATGAATATCCACAATTTCATTAAATTGACTGAATGTTATATCATGTTTATAAAATATTAAAGGAATATTGATAGATTTTTTTCTGAATATACTAATTATGTCATTCATTACAATAATGATTACCGCAATTGACAAAGAAAAAGCAGGTATCTATCCTTAATTACAGCCAATCCCATTGCATATACCAAGCTCAGCTTTAAAAGAAATGTGAATATAGTGTTTACACCTACTCCTTGTAGAAACGATGTGCAGACTTCGTATAAAGGGTCTTAAGAGTCCAATAATTGTTCCTGATTCATCGTGGTCTCATGCAAATCCAGTTAAATCAACCATCAAACCAGCTGATGGTCGACTTGACAACTTTGGTTCTGGCTGGATGGGTTACATACCCTGCTGGGTGGCAGTTGACGTCGGTAAGTGCTTTTGATTTAATTTCTAAAATATTTCAACTCTCAAGTAATGCAAAAAATCTAATGGAAGATCATCTGAATCTTTGCCGTGTTGAATCACACACAATATTGGTCAATAGTCACTAAATATGAAGGTATAATCTGTATGAATTGCACTGAGGCCAGTTACCTCAGTCACAAGATGGTAAATGACTATTTTTAAATAGTTACACTGCTTTTCGACAGAGGGCATGACTTATTCTTTTGTTCTAGTTAGTCTGCCTGTGTACTAGATGATGGGAATGATTTGCTTTATTCTATTTATTGTTGGGGAAAATAAAGAGAGGATCACAAACAAAACTTAGGAATATGATGATAACCAGGTTATGTTATGAGCATAACAACAATCAATAAAGTAATAATAGTAATGAATGGAATGATTTATAGATGAAAGTAAGCAGCAGAAATCAGATAGCGCCATCTAGAGAGTTCATGCCCGTGATGCGAACCAATCTGACAAACTGTCATCTCTACTTGACAAAAACCCATTGACACCTTTTCTTAGGTCACAGCAGTGTTTCTTTACAAACTTGTCTGTTCTTGACCAAAAACCAACCCAAATCAAAGATAAACAGAGCTTTAGAATACGTGGGCCAACTTAAGGTATATACCAGTTAAATATTTCCCCCATTTCGTCATGTAGAGTGTCTTAAAATCCAAATTGCATCTCCTGGCTTATCCAAAATATTAGTGAATGCATATTTCATGTTTGACCATGCTCTTGCATCTGACAATCATCCCTGTAAATTTCATAAACATACCATTCTTCTGGATATATATATATACAAGGGACAATCCAAGATGGCATATAGATGACAGGCAGTGGTCACTTGTTTAGCAGGAGAGAGCCCTAAATCTGGCTTGTGATTGTGATTGAAATCTAAAGATGCCATTGGTTAGACAGGTACCTGGACTTTCCAAGAACATCAAGACGTTTGAGAAGATTTGAAAAGTCATTTTTGATTATGGTGGATTTCCAAATTTTGAGGCCCATAGCTCAGTTTGGCATGTTACAACTTCCAACTCATCTTGTCAGATAGGGTCACATGCTTGAGAGTGGTTCAAAAATCAATAAAACATATTAAATACCCTTATTTGGCAAGCAACCATGTGATGGTATAGGAGGGAATTAATTATACAGACCGTATATGATTATTCTGCATGCTATGAGCCCCAACAGGCAAAAGAAAGTGACAGTGTCACTTAAGAATATGTTCCTCGTTATCTGCCCTTCCAATTCTCCCAAGCACGGATAGCTTGAAGTGTACCTGCAGGTTAGCCTAAATCAAGGTGCATTCTGGGAAACATGTAGACAAGTCACAAGGCTTAAGTATAGAAATTTTCAAAAATCATAGCACAACTTTGGTTTAAAACAATGGAAAACTAGCATTCACTATTTTTCCATTGCATACATATAAGTATTCAATATTTATCAAGTTGGTTTGAAAATTTATTCATTTCCCATAGAAATAAAGCAAATACTAGTCAATTTTCCTGTGTTTTTGTTTACAAAATCAATCAAAATTAACCTACAGGTGCCTAATATACAGTAAATCAGCTATCCGTGGTAAGGAGAATTCATCTTGTCTGATATATATAGTGTCACATGCTTGAAATGGTTCAAAAGTTGATGTATCAAAATTGGTATATTTCTGGATTAAAGGTAGATTATTCCATCTTCATCAAGTTGCTACACAAGGGACAACAAAGTTAAACACTGCTAGACTGGTTTGGACCTACCAGCTACAGTATGGTCTAACGGGCACTGAACTCACCATTTACAAAGAGGACAATGAAGTAAAGGTACGAACATTACTGAACTTATTATTCTTTGAAATTTGAGATATACATACTGATTATAGAGTCATTAGGATTGCACAATTGTGATCCAATTTCTGTTTATTATTACAAGTATCTTCAAGGACAATCGCACCATTATAGAAGTAGATTTGAGATTTGTTTGAAACCTTATACAATGAAAGTTATACCTACATAGACACAAAAAGACTGTGGAAATTTTTCATCAATTATTTAAAAGACACAAAAGTACAAAAATAAAGTTCCACACAAATAATTATTGCTCTAAACGTTCATATTCTATGCCCATAAATATGGGCTTTCTTTTCCAAAAACCGAATGAACTTAGCCAGGGGAGCTGCAAATCTATTTTGGCATCTAAAATCGCTTGAAGATGGGTAGATGTGGTTTTTTAAAACTTAACTGAAATATTTACATATAGAATAATTCGGATATTTTTTATCATGCAGGAGAGCCTCATAATAATGTTTATATGGTTATCTTCATACCACATATATTACTTTATTTTTATTATTTTAACTTATTTTTTCCTGGTTAAGTCAATTTTCAACATTTCTAAAAAGATTGTTCCTTTTAAAGTACTCTTATCTCAGAAGGTTTTCCGGACACACTGTTTTCCTTTTCAGTTAAGCATTGCCAGGACATTGTAGAACATGACTGTAAAATTTGGAAAGATTGAAGGACTTTCAGCTTTTGAATATCTTTTTGTGGATCTGTAATAATCAATATGCAATTTTTGAAATGGGAAAAGAAAGGGAATAAAGATTTAAAGTTGTTTTTTAAATATACAATAACATAGTGCTAGTTTTCGTAGAATGGTTCATGATTCGTGTAATCATTCATGGAATATATTGATATTGATATATAGAAATACAAAATTTGAACCATATTACATTTCTTTTACTTAGGTTTACAGGAAAGAACACCTTCCTGTTCTTAGACACTATGTTTACCTATCCAAGTTTCATTTTCACTCCTTTTACCTACATCCAAGATGGATAATCTTTCTTTTGTAACTATCTGATCACCTGATCCATTCCCTTCTAAATTCCAAAGTGCTTACATGCAAATCAAATTTGTTTTCTAGGTATTTGACTGCCACTTTGGTGTAAATTGGAAGGAGATTGTAATGAATGAGCTCAAGGAACCCATTTATGGTCAAGTCTTTAGAATAGAACCACTCACAGGAACCAGTCAAGTTGGTCTGCGATTTGAGCTCTATGGATGTGGTAAGATAACAGGTTTTTCTTTAAATAGAAAATAAGTAATTTTTCAGGAGGGAAAACAAAGAATGCTTTCAGTCATGCTTTATGTTGCTGTTGAATCATAGACTAAATGGGAGGGGGTAGGTCCTGTTACATGTAGGTACGCAGCCAACTTATGACATAACGGAAACATTCTGCAACCATACTTCTTTAGTTTGTTACTTAGTAGGATGACACATAACAATTACATTATTGATGGTGAGGTTGAAACCTCACCAAATCAGAACATGATCTTTTGGTGAGATTAGGACAAAAGCAAAAGAGATCATTATAAAAACATTCTGTTCAGGATTAAGAACATAACCAGAATGTTATAATAATGTCACAGTGCAACATGACAGCAGTATGTTGCAGCAACATTATTGGGAGCCATCAAAATAACATAACAAGAACCAAACCAGAACATTGCTGCAACATTATAATAATGACACATGTTTGGCTGGGTAGTAACATTGATGGATACATGTACTTAAAGCCAATGTCTGTGTACATTCTCAAAAGAAAATTCACCCTGCCTTATTGAATGTATTTCTCATGTCAATAGCTTTCATAATAATGTAATATAAAGAGATTTAATGACTCCCTTTTCATTCTGTGAGCATTATATTTCCTCACTCTTATCTTGTGAACCAAAAGGCTAATGTGCACCCAACCACAATAGTGATATAATGAATTAAGTGAGCATTCTTGATACATGCATATAATAATAACAAAACCTACAACTATTTCAATTTTATCCCATAGATGTCGATACACTTAGCAGCAAGCCAATGATGAAAACAACAAAGAAAGCTCTGCTCCAAGATGTACCAGAAGTTGTTGATGGAGATATCAACACATGTGTTACTGTTGCAGCTGATGATCATGCAACCATTATGTTACCTATCCTCAAGGCCACAAATGATTCTGTAACTATCAAAACTGTTTCAAGACATGATGTTTCCTGTTCATCAATTAGATCGAATCATATTTACGCTATGACAAAAATGTATCCACCATTCCGAACAATCCAAGGTGGCATATCAAAAAAGTGTGAGGTTCTTAATGTATACGTAGAGTCAACAATGACTGCCAAAATTTTTAACTGTACCTGTCCTTATGGAACATGTGAAGATGTCTGTATAAAGGTAATTTCTGCATGTCAGATGTCATTTTGCAGCATTGAAGTGTTATGAGAGCATCCACAATTCACATTTCACTAGTATTATCTGTTAGCCTATCGTCCTCCTCACAGGGTGCTGCCACACAAAGCAATTATATTTGTGGAAGTGTAGGTGAGATTTGGTCCTGAGGGGTGAATTGAATTGTATCAAGGCACAGGTCCATTCTAATGCTGATGATTTCCTTTTGTCTGAAAATACACCCCATCTAATATTTGAAAGAGAACTATGCTAGTTTATGGTATAAACCTTTTATATTCTATTCGCTTTAATTCCCCTTACTGATTTTTAGAATCTACAACAATTGAGTATGTGAAATTTGGCATTGGACATTTCATTCTTCAGAGAACCTTTTCTTTAATTTTTCAAATTAGACTACAAAGAACAAGAGCTAGAGCCCCGATAATGGTCATTTTGGTAATTAGTTGTACTGAGTAAGCCTAGCCCTTTCATCAATTGTCCACCTCTGATTAAATGATAGACAAAGATGTATACTCTTTCCAAACTAAAAGACAAAACGGATTTCAATTTCAAGTCATTTTATACACTGTTAGTGTATATACACAGACCCTCTGCAAAATTGTAATCATAAATAAACTTATAAGGTTTGTTTATTATTGGAGAAATCTATCCAGTTGTTTCCTGCCCTGTTTATTGATAATCATATCTTAAAATAGTAATGTTACAGTATGAGGGTGAGTTTCACACTAGGACAATTGTAAATATTTATACATTTCTCACATCTCAAAGTTTACGATAAGATGTTTAAAAGTCAGTAGTCTTAAATCTATGGTTAACAATAGGAATATACTATCTTAAGTCAGAAATACAACCTGAAAAAAGTCCAAATATCTTATCTGAAAATACGATATTAGAATTATGACCAGTGTGAAACGCCCCCTTTCAGTAGCGTTACAGAAACATTCGAGATCTAGAAAGTTTATGTATGACTATTTAAGTCAGTATTTTCTTAGAAATATACTTACTGAGGTCTCGTCCAACAGTTTTACAACTGGCTTATTTTTGCATTTTTTTGAGATAAGATCTATGTAAGATCTAAATTGTACTCTCGAACTGAATATTTTTTACGACAATGCAAATAAAACATGAGTATATCTCAGTTGGAGTCTTGTTCCTGTACGTAATTTAGCAGTCTCACATCATGTTACCATATTGATGGTAACCACTCCCCCCCTCCCCCTGCTGGATACGCCCCTGCAAAAGAAAAGGATCAATGAAACACAGAAATAACTATTTCATCACAAAAAATAATAATATCAATATTGAAAATGTGTTTTAGGCATTTTGTGTATTGCCACAGTCATATGGGGAAATATAGAACAATGATGTCACCTACTTTCACTCTACAGAACCATACCCAGTTTAATTGTTCTCATGCACCTTTTTACATAGAGTTTAATATACCGTTACCTGTCCAAGAGTAATATTGAAACACAATTTTATAATTAGCTCAAGTGGTATAATGGAGTCTTAATGCAGCCAATTATACCAATTATACAAGTTAAAGTGTATGTTGCCTGCAAAAAGTAAAGGTGGCACCCCGGTACTTTAATTCATTGTTATCTTTGTATCTTATCTCAGTATCAGCCACTCACAGATAGGCATCCCTCTACATAGGGAAGGAAAGGTATGAGACACCACTATAGATGGCGGCACAATCAGTTCTCTGAGACTTTGGTATACACCTTTATCAATGGTTGGTTGGCTGGTTATTGGGGTTTTACACTGTATCGACATCTATGGTCATATCACAGTGAGAACAAGGTCTTGACAATTCTGTCTGTTTGATGATCGCATCTATGAAATGACCGTATCTATGAGAAGGTAGAGACCGTACCCCTACACTTTTACTGAGGTAGGTGTTCTTTAATGTGCAGCGTCCCATAGGCAGGGCCCTACACACAACAGCCGGTGGTCCTCTAGGGACCTTTGATAATCCAGTTGTTGCCACTGGGAGAAACACGGAGGGGTGTAGCAGCCCAGCCTGTCCCAGGATCGAACCCAGGCCTCCCATACTCCAGGCGAACGCTCTAGCCACTTCACCACCCCGTGCCCCTCCTTTATCAATGGTGTGGGGCCCTGCTATATAGCGGAATAGACCCGAACCTAGTGATTTGGAAAAATCAAGGTGCAGTTCAAAGATCCGATTAGGAATAAACCTTTTAGGACCAAACGAATAACTTGACGGGATTGTATAACGGATTGTGAATTTGAATTCTGTGACTGGTACATTCATTCATCGTTGTTATACCATTAGATTTTGTACATATTCATACTTTTTTCTTTCTATCTTTTTTGATCGACTGGAAGAACATGTTTTGTACGTGAAGATGACAATAAACTATAAATAAAATTGAAATTGAAATTAAGAAAAAATATTTATTAAAAAAATCCTATGCGCCTTTCCCACGAATCTACAGAGTGAATCCTCCCATAGCCGCCTTGTTCCCAAAACCTCTAGCCTACGGCCATTGGACTCCATGTCCCTGGCCCAAAACAGAGGTTGAGGTCTATACCGCTAGCAGGGCGCCACATTATTGAGAAAGATCTATGGGACTAGGCTTAAAGGTTTGGGAACAAGGCGTCTATGGTAGGGTCAACTGTGGGGGGGGGGTTCCAATGTGATCCTAGGATCCACTCTTAGATCCTAAGATATGTTGGTTCCAAGGTGGCCATCTAAGTGATATAATATCTTAAGATGTGATAGTAGGGCTACCGTAGGAGCAAAAATTTGACTTCACTTAGTGGACTTCTTAGGATTACTTTATGACAAAATTTACGTTATGATGATATGTAATCCTTTGTACTTAGATAAGAAACTCATTAACTCATTGATTATCTTGTTCAGCTCAAATATAAATATCCAATGCAATCTGCTGCAGATTTGTAGGGAAGTTAGCTTCCATATAGAGGAATATATAGAAACATTTTAAAGAATTTTCTGTTTTGGTCTTTACCATTGATTTTAATGGGAAATGTCATTTCGCTTAATTTCTCTGTGTAAAAACTATTAATGGATTTCTTGTCAAACTTCTGGAGTAATGTGAGGACATGCGAGGAAATATCTAAACCAAAAACTCAATATTCACCGTTTGTGAAAAAAGTTATACTAAAAAACATTGAAAAATTGAGGGAACTTGGCTATTCATACTATGGTAATTTGATACTCTATTATTCTAATCGAACCGAGATCCCTTAACTATATACTTCTCTTAGTATCATTTTACCTCTAAGTAGCTTAGAAGTAGTTTAGCACAGCTTTATAAAAATAATTTTGTTGTAGTTCTTAAAATATGAACCAGGTGGCGCCCTGAACAGCCTCTAAGAGTGAATCCTCGGATCACATTGGAACGTCAAAAGACTCAAAAGTTGTAAAATGCCACCTTTAGTCGGGGGACATAACAAAACCGCCATATCAAAGAAAATACTTCGGCTATGGTTTGTTTTAGTGAAGGCAGATGGCACTATTGTTCTATATGTCCGCTTTATGGCTATGGAAATATGACACTGAACTATTGTTAATGTTTGATTTAAGACTGCGTAAGATTTGTGTCTATCCAAGTCTTCATGAGTTGCTTTCCAGAATGCCTGAGTAATTCAGACCGCGTTTAAAGTTTGTCCATTCACTTCCCAATAGTTCAAAAGAAATGAACGATGAGGGAGCTTCTTAATATGAAAGGGTTTTTATTCAGTAAACATCTCATCCCGAGTCAAAGCCACCATGTATAAGTCTTCATCAGTCCACCTCCCATCTCCTATCAGCAATCAACCACATTTAGAACACGAGTTGCTCCAACACTTTCTAGACCATTCTAGTATTCAGCTCTAACACAATCCTATGTCCAAGGTAGTGGGTATTGGTAAACTCCAGTCTGTTACACGGAGCCGATGTACTTACTCCAGGTATAACTCCTTGGCTAAACATGTTTAGCTGATGTTCTCACTAAACTAAGTGACTACTAACTTCTAACCAACTAACTGCTCGCTCCCTACCTTGCAGCGCCTTTTATACTGGTTAACAGGTGGCGCTAGGAGCGTAAGATATTTCTCCTAGGAGTAGACTAGAAGTAGACTTGCTAAGCCTGATCCTTGTTGGATTATATATCATGCCAATATATTAAAAGTACTAAGCCATTAGTACAACACCACCAGGAGCTCCAACAGTCAAGTTTAGCTGAATTCAATTTGACAGTGTGCCAAGGCATTAAGTATATATGGGTATGAAAGTGCTGCCGTCACAGTGAGTGAGTCACCGTATTAATACCACTATCTCCCTTCCGTCATGACAAATTCTAAGAGATTATTTATATTTAATCACGTTGGCCATCCCTAATGTGGCATGCATATGCCGTTTTATTTGTCCGGATTTGTTTTGAACGCAAAGTCATCTCTTAAATTTGGGAATCAATATAAAATTATCACCTCAGCAATTTCACAAAAGCATGCAGTTGATAATAGCTTTCTTTAAAAATACATTTTTAAATTATATATATATATACATATATATATATGCAATCATCCCTATATATACATATATATATATATATATATATAGTTATATGGTTATGCTCATAAATGTAAACGTAACTTCACTGATTTTATCATCGGGTTTCCATCTGCTCATACTGTTTCGTTCATAATAAAAATACATTTTTAAATTGTATATATATATATATATATATATATATATATGCAATCATCCCTATATATATATATATATAGTTATATAGTTATGCTCATAAATGTTAACGTAACTTCACTGATTTTATCATCGGGTTTCCATCTGCTCATACTGTTTCGTTCATAATAAAAATACATTTTTGTTATATGGTTATGCTCATAAATGTAAACGTAACTTCACTGATTTTATCATCGGGTTTCCATCTGCTCATACTGTTTCGTTCATAATAAAAATACATCTTTAAATTGTATAAATATATATATATATGCAATCATCCCTATATATATATATATATATATATATATATAGTTATATAGTTATGCTCATAAATGTAAACGTAACTTCACTGATTTTATCATCGGGTTTCCATCTGCTCATACTGTTTCGTTCATAATTAAGGTCTTGCTTCTTCTCTGGAACAGGATTCTATCTCAATGTGCGGGTCCGTCTTATAAATGATTTATTCCCCATGTGAACATAATTATCTAACGTTAAAGCAATAATCATTAATTTTTTCAATATCTCTAACATTCAAAATGGAATTAACTGTCATAACCTGAAATCCTTCTTTAGAATATTTACTGTTACTTGAAATTGCTATTTATATAAATAAATGAAAATGAGAATAATATTATGTTTGTTATTTCTCTTTGTCCATATTCAGAAACTGCATGTGTGTTTTTATGTTAAACTTATGAATTATTTTCTTAACTTTTTCCGATTATATTAATTCATCAAAACAAAAGATATAAGTGTTTTTCTTTGTCCGAATTCAGGATGCTACTGGTGTGTTTTTTTATTGCACAATAATCATTAGAATGAGAATGTGTAGTTTATCATTGGTTACGGTTTCAGTTTCTTTCTTTTTTCTTTCTTTCTTTTTTTTTTGGGGGGGAGGGGGGTTAAGTATAGGAGATTTTACACACACAAAAGAGGTTTTCAAATATACATTGAAAATCAACTGTGTATCAAGTATGACGACTGCATGTAAGAGTACAGAAAACGTCATTTCAGACACATATGGATTTAACGCCGGATGACGACCACTTTGATCATTACCCATGAGTGGACCAATGAGTAATGACTTCTTTAGCGGTTTGTACCGGAAACACGTACGTCACAGAGCAGCTACAAAACAAATCATCCCTACCACGCATAGCTGATTTCCAATATTTTACTTACCTGCAGATTAATTTGGATCAATGCTGTAGACAAAACTAGAGGAAAACATTTTTTTGCTGTAGGCCTATCTGTAATGAATACATTTCCGGGATATATTTTCAACTCAGCTGACAAAATATTAGATATAAATATTGCTGGAAGCTGGTTTTTCTTCATATAAAACCACAAATAATGTCATGATTAACAAAAATGCATACTTGTAGGCCTATGCTTAGACCTTATGACCTGTCGACACATGGACAAGAATGCATCCTACCCTGGGCTAGCCTGCAGGTGAAAAGAAGGCTATCCGTGGACGGGAGAATTAGATATCCATAAAGTCAATGTTGTCGCTGTACAAGTTTGGGGACCAGTCGGGGGTTGGGGGTTCTGGGAGGAGCACAAATCTGACTTGCTGTGTAATTTTGGGGTTGACATAGATGATGAATGTGGAGGAAGTCCCAATCTTACAGAAAATTCCAAGAAAAAGCTGAGGTATGGGTTTCTGTTGCATGTATGAAATGGGATCAAAAACGATAAATCCATCAAATATGCATTAAGGAATTTCTCCCGTTTCACCAGTTAAAAACACATTTCATTATTATTCAAACCACTTCATGATTTAAACCTTTTGGAAATTTTAAGAGTTGCTGTGTCCTTGTTTAACTTATAGTAGTCTTTGACCTTTTCAGCCATTGTTAATAGCAAAAACTTATTGAACAAGGAAACGGGGTAATCGCCCTAGAAAAAAAGATTTAATCACCCCCAGAAAGTGATCGTGAAATTTATAGTTTTGGGTGGTAATTATAACGGTAGTATGAATATTGAAGCAATATTACCAAGGACACCACCCTCACATACACAATGGGTGGTGATGAACTACATCTATAGAACAATAAACAATCAATAACGTGATACCTTATTGTTACTGTATTTCCCAAACACAAAATACTGAATTTTTTTTTTTGGTTTTTTTTAATTGAAAACCTCTCATTTTGTCCCCCCAAAAAATACAAGAGGCGGTCAACTGAAATTCAAGAGAGGTCAGTCAAGAAAAGTAGGGGCAGTGATTTGGCAGTGGGTAGTAACCTTCAGGGAGTCTGTGCCCCCCCCCCCCCCCCTCCCCAAGTCTCAGGCCAAGTCGCCCCGGCCCCTGGGGCAATTTGTCTTGATGCACTTTTCTTCCTGTACATTGAATTAGGTAGGCCAGAATCATCTTTGATCTAGCTAAGATTGTAAAACTTAAAGACAGAATCGGGTGTGCGCATTCAAAAGAGGTTTTGGGTTTTTAATGGGGAGGGATAAAGTTTTAACGAAAAGTGCAAAATTGTATTCTTTCTATTCGTAATGCGATACTATGAATGAGAAATTTCCCAAAACCTCACTTTTAAGGTAATTTTTCAAAATGGGAAGTTACGCAATACCAGCACCATCTATTTCCCCTCAATGTGTTGTCTCATGTTGTTCACAATTCCAAGTTAAAGACAAGGGGGTCAGCAGTGCTCGACACTGTACATAGTCTACGAGTTGCCAGTGGCGGATTAAGAGGGGGGGGGGGCTTGGGGGCGCCCCCCCCCCCCCCCCCCCCCACCTATTTTGGCCAATTTTGAAATTTCTCATGTAAGATTCTGCTAAAAAGTCATCAAGGAAGATTTAGACCCCCCCCCCCCCCGCCCCCGGCCCTCGTTTTCAAAATCCCGGATCCGCCAATGGTTGCCTCTAAAATCATACCCTTATTCACATAGACAAAGCAAAAGAACTGAATTTCTAAGCGAAATCCTGATACCTCTCTTATTATGGTCATTAAAATGATTTTCGAAAGATCAAAGATTGGAAAATACAATTTCCACTTGCAGATTCCAAAAACTTTTAATTATTATCATTTCTATCTGATTTGTCTAAAACTCCTGATCTATAAGAAGCCCTGTTGAATTAACAAAACAAATGAATTATTAAATAAAAGGACAGCCAGTTAATACCAAGGAAGGAATTCCATGTCCGTGACATACTGTCCCTTTAACTGTTATTATTTCTAAAAATAAAAGAAAATGAAACTATCCGTACAATATAAAACGGTATATTTTCCCCTTCCTAAAACTCGGAAAAGATTAGACAGCGTTATTTTGTTATTTTTATGATAGTGGTGGTAGTAAATTAGGTAGTAATTACCTAGTCCTGACTGAATATTTTAATGACCGTATTTAAACGATGAAACAACCCAAACACGGTCACGAAGGCACTAGCCTTTTTTTTGTGTATGATATAGGCCACAAGGTTAGTCTGTTGAAGACTTATATCATATTACAAACTTTATACATAGTTTACACAATCTTTTCAGCGTCAAACAAACCTGCACAAACCTGTGGATTGTGCAATCATCTTGGTCACACATATTGTTTGGTTACTGACTCATATATATATATGGGTAGATCAGCTGAATTGGGGCTCTAGACCTTTACATGTGACAGCCGATAGTGAATCTTTTTTCTATTTTTTTTTCAAATGATCCCTTTCAACGTCACTGTTGCCACATTAGGCAGTAATAAGAGACCCAATGCAAACTCATGAAATAGATATGACATAGACAGATTGCTATGATACAGACTTTCCTAAAAGGGAACCGAAAGCAATGTCGTTGTTATAAGTGACACATGAAAGTCACAAAGGAAATACCTGTCAAGGTTCTGACTTCAGTAACTATACTTAGTAGTGTGAGTGTGCCTGTGTGTTTTTGCGTGTTTCACTTTTTAAATTTGTAACACTCCGACCAACACTGCTTCTAATTTGTTTTATCTCAAAATCTTAATACTTGTTCAATGTGGCTCACGTCTGCCAAGGTTGTTTTTATGAGTTTAGGGGGCGGGCAGAGGGGCGGATCCAGAGCCAATGCTCTAGGGTCGGGGTAAACCCTGAACCCCTTATCAAAATGAAAATTAAAAACACCAGATTTATACCAATCTTCCAATTTTAAGATGCAAAATTGTTCTCACTCGGGTCGGTGGGGGGGGGGGGGGGGTTGCCCTCACTTGGATCCGCCACTGGTTACAGATCATAAATCAGATTATTAACTAATGTGTTCCAAACAACCTGTCATAGTAACTATAGTAGTAATCATGGAAAGTTGCATTCTGAGCTAATTCAGTTTGAAAAATATTTTTTTCCAATTTTAGTAGGATCAAATACATCTCAGCCAGTAATACCTATATTAAACTTGATATAAGCTTCAATCAATTCTGAATTAGGTAATAATCGTGTTTAAAGATGCCAGAGGGAGTTTCAAACTTTCAGACTGATCCTTAAGATTTTACCTCTTCTGAGCAAGACCAAACCACAAAAGGGTAATCTTCTGGCAGCTTTACCTGTCTGCTGTTGTCAGCAATTGTCAAATTAATTTTAGTTTAATCTTAAATGTGAAAAATTTGAGATCACCACTTAGAATACTCTTCAGCTGGAGAATTTTCCACTCCAATGAAGAAATAATCAATATTTAATGTAAAAACCAAAATTTACCACACAAATAAGTCGAGTTTGGTCTCCAGACTATTCAGTGAATGTGAGCTACAAAAATAAAATATAAAAGAGGTTTTGTCAAATTAGCTCAGAATGCAACTTTAAGGATAAATGAAAAATAGTAAAACGTCGATCCTACGTCGAAGACCCCAAGGATCGTTTAAGAAATCCGTATTAAGTCAGGGTGTGGAGGAGGTAGGAGGAGGTGGGGGGAGGTCATGGCAGAAGAATGTGTCTGTAACCATAAAAGAGTGAGTCCGCCTCTAGACTGTAGTCCCATCCCAGTCCGCTGAGCACGAAAAGTCATATGCAACAGCTACCCAGGTCATGGAAGGACTAACCCACTGGGGTTAGGTCAGAGAAGGTGAAGTTTACAACGTATCTATAAATAGCTCTGAGTTGGGCAGTCGTGGCGCAAACAGTGCACTTGTCAGTCATCTTTGAGTAATGTTAGGTTTGGGGACTCATGCTGAGATTCATCCGGCAGTTTCCCCTGTTCATACCTAATCGTCTGCAACCTGATGAACACATCATAATGTTATCACGAAGTTAGGAAATAACCCATAACTGGTACATTGTGGTTACAGGGGCGGATCCAGGAATTTGAAAAAAGGGGGGGGGGGGGCGTGCTATATCAAAGTTTTCGCCTGCACCCTCTGGGGGCAGGAATTTTACATTAAAAAAATCTAAATTTGTCCCAAAAAAAGGGGGGGGGGCACGCCTGGCACGCCCCCCCCCCCCCCCCCTAAATCCGCGCCTGGGTTAGTAGGATCATGTTTATGTATGTGCTGTCATTAGAAATAAATGTTCGATGAGATATCAGGGGATCTGAAAGGAAAGTGAATCAGTCAGCGTTGGGTACTAAATTAACATTCGTATGGGATCTTATCGTTCAAAAAGCAGGGACGGATTTAGAGGGGACGCATGGGGACCCGTCCCCCATTTTCTGGACCAAATCTAGATTTTTGTTATGTATATCTCAAGCCCCGAGAGGGGTAGCTGGGAACCATTATTATGAGCTCCAACTCTTTCTAAAATTCTAAAGTCCGCCCCTACAAAGTATTCTATCGAAACGATAAACCTATTAAATTGGAAAAAGAGTAGAATGTTATGTGCTGTTCACTGTCAGACTTTTTTCACTGTTTTATCTTTTTCATATTATATTCTTAGAGGTCACATATATATTTGGAGAACCGGCAGAGCTACCACTCCCTCTATATTTTACCATCACGGGTACTTTATAATTCTTATACCTATAAGTTTTTGCCATAGGTTTTTGATTTATTACCATTAGAATTATCCTCTGCCGGCCCTCTCAAATTACCATTCCCAGTGGGTTGACTTGAGAGGGTCACTAAAATAGTGAGACCCAGGTTTATGCTTGAAACGAGCCTCAACCAAGGGACATTTCTGCCAAATATTTCAGTATGTAGAACTGCAAAAGAAAAGGTTTATGATTATAAATACTGTTACAAAATAATTGAAAGGTCAAGGCATTGGTTATGGAACAGGCTAATAAAGGAACATTGCGGTTAAAGTAAGTATCCTGAAGTATAGGGAAGTAGGAACTCAAGGGTCACGCCTACATGTTGGCTATTCTGGTAACATGTGGACTGGGGGAAACACGATTCCAGAGTACACGCAGCGAGAGGGGGGTGTTCCCTGCGACAGCTGGTCTTTGGCTAATTATACCTCTTACGTGGAAAACTAACTGCTAATTATATTTCTTACAAGGAAAACCTTTAGATGGGTCAGCTTGTCTAGGGCTAGTTATACTAGTGAAACATCGGGTAACCTAGGGAAGACCGACGACATTTGACTATGGAATGCAAGCACTCCATATACTATTCCACCCAGACCCTTAAACGGTAATGGAATTCCCTCAAATTAGAATTTTTGAAAATACAGAAGCGAAAGTAAGTGGGTTGCTCCCTAATCGTCAAGATTTCAAAAGCTACCCTGTGTCCCAATAGGAAATATGGCAATGACTAAGGGATGGTTTTGTCCAATGGGATATGATGAGTGACATTACTTTAAAGTCTTTTCCACTTTTGTAAACGCAAATGTGAATCTTTTCCACAAAGTATGGGCATAACATTACTTCACTTGACGCCACCGATGGCAACGACAACTATACTTAGGGTAAATGAGAAAATGGAGTGAATATAAATCTTAAATCAAGGGATAAAAGTGACCTAAGTCACTGTAATAGAAGTAGTAGTAATAACGACTACCTAGAGAGTAACAAAGAAGTGAGTTGTATAATTAAATCATAGTTTTTATTCACATGATTATTTGGATCATGTAGCGAGGATATATAAGAATAATTTACTAAACTGTGTACACAATATGAACATCTTGCAGTATGATATAGTAATGCATATACACACACGCTCCCTGGTGTTCCTTTGGAACACTAGGGGGCGTATTCAGCCATGCTGAGTCCAGTTTTTCCGAAGTTTTTCTGAACAGAGATCAATGAAACACGCTCCAAATATATTCTTTCCCGGTGAAACACGCTTCAGATATTCCCAATGAAATAAACTTCAGATATTCATCCGATGAAATGCGCTTCAAATATTCCCCGATGAAACATGCCTCGGAAATTTCTCCGAAAAATGTTTCAGAAGTTTCAAGTATGACGTGTTCGCGTTACTCAGCTTTCAACCCTGATATTAATCTCTCAAATAATCATAAGCAATCTTGAGTAATGAAAATGAGGTTCTCGATAAACCTTCAACACATTTGTAATCATTTATCACATGTATCACCAGAACTCAACAAGAAGGCACGAAAGTTGCAAAAACTACCATTTAGCCAAACACTTTGTGGTATCAAGGTGTTTCAAGTGTAGGGACTTTTTCTGCCTTCCCTCCCTTTATAAACCTATGAGTCACATTCTAGGTATGGGAAGGCGCCCCGATACGCTACACAAATAGACGTTTTTTTTATGTTAAATAGAGTCTAGCTCCTTGAACACAAGGCTAGCCAAGTTGTTCTCTATAATAAGAAAATAGCTGGATTTCTGATCGCACAGAGACCCGTCTTTCTAACACTCAGACAAAAGACGAGTTGACAAACAAGACCCACTTGGCGTCTCCTATGGAAACACATTGCGTAGACACACACAAAAATAATAATCGGCCAAAAATAAACTCACGGATCCCTTATTGAATACAAATTTACTTTTCCTATGCTAAACTTCTTTTAAGGCCAGTTGTTTTTTGGTTAACCTTTTTGCAGTGGGTCACCCATGGTCTGTGGGGGCCTTGTTGTAGGACATACAAAGACGACAGTCAACGCACGTATTCTGACAGTGAAAAGCTTGTAGTTCATGTATTGCACGACTGTTGACATATCGTGAGATCCAGGCCCCCTTCTCTCTGGGTGCGGCCCGGGTCTATGATGATTAAACTAGCACCACACTTTAATATGTGTGTCCCCAGACAGAGCCCCCTGGTGCTAAAAAATACATCCGACTAATCTCAGCAGATTCTACATATCATTCCTACACACATTAATAAAGACCTTAACTGGTCAACTAATCTGTGAGAATATAATCAATCAGTCCAAGACAAATTCGAGTATTTTTGGGGGCCCTGGATCTATGATTGTGGTTATCAGCAATTGATTTATTTAACGTGTATTGAGATCAAACAAAAAATGGAAATCTTTTTGGGACGAAAATATCCTCTTATAGCTATTCCGAAAACCCTTAGTTCTTAGGAAATTAACCGTAGGTTAAACCCGAAATTAACCATATCAACAATTATCAACGTCTCAAACGAAAACAGAACACCTTAATACTAATTTTCAATGGAAACAATACCTGCCCTTGTTAGACAACATGCTTTTTAACCTTTCTGTATTTTGTGTTAATAATAACACAGGTTGATGGTTGTGGGTGGCGTGCGATGTAGCATGATGATCTTTTGGCCATGTTAAAACACGAGCTGTTATGTGACAAGGTGAACGGTCCGGGTCGGGTAGGGGTCGGTCTTGGACCCTCCCCGCCCTTCGTCTGGTAAGTGTACAAAGTGATGCTAAATCGTACAAAAATATGGTCAATATGTCGGTAGTAAACAAAGCCTAACCAAGGCACCTTCGTGGGTTAGTTAACACATCAGCATCTCCTGCTCTTCCCACGCTTGCACTGATATGAAGGATTTGCAAGTTGAGGCACTTAAAACTTGTCTTCTTCCCTAAGTTCAAACACATTGCATTCTATCATTCAATATATGGCTTCAAAAATACCTGAGGTAAATAGAAAAGCGAATGGTGTCGCGTTTCCAACGAAAGGTTGATAAATCACCAACAATTAAAGGGTACAAATCATGTTCAATCGTTGTGGAGTTTTATCTTTGGGGGAAACTATCAAAACCCATACTTGGCTGATTTCGCCAAGACTTGGCTGATTCAACCTTAAAACTTGGCTGATTCACCCCAGACTTGGCTGATCCGCCTGGGCCTGTTCCAGCATGGGACCTCCCCATGCTAGGAACCTCGTTTCCCTTATTTAACATCGAAATGACTTTGCCTTCTGTTCCCCTCCCTCCCACTCAAACTCCCTCATAATTAGACAACTTCATAACTTCATTCAGGAATGTTGGATTATTTTTCTTTTTACAATTCTGGAGTCTCTTGCGGCCCTTCAAGTAGTAGTAGTAAGTGTTGGTACATCGTTCATCATCGTGTAGGGCTGTGACTCATATACAACAACGTGTAAGTTCTCGAGTCTGTCAGAGATGTGACAGAGCTGTATTCTTCCTGCCCGCTGCGGGCGTGATGTCAGCCGGGCCCTTGGTGGTCGGTGAATCAGGCACAGGTCGGACCCAGCCCTGTGGTGGACCCCTCACCCTGCACCACCACCAACCACCACCACCCCACCACCACCACTGGTCTACCAACCCCCACAGCCTGTTTCTGTTCCTTGTAGTATGTACATATAGGCGCCTGGGGTAAATAGGTAGGTAACAATGGTAGATGGTGGGTCCTTTTCAGGAGGGCCAGGACTTTGAAAACAAGGCCCTTTTTAACCGGCTAATCATCATCATCATCACAAGCGAGTCCGTTTTGGCCGGGACTTCAAAAATAAGTCCCTTATAAAACCACCGACTTCAATGCGTAGTAGTAGTAGTAGTTGTACTAGTAGTAGCCTTCGTAGCGTCTGTCTCTGTATCTAACAAAAAGCACAGTATCTGTTCATATTCTTCCACAAGGGTAAGAACCATCGACTAGAGATTTTTCATCAACCAAGAGATGTGAAGTCTGAGCGTTGGGGTTATCAGGGGGGATTCCCATACCCCCTTTCTCACCATTAGCCCCTATCAAACGCCGCTCTCCAGAGGCAGTGCGTTTTGCAGCTGGCGTGTATGGCGGCCGTCGTTGAGGCCCTTCTCGAACTCGAGCAGCTGGCCCATGAAGTTGAAGTTGGGGGCGATAATAGAGCGTTTCTCCTTGACTGTGCGGTATGTGTCCACCATGGTCATGGTGGAGCACCTCATCAGGTAGGAGATGGTGAGGGTGGCCGACCGGGACACCCCCGCCTGGCAGTGGATGAGCACCCGCCCTCCGGACGTCCGCGCCTCCTCTGTTAGGGGGACAAAGATATAAGACATTAGTAAACGATGGAGGGGAAACATCACTATAAATTTGTGTAAAATGCCAAAATATTTATATATATATATATATATATCTAACTTTTTTTTATTACTGCTGTCATAATCCCTATACTTGAGGGAAGGCAAAATTATAGTTTACATGTTTAGGTTAATTCATTATGTACATAAGTTTAGGCAACATTATAAATCATTAGTGCGGGCAAAATCCTAATATGGATAGAATTATGATTCACTACTATAGGCAAAAATCATTTTTCACAAGTCCAGGTAAACTTTTGATATAATTAATCAGGAAGGAGGGGATTTTCATTCGTTCGTCTGTTCTTTATAATCTTCACTCTCATATTTGTGTCAAAGTGTCTGCATGTGATAGTGTAAACAACCAATGGCTTTAAGTTTAATGAAGATTACTAAACTTCAAAAAATTGTATAGTTACACATAGCAGCGATTAAGTCTTACTCATTGTCAAACCTCAACATCACGAGAGGGCCTATTGTGAGTAATTATAGTTACCTGGCCGTGGGGAGTGTGTTCATAAGGCGTTATATGTGATTCAGTACCCCCCTTACACATGGTAAACACCCAGCGGGAACCACAAGGCGGACCTACAGCCCATTTAGTCACACCAAGTTAATCAGGTGTGAAACTTTCCACTTTAAACTTCGCACCCCCTCCGTGACAAAGACTTCTGATATTCTTATCAACTCATATCACAAAGGCTTCTGGTGTTTTTTCTTTATCACAGTCATATCACATCCTGATCTTATTCATAATTCGTCCCAATCTTTTTATAGAGATTATTCAATATCCTGGATGGTTCATTACTGTTATCGACATGTACGTGCATGTCTCTGTGTGACTTGTTACCAAAGGGGTCACGTGATTAGACGGGGGTCATGTGACTAACAGTCACGTCCGTCATGCGTCATCTGGTCAAGGGTTTTAGGTGACTGATCAGGGAGAACTTCCTCTTCACCCACTTCGTTAGACTCATTTTTATGAAATGTGTTTTAACCTTACACTTCTGTTGATCATGAAAGCAATGCTTTCAATCCCATGTTACATAAAATTTTCCCTTTTGAATATTCAAACTTTGTTTTTAATACCCACACCTCTCTTATCTTTTAAAGTATATATACATCTAAATATTGTTCCTTTTACCTACTGTATTAAACATCCTTAATTTTCAGCCTTTTGTAGTATTTACTTATTCAAAGGTCCCCAGCCTAAACGTGTGTCTTAGGCACGTTGCCTTGGTTTGTTTACATCCAAAAAACCTGATGTGTCTACCTCAATGAGTCACAAGTTTCCACTCCCTTTTAGACATCCTCCTCAATTCTCTGAACAACTAAACCATATAATTATGTCTACAATGGTTTTTCTACTTCTGTTTATTGTATTTCGTTTTGTGTTTTTGTATTTTTCTACGTTTTTCGATTGTTGTTTGTTGTAATTTCAAGAACTTTCTGACATCTTTGTTTGTCTATATATACCTCTGAATCATGCCTACAGTCATATCATAACATTAGACTATAGTTCTAAAATACTTATTAAATACTTACCGATAAATTCAAATGCGTCCTTGAAGTACTGGCTGAGATTCTGTTTGGCGCAGTCGGTGGCGGGGAGCCTCTTGTAGACGAAGTGCCCCTCGTGGTAGAGGGGGAGGTGGGCAGTGGCGTTCAGTATGTGGGTGACCCCCTTCTCCCGGAGTAGAGCTTCGTTAGAAGCGTCCCTATCGTTACCTACGGGGAGAGCAATGCAACGTTATGGTTAGTCAGGATAAATATTGTTTTAGTCTAGGGAAATATCATTCATATTACAATCTCAATGATGTTCATTTACAATATGGTTATCTGGACCGCATATGAGTAGGACCCTGATATATATATATCTTATGCATTTCAAAAGTTTGTGATGTAAGGAAATTAGGGTGTTTTTTGTGAATAGTATTTCTTGATTTATTGTGATTAAATTAAAGGTAATCTATATTAGATTAGTTATAGGCATTAGCTCTATCGATATGTCTTCCACACATATATTACTAATGACCTCCTTGATGTCAATTTGATACATTATACCATATCGAATTTTCTTTTTCAAAAATACCTGAAATCTTTTTTTTTTCTTTCTTTCTTCTTTCTTTTTTAAATAAAAACTTCGACTAAAATTTTTTTTTCACTAAAACGCCACTCACCGAGGTAGAGGTATGGCAGTATTTGCGAGGCGGTCATGGTCTCGATGCTGGGCTCGACGGTGATGTTGGCCGTCTGGTTGGTGGGGCTGTAGATGGGGGACGGGGCGTCCGTCACCCGCCGGTCACAAAGGTCCTGGTACCGCTGCTGGAACTCCTTGATCCCACCTGGAACAGGGCAGAAAATACAGGGTTAATATGTTATTAAAGGAATTATTAATAAATGTAATATTAAGATGTTTTTTAAGATATCTTAAGATGTTTTTTTAAAGATATCTAAGTTGCTGGAACTCCTAAATATAACCTGGAACAACGAGGAGAGTGTTGGGTGTTTACGCTGTACCGACAGCCAGGGTCATTTTCACAGCGAAATCCAGTTGGGACGAATTCTGTATAACAAGGAGGAAAAACCTAATGTGGAATAAATGGGATTATAAAAATGTTGTATTGAATAATGTTGTACGAAGATGTTTTTGAAGGTTTTAGAGATGTGCGTGGTTTTTAGCTAGGTATGGTCGTATCCTTCCTTGAATTTATTTTTTTTTAAATGCACTGCTGCAAGGTCAGCTTGGAAATGGCTGTTGGGTAATATCATCCTGCCATCTCATCTAAGAAAATCGTCTGTAAAAAAAAACAAATTTATTGTTGATGATAGACTATTGGATAACAGGAACTCTAATATGAAACACCCACTTTACTAGGTAGGATGAATAATTACTAGTGTTCCTAGGAATTCCTGGCAGTGTAGCTATACCCCTGTGAGCTGGAGTCTGAAGAATGCTAGGTATGCCCATGGGGTATAGGGATGACTATGGGGTTTAGAGGTGAGTATGGGGTACTATAGGGATGACTATGGGGTATGATGCTGATGACTATTGGGTCGGGAACCCAGTCTTTTCTTATCGGAACCAGGGCTGAGGTGGGGTGATGTCATGGCCCTCAGACCGTGGGACCGGGGCCCCACTTTCCCACGGTGACAACATGCCCTAGTGATGATTCGCCCCTGGCCCGGGATAGGGGTTGTGGTCGGGGTAGTAGGGTATGATTCATCCACGACTGGTAGGACGGTTGGTGCGAACACGCGCTCAACAGGCCGACCTCACCCAAAAAATAAACACGAAAAAAAGTTGTGGTTTCTGACAAAGTTGGGTAGTCCAGCCCACCAGCGGTGTTTTTTAAAGACACAGGCCGTTAGATTTTTAAACTGAAGTTTGTGGTTCCATTCTGGTTCTCAGAAATAACCGGTCCTTTACAGATATAACCTGTCCTTTACAAGTATATATTTCAATAATCTCCTATTGATTTCGGGTGAGAAAACTGAATCTCTTAATTTCGGTATAAAATGATGGGTCTCTGGTCAATATAAAACAAAGGAGCATCCTAGGAATAACGACTATCCAGTATCCTCTCTATCATAAATGGTATATATTTCCTATCTCTCCACAAGCAGTAGCCAACCTATTAGCCTGTTATTTTGCTCTCCCCATCCCCAGCTATTCCTTTATGTTTGCTGAATACCATTAACAGCACCACAGATGATCTATGTGTAAATAATAAACTCCGACCAATCCCCTGACAGAACAACCAAAAACCACCACAATTCCTGGTTTGTGGTCTGGTCCCCATCCCTGACTGTGATTAGCTCATACCACCCCCCATCCCACGAGTGACTCAACCACTCCAACCACTGCCGACGTACAGCGTGGTGATATCAGCTGGTCAACAACGCCAGCAAAGCCTGTATCACAATAGGTGATTTTCACTATCAAAACTTTGCTTATTTCTATTTTTTTAAATAGGAATATTACAGGAACCCACACATATTACACACCATTCGAAAGAGAATTGAAAGACCTTTCTAATGATATGTAACATCCCTATAATGCAGCGTTATTCTCGCCCGCGATTTAGGAAATTGCGAGTAAAATCGTTTAGTGGAATACTGCCTCAACCCGCTCAGCTGAGAGCATTGGTGCCAACCTTACTTACCACGCAGGGTGGGCAGGTCGAGCTTGATGCTGATGGACCTCATGTTGAGGTAGTAGGATGCAGGCTGAGGTTATGGAAGTGGGGATATATAAATCCAGGTAATAGTAGTAAACTTGAGTAGCAAATACACAAGTATACTTTGAGATCCTGATGTCACAAACTCATTGGTATGTTCCTGCTCGCTGGCCAATATCAGTTGATAAATCCGTGGCCGTATGTATAAGTTGAGCAATATCACTGGCTGAAGTTGTATGGATGGCACTTCGATATAGCAATATAAAAAATATCAGGCAATGGTCCAGTGGAATGCGTTGATATGTGTGAGTGGTGAGCCTTGATGGGAGTCAATGATGCCAGCTGTAGGGGTAGAGGGTACTATAAGTACTGTAAGAAGGAGTTCCAGTCTCAGGGGCCAGGTGGGTCTGACTTGGTCGGGAGGGGAGGGCCAAGTGACTGGATGCTCTACCAGTCAACAACCCCAATGCCTCGATGACTTGAGTCGCTGCTGCTTCTTCTGGGGATTGTTCACCGTCATGGCTGATCATGACACATCATGAAGTCCCTGTCAGCCGCGCGTGGTTGTAGTAGTAACTGAGTTGGTTGCACGCGCCGCGCTCACTCACTCACACCCCTTATAGTGAGTGTTGACACTGAGCTGTGTACGTTACGGACGTGCTGGCGATGACGAAACCAGCCCGCGGTGACTCACATCGGGGCACCTTTTGTAATCCCCCCGCCGCGAATCGAACCCACCCTACCACCCAACGGCATACTGCCACAGCCTCCGCTCGCTCGGCGTGAATCATTGCAGCGGTGGGTTCGGGGGCGCCGCGCGGAGAATGCCCGTAGGCTGCTTACTCCGGCGCAGACCGGTGCTGCCCCCTGGCCGTGGATCCCGTCGTTAGGCAGTGAGTCATGGATTGTGGTGAATCATCAACACCTCCACCACCCCTCCGCCCTCTCCCCAACCCCCTCCCCTCGCCCCAACCAAACACCTGTAGTTCGATAAGGGTATCAAACCAGGACGCTCGGTACAGCCACACCGAGCAGCATGAATGATCCACACTAGGCTGGGTGATCTCATGGCTGATATCAGCTGGACTTTGGCCTTCTCGAATCTATTTCTTTTTTTGGTCCTTTTTTCTTTCTTTTTTACTTCTTTTTTACTTCTTTTTTCTAGTGACATCTTACTAGCCACTCCTGTGGTTTCTTATCTTATCTTTACGTGATACTCATAATGAGATTACTCACATTTTATGTGTCAAATTAATATCACGGCATTTTTATAGATATGCGCATGCTGTCATTATGTATTGAACAGGCTGTGAAATTAGCTATTTTTCTCACAGGCCTTGGGGCTTGGTAAACTTCCATCTGGATTACTTTGTCAAGCTTTTTTTTTTTTCTTTTACAATTCTTCACATGCCTGACTACATATTCACTGACCGTGGGATTGCAGCCAGCGAGAACGCAGACTTCAATTATATAGTAAAATTCCTCAGTTCATGGCTTAAAATTTTAAATTACATGTACTTTCATATCATGTTGTACATTTTTATCCTACTTTATTTTCTCAGTGACATCACACTTTTCTATCAATGCTTAAACATAATCATTCATACAAAAAAAACTTCATATGAATCACATAAGTATTTTCTTATGAATGATTTGGTATATATAAGCTGGCTTTTGTAAGCAAAACTATGATTTCATTGTACATAAAAGCCCCTAAGCCTGTGGCCTACACACGTCATTATGCTCTCAGTTTCACCGAATCAGGGTGTGTTGTTACTCGTCGTTTACAACGCTTGTAGTAAGTCGCTAAGGGGACTCATTGTTTATTACACGTCATTTCCGCGGTCTCCGGGCGATCCGACCACTCTCTGACCGCCGGGTTTTCTGACGATGACTTCGCCACGGCTAGACGATGAGTTCGCCACATAGGGCGCCAGTGTGTCTAGGATAGTGCTAAGTCACTAAGGGTTGGCGTTACTCATCCCCCCACAAAGGGTAGGGTATGGGCGGTATTCGGGACCAGGGCAGGGGTAGGATTGGTCACCAAGGAGTGTTGATATCCTATCCCATGGCAACGTCAGGCTCGGTGATATCAACATACCGAAATCGATGATCTTCCTTGACAGAAAGAGTTTATCATTAGATCAAATGAAGTTTCCTCGTTTAGCTTTTTTTAATCTTAGTTGCATTTTATCCGTTTCTTCAGTTCGTTTGAAAATAGGGAAGGAAGGAATTACTTTATTTTTTAGTTAAACCTCATATCAAGATCTAGATATAGAGAGACTATCCTTAGCTGTGGTGAAATTTCTTAACTTTTCATTCCCAGTGATATAATGTCCTGTTGTTGTGGCTTTAAACACAGGAAAGAAAAGAATAACTTATGTTTACTCATGATTACTTATATAATCTGACAGGATACATTTATTGCAGGACATCCATTTCTGTATCCTTACATGTCAGTATGAGAAATACGTGCTGTATTTTTCCATGCCATTATATACATACTTCCTGTATGTTTGAACACGAGTATAAAAACTGAGGCACATAGCCTCAATTCGTTTTGGATGAGTGTCATATCCCAACATAGATGTGACTGTTTTTGGTTGACAATAGACTTGCTTTAGCTTAGTCAACGGACTACATATAAACGTATGTGTATACAGTCAACTACATACATCTGTATATCTGGTGTATCACATCTTAGTTTTAAAGATTAATCCTACTTGGCTCGTCTCCTAGTTTCGAATACAATTTGCTTAACATAGGCCACATATTTATTCATATCGATATGATTCGTGTCTCTTAAAGAAATCAATCAATAAAAGTCCCAGTGTACATTTCCGACTGAACAAAATTTTTGAAAATAATTTGGCGTTTCTTTATATTCCCTGGTAGAAAAAATATATTTCGTATTCATATGTGCATAAGTATATATTGTATATGTAAACATAAGTATAGACAGACACATACGCACATCTATACATATATTTACTTATATACATGTATATATAATAATGCACATGTATGAAACATATATTTATATACATATATATATACACACTTTTATATACATATACATACTATTACACATACATGCATAGGTACATTTTATATATTTATATAAAAATATGTATACATACATTTTATATATATTTATATAAAAATAAGTATATATACATAACATAAGCCAGTTGGTGGTACATCTAAGGTGGGCTGATCGGGCCAACTGTGAGGTCGGGGCCCGCCGAGTGTTGACATTGCGTGCTGCCGGCCCTCAGCTTGAGCAATGTTGGCCCAGTATAGTGGAGGGGGGGGAGGAGGGGGGGGAGGGGGGCAGCCAGCTGTGGTAGAGAAGTGGAGCAACGTGACTCATCCCTGATACTGGAAAAGGCCCAGGGCCAACCAACCAAGTAAAACATTCACGGCCCCCCTTCAGAACGTTACACCACAGGCAGCTTTGATAAACGCTACAAGTGTGTGTTGCTTTTTGCGGACAGTCAGGGGGCTATTTTTAGAAGGAAGTGGCATCTAAGAAAATTTTGAGAAAAAGAAAATAATTGAATGTCTTGTGAAGGCTTTTAGAGTGCATCAGTAAGGCTGCGAGGTTCAATGCTGAAATAAAAACGGCTAGGATCTACGACCTCTTTCTGATAGAGAAACTTTAAGGACGCATCTGAGATGATTCGATTATCAAGAATGTATATACAAATCAACAATCATCTTTTTGTACTAAAATAATGAATTGTAAAAGTGAAATGGTAACTTCTGTACATTTTGGTCACTGGTATTAGATACATCTGTTCACCTTTGTACACAAATACAGCCGTGCCAATCTCTGACTGTTAATTCCCTATTATACACTAGCCCTGTACAGGTGGGCTGGGGGCCGTGTTGACCTCTCATAGCAGCGATTAATCAAAGCGCTGAGGCCAGGCTAACACCAGACTTGCTGACCACGCACTTTACCACTGCAGGCCGACCCTGTGTTATATTTGCCCAGTACTTCTTTCACCCAAAGCCTAGACCTCCACTGCTCGGCTTGGCACGCTGACAAAAATCGGTGTCAGGTAGAAACGAGTTTACCTCCTGCTAGTAGTGGCACTGTATGTATGTATGCGGCCTACCCCCCCCCCCCCCCCCACCACCACCCCCCCCCCCCCCCCCACCCACCACCACCCCCCCCCCCCCACCTCTACCACACAAACACCTGCCCCTATGTTCCCTCTCCTGTCAGCTATACATACACTGATACCACTGATACAGGGCCCCTGCATTCCCTGTTCTTTGGCTATAATATAAGTTTGTCTGTTTGGCCTCACTGGATGGTGAGGTCTTACAATAGCAATGCCAATAGGTAGGTACTACCACAGCCCTGCAGCTATAGGTGGACAAATTGAGTGCATTGTAATGCGTGACCGAGGGTTTTCTATATTTGTAAGGGGAACTAATCCATTTATTCTTGTATTAGCTGCTTTCTATTTGCCCTGAGATTCTAATTCAAAAGAAATTGAAGCAATAGTTACATTTTTGGATTTGTAGTAACAGAAAATGGTAAGCAAAAGTGCTTAAAATGACGATTTTTCACTATTTTGAACTTAAAAGCCCACAGTTTATGATAAAAATTTGTTGGGCACCTTTAAAAGTTTTTTAGGCACTTTTTATATAGTTTTGTCATTATGGAATGATTTAAAACTTTGAGAAAAAGTTACGCCCAAACTGTCAAAAATGGCCCCCCAAATTCCTCCACCAATTACTGAGTGACCTATAGATTGACCTTTGACCTTATTGACCTTGACCTAAATCTTAGGTCAATGTGACATAATTAGCAAGTCCTCGTCAAGGGCAATCAGACTTACTTTACAGAGTGAAGCTACCATCATTATATCCAGAGATATCTTGGTTTTAGTCATAAAAACTATTCAAAACTTGATCACAAAAATTCCCTATGGGAAAGGTCACACAGATTTACAATAGGATCCAATGGGATTATGTCTACTGTTTTAGTCACAAAAAACGACATGGAATGTTGAATAACTTTTTAACTAAGAAAGCTAGAAACATTCTGTAAAAACTGTTAGGTTTCTTATGTCATGATCTTTGATTCTAAGTGTAGTTAAACCTCTTCAGATGTCGCTCTATTTTCCTGTGGTAGTACCTACAATAGGTCATAATTGGTATTGGGATGTTAATATATTTTTTTCAAATGTAAAGGCAGATAATGCAAAATATTATATACTTTTTCCTGTAGCAATAATATGGTTTCATCAATAAAACAGTTGATAGCATTTAAAAAGAATAAAAAAAAAGACAACGAGTAATAAACAGTGCATTCATTGTAATAATCAATAATAATTAGTAGAGCAGTCGAATTCCTGTAACATCAAATGACAAGTATAACAAATGTGAGTGAAGATTCATGAAATATTGATTTTATCAATATAAATTTAATATGATAGTTATACTACTTATATTTTAATCTCCAAAATTAATTAATTAAAACCTAAATACCTTCTAAATCAAATTAAATATGCAAATATTGATTTATTTTATTTAATCTACAAATGTGTGAATTACCTTTGAGAACGATGACATTTTTGCCTTCTTTGAGTAGTGTCGTGAGGACCAGGACGAGGGAGCTGGCTGGGTTCAGTCTGTCGGCGTCTTCTGTGTTGTCATCGTATAAGACAAGGTCCACGGAGGGCGACATCTTTTTGAAGGTCTCCTTTGCATTAGTTTGTCCAGACACAATATCCCCTATTGCCACCTTTCCGCAGGCCAGGCGCCTTTTGCTACACCGATCGGCGCAGCTAATGTTCAAAGCTCCGGAGATGTGGCCCAGGTTGAAGGCTACAAATGAGCGGCAGTCGAGGAGGAGGAGGCCGGCGGGGTGGCGGAGGCGGCCGGCCAGTTCTGTCGGGGAGATGGAGCGGGGGGCGGCCCGGGCCTGGAGGCAGTCCCCGCAGTGGAGCACGGCCCGGGAGGCCGGGGACGACGACCGGCCGACATGACCCGCCACCGCCGTCAGACTCAGATTCATCCTCTCTTTGTCGAACACGTTCTCAGGAACGGCTACTGATATAGACATCGAGTCCTTGTGGTGTGAACTGTTTGCGGGGAAACTTTCCTACGTCCTCAAGGGCTGTGTTCTGCTGATTGTCCAAGTTTTTCTACCGTAGATTTCTGAGTTTCGAGTGAGTTCCCTACGTCGAGTGTAGAATCCCAACAACAACTTTTCCAGCGGCGAGCTAGAAAAGTTCCGATTTCTTCACTGTTACAAGCGTATATCCCTTTATAATCACAATATTATTGCCTGAAACTTTAAATTATAGTTTACAGGTTCAAGTTCTTGATTTCATTTCGCTTACAAACCCTTAGGTTACCTTTAACTTGCTATTTGATCGACCATCGGTCCGCTCGCTTCCCTTTTATACAAACTCGTTTTCCGTGACGTCAGGGAAGCCGCAGAGTCTATTTTTAGCAACAAGCCGCTGTGGAAATCTCCCTCTGCAGGGGGCGGCTCGACCAATCAGCGACCGGCATTCTCCGTCTCCAAGCAGGTTCTTAGACTCTCCAGAATTGCGCCCGAAGAGCGAACGTATCGACGTTACCCGGTATGTTTACTCGCGCGCTTTGGAAATGCTCAGTTTGGCCTGGAAAGCTCTGATGGTCGGAACTGGGTCTAGAAAGCTCCGCGCGACACGGGCACTCTCATGGTGCCTGTCACGGGAAATTGCTCCTCTAAATCATTAGGGAAGCCAACACATTTCATTGGAACTCCTCGATTCAGGAGTATTTGGATTCCACTTTCAAGGCTGGATAGATGTGTTTTACAGTAGCATAATTAAATGTATCATCTTGCATCGGGGTCTAGCATCAAGGCTCTGTAATGAAAATTTATGTTATGTATGGATTGCCAATTCAAAGTCAGGCATTTGGGGTATGGTCCTCATGCATTCTGCGTATTAGTAGTATAGGTTTTGAGGGAGTTCACGTCATCGACCATTTTTAGTGAGGGAGTTCACGTCATCGATAATTTTTAGGGGGATAGTTCACGTCAAACAATTGCAAATTGCAAATTTTAGAACTGGAAATAGAAATATTCTTGTGATTAATGTTGAAAATATTTTTATATGTTATTATTGATAATAAGCTTAAGAAAATGTCAGCTGAAAAATTGGTTATTGCTGATGAAGTATTGCAGTCTATTGCAGATTTGCTTTATTGTGATTGGGAAAGTTTGGCAATATATTTAGAATTAGAGAGCAAAGATTTGCATAGAATTCGAGGTAAAGATAAAAGTACTGTGTTACAGTCTAATATATTACAAATGTTAAATTTATGGTGGGATCGAGTGGATAAAAATGATTATTTGAACGAGTTAATTACAGCTTTATCAAGTTTGTATCGTTATGATTTGATTGAAATTGTTTTAAGTTTTATACCCAAAAATGATAAAAATATATCTGATAATATTATTCAAGTTTTATTTTTACAGTTGGCTGAGCGTTTAGTGATGGATTGGAGAAATTTAGGAATTTATTTGTCTATTTCTTTAACTGAAATAGATAATATTTTTTATGGTTTATATGAACCAAAAGTTCATCGTGCTTATGAAGTTTTAAAGGTTTTTCAATTACAATATGGTTATTTAAATTTAGATAAATTATTTAAAGTTTTGAGGCAAATGAGGAGATTAGATGTGATTGAATTTATTACTAGACATATTAGGCATTAACTTATTTGTTACATTTGGTTTCCCTCTGGTGGGAAGTTATTGTATATTGTGTCTCTCTCTAGTGGGAACGAATTGAACCTTGATGATTTATAGTGTTTGCAGACATGGTACATGACCTCCATATTGGATTGTCGTAACTTTTGAAAGTTTGTTTTACATTTTTAGTCTTGATATTTACAACTCCTATTTCTTAGATACTTTACGAGGCTATTGCTTGACGCCTAATTATGAAATAAACACAGGTTAAGAATTTTGCATTTTACAATTATTTAATTTGGTACGATATCGTGGTATGAAAACCGGTTGTGCGTATCTACATGCAGAATGCTGTCTTTTTGCAAGTTTGTTGTAAGAGTGTTGTGTTGCAGAGTGGTCGTTGAGCTAATCTTGAAATTTTTCGACTTTTGGAGAATGAACATAGTTTTTGAGATTAGCTTAGCGGTCATGACGTGGTTTTAGGTGATTCTAGTGTTAATGTACCCCGGTTAAAAGCCTCGGTATGGAGTAAACGCGCACTTCAGAGCAGACCCTTTTCGCGTTGTAACGGTGTGTGCGTATGCAACAGCACACTAATTTGGACAATTTGTCTATGTACGTAGGACGCTCTGGTAGAGAACGCCGAGCGGACACACTTTGTACCGGCTTACTTGATTTACAGCGACGCAGGGCGCTCCGGTAGATAACGCCGCGCTGTCTGCGAGGAATCTAGACCTCCGTGCCTGGTCTAACAATACTCGCTCTCCCGCGAGTGGGCTGGCTACCAGGCTAGTGTTAATGTAGTTTTGTGCGGAGTGACGCGAGGGTTGAGACGTACATTAACCTAGGTGATTCTAGTGTTAATGTAGCTTTGTGCGTTTATGAATATGAAATAATTTTTTTAAGTTACATTAAAGTATTTGTTTCAGTGTTTATTATAGCTTTAGCTTATTTTACTTTTGATTAGTGTGATATAGCTGTAAATCTAGTAATAGTGTTCTTTCACAAGTTTTATGAAATCAAGCTGTAAATCTAGTAATAAATCTAGTAATAGTGTTCTTTCACAAGTCTTATGAAATCAGTATGTTGGTCTAGGAAATTGATATTTATGGTTTGGGCACAGATCCAGGTAATCTTTTTTGTGTCAGTATGTGTATTGGTTAGAGTAATTTATATAATATTGGTGACGCAGTTGGGGCGTACGTATAGCTTGGAAGAATAAACATAATCGACTTGCTTGATTATATTGGTTTATTTGCAGAGAAGATAAGAAAGCGTTAAGATATATATATACAGTTTTGTAGCATATTAAAGCGCAAGTGTAATAATTGACAAGGTTTAATTTGGGCTATAGCACTTGTCAGTTATTATATTTGACTTTAGTGAAAACAACCACTTTATAATGCATTAATAATTGAAAGCATTTGGCTAAGAATTGTATAAACATATTAAGAATGGTTAGTACATGTACATTAAGGTTCATTTTTAAAGGTAAATAAACAGCAAACTTGAATAAATGTAAATACATTTTGCTTAAACAATAAAGTGTTGTGAACACATTAAAATTGTAGCTTTTATATAAATTGGTTAGCTGAATATTGTAAATACATTGAACTAAACAAAGTGATGCGAATATACTAAAATTGTAGCTTGGATATATAAATTTGGGTAGCTGATAAGCTGTGAACATACTAAAATTGTAGCTTGGATATATATATAAATTTGGGTAGCTGATAAGCTGTTGAGGTCTAATGGTAAGTCTAAATATGATAGTTAATTATTTCTTCTTGTGTGGTAACATACCTTCTTGGTAGAGGTACGAGGAGGGGTTTTGAGATATATATGTATGTATGTTTATTGATTTTTAAGAGTTTGCTAAGACATTTTTGAAATATTTTAAAATGAAAGTTTGTTTTATAATAAATATGCTTCAATGTTTAAAGTTTAAATGATTATATTAAATTAAGAGCGAGAGAAAGTTTATGTATTCCCTTTCAGTACCTTACATGGAAGGTTCTGGATGTTGTGTCTCGTTTCCATGTGGGTATTTTTGCTTTGTACGAGGAGGTACTGAAGGGATAAAAGTTTGAAACGACTTTATAAATTAGCAAATTATTAGATATTCAATTTTATATATTTTCGTTTTGTTTATATAAATGTAGTGAGAAAAGATAGTTTAAGTTAATGCGCGCGTTTTATAATATAAACGTATACTATTTTGGTTTATTATTAAAAATGAAAACCTATAAGCACCTTAAATACTTTCACAATCATAACATAATGTTATTGTCTTGTGATTGGCTGAGACTAATAAAGAGGGTATAAAAGCTTTGTGTTGATCTTTTGCGCGCATTTCTTTGGTGTGGTTAATTGTAGTGTGGTAAAGAGCGCCGTTGGGCCCGCGTTGGGCGCAAGTGCGTGCTTTGTTAGGCGTAAGTGCAAGTTTGTGGAGATTGATATTTTCGGAGGTGGTTGTGGAGATTGACGTTTCTAGAGGTGGTTGGAAATTGCTTTCTTGGTTTGGAGATTGACGTTTTTAGAGGTGGCTGGAAATTGCTTTCTTGGTTTGTGGAGATTGACGTTTTGATTTTAGCTAGCGTTAAGCGCTAGTTGAAATTATTTTTGGTCTGTTTTACTTAAGATAATTTTAGTTAGGTGATTGTTGGTTGTTGCTTTTGCTTTTGTTGAAATTTCAGCTTTATAGTTTTGCGACTTAGAGCTTCAAGATCAAGCTTGGCGTCATTCATCACAGGCACATTATAAACAGGTAAGTGTACTTATTTATTTATTTGTGAGAAATATTGAATTGTATTGTATTTAGTGTGGTACCGAACAGGTAAGTGTATTTTTAGAAATATGAAACAATACGTGTATTGTGATATAATATGTTCTGAAAGTTCAAATTTTAAAAATGTTTCTGAAAGTTCAAATTTTAAAAATGTTTCAGTTAATTCTCAATATTTAGCTTATTATGATTTTTTTGTCAGGTCTAAGTATTTTCAGGTGCAAAGTATAGAAAGGGATAATAATTTGAAACCTATTCGAGTTTGTATATGTATTTTTCAGAATAGTTTGAATAAGTCTGTGGTGTTAAAGGAGCATAATTAAGATGTCGCATGATAAGGTTTATGTTGTTAGGCTTTCTGAAAAGGCTAATCTTCCAAAGAGAAGTTCATTATTTTCAGCAGGATTAGATTTGTATAGTGCTTATGATTATATTTTACCAGCAGGAAAAAAACTTGAAATTAAAACAGATTTACAGTTTGAGTTTCCTGAAAAATGTTATGGAAGAATAGCATCTAGATCTAGTCTTTCTAAATATTATTCTATTGAAGTTGGAGCAGGAGTTATTGATGAAGATTATAGAGGAAATGTTAGTATTATTTTGTATAACTTTGGAAATTTAGATTTTCTTATTAAGGCTGGTGATAGGATTGCTCAAATTATTTTAGAGCGTTATTCAAATGCCAGTGTTTATGAAGTACAAGAGTTAAGCAAAACTGATCGTGGTTGTAAGGGGTTTGGTTCTAGTGGATATTGTTAAAGTGCTAAGGGTTTTATTTTACAAGTTAATAGGAGGTGAGGGAGTAGGAGAAGGTGAGGGAGGAGAAGGTGAGGGAGAAGAAAAAGTTTTAAAAGTAGTCATTTCAATTTCTTCTTGTACTACGCTAATAGATTCAAAGCTTTCAGAGTTTAGAGAATTGAAACTGCTAGTGTATTCAGAAGGTGCTTGTGCTTCATTAACATTAACATTAATATTAAATCGAGATCTCATATGAAGTGTGGTTCGCTGAATAGATCGAATTCTATATTGTTCAAATTTGTTTTGCCAAGTTTTTCTGAAAAGTTTATAAAGAATAAAAGATGTTAATATAATACCAAAAAGAACTAAGAAAGATAAGATTCCTGCTATAATATCAGCTACTGGTACGATATTTTTTGGAGTTGATTTGTCAATAGGTTTAGGTGTAGATGCGAAAGATGCGTTAGGTGTTTTTGGTTCATTTGAAAATGTTGTATTTATAGGTATAGTGACTTGTGGTTGGCTTGAACTGATAAATGTAGAGGTTTGCGCTAGACTTGTAGGATGCGGTTGGCTTGAAGTACTGATAGAGGTTTGCGACAGACTTAAAGTACTGATAGGTGTGGAGGTAGTAGAGGTTTGCGGTAGACTTGAAGTACTGATAGGTGTGGAGGTAGTAGAAGTTTGTAGCCGATTTGAAGTAATAGGTGTGGAGGCTTGCGATAGACTTGAAGTTTTGGGTGAGCTGAAAGTATAAAGTATTTTGCAAATAATAAATTACATACAGATTAATATTTTATAAAACTTTTGTTAGAAGTTAGGTTGGATATGATGCTAGATTTGTTGTTAAAGATATTAGTAGTTTTATAAATCTCTTGAAATTAGTGGACTTAGAGTTTGTTTGAGTTACTTGTGTTGTAGAAATGTTCTTCAGATGAATAAGTCTAATAGTTGACTAGTTTCAGAGCATTCATGAGACTTAGAGGACTTAGAAAATTTCTTAGTTTATAGATATTGCATTGAGATTACCAGACTTATAGATTGGTGACTGGTAAAGTTTCTGAGTTGGGTGACTTTTCACAGAATTCCTTTCTAGTATCTTTGACTTATTTTCTTGTGAGAAGGGCTCTAGAATTTTACTACAGAAAATATGAAAAGGTTTAACCATCCACGGTGGAATTAAATCTCTTAAGATTAGTGGACTTAGAGTTTGTTTTAGTTACTTGTGTTGTAGAAATGTTCTTTAGATGAATAAGTTTGATAGTTGAATAGTTTCAGAGCAATTGTGAGATTTGGACTTAGAAAATTTCTCAGTTTGTAGATATTGTATTGAGATTACCAGACTAATAGATTGGTGACTGGTATTAAATTGTGATAGGCTGAATAGGGATTATAAATATTAGTTTAGATAAAGCTATTAAAACATATGTTGCTAGATTTGTTGTTAAAGATATTAGTAGTTTTAAATTATGATAGGCTGAATAGGGATTATAAATTATATATTTACATGGACCAACTTGAAGTACGTGGCTGGCTTGAAGTAATAGGTGTAGAGGCTTGTGACAGACTTGTTGAAGTTTTGGGTGAGCTGAAAGTATAAAGTATTTTATAAATAATAAATTACATATAGATTAATATTTTTGTTAGAAGTTAGGATGGATATAATGCTAGATTTGTTGTTAAAGATATTAGTAGTTTTAAATGAAACTTAAGCAGTTAGCATGAGTGACTTTTACGTAACTATGATGTTTGTTGCTTTGTTTAATATTAAAAGGTTCAACTTAGTTTACCATATAGGAATGTTAGGAGGAAGCATGCTGTTTTATTTTTAGGTTTAGAGTGCATTTTAAGACCAATAACTTACATGGTATTTGGAAATGAAGATGCTGGTTTCATAGATGTAGTGGTTGTACTTAAATCATTAGTTTGAGTCTTTAATGCGTCAGTGAAATCGTGAGTTGTTTTTGTTTCAGTTAAATCAAATAGGGCATTAGTTGTCTTCAAGGCATCAGTTGTTTCAATTGCTGAGCTAAATAAAAAAATTACGATTAGTTTGGTTAATATAGTTAGGACGGTGCAAAGTGAATATTGTTTAAGGTAGAAGTTAGATGTCGCCACTGCTTTTGCAGTTAGCATGTGACTTTCACGAAGACTATGATGTTTAATATTAAAAGGAGGTTTAACTTACGTTTGTCATATAGGAATGTTAGGAGGAAGCATGCAGTTTATTTTTTTAGGTTTAGAGTGCATTTAAGACTAATAACTTACATGGTATTTGGAAATGAAGATGCTGGTTTTATAGATGTAGTGGTTGAACTTAAATCATTAGTTTGAGTCGTCAATGCGTCAGTTGTAGTTAAATCAAATAGGGCAATAGTTGTCTTCAAGGCATCAGTTGGTTCAATTGCTGAGCTAAATAAAAATTACGATTAGTTAGGTTAATATGGTTAGGTTGGTGTAAAGTGAATATTGTTTAAGGTAGAAGTTAGACGACGTTACTGCTTTTACAGTTAGCATGAGTGACTTTTACGTAACTATGATGTTTAACTTAGTTTGTCATATAGGAATGTTAGGAGGAAGCATGCTGTTTTATTTTTAGGTTTAGAGTGCACTTAAGACTAATAACTTACATGGTATTTGGAAATGAAGATGTTGGTTTCATAGAAGTTGGTTTTTCTGTTGCTTTTAATCTGAATAAAAATTAATGTTTAGAATTTATTTTTAAATTCAAAAGATTAGAAAACTTTGGATATGAAAGGTATTTATATAATGTTCAGAATTTAAGAAACTTGTTAAGCTAAAATTTAAGAAACTTAGAAGGTATTATATTTGAATAATTTTATACTGTTAATATTAAGTGAGTTAAGCCTATACTTACATGCATTTTCCTGCTTCGCATTGAAATGTAATTCCACTTGTTTTGATAACTGCAAGGAATGGGAAGACATCTATGTCGTATTTGATGAATTGTTGCTGTGATGTGGCGGGGGAAATTAGAAAGATTTGCGTAGTTCTTAGCGTTATGTGTGTGAAAGTTGTCGGTAAACAGTAGCAGATAAGCGTGTCCAAGTTGTCGGTTAAGGAGCAGTCGTTTCTGACAGAACAACCTAGAGTTTTCGTCAAAATGGTTAGGAAGAGAAGCAGGAATACTAGTTTGGTCGACATGATGGTTCTGCGCATTTGATTTACTTTAGAGATGAAGTGAGTGTTGGTCGGCGTGTTCTAGATTTAGATTTATCAATAAGTTTAAGGGCATTAATGTAAGAAATAGTTTCCATTGATTACGGGCTGTAACTTAGTCCACACTTATCAAGTATTTTTATGTAGGCTTGGCTTGGAGTAGATAAACTTGTCTGAGGTTCACTTGGTACTAAATAATTTGTGTTGAGAGGTTCCCTCTGGTGGCTAGGCATCAACTATAGACATGTGCTGGAAGGTTCCCTCTGGTGGCTAAGCATTAACTGTAGACAGAATAGAGACTTAGCTTTTACGCTGATTAGCTTTTACGCTGGGCGTTATTTGATTAATGTTTTGACTAGATTTGAGACATACTAGGGTGGGGTCTTTTTTATGCTTGAATTTATAGATTTTTCATTAAGTACCTTCTCGCCTGTGTTTGGTGTTAACCAATTTAGATTATATTGGTTTTTTGCCTAAGTTTAGACAGATGTCTAAAGACGCTGTTAACACCTGTAGTAGAGATGAACAGTGTGACGTTAGGCCTTTAGGCTTAGTTTGGGTAATGTAGTGAGGGTTCCCCAGTGAATGACAACACTGTTCATGTCTTATTACAATAGGTAGCTAATGCCCTCTGGTGGATTGATGTTTAGACGCTTAGATAACTTAGGTATTGTCGTATCGCGTTATTTGTTTTCTGACCGCTTACGCACTTCATATATGTGACCGCAGGCGTCGCCACCTACGTTTTTATAGGCAATACGTTAGGTGGCGCAGCGGCGCTGTTTATCGGTGGATTTTAATGACAGGATCGGAAAGAAGAGATTTTGCCGCTTAGTCAAGCAATGCTTCTAAAAAGGGCAAGTTGCGCAAAATTACCTTATCTCAGCATAGCTACAGTGTTGTGGTGATGGAGCATTGTGCATCAATTGCACTGTGATAATTCTGGTACTTTAGAGAAACAGCCTTGGCAAAATGTGTCATAGATATGTTCAAGTAGTATATTGTGGTTAAGTTATGATATGGGTTAAATTTATATATTTGTGTTAATGTTTATTTTTAAGATATATAAGGCGTTTAAGGTAAGTTTATTTGAATATGCATGAAGCTTTGTGCTTAAATAAGCTTATGATTGTTATATTTGGTGTTTGCTTTTGCTTAGGAGGTAGGTGTACAGAGGATTAAAGATTGTTTTTAAGGCTTAAGGTTAGTTTACAAATGATTGTTATACATTTTGAGAAAAGTGTTTATGAGCCTTATTGTTCTTGTTACTTTTGTTTAGTTATAAATAAAGTATTAAAGGAAGGTGAAAATATAGGTAAGCTTATTGCTGCATGTCCTAATGGTACATTAATAGATTTTTCTAAAATAGAACAAATCACAGAATTAGTACAGGAATTGAATAGATTTCTTTTTAAATTAAGTTTAAAAAGATTAGTTTTGACATTTATTTTGAATAAATTTCCTAAATTAACACCAGAAGATGTAGATCAGTTAGAGATTCCTGGTATTTTGAAAAAAGATATTACTAATTTTGAGGAAGAGGAATCTAGGCAATTTGATGAAGTTGCAAATACAACAACGTTTGTTTTGTTGATTCGGCATCATGTTGGTTTTCGTGTTAAAATAGAACAAGTATTAGAAATTTTTGATTTTTGAACTTATATACATTGGTAGGTATGAGACGTGTGTTTTATTTTTATAGATATAGGTACGATACAATTAATAAGAAATTTTGTAAATTAGTTTGTTCATGTATAGATTGTCAGTTAATATTGGTTAATTTTCGATACAAGAAAGCATATAAACTGTTTTTTAATTTAAATCAAATTATTACAAGACATGAAATTCATAATTTAAGTGCTAAAATTTGCGAGTATTGCAAAGCTAAACCAGATTTTTATTTAACAATGTCTTCTGATTTTTTATTGGGTTATTCAGAATTTTTAATAAATATAGCTCAGATTTATCTTATTGTAATGAAACACGCCTCCTTTAGATTGGGTTACAAGTATCGATAGTATATATTAATGCAAGTAGATTATAGTGTAAACTTGGTTATTTTTGGTTTAAATTTTACTCCAAATATTCATTTTGATATTCCGTATATTTATAAAAGTATAAAGAATAGTTTTTTATATAGAGGATCATTAACTTGTAAAAATAAATTGTATACTTTGAAGATTACACGTAATGGATTTTGTTCAATTTATTTAAGAAGAAATTTTTCAAGTTTATTACCAAATATTAAGATAATAGCTTTAGAAGTTTATGAGTATATTAGGGACTTTTGTGAACAGGAAATAGTTAGTGTAAATATAACTCCAAAGAACATTCAAATTACCTTTCAACTTGTATTTAAAACAACACCGGATTTTAAGGTTTTTTGTATAAAAATTGCAGATTGTTTTGAAAAAGAATATGAATTTGAAATTAAAGAATCTAATTCTAGTGAATCTATATGGTTGCCTTATGTAAATAATAGTTCATATTTTTCAAGTTTACGTATCAAAATTAAAGGTAAAAGTAAATGTATTTTCACGTTTTTATATTCTTATAAAGGAAGTTGTTTAACTGATAATGTTTTAGATTTTAAAAGAGTTTGTGATAGTTTGAGATTGTGTTATTTAAATAATTTACATTTATGGCCGCCGGAGTGTTAGATAGGTTACTTTTGTTAATTATAGAATTTCTTTTAAGACATAATGAAGAAAATAAATTATTTTGGAATAAAGTTCGGACAGATAATTCACATTTTTTTAGTTTTTGTTTTCAACTTTTAACAGAATGTGAGAATGAAAGGAAAAAAATAAATATTCTTAAAGAAGAATTAAAGGTTGAACTTTTGTCTGCTTTAAGAAATCAAGATATAACGAGAAATTTAGCCTTTAGAATTTTATCTAGTGAAGATGAAACTATTAAGCTGGACTTGCGTTCTTCACAAAGTTCAATTATTCAGTGTCTTGTTGATATTCTTAGAATAAATATAACTGTTTATCGAAGTGATTCTCGATCATTTAATTTTACATGTTGTACAGAATTGTTTCGTATAGGTTCACCTTTTGTTATTCAATGGAGTAAAGTAGAAAATGCTTTTATAGAAGTAGCTTTAGATTATCATATGTCAAAATATAATTCATTAATTGAGTTTCCAAAACATAAAGTGAAAAGCAAAAAGCGTAAGCATGAATATAAAAGTGCTGAGTTTTTATCTTCTACTTCAGATTCAGATTCAGATTGTAAAAAACAAATACATGGTCAAAAAAGTACTTGTACGAAATCTTTAGGTTTTCATACTAAGAAAAAAGCAAGAGTTGAAAATTTTGAGAAAGCTGTAACTAAAGAAAAGGTTAATGATAGTGATTCATCTTTGGCTCGAGATTTGTCACTATCAGAAAGTGAAAATGATGATTATGATGATAAAGCTAAGAAATTGGAATTAGAATTAGAGCTTGAAAAAAGAGATGATTTTATGGGCGAACTAAACAAATTACAGCAATCTAATAATGATATGAAATTTCATAAGAAATCTCAGAAAAAAGATGTTATGGTAAATGTTTCAGAAACAGGAAAACATTTACAGGATTTTTCACCATATTCTGATTTGTATTCTGATAATTTTAATAAGATAGAATGTAATATAGATAAGTTTGTAGAAATAACTGAAAGGTTGAAAAAACACGCCTTAGTTCTTCAAAATAACTTACTGCCAGGAAATATTGAGAATTGCTTGTGTTGTCCTGTTCATTGTGCTCAAGCTTTAGTTAAGGCTACAAAAGATAAGCGAGGACCAAAAAAAAAAAATTAGAATGTTCATATTGTAAGAAAGAGTTTATATCTTTAAGTTTATTGCGTTTACATATTTTGGTTAAGCATTCTAATTATGATCCTAAGAATCATATATTTACACCAGTTCCTTTGAGATCTTCTTTAGTAATATTAAAAAAGTATCATCCTGATTAAATTTATTATATATTTATTTAGGAATTTCAAGTTGATAAAAGTAAGTATTTGAAATGGATACTGCTTGTTCAAAAAGTTTTGCTCGCTTGATGAAAAGGAGCTTGTATTTTTGTGCTTTAGTGTCATTTTATTTTGGTAAGTTAAATTTACCTTTGTTAATTGAAATTCCTAGCCAAGAATTTTTATCTGAAGATGAGTGTTTACAATTAATAGAAATATTAAGTGAAGAACTTACAGATGATGCATGTTTTTTAAAGTTGAAATATTTTTCTTGCGCGAGTCTTTTATTTTTTTCATCGTATTTTCAATGTGATATTGTTTTAGATTTTATTTATTTATCCATGTGGGAAAATGATAAAAAAATAATTGAAGTTTTAAGAAAGTCAATTTATTTTTATGGTTTAAAAGATTGTTTCACAAAGGTAGTTTTGGATTCAGTAGCATCGTATTTGTATATGTCAGTAGATGATGTGATTGATTTAGGACATTTATGGGAAATTAATAATAATAGTAGTCCTAATTGTTCAATGAGGTTGTTAGCTAAAAAGTTAAGAGATACTAGGCGGTGTCGTAGGTTACTTTTTTCTTTTTTTACATTACCTTGTGCTCAATGCCATTCACGAATTATTTTTAATTATAAAGGTTCAGATAATACAGTTTTTTTAAAGTGTTGTAAAAGACCTATTCATATTTCAAGATGTTATGAACATTTTATTTCTTCTAGTTTTGATTTGCAGGTTTATTGTCCCTGCTGTAGAACTCCTTGGCGAAATGCATTACCCCAAATAGAAACAGCTTCGAGGAAAAGGTGTTTAGAAGATTTTCTTATGCATATGAGAGATTATCCTAAACACATAAGAACATATTCTTCTTCAAAATTAATGCGAAATGTGAAAGTTCAAAAGGAAGACTGATGAGGCAAAGTGATTAAATTGTGATGTGATTAGGATTGATATTAGATTTTATAGATTTGTTTTAATAAATATTTAAAATGTTGCAGAACGAAGAACTAGAATCATTCAATTATACAGTAGTTTCAAATGTACCACATTCAGTAAGAGAAAATAAGACAAGTCATTTTTATACTGAAATACCAGCTACACGTGAATGTAAAGGTTACTGGGAAGTAGCCTTATTGGAGATTGATTTTTTGAAATCGTGGTATAATGTACCAGAGCATCCAGAGCAATCTAGAACTTATGTAATTGTGCGAGATATTTTTGATTTAAAAGACCAAACAGTAGAACAAATTAATTCATTAGATGAAGTTGTTCCTAATTCTATAAAAAAAGTAAATAAGGTATTTGCTTTAAAGTTTGGAAATTATGAAATTAAGGATATGATAAGTGAAATGAATGAAAAATTTGCTAAATTAAAAATGGAAGTAAATGAAGCTCAACCTACTTATAAAAATTATAAAAGATATACTAAACTTTATATTGATAATCAAAATTTAATTTGTACTTTATATGTAGGTACAGGAGATGTAGTTATTTTGTCTGAATATATTGCTACGGTTTTACGCTTAAATAATTGTGAAGGAATTAAAAAGTATACTTCAAGAGTTACTGTTAATGGTGAGAAAACATTTACAAATTTTATTGAGTTTAGAGGACCACCTTTATTGAAAAAGCCACCTTCTACTGAAAATGAATTAGATTCTGAAGGAAATCCAATAAGGGATGAAGAAATTTTAATAAAAGGTTTTAATGATGTAATATCTCTTAATAGGAAGGGACCATATAATGAGCTTTTTCAACCACAATATGGAAAAGATTATGTAGGAAATGGAGTTCCAGTTTTTCCAACAGACACTTCAAATATATACATTTATTCTAATATTGTTGATTATGAGTATGTAGGTAACATTCAAACAAAATTACTTAGAACTGTTAGGGCTAGTGGAGTATTTGGTGAACATATTAAGCACACTTATTCCCATCCATTGTATAAGAAATTAGCTTATGATAGGTTGCAGGATATAGAAATACAAATTAAAACTGATGATGGACAGCTTGTTAAATTTGAATATGGAATTGCTGAGTTAATTTTGCGTTTTAGAAGATTAAATAGATAAAAAAATAAAATGAATGAAATAAAGAAAAGAAAAGCTTTTGGTAAACTGTTAAGAAGTTATGATATAGTTCCTTTTCAGCGTGCTATAGATATAGAATTATTTTTTCAACGCAAGTTTAAAGTTTTACTAGAAAAAATTAAGAAAGGTTTATTGAGGCATGGTGGCATAAAATTTCAAATTAGTCTTAATGTTGTATTAGGTAAATATAAATTGGATACATCAAGGTATTATGAAATTAAACCTTGGTTTCAAAGCAATATGACTCAAGTTTTAACATTTTTATCTGTAAAAGAAAAAATGATACAAGCTATAAGAATACTTTTAGCATTTTTTGATGGGTTTATTCAGATGGGTTCAGGTTGGTTTTTAAAACAAATTAATGTTTTACGTTTATCAGTTTATAAATGTAATCCTTTTGGAGGGTGTGCATCTGTTTCATTACCAATTCCTAATAAACATTCTATTCTTAATATACGATGTTCTGATGACAAGTGCTTTTTGTATTCTGTGTTAGCTGCTTTTAAAAAGTGTGTAAATCCTAATAGATTTACATCTTATTTAGGTTTAGTAAGTTCTTTAAATTTAAAGGGTCTTTCTTTTCCAACTAAAATAAGTGAGATTCCAAATTTTGAGAAAAATAATAATTTAACGATAAATGTTTTTGGGTTATTTAGTCAAAATGAAATGGGATTTGTAAATAATAATAAATATTTACCGTATCCAATGTATATTTCAACAAGCTTTGATGATAAACATCGCAAACATATTAATTTACTTTTGTACAAAAATCATTATATGTTAATTCGAAATATTAATTCATTCATAACACCATTTTATTGGAAAAAAACAAGGTATTTTTGTAATAAATGTTTAATTTCATTTAGAGATAAAGTTGGTTTACAACTTCATAGTAAAGCAAATTGTACAAATAAAGTTTATACTGGACAAACTTATAAGCTTCCTTTAATAGGTGAAAAAGAAATGTTTCGAAATCTTTCACGACAAATAAAAAATCATTTTATTATTTATGCTGATTTTGAAACATTAAATAAAAATGTAAATAAGTTAAAAGGTAAGTCTATTATGAAAACAAGACATGAATTAAATGCAGTAGGTATTTTATTTTTATCAAAGTATAGTAAGTATTCTAAACCACCTTTTCTTTATATTGGTCCTAATGTTCTTAAAAACTTTTTTGGATATATTTATCAAGTGCGTGCAGAGATATCTTGTATTTTTGAAAATGATAGAAAACCTTTAACTTTAAATTCACAGGATATTTTACATCTCGCTAAGCAAAAAGCTTGTTATCTTTGCGGAGTTTCTTTTGCTAATTTAGGAATTAAAAGAGTTGTAGATCATGAGCATTTAGGTAGGGAAGGAAAAGGTAGAGATGTTAATTATGCTTGTAATAGATGTAATTTAGTATGTAGTGCATTGAAATTTACAAATTTTAAAATTCCTATTGTTATGCATAATGCTATGAACTATGATTTACATTTTATTGTTAAAAATATGTACAAGTATTTAAAACAACTTAATGTTCAAGTTATTCCGCGTTCATCAGAAAAGTTTTTAGCTATGTTTTTAGATAATTTTGTTTTTATTGATTCTTTTCAGTTTCTTCCAAATTCATTATCTAATCTTGCTGAATTATTAGTTAAAAAAGATACATTAGATTTAAAAGAAACTAAAAAGCATTTTAAGGAAAAGATGTTACCATATGTTATAAGAAAGGGAGTTATGTGCTATGACTATATAGATTCGTGGGAAAGGCTGGATGAGAAGGAATTACCTTGTCGTGAGGCATTTTTTAATAGTTTAACTAATCAAAGTATTTCTTCTTTAGATTATGATCATGCAATTAAAATGTTTAAAATTTTAAAGTGTAAGAATATAAAAGATTATTTAAGACAATATTTAAAAATAGATGTATTACTATTAGCTGATGTTTTTGAATCATTTAGGGAAAAGTCATTAGATTTTTATGGATTAGATCCAGCTAAATATTTAACAGCTCCATCTTTGAGTTATGATGCTATGATGAAGTTTACAAAGGTTAAGTTTGATTTAATTAATGATATTGACATGTTTAATTTTTTTGAAGATGGTATTCGAGGAGGTATGACAAATGTAGTTCAAAGATTTGCAAAAGTGAGAAAAGAAACTGAGCATATAGTTTATTATGATTGTAATAATTTATATGGATTTGCTATGGTACAACCTTTACCTTACAAAAATTTTGCTTGGGTTGATCCGAGTAAATATGATAGTTTTGATGTAACTAAAGTTCTTGATGATGCTCCTATAGGATATATTTTAGAGGTAACTTTAGAGTATCCTGATTATTTACATGATTTTCATAATATGCTTCCTTTGGCTCCTGAAAAGCTTGCAGTGAATTTTTTTCAATTGTCACCATATGCTAAAAATATTTTGGAAGGTTTAGGTAAACGCTATACTAAAAGCTGTATGAAATTAATTTCAACTTTATGTCAAAAGGAAAAGTACATTATACATTATAGGAATTTAAAATTGTATTTAAGTTTAGGTTTAAAAATTTCTAAAATTTTTAGGATAGTATCCTTTTCTCAGTCATGTTGGATGAAACCATATATTGATTTTAATAACCAAAAGCGGAAAGAGGCTACTTCAGATTTTGATAGGGAATTTTTTAAACTTATGAATAACTCTACGTTTGGCAAATGTATGGAAAATGTAAAAAGAAGAATTAAAATGGTATTAACAACAAATCAAAAGTCATGTGCCTCTATGATTAAAAAGCCTCTTTTTCATTCTTTACATATTTTTAATTCAAATTTTGTTGGGATACAGTATAAGAAAAATATAGTAGAATTGAATAAACCTATTTATATTGGTTTTACAATATTAGATTTATCGAAAATGCATATGTTCAATTTTCATTATAATGTCATTTTAAAAACATTTGGTTTAAAATCTGTTCAGCTTCTTTATACTGATACTGATTCACTAATATATTATATAGATCATAAACATTTTTATAGATTACTTTATGATATTAGGGATTATTTTGATTTTTCAAATTTAGAAACAAATAATTTATTATATTCTTTAAAAAATAGAAAAGTGTTAGGTAAATTTAAAGATGAAACAGCTGGAGTAGAAATTAAGGAATTTGTTGGTTTAAGACCTAAAATGTATTCTTTTCTGTTAAATTCAGGAAAGAATATAAAAAGAGTTAAAGGAATTAGAAGGAGTTGTGTAGACAAGCTTTTACATTCAGAATTTAAACAAGTTTTAAAAGAAGCATCTGAATCTTTTGCTACCTTTCACTGTATACGCAGTTATAAGCACGATGTGTTTACTTTAAAAGAAACAAAGTTAGCTTTATCGCCTTTTGAAGATAAACGTTGGCTTTGTTCAGATGGAGTGCACTCTTTAGCATATGGAAATTATAAATTAAGGTCTAGAAAAAGAGTAAAAGAAGAGGAAGATAAAACAATATGTAAAGTTCAAAGGAAAGCATAGGAAATATTCCTGTGATTAGTGATTTTATAGTAGGTAAATAGTAATTTTATAGTAGTTATTAGTTTGTTTATTAAATATAGAATTAATTATGGCTTCAAAGGAGGAAACAATATCACGTTATGTTTTGTCTTTTGGAAGAAAGAAAAGACTAGATTTAACAATATTTGAAGCAGAAGTATATGTTCATTTCAGTGATTTGTTGAAAGATAATAAAAGTTTTACAGTAACTAAGGACGAGTTAGGTGAGTTGTTTGGGTTAAAGAGGAAAATAGCTAGAAGACTAAAGAAATTAGATCATGAGGCAAGAAAGCAGAAGAAACAGAAAAAATTAAATGATTTTTCAACTGATGAGGACAGTGAAATAGAGGAAAAGAAGAAAAGTAAGAAACAAGCTAAAAAACAGAATACAGAGTTGGAAAAAATTGGAGTTTCTAGCGAAGAAGATATGCAAAGTATAAGTTTTTAAATGATTAGGTAGATATATATTAAGCTTAATAGAATAGTATTGCAGCAAAACTAGCTTGTGATTAGCTAAATTTTTGGGATTTAAGCAAGCCTAAAGGTGAGCATTAATGTAAGTTTACATTTTATAAATATTTAAACAGAAATTTTTAAGATGGAGGTGTGTTTTTATTGTGGTAGTGAGGAATCTTTGGTTCAGGGTAAGAAGTACTGTATTTCTTGTGAAGATAGTCTTTTTAAGGAGTGCATAAGATGTCATAAGCCTTATGACCATCCTAGATATTTTCAATTAGACTTAAATAGATGCAATTCGTGCCAAAAGAAATATATAAAGGAAAAGGAAAAAAATTTAATAAAACAGAGTGAAAAGAAGTCTTTAAATGAAGAAAGTGATCAAGAAAGTGATGCAACAGTGCAACTGTTTTCAAAGTTTGATGAAAGTGAAGAAGATATAACTAAGAAAGTTGATGAAGATATTCCAAAAAAGGTTAAGAGAAAGTTTAAGAAGAAGGAAATTCAAAATAATGAGGTTGATGAAGAAAGTGAAGAAGATATAACTAAGAAAGTTGAAGACATTTCAAAAAAAGCTAAGAGAAAGTATAAGAAAAAGGAAATTCAAAATCAAAATGAGGTAAATCAGGATGAGGAAACTGTAGCTAAGAATAATGAAAATGGAGAAACTGTAGCAAAGAAAAAGAAGGTTACAGGAGGTAGAGCTAAAAAAAATATTGAAAATGCTTCTAATATGAAGAATGAAGAAACTACATTTGTGAAGCAAAAAAATTTAAATGCTAAAAATCAACAAAATAAGGATGCAATGGTATATGGATTAATTCCATTAATGGTTATAAGAAATGACAAAAAAGGAAAGAATTTTTTTAATATAATTCAATAAGTAGTTATATTATATTATTATATTATATATTATAATGAATGCACATGAAATAAATGTTTCATGTTCGTTTTTTGTGGAGGTGTTTTGCTTCTTGGATAACCGAAGCAAAGTGTAAATATGTATAATACATGTCAATATTTATCTTTTTTTATGGCGTTTATTGTATTGCTTGTGCATATGTTTGGAGTCCCGACTTTGCACAGCTTAGAAGATAGACGTTGTAATTTAGGGTAAATGACAGTTGAATAGTATAAATTAGTTAAGCTTAATGAATAGTATAAATTAGTTTAGCTTGAAAATAAACAATGTAATATTATAAATAATTTTGCTTAAGATAAGATTAGAATGTAAAGGTAGATGTGTATTTAAAATGGCAATGAATCAAAGAGATAAGTTAAATGTACTTATATCTATTTATTTTAATTCTAGGCATCCTTCTTCATTTTCTTCTATTAATAAGTTATATAAAGCTGCAAAACGTGTTAATGAAAATATAACTTTAAATGATGTTAAAACTTTTTTACAAAATACAAGAACTTATACTTCTTTTAAACCAATTATAAAAAAATTTTTAAGAAGAAAAATAATAGTAAGAGGTAAAAATGATCAATGGCAATTAGATCTAATAGTTCTTCCAAAGTTGAAACAATACAATGATGGAAACATTTATATATTAGTTGCAATAGATTGTTTTTCGAGATTTGCTTATGTAGAACCAATGAAATTAAAGACTTCTAGCACAACTAAATTAGCATTTGAAAAAATATTAAAAAGAGCTAAAGTGAAACCTAGAATAGTTCAAACAGATTTAGGTTCTGAGTTTAAGGGAATTTTTAGTCGCTTTTTAAAGCAAAATAAAATACATCAATTTTCTACTTTTCAAGATCCCAAATGTGCCATAGTGGAAAGATTTATAAGAACTTATAAAAATAAATTATTTAGATTTTTAAAAGCAAATAAAACTAAAAGATATCTTAAGGCTTTACAACCTATTGTTTCAAGTTACAATTGTACAAAACATCGAACTTTAGGTATAAGTCCTATTGAAGTTAATAAAAATAATCAGCATGACTTATGGTTAAAACAATATAAAGATCATCTTTATTCTAAAAGAATAGATTTAAACTTAAAAATTGGAGATAAAGTAAGATTAAGTAAATATAGAAGGACTTTTAATAGAGGATTTTTATCAAATTGGAGAAAAGAAATATTTAAAATAGCTTTTATATTAAATACAAAACCTGTAACTTATGTTTTACAGGATAGAAATAATGAATTATTACAAGGAGGAGTATATAAAGAAGAAATGTCTAAAGTAAAAGGTTGAATATTAATTCGTGTAAGATTACAAGGAGGAGAGGAGTATATAAAGAAGAAATGTCTAAAGTAAAAGGTTGAATATTAATTCGTGTAAGATTAAGGAAATATTTACAAAATTTAATCCGTGTACAATGGCGTTTGAAGGTCAATTTACTATTTTTGATGCTAGATTAAAAACACCATTTTCATTAATAATAGCTGGACCAAGTAATTGTGGAAAAACTACTTTTGTTATTGATTTGTTAAAAAATGATTCAAGGATAGTTGATAATGAATTTGATTATATTCTATGGTTTTATGGAGAAACTTTTCCACGTGATCCATATTTACAATTAAGAAATGTTCAATTTTATAACGGATTACCGGAGTCTTTTAATAGTTTAATAGATTCTAATAAAAGAGGACTAGCAATTTTTGATGATTTAATGGCTGAATGTGGAAATAATAAGTTAGTTTCAGAATTTTTTACCAAGCGAACACATCATGAAAATGTAAGTGTTATTTTTATTTCGCAAAATTTATTTCATGATGGTAAGGAAAGAAAAAATTTAACTAAAAATGCTACCTATTTATGTATTTTCAATTCGCCATTAGACCAAACTATAGCTTATTCTCTTGCTAGAAAATTAATGCCTAAGAATCAACGCTGCTTTGTTAATATATTTACACATGCTGTTGATAGACCGCACGGCTATTTATTTATAGATGGCCATCAACAATCACCTAAAAATGCTATGTTTCGTACAAATATGTTTGGAGATGTTCAACATTGTTTTACTTTGAATAGAAGTTAAATAACAAATACCATTAAGATTATGTACTTGTTGAATAGAAGTTTAATAACAAATACCATTAAGATTATGTACTTGAAAGAAGACAAAAAAAGAAAGCAATTTTATTGTTTGTTTGACAAAGGTATAAAACAAAATTGAAATATTTATTTATTTGTATTATTATTATTAGTTTACATTGAGTCACGATTAATTTTACACACTAAAGAAATGTCTTTAAGATTATGTACATAATAAACTTAAATTATTTAAAGTAAAATGGGTAGGTTAAAAAAGACAAAGAAAGAAAGCTATGCTCATAAGCATAGACATTTTCTTGTTTTAGTATGTGAGGCACATAGCAAAAAGAAGAGAAATAGAATTCTTGATTCAGCTGATGCTGAAGATATTTATGCAATTTGTGATTGTGTCTATAATGTTTTGAAAGGAAATATACCTATAAAGAAGTCACATTATCATAAGTTAAAGAAATTTAAAAAAGTTTTAAGAGAAGTGGTAAAACAAAAAATGCCTTTTAAGAAACGTAAAGAAGTTTTAAAACAGAAAGGAGGATTTTTACCACTTTTACTTCCAATTATAGCCGCATCTGTTGCAGCAGGTATAAGTAATGCATAATATTGATTAATTTTTGTATGATTAACAAGAATTAACTTGAAATTAAAATTACCAAAATGGCTACTTTTAAAGAAAGTATAATAATTCCTTATGCAATGTTTAAAAGCTGTACCTTTAGTGAAGAAGTACCTAGTCATAATGAACTTTATACTTTAAAAAGACAAAAAGATTTAATGCAGGAGCGTATGTTTAATAAAAAGCCTTATTCTGTTCATACAACATATATACCACCTCCTGTAAAACCAGCTTTAACTAAGGATTTAAATTTAGAGGGAAGAAGAACTGAAGATGATAAAAATAATTTAAAGCCAAGTACTTTTAAAATATTAAAAGGAATTTCAGTGTCACAAAGACCAAATGCACAAAGTATTTTAGATAAAATTTTGGAAAATAATGGAACATGGAATGCTGAGGGAGAAATAAATTTACAGGGCAAAGTTATTAAAGGTTCAAATATTTTAAATATAATGAAATTTTTTTCAAAAACAAAACAATTCGAAAAGGAACCTCGAGGCGTTGATCAACTTTGGGAATTTTTACAAACAGTAAAAGTACCAAAATCTTGGTTTAAAAATAAACCTGAAAGTTTTCGAAAAAATAAAGATGATGAATTTCTTACTCCTGCTAAATATCCTCTTGAAGAAACTGAAAGAGAAAAAATTATGGAAACTATTAATAAATCTTTAAGTCAAGATGAAGAGGATAAATTAGATTTTGCTGGTCTTCCAGATCAAGATGATTTTTATACGCCTATTTCAAAAAACCGTGCTAACATTGATATTGGTGAAATAGAAGAAAAGTTACCTTCGCCTACATTTGATCAACCAGAGGTTGACATTTTTGATTCTTTAAAAAAGAAAAAGAAAAAGAAATCTATGAACAAACCATATCAAGACAGGATTTTTTCAGGCAGTAAGAAAACAAAAGATAGTGCAGAGGAAAGATCAAGGTTTGGAAGAAGAATTAAACATACTTCAAAATGGGATGCATGGAAACCAGCTGAAAAGTAAATTACTTTAAGATTAATCTTAAATCTTAAATGAATCAAATGTTAGCGTTTTTAATGTTTATAAAGTTAAAAGTATATAATAATTAAAATGCAAAAATATTGTGGAGAAAATCATGCTTGTGACTATAAGCATTTTTTTGATGAAAATAATTCTCGATTTTTACAAGAGGGTTATGGATATGGAGGATATTCTTTTATTCCTCCATTTATTGGAGTTCAGAATCAAAAAGGATATGGTATAGGAAGTATTTTTTCAGCAATAGCGAAGTCAGTTTTGCGTTTAGCTAAACCTGCAGCTAAATTAATTAAACCAGCTTTAAGAATGGCAAAGCCAGCTTTAAAGAATGTTGCCAAAACAGCTAAGCGTGAAATTATTAAGAGAGGGAAAAAAGCTGGAATGACTGCTGTTAAGAAAATTATTCAGGGTCAAAGTGCTAAAGAAGTTTTGAAAAAAGAGGCAAAGAAACAGTTGGAAGAATTAACAAAAGATTCTGTGGACTATATTTCTGACAAAATAAAGGAAAAAATATCAAATAAACAAAAAAGAAAAAATCAGTCTAGTTTTAAAGAAAATAAAAGAAAAAAGAGGAGAGTAACTTATGATTCTGAAGAAGAAGATATATTTAGCTAAATCTTCTTAAGATAAGATCTAAATCTTCTTAAGATAAGATCTAAAACTAGTTTGATAATTTAATGTATAATTTAAAAAATGGCTATGCATAAAGATTCTTGTCTGTGTGTTGATTCAAGTTATGATTATTTTAATATTCCACCAACAGATGCAACATCTAGAACAAGTTTTTATTCAAAATTATATTCAATTAGTAATGTAAGTCAAGGTGGCCCTTTAGAGTTTGCATTTAAATCAAATAAAGCTGATTTTATAGACTTGTCTCAAACATTTTTACATCTTACTTTAAAAATACTAAAACCAGATGGAACTGCACCTGCAAGACCTCCAGCACAAGGAGCTCATGCAGGTGAAATTCCAAATCCATCAAAAGTATTTCCTGTTAATTATTTGTCTGGAGCCTTATTTAAAGATGTGGAAATTTATATAAGTAATAAGTTAATAACTAGTAGTGATACTCATTATGCATACAAGGCTTATATAGAATATCTTTTAGGTTATAAACGTTCTGTTCTTGAATCTTTTGGAGAACTTTCTGGGTTTTTTTTAGATGATAAAGATTTTAATGAAGTTGAAGATTTTGATGATACTCATAATACTGGTGCAAAGAAAAGATTTCTTACAACACAATATGGTAAAAGTTTTCAACTTATTTGCAAAATTCATAATGATCTTTTTAATCAACCTAAAAAATTTCCAGGTGATGTAGATATGAAAATAAGATTGATTAGAAATGAGGAAAATTTTGCATTAATGGCACAAAGCGCTACAAGGCAATATAAAATAGAAATAGAAGATGCTGTTTTATTTGTTAAAAGAGTTACTTTAGATGATGTTTTTTTAAATGAATTAGATATGGCACGAGAAAAAAATAAACTTATGAAATTTCCATTTAGAAGAGTTGAGTTAAAGTATTCAACTCAAGGTCCAAATAGATCGATATTGCAAGAAAATAGAATGATTTCAAATGGTGAACTTCCTAAAAGAATAATTGTGGGATTAGTTGATTCACGTGCATGGGATGGGAGTTTAACTCACAATCCATTTAATTTTCAAAATTTTGGGGTTACAGATATTGTTTTGCAAAGGGGGAAAGATATTTCACCTTTTTGTGAAATGTCAAAATTAGATTTCGATGAAGATAATTTCCATGAAGCATACACAGCAATGATGTATGCAACAGGGAGATTATTTTCAAATAACCCTGTGAGTATAACGCCAGATGAATTTAAGAATGGTAATACTTTGTTTTGTTTTGATTTATCTAAAACCGCACCAAATGCAAATAGTTTTGAGTTGACTGAAAGTGGTACAATTAATGTAATTGCAACATTAAAAAATCCTGTTGCTCATGGAATAGTTATGATATTTTATAATGAATATGATAGCATGCTTGCTTTAGGTCCTGCAAATCAGCCTGAAGTAATTTCAAGTTTACTTTAATGTAAAAATGTACGGATATGAAATTGAAAATATTTTGAAAAGTAATTGTGTAACTTCCAGTATTTTTAAAGGTGTGTATTCATCAAATCGATTACCATGTTTAAAAGGTATCAAATATCCTGCAGCATATATTGTTAATACTGATGAAGATTATAAAGCTGGTGAACATTGGGTAGCATTTTTCTTAAAGTCACGCAAAGCCTTACCAGAATACTTTGATTCATATGGGTTAAAACCTTTAAAAAGATATTTTAGAATGTTTATTAAGCAAATAAATAAAACGTATAGGTATAATACACAGGCTTTGCAATCTATATTATCTAAGGTCTGTGGTGAATATACTGTATATTATGTTTTTCATAAAAGTAAGGGAAAAACTTTAAAAGAAATACTTAAAAAATTTTCTGATAATAGATTAAAAAATGATTTACTTGTAAAGCGTTTTGTAAAAAGGCTGCAAAGAAAAAAAGTAGAAGGAAAAAATCAATGTAAAGCTGGTTATTTATGTTCTAAACATATGCAGAAAGTGTTGAAAAAAATAGTAGTCTCATTATGAGGCAATACATAAGGTTATAAATTTTATTAAGATTAATGATTTATTGCATTATATATATATATATGTATTGAAATGGAAGCTTTATCCAAAATGGATTTAAAACCTACTCCAACAAAGCTTGGTTTTGGAGGGTTAACTTTAACACTAGTAGTTAGTTTGATTGTTATAGGTTTAGAGTTAAAGAAACCAATATTGCAACCTGAATATGTATTTTTGGATTGTATGATGCTGTCACAAAAAATGAAGGGTAAAATAATTGAAAAATTATTTTTAAGGTGTGAAAATAAAAAACTTATTCAACCTCTATTAGATAAACCGACTGCAAGGAAATATATGTCAAACAAATTAGATACAAATATTTCTACCGTTTGAACATGTATGCAAATATTTTTATGTTTAAAAACTAGCTAAGGTTACAAGAATTTATATAAATTTGCTAAAGACAAGCTTTATATATTCAAATGTAAATAAAAGAAAGTTTACAGGTTAATATTAGTATTAGTAATTTATTTTGTTATAATAAAATAAAAATTTGTTATAAGTATGCTCGGCTTGAATTTAAGAAATGTTTTTAATATTATTATTTGATTTAAGTTTTAAATTTTTATATTATTTAAAAATTGTTTGTCTTCAACCTTTTAAAATTTTAACATGTATTATAATTTTAAATTTGTGTAGTCAACCTGTGATAGTTGACTAAAGTGTAACCTAAACTGTGTGACTAATGAAGTTGTATGTAAAGGTTATCACGATGGAAAGAAGTCTTCCAGCGCGGTTGCCATAAGCTTACAACTGGACTGATCAGTAGATGAAAGAAGTAACCTTGACTGGTGGTACCTTGACTGGTGGTCCTGGGGTTGCTATGAGAAGTGACTGGACCTTGGCTCACCAGTAGATGAAAGAAGTAACCTTGACTGGTGGTCCTGGGGTTGCTACGAGAAGTGACTGGACCTTGGCTCGCCGTGAATGAAGTTCGCTTAAAGGTTATTACGATGGTTAGCAGAAGTGCCTTCCAGCGCGATTGCCTTGAGCTCAAGTTTTGGCGACTACAGATGTATGGTTACTTAAACTGAACTAATAAGGACTTAATTGTTTGAAGGATGAAGCCTTGAAACAAATGCCATTATAGTCTTTGGTTAAGTACATTTAAATCTACTGAGTATAAATAAGGTCACATTAAGTTTGGTTACTGATGTTGGAATATTAAATGATGAAATAAAAACTGCTAAGAGTGATTACTGATGTTAAAATATTAAAACTGTTAAGAGTGGTTCGTTACTGATGTTGATTTGTTATTGATGTTGAAATATTAAAATTGTTGAAATATTAAAACTGTTAGAATGTAAGTAGATTCAAGCCGAGTTACCTATAACATTTATAAACCTATAACATTTATAAAATAATTAAATTGAATAAATAAACCTGTAAAGTTTCTATAATTTACTTAAAGGTAGATGCGCTTTTTAATAAAAAAGGTTATTACAACAAAAAGGTTATGTTTGTAATACAAAAGAACTTACAACATGTATTGTACTTACAACATGTATTGTACTTATGAAATCCATGGAGATGCAATACTTGTGAAAATCCAACGAGATGTGAATGTACAAAAATGAAATTAAGTACTTATGAAATCCAAGGAGATGCAATCAATACTTGTGAAAATCCAAGGAGATGTAAACCAAGGAGATGTGAATGTACAAAAATGAATTAAATATGAACATAACCACAATTTATGATTTATGTTTTTTGTTATTATATAGAAACACCATTTTTAATATACGTTTAATTTCGATATTGAAATAAACTTATATGATATTTAGTAAATACAAGCAAATCTTAACGATTAGATATTTAGTAAATACAAGCAAATTTTAACGATTTAGTAAATACAAGCAAATCTTAACGAGATTAAGACTACACGAAAAGCGATGACGTTTTCTCGTCAACATGAGAGGCTATACAAGCAGGGTTAACAAATTTATTGATTTAGAAGATTTATAAATTAATATAGTATATTTCAATTTATTTTCGATATTGAAATAAACTTATATGATATTTAGTAAATAAGGCTATGCCCTAGATTAAAATAATTTTTCCTTAGCCGTGAGTAGTAAACCCCAAGGTCGAGTTCAACTCGTTGGCGCGAAATGCGCGCATAAATGAGCCCTAGCTAGAGCCGATAAACCCTGCGCATTTCGCGCCACGAGTTGAACTCGACCTTGGGGTTTACTACTCGTATTCATAGGCATATTCTTTTCATGATTTAGAGTTCAGGTTATATTTCTCATTTGGAAAACAAAACAAAACAAAAGACAGTTCATAATCGCTTGGTTTTCAATGTACTTAGTGTGAATACAAGCACACATACAACATGTCAGTCTTCGCTTTGTTTAGACCATAAAAACTAACATTAGGCCTATCGTTTTTACAAAGTTTGACTTTATATAAAACTATGACACATAGGCATATAGATATGCGTATAAGTAAAACAAAAAAAATATAAGATCAAACTATATACCCAAAGGCAAATTGCATTAAGACTTGATATTAAACGGCGTAAGGGCCTACCTTTGGCAGGCTAGCCTCATGATTCGCACGTACACTGTATATAATAAGAACTCAATACAGGCTTAATGCGCATTATGGGCCTAGTCTGTAAAGGGTATGAGTGATGAATTCATACAATATATCATATAGATCTAGGCTAATAGAGTTTAGAAACGGTCTAACATGATGTCTGATCAACCCCCCATCCCCAACCCCTGTGGGGCAAACAGGCAGGACAGGACATATCATAATAGTCGTACAGAAGAATAGAAAATTACTCATTTTAATTTTTGAAGTCTTATAATACGGATCAGAGGTTGATGGGATAAACATTAAAAAAAGAAGAACTGTTCACGTATTGGGTACTTTTTCTAAAACATTCAGATAAAGAAAACAAGACCTCCTCCTATATCTGAATGCATGATTAGCCACGAGCCTGGCTTCATGCTCCTTGAACACAGGGTGCCAACCACACGGGGAAAACAGGGAAAATGGCAGGACAGGGAAATCTCAGGGAAAACACAGGGCATTTGAAAATGGAACTTTGGTTGGAACCCTGTCAGAACAGGCCTTCCCTGTCAATAAATGAAGCCTCGAGAAAAATCACGTTTCCCAACTCACTCTAGGAACAATGGTAATATTCGTATGATAATTATGTTTATGACAATTAGTATAATTACATGTATCTTCAATTTAATACCAATACCAAATTTGTAACGTGAATGAAATATTGGCAGCCGCCTCCTAAGGGGATCCCTTTTCTTTGGTTTGCTGTACTGACACGGGTGGCCAGTCCATGTTTGGGCAGCATAGCGTGAGCTTAGAAGCGCACGTGTAAGCCAATGTTTCACTTTGACAGTAGTGAAATGAGGGAGGAGTCACGGTGTGACGTACCACCTTATAATAATGTGTTCCACTCTTAGCTAGCCAGAGTAGCTGTAAACACTGTGTGAGTAACATCCAGTGAAGGTTGGACCTTTAACCTGCAGTCTAGGTTCTGGAGTGAGGCATAGAAATTGTGGTATAGCGCAGAGCGTTGACTGAATGTGTTTGAGGGGACTCTTACCTTGGGACTGATCATGGTCAATCGAGTTCTTGTCACGGAATGACTATACATTGGATAATAAACAAACAAAATCCTTTCACACGAGTGTTCACGTCTTACATGATGTGGGAACTATAATTATGTATTGGACGACTGCAGTCGACGAGGAGGAGACTGCAAATGGAGCTAGCTATTATCTAAAGAATTAAATACCTCTTACACGCACTATTATTAAATGGATAATTAACCTCCTTATAGTTCATTGCCTCATTTATTCATTTATTTCTTCCATTCCTTCTTCTTTTTCTTCTTTTTTTCCTTTTCTCCCTAAAGAACACTTATCTCAACTGATGACACCAACTCTGTCAACAATGGTAGCTCTGTCTTGACACAAACAGTTTGTTACCTTGACAATGTGGCTTCTGTTTATCCTATCACAGTGATCTACACTAAGTGTTTTCATTATCACTAGAAATATCAGCTCAGTAGTCTGGGGGCCACCGGAAACTTCAAGAAAATCGATCAATATAAAATCGATTTTTGTGTTGCTGTGTACTGCACGATATGTTCACGTGGACAGCTGTGACACCTCTCCCTGCATGGTTGTATAACTTCCCATGTTATACCGGGGAGGACACGTGAATGCATGCTGTGTGACGGAAATAAGAAGCATGTTAGTTTGAACAAACCGCATTAGCTATAGATATTTTCGCTAAACCACTTTATCGCGAAGAAAAAGCATATATATATAAACGACCACCCTCACCAGAATTGTTGTAGACCCTTAAAACTAATTCTTGCATTCGACATGTGACATGGAGCTTAGTGACATAAAGAAAGAAGTAAACAATATTAATTTATTCCTTAAATTCGACATGCGACATGAAAGGTTTTTAAATTCGACTTGGATATTTATGGCACATGAACATGCAACGTAGTCCATTTTTAAATTCGACATGCAACATGGGGACCCCCAACTACATCCCTGTCATTGGCCATGGCTATTAATACGTGGCTACAACTTTAGAGAACGAGAAAACATATCTTAAATCTGTTAAATTTACCCCACACGTGCAGCCGCCTTCCCGTGTGCGAATATACTTTTTACATAGAGACAATATAGAAATTGATATATATGTGTGTGTGTGTGTGTGTGTGTGTGTGTGTGTGTGTGTGTGTGTGTGTGTGTGTGTGTGTGTGTGTGTGTGTGAACAATACTGAGGACCCCCCACGTTTACCTCCGCACCCTGAACACTGTAATGGGTGTAGACCCTTAACATCGACAGGGCGACATGGTCATTTCTTAAATTCGACATGTTACATGAAGCCTATATAGTGACATGAAGAAAAAATGAATGACATGACATAGGTTATTCCCTAAATTCGACAGTAGGCCTTTTTAAAATTGACATGAATATAAAAAACAAAGTGACAAGGGACATAGCCATTTCTTAATTTCGACATCCGACATCGGGACCCCCCATCTACACCCCTTGTATACGAGTCACGTGTCGTCGGTCACGTGCATGTCGCCTTAGTTCAGTCTTATAATGGCCCGACCTCTGTGGGAACCCGTGTGTTTGGTGAGGGAAATGTTACGTATGTAACAGCCGAGAAGCTTTAGGCCTATAGTTCTATTACAGATTGGTTTATGGGATTTTGTATTAGGAAGAAGGGGATTCGGGATATAATAACCATTTTGGAAGTGTAGCCTCAATGTTGCGAGTTTCGTATACTCACAATATCACTAGGAATTGGTTAGGGGAGGAGGGCATACTTTTTTTTATGTAAAACATGTATTTAAAAAAATACATTGGAAGCGGCCGCCGCTGATTGCTGATTTCCCGATTACTTTTTCCAAAAGAAATTGTTGAAGTTGGTACAGAAGCAATATCAACCTTCTCGCCAAGGTTATAAAGGTCATGCTGGGTCATGCGGGATCTGTTCTACTCCCCTAGATGTCAAAATATCAAACCTTTGACCCATAAAGAACAACCTAATTTGCATGTAGAACATACACAGACACAATGTTACATCTATGTATGTATATATGTGTGTCTGTATACATATGTACTTATAGACGTTGTGCAGATGACGTCGCATCTGTGAGAAGTGGCTGGCCGGCATATTGGTGATCACCTTATGACATTCATTATTCCCAGTGCTGGACAATTTTAAAACATATTTTTGCACAACATTTTACTTATATCAACTCCCTGATTCATAATCAACAATTATCATCATTTGAAATTGATAAAATTGAATTTATTCCATAGCTATGTGGTCATGGTCAGCACATGGTGATCACCAAAATGAGACCACGTGACCACGTCTGCACAAGGTCTATGTAATTAGATTAAGAGTATTTAATGTACAATTCTGGGGGGAAAGTGGAGGGTTGGGACGCATTTATTAGCGCGTCCCCACCTATTCCAAAAGCTGGATCCACCACTGCACATGTACTATATTCATATAAACAAGGCCCGTAGCCAGGGGGGTTAGGGGGGAGGATTATTTCTCTATTTTTGATGTAAAATATGACACTAAATATAAAAAAAACAATACGGACGGAAGTACAACTTCAGAAAACGACCCCCCCCCCCCTGGAAAAAAAAGAAACTGCTACTCAAAAAAAGACCCCCCCCCCCCCCCCCTCTGAGAAAAGATGGCTACGGGACTGTAAACAAACAGATATGAGAAAATAAATCAGCCGTCATATACACACATCATTATGCTGGGTATACATGTGTAATCCCCTCTCCACTGTCAGCACTCCTATTACACTCCTATCACAATACGTGTACTGGGAAACGTATAGGAAGCCGTGGGAACGGTACTAATAGTGCAACCTGCATTGCGAAACTGATGACTAAGTCCACGCTGTATTACATGTACAATTAGTATTAGATGCGCAAAAGTATATAGACATATCTTAAAGCTTGATGACACGTATAGGGGCCTTCCATGAAGTACGTGTACACCGGGCGGGGCCGTCTGATGATGTTGTTCTTTTTTTTTTTTTAATGTGTATATGTTCCTGTACAAATCCAATGCGTACTTTGGCCAAAGTTCGAGGGAGGGGGGTTAGGGAGGTCTGAATATATTCGATGTATACGATATCCTGCAAAGAGAACAACACATTCGAAAACGGTGAATTAGCCGTGGGTTTTAATGGGTATTATTTGTAACAGCAAACATCAGGATAGTACGTCAGGGGCGGATCCACAGATTTTCAAAAAGAAGGGGGCCCTATCATAAACATTTTCTCCGGCTCCTCCGAGGTAGAGAATTTCACAGTAAAAAAAGTAATATATTTGGCCAAAAATAGAGGGTGACGTCCCCCCCCCCCCCCCCCCCATTAATCCACTACTGGACTTTGCACAAACAATTGGTGGCGGATTCTCTTCTCTTATCAAAATATATGCTACACAATTACTTGAAATATAAATATCTTTTAAAAGAATGAATGTGTTTATAACAACATAAGAAATAATTATGCCTCTGATATGATATAATGAAATGTGGCGCAATGTGATGTACCATAATAGTATGCTATTATGTATTGGCAATTACATATGATTGTATATTATCATAGCATTTTATTTCTAAAACTAATATGACTTTGATGTAATTGTTGTTTCGATGAAATCCTTGTTAAGTCAATGAACAGTTATTTGATCATGAATAAAATATATCAAAGCACAAAGGTCAATAATTATGTTTTAATTGAATCGAAATTGACCTATGGAATAGCCCAGGGCTCAATCATCAGTCTATTAACATTTCTCCCGTATATCAATAACATTATTATGATATTTGTAAACTGAGACGCTCTTCTGTTACCTGCTGGTTACAGAGCACTGATACAGTTGAGGAGGCCAGGTCGAAAAGCCAACGTCTTCTAAATGATGTACGTTGTAGCTTAATATAATAATGAATAAGATGACTATAAACAAAGATGGAACTCAGCACAGAGTTATAATCCGCAACAAAAAACTTGTAACACAAAGTTGTTTATAGACGGAGGTGTACTGCACGCAGTAAAAAGAGCCACCGGTATTTTGACTGATCTTAGATGTAAAGGATTGAAAAAAATATTGACCATATTTGAGGCGGAAGAAACAAAAACTTGGTATATTGGGAAAAAATAAGGCGATTGGTGATAAAATACATACAGCATAAAAAATGTATAAGGTTATGATTAGGCCTCACTTTGGTTATGTGGATTTCGTGATTGATTCTGAAAACAGAGAAAGTACAGGAAAACTAAACTGATTACAATTGAAAGCTCTGAGGAAAATAGAATATTCAAAAGATTACAGAGCATGTTCTCTAGCTGTGAATATTCAGGCAAAGTATGGAAGTAAACACCTGCAGGTACATTGAAAGAAAAACCTGCTGAGTTTGATCTTTCTGTAAGTAGAAATGCATCATAATGAAAAAGATAAAAAGAAATTCAAAAAACTAGTAAAATGCTTCAATGTATGTTGATTATATCTATAATAAGAATTTTCAACCTATGTAATAATACTGTTGGAATATAGTATCCTGTATGTGAAACGGTCTAGATTAATATGTATACATGTCACGATGTGACTACAATATAATAATAATGAATGGCAATTTTATCATAATAATTAATTAGAGATAAGGACTGTAAATTAAATTCAATGGTGTGTGTAGCAATGTGAGTGAAAGCCACCGGCAACCTTGATGATCAATACAAAACAAAACATATCAAAATATTTCTAGGCAGAGTAATTTCGTAATCAGCGGCAACAGGAGGTCACGTTGACAGGAATGTGAAGTGCATGTAAACATGTACTCTATAAGTACACCGACAGTCACACTCCGCTGACCGAGTCATGCACCACTGCCTCCGTACTCCACACATACACACTGTATTATTAGTATTATGATTTATCGGGAATTATTAGTTGTACTTCCGTCCGTATTGGGTTCAACTTCCGCACTGTGAGTCTGTGGTTAGTAGCCCACTAGGGGGACAGATACTGACGTGACGAACCCGGAAAAAAGAGGGAACTGACCGCAGGGTAGTGGGGGGGGGGGTGCTCTACTATCTCCATACAATATTCAAAACTTGACAAAAGGATTTTTGCCACTTTATTGTATTTCAAGTGACAGATATAACCCTATCTACAGTAAATATACCCAACATCACTTAGACCCGCGCAACATTTCTAAAACAATTTCTCTTGTTTGTCTCTATATTGGTAGGAGGGGGGGGACGATGTATTGAGGAGGATACGGTCTAAAACAGTTTCGACCATAAACCATTAATAGATCAGCAAACCCAAGACATGCTTGCACCCAAACCAGACGGTGAGAATTGAGTGCGCCCCCCTCCCCCAACTCTTCCTATCGATCACGACTATGTAGTGACCACTGCTGCCGACGGAAGTGGTTGGGGGTCAGCCCCCCCCCCCCCGACCCGCACTTTGACCACCAATTTTCACTATCAAACCGCAGGCCTTCTGTCGACTTGCTTGTCTGTCCGTGACGGCTGGCCGAGAGAGCCACGACGCGGAAATCATTTTATTGAGCTTTTTCTTTTTTTATAGTGCATTTTCTTTCTTTCTTTCTTTTTCTGTTTTTTTTTTTTCTCATTCTGCTTTTTGGTTGATTTATGTTTGCGTCGAGAGGCTATTTGTTTAAATCAAAACGGAAGTAAACACATACTTTTCCTTTCGCTTCTGATAAGAAACCATGATGAAAGACCAGTCATTATTCTGGAATTACGTTCGCATGTTTTACAATAAAACCAAGCTTAGGCCTATATATATATATATATATATATATATATATATATATATATATATATATATAGGGGATTAGGACCACAATAAAACCAACCTCCACCCAACCCCCTGAAACCACCCCTTCATGCTTAATTTCAATGTCGAGACCAAACCCAAAAGAGGCGAACCCATGCATAGGGTGACGCAACTAAAATCCTGTCAGAATAAGAGACAGCAAACAATCAATATCTAACAATGTTTTAGATATTTTCTGCGTGATTGGGCCTTTGGGGCCGTCCATAAATGACATAATGCGCCCGGTGGGTGTGGGGGGGGGGCAATCCTCTATATATTCCGTTAGTAAAAGCATTGGGGAGGGGAGGGGGGTAAAAAATGGTCAAAAATAGCATGACGTCATTTATGGATGGTCCCTTTGTGATAGATTTCTGATCTCATCATGTTTAGTTGAAACTCCCCCACCCCGCGCGCCCGCAACTGTTCGCGGGTGGACATCCCCAATCAACCCACCCACTCCCTCCTCCTCCAACCTCCCACCTACCCACATTGGGCATTTCTTCTAGAATTTGTACGTTTTCGGTTACGCAGTTACTTTATCTTTACCATTAGGGAAAACAACAACAACAACAATACCCCTACACAGCTGGCATCTGTCCTGCCCACGTTTGTTTATATGGGTCAGTTTTTCTGAAAGTGTACAATATCATGTACGTTCCACTTTTTGGTGTTATACTGACCCTGGCTTTAAAATAAAACTATGTAAACCATTTTTTTAAGTACTATCAAACAGAAGACATATTAACCAACTAAAAAATGTATAATTTATGTGGGGGTAAGTGATTATTTTTAAATCTGAGGCATTTTTAGGCCATGAAATGGCTAAAAAGTGCAGTTTTTGACAAATGTTCATGCATTCTAAGTACTCTTATTTTATCCAGGTCTGTATTATGTAGTTCTTAATGACTTTTCTTTATAACTGATACCCATGGGGATATAAAAAATACTTTACCTTATTCACTTAGGTTGTAACAAAAAAGTTTCAAGGCCTATACTAACCAAAGTATAGTGTGTGGAACGTACATGATGTACCAATCAAAGGTCTATACTGGTATGTTTTTTTCTATCTAGATTCCATATGTACATGTATAATTATACCCCAAATAGTACCTGTCCATATAAGTAAGAGCTTTTCCCTTATCTGATTATATGCTCAGACCTATACTGGATTATACAAAAAAATAATTGAATTTGATCACGTACGTTCTCAAGTGGTTTTACCAACATAAATGTGACATATCGATCCATACTGGTATTATACCTTTTTATTCATGTTTCTTACTTGTTTTTCTAATAAAACTGAAATAATGGTGCCTTTGATTGCGCGGGAAATGTCTATTTCACCCCTAAAATAGCTGTTTGGAACGTACATGATCACGGAACGTACGTGATCGCGGGAATCTTTTACTTCCGGTTTTACGGCGGATAACGCTACCGCAGCGCCCCCTAACACGTCAATCGGAAGCGACGAATGGCGGTAAGTCACGCACGTTCATTTATCATGTATGTTCTCCTCTCTGTGTGCTAATATGAGGGTTATACTGATGTTGAATTGTTGTCAAGAAGGTAGTTGGGTGATCATAGATCATGAAGGCACAGTCATTTTGCCACGAAATTCTAATTTTTTTTGTAATATTCGGTCGGAAATATCCTTGACAAACCGCCGGTGCAAAAACCCGGGACGCCACGTCCTGTCTGATTTGAAAAAATGCCGGTCTTGCTCGCCGCCCCATGTTTGCGGAACGTACTAGAACGTACATGATGTCAATTTTGTTGCACTTCTAAAGTTGTGTAGCTTCTTCAATATCGGGTACAATTAAATTTTTTGGTGTTCTTGGTAGTCAAATTATATTCTGGCACGCGTAGGAACGTCATTCGGGGCTTCGCGCTACTCTTACTATTCTAAGCAGCTCTTGACACACATCATGTACGTTCCCGGGCCCTTATTTTTTTTATGTCAGCCGTATTAAACATGATTACAAGTACACTCACCCTTCATTGAAATGTTTCCAGAGGTTGGCAACTATATTAACTATGTGTAGGAACCAATATTCCATGATATTGATGGGTTTGTCAAAGCTATTTGCTCGGATTTCAGTATTCGTGGAACGTGCGTGATCGAGATCATGTACGTTCTGCGGCATCACAGTTACCCTATTTATTCATACAATATTATGTCTGTGAGCATACATTATTACATGTATAACTAAGGCCTTCCCATATATGAAAAATAAAATAACATCGAAACTGTTTATATTAGTGAAATGCTGTAATTGGTAGATCACGTACGTTCCCGCCGTACCTATTTCCTTAAAAAAAAATAATAATATTCACCCTATGACCTTTATATTGTACCTACATATGCCTGACAGTAAGGCCTATTAATCAAACGAGCAAAAAAAAAAATTCTGGCAAAAAATTTTTTTTTTTTTTTTTTCAACCTCCATTTCTTTGCATTATTTGCTCATTTTGTAATTTTTGTTTCTATTTACAGAGTCCGAACTACAAAAAAACCGCAGACACGAAGTACCACAACCACAACCACAACACAACCAACAACCATGGTGAAAACCAAAACCCACGCGGAGTCACAGGCGGACTGGCTCGCGAGGCACATAGAAGAGGTGGGGGAGGAGCAGCACAAAGCGGATGAGGCTAAGCGGATGAGGCAGCTGAGAGAGCACCAGAGCACACACGACTCGGCCGAAGAAAAAGCGCGGAAGGCAGGGCTGGCCAAGGCTCGGAAGCAAAGGTACAATGAAAGGAAGGCTGAAGAGAAAAGACTGCAGCTGGAGGCCGCGCAGGCTGCGGAGGGTGACCAGGAAGAACCTGCACCTGGCCCAGCCCCCCCTCCAGTCCCTGCCACTGGCCGCGCGCGTCGCGCTGTGGGGCGAGGTGAGCGCCCAGCTGAGCGTCCCCCGTCTCCCAGGCTGCCAGACCTTGCTGCTGACCTTGCTGCCGACCTTGCTGCCGACCTTCTCGAGCCTCCTCCGGTGGTCCAGCCCCAGCCTCCTGCCCACCTACTCCACCCTGCGCCCGTGGTCCAGCCTCAGCCTCCTGCCGACCTACTCCACCCTGCGCCCGTGGTCGAGCCCCAGCCTCCTGCCGACCTACTCCACCCTGCGCCCGTGGTCGAGCCCCAGCCTCCTGCCGACCTACTAGAGGCCGCCCCCGTGGTCGAGCCCCAGCCTCCTGCCGACCTACTAGAGGCCGCGCCCGTGGTCGAGCCCCAGCCTCCTGCCGACCTACTAGAGCCCGCGCCCGTGGTCGAGCCCCAGCCTCCTGCCGACCTACTAGAGGCTGCTCCCGTGGTCCAGCCTGCCCCGTCTAGAAAGGTAATACTTTATAATCAGTTTACTTTACCCAATAATTCAATGTTTGTTAGTGTAATGCAAATTTATATCTAATGTGTTTGTTAATAGGTATTTTGTTGTGGTCGGCTTAACTATTCTAGATCTACCTACAAGTATTTAGATTCATCTCTATTATTATACTTATACTACACAAATTTTGTAAATACATCCCCATTTATATTTTATAGGGTAAGAAGCTCGCGGACCGAGGCATGAATGCCCAACTCCACAAGGAGGCGGCTGAGCGCCGTGCGAAGCGGCAGAGGACCGGGGACGGGGCCAAGGACCGCCCTATCATCCTCAGTGATGAGGATGAGGAGCGGCTTTACCAGGCCCAGTCACTGACCCGGCAACTTTGTGTAAAGAAGGTAAGTGTAATCTATAACCTACCTACTACATGCTTACCAACTACTGTGTACATACATGTACATGTATCTGCTTGTAGAATTGATTCAATTTTCTTCTAAAGTCTTCTTGTTTATAAATAGTAGTATTTCTAACTAAATAGTAGTATTTCTAACTACTTTCTCTAACTACTTTGTACTCTTTATCTACTTAATATATTATTTTTGTTCAATACATATAGTTATTTTGTCATACTATTTGCAGAAGGTAGACGAGGTCGGGGGCGGCACCTCGCGGACGGGGTCCCGCAGCAGGACAGCAGCTCTGGCACCTTTACCAGAAAGGCAGACGCTCCGCAGGACCAGGAGCAACCCCGGACAAGCGACTACCATGTCGGAGGAACTTGCGTAAGTATTATAACAATGTCCAAAACACTACTTGTCTTTCAACATAATATTTCATTTCTTTACTTGTTCTCATTCCTGTAAGTTATGTATTGATTTGATTTTATCATTTAATTATTTGTCATTATGATTTATCACACTATTTATGTTCCTGTTATACTTGGTACTTTAACAGCGCTGTTGTTAGGAGGGCATCCGAGAAGAGTGGTCAGTCCTCGCACTGAGCACTTAGGTAATGTACTGTCAATTTAAACTTGGTAGTACTAAGGGCTTGTTAGTAATGCATGCCTATTTTTTCTAGATCTATACATGTATACATGTATACAATAAGAGGTAAGTATATTTTTATTGGTGATGGGCCTTCAAGTAACAATAACCTGTTAAGCTGCATGTAGTTATAACCAGAATGTTGCATCTTCTACCTCTGTAATGGTAACATCTTGGAAAAATGGAAAAACACTTTACAGACTGCTCTCATCATTTTATTTTCCCTAAATAAAAAGTAAACAACAGTAAGAATTTTGCATAAGTGTAATACAACCATTATTTTCCATAAACATTTTTGTTATAAGTATTTTGATATTTATGTAATTTATATGCATTGTCTTAATACTCTATTTCAGGTCGCAGTCAGAGAAGGAGAAGAAACCAAAGGGTCCTAGGACCCCAAGGAAGTCCCACCTGTACTACCGAATTGGACTAGAAAAAAGGCAGAATGCGAAGCTGGAGGCCGAGTTAAAGCGGTTGCAGGACGTCATTTCCAAGATGTCGGTCAAAGCCCAGCCGTCTTCTAAGACTGTGACCTATGCGGAGTTCCTTAGGTCGAATGGCGCTTCCTCTCCTCCCGGTCTGCCTGGTCCTGCGTCGCCCCCTGCTGCTCCTGGTGCTCCTGCGTCGCCTGGTCCTGCGTCGCCTACTGCTGCTCCTGGTGCTCCTGCGTCGCCTGGTCCTGCGTCGCCTACTGCTGCTCCTGGTGCTCCTTCGTCGCCTGGTCCTGCGTCGCCTACTGCTGCTCCTGGTGCTCCTGCGTCGCCTGGTCCTGCGTCGCCTACTGCTGCTCCTGGTGCTCCTTCGTCGCCTGGTCCTGTGTCGCCTACTGCTGCTCCTGCTTCGGAAGGATGTAAGTTTAAAGAAGTTTCATCTAACTAGTGTTTATTTCTCTCAATCACCCAAGAAAGTTATGTGCATTACATCAATATTCATGGTAAACATACATACTGCAGCAAGAATATTACACTTACAAATCAAAGCACCTGTATGCCAATGCTTACAATACATACTAAATAAACCATTTAAAACAAACAAGATTTCGTATAAATTTAGATGACATTTTAGGATACATTATGATTACGGCGTTTTTCCAATCATCGGAATGTTTCCAAATTACATGTGTAGTGTTGCCTGCTGGTGCGACCGCGACGCCTCCTGCTGCACCCGCGACGCCTCCTGCAGGGCCTCCTGCTGCACCCGTGTTGCCTCTCGCGACGCCTCCTGCTGCACCCGCGACGCCTCCTGCAGGGCCTCCTGCTGCACCCGCGTTGCCTCCCGCAACGCCTCCTGCTGCACCCGCGTTGCCTCCCGCGACGCCTCCTGCTGCACCCGCGACGCCTCCTGCGGGGCCTCCTGCTGCACCTGCGTTGCCTCCCGCGACGCCTCCTGCTGCACCCGCGTTGCCTCCCGCAACGCCTCCTGCTGCACCCGCGTTGCCTCCCGCGACGCCTCCTGCGGGGCCTCCTCCTGCACCCGCGACGCCTCCTGCGGGGCCTCCTGCTGCACCCGCGACGCCTCCTGCGGGGCCTCCTGCTGCACCTGCGTTGCCTCCCGCGACGCCTCCTGCTGCACCCGCGTTGCCTCCCGCAACGCCTCCTGCTGCACCCGCGTTGCCTCCCGCGACGCCTCCTGCTGCACCCGCGTTGCCTCCCGCGACGCCTCCTGCTGCACCCGCGTTGCCTCCCGCGACGCCTCCTGCGGGGCCTCCTCCTGCACCCGCGACGCCTCCTGCGGGGCCTCCTCCTGCACCCGCGACGCCTCCTGCGGGGCCTCCTCCTGCACCCGCGACGCCTCCTGCGGGGCCTCCTCCTGCACCCGCGACGCCTCCTTCTCCTGCGGGGCCTCCTGCTGCACCCGCCTTGCCTCGTCCTCCTCCACCACCTAAGCCCACACCAGCTCGTGACACCTCCGGCACCAAACTTAAACTGTATGACACCTTCATGCGGAACATTTCTGTACTTCCGAAGTCAGCCCGTCGCAATCTTTTGGGACAGATAACCACCAAAGAAGAGGTACAACAGGTCCGTGGTGCATCCCTTTTGGCACGCGACCTGGATCTAGATAGAAGAAGTCTGATCTCTCCTCCCCCAAAGAAAAGCAAGAGAGCTGAGAGATTTGCTGTAGCTAGACAGCTGATAGTTAGTTTCCTGAAAATGCCAGAGAATTCCATCACCCTCCCGGGGAAGAAAGACACTATCACCATTAAGAAAATCAAGTACCAGAAGGTGCAGCTCACCGAGTTTTTGTACGTGCTCCACCAGCAGTACAACGATGTGTACCAGGAGAACCAAGTCAGCTTTTCTTTCTTCTGCGCTGTCCGACGGCAGAACCGCTACATTTTGCCAGTGCACTGCAACACAACCAATGTCTGTTTGTGCCTGCGCCATCAGAACTTCGCCCAGAAGATGGTTGTGCTGCGTGGACTAGGCCTGCCTGCTCTTCCAGACACTTTCGTCCGGGATTGCACCACCGAACGCATACGCACAGCCTGCGCATCCCTGCCTCCCGTTCTCCACTACCAACAGTGGAAACGTGTTGATGTCACCTACGGGGATGACCAGGTCACGAAGAAGCTTCAGCTGGTGCCAGTCCAGGAAGAGAAGGAAGACTTCATCAACAACTTCACCACGGACATGCAGGCCTTTTCAGACCACGTGTACCGTGTGTACGCACAACACCGCGCAGCCACTTCACTTCGTAACAACCTGACTGATACGGAGTGCACAGTTCAGATGGACTTTGCTGAAAACTGGCTTATTTCTTATCCCGACGAGCCCCAGTCTGTCTACTATGCGAAGGAGCCAGTCACGGTACACCCTGTCGTACTACACATGAAAGAGGGAGATGCGACGATCACCAGGTCCATCAGTATCGTGACTGACGACCGGAAGCACGACGCGGGGTCCGTCTTTTGTTTCATCCAAGTAATTATAGACTTCATCAAGTCGAAGTACCCACACATCGAGAATATTCACTACTTGACCGACGGGCCCACCTCTCAGTACAGGAACTTGTCCATCTTCAGCCTCGTGGCCAAACACAGTGAGCTGTTTGGTCTCACAGCCACGTGGCTGTACTTTGAAGCTGGGCACGGAAAAGGGGCCTGTGACGGTGTTGGGGCAGCAGCAAAGCGTATGGCTGACAACACCGTCAAGCGGAAGATTTTTATTCACAATGCATTGGACTTCGCAAATGCCGGAAACAGGGTCCCTACAGCAGTGCACTACATACATGTGCCAGTTTCCGACATTCAGACTGCCCGGCAAGACCTTGTAGCAGTGGTTTGTGGACACTCTGTGAAAGGCACAATGAAGACCCATGCCGTCATCTCACCTTCTTACGGCAGGTTATTCCTCCGCGCCACGTCGTGCTACGGTGAGTGCTGCTACTCAGAGGGACGGTGGATCCTGCAGTGTGGTGGGTGGAGTCAACACACGCTGTTTGAAGAGGAGACCCACTCCGAGATGGAACAGTCCGACTCCCAGCACGACACAGACGAGTCCGAGCCAGAAGACCAACAGTCTGAGCTCGGGGAAGAAGAGTCTGAGGCGGCGGCGTCACAGCCAGAGGCGACAAGGGCTGTTCCAGAAGTAGGAAAGTGGGTCTCCTGCCTCTACGACGACAGCTGGTATGTGGGACAGGTGGTTGGAAAGGATGAGGAAGGTGGCCATGTAACAGTGAACTTTCTTACCCCTGGAAGCCGCGAGACGTGCAACAACCAGTTCAAGTGGCCGAAACGGAAGGACGAGCTGGAAATGCTGCCTGCCGATATACTGACTGTTGTTTCACCTCCAACACTTCAGGGCAGTGGTCGGCGCACCTTTTTTGAACTGAGTCAGGAAGACTTGGTCAAGTCAATTCAGGCCTACTTTAGAAACTGAACTATTTTGTAACCTGTCTTTAGGTCACTAAGCATGTTTTCCACCTTTAGAGTAAAGAAATAATCGATTGGAGGTGTTTTAGACATGTAGGTATTCATTCAGAAACATGCTTGTATCTATATAGAACGTACATGATCTGACGGGGACGTACATGATATTTCCAAATTTCCTTATAAAAAAAAGGTTGAAATTTTATATTACTGCATATATATGTAGTGACGACACTGTAGAATTGTGTTAGGCCTTTCCTAAAGATGTGAACCATGTCTAACCTAGTGTTAGATGTATTCCAAAGTGAGTTAAAAAAAAAATTGAATGAAGTTTGACTTCAGGAGGATGTAAGTAAATAACTGTGGTGCAGGCAGGGTTTGTGGCAGCTTTTTCTAATATTCCAACATGTTTCCTATAATAATGCTCAGTATGCAATTGATTCCTAGTATTTAACCTGTCCAGGTAGGGACATAGAAAGATGCTTGTATATATGGAACGTACATGACCTAACGGGAACGTACGAGATATTTTGACATGTTCTGGTAGAGAGGACAGTTTGTGAACTTTTCAAGTCGTAGAGTATTCTAGTGTTATATTTTCAGATAGAAAACAAATCTGAGAAGTGTGTTAGGCCTCTCTTAAGCATGTGAACCATGTCTAGCCTAGTGTTAGATGTATTCCAAAGTGAGTAAAAAAAAAAAATCGAATGAACTTTGACTTCAGGGGTATGTAAGTAAATAACTGTGGTGCAGGCAGGGTTTGTGGCAGCTTTTTCTAATATTCCAACATGTTTCCTATAATAATGCTCAGTATGCAATCGATTCCTAGTATTTAACCTGTCCAGGTAGGGACATAGAAAGATGCTTGTATATATGGAACGTACATGACCTAACGGGAACGTACGAGATATTTTGACATGTTCTGGTAGAGAGGATAGTTTGTGAACTTTTCAAGTCGTAGAGTATTCTAGTGTTATATTTTCAGATAGAAAACAAATCTGAGAAGTGTGTTAGGCCTCTCTTAAGCATGTGAACCATGTCTAGCCTAGTGTTAGATGTATTCCAAAGTGAGTAAAAAAAAAAAATCGAATGAACTTTGACTTCAGGGGTATGTAAGTAAATAACTGTGGTGCAGGCAGGGTTTGTGGCAGCTATTTCTAATATTCCAACATGTTTCCTAGCCTGAGGGTGAATATCTAATCGATTCCTAGTATTTAACCTGTCCAGGTAGGGACTTAGAAAGATGCTTGTATATATGGAACGTACATGACCTAACGGGAACGTACGAGATATTTTGACATGTTCTGGTAGAGAGGACAGTTTGTGAACTTTTCAAGTCGTAGAGTATTCTAGTGTTATATTTTCAGATAGGAAACAAATCTGAGAAGTGTGTTAGGCCTCTCTTAAGCATGTGAACCATGTCTAGCCTAGTGTTAGATGTATTCCAAAGTGAGTAAAAAAAAAATATCGAATGAACTTTGACTTCAGGAGGATGTAAGTAAATAACTGTCGTGCAGGCAGGGTTTGTGGCAGCTATTTCTAATATTCCAACATGTTTCCTAGCCTGAGGGTGAATATCTAATCGATTCCTAGTATTTAACCTGTCCAGGTAGGGACATAGAAAGATGCTTGTATATATGGAACGTACATGACCTAACGGGAACGTACGAGATATTTTGACATGTTCTGGTAGAGAGGATAGTTTGTGAACTTTTCAAGTCGTAGAGTATTCTAGTGTTATATTTTCAGATAGAAAACAAATCTGAGAAGTGTGTTAGGCCTCTCTTAAGCATGTGAACCATGTCTAGCCTAGTGTTAGATGTATTCCAAAGTGAGTAAAAAAAAAAAATCGAATGAAGTTTGACTTCAGGGGTATGTAAGTAAATAACTGTGGTGCAGGCAGGGTTTGTGGCAGCTATTTCTAATATTCCAACATGTTTCCTAGCCTGAGGGTGAATATCTAATCGATTCCTAGTATTTAACCTGTCCAGGTAGGGACTTAGAAAGATGCTTGTATATATGGAACGTACATGACCTAACGGGAACGTACGAGATATTTTGACATGTTCTGGTAGAGAGGACAGTTTGTGAACTTTTCAAGTCGTAGAGTATTCTAGTGTTATATTTTCAGATAGGAAACAAATCTGAGAAGTGTGTTAGGCCTCTCTTAAGCATGTGAACCATGTCTAGCCTAGTGTTAGATGTATTCCAAAGTGAGTAAAAAAAAAAAAATCGAATGAAGTTTGACTTCAGGAGGATGTAAATAAATTACTGTGGTACAGGCAGGGTTTGTGGCAGCTATTTCTAATATTCCAACATGTTTCCTAGCCTGAGGGTGAATATCTAATCGATTCCTAGTATTTTACCTGTCCAGGTAGGGACTTAGAAAGATGCTTGTATATATGGAACGTACATGACCTAACGGGAACGTACGAGATATTTTGACATGTTTTTCAGAAGGGTAAGAAATTCAAACTTTAATCAATATTTGTACATGATTTATGTTATTTTCCATTAGGGAAGAAGTTGTATAAGATAATCAAACACTGTTTAGTAATATTTGAGTAAAATCAATTGAATATAAGTGAAATGAAAGTCAACAATAGTCAATACTTTTTGAGAATTCTTTATTTGACACAGAATTTACATGGTTGTTAATGATTTCTGCTTACTATTTAAGCAGAATATAATAAAATTAGCATGTTTTCTTCTCTAAAAAATGAGTTTGGAGTTATTTCCAATTGTATTTAGGAAGAGAGAGAGAGTTAAGTGTCGTGATACCCAGAGTGGAACGTACATGATATAGCTGGAACGTACGTGATGAAAAATGACTTGACTTTACGAGGGTAGTACATTGAGTATATGATGTGCAGACTTTAACCATTATTATTTCACATAAGATAACATGATAAGGTCCTGAAATAAGACAGTTAGCAATAATGTGGTCTATATTTATGTTCAGGAATGAAATTGAATAGAAGTAGTTGTTTGAATCATGAAAAAACAAGAAATTATGAAATTATGGACCAAGTTTGGAGGAAAATATAATATATAAGTTTCCGATGGATTTTCTTGAATTCTGGCATGATAAATGTACAATCCCTTATGAGTTTGTAGACTTATTATTGTGTCATTTGGGTGAAATAATACAGAGAAAATTTCAGTTAGGTGCACATAGGTCATTTTCATCACGTACGTTCCAGAGAAAAAACATCATAGACTTTGAATAGTTATAAAAACTGACAGCATTGGAGAAACCCAGTATAATGAACATTTCCAGAATGCAGAAGACTTACTTTTTCAAAATAAATAGGGTCTGTACGGGAATGCTTAATTTATTATAGGAACCAGTGTGAGATGCCAAAAAGTGGAACGTACGTGATATTGTACACTTTCAGAAAAACTGACCCATATCCATACAGTCCCTACTCCATATCTCCATATCCCCTATTGTTTATCACTGATATAGACGTTTTGACCTACCCACGCAAGAGGTTCACGCTGATTTGAGCTATCTCTCTGTCTCATCATTATGTATAGTGCCCCCCTCTTATGGGGCCAGTAGTCAAAGACGAATGGTGAAGTGGTCGCTCAGGAGAAGTGGCCGTTTCTTGAGGGGGATATATACTCAGGGGCGAATCCAGAAATTTTGGAAGGGGTGGGGCCTTTATAGTTAAAAAGAGGGGCGCCAGTTTTACATTTAAAAAATTAGAATTTGGCTTTAAAAAAAGGGGGGGGGACGCGGGCCCCCTGAGCACCCCCCTCAAACCGTCCCTGATAATTGGACTTTTTAGTTTATGTAGACAAACAGTGTATATTTTTCATTGTTTTGATTGGACTATCATTCCTATTGTTATCTTAAATCGACCCTAGCACTGCACATGCCTTTAACGTTATGACATGCGGCTATTCTCTCCTCGTACATCTCAACATCCCCTGGTTGCTCCTCTTTGTTCTATGCGCGTCAGCTCAGCCCCTTGAACCATTCAATCATGCATTAGTCTTTGGGTTCTCAACGTCACTTCGCTACTACTCTGTTTAAATATTACACCAGTGGTAGGTACGCCTAATTGGGATTAATATGAAATTAAAAGGACTCTTTTCATCCTAAAATGTGGTCGCTGGTGCGGGGTTTTATGGCCACTTGTTGATGATTATAGACAGAGAATTCATGCCCCGATTTTATGGCCGCATAAGGGAACCACTCTATATATTTTTCATTCCTCCCTTCTCATCATATTTTTCGTATCATTACCAGTGCGTTTATATATATATATATATATATATATATATATATATATATATATATATATATAATACTAAAGCACTGGCTTTCCACTGTACAAATCTTCACGCACATCACGCACTGCTGATGATACCTGTGAAATAGTTGCGCAAACAATTCACCCTACCATGGATTGTTGAATTATAGTTTTTTCTGCACCTGCAGGCTAATTTTCAGGGATTTTATTGACAAATTGATTGGGTAAACTATAGCAAATACAGAACTATTTGCTCTGATCCAATCGGTAATGAAAATATTTTCAAACTAAATTTGATAACATAAGATCTATAGGATACCAGCCAAAAAATACTGGATGTTAATCTTATATCTTGTCCATCGCAAATAATTGCATGATTACTGAAAATTCCCATAATTAAGCCTTGTGATTTGTCGACATATTACCCAGCATACACCTGCATCCAGGCTAACCTGCAGGTACAGTATAAGGAATTGGCTATCCGTGGTATTGAGAATTCAATTAACGTGAATTTAAATAATGGTGCACCAACACAATCAAAGTGGACAGTTCAAGACCTGCATGTTGTGTACACGTGAACAGCTGTCAAACCAAGACTTTGAACACGTATCAATGAAAGAAACGTGATTTACACTCTTACCTCGTCAATACCAGTAAGGAGATGACACAAAATTGATAAACTAAGTTTTATCAATTCTCCCCACTAAGGAAAGATTATTTCCTCATTGCACATGCAGACAAGCCCAAACTGGGATGCATTCAATTCCCAAGGTTTCACTATTCAAATAATGCAATTAATTATGGCATTATTTTTGGCTTCTCATTCGGACAGCTAGCATTCAGAATTTTTCAATGTGCATCTGTATAATATTTGGTAATATTTTTTTAATTTGGTGTGAGAATGTACATATTGCACGTAGATAAGCATGTGACAGATAATTCTAGTTTTTCTGCTATTAATCTTATACAATACAAGTGAGAAGTGCATGTCATCTTGTTTTTTTGTATCTGTAGTGCCCTAGTACCCTTATATAAAATTTGGCGGTACTATAACAAACTTAAGTGAGTTATAATATCATATTTATGTAAATAGTATTTTATTGGCCATCTGAATTTAGTCTTCGCTCTCCAGAACACATAGAGAGATTTTAGTAACCAGGGTATTTTACTGTTCATGACCAGGAATTATGAATCGGGTACTTTTCTGACTGTAGGTCCACGAGTCGAGACTTTCAGGTCACACCGATCTTTTTTCAGTCCCGGGAATAATCTATCACCAGGGGAAGCGGTTAATGCACAGTCAGCAAAAACATAGTTTTTCTTTAGTTAGGGAATTCTCTGAAGGATGGGACATTTTGTGGAATTTAGGGAAGAGATTACTGTATATGAAAGAAAAAGCTGTATTGTTTTTCCTTTTGTCGTCAGCGTGATATATTTGGGAGCCATTTCAACTACGTAGATTCAGAGGCAGTTATGGATAGATAACCCATGTCTATGCATGGATCTGTTCTTCTTTTGATATATTGATATATCCCCCAGCGGGGAAATTTTCTCGATTTTTTTTTGAAATTTTGAATAAAGTTCAACCCCAAAACCATCTATAGTGGGGTCTGTTAACAACATTTTCGTTACGTGGCGGATAAAAGCACCAAATTTTGCATGAGGCACCTCTGAGGCATAACTATTGAATCTAGAAGGGGAGCCATCTTGAAATACCAAAATGAAATTTTGACAAATTTTGTATGTTTTTAGCATTTGAAATTTAAGGTATTTAACCAAAACTTTTGGCTAGCTTCGATAAGACCTATTGTATAGATTTGAAAGGTAAATAATTGAATTCCCTGTCCTATAATCTACCAATTTGGACAGTAGCAATGTGTTTCTAGGCATTTCAGAAGCTGAGATATGAGATTATTTCAATAAAAGTCGGCCATATTGGATTTTTGGCCCTCGTCTGGGTTATATCCATATTTCAAGGTGGCTCCCCTTTTAAATTCAATGAAGGGGTCCCAGGGGATCATCATACCAAATGAAATCAAGAAATCTTGTGGCAAAAGGGTAAAGTCTATATCCTTTCTTTTGCATTATTTTGGAATCCAGCGGTCATTATCAAAGGTATCATGCTAATGAATTCAGCCATTTTGAAATTTATGGCACTGTATTGGATGAATATCATATTTATTGAGCCCTCTAGGCTATTAACAACTGTATTGGAACCATTTCCCCTAGCCTTACGCCTTAGTAGCTAAAAATCATGATATTTCTCAAAATTGGTCAGCCATCTTGGATTTTGGATTTCCGCATTGACTTGAAACATAATTAATTGAATTCCCTGACCCATAATCCCTCAATTTTGACACCAACCATGTCTCTTTAGTCTTTTTAGAAGCTGAGATATATGAATTTTTATAGTAAAAGTCGGCCATATTGGTTTTTGGGCCCCCACATCCATCCTATTAATATTTCAACGTGGCTCCCCTTCCAGATTTGATAGTTATGCCTCAGAGGTGCCTTATACCAAATTTGGTGCTTTTATCCGCTGCACGAGCCTGGTACATTCTACGTTAAGTGTTGCATATGGGTAGAAAAAAAGTGAAAAAACAAAATCGGAATTACAAGTTTAATTGTAATATTTTCTCAAAAGACAGGTGTTATTCTGTCCTCTTGAAAAAAATTGGCTCGTTAAACTTCTTCATAATAGAGATATGACACTTCAAAGATATATATGATATATTTGACCAAATGGGATAAAAGCTTTCTTTTATGTTCCTTTATTGAACAACTTAGAACTGATATGTGACCCACTATAACAATGTGATACCCCCTTTTTGTGAATTTCACATTGAAGAGTAGTATCTTAGCTTTCAAACGATACCAAAATTATCAAAATATGATAATTATTTATGGAGTTAGAGTCATAGTAACATAGGAGTGTCAGTGTTCTTGAAAACTATTTTTTCACTTGGCCATCTAATGTGAAGTATATAATAGATACCGTAAAGGTAAAATCTCTCGTAGATACTATTTTGGCAAAATCACCACCACTGATTCAAAAATCAATTAATTGATATCTGGTTTAAAATTTTTGAACATGAAAAATTTCACCGGTAACTGTGTCTAGCTTGAATTGATCAATTTTACAATAATTTGCTATCAGTGGTAGATATATCATTTCAAAATCTCTCGTAGATACATCTCTCGTAGATACTATTTTGCTATTCCTGTCCTCCTGGAGCCTTTGATAATGAGTGTAGATAACTAAAATTCAGGATATTTAAGTTTGAATAGTAGATCTATCATAATTTCTTTGTTTTTCTCTTCTGAATAATCTCTTTCATTGCTAAACCTCATCTCTCGTAGATACCCCCCTTAAATATATGGGCAAAAAGTGCATATTATAGCAGTCAGACAATTTTTATTTTAATCAAAACATTATCTTTCAGTATTTTTTCTAATGGGGCTAAGTGCCCCAGACATTTTAGTACAGAAAATACAGGCCTAACATTATTTTCTGAACCAAAATGCCTAGTTCCTTTAAAAATCTCTCGTAGATACTAAATAGAGTGGACATTTTCCATTAAAGTAGAAAAAATATACATTCTTAGATTAGGATACATTAAAAATCATAAAACTGTAAGGAGTTATAGTAAGAACACAGCACAATATGAAATTGGGCTGTAAATGAATTATTTTGACATCTACAGTATTAAAGGGAAAAAATAATTCTCTGTGGACATGGAGTTTTGAGGGTTTTGAGGGTACATGACACTTTAACAAATTAAAAGTTCAATTTTAACACATACCTGATTATTATTCCTATATATCAAAGAATTGGTTTCAACATAAGGATCTTAGAAATTTGAATTGCCAAGGGAAAATGAGTAAGTGAAAAAAGTTATAAGCCTTTCAATGTTGAAGACACCCAATGCAACACTTAATATAGAATGTGCCTGCGTAACGATTTCTCAAAAAAATGACCTTAACAGAACCCACTACTAGTCCGAAATACGTTCGAATTCCTAAATCCGCCACTGTTCCTTAGCTACACATGGTTTATATTTTGTATGCCAAACAGTGGCGTTTAATGGAGACCAATCGCTATTTTCATGAGCAATGCAGCTTGCATATATGATTTATCAAAATGGTGGTATTTAATTAACCAATACACTTGGTCAGGGACGGATTTGGCAGGGGGGGAGGCACATGGGGCGCGCATCCCCCTTTTATCGGCCAATTCTTTTATCTTTTTTTTTTATGTAAAACTGGCTCCCCTAATGCGAGCACCGGGACCTTTTTTAACCTCCCCCCCCCCCCTTCATATTCTCTGGACCCGCCCCTGTTGTTTAAAACCAAACTTTCCTGTAAATAATGTACATGACACATATTTTCACTTAATAATGCTCTAGGCAATCTAAATTAAATGGAAATACACGGACGACGATTTTACTCTGTAGACCCACAAACTGTACAATAGACTAGAATGGTCTATATATAAAGCACAACATCATGGAGGAAAATAGGATTAACCCAAAATACAGGTGAGGCCTCGTTTATCCTTATACCTCTGTGTCTGTATATAGAATACAGACCTTTGCCACCATCAGCCCATACTCAGGTGCGTGTAATCTCTCTACCTTATCAGATATGGGGTCTCAGATCTGTCCCCTATCTGGTTTTGCACACGGCACGCCAGTCTCGATTATTCCTTATCTCCCCCGCCATTGTTTACTCCTGCATGAATCATCTTACTCAGCGAGAAAGTTTCGCGGTTTAAAAATAAAATCTCATTTTCGAGAGAGTTCTTATCTAGTTGTGTCTACCTCATTCAGGTTGTTATAGTGTCTGTATTCTCTGGAGTTGGCAATTTGTGGTAAACTGCGTATTGAAGTGAACAAGGGGGCTCTTGTCGAGAAGAGTTTAGGGAAAAGATGACACTTTAGATTTCATGTCAAACAATTGAATTTATTGATTCATATATTGCCAATGAATGATATATACAACGGGGCCTTTGTATAAAAGAGTTTAGGGAAAAGATGACACTTTATATTTAATGTCAACCAATTATATTTATTGATTCATATATAGAAGATATCACTACCTATGGATGATATGACATTTACCATAATAGTAATGACTACGAAGTACTTTGGCTGGGAAGTACAGTTAATTTTCCCATTTAGAGATGCTCAGTACTTATTTTTCATAGTCCGATCGGCACTTCAATTATGTTAAAAGTTGGGAGTTTGTTTCTGTTTCCATCCCTCAACATTGAAATATTGAGTTCCCCAGCACATGAGTCCCTCATGTTAAAGCCATTTGGAGCCCTGTTACAACGCGGAGGTCGAACAAACTACACATCATACAACCCGACTGAAGGGAATGGAACAAAAAGATTTAATCGGATATTATAGAAGTTTTTCAGCTTACCAAAATGCTGTATGACAAGTTAATATGTGACCCGTTTTGGCGAAATGAGTCGGATGTCGCAGAAAGTCGAACTGAGATATGGGGCTCTGAAGTCGCATTTCGCATTTTTTATCGAAAATGGGTTTTTTCTTTTATTCATATCTCCTATATCAGAAGTCTTCCCAAAAAATAATTTAGGTCCCAAAGCCATCTCTTAGTCCCTCTAAATAGGCCCCAAGACGCGCAACGCCTCAGTGATCTGAAACAAAAGACCCTCGATTCACGCCATTTTCCCCTAACTTCGCGGCTTGCCTGTCGGTCTGGATCCCATCCCAGCCCCATGTTCCGGGTACCTGCTGAAAGGGCGCGAAGTGAACTGGCCAATGACAGCCTCGGATTTTGAATTCGCGCCGGCAAGGACCAATCAGAACGTGTTTCCCCGATCGTCGTCCCGTAAACAATCGTTGTCAAGGAGGTCACGTGTGCGGAATGCGGCGCGCTGATTGGCTGAGAGGCCTCGCGTGCCTTCCGGTTTCAGTTGTTGTGGAAATTTAAAGGGACGTATGGCGAGCAGGACGGACGTGCGACATCACTTCTCCGACGGATTTAGCTGTTTTAATCCTGTATCACTGCTGGATTTTGATGTGGATTACCTCCCAACATCGTCGGGAAGGACATGGATCGCGAGGAGGCTGTCGCGGATGCCCTGAATACGATAAATCGGGCGAATTTACGTGGTGTAGCCGAGGCACAGCAATGGCGGACTTTGGTCGACGAATACTTTCTCTTCGCCGACGGGGAGGAGGGGGAAGACGATCCCCCCGAGGAAGAAGAAGATGTTCAGGAGGATCTAGGGGAACCGGAGGATGCTGAGGACGATGAGGATGAGCCACTAGTCATCCCTGACCCCACGGACGACCTTCTACAGGCGGAGTGGGACGACTGCGAACGCTTCATGTGAGTTTTGAAAAACTTTATAATGGCCGACATGCGGTCGGTTGCCCTATCTCTGAAACAAGTACGCAAAGTGCCTAAATCCCTTTCAATGTTGATGAAACTGCCTACGATTGTGCCCTAGTATGTATTCTAACTGCCTAACTAGTTTTTATCAAGTTTCAAAGTTGATTTCATGCCATAAACAGGGATGATCCGTCGGGGTTGTCCGGTGACCTACTTAATGGCGTCAGCTGATCCGGCCGGCCTGTAACGGTTATCAATCATGTCTCATGCCATTGTGGCCCTCAGGAAGGTGAACTAAGTCTAATATCATGTATGTTGTTGTCTTTAGATGTTCCTGCAAGCACTACAAAGACAAGGAGTGCAGTAAACAGTTCACGACGTCGGAGCTGGTCGCGCGTCGGCAGGAGGTCTTTCAGCTGTCCTCAGGTAAGTTTTTCATGAGATACATGTTATGCAAACCTGTCGCCACGACCATGTAGCTATGTCGTTCTTGCTCAAAACTATCCCATAATCCATGACAACGTCTTGAAGTATAACAGACAACTATTAACACTCAACCAGACCGTTTTTAAGTTAGTATTTAGGGTGTGTTAACCTAGTTCATGGGTCAATCCAGAAACCTCATTCCTTGAGTCACATGCATATCATGTACAGATTGTTATTATCCTAATCTACTTTGTTTTCTAGGCGAGAAGGACATGTTGCTACTGGGCATCGCCAGTACCTGCACAGACAATAGCAGCAGGCTGTCCACCTGGAAGAAGGGGATTAAGGGGAGAGGGGAGAGGCAGCACCAAAGAAGCCACTACCTCGTCGGTTCTCGGCCAGTCTGCAGGGACACTTTCAAGTTCATGTACGCGTGAGTAGCTTTGATATTCAACTTCTTTGCTCAACTAAGGTCTACCTAGATATCCCTACTATTATTGTACTACTTGAGGTAAATTACAAGATGAACTGTAATGAATCATAACAGAATCTGATCATGGCACTTACCATCACAAATCGTCCATATTAATATTACAATACTTACCTGTACTTGTTGCCTGTGTCCAATAATTATTGGCCTAATGTAACTCTTACCTTGTGACCTTTCCAGCATCAGCCAGAACAAGCTGACGTCCATCATCAAGTGGTACAAGTGCTACGGGGTGGTGACCAGGCAAAAGAAGTCTGGCGGGCGACAGGCGACTGCAAGGATCCTCCAACTGGAGGACATCAGGCGGGTCGTGGACTTCATCAACTTCTATGCCGAGACCAACGCCCTCGTCCTGCCTGGTCGTGTGTCTTCCCACAAACGGGATGACATCCTCCTCCTCCCCTCCTCTTCCACAAAGGCCGACATCTACAGGTTTTACAGCAACGCCATGGAGGAGGCTAACTTCAGGTGTGTGGCTGACTCAACCTTTAGAAACCTGTGGCTCCAACTCCTCCCTTGCATAGTGTGTTCCCGCCCTATGACTGACCTCTGCTGGGAATGCCAGCGCAACAACAGGGATATCTCTGCCTCTAGTAACCTACCTGACATTGTGAAACAGGCCAAGCTGAAAAAGCAACAAGTTCACCTGGAGGTGGTGGCTCGGGAGAGGGGCTTTTATCAGGACATGGTCAAGTCTGCCAAGGCTGCCTACAAGGAAGCAGAGTCCCCTCCCCTTGGCCCCCACCCCCCTTGTTCTTCTGACACGAAGGTCCACATCAGTTTTGATTATGCCCAGCAGGTCCACCTTCCCTCCTTTCCTATGCAGCCTGGCCCATTGTATTTCCTTGTCCCCCGCAAGGTCGGCATTTTCGGTGTCTGTGCCGAGGCCATCCCCCAACAGGTGAACTATTTGATCGACGAAAGCCATTGCGGTAGTAAGGGGTCAAATGCAGTTATTTCATACCTGCACCACTATTTTGAAACGTATTCCCTGGGGGAGAAGGCGGTGGACATGCACTGTGACAACTGTAGTGGTCAGAACAAGAACAAGTTTGTGCTAGCGTATCTTCTCTGGCGGGTCCTGACTGGCCGGCACCAGTCCATTTCCTTAAACTTTTTGATCACAGGGCACACCAAGTTTGCCCCGGACTGGTGCTTTGGTTTGCTTAAACAAAGGTTTCGTCGTGAGCCTGTCTCGAGCCTCTCGGAGATGGAGGCGACTGTGGTGAAGAGTACCCAAGAACGTGTCAACCTTGCCCAACTTGTGGGGGACGAGAATGGGAAGGTGTTTGTCGAGTCGTATGACTGGCAATCTTTTTTGACCCCTTTCATCAAGCCACTCAAGGGCATTAAGCAGTATCATCACTTTGTATTCTCTGACCAGAACAAGGGCCATGTCACCTTCCGGCAGTATGCCGACTCGGCCCCCGAGACCTTCAAGATGCTGACTGTCGCCCCTGAAGCTGTCCCCCAGGAAGGCCCTCAGCCCACCGAATCCCCTGGCCTCCTGGCCAAAAGACAGTGGTATCTCTTCAAGAACATTCGGGATTTTTGTACTGAGGACACGAAGGACATCATGTGCCCTAAGCCCTCTGTACCAGAACCAGCACCCGGCCCAGGCCCCCGTGCCGTACCTCCGCCGGAACCAGATGCGGAATCAGAGCCAGAGGCTGGCGAGGGGGATGGGCCAGGCAGGGGCAGGGGCAGGGGCAGGGGCAGGGGCAGAGGCAGAGGTAGAGGTAGAGGCAGAGGCAGAGGCAGGGGCAGGGGCAGAGGCAGAGGCAGAGGACAGACTCCAGACACATCATCAGGATCGGAGGGGGAGGAGGAGGAGTTGGTCAGACAGCTGGAGAGGGAATCAAAATCTTCATCTGACTCAGAGGAGGAAGGCCCCCCACCCCCACCTAGGGGCAGGGGCCGTCCTAGTAAATGTGCTAAACGTGGTCGTGGCAGGCCCAGGACCACCTGAGAACTATTAAGAATCCGTTTTGAACATTGTTAACTTATTTTTAGTTGTTAAGACTTTTTCTGATTTTAAGATTTTTACCTCAGTGGCTTTTCACTATTTTAACGACCAAAGACAATCATGAACATTCCAAGAACTTTTATAGACACATTATGGATACCCAGGGTACTTAGGGTCATCACAGAGTCGTTTTTAAGCAGCCAAGATGAGGTATTGTGATCCTTTATGCTTGCCGTTCTAGGTTAAGTTGTTGTTTCAGATCCGGATTTTTGTCACTTTTTGCAGCGCCGGCATGAATAAAAGTTTTGTATATAAATGCATGAATTACTGGTATTTGTTAGCTAGAATAGTGTAGAATGACTATGTAAAGTTTCAGGACCAAGGATTGATTATAAGTGTACGTTGCTAGGGCTTTATCGGAGGACCGCGGTAGCGCGCGGTAAGAAAAACTTTCAACTCATTTATCTCTGTTTCTTATACCCGCATAGGCGCGGTTCTTTTTATTCTCGTCGCAACTTATCTCAGGCCCTAGATATCGGACCTAGACATGCTATACCTCGTTTTAAAGCTAAGAATTAGTATTTTCTGATGGTATACCTAACTAAAAATCTTCCCCGTGCGACATCCGACTCACTTCGCCAAAACGGGTCACATATAGAGTAGGACATTAAGCCCAAGGACTTCATTAGTATTTCCCTACCACCTTACTTGTTGAGGTTCTGTAATCTCGAACTGTAAATCTACAATGGAACCATTCATTTTCGTTAAGGATGGATATCGTACTTTTGTTCACGGTCCTATAATTTCTAGGATATTTTATGGTAATCTCTTCAAATTGGGATATCAATTATATGGTACCTCAAACTCGTATTTGCTCGTCCCAATTTTATGTTGTACTTTATTTGCATAGAACTATAGGCACATTATGGGTTCACAGATCGTCATCATGATTATTTATCCCGCAAATTCAATACCTTTATATAAATTCAGTAGATATATTTCTCTTGTAATAAACAATGTGTGCAGAATAAACAATGTGCAGATAGACCTAGGTTATCTTAGATGGGTCGAAAGGACATAGTCATATCAGGTTTGTATATAGATGTGTATACATCTTTATTCTCAGAAACCAATATAGCTGTCGATATGACATTAACTTCTCTCCATGTTCAAGTTGTTTTTTCTCATACCAATATGGAAGTACGTTGATCCAATATAATATATATATATATATATATATATATAATGATAATAATTATGTATGTAGGTATTGTAGATAGATAGATAGATAGATAGATAGATAGATAGATAGATAGATAGATAGATAGATACTTATACCATTTTTACCGATATTTATACCTTTGCCCTAAATGACGAATATATTCCCTTGTTTCTGTCTTATATTCTAATCAGCAGAATAGACTGTCTGAATATGTCGTCGGCTTGTGTAACCTTAAAGATACCGACATATTAATCCAATAATGTCAGCTTGTGGTGTCTCCTTTACATAGCTTATAAATCTTTCCGTCTAATGATTCGTGATAAGGTATGCGTAATGACGATAGTATTACTACGTAAGTGTCTTAGCTCATGCCATAAAGTAAGCCACCTGTGAAAATATCAGACGGAAGGAGTGTTTTTAGTTACTTTCTGAAATGATCAAAAGGTTTTCCCCTGGCCTTTGAATTCTAGTCACGGATAAGCGATTGAGAATTGATATCATTTTTTGGTTAATTCCTGAATATTTCTGAAAATAGATTAATGAATATTGCCGTGTTGAAGACATTTCGCCTTACAAATAAAGAACAAAAGATGTTACCGTTGAGTAGTGCTGATTCCTAACCTGATTTCATACTGTACATTTTGTCTCTTCTTCAAATTTGGATTACATTTAATACCTTATATATCATATCTTTAGTTACTTTCTAATGATGTGGACAACCTTAAAGGTTTCAAACTGGCAAACACGCAAACTATATTCATGCCGAACGGTTGTACGCTTAAAAGTTCAATCATTTTTATCTTAAAAATATACCTATATATAGATCTAAATGGAAGATACGATGGAGAATACAAATCAGAAAACCATAGATACAGAATTGATATTCTAAATCTATGCATTGGCATATCTAGTCTTATGTCCCCATGATCGACGAGAAAACATAATGAAAGTAGGCCTATCGAATTCAATAAAGCTCGATAGCACACAGGTTACAAAATTAATATTATTTACATGGATTTGCAAGCGCAGCAAATCGTTATCGGTTATAGTGTGAGGTAAGCGTGATTCATTATCAATATAAAACGTCTTAACCTAAAAGTGATAATCAGTACTGGTGATAATCAACTTTCACAACGCGAGTTTCTTTTCCCGCAAGTTTATAACACTTCCCTCTCTGTTTGAAAATGTCGCAGTTCGGACTCCCTTGCGCGGAATCTCACAGTTATTGCGAAATAGTTGTATTTCAAATTCCTTCAATGTAAAAGTAGTGCTCCTGAAGAGGTAGCGAAACTGCATACAACAGGACACCTAGATCTGGCCATACCCGCCTCGGGGCTCCTCCAGTGGCGGATTTAGAGGGGGGGGGCTAGGGTTAAAGAGAAAAAAATTCCAAAAGCGAGCCCCCCCCCCCCTTTTCTATTTTCAAAATCCTGGATCCGCCACTGTCCTCAATCAAATCGCAGCGGCCTGGAAAACAACAGAAATTTCCATATTTTTTCACATGTTTCTATAACTTATATAAGAAATTAACCCAAAATTACTGCTCATACACCAAATAAAAGGCCGAGCCGAAGGCCTACAAAAGACTAAAATCCTGATGTCATTTCATATCCTTGAATGAAATACAGTATGTTTTTGAAATGTATAACTACATTTCATCTTAAAGAAATTTCCATGGAAAAATGAGAGGAAAATATGGGAAAATTGAGTACGTAAGGTTTGCAAACTGTGACGTGTGAATACCTGTGTCCGTCTCTGTTGGTGAATCAGTGTACATTGTTACCCCTTAATATCATACAAGCAATGGTGGTGAATGATCGGTGGTTTTGAAAACAGTAAAGTCATTATGTACAATCATCGTGGTATTATCTTAACTATTCACGTAGAACCAGATAGTGTTTCGGTCTGTCGACTTGCGACAGAATTCCTACGCACGTAACTCCCCTCTCTAGCAACGGGAATGTCTGATTTAGAATAATTTCCTCTAGCTTAGAAAAACGATCCGGTTCATATTTTCTTAAAGGAATCATTAAATACATTTGGAGGCAGTATTTTCATTTTTGTTTTACGACCTCTTCTTATAGTCGGACGCTTGACATTGTTTGGGATTCGCCTTTTTGGGCCTATATAATTATACTACTATTGCGCCACCTGCCATCATGTATCCTCCTCGTGCCTAGTTTCTTATTTGGCGTTAGCGAATTTTGTTTCAGGCATAGTTTGGGAGGGCGCATGCCATCCCCCCCCCCCTCCCCTACACACCTTTTATTTTCTTTTGTTGGGTTGGGTGGGATGGGGAGGACCAAATATTGATTCCTTAATGTGAAATTCAAGTCCATCGAAGCGCCCCCACCCACAGCCTCAGAGTGAAAATGTCTAACAGCCCTTGATAAAAACTTTTTTTTTATGTGATATATGGCCAAAATCTCACTGAGGAGAACCTTTTCCATAAAGCGCGCTCTCCTCCTGTATCCAAAATGCTAGATCCGCAGCATGCTAACGTACTCTTTGTCATAATATTATAGGAGGTACGCGATTGGATGAGTCACATAAAACCCAAAATAACGTGTAAACAATCCCTGTAGACCTTCTACATCCGTTGTCCCTAACCCATTCTGTGATGTGGTCAGTTTTATTACGACGCTGGTACACATAAACAGGATCCAAACAGATTGTGCGGTAGCCTATATATCGGAGTATGGGGAAAATAATATTTAGAGATCTACAAGACACCGTGCACAAAAACACAAAAACCACCATTAGGGTAATTTAATCTTGAGTAGCTATAGGTCTTTTGATTGGCGTAATAATCAATAATTAAGAATATCAGCATACAAAAAGAAAATTATCTTTACATGTCTTTTTTTGATAAAAGGAAAAGTGATTTTGTGATTGTGAATATGTTTATTTCATCAAATACAAAATACTTATTACAAATACTAGGGCCATCAGTGGTATTGCATATCATTATTCTTTTTCTTTTACGTTTTATGATGTTTTTAATGTAAATCACCTTATATTCCCCACTGCTTGCACGGGCATTTATCAACTCTAGTTATATCCCTACCCATGCAGGGATTTTTGAAAATATTTTTTTCTATAAAGCGGCAATTATCCTATATACTGGCTCCTGAGTTGGTCTCATGATGTTCAGGTCAGGTTGAGCACTTGTCAGCCAACCGGACCTGACCTGGGGATGGATGGCTGACGAGAGCCTTCAACCCAGAATAGCCCATCTCCCGACCTACCCCTTTAGTCCTTCCACGGCCTACCCAGCCAGCTTGCGACATAACAGAAACGTTCTGCAACCATACTTTTTTAGTCAGTTTGTTACTTACTAAGTTGGCATGTAACAACTATTTAAATGATGGTGAGACTGAAACCTCACCAAATCAGAATGTTATTATAACATTGTTTTTGGTGAGGTTGGGACAAAACCAAAACAGAATGTTATAAGAACATTCTGTTTTGGTTGAAGGATGTAAACAGAACATTGTAATAACATCGCTGTGCAATGTCACAGCAGTACGTTACAGTGACATAATTGGGAGTCATCAAAAAAACGTTAAAAGAACCAAATACAGAACCAACCAGAATGTTACTGCAACGTTATGATAACATCTCATCCTAGGCTAGGTAGATCTATACCTCTTGCTTAATAGTTTGAGAGACTAGCGAAGTTGGATGGTACTACAGTCTAATAGCCCTCTCCCCCCCCCCCCCCCCCCCCAACAGACGCACCTTCCAGATCCAACCAGTGCCAGTCACACCTTACCCAACATCCTCTCCCAGATCTCCAAGCAGAGAGCTGCTCGGGCTATCTTCACTCTCCAAGCCGAGCAGCTCATTCACAACGCCCACCGCTTACCTTGTGATGAACACCTCTGAACTCACCTGAACTAAGGGAGGTGGTTACTGAGTCAGGGCCATTAAGCCCATCCCAGCTCGCGTCAAAACAAAGGTTAATGATTAAATATTAGTACCGTAAAACCCCTAATTTAAGCCGCACCCTAATTTAAGCCGCACCCCAACTTTGGGGTTTATCTTTGGACATTTTTTTCATAATTTGTTTATTGTGTGCCATTGAATTCAAGGTTATGTAAATCCCTAATTTAAGCGGCACCCTTAAAGTGGAGGCCTAATAAGACTTAATTTCACAAATTAACCATTATTTAAGCCGCGGCTTAAATTAGGGGTTTTACGGTCGTTGTAGTCAGGATTAGTTCAATGATACAGTAATCGAAATAAAATGGACTAAGTGGCCCCTGTTTAGAAACAACCTTTAGAGCTACCAAAACCCATGCGAAATAGACAGCTTGAATAAAGTTGTCCATCATTTTATGGCTTTGTGACACAACATACTTATTAGCTGGCAAAATCAGTTGAAATAAGTTGATTTTTCAAAGTGTAAGTCAGTATTTTAAAAGCAGTTGATTAAATAGATTAACAAGCTCTAACAGGAGTATGGTTAGTACAGTACTCTGAAATCCCTGGGGGAAAGGAACATTTTTCATGGTCATTAATTCAAACCCAAATTCGCGATAAATTGTAATGCTTCTATTTGAGCCATAAATGATGTAATACAATAAGAAGAACATAATATGATACCGATTCCTCTGTTCCTGCCTAAGGGTGCATTTCTAGCTCTAAGTTTAGTGGAGTCAACTCATTTGGTGAAACACATTCAGTTAAATTACAAACTTTTTGTGTACAATTAATTGCTAAAAGATAAAAGGTCAAGAGGTAGCTGTGAGTGAGTTAAAATATTCTTTACTCCTTTATTATTTTTCCATGTTATTGACTTTCCTTTTATCATGGAATTGTTTGGTACAAGTAAATTAGTAGAGTCTACTAAATTTAGAGATAGAAATTAACTCATATCCCGTTAGTGCCGAAGTCCCCACCCCCGTCCTCCCGTTTTTCAAGTGCCACCTCCGTGCACGCGCGACGTGCGGACTGCGCGGGAATGCGGGATGGAGTATGATGGGGTACAGTTTCCAGGGAAACCCACTACACATCTAAACTTATGCCTGACTCCAGGATATAAAGTGCGTTATTACACATATATCTACACTTATCACGGACTCCTCTATAACCATCCGGTGATTCATTTTAGTGTGTACATTATTATAACGGTTCAAAATGAAACGGTTCCTATGTTCTGCTACGTTAGAAACCCTCTTTGTTTTTACTTCCAAGAAATGAATTAATTTCAATAACCTGGAAAATGGGTATGGTTCACCTTTTGCCTGTTGCACGTTCCGCTCCACGTGCAGTGCCTTATTTGCAAACATACCAAAAGGACAATATATGCCCTTTACCACGCTCTGACCATGTGACCTTGATTTGTGTGTCGGGACTGCAACCAGTCCCAAACACATAATGCCTAGAACCCTACTTTTGCAGACACAACCTCCCATATACCTATGTTTAACCATGTTAGTGTAAGGTAGTATATAAGCACCATCTGTTGTGAACCGTACAGCTGCCAGACAGGGACTGAGTATAACCATGGGTATGCTTGGGCTTCGCCCCAATGCACCTGCCACCCCACCCTCTGGAGCCGCCACCCGCCAATCAGAGGCCTCCACAAACCACCCCTCCCCACTCAGGGAGATGATGCAACACATGCACCTGCCACCCCACCCTCTGGGGCTCTCACCCGCCAATCAGAGGCCTCCACAAACCACCCCTCCCCACTCAGGGAGATGATGCAACCCATGCACAACTCCCCCTCTTCCTCTCCACAAATAACCCCTCCCCATCCTGGGAGGAGCTGTATATAAGGGGAGCCTGGCCACTGTAGAGACAGACTCTCCTGGAGCCCCCTCTGAAAGGCATACCCCTGGACTACCTCACTGGACACTCTACTAGACCGGAAGCCACTACTCTACCTGGCCCAGCCACTCTACCAGACCACCAGACTAGAGACTACAGCAGGCCTGGAGGACTTAGGCTCAGCGCCGGATCAGCGGTTGGCACGGACTCTGATTGGAGTATAGAGGTAGGCGCTCAGAGGGGCGTTATTATTGTCACTTTGGTACCACTCACCAGCACTGTATGGTATTTGTACGGAACACTTCATCTATTGTACGCTTATCAGAAATAAAGGTTTGAAACTGTATTTGAACGTGTGGCTCTTCCTTTACATAAGTTGTCCAAAGTTACCGTGAGAATCTAGTATTCAGCGGGGAGTACCTTTACAGTACTCTACTATCTAGCAACCCTTTTAAACACGCCGGTCAGCAATTCGAGTTATCATCCGACCTAAACTCTATGCCTCCCCGGCGCATTTGTCAACATGACCTTTGTCGGTCAACATCTGAGGGGGCAACAGTTGCTATGACTTCAACATCCGTAACAATAAGTGTCTTTGTTTGCCTAACCTTTCTATTTCACAGTAGTACTCAGGCAACCATTTCAAAATGGGTTTCTCAAAACCTTGCGTTAAACTTGCAATTTCCCTCAAGGCTGCAGCAATTAGGAGTGGCACGAGCGCTGAGCAGACTGCAGATCTTAGACAATCCCTGTGTTGTTATGATTGTTTCAATTTCCAAGTTCAGGGAAATGGTAACATGCCTCGGTGTCCTTTTTACAGCACTAATTGCACAGAGCTTCCCTTATAAATCGACCATATGGAACTTTTAAAATCATGTATTCGTTGTCTTGTTGCTTCACATTCACTGGTAATATTACACTTTTATAGTGAATGTAAAATTTATATTAGCAAGTGGATGTTATTATCGAACAATCTTTTATAATATTCATGGGTAGGAAAGGAGAATAATGGTATTGAAGGATTACATTGAATAGCCTCTGGTAGGCCACCTCTTCTACAGAGATTATTTATATAGAGAGCACCAACATTAATAACATTGTTATACATGTCAGATCCATATTACAGTTGATTGTATTGTATACATGTTTGTTTAATGTACAATCGTTTCAACCAGTCTTCTAGGTACAGTGGACTTTTTACGTAACAAACGTTCCAGTTAAATGTTAAATTCCAGGGCTTCATCATCTATAGGCATCATTATTTCAAAACTTATATAATATTATTAGTATAATTGAAAATCCTTATCTATCTGTAACAAAAGTTATATACATTAGTCAATGCGCGTGATATCATTACCATTCATCTCCATATAACGATTTCATGAATATAGAAACATTAATAAGTAGAGGCAGTACATAAAAATGTTAGCATATCCTTTTTAATCCTTGACCATAAATATGGAGCGGTTTTTGGCCTGCACTGGTTCATGTTAGTGGCATATAATCTGTTAAATAACATTATATAATGTCATGGTGGATTTTTGTTGGACCCAATACATCGGTCCTCACTTGTTCCTGTGACAATATAATGTGTGGGCCCTAGACCCTTAAATGTATGTGAAGTTGTGAAAATATATATATAAATAACTGTACATGATATATATATATATATATATATATATATATATATTCGACAGAGCTACAAAACGACGTACTGCAATAGATGTCACATTGCCCAGAAAAGACAGTTGGCATCATATTGGTGATCAGTGTTCTGTTTGATTGATATAGAATCTATATCAAAATGACTTGCTATTTATCTGGTATTTTCCAAATTTGATCATTTTAAACACGTCTGTATGGGTTCTAGATGCCCTTGTAACTGAAGAATTGACAGTCACAGAAAGAGGTTTGAAAAAGTCGCATATTTTTTAAAAGGCTTGATTTTTTGAAATAATTCTTATTGACCGTCTTCAGGGGAGTCTGACCTTCCAGAGAGTACAAATGAATTAATAGTTATCCATTACTATTCAATCATAACCAATATGATACCATTAAAGACGTGAATATGAATTATGAGAATATATATAATAATTTAAAGTGCAATACTGACGACCCAAAAAAAATCTCTACTTAAATCTAAGTCCACGTATTGCACTGCATATATCTTTGTCACACTTTTTAATGGCTCTAAGCTATCCGTTCCCATATATACTTCGCCATTTTGAGTTGCTTATCTTACATTATTATCTTAATAATCTCTTTATATATGTGTGTATATATATAATTATGAGGAAATATGAGATATTAATCCCTAGATGACGTTGCACACATTTCTCAATATGGTATTTCACCATCCAGGCGTTATACACCTCCCTACCCCCATTATATTGTATACAGTCAGAACGATCACCTCACTACTACCTTATCGGTTTTGGCACCGGCCCTCTCTAGATGAAAGCTAATATTGCATAACCACCTGCAGGGCAAATGTTATTGTTTAGTCATGAAGGTTAGCCTACAGTCAGCTAAAGGACGTGTATATTTAATAGCAGCGGAATATGGGTTGCACAAGGTTGTTTGAAATGTTTAAGTATGCTAATTCCAATGTACAGAGGAATTAGGTTCATTAATTGCAGGAACTGTGGTAATAGGTCTCAAGACCCAAGTTTATGTTGTATAAATGCTGGGTTGTGTAAATGTATGAATCATAGACACTTTGAATGAACTTGATGTTGAATGACATTTTGAAATCCTAAATTGAAATCAGAAATACAATCATTTCAAAAAGTAACAAATATCTCACGGAGAAATCTACAAAGAGGCAATAGTCAGAACAGAAGTAGAACAATAAGATAGACAGACCAAAAGAATTCATACCAGTAGGAAACTCTCGACCATTTCTAATATTCATTATCTCTAACTGCCACGTATCACCCTCAAATCAGTATGGCTTTACCACTATATATACACACATCATCATATCTAAATTGTTAATTCATTACCAGGAAAGTTTCTTTGACAAGAATTAGCCAAATTAATTATACCATATGTGATCAATAATAAAGAGGAGAGTGCTCCTTTTGTATATATACCTTTTTGTCATAAAGGTAGTAAAGGAGGTTCGACAGTGAGAATCACGGATATCCGTAAGGAATGAAGATTGAATTTCTGTTGTGCACGTCGTTACTTTTATTTTTTAGAAAACACACATAACAATGTAACAGATTCCTAGAAGTAGACAGAACAGTGGCTGGTAACATAATAAAGCATACCAGTGGCGGATCCTGCCTTTTTGAAAGGTGGTGGCGTGCTAAAAGAAAGGGGGCGCCCACTCCCCTGGGTTTTTTTTTCAGAATTTTACGTTGAAAAAAAAATCTATAAATTTGGTCAGAAAATCCCCTAAATCCACCACTTAACAGTCATAAAAAAATGTATGTGTCACCTCAGGGGCATCACTGCTACATTAGGTCTTCCTGTTGGTTTGTACTTGTTTTACCACCCAAATTGTATTTCCTTGAACAGGTAAAGAAATATGACATTTAGATCTAAATGTCCTGTAGCCTAAAATGAGCATTTGTGAATGGGAGGGACTAGGTAGCAGCTTGCAACAATTTGATGCTGAATTTTTGCAGGTGTTTTTGTTGTGTTTTTTTTTACGCGACGGGCTACTGGCGTCGGTAAAAGGTATGTATATAATTTTTGAACTTAAGTTAGAATAGATTCTATGCCATCACTGTTTTGCTTGAAAACTAAGACCTCAAATCCACTTTAGCATGTTATACCCGTGGAAATGTTTTTTATCCTACCCCCTTTGAGCGTACGTAATCAAAAATAAATATCATAATGAATCTGAATTTTAAAAGGCAATATCAAAACATTATTAAAGGATTATGGATCCTTATTAGGCTTAGTCCCGGTCTGTCTTTTAATTTTTCAAATATGAGCCCCATGTGCGAGTTTATTGGGGTAATAATGAATCAATGGATTTTATAAATCAAAATTAGGAATAGATGATGTGTTTATAATTATTTTCCCTTCGGTGCATTTAGATGATTCATGACTGAGTTGAATGAGTCTCGGTGAATCAATCGACGTGGACATACCCAGAATTCTCCCGGAAACTGGTTGCTCAGCTGACCGTCTACTACTAAACACCTACACACCGATACCGGCCTCCCCGCAGCATTACGACATCACATGACCTTCCTTCCACCTTCCGCGAAGTAAAAAACGGAGTTTAATCATAAAGCCATGTTCACGCCGAGTGCGGTGGGGCGCGGTAACACGCGCGTAGCCATTCGCGAGATTTTTTTGTTTGTTTGTTTTTTAATGGGGGGGGGGGGCGTCTTTTTTTGCCAAAATTTAGATTATTTTTAACGTTAAATGGCCCTACCCGAAGGGCAAGGAGAAATTTCCGAAATTGTAAGCCCCCTCTTTTGAAAATTCCTAGATCCGCCCCTGGTAGCTATATACATAGTCAGTGCTTATGTACAACGAAGTCCCGATGTCCATACTTTTATGTCACAAATACGGCGCCAATATCTGAAATATGAGGCTTTATTTCATGTTTGACTATGAAAATTGATGATATATTGTAGGCCTACATTATTCTATCTCGATGTATTGTTTATCATGGAACACCAGGGGTAACCCTGAATGATGTTTTTGTTTTTTTGTTTTTTTTAAAAACATATTCAAACTGGATGCCGCGCGTCAACTTGCCGCTCCCGCCCTGCCGCGCTCAGTGTAAATACGGCTTACTTTAACCCGTTAACCACCGCTCGGAAGTAGCGGGGTACGAACTGCGACCTTCCTCTCTGCTCCCGCTGCCGCCCTCCCACGCCCTGTTAATCAGGATATTGGTACGCCGATTGTTTACTATGATCAGGATGCGGTTGTTATAGCTGATATGCCTTTATCATGGTATGATTCTTATTATTATTTACACGTTTTCTTTTTTCTTTTTTCTGTCTCTTTGTAGCTATCTTAAATTGCTCAAAGGAAACTATCTTTTACATCATTTTGTTGAATTTCCGCCTTTATAAACTATACTTTTGGCATATACTTTTGGTATATTGTTTTACCTCATATTTAGGGACAATAAATTTTACTGAATTGAGCGCTCTTGTGACAAGTTATCTGTTGTCAATTAAGTTTTCATTGAATTGTCTAGATCTCTTAAACACAAAGTTCAAGAGATGACTATCTCTTCTTTTATTTAAAAAGGCGGCTAGATTATCCAAATCATGATGCTGAGCGAAATTTGTCTCACCCTTTTTTCCAAAGCAGATTTTTAGCTCCTGGTTTTGTTTATCTTGCAACTTTTGTAATTAGCCATTTGATGCTGCTCTAATAAATATATCTCCAAAAACTAAATATGGAAGTATATTGGTGTTATGTAAATAAATAGCAGCAAATTTAGTTAAATAAGTTATTGTTTTCCTCAATATATGTGATTTTTGTCTAAGGAGTTTAAGTAGGGCTTGTATACCCTAGAATATTATGGAAAACTAGTGAATCACAAAAGGATTTTGGAAAACAGTCGAAATAATTATGCCTTATAGGGTCCATAGAACGTACCACTTTCTTTTACCCCCTGAAAAGCGCGTGCCTTCACAGCCCTTCACAGGTCCTTTCTATCTAGGGATAGTTTCACACCATTAATTCGACGCTGATAATCACATTTCTAGGAAACATTTGATGACGTCCACAGTCTGATGCAGTTTATGGGTTATGTAGAATTGAGTGGTAAATGAGAAGAGGTAGGATTTAGAACCATTGTGAATTAGCACGTCCTCACCCCCCACCAAGACAAAGTATAAATAATAAGCCCATCCCATATAAGATATATCTAGAGTCAGACAAGGGTTGGACATAATGACTCTTTATCCTTGCTCCCAAAATTTGGGGTAGCTGAAATAAGCAAGAATTATGTTTTTCTATATCCTCAAATACTATTTGAACATTATGATTTCTCAAATCTCATCAATTGACAGATTTGCAGATTTGCCAGCCAATCGAAATGATATATTTTAGGGCAAAATATGGTTGGACATTACAGACTGGACTGACAGCTTTAACATTAGTTCCTATGGGAAAAAGGCCCAAATATAAAGCTGCATTTCACAAATTTTAGGAGCAATCTGTCAACCAAACCACAATGGTTCATTTTGATTTACACTTCTATCTTTGGGGATTGAATCAGAAAGAAATTGTTATGTAATTTCATGGTAAAATGTGGTGTTGATGTATACTGGGATGGGCTTATTGTTTTACTATTTGTCACTACTATAGCTCATGCAAACAAATTAATTGTGTGTCGGAAACTAGGAACATCTAAATGTAAAACAAGTTCTTTAAACCTATCTTTTCACGTGATCTATTTGGTATATTTCTAATTAAGCAAACGGATCTGTAACATTACTCTGACTGCAGTCGGGAGGGAACAGAAACATGTTGGTTTAATGGAGTCAGTCTCCAGTGGCTGATTTAGAGGCGGGGTGGGGGCGCGTCCCTCCCCCGACTTTTGTTTTGACCAAATTTAGATTATTTTGATGTAAAACATTTGGGAAAAGGGGGCGCAAACTGTTTTCCCTTCAACCTCGGAACAACATGTCTACCATAATATGATTTTTACAAACAAGTATATATCAAATTACACTAGGCCTTTATCCCAGCCAAGCTGCGACGTAACAGAAACGTTCTGCAACCATACTTTTTAAGTCAGTCTGTTACTTACTAAGATGGCACGTAACAATTACGTTATTGATGGTGAGGTTGAAACCTCACCAAATCAGAACGTTATTACAATGTTATTTTTTGGTGAGGTTAGGACGAAACCAAAACAGAACGTTATAAGAATGTCCTGATTAGGTTGAAGAACGTAACCAGAACGTTATAATAATGTCGCAGTGACACGTCACAACAGTATGTTGCAGCAACGTTATTGGAAGCCATCAAAATAACGTAACAAGAACCAGTGCAGAACCAAACAGAACGTTGCTGCAACGTTATAATAACGTCACATGCTTGCCTGGGATTACTTATATTATAAAGAAAGGTGTGCACAAAGTGCAACTTGGGATGGTCGGTAAAAATCCATCAAAATATAAGTACATAATTAATGGATGGCTCCTAAATAAAGCTGCTTAAAATGTGATATCATACACCCTGGGAAAACTATGTGTTTATAACACAAGAATTTGGTAAATGTGTAACCGATGATTTACATGTTTAACAAGGGTTTTTAGACCCTAAAATATCCTGAATTTCAGTGTCCACAGAAACCTGTGTGTACCACTTCCCTTAACAAAAATGCGTGCCATCACTTGTCTTCATATATATATATATATATATATATATATATATATATATATATATATATATATATATATATCGGAATAGTTTCACACCATTGATTCAACGATGATAATCACATTTCCCAGAAACATTTTGATGACGTCCTCAGTATATTACAGTTAATGGGTTATGTAGAAATGAGTGAGAAGTGAGAAGTGATTCGTTTTATAACGTTGTGGATGAGCTCATCCTCACCCCCCACCAAGACAAAATATAAGAATTATTTTAACTCGTTCGTCACTTATGTATACCATTTTTGATAGAGAAATAAGAACAATTATGTTAAACAAGCTTTGTTAAACTATCCATTACGTAGCTTTGAAATCGAATAGACGTCGAATCTATTACATCACTCGAACTAGAGTTGGATTGAGACTAAAGGCCTATTGTATAAACAAGGAGTTGAAAATTACCCTCAGCGAACAGAAGGCATTGTTATTACCATACTTCTTCTAAAATGATGTCCTTTCGCATGTTGCTGCCTTCATACTGAACTTTCTTCAGGTCTTACCAAGAACCAGCGGAATGGGTCATAACCAACCTGTCCATCTGTCTGCTGTTTTGTTAAACTGCTTTCAAAAGGACCTGTGGGAACCAGCAAATTGGGTCATGACCTCATTTCTTAGTTCCAGACTCATCCTCCATGGTGTAGTGGTTAAGACCCTCACCTCCAAACCCAAAGGTTGTGGATTCGAATCCTGGCAAAGCCACTTGTGAAATAGAAATACACGTTATTAGGAGCAAAAGAAAAAGCATGTAACAATTGTTAACGTGAAATTTCGCCCCCTTCTCAAAAAGCACGTTGTTGGCACATACGCTGTTAAGAGCCAGCAATGATCGCTTATGAGATGGGAACATGATTATTTTAAAAAAGATTTCAATATAGATAAGCTGTTTGAAAAGAAAGAAAAAGGGGAAACATTGAGGTTATCGTTCTTGTGTTTCTAGAAACAGGCCCATATGAAGTTAGGGGGGCATGGCGTGGGTGGCGCGCCAACCCCACCGAGGAATTTTTTTTTTTTAAACTTCAACCATACCGTACCGTGGGTTTTCAAAATCACTGAAACCCTAAAAAATTGTGAGAAAATATAGAAAAGTTCCACTTCGGGAACCTCGCCATCCCCTCACAGCAGACCCTGTATACGGGCCTGCAGAAACAAGAAACTATCACAATTACACAAACCACGTACCAATTAGTCATTGAGAAGGGGTCAGCCTGAGGTTGGTGTTAATCAGCTGGCCATCGATCCGCCTTAACAATAGCCCTGACCCTAACCCCACCCTCCTTACTGACTGCCCCAGACTTCCCTGTTAGGGTGAAGTCACCTGTATGTGGGCCTCCATGACTCAGGTTCTATAACCTCAGGTTGCCCTCCCCATAACCTTGGGAAGACAAAGCTTTTAGATTGGTCATAAAAATAGACAGGGAAGCATGGATAGATTAAGCAATGCCTTTCATTTTCACCCATCAAAATCTTAGTTAGAAAGTACATGTAATGTGTTTTATAGCCTTTTTATCACTGGCAGTGTTTGTCTGTGAAAATAAGGCTTTGTATTGTAGAAGTGAAGATAAGTTTTGAAAATATTTCTTAGCTTCGGTTTAAAGTGTATGGTTCAATGTGGACATAAAGCCACTATATATGACTATACCATGCATGAACCGGCGACAGCCATGGTATTCCATTTCTAGACCATTGATTCAATTTTGTAATTTGTCCCCTTTTTTCCATCTTAAATGTTCCATGAATAATATAGCCTCTTGATATAAAATTATGTGCACGCAATATGTTTTTTCAACGTCTATAAATGTCCGTTTTGTGTAATGTTAGGGATGAACAAGTATATAATCAAGCTTAGATGCCAAGGTTATGTCAAAGTTAGACAACACGTGTTATTAGACGTTTGTCTTTGATGATGTTGTCGCTCTGTGGATAAGGATGGCAGTCTAAAAAAATAAGGGGGAATTTATCTGGATAGTCAACAAGCTTAATGGAGTCTGGAACTCCCTATCTGTTGGGGAGAGAAATATCCCAAATTATGAATCATTCAAATACAAGCAAAAAACCAAATTATCTCAATCTGTTTTTACCCTACTTCTTCTAAAATGATGACCTTTTGCATGTTGCTGCCTACATACTGAACTTTCTTCATGATGTCTTACCAAGAACCAGCGAAATAGGCCATAACCAACCTGTCCATCTGGTTGCTGTTTTGTTAAACTGCATTTAAATAGACCTGTGGGAACCAGCAAATTGGGTCATGACCCCATTTCTTAGTTCCAGCCTCATCCCTCATGTGGCTTCATGGTGTAGTGGTTAGGACCCTCACCTCCAGACCCAAAAGTTGTGGATTCGAATCCTGAAAGAGTTCATCATTGCCAGCATTTTTCAGCCTGGCAAAACCACTTGTAGTTCAATAATGTGGTGTCCTTATGGTAGGTAAATCTGTTCTTGGTATATAGGCCTATACCGCACATTTTCCTATGTAAAATGATACTACTTTGCTGAAAATGTTTGCAACCCAGCAAACATAATGCTACATAATGCGTTGGGTAACCTCTTATGTACTGTACCTCATTTTCTGGGGGTCTATGGAAACAGTATGACAAACCCATTGTTTTTCTTTTTTTTTTACTCTGTATAAAATTGTCATGTACATGTTATCTCAAATTTATGGTAAATCTTTGTATATTGTAGCTTGATCCGATTTGTAAAATTATTTTTGTAATTTTGTCAAAAAATCTGTATTATTATATCATTTTCAATTCTTCTTTTGGTTATAATGAGCATATCAAGTGAGCTCATTTATAATGTGTCTGTTCCTTAATCAAAAATCATCAACATTATCTACTTGCATTATGTTTGCTGGGTTGCAACGTAAAATGGCTATGCGCCAAATTGTATTTTTCCCAGGTTAAATAAAATATTTTTTTTAAAAAGAAGAAAAAAAGGTGCCAGCAAGGTTCCAACGATGTGACAACAAGGTACAATATTAGCAATGTAACAAGGATTGCGCAATTTTTATGCAACGCACATTTTCATGCAGTATAACAAGCAATTCTCCCAGGCGCGATTCTCTGGTTTGTTGTATTTTGGTCTACCTGCGGGCTAAATTAAGGTGCATTGTGGGAAATTTGTTGACAACTCCATGTCCTGTAATGAGGCTTTACCATACCATATTTAGTCATTTGTAACATTATCTATTGTTTGAGATAATGAAAGGGTAGAATTAGTTACTTTTTCTTTTTTGCACTGTAATTATACTTCTTATTTCTGAAGTTAATTTTGCAATATTTTCATTAGATATTTTTATATTGCCATTAGATGCAGTATTTCCCTTGGTTTTCCCATGTTTTTGTCTACAAAATAGGACAAAATTAGCCTGCAGCTGCATAAAATACAGGAAAACTTGGAACAGCGTCTGCCTGAATTGCGTACATGCACTTCTCAAAAAGCAGGATGAATGCTCCTAGGTTGTTACCAGCCGACAAATATCGATTGTCCAATAGGCCTCAGATGATATCAGAAATGGTAGAAATGGTACAAGATGCATCAAAAAGAATACGTACAAGCTTATCCAGTCTCGCATTTCATGAGAATGCGCGCATCCCCCTCAGATACCTTACACATGCAGGGGACATACACACACCCATCTCACCTTCTCTACGTCCCATTCCTCAGTCTACTTTTGAAACCAAAAACAAATGCTGTCTCTCCTCTTACCAAATTCTGGATCCGCTCCAGATATGCTAAGAGAAAAAACAATGAATATTGGCAAGACTATAGACTAAACATGTGTCAATATAAGATGGCGATACTCTGGCAATTGTGAATGTGAATAAGGATTGGTTTTGTATATAAAATCACCACCCAGAGCATTCTCTATATCTGCTTACTTGCAAAACTACCAAATGTTTGGGGAAACGACACTTCACGGTTCGAATTTCTTCAAAGGATCTTATTTTGTAATGAACATCAAGGTTTGGCTTGTGTTTTTCAGTTTTATTGCAAAAAGTATCAAAGACGAAAGGAATAGGGATCATTTACAATAGCGAACTAGATCGGGGCTAAAGGGGGGTACCCATTGGGCGATTGAACTAAATTCTGGTCGTTACGACCAGTTCTGGTCGCTTGATTCTGGTCGAAAACGACCAGTACTGGTCGAAAACGAGCAGAAATAGTGTTCCCATTGAGCGATTCGACCAGAAATCCACTTGAAAATGGTAAATCGCTTGGAAATTATCTAACAATGTTAGATATTGGTCGCTAGAGATCTCCCTATCGACCCAAATTCTAGTCGCATCGCTCAATGGGTACCCCCCTTTAGAAACAACTTCTAGGTCCAGGAAAGCTTAATCCATGATACTCTCATTCATATTATAGAAATTATTTTGTGAATTCAAACATCTGATAATTTGCAGTCATCACTCGTTCAATCTATGAGCCTCGCAGGCCTGCACACGTCATTGGATGATTTTAATAGATTGATTTCTATAGTGCATGACGCATAAAGTAATTGTGCTCTATTCGTAGAATATGCGGGATCGTTTGGGGCGGTTCGACCTTGTAGAAAGACATTTATTCCTGCCGCACATCACATGCACCTGTCATTACTTCACAGGTGTTTCGGGAAAGTGTACCTGTAAGCAAGCACAGCATGCCGAATGTGTCTTAAGGATAAATAACAAGAGGGTACTTCCACTTCTACTATAGGAGGTAATGGACATTTGCCCCTGTTATTGTAACCTGCTGATTACCTTTTTTGATTTTCTATTTCTTAAACACACACACACACACACACACACACACACACACACACACACACATGAACATATATATACTACAAGTTGCCTTTGGTGTGACATCTTACTCAACTCAGTCATTTAAACTTCACAAACGAATGATGTATCCATGATCATATTCCGAAATAGAAACATCAATTTGAACGCGTCAATAAAAATGTAATCATAATTTCGTTTGTTTCAGAAAGAATGACTTTTTGTTCATTTAACAGTGTAATCATGTAACTTACATAATATGGGAAGAATGTTGCTGCCTATCCTTAACCACAGCCTGTTTCCTATATTTGACAGTGCAATGTGACTTGTGGTTGATAATGAATATCCATTAGAGAGGGAAGTAAGTCAACATTGTTAAGACTAGAAGATTGCAGTTTCATTCATTTTTCCTGTTAATTAATCATGCATGCATACATCTGCCTCTCCTGCCAAGTTCTTATGTAACCACCAAGTGATTCACACCTATCTAGGCCTACATGTGGTGGTGACTCACCAGGCAATGACTGCCATAGGGAAAATAATATATCTTTTTCTACAAAAAGAAACTCCTAGCCACACTTCCTCGCTGACACTTCTGACAATAACCATTTATAGGCAGCGTAGGTCGAGGCAAAATGACTGGAATAGATATTTTAGTCATCTTGGTTGAGGCTGTACATACATATATGCATACTGATTTTGTGCCTGCCCGTGCCGTCATGATGTATTATCTGCAGGCCCTCCCCCCAATAGGTCTGCAGGGCAAGAAAGGGCTGGTTTTGTTTTTCAGTTCTATTTTGAGTTCTACTTTCCAAAGATTTGTAGTAAGTTTTTTTGTATATCAATCACATATGTTTACTGGTGGGGAAGTACATTATTGGTGACTTTTTTGAATTTTCTAACAAATATTTTGCGTGTCATTTGTGGCCATTTATTATCTGAACGTTTTTGTTTTTTTTCCCCTTGTTCCCATTAATTTTTATATTCATTAGCAATGTCACAGGGGAGGATGCTCATATTTTGAAAACTTGTGCTGTCTTTGTCAGATTCTACTCATTTCTTTATCAAAATACTTGTGCCTGACAAACAATTTTGGTATTGAATGATAGAAAAATATGTGCTGAATCTAAATACACCACTTTTTTTTATCATAGCACTATTAACAGTGCTACATTTTTAAGACAGTTAGAAGAACCAAATATTTCAAGTTTTTCAGTCCTTTTCTTGCCCTGCAGACCTATAGTTATGCATGGCTCCTTATTTGTACTGCAGGACAGCTGACATCAGCTTTAGATATAGAGACTTGTAACCATGTCGGTGGATCCACTCGGGCAGACATGTTTGGTCTCGTTCCAAGATCGTTCAACTAGATATTGACACTGATTTAGCAAATGTTTGATGTCTGGGGAGGTATAAGGGTACATAGTTCCAGCTCTTGCAGTAGTGTTATATATTTCCGAAATTGGATTTTTGGCACTAGTAACATGGGACATTGCTTTTTGTTAAATTCTACAGGGCGACAGGACCGTTTTTTTTTAAATCGACATGCGACGTACCCCCCCCCCCCCCTCCCCACCCCCCACCATTAAGGGCCCCTTTTCTACCTAAGCCGACCATCAATCAAACGCACAGTCATAAGTCTCTATCGTATACTACCCGTTTCAGTCTACCGCCGATGATGCGTATCAAAGCGCTTTGGAGCGCATCAGTTCACTGTGCGGTTTGTGTCTGAAAGGAACCGAATTCTACAAAGCGCATCAACATACACAATGTTAGGCTATGAATGCGCCATATTAGGCTACAAATGTGTGATGTTAGGCTACGAATCTGCCTTGTTAGGCTACAAACACCGGTACCAGCCTGGCGGGAGCTATAATTAAAGTCTAAAAGGGGTATTGGCGGTATGAAGCAGTTATAACCAGCGCACGCCGGCCCTTTCTTTTTTCTGGGAAATTTGTGATTTTTAATGTAAGATTTTGCCCAAAAGTCATTATTGAAAAAGGTATTCAATAGCGCGTCTCCCCCTTTTTTAGATCCTGGATCCGCCAGTGAATCTGTCCCTGTGAACATCATGATGGTCCATGATTCACTGTTCACCAGATGGGACGTGATGCTACCTGTAAAATGTCCCCTCGTCATATCCCGGTTTGAATGCAGCAGTCGTCAGCATTGTATTTTCACTTCGTTGTTACATAGATTTAGTCCGCAAAAAGAAGCAGACAAGGACACGTTTGCTACAGTAAACATAGCTTTGACTAAATCCATCAAAGTTGATCCGTGATATTATGAGACGGGGGGAGCTAGGAAAAAAATGTTTACCATGGGTTTTTGGCCGAATTTTACAACAAAGTACACGTTTCTGGGAAAGGGTATGGTCACGCGCCCCACTTAATTACCCCACTATCAACATAAACACGTCGTCGTTGAGCCATAAATGTGATCCAATAGTGCTGGGAACGATAATGTCAAATATGGTGAAACAGAATAAACATTTTATTTATTCATTCATTTACTCATCAACCACACCCATCTTACACCATGAGGCATTTCTTATAATCTATCTAATACCCCTTTCACACTTGGCATGGGGAGCTAAGCGAAGCGACGCCATGCGAAGTGAACCGCACCGACGCAATGCACATTCCAGAATACGGCCCTTTCACACTGCCAAATCCAGCCAGATCCCCATAGAAGTATTCGTATGATAACGCGGTGTATTCGTATGATAACATGGTGTATTCGTATGATAACATGGTGTATTTGTATACTAACAATGCAGTTCGCTTCGCTTCAGAACCTTTCACACAGCAATTGGAAAGAGAAGTGAACCAAACCGTTTTCTAGAGTGCTGGTTCATATGCGAATTCTAGAATACGGTTATAAAGCGCATTGATGCGCATTCTAGAATGCTCTTTTGTTCAGACATATGATGGGATGCGAATTGAAGCGGTTCAATGCGCATTATAGCGTGTAGTCTGAAAGGGGTATAAGATATAAAGGATTGGCAACAAACGAGATAGAGCGATTCACGATCACAGTTATAACGGGAAAGTTGAAACCGCTATTTTCTATCAGGATATGAGATAATTATTATGTTTATACTGTAGGAGTCATCACATATTATTATAGTACCGTTAAGTACGGCGGCACTCGCAATTGTCATGCCATTGTGTCTAATAAAAGGGAAGGTGGGGTGCCTGTGGTCTCAATGGGATGTAATTTATAATAATATTCTATTATAAATATAGGTAACAAAAATCTCTTTCTTTACATGTGATGATGTTATTATAGCAGTGATATGGCACCCATGACTCTCAGATGTATTAGCAGATTCAGCCTTGCACGCATGTCCTTGCTTTCTTTGGCAACAGCCAAATCTACAAAGAACAATTGATATTATATTGTCAATATAAACTAGACATCCCATTGAAAACGCAAATTAAACAGTGGTGACTTATACTGTGAGTAAGGTGAAGGAGTGAATTTTATCTATGCAGGCTGTATGGGTTGATTTTCCTGTTCCTTATTCAATGTCGAGTTTGTGTTTTTAATTGGATACAATCATAGTCTTTTGACAATAGGATATAAATCGTTCTTTTCAGAGTAAACTTTTGCCCAAAAAGCAAGGACATGCACACGAGGCTGGATCCGTTAGTACATATATATAAGGGAAGAGGGTTTTGTTATCTATATTTGATTTTCTAATCGAATTTTTTTTTTTTTAATTGTGAAAACATCATTCAGGGTTACCCCTGGTCTTCCATGATAAACAATACATCTAGATAGAGGAATATACAAAATATAATCACTTTTTATAAAGTCCAACATGCAATAAATCCTCATATTTCAGATATTGGCACCGTATTTGTGACATAAAACTATGAACATCTGGACTTTGTTGTACATCAGCACTCAGCTTATTCCATAATATTGTACCATTATAGAATGGGCTTCTATCATATTTCCGACCAGTGTATTTCTCAGTTTTAAAAATAAATTTGTCTTTAGAACGTGTATTACGAGTTATTTGTTTCTGTACACCAGCTTGTTGAGAATGATGATACATCAAAGAATATAACTGTATTTGTCTACGCTGTTCCAAACTGATAATCTTTGCCCTTTTATGTAAATCAGGAATTCTGACATGATCTTCCCATGAAAGATTACAACAAATCTTTAAAGCATCATTCTATAAGACCTGAAGAGCTATTTTGTCCTTCTTATTAGATAATATCATATGAAGTAGTTCAAATCACTTAGACACAACAGACGCTACCTGGGGTGGTTCAAGCGCCTAACTTGCTGATATTATTTAATTTCTAGATTATGCATGTTAGAACCAATAGGAAACACTTACTTGCGTTAATACCAAATATAAGTTTAATCTAGAAGGGCACGCTATGATTAGCTTACGGGATGCGTGGAAATTGGAACACCTTACAACCGTTAGGCGCCTTCCATTAATAACATACGCTTTTTCATATTTTAGGACCCCCTCCCCCCATGCACCCACCCCTACCCTCTTCAGAATGTAACATGCATTAGAAATTCATTAAACCTTTCACTCACCACCTCCATTTGTACGCATCCAATTCAACTATATGGTGTTGGATCTCACGTTGCTGGTTCTATATGATTTTTTGTGAGTTATGAATAGTTAATTTATGAATGTTTATTACATCAGACAGTGTGTAACATACCTGTTTAATCAACAAATATAATTTCATCCTTTTTTCTTCATCATTTTAATACAAAAGATAATATCATTCTTGATATGAATTATAAGATTGTAATTATTTGTAACGTCTGGAAGATCGGACATTGTTTGAAGACGACAATAAAAACATTATCCAGAAAAATTAATGATTGATCTCTGGTGAAGTGAAGGGTAAGGACGGGTGACTCCTGTACACCAGGTATAGTACCGCATGGAGTCCCCAGGTAAGGACGGGTGAATCCCGTATACCAGGTATAGTACTACCGCCTGGAGTCCCCGGGTTACAGGTGTGGGGGTTTGGCACCATGACGTCAGCAGGCCTCCAGCGGGAGGGGGATTCTCCCAAACAAGTCTGAACCTGCTAGAAACTCGGGCTTATGTCACTCTCCAAGGCTATCTTCAATGGGCATCACTGTAAAAATGTATATATACGCAGACCGTTGAGAGCAGCTCCTGTGCTTGGGGAGTGCCTGTAAGTGGGTCAGACGCAGGTTCTCTCCACAAGGAGCTGCTTCTTGTTACGCCTATATTCCACATGTCGATTTTATGATGCAGATTATGTACAGTATTTTAAGCACCTACAGGTGAATTTGGACTGATTTCATTTCGTAGACAAACCATAAGGAACAATTATGGAAAATATACAAATGTACACATACTTTGTATACATGTTCCTTTAATTGATAAATTTTGAAATCAATCAAATGATATTTGATATATTCATATACAGTCTCAGAACAAGTTCCATGTTATGCATCACTAGAACACACCTACAATCCCCTTTTTAATGGTATATAGGATGTGTGATTTCAAGAGGTACCCTCAAAGAAAATCAAGCCCATCCAAAATCACCAGCATCAAAATCGGTCTGTGGAATCCAGGCTTAAGGTTATTTCTGGCTCGGGGCCTTTCCTCGCTCTATCTGTGTCAGAGGTTCTCGGGGAAGCTGGGAATGCCCAGACGATGCTGGTGTTTCTATTCTGGGCTCAAGATCCGCCAAACCGACACTCACAGACGGACGTAGAAGACTTGGAATGGAGGAAGCAGACTGATTGGTGATATAATGGTTCTATAATAATCTGTGTAATGAGAAAAAAAGTAATAGCATATGCACAACTGTGTCATAATATGTTTATTTATTGATATATAATCTATTTGCAGTGAGAAAATACCATAATGGTTGTTATTGTTGACTGAGTGTAAGAATTATCTTTCTTTGGTATATTTATTGACAGAATTCTAGTTATATGTGGTAGAACATAGAATAAGCCTCCCCAACCACCAAATATCTATAACAGCTGCTGTACCTTTAATACAGATATAACTTCCAATGTCATGTTTATATTGCTCTGATATATATTTGAGGTATATATATATATATATATATATATATACATATATATATATATATATATATATATATATATATAGCTAAGGATACTGTGTTTACAAAGGAGAAGTCACTTCCGACAGGTTTTGACAAGTATGTCGTTCTAGCGGTTTAGCAATATAGAAAGGTCAGAGAGTGGCCTTTCATTTTGTTCACAATGATATACGTTATATTCAATCCTTTAGTAATGGTAAATGTCCATTGATTAGCTGCTTCGTATGTAAAATTTGCTTTTGCGGCCTTAAAACAGCGACCGTTTAGATTGTAACCTGAGTAAACTAACCTGAAACAATATTAACGATTCCTAGTGCACTGAAACATAATTAAAATAAATTTACACGGATCCACCATATAAGGTTTCTTGTTTCTCCAAACTTAAATTCTTTAATTTTCTTTCTGACTATAACATTTTAACCTAGTAGAATCCGATAAATTCAGAGTGAGGATCGAATGCACCTAATGGAAATTGGAATGAACGTGTACCATGAATTCCCCCCCGGGGGGTGGGGGGGGGGCGACTTCTCTTCTCAATGTCTGGATGTGTGTGTTGAGGTTTTAAAAACAGACCCATTTCCAAGGACACCACAAGTTATAAATTCTACTCATAATGAAGGAATGAAGTCACAAAAGGGTTAATACACTTCATTCCTTATTTGATAATTTAATGGAAATATGTATAATTATTCATTGAATCACATTAATGGTTATTCATTTTTAACTATTTCCCCTAATTTACATAGAAAGTGTTCAGTTTCAGCACTTTTCTATATTACTACGTATAACTCCTTTTCAATTACTAGTCCATATTGAGTGGAGAGGCAAAAAATTCACACCCATTTTGAGTGAAGTTTTCACACTCATTCCACTCACTTGTGGCTGAAAAAGGACCCATCTCCTTCACTTTTCAACACACACATCCGGGCAGGTTTGAGACCAAGTTGCTCCCCCCCCCCCCTATGGGTAAATACCCAGGCGCGGATTAAGACCCTATTTTTGACCAAAATATTGAGAGAAAAAATGCTGCCCCTGGAGGGTGCGGGGGGAAATTCTGCTATAGTACGCCCCCTCTTTTTCAAAATCCTGGATCCGCCCCTGATACCCCCCGTCTGGTGCCCCGTTTCTGGAGTGTGTCTGGGACCCTAAACCCCTACCTCTGACGTCATACCCACGTCCTCCATCATCTGGGGGTGGGCCCAGGGACGGGAGGTACCCCCGACTGACGTCAGAGGGCGCCCCGACCCCAGCAGACCCCCTATATACGGGAAAAGGGGCGGGGGCGGGCCCCGACCCCAACAAACCCCTATCACCGGGAGTAGGTGTGGGGCGCCTTGTAAGGGGGGGGGGGGGGGGCTGATGGTATGTTTGTGTATAGAATATATAGTATATATAGTATATATATATATATATAATGTGTGTGTGTGTGTGTGTGTGTGTGTGTGTGTGTGTGTGTGTGTGTGTGTGTGTGTGTGTGTGTGTGTGAACGGGGAAATATTAAGTGCAATTCGTTGATGGATCTATACAGTGAGTGCATTACAGTGAGGGCGCATCCTTAGATTTTAAATTTTCTCAAAGGCCCTCCGGGCCTGTGGATTTTAAAGATTAACATTTGGCCTTTGGGTTAGAGAGTCACCAAATACATTATAAATATTTTATCTCACATATTGTAGGCTTACCTATACAAATTCCTTATATAACAAAAGGAGGGGTGACGTTATCGGAAAACCTGATACAGATAAACATTAAAGATGAGCCCAAGAAATAAGAAACGCACGTCCCTGTTCCTAAAACCATGGCATAGTGATCCGTTGTAAACCCCATAGTAATACTAAGGATCCACAAGTATGGCGCTCTGGTGAGGGAACCAACAGAAACCGCCCGGCCGAGGCGACACCTAGGGAGGGAAGGACTAGTTCGACATATATGTTGGATCATTCTATGACTATGAATTCAGAGATTTATAGAAAAAAAAAAGAGCTTTGAGTGATTTTGCAAAATTAAACATTAAAAAGAATTGTACAATGGTCTTCATGAACTGGAGTATATTTTATTGTGCACGTGGTTTAAATTTGGTCAGGAGACCGATATTGTCATGTAATATATATTAAAGTTCATTAAGTGACAAAACCAAAAAAGAAGAGGGCATTTAATATTGGCGTGGAACCAAAGATCTTTGCGGTCGCTGCAAGAGTACGACTATTCAAAGTAAAAATGCCATCAATTAAGCTGTTTTCGTCGTACCTGGTATTCTTCATCTCATTAATGACCTTCACTGATTAACGTCATGCTTTTTCTAAAAATATATCCCTCCTCTATTTATCATCAATTGTCAATATGATTAATTTGAAACTGGGCACCCCTGCTGCATGACGTCATTTATGTACGCCCCTTAACACAAATGTTTCTTCTCATAAGAGCAGTCAACTAACGCTTGCAACCTTTCTATGTACATGTTCCTAATTTCTGGTGCTTAGCACTTTATTCATAGTGATAACATGTTCACCTCTTGAGGTGAAAGCTGCTTTCTAGTATAGTCGCCGTTAATTCTCTCAACCACGGATGGCCATTTTCTTGAGTTTCACCTGCAGGTTAGCCTATAACAGGATGCATGCTGGGTAAATTGTCGACAAAACTCAAGGATTTAGCATATAAATCTTCATGAATTGTATATCATTATTTGTAGATTAAAAATGTGAAAATCTAGACATCATTATTTTTCAAATTAGTGTCCATATCCATTAATATTTCATGAGTCATTTGAATATTGATTTACTGGAGATTATTTTCTTATTTTCTATAGTTTTTCAACTTACAACTTTTGTCACCGAAATCAGTCCAAATTAGCCTGCAGGTGCTTAAAATACTGTAAATCAGCTATCCGTGGTACGTAGAATTACAATGTGACAAAACACTAGATGAAGTGTCCAAAGCTCCGGTTGCATCATAAGAATATAAAAGTCCTCCTGCATAAGAATAAAATGTCTTTTCCATGCATGTTTAAAAGAGTCAAACGTTTGGGGAGTTTTGTCTTTTGAATGTTATCCAGACCCAGGGCGTCCAATGTATAGCCGAGCAAGTCTATTCAACCTTCAGGTTCCCGTGGAGAAGGCCTTAAATCCTGGCTTTAAATCCTTTCCTTATCAAGGAATAGTGCAAATCTAACCCAGGGAGTGCAAAATGGTGTGCAAGTAAGGCCACTTTTGGTTCCAGAATGCTCTATGACTGTCCCATGCTATTTCAGCGTTATATGATAACAATACGAACCGCAGACCTTATATCAATGTTTGTAATCATGTGAGTCCAAAAAGGGAAGACTGCAACAATATCTATCACGTTATAACGTGCTGCATCAGAAGAGAGTATGCATGTATCTCATATCCATACAAATCATATTCTCAGACAGTGTTCATGTTTGCATGTGCATTATCCTGCATGCGTTTGTACGTACTAGTACATGCACGTTTTGTAATCGTACGTAGTTCCATATCTTTGTTCCTTAGTGCCCCATGCCTAATCATATATGATCCAATTGCCATGTCCCAACATACCCTATATCATGTGTATGCCCCATTTGTAATAGTAACTGATTTCATCCCCATATCCCAGCATGTACAGTTACATGTAACTGTACGCGATTCCATCCCTATGTCTTAGGATGTGTTAAATGTAATCATACTTGATTCCACCCCCATGTCCACGTGCATATGTATTCCTTCCCCATAACCTAGCATGCTCTATATAATTATATAAGTGTACGTGATTCCATTCCTATGCTCATGCCCATCCACTGCCCATGCCCCATACGTAACCATACATGATTCCTCTCCACGCTCACTGGCAGTAACCTGAACAACTCACAAGTACCTTTCCCACTGTTTGGAGGTGTGCGAGCAAAAATTAGCATCGTAATTTTTAGCATTCCCTATAAGTAATCACACCCGATTCCATCCCCATGTCCCACCATCCGTGCCCAATGTATATATGTGTAACTATACATGATTCCCTCCTCTCCGAACAGCTCACATTTAGACTAGCACTTTCTCCCAATGTTTGGAGGTGTGCGAGCAGTGTCCAAGCACATAAGGTTTCATCGCCATTATACTAGCATACCCTATAGATCATCATACCCGATCTCATCCCCATATCTTAGCATGCCCTATTTGTAATTGTACGTGATTCCATTCCAATGTCCCAGCATGCCCTATATGTAATGGTACGTGATTCCTTCTTCTTCACGCTCACTGGCAATAACCTGAACACTCTTTGGCAATAACCAGCATACATTATTTCATCCCCATATCCTAGCATGCGTTGCCCTATCTGTAATCACACCCGATTCCATCCCTATATATGTCCCATCATCCATGCCCCATATGTAACTGTACGTGATTCCTTCCTCTCCACGCTGACTGGCAGTAACCGGAACAGCTCACATGTAGACGAGCACCTTGTCCCACTGTTTGAAGGTGTGCGAGCAGTGTTCCAGCATACATTATTTTATCCCCATATCCTAGCATGTGTTACCCTATATGTAATCACACCCGATTCCATCCCAATATCCCACGATCCATGCCCCATATGTAACCGTACGTGATTCCTTCCTCTCCACGCTCACTGGCTCCAATCAGCTCACACATAGACAAACACCTTGTCCACTGTTTGGAGGTGTGCAAGCAGTATCCCAGTGTAAATTATTTTATCCTAATATCCTATAGCATGTCCTTTTTGTAACATACAGGTTTACATCCCCATTTTCAAGTATGCCCTATATGTAACCGTACGTGAATCCTTTCTCTCTGAACAGCTCACATGTAGACGAGCACCTTGTCCCACTGTTTCGAGGTGTGTGAGCAGTGTCCAAGTACATAACATTTCATTGCCCTTATACTAGCATACCCTATAGATAATCATACCCCATCCCATTCCCATATCCCATTTGTAAGTGTACGTGATTCCATTCCCATTTCCCAGCATGCCCTATATGTAATGGTACGTGATTCCTTCCTCTCCATGCTCACTGGCAATCACCTGAACAGCTCACATGTAGACGAGCACCTTGTCCCACTGTTTGGAGGTGTGCGAGCAGTGGTCATGTCTCCAGACGAGCACGGGGCAGTGGGCCTTGCGGGTGACGGCCTCGGTCACACTGCCCAGCCGTCTCTGCTCCACCCCCTTACCGTGGGACCCCATGACGATGAGCAGGGCACCCTCCTCCGCCGCCACCTCGGCGATGCCCGCCGCGTGGTCGTCGTAGAACACCGTCCGGATACTGCCCGGCAACTGCAGGAGAAGATAGTATGTTATTTATGTCATAGCTATACAGGGGATATGCCTGAGGAAGAGATGACAGTATGTTTGTTCTGTCATAATTACTGGAAGAAAGCCAGAGCTGAGAAGAGAAGGGGTTAAATGTGAGTAGTATAATTAGTTGGATGTTTTGACCGGGTAAGCCGAATGTAAGAAAGGGGCCGTCCACTAACTATATACACATATTCCAAGGCTTTCTTGCACTTAATGGACGGTCCCCAGGCAAGTAGCGACTTAGCAAGCACGTTCTGCGACGGTACTTATTTGGTAAGTCTGTAACTGGCCCAATTTCTACATAACAGTTATGTTATATTAGGTGAAGCTGATACTTACTAAAAAGGATGTTATGATTACATTATATTTTAGTGAAAATGAGACCTTACTATTAAAGAAGTTATAATAACATTAACATAACGTGAAAGAACTTTACAAGAATGTCAGAGTATTGTCACACTGCGACATCGCAATGTTAGGTTCTAAAGACGCTTTGGGGTGCCATCAAAATAATGTAATAATAACCAAAGCAGAACAAAACATAACGTTATATTGAGCAATAACATTATAATAACGTAGCATACAAAGTGTAATAACGAATGCTTAGTGGGCAAAGATTCGAATTTATTTGAAAATTCGGTGTTTTGACCGGCGTCATTCCTACTTACCCGGCGTTTCTCGAGAAGTCTAGCATAGTGCACTTCAATGTCCTTGAATTTCAACTTTTCCTTGTTAATCATTTCCTGCCAGAGATCGTCTGACATGTAGATTATTTCTGAAACAAATGTGGATTCACGTTAGAATATAGTAAGTACTGTTTTGGCTTTTTGGTGTTTCTGAGAACCAAAGTATAGAAGAGATTTGAACGGTACAAATGTGAAGACCGTGAAACCTTAGGAGACCGTAAAATAACTTTTTTTAATTACTCTCTACAAAAATACGGATACCAATTCATCGCTAGCTTAAGTCAGCCCGATTGGATATTACTATATAACTTGTGGCTCCCTCTAATGGTGAAGGGCCCGACTTACGTTCACTCTTGACGTAGGGAGGGTTGGCGATGTTCAGTAGTAACACTGTATACTCCGGCCTGTGGACGTGGTTCGCATACCCTGCAATCAAACGTAATGTGGAAGGGTCTGAGACTTTTTTGAACAAAATTCACTTTTAGATAGGTTACTCTGGTGATGTGTGGCAATTCTCTAAATCTCTGCTTAATCTTGTATTGGCTAACTCTATCATATATATCATTTGTGAAAGAGCTGATTTCTAAAATAGTTAAGTCAAATCAAGCAAACAATATTCTCAAAAACATAATTTACCTATAATTAAACATAATAAAAATGTACACAAAACACAAAAAGCTTTGATTATAAGTGATGTCCAATTGAATGATAATTGATCAGCGCTGTATGTATATAGACCTCAATTACTTACATCTGAGTGCCTTGTCGGCATGGTCGCTGCCATCGAGGGCGACGACAACGAGGCCCCCTGGGTTCGATGACGAACTCTGAGATTTGTTGTCTGCTGCTGAGCTGCAGGCAGCCATTGTAACGCCTTGTTCTCTTATAGTTGCTTATGTAGTAGTTGACTGAGGCCCTCAGAATAAGGAAGCCAGCTCACTGCTTCCAGTTGAGGACCTTCTCCCCCTGTTGATTGAAATGAAAGTTTTATTAATTCGATTTTTATGTTAGCATATTGAGAGATAATATGGGCAACTTGGAAAAAGTATTTTGATGTGGCAGCAACTCTCAAAACACTTACATTCATAAGTTATGAGAATAGGTGATAATGAACGAATGGCATTCAGGTCTGTTGGTAACCATGCATTAAGGGAAGTAACTCTCATAATTAGAAATGTTACAATTGTACAAATATCCTTTAAAGAACCGTCAACAACGTGCTTGTTTGAAACATTAAGTATAACATTAGGGTTGATGTGACATAGTTTACACTTAACTGTATCTTTACCTTAGTAAATTTAAGAAAAGTCCACTGCATTTAGATAAGGAATGCACCCTAGCCAAGATTCATGCCTAGAAAGTCCAAGGCTCATTACCTCGTAATACAGCACCTCGCTTGGCTGGCAAATCATCTAAGTACTGTCCTTCTAGTAAGTACTGTCCTTCTAGTTGCATTGATGATGAAATACACTTCATTATTGGATGTTCAGCAAACAAATAGCTCAGGGAAAACCTTTTTAGTTGTGCTCAACAAGCGATACCAAATTTTCAGATCTTGCTGAATCAGATAAGTTCATTGAAATAATGTCATCCAATGATACCAACCTAATAAAAGTCCTGGCTCAATTTGTATATCACGATTTTCAAATCAGAAAGTTCACCTAGGAATAAAGGAACTGGCTCTGGTAAATAAATGTTTATTGCCCCCCCCCCTCCATTATATGGTGCTATATATAACTACTCATGTTTTCAAAGCAGCTCTGGTCTTGCCCCAGACTATCTGCCCTTGTTACCTTATTACTCTTATTACTCATATCTGTAGTCTCCTCGCCAAATGCCTTGGTGCTACATGTTCTGGCTCTGCCAGTGGAATACTACGTGGAAATAGACTAGCGTGCTTTTGTTTAGATCTAAATGGTGCTAAAGTCCTATTAACACTGAGACAAAAATCAAAAGGATCACTGTAGTGACATAATACCAATTGTATTGCTTATACGATCCCTACCTTTTAACTCCATGTGTATGCATGTGTATATTATTTTGTCTTATTGATTGTATAATTGTACTGACTCCTGGGCCTATGGACACCTGATTTGTCAAGCCCTGGACTGTCATATATCTCTCTGTAATATCTTATCATATATCTATGTATAGCTTTAGTGTAGTGTAGTGTATAGTAGTGTAGCTGTTCACTTATGGAAATGACACATAAGCCTCTGTAGACTTTGATTTGTCAATAAAATATATTATTATTATTATTAATAACATGTAGATATAAGAAGCCAGTATTCCCTTAGGCTTACCTTGAATTTCATATGCCTCTGGCCTATTCCAATAATTTCAGTTGTAGACCTTTCATTAGTTACATGCGTTCAAAACTTTAATAGAGAGTAGCCACCAATACGTTGTATGTTAAGATATGTCACGTTTTATGCGTCCATGGGGGTTGGGTGAAACAGTGCGAACATGGATCTAACAGCATCTTACTGTAATCAAGATGCATGCAGGAAATATGTAGACAACTCCCAATGTAAACGTGTTATGTCGATATTAAGATTCCAATTATCCCGCATGTGCTAAAAGAAATACTGTAAATGACCTATATCCATGCTAAGGAGAATTGCACAGGTTACCACAGATGCCACTTTAGATGTAACTGCTTTCGGTTCCACATTCGCTGAATGCCACAATTAAATCCTAGTATACATTGTTCAGAGAATATACCTGTTGTTTTGTTAAGCCTTACCTGTTATTTCATGCAGAGGTCACCTCAAGACATTGACCGTGAAAGCTGGAAACCTGTAGTCAGTATATCCCTCTAACTGCCAAACCAACGACTTGTTCTACCTAGGAGTGTAGTGATTTCTGTTTCAACAGAAAGGTCATGATGATAATACTGCTCTCTCAGCTGTTCAGAATGAGCCACAAAGAGAGCTAGATGCACGTATTTGTCAGTAGGACTATAGTGCGTCGCGTTCCACGGCCCCAGGACCGACCTATAGGTAATAGGCCTACTCTAAAGGGCTATCTATTCATGTTATCGGCCCTCTATCGTTCCACTTCTGATAACACGAATGATAAGTTTGTGGGTCAGCTTGTCTTTTTTTCACTGTTTGTTAACCATTTGCTCAAAATTACAGTTGACCGAAATTATACATGTATATATTTTCATTTTAGATATATATAATATAGTATTTATACTTTTACTGCCATACATCCGTTTATAGGTCAATTTAAGGGCAATCGCGCCATAGAACTATAGAAGTCTATGGAGATAAAATGCGTTTTTGCCCATATCTCCCTTTAAATATATCCAATTGCTATGCAACTCGCGACAAAGTTGTAGTCCTGAACCTGCTTTCAGATTTTTATTTGTGAATTAATTATGAATTTATTTGTTATAAAAGTGTTATTTTCGGCCCCACCTTAGTATTTTAGCAATAATTAGTACCCTTTTTGGGGGAGTTTTAAAAGTGGTTCTGCTCGATGGATCTTGACAAAAAATGATATGCATAACGATAATAGGATGTCCTATGGTCAGGGTAGGTGCAATATATGATTGGGATGATGTGTGGGGGTACAGTATAAATAACAGTTTTTCAAAAATTCCAAAAATTTTGGCTAAATTTGTAAATAAGTTTCCTGAAAAAGTTAGGTCGGTGACCCCCTAATTTTTGCTCAGCAAAGGAAAGCTAACACATAATGCAATAATATATGGCCATATAAAGAAATTTTCAATTTTCATTTTTTTTTATCACTATTTTTATACGAAATTCCACTTTTTAATAATTTATTTAACTAAATAAAAAATCCTTCAATCCCTCACTTTTTTAAATTTTACGTAATAGTGCATATACCATAAAAATCAATATGTCAGCTTTAAATTCAAGTTGTTTTCAAACATATTTGATAGTTTTTATCAAGGTTATAAAGAAATATCTATATGCAGTTTTAGTTCATGAAAATACTGAAATTTTAGAAATTTAGCACATATAGTGATGGATTTTATTCAAAAGTTTCCACGGTGACCCCCAATTTTTTTTTCATTTCTGGTATGCATATAGACTTTGCTCTCATATTCCAAAGTTTAAAGAAAATCTCAATTCTAGAACTAAAATGGAGCGATTGTCTTTAAGGTATTGGTGGATTCCTGCCACCATTTCAGTGAAAACCTATGGGAGCCCACAAATGATGGTTACTCTTCTAAACTTCACAATTAGTCATGTGAGTCAGTTTCTGAACGTTCACGTTCTAGATAGTCAACTTCTAGGGGACATTATTATCAACTGATTACTCTATACGAAAAATGATGAAGCTTCACAGAGTTCATGTATTGTTTAACAATCCTCTAATCTACAATGATGTACTTGGGATAGCAGTTATGGCTTCACCCTAAGATTGACTCAGCAAGAGGGACCGCAATTCGACAACATGACATTATGGACTTTGACCATTACAGGAATTGAAATACCTTAATGACATGTCAGATAAACGTAGCAGTTCAGCCAACGACAACATGAGACATGAACATTTATTGAACTCACCACCACCTTTATCTCCGCCACCCTTAGCCCGAGAGTCTAGAGATAGCAGATAACAGCGATTTGTATGCAATAGACACAGGGGACATTGCATCTTACTGATAGATAATACTGATATAGACCTTGCAAGTGCAGAGGTCGTCACATGACCATTTTTTTGTGATCACCACGTATTTTTCATGACTACGGGACTATTGTATACATCTAGAAATAATGAATTTAGATAATAAAAGTTGTTTATTAAGAGATCATATGATAACTTTAGATGCATTTAGCAAAACAAACTGTCTAGATTATTGTGCAATGTTAATAATCAGATTTCTAGTTTATTGTGTAATGTTGATAATCAGATTTCTAGATTGATCACCAAGATGGCACGCCCTTTCTGGCACTTGTGACGTCATCTGCACAACGTCTATAGTTAAGGTGCAAATTGCAGTGCATATGTCCGTCTATCCACATTAGACTAGCAAAATTTAAGCAAAATTTGTTAAAGGAAATGCATTATTTCTCCATACTATAGTTAATGATAACAATTTAACCACATAACTTTCTATACAAAGTTTATTACCTATACATTTGGTCTACAACTGATGATAAACATAGAAAATTGACAATGCACCGGTCATATAAGTTACTGACCTCATGATAATGGTTCATATCAATAACTTCTTTTTAATAGTCTCTTCCTAGTTTCATCCCAAACTTATATTTCATATAAGTTTAATACCCCTTTATCATTTACTGAAAGTAGTTCAGAAGGAAATCATATCAACTGTTTAGCATGCATATCTACTCTTTTACGTAAGTTGATAACTGTTATAATTATGTTTACGTCGAACTTCTTCGTCAAACCCTGTCCCTTCATCTTCTAACCACTAAGGGTATTCTGAGAAGAGCAATTACCACCTGAGAAATGTTAAATTGTAAAATTACTAGATAACCAATTATATCAACATCAGCCTTCTATATTCCCCCATAAACCCCAGAGAAATACCACATTCCGCAACAGGAAATTCATTCAGCTCCATATTTATCACTTGATAAATTTATATATGGAGTCTTATTCCAAGTGCGATTTATGTAAATGAACATTATTGTAAGTCAATACTGAAAGGACGGAGTTTTGTTGGATTAAAAACAACAAATTATGTATACATTCAGTTCGTGTATACGGTTTATGACGGGGGGGCGGATCTGAGTATCCAGAATACCCTTTAATTTCCAATATATAGGCCTAAGTAAAATATAAGAAATATTATGGAAAATCACTGGTGGACCCACTTAATTATACTTGGCAACCCTCAATTTTACTCCGAACACCCTTATAATATCATTTCAGGGCTGGCTACGCCCCTGCTGATGGATAAGTATATTGTGGAGATTGGTCAGTAATAACAAAGAGTTTTTTTTCGTCCACTCAGATTGTGAAAAACAACTATCATGTTTTTCCAAAACTAATTATGAAAAATATTTTACAAAAATTGGTCAGTCATATTGTTTCTTAGTGCGGCCCCTACCGCCGTGTGCGGCAGGTGACCGAGTTCCAGAGACACCTCTTGTGGTTGTCGTCCCACACTGTCCTCCCGGGACACGGCCTCCCGTCCTCCACCTCCCCCTCGATACACGTGACGAACACGTGACAGCCGTGACACGACTGGTAGTCGCCGTCCGCGCGGTCTGCGCACGACGACACGCAGCGACTTCTGGTCCGCTGGGGCGCCGCGCGCCGGGACGCAGCGGAACAGGAAGCGGAAGTGAAGTCGCAGCGTTTCTGGGCGTCGTCCCAGAGGAGGCCGCGGGGACACTGGCGGCGGCCGAAGAAGCTACCTGCGATACAATGCAACATTAGATGATACAGTTGTATAAAGTTAGTGGTGTATGAATTACAATTAAGGTGTTTTAATTGTAAGTTATAATATGCATGAACAGTTTCCTGTGTCAGACTGGAATTTCACTTTCATCCTTAGGACCTTGCACAGTATCGGCTTAACAAGGCCATAGGGTTAAGGCTACAGATTGGTGAAAAACATGATGTCACATTGTAATAGGCCTATTAGCATTTTATTGTCTGGTTGCGTCGACTATATCATAGTGTTACTAAAGTCACTGGGTACAATATGGGATAAAAGGGATTATGTATATGATTACTGTATACCTATACGAACAATACATGTAATTAAGAAGTACATATATCGATATTTGAAATCAAATATCATGGTAATATTAGTTACTTAGAAAAGAAAGTATATCACAATGTATATTGCATATGAAGTCAAGCTGGGACAAAGTGATAATTTCATCTTTTCTTATATTAATACTTATAATTATTAAAACAGCATTGCTTCCTATCTTTACTCCAGCCTCACTTGTAGAATATAAAACCATCAACCAAATAATGTCTAATCATATTATTTACCTCTAATGCAGGAGACATAGTAGGAACAGCCGTCACAGGAGGGGTAGTCGCCGTCCCCCACCCCCTCACACCCCCGGACGCACCCTGCCCCCTCCCTCCTCCCACCCGGCGTCCGCGTCTCGTGGCGCCGCCCCGCGGGGCGTGGCTGAACCACCGTCGGCGGCGGCCGGAAGTGGGTGCAGGTCGACGATGAGCGGACGCAGCGTTTCTGTCGGTCGTCCCAGTAGGTGTGGGTGGGGCAGGGGCGGTGGTCGGTCAGCACCCCCTGTCGGCAGGTGGCGTAGACGCGACAGTCGTGACATGACTGGTGGTCGCCGTCCTGGAGGCCGATACAGGAGGAGACGCAGGTTAAGGGACGTGGGAGGTGCGTCTGCTGCGGGGTAGGGGGCCGGGGACGTCTGCAATGTAGAATTTATTCAAGCTTTTATCATCATATTTGGCGTTTTTCGCAGTGGCTGCATCTTTGAAATATTAATGATTCAATTTGTGAAATATCTCTTTAATATTTCTCATATCTACACTTGAATATGCTCTCTACACAAGGTTACATGAAATAAGATTGTTCGTTGGATATCTATATATTAGCATATGGCTGTTAATCAACAAAAGAAATGGGAGATCCGAGAATTTTGGAAATGAGCCCCATGCGTCCCACGCCCCACCCCCCACCCCCTCTTCCAATTCTTTCCATGCATGTTGTACCTCAGCTATCTGTTGGTACCAAATCGGGCATAAGCAAGAATGAGTATTAGGTATGAGGGCGTAGGTCTATTAGGGCAATCATGGAGGATTCACAATTAACCAACACCCACCTTGGGCCGGCGGCGGCGGGGACACGACGTCTGGGGGGAGGTGGTCGTGGCCGTCGTCGGCGCGGGGTGGTTGGGCGGTGGCCCGGTAGGTGGCAGGTCGGCGAGTCGTACATGCAGCGTTTGGTGACGTCATCCCAGAGGGTGTGACGTGGACAGGGCCGGTTGTCGTGGAGCACCCCGAACAGGCAGGTCGCGTAAACCCGGCAGTCCAGGCACGACTGGTAGTTTCCGTTCTCCCGGCCCTCACAGCCACGGATACAGTTGTTGGAGCTGGGGCCGACCGCCCTCTGGTGGCCGGGGTGGGAGGCCTGGACCTGCAGGCCCGTCCCTGGGTTGTGGTGGGTCTGGGAAACCCCATGTTGTTGGCCACTGGGCATCCCCAGTAGGATTACCGAGGTGCAGGTCCTGGACGTGGCCAGGCACCGCTTCTGACTGTCGTCCCAGACGGTGTTTGCGGGGCACGGTCGGTCGTCGCTCAGCTCCCCTTCGCGACATGTGACGAACACGCGACAGTCGTGACAGGACTGGTAGTTTCCGTCGCTCAGTCCGTCACATGACGTCACGCAGCCTAGTGACGTCACGGTCTGCACGCGGCTGCCCTGGCGCCGTGCCAGGTCCATGAGGGGGTCCCCGCTTGCAGCTCTCGTCGCCTGGTGACCGCCACACGTAGGGGACGTCCGCAGACATCGCTTCATGGAGTCATCCCAGACCAGGCCCCCCGGACATGGCCTGTCGTCATGGAGACGACCTTGACTGCATGTGGCGTACACGTGACAGCCCGAGCAGGACTGATAGTCTCCATCCGGGAGCCCCACACACGTGCGTGTACACATCCCACGACCTGGGCGACACGTGGGTGACGTGTAGCGACAACGCTTCTTGAGGTCGTCCCAGACAAGGCCAATGGGGCAGGGACGGTTGTCGTGAATTACACCTAGGGAAAAAGATATAATTTGTTGGATCGTTTGTACTTGTTAGACTACTACCTCTATCATGAAGGTTGATTGCACTTTTACTCCAACGGGGAGCATTACCTATTCGTAATTTAGATGCATACCTTGATTATTGCTAACCCACAGAGGTAATCCATCGCCCTTCTTACAAACTTTGTACAACCATTGTTATAATTCTATTCCTCTGTTGCAACAATGCCACAAGTTTTGTTATGCATAATAATATTTATTAATTTCGACCTTAGGAATACATTTTAAGTAAAACGATAATACATGTATGTATAGAGGCTTGCATACTTGCATAGGCCTTCCGACCATCCATTCCCTCCATCCCAATGTATATAAATCAGAGCTTCCCCCAACACTTAACCTGAATTCACTTGTTTGATTGTTTGTTTGTTGGGTTAGTTTGATGTCCAGCCAACCCTTGAGGGTTCTTTTACTAGACTGCACAAGGTAAAACTTTGCTGCTAGTTTTTCGCCACAGGGGTGTTGACAGAATCTATGAAATGAGGTGCTTATTTGTAGCAGTGGGACCCAATGCCCTCTTTATAGTATAGCCACACTGAGATATCATGTCATAGGCCCACACAATAACACACCCAACCCTATTATACTGACACCGGGCCAAGCAGTCATGTTTCGAGGTTCTCACTTTATACCAAGTGCCAGGCAAGTAGTGACTACTGCCAAGTCTTTGGTGTGACTCAGCCAGGGATAAATCCCAAAACCTCCAAGACTCGAAACAGGAATTCACTTACCATCTGTACAGGTGACATAGCCGGTACACCCCAGACAGGACTGGTAGTCCCCGTCAGGACCTTACACTTACCGTCTGTACAGGTCACGTAGCGGGTACACCCGAGACAGGACTGGTAGTCCCCGTCAGGCCCTTATACTTACTGTCTGTACAGGTCACGTAGCCGGTGCACCCTAGACAGGACTGGTAGTTCCCGTCAGGCCCTTACACTTACCGTCTGTACAGGTCACGTAGCCGGTACACCCTAGACAGGACTGGTAGTCCCAGTCAGGCCCTTACACTTACCGTCCGTACAGGTGACATAGCCGGTACACCCGAGACAGGACTGGTAGTTCCCGTCAGGCCCTTACACTTACCGTCTGTACAGGTGACGTAGCCGGTACACCCCAGACAGGACTGGTAGTCCCCGTCAGGCCCTTATACTTACCGTCTGTACAGGTGACGTAGCCCGTACGCCCGAGACAGGACTGGTAGTTCCCGTCAGGCCCTTACACTTACCGTCTGTACAGGTGACGTAGCCGGTACACCCCAGACAGGACTGGTAGTCCCCGTCAGGCCCTTATACTTACCGTTTGTACAGGTGACATAGCCGGTACACCCTAGACAGGACTGGTAGTCCCCGTCAGGCCCTTACACTTACCGTCTGTACAGGTGACGTAGCTGGTACACCCGAGACAGGACTGGTAGTCCCTGTCAGGCCCTTACACTTACCGTCTGTACAGGTGACGTAGCCGGTACACCCGAGACAGGACTGGTAGTCCCCCTCAGTCCCTTACACTTACCGTCTGTACAGGTGACGTAGCCGGTACACCCTAGACAGGACTGGTAGTTCCCATCAGGCCGACCCTCACACAGATGGACACACACCCCGGGAGGTACGGCCCTGGACCCTTCTAGGGGACATGTCAAAGAGGTTGTTTCACACCGCTTCCTTTGGTCGTCCCAAACCTGTGTTATGATCAATGAGAAAAGAAAGTGTTCAGTGTGTGCTGGATGAACTATAGATACATTGTCGCAATTGCAAATACATTATGAACCCAAGATGGGCCTGTCCACTCATATTTTATGTGTATACGGTATACATAGGCCTATTCAGTAATAATTTGGTAGCCTATACTTTGGTAGCGCGAACAATACATCTCCTAAATGCCGTGCTTTCCAAGTGAGCAAAGTAGGGTGCTACTGTCTACTTCCGGTCCTCAGAGACAGTGGATTATCACTTGTATTACATCGGGCAGTGAATACTAAAGCCAGTAGCAAATCCTCATTTTTATGTACTACTTACATTGTTTAAACCGCTACTTTTTGAAGTCTCATTTCAACTGCCTTTTTTACTTGCATTTTTTGACTTATACTATGTCTTTGGAAAGCAAGTGGATCCATGAAATATATATACTGCTTGCGATACATACATGTTTACATGCAAACCTGCATAATATAGAGAATAAATTTACTTACATTCCCCCTGGGGCAGGGCCGGTTGTCCTCCAGCAGCCCGTTCAGACACGAGGCGTACACCCTACACCCCTTACACGACTGGTACTCCCACTTATTAGAGTATACATATACTTACATTGCCCCTGGGACAGGGCCGGCTGTCCTCCAGCAACCCGTTCAGACACGAGGCGTACACCCTACACCCCTTACACGACTGGTACTCACACTTATTAGAGTGTACATATACTCACATTGCCCCTGGGACAGGGGCGGTTGTCCTCCAACAGCCCGTTCAGACACGAGGCGTACACCCTACAGCCCTTACACGACTGGTACTCACACTTAATAGAGTGTACATATACTCACATTGCCCCTGGGACAGGGGCGGTTGTCCTCCAGCAGCCCGTTCAGACACAAGGTGTACACTCTACACCCCTACATGACTGGTACTCACAACTATGAGAGTAGAAGTATACTCACATTGCCCCTGGGGCAGGGCCGATTGTCCTCCAGCAGCCCGTTCAGACAGGAGGCATACACCCTACACCCCTTACATGACTGGTACTCACACTTATTAGAGTAGACATATACTTACATTGCCCCTGGGGCAGGGCCGGTTGTCCTCCAGCAGCCCGTTCAGACAGGACACGTACACTCTACACCCCTTACATGACTGGTAGTCACACTTATTAGAGTATACATATATACTTACATTGCCCCTAGGGCAGGGCCGGCTGTCCTCCAGCAGCCCGTTCAGACAGCAGGCGTACACCCTACACCCCTTACACGACTGGTACTCACACTAGTTAGAGTATACATATACTTACATTGCCCCTGGGGCAGGGCCGGTTGTCCTCCAGCAGCCCGTTCAGACAGGACGCGTACACTCTACACCCTTTACACGACTGGTACTCCCCGTCCGACAGCCCGACACAGGAGGAGACGCAGCCCCCGCGTCCCGGCCCACAGGTGCTGGAGGAGGTCATGCAGTGCTTGATGTCGTCCTCCCACACCAGGCCGTCCGGGCAGGGCCGCCGGTCGTACATCTTGCCTGGAATGTGGGGAGTGGCTGAGATTTACCAGGGGTAAAGTACATAGCAGACCTGGGCTTATGAAAAGTACGCTAGATGGGCACGTGATTTGAGTGCATGCTTGACTCTTGCTTAATAAGGTCTTAAGCTTGGCCAATCTTAATTTTGAAATAATAATTTTAAACAATAGGGGAGGGGTGCCTGCTCACGAACAATTCCACACCTTGCATTCTAAAATGTTTTAGTTTTCCGCCAGTTGAAATGACACGTGGGCCATATTGCAACGTGAAATTGCCCTATAGCACATAAGTCTACATGCAATCAATTCTGCCTTCTGTGAATGTATGAGATATAGGCAAACGCACAAGGTGTTGCCGTAAGGGCTGTCCATAAATGATGTCACTATTTTTCAGGGTATTTTTAGGACCCGCCCCTCTGTCACACTAAATTTTCTAATCTAAACATGAAAATAAGGCCCTTTTTCAGGCAGTGTCACACAGTTCAACCCACCCACCCACCCCTTGAGCATGACATCACTTATGGACAGCCCCTAAGAGCAACTATGCTGATGATCACTATCTAAACTATAGAACCTTTGAATGCTTCCTAGGGTACGTTGTACACCTTTTATGTAAATCCCAGCCAAGACACTTTGGGGTGTGTTGTAAACATTTTTGTATAGCATTTTCACTTTCCTATATACATTTGGGCGAAACATTTTCACATTCTGTGACTAAATTCGCATATTTGTGCGAATTTGCGAGCATTTGCATACCCCTTATTTAATGTATTTATTGTGTGATGATGATAGTGTTTTTTGACAAATTACTGCCAAAATCTTTTTTAATGGGTGACGATTGGGGGTCCCCATGTTGCAAGTTGAGTTTAAGAAATGACTGTCGCATGTCGCCGGATTAACTTCTATCTAACGTAGCAAAACGGACGATACTGCACCTTTAAGGGTCTACCCCCAAGTTTTAATTGCTTTCTACTTCCTATGATACATACGATACATAATATGATACATAGGCCTAATTATAGTTATATAACTTACCATTGAGACAGGTGACGAACATGTTGCAGCCCTGACACGACTGGTAGTCCCCGTTGAGTTTGTTGGCACACGAACTGACGCACACCCCGTCCCCCACGTGCCCCACGTACGTCACGTTACCCCCCTCTGACGTCACGTCCCCCAGCTGCCCGGGGGAATCCCCCGATGACGTCATCCCGGCGTCAGGGAGTCCCGTGCCGCACGTGGAAGAGGTCGTTACACAGTGACCTTCGCTGGAGTCGAACTTCAGACCTTCAGGACATGGCTTTTCGTCCGTCAGCGTCCCTGCAACAAAGAAAGACAATAAGCCCATCCCACATAGGGGATTTCCAAGGTTGGACAAAGCATATTTGTCTGCTAGAGTTAGGGTTACTTAATAAGCAAGAATTATGTTTTCCTATATCCCCAAGTATTGATAAAACATTATGATTTCTAAAATGTTACCAATTGATAGATTTGCAGGTTTACCAGCCAATCAAAATGCTGTATTTCAGGGCAAAATAGGGTCAGACATTGTAGGTTGGCCATGGGCTGACGGGCTTTAACATTGGTTCCTATGGGGAAAAGGCCAATGAATAAAACTGCATTTTACAATTTTAGGAAGAAATTTCTCAACCAAATTGCTTTTGCTAATTTTGTATTATGCAACTGTCTTCATGAAAAATCATGGCAACAATTTTGAAAATATTTTATGGTAAACTTTAACTTTGGTGTAAACTGGAATGGGCTTTTTTCATTTTGTGGCACAATTCTGTAAACTTAAACAGTTAGAATATACTGTATCTCAATTCATTCAGTCTAAGGTCTTTCAAATGGGACCTTTTCATCTCATGAATAGCAATAGGCCTAACCTGAATAATGATTGCTGTGTCTTTTGCTGCCGAAATTAAGATATAGCATGGTCATGTTATATCATTAGAACATTTTATCATTCTGTTTTAAATGCAGTAGGCTATAGAATGTATACAAAATTGTTAGTATTAAAATCAGCTGTGGAATGGAGGCTTAAGAGATTATGGAGTCAATGTACAGTGTAAGCACCCACCAACCATTGATGCAGGTGGCGTACACGGAGCACCCTGTACAGGACGGGTAGTCGCCGTCCTCCCGCCCCTCACATGACGTCACACACGACCACGGCGTCCCTGGTAACGGCGTCCCTGACGACAGCTGGCGACAGGTCGTCGACTTCTTCACACACCTGTAATGGGGATATGGGGATCATACCCCAATATCTTTGCACCCTGTGCCCCTCAACCACCTTACGTCCTGGATCACCCAGTACTATGGGTGGGGTGGGTTCTAGGTAGTGAGCAACTCACCCTGTGCCTCACCCTCCACCCCTTTTTCCTGGACCAGAAACTCCTTCTTCCTTTCCCTATAATTGAGTGAGGGGCTGATTTCCTAGTACTGACCAACCATTATTATAAAAGTTGGAGGCAGCCCCCCATTCAAACAGAACTGATCCTGACACCCTGGTAGCCACATTGACCCCCACAGATACAAAGATCTGCTTGGTGGTTAGTGGCAGTGGGTAGGACTTTTCCAAAAAGGTAAGGCACTGATTACTATACTTGTATTTGTGTACTATTTTGTATGCTCAGATCAATATACTCCTAGTTATAGAACTTGTGTGTTTGTTGCTTTGATTCTAGATCTCCTTGTAAAGGATAGCTAGGACCCACCACTATTTTAGACTACCAATTTTGGCCAGCTACCAACCAAATTATATTACCCAAAAGCTATCCTGTTACAACTGGTGGCAGCGATGGGATATCAGTGATTTCCATAATCACTGGTATCCGTCCATCTAATATTTGCTTTAGACAGATCTAGAATATTTCAATTTATAGGTACTTTTTAGAAACTTGTGTATGAAAATTCTTTTACAAGATTCCTCCTGTAATTTTGAGTTGGTATAGGGAATTTTGTTACAATAGACAGTTTATCAAAACTTCTGTCAATCTGTCTGTGCATTGATGAATAATATTTTCTGACCAGAAAAAGGCTAAATCTTGGATAAAAGGTTGTGTAAAAAAAGTATTTAAAGGATTTTGTAGGCATCATTTTAATTCCAGGCTATTTAAAGCATTCTGGTGTTTTAGACTTTCCAAAAGAGGCGCAAAAACATTCTGAAACAGATTCTAAGATTGTATTTCAATGCTAGGATATTTAAAGGTATTCCAAAAGAAGGTATTGTAGCATTTTGTGACTAGAAAAAGGGCATATTTGCATTGTATGGTTCTAGTTTCCCTTTATTGCTATACAGGGAAAATACAATTTGAATTTAAAACTTGTATAGGGCTACCTGGTTTGGTTCAGTATATCCTGTTAGACCTAAATTTAGTCACTATTTCCAGGGCCATTTAAAGTGCAAATCAGATTCATTGTGAATCATTCACATACATTTCATAAAACATTTGAGTCACTCAGTGCATTGTAGGGGCATGTACCAGTTCCTGTTTCTCTGGAACCACCCCTCTATCCTTAAGAGCACATACCCAGCTGTCAGCAGCTCATAGTGACCTGTCAACAGCCTTGCTCTTAGTATTCTCTTTAGATCCTGGTAGACACAGTCCTGTGTTTGTCATTTAAGGGTACAGTACTAGCCACCCACCACTTGTCAACACACAATCTATCAACCTCCTTTTGTATGTGACCACTCTCAGTTGAATGTGTTGGAATTTCTTAAAGGGGTATATTTAGGAAAGGGTTTAATGAAAGCTAATTGAGAATTGGACAGGCAAAAAGTTAGCAAGAGGTTCAGTGGGTAATGATAATAGTAGAGTGCACATATTCAATGAATTATTAGTACTTAATGAGATAACTACATTAATCAGCATTAATTAGGTCATTTCAGCTAATTACAGTAAAAAGTGACTTAAAATATATCCAGATTAGTTTAACATTAATGATTTCATTATATTGAAGGTAGTTAATGAGATATCATTATTTTAACAGGTCAATCCCTTAATTAGGTCAATTCAGCTGATTACAGCAAAAAGTGACCTAAAATACATTCAGATTGCTTTAAAATCAATGATTGTGTATCTTTGAAGGTGGTTAATGAGGTATCATTAATTGACTAGGTCAAGTTCCTTTAATTAGGTTGTGTGACCTAATTACAATAAAAAGTGACCTAAATTACATTAGGATTGATTCAACATCAATGATTATTTCCATTGAAGGTAATTAATGAGGTATCATTAATTATCAAGGTCAATTGTATAATTAGGTCATCTACATCAAGTTTCAAGTTTTGTTCCTTTTTTCATGTAGAACTTCACACAGCAACTTTGCTATATGTTACCCTGTGTTATTTAGTTATTATAAGGTGAAACACCGTTATTGAAAAGAGAATGACCTATTGAGCACACAAGTATTGAGTAGTATAGTGTTGGTACACAAATATTGAGTAGTATTGTGTTGTCAGTGCCTTACACTTCTTACTGGATAGGTCAAGGTATTATTCAAAAATATTGATAGAAAAAAAAAATTAGGCCACACTTCCAGGCCTCATTCACATTTCATTCTTTTGGATTTGGATTTCTTTTCATATTTAGTTCTGTTTAAGAAAGAACTTTAATTATACTACAATACTTGCACAGTTTGCAACTTCAGCCTTGATCTATCTACATAACTATTGTTTAAACTTGCATGCCTTACAGCCAGGTGCATTCAGAGGTACAAATTGAACAAGTTTGAGTAACTAGAAGTTTAATTACCTCTTACAAACTTAGTTGAATTGATAAGTTTCCATGTTTGACTTTACCTTCCGTGCGAAACTAGGTTTACGTTTGCCGACATTTTAAATAGATTCACTGCCACGAGTGCCGTGATTATAATGTCATCCAGCGACATCAATACTTGTGTCATAAATGAAGCGTTTTGCGTTACAAGGTATTTACCTGACACCTACAACAATTGGAAACAGATGAGGTAAGTACAATTTGTCACTACATCTCTTTGAATTTTAAATTCAAAAGCTTGACTCCAGTATGTCACCCTCTGGAGGCTCTTGGGCATCCTGCCCCACCCACTCGAGATTTGAAACTCGCAGTAAGTCTCATGGGTATGAGGACCGCTACTCCTCAGCAGACTCGGTGCCTCCCTTAGAACCTCCCACAGCTGGTCAACAGGTATTGCAGTTGGCCAGTCTGGTGCAACTAAAAAGAGACATGCTGAAAAGGATGGATAGGCTAGAACAGCTTATTTCGCAACGTTTATTTCAACAGGCTGCGCATAGCAGAGTGAGGGACAGTGTGTACAGGCCATATGTTAGGGCAGGGGAAGAGAGAGAGGACATGGCTTTTGGCCATTTCTCTGCTACGCCTAATTTGCACCCAGGGCCTGGACCCAGGTTTGATATGTACACCGGGAATGATGGAGATTGTCACCTCACTCCAGCCGTGTTGCCTCAGGCACATCCTAGAGGTCATCAAGGAAATGACCGGGTGAGGTCACTCTCCCCAACTTTTCAGCCTTCACAGCCACCTTTGTTTCAGCCTGATGGAGATCGTCACCTCACTCCAACTGCATTGCCTCAGGCACAGCGGGGAGGTCATCAAGGAAATGACCGCGTGAGGTTACTCTCTCCAACTTTGCGGCCTTCACAGTCGTCTTTGTTTCAGCCTGATGGAGATCTTCACCTCACTCCTACTGCATTGCCTCAGGCACAGCAGGGAGGTCATCGAGGAAATGACCGTGTGAGGTCGCACTCCCCAACTTTGCCGCCTTCACAGTCGTCTTTGTTTCAGCCTGATGGAGATTGTCACCTCACTCCAACTGCATTGCCTCGGGCACAGCAGGGAGGTCATCAAGGAAATGACCAGGTGAGGTTGCTCTCCCCAACTTTTCCGCCTTCTTTTCAGCCTGTATCATTGCCAAGGCAGGCAGCATCACAGGTAAGTCATGACAACCCAGGACCAGGAAATGAGGTTGTTAGTAAACACCCTAACGTCAAGTTAAGGGAGAATAAAGGTGGGCAAAGTTTGCACTATGGAAGCCGGGGAAGATCTCCCTCACCATACCAGACAAACCAATTTCCTCAGGGAGGGTCAAGTAGAGATAGCCCTCATCCCAGAGGTATCTCCCCAGGGTCTAACTCATCACACAGGGGTAATCAAAGTGACCATGACAAGGGGGCAACTGCACCCAAACAATATGGCCAAAACAGCCAGCTGAGGGATAATGGGCTGATCAACATGAAATCTCATGCTGGGGCTCATATCCAGGGGTGTGAACCACAGAACCGTAAACCTCTGCACACAGCACCTGTCAAAGGAGAACAACCTTCCCCTCAGAATTCCTGCCAAACACTAACACCGGGGCCAGATGAAATGCCTGTCTGTGTTAACAGGTCACCAGAAGGGGATAAGGCGTTGTCAGCACTGCTTGACACTGGGATCACTTAATGTAGAAATCAAGGAAGGGCCATGATCCCATAGGCAGGTCATTCATGTTGACAAACCTTGACCCATAAAGGGTGGAATAGATGCAAATTGGGTAAATGCTGTGCTCAGAGCAACCCCAGACTCTACCACCCCTGAAGATTCTGAGCATTAACCATTAATTGAAACATTCTTTATTTCAGCCTTGATTAATGAAAAATTATTTCTTTTCAGGAAATTGTCATAGATATCTTAATAATTCTGTTGCTCGTTAAGGGCCCTTTATCCCAAACTTAATTACATTGAAAGTCAATTAATAGAAAGGTTTATGATATATCATCTATAAAAGTGTATTTTTTGGATATTAAAATAAGTAAATGAATCATGTTCATTTCAAAGGCTTGGTTTAACTGCAAAAGATTTTGATATAAAAGTGGATTGATTATGTTATGTTGGATAGATATGGTATATGTGGTACATTTTTACAAACAATGTCAAGGGTATGTAGGGTATAGTTCTCTCTATGGGTTATCTTTTATATATTTGGGATGTGTCACATATTGTTTATTATCAGTGAGATATACATCAGATTTTTGTATAAGTTGACTACCATTGAACCTATAATGATTTATTGTGGTGCTAGCTAATATATACTTTTGTGCATGCCAAAATCCTAGTATAGTCTTGTGATATTCAATTTTAAAAAAAAAAAAAAAATAGAAAGAAAGAAAGAAAAAGTGATTGTTCCTCCAGTTGTCACTTAGTTTAAGCTCTTTTGATTCGTTTAATTTTATGGGTACTTGTGTTTTATTACAACCATTTACAATGATTTAATGCTGTGCCAAGGAAATACAAACACTTATATGGGTGACCTCGTCGATCTGTAGTTTGTACCACAACTTCAAGGAAGTATGAACTATTATATCAGTGACTTCATCAATCTGCAGTCTCTGCTGGTATGCAACACTGTGCCAGTATCTAGAGACAACAACTTCAAGGAATTGTGAACTATTATATCAGTGACTTCATCGATCTGCAGTCTCTATCAGTATCCAGTGAGCACACATCTAGAGACCTCACCTTCTCCCTGAGGAGGTCTCCACTACCATGACATTGTCTTTCTGTGGGGAAAAGCTGTTACCACAGAGAGGCCTGTGCTTCAGACATCTGTGCTGGACTATAAGAACATGGAACTACTCCAGTGAACCTGTGTGCCTCCTCCCTCCCTCTCCTCCTGCAGGACATCTGTCTGGCTAACGTCAGTGCTCCCCTGTAGCACTCAGCTAGTAGGATGTGGAGTTCGGTCTGGGATTTGGGGCAACAACATCTTCCGCCTCATCCATCTGCAAGGGCGGATAGACTACTGGGACTTAGTGTGTGATCATCAGCTGGCCTCACTGTGAGTGGTGGCTGGCCTCATCTGTATCCTGTGTCATCTGGAACATGTTGGTTTATTCCTATAGAGACTCTGCCTACACCTCACCTCCTGTGGGCCAGTAAAGACATTCTCCACTTCTAATGAGACTATCATGGATCTTGTGCATCGGCACTGTGTCGAGTGGGCTACACCATCTAGAAGAACTGAAGCACCCAACAGCAGATCTATTCTACACAAGAGACTGTCTCGGTCACCCTTTTCCAATGAACTCTTTCTTACTTTTAATATTGACTTGTATTCTTGCATTACAGTCCAATTCTTGTCACTGCCTTATCAGAATCAGCCATTACGACATACATGTTTGGTGTTAACAGGTTTAAGTACCCTTAATTACTGTATTTCCCTATGAGGTAATTGGAGGAATTCATCTTGTCATTGAATATCACATATAACATGTCATTATAATTAATGTATGCTAGTGTAATACTGATGTAATCGATATGTCATGAAGATCGACATCATTTACGAAAATGTATCTATGTAATCATTTTACTTGACAGTGCCTCGCCTTCCAAGTTAAAGCATATAAAGCGTATAAGTTTTTATGATGTTAAGATTGTATAAAAGACATCATATCTTTCTCATCTAAATTAGAGTTCTATGTTGTCCTATCCCACTTGGCTCCCAGAGAAAGTAAATATGTTTAAAGTCTCAAAATTCAAAATTTATGGTGGTACTGCTCGAGGACCAGCAGAAAATAAGGAGGGGAGAGTGTAATGGGGATATGGGGATCATATCCCAATATCTTTGCACCCTGTGCCCCTCAACCACCTTACGTCCTGGATCACCCAGTACTATGGGTGGGGTGAGTTCTAGGAAGTGAGCAACTCACCCTGTGCCTCACCCTCCACCCCTTTTTCCTGGACCAGAAACTCCTTCTTCCTTTCCCTATAATTGAGTGAGGGGCTGATTTCCTAGTACTGACCAACCATTATTATAAAAGTTGGAGACAGCCCCCCATTCAAACAGAACTGATCCTGACACCCTGGTAGCCACATTGACCCCCACAGATACAAAGATCTGCTTGATGGTTAGTGGCAGTGGGTAGGACTTTTCCAAAAAGGTAAGGCACTGATTACTATACTTGTATTTGTGTACTATTTTGTATGCTCAGATCAATATACTCCTAGTTATAGAACTTGTGTGTTTGTTGCTTTGATTCTAGATCTCCTTGTAAAGGATAGCTAGGACCCACCACTATTTTAGACTACCAATTTTGGCCAGCTACCAACCAAATTATATTACCCAAAAGCTATCCTGTTACAACTGGTGGCAGCGGTGGGATTTGTTGCTTTGATTCTAGATCTCCTTGTAAAGGATAGCTAGGACCCACCACTATTTTAGACTACCAATTTTGGCCAGCTACCAACCAAATTATATTACCCAAAAGCTATCCTGTTACACACCTAAAGGGGACAAATTGGTGAAATTACGTTTCCATATATAGTTATTTATGTATACACATGTAGATATCTGCTTTCATATCAACTGCAAATCATAATTGCGGTAGGCCTACTTATGTAATCATAAGTGCCAAAAGACCTAATTCATGAATTATCAGATATATATATATATATATATATATACGGTTACTTTAATCGCTTTCATGATCTGCCTGCCATACCTACCACTTGACCAGGTCGTCCCACACCAGTCCCGTGGGACAGGGTCGGTTGTCATGGACTGCTCCCCGGGAACACGTGACGTACACGTGACACCCCGAACACGACTGGTAGTCTCCGTCCCGCAGAGACCCGCACTGCCGAACACACCCGCCGAACCCGGGACCACAGGTAGTGGACTCTGACACACACTGCTCCTCTGTGTTGTCCCAGGACAGGTTGTCAGGACAGCTTTTGGGGTACATGATACCTGGATGTAACAGAGAGAAGTATTATAAAAAGCATTAACACAGTGTGTGTAACAACAAATTGTTGTTACAGGCATTAATGAATGGTGATGTATCAACCAATTAAACACTGACTAACAAATTACTCTCTTCTGTGTTGTCCCATGAGAGGTTGTCAGGACAGCTTTTGGGGTACATGATACCTTTCAAATACATAAATACCCAGAGAATACCTATACCGTACAGAGTGCGTATATATCTATTCCCTTTCATGTACAAGAGAACACCTACCTCCTTTGCAGAGTGCGTAGATGTGGCAGCCGAAGCAGGACTGGTACTCGCCGTCAGGGAGACGCTCACACGAGCTGATACACGAGGTGCTCCGCGTCGTCACGCTCGACTGGTTCCCCACTAGGGTCACATTGTCCAGCGTCCCCTCCAGCGTCCCTTCAAGGTCCTCCACGTCATCCAACCCACCCACCTTCTCCACCACCTGGGGTAGGTATATTACATAAAGATTTTAAAATACTCAAAAAATATCATCAGCCGGATTCAGTGTCTAGTTTAACATGCTTTTTGAATTTCATATCTATCTGTATTGGTTCAAGAGTTACAGCCAGTTATACATGGTACTCTGGTTTTGCCCTGTCAAAATAACGTGTATTTAGAAGGCGAACTGTGCAGCTTGAGGGCAAATTAAAAAGCAAAACTATGCGTCATTTTGAAGGGAAAATAATTAAGATAAATATTATCGCAGGTTAATAAAACATTATCTTGATTTTATTTCTTTGTTTTAGGCCCCCTATAAGTAAAAAAAACTCGGTCACACCTTTTACCTCAAAAATAGGGGACACTTTTAGATGAGAAAACTGGCGGAATGTAATATACCTACCTCGGGAGGTGGCGCCACTGTCCCCACCACCTCAGTTGTAGGTGACGTCGCCGTTGTAATGGGTTTGGTGGGTTTTACAGCCGTCTCCGTCGTCTCCTTCTCCACCACCTGCACCTTTCCGGTTCCGTCGGGCGGCGCGGGCTCCCTTTTGCCATAGTTACATGTAGATGAGGTACGCACGCACACCTTGAGGTCGTCGTCCCAAACGAGGCTGTCGGAGCAGGCCGTCTCCCGCTGGGTGCCGTCGTCCCGGCAGGTGACGTAGAGGTGGCAGCCCCGACATGACTGGTACCGACCACTGGTGACGCCCTAGGGGGGGCGACCAAAAATATTCACCAATTTCAAATGCAATATAACTCACAATTCCAAAACTTGGGTTCGTGACAGAATCGTGGTCACGAATCTCACAAATCAATTTTTTTCAATTTTTTCAATTTTTTCCATTCACAAACTGTTTCATTATTATTATAATGTTCTTCTAAGATATATAAGAAAGTAATATATTCACGAATATACTCTTTTTCAACCTTATTTTCAATATTCAAGAAGATGCGTGAAGGCCTCTTAAGATTCGTGAATGTTTTCTGGACACACCCTAGGTTCGTAAGGGACCAAAACATTATCACGAATATTTGTGAAATGTTGATGGTTGCCATACCTGGCAGGAAGTGACGCAGGTGCTGCGACTGTTCCCGCAGGTGGAGGAGGAGGCCGTACACTGCTTGATGGCGTCGTCCCACAACTTGTGTTCGTCACATGCCCGGTTATCAAAGATCGCCTCTGTGACGCAGAAAAGGGTAGAATGTGGCGGTGAAAAAAAATGCATTGTAGCTTGGCTATATTTTACGCTAAATACCATAATTATGTGGGGGGTATAGATGGGGGGGGGATCTCGTGTCGCGTGTCGAATTTAAAAAACGGTCATGTCACCTGTATATATATCTGGCTTTAGACCCATGTCGCATGTCCAATTTAAGAAATAGCCATGTCGCATGTTACTATCTTTTTAAGACTCCTGTCCCATGTCGAATTTAAGGAAAGATCAAGGTCGTGTGTCCCTTAATTACCATATCGCATGTCGAATTTAAAAAACGGCCATGTCAAATTAAAAAATGTTTATGTTGCCCTGTCAATTTTAAGGGTCTAGACCCATTATGTGGTCCCCATGGTCCTCATGGCATGTTAGGAGGAAGACAGACAAACAGAAAGGACCAACAAAAATGGGTCTCACACCTTCTGAATGTGTTTTTTCTATCTTCCTTAATTTCAATACAAGTATATGCTAGTTAAATTAATTAGAGGATGGACATTGTCGAGATCATCCAGATAGAAGCCTCATTTGTTAAACATGAACGTATGGGCCGACTTAAAGAACATTTTGATTGGAACGTTTTCATACAGGCAAGCTATAGCGCCTATAGGATCTTATAGGCCTAGTATCCCAAGTGTTCGCCCTGACACAGTTGCCTGAAAACCTATCACTTGGTGCTTTTTACTGACAGGTAAAACTAATTGTCCACTTTGCCCATCCAAAGCTTTTCTTACTAATTCTGAGACGATAAGCTATATGCTGGAGCATTATAACCCATATGATCGTTGCAAGTTGTTACTAACACTTTGTCCATTCTTCTCTGCTCATGTACTGAAAGGAAGATATACTTTTCCGGGCCATTTGGTTCTAGACATCGGTTATCTGGCCATGTGCTACGTCTGTTTGGTACCTACACCAATGACCTATTGCTGCCATTGCTGGCACTCAGTGACCCGGATAGGTATACCTTACCTCCTCATTATTGCACAAGAACACCCTTTTCTATATACTACTTCCGCTTGACATAACCTTATAGGATGACTCCAATGGTGGTATAAATTACTTCTGGTATTATGGACATAGATCATAATCAACAATTACTTTTACTTATAGAATTGATAAGTGTTAAATTTATGTACATAGGCCTACCACGTGGTCATAATCACAACCTGGTAATCACCAAAACTAAAAATGACGTGACCATTTCGGCCCAAGATCTATAGAGAATAGAGAGAGAAGGCTGTGTATTACATAATGTGAAGCTCACCGTTTCTACAGGTGACGAAGACGTCGCACCCCTTACACGACTGGTAATCCCCATCCACAATGCCCTCACAGGACGCCACGCAGGTTCCGGTCTCGACGACCTGCGCGGTGACCTGCGCGGTGGTCCGTTTGGGGGCGCTAGTGCCTGGCATGCAGGTGGAAGAATGAGGTAGGCATAGCTTGACGTTGTCGTCCCATAGGAGAGCTGTCCCTGTGTGATGGCACAGACGCTCCTCCACCATGTCACCTGGAGGGAGATTAAGTATCGGCCAGTATCATTATATAAGCAGTGTAATGGGCCGTCCATTAATTCACATTGTCGTCCCACAGTAGGGCCGTCCCCGTGTGATGGCACAGGCGCTCCCCGCGCTCCTCCACCATGTCACCTGCAGGAATACGAAGTATCATTATACAGGCCGTATAAAAGGCCATCTATTAATTCACATTAAATATTGTCTTCCCACAGAAGGGCCGTCCCTGTGTGATGGCACAGGCGCTCCTCCACCATGTCACCTACAGAAATACGAAGTATCATATGAAAACAGTGTAAAGGGCTGTCCATTAATTCTCGTTGTCATCCTACAGGAGGGCTGTCCCCATGTGGTGGCAGAGGCGCTCCTCTACCATGTCACCTGCAGGGAGATGAAGATATATAAAAGTAGAAATATAGGATAATTAATATACAGAGTCTGACATTGTCTTCCCACAGAAGGGCCGTCCCCATGTGATGACACAGGCCGCTGGCACTCCCCCACCATGTCACCTGCAGGGAGATGAAGTATCATTATAAGCAGTGTAAAAGGTCGTCCATTAATTCATGTTGTCATCCCACAGGAGTGCCATCCCCGTGTGGTGGCACAGGCGCTCCTCCACCATGTCACCTGGAGGGAAATAGCATATTAGCAATGTAATGTTATATATTTATATTATACTGTGTGATGTTTGACAGTTAGACAGGGGCATAGCTAGCCCTAAAATGCAAGGGGTTCCATGTTAAATTGAGAGGTGTCCTTGTAAATTGAAATGGTTGCATCCTGTTTTTTTCACAAAATCATAAATATCTTGCCCATATTTTGGTAAAACAAACACCACTGCTAAGCTTTTGTGTATGCCCTATTTTCTATAATCTAGGGTTAAACCGTTAGGCCTAAAAACTATTCCATACTCACAAGTATTTACATGTGTGTATTATAAGCCGACAGTGTTCCTCGTATTGGTAACTAGTTTTTTTTTCACTTTCTATTCAATCAGGGTAATAGCAATTAATCAAACAACAGATCACGGACTAGCTTGATGACAGTGCTGATAATTCAGGTATTCTTTAGCCAACAGAACTTATAATCCGGCGACAAAAGTTGCCATTTTCTTCCAGGTTTAACAACAAAATAATATATCAGTACAGATAATGTTATGAACAATGATGAGTTAGAATAAATGAGTATGGAAATTGTGGGGATTTGAGAGAGTTAGGCCTATTCCATTAGCCAAATCCATGAAATCATATCAAAGTATATGCGCCAAATAGGCCTATAGCAGAGTGGACGTTACCTTGCCAGCAGGTGACGAAGTACTGACATCCCCGACACGAGTGGTACTGGCCGTCCGCCAGCCCCGCGCACGTCACCACGCATGCGCCCACGGCCACGGTGCGCGGGCCGTTCTTGGTGGTGATTGGACACGTGGCCGACATGCGCGAACAGCGCTTCCGGTGGTCGTCCCAGCTGGTCCCCGCGCTGCACAGCCGGCCGTCTATGATGGTACCTGGCGGGGGGAGAAGGGAAGGTCATTCAAGGACACTTAAGAAGGCACCACGCTTGCGCATAATGCGTATTATTTTAGTTTAGCTTAGATTCATGAGGAAACATTCGCTGTTCAAAAACCTGGAAACAGGCTTGTTTAGTATCGATTAACTTGAATGTGCCATTAAGGTTTTAATGAGACAACCTATAAACGCACAATCACGGCCCTCAAGTCCCTGGCACATTATTGGGCACCTTTCTTGATAAACTGCCGGTATGAATGCTATATTCTATATGCTCGAACTGGTATGTGTAATATCTTAAGTGATTCTGATAAAGCCCACCACTCAGTGCTGCCACCTATTGTCATGTCTATGACCTACTGAATAAAACTTGGTTACACTACTGCATCACCACTAGCCATGCCTCCATCTTGTCTATGTTACATTGGCGACGAGAAAACTGTGTTTAAATACTGACAGAACCCACAGAAGTTGTATTCTTCGCGATAAGAAGGGAGGAGAAGCATCAGAGCATGTGCTGTTCATAGGAGAAGTCTGGATGTTTGGTAAACATTAAGAACTTTGGTGCAGAAGACTGGCCCACATGACTCAGAGTCTGGGAGAGTGGTGGTATGCTCTCTGTGGTGCCCCCAGCCAATTCGAGGGAGAAGAGTCAACATGAACTGTTTCGAGTAGCCGATGAAATTTGAAGCTCCGAAGACCCAAGTTGATGACTCAACACCCCAAGATGCCCCTGCAGTGCCCATAGGAGAACTTTGATGATGCTCCACCGTGGCAACTTAGACTTCTCACCCGCTGTCAACCGAGTTTGATGGTGCGCGCAACGTTGGAAATTAATGCATAAGACTGTGTAGGTACTCCACCCGGTCGTTCATAAGGCCCACCCTGTTTCTACATATCAGCCCCACATGTGAACTAAAGATTATCTCAACCTGAAGGAAGAGGATCCATGCGAGTTATTCAAGTCTGACCGCTCTGCTAGCGTCCGTCATCGTAGACTGCTCGCGACTGCTCGGTGTAAATAAATCAAGGAAAGAAGGCCTGGAAGTGGACTCATTCACCTTGTATGAACATTGACAGTCTTAGAATATTGACAAACTTGTGCTGCATTTTACATGAAGTATTTACATTAATGACAGTGTGTCATTTTGCTGTATAAGTTTTGTGATTCCTGTTGGTTGCTATGAAGTGAAATATGGTATAAGTGCATAAATACCAGAGAAATCTCACATGTGTTAACTCAAAGTGGTCAAATATAAAGAGTGGGCATGACAGATATGTAAAGTATAAGGTGGTAAAAGTATATGTGAACCTATACATTGTATTTTGTGCAAAGTTGTATTGAATACCAAATATCTCAACTTGAAAGTTATTGTGCTAACGTGTGTCAAGCATTGATATGTGATCTTTCTTTTGCAAAGTTATCGAGTAGAAAAGTTGCTATCGTAAAATACATTTACGTAACTTCGTGTAAATCTAAAAGATAATTACACAAAACTGCAAAAGTAAATTTCATCATTACTTAACCTATCAAAAAAAGGGTTCTCAGGTTTTAACGTGGTGGTAAACAAATTTCAAAATGCCCGATCCACCCCCGCCCCCACCTCAAATTAACCTACCTACCTACCCAGAGTTAATCGTGACCGACGACCCTGAAATTTCTACAAAATGGGAGGAATGGCTAGAAGGCTTCGAGTCGATGATAGCGGCCATGAGGGTCACAACGCAGAGGGATAAGAGGAATATGCTCTTCTACTATATAGGTAGTGGTACACGCAAAGTGATTAAAAGGTTAGATAATGTAGGTGCTGAGGATGCAGCTGACTGTTATACGTCACTGAGAACTGCCTTAAATGGTTACTTCAAGCCGAAGCTGAACAGAGTGTATGGCATGAACATGTTGCATCAGGTCACGCAACAGGCAGGTGAGTCGATTGACAACTATTTGCTGCGCGTCAAAGAGAAAGTGGCTGTCATCGAAATTGACAAACTAGAGAAACAAGGAATAATTGATCTCATCACTTTGGCCCACTTAGTAAATAACTGTAAGAACAAACATGTAAAGCATAAGGCTATCCGAGATGATCTAAGTCTAAATGACTTTATGCAAACCGCCAGAGCTGCAGAGCGAGCGGAATATCAGCTGAAAGATATGGAAGCCGCAGGAAATACAGTTAACGCAGTAAATAAAGGACAGAAGTCATCGAACCAAAAGAACCAGAACCAGAAACCCCAGCAAGGTAAGCCACGTGGAAGGTCACAGAACCATGGTGATCACAGACGATCCAAGTCGGCCTCAGGCAAGAAAGGTAAAGAATGCTGGAAATGTGGAGGTCAATACCCACATAAAGGTGACTGCCCTGCCGCGGATGTGGAATGTCACAAATGTGGTTTCACAGGCCATTTCAAGAAGAAATGTCATACGCAAGACAGTAAACATAAACGTAAAGTTAACACAGTGTCAGAAGAAGAGAATGACTACATCACGGTCCCAGTTGTTGCTGCAATAAATGAGCACAACCCCAAGACAAAATGGGCGACGGTACGCCTACAAGATAGTGATATCAAAGCGATGATTGACTCAGGATCAGAGATCAATATTGTCGGAGAAGAAACCTTCAACAAGTTACCGTGTAAAACAAATGATTTGTCCCCTGTAAAACAGAAGTTTTGTGGGTACGGTCCCGAAGGTGAGCGAGTTGAAATACCAATTCTAGGATCTTTTGAGTGCATGATCAAAGCACCACTGACGAAGAGACAGACGGTCTCCAGAGTCTACGTCCTGAAAGGCAAAGCGACCAACTTGCTGAGCTGTGACACTGCAGAGAAACTTGGACTCGTGCAGTTTGCGTGCAAGGTTGAGCAGATGGACGACATCTTCGACACATATAAAGATCGATTTGAAGGGATCGGAAAGATGAAAGAAACAAAAGTTCAATTGGCCATTGATAAAGATGTCAAGCCAGTCGCACAGAAACCCCGGAGAATTCCATTTCATGTCAGGAAGAAAGTTGATGAGGAACTCGAACGTCTCAAGGAATTGGATATAATAGAAGACGCTTCAGGTCCCACTCCGTGGATCAGCCCATTAGTGATCGTGCATAAAGAAAATGGAGCAGTGAGAGTTTGTCTTCACAGTCGGATGATCAACACAGCTATCGAGCGAGAGAGATATCCGATGAACACGATAGAAGAGTTAATAGTGGAACTCAATGGATCAAAGTTCTTTTCCAAGATAGACCTCAACAAAGGTTATCATCAACTTGAGTTGTCAGAAGAGAGTCGATATATCACGACATTCGCGACACACAGTGGCCTATACAGGTATAAAAGGCTATGTTTTGGCATCAACTCAGCAGCTGAAGTATTTCAGAAAGCTGTAGCAGATATGCTGCAAGGAATCCCTGGAGTAAAGAATATGTCTGACGACATCATTGTGTTCTCCAAGACTGCTGAAGAGCATGAGGCGACAATCAAACGTGTCATGGAACGTTTGAGAGAATTCAACGTGACGGCCAACAAAGACAAGTGCGAATTCTTCAAGAAAGAGATCACGTTCTTTGGTCACGTGTTTTCAGATCAAGGGATTTCCCCAAGTGAGGAGAAGATATCCGCCGTTATAAACGCGACTTCACCCCAGAGCAAAGAAGAAGTGAAAAGTCTTCTAGGTATGGCTCAGTACGTGAGTAGATTCATACCAAACTACAGTGCTACAGTGGAACCACTCAGAGTTCTCACAAAGCAAGATCAGCCCTGGAGATGGGAAAAGGAAGAAAAAGTGGCCTTTCAAAGCTTGAAGAGAAGTATGGCCGACTGGAAAATGATTGAATATTTCGACATGAGTCGTCCGACCGAGTTGGTTGTTGACGCAAGCCCCCTTGGCTTAGGCGCCGTGCTCACCCAAAAGAAAGCAGATGGAAGTCTGAGTGTGGTCGAGTACGCTAGTAGAAAATTATCAGACACTGAGAGTCGCTACAGTCAGACTGAAAGAGAAGCGTTGGGAGTTGTCTGGGCATCTGAGCATTTTGATCATTACTTGCTAGGAGCAGAGTTCACCGTGATTACAGATCACAAACCTTTAGAAGGTATTATGAACAAGCCGATGTCCAAGCCCACAGCCCGTCTGGAAAGACTGTGTTTGCGCCTGCAGCCATACAAAGTACAAGTGGAGTACAGACCTGGAAAGTCGAATCCCGCTGACTATCTTTCACGTCATCCTCAGAAGTCTGAGCGTGTCCCAGCAAAGACTTGGCTAGACATGCAGACAGAACGAATGTGCATCAACGCAATTCAGTTCTATAGTCTCCACCACGAAGAAAGTATCTCATTAGAAGAGATGGTGTCTGAGACAGCAAAAGACGAAGTTCTAAAAGAAGTCATGGAATGTATTACTACTCAACAGTGGTACAAACTGACCAACGATTTTACTAGTTACAAACGGGTCAAGAATGAGTTGTCTATTTCTAACGGATTACTACTTAGAGGAGATAGAATTGTTCTACCGCAAAGTCTTCAGAGCAGAGCAGTGAAACTGGCTCATGCTAGTCACCAGGGAATTGTGAAAACCAAGAGTTTGCTCAGAGAAACGGTCTGGTTCCCAGGTATAGATAACATGGTCGAGAAAGCAGTTGCAGACTGTCTCCCATGTCAGTCGAGTGTTCCTAAGAGTAGCCGAGAACCTTTGCAAATGACCCCACTACCTGATGGCCCATGGAAAGAAGTCGCTGTTGATTTCACAGGACCTTTCGCAGGAGGCGAATACTTATTGGTAGTTATAGACGAGTATAGTCGTTTTCCTGAAGTTGAGATTGTTTATTCAACGTCTGCGAATGCAGTAATTCCTAAACTGGATGCTATCTTTGCCCGCCAAGGTATACCAGAAGTGGTAAAAAGTGATAATGGACCGCCATTTAACGGAGAGCAGTTTAGCTCCTGGGCCAAGTACATTGGATTTGCCCACAGGCGTGTCACACCTTTATGGCCAGAAGCAAATGGCGAAGCAGAACGCTTTATGCGTACACTTGGTAAGGCGATACGCACAGCCAAAGTGGAAAATGGAAACTGGAAACAAGAGATCTTTATGTTTTTGAGACATTACCGCGCGACTCCCCACAGTTCAACTGGACTGTCCCCAGCAGAAATGCTAAACGGAAGGAAAATAAGGACAGAAATTCCCGTATTGTCAAAGAAGAAGACAGTAACCTTCCAGGATCGCGTAGACCTTGCCAGTCGCAAGGATGAAAGGGTTAAAGCTTACATGAAGGATCTAGCCAATCAGAGAAGACAGGCGAAAGAGAGTGACATCTCAATAGGAGAAAACGTGCTGATCAAACAGCCAAAAGAAAATAAACTCTCCACACCGTTTAAGCCTGTTCCTTATAAAGTCATCAGCAAGAAAGGATCGATGATCACGGCTCAACATGGAAGTCACGTGATGACACGAAACTCATCACTCATGAAGAAGGTCTCATCTGAGTGTGGGAAAGGAAAAGTCTTTGAGGAGGATCTTAGTCCAAACCTGGATGATTTTGACATCCGATTTTCAGATAACGATAGTAGTAATGTGTCCCCTCAGTCCCCAACCAAGAGTTTCATTCCTAACACCCCACAGAAACCTGAGAGTCCTGTACTTGCCCGTGAATCTAAGCGTGCTAGAAAGCCACCAACATATCTTAAAGATTATGTAAAGTAAAGACGTTCATCTATATTCTATTTAGACAGTTGAATGTTTAAGCTGTTTATTATCTGAACGCAAGATTCAATAAGACGTCGATCTGTAAAAGTAAACATTAAGATCACTGTTAATTATCATTAACAAAAGTTGTTTAACAAGTTCTTTAATATTGTTAGTTAACAGTATGACTGATATATAAAGATATACTGAGTTAGAAACGTAAAGTACAACTGTATGTTATACTACATAAACAAGAGAGACTTTGTCAAAGTATACAAGCCTTTTCAAAAGGAGGGAGAGATGTAATATCTTAAGTGATTCTGATAAAGCCCACCACTCAGTGCTGCCACCTATTGTCATGTCTATGACCTACTGAATAAAACTTGGTTACACTACTGCATCACCACTAGCCATGCCTCCATCTTGTCTATGTTACAGTATGGGTCTACCGTTATGCGTGCTACGGGTGGATATTGTTTTTGGATTCATATCATTGATACCGTTGGATCTGAGCTAATTCAGATTGAAAGTCTTTTTTTCCAATTTTAGTATAATCAAATACATCTCTGTCAGTAACACCTATATGTATATCAAACTTGATATAAGCTTCAATAAATTCTGAATTAGGTAATAATTGTGTTTGAAGATGTCAAAGGGTTTTTTTGTCTCCATGCAGACAGAAACTCCTTCAGTCTTTCAAACTTTCAAAAGGGTAATCTTCTGGCAGCTCTACCTGACTGTTGTTGTCAGAAATTGTCAAATTTATTTCAGTTTAATTTAACATTGTGATAAATTTGAGATCATCACCTAGTATGCTCTTTAGTTGGAGAATTTTCCATTCCAATGAAGAAATGATAAATATTTTGTGTAAAAAACAAAAATTTATCAGACAAATAAGTCTAGTTTGGTCTCCAAACTGTTCAGTGACTATGAGCTACAATAATGAAATGGAAAAGAGGTTTTGTCAAATAAGCTCAGAATGCACTTTTGATAACCGTGTACGTTTCATGACTACGGAAGAATATACAACATATCTATAACCTAGTATGTTTAATGTAAACTCTATGTAAGAGCATGCATTACTATCCAAAATGTTGTTTGAAAGTAACTTCAATGAATCTCACCTTGCCTACAGCTGGCGTACACGGTACACCCCCGACACGACTGGTAGTTGCCGTCGGACAGACCCGCGCAGTCGCGCACGCATGCGTCCGGGCGTTCCGCCGCCGCCACCTCGGCGGAAACGGAAGTGATATGGCCCCCATCGTCATCACTTCCGCCCACGTCTATGTGACCGGAAACCACTGGATTCTCCACCGCCTCGCTGAGAACGGCGGTACAAGTCGGGGATTTCTGGACGCATTTCTTTGTGTTGGCATTGAACATTAGTCCTGTAAACGATGGACACATGCAAGGACATTGTGATTCCATAACTGTAATTGACTTCTTTTTTTTTCGTTTGAGGCATCTCTTTTAGTCAATATTTTTACCGTATTACTTAAATAGAGAAATTAGCGATGACGAACTTTGATTGTAAGGTAGGCCTATATCAATTATTTTGGCTGTTGTAAACCCAATATTATGGTGCACAAGACATTGGAGTACAGTGACGTTCCTTAATTGTAGATTGCAATGTTATATCGCAAGTTATAATAAACCACTTAAAAATGTATTGCAAAAAGTTTACCCTCAAGCGCTTTATCAATACACGATGAACAACGATTCTTTGATTTCTATATCCAAAACTGCCCCTCGAGTTTCTACTGCATGTACTGTCATTCCACCCCTGTTTGACACAATGAATTTTACCTACCTGAGGAACACGCTATACTGTCGTACAGGATGTTATCCAGACACTTCACAAACACGTTACACCCCTTACAGGAGGGGTACTCCCCGTCGGGCCGACCGGAACAAGACCTCACGCACTCCTCCTGGCGGAAACTGCATGTCTGGGACGTGCGCGCGCACCTCTTGATGACGTCATCCCAGAGCTTGTTGCCGCGGCACCGGCGTTTGTCGGTGAGGCGGCCGGCGAAGCATGAGGCGTAGAAGGAGCAGCCATGACAGGATGGGTAGCGACCGGCGGGCAGACCCTGACAGGACGTGATGCACGACCCACGCGGGGAGGGAGCCCCTAGAGGAAGGGGTAAATATAATGATTACATATGAGAGGTGGGGTACCGGCCTGCGGGCAGCCCCCGACAGAACGTGACGCAGGACCCACTGTGGGAGGGAGCCCCTAGAGGAAGGGGTAAATATAATAATTATATATGAGAGGTAGGGTACCGGCCTGCGGAAAGCCTCCGACAGGAGGTGATGCAGGACCCGCGCGGGGAGGGAGCCCCTAGAGGAAGGGGTAAACATAATAATTACTCATGACAGCACGGGTACCGACCAGCGGGCAGCCCCCGACAGGACGTGGTTCAGGACCCACGCGGGGAGGGTGACCTTGGAGGAAGGGGTAAGAGTAATAATATATATGAGAGGTGGGGTACCGACCGGCGAGCAGCCCCCGACAGGAGGAGATGCAGGACCCACGCGGGGAGGGAGCTCCTGGAAAAAGGGGTGAATATAATAATTACATATGAGAGGTGGGGTACCGGCTGGTGGGAAGCCCCCGACAGGACGTAAAGCAGGACCCGCGCGGGGAGGGAGCCCCTAGAGGAAGGGGTAAATATAATCATTACATATGAGAGGTGGGGTACCGGCCAGCGGGCAACCCTCGACAGGATGTGATGCAAGACCCACGCGGGGAGGGAGCCCCTGGAGGAAAGGATAAGTATAATAATATTGTACTGACACAGATGTTGAGTCCATAGTTAGTTTAGCCTTTCTCATGTAGAACCTAACATGTGGGCTAAGTAGGGGCGGATCCAGGAATTTTCAAAATGGGGGGGCAATTCCGAAAATTCGGGCAGTACAATTCTAAATTGAAAAATCTCAATTTTGGCAAATAAGGGGGAGCATGCGCCCCCATGCCCCCCCCCCCTAAATCCGCAACTGCTAAGAGCGAAAACGCCTCTTGAACCACAGGTGAAGTGTTTAAGGGGCAGCGTCACTGTACATATGTAAGCACTTGTAAGCTGTAGCATTCGGCAGAGCGCTACTCACTGTCAATGGTTAAACACCCTGTAAAGATTGGTTTTGGAAGCAAGGTTTTGTTATGGAATTGAAGCGGATAGACAGGCAGGAGCGTTGGCTGGGTGTGGTTGAGTCGACACCACTGTCACTGCAGGCCCATAGCCAGGGGGGGGGGGGGGGGGGCTCAGGGGGTTCGTACGAAACCCCCCTTCTAAAATATTCCAACCCCCCCCCCCCCCTTCCAAATGAATAATTTTTGAAAATGTAATACTACTCTGACTTTTATTCTACCTTTTTTTCAGATGTAATGTATGGCCCCTAAAAACCTACTAAAATATTTGAGCCCTATTAGTCAAAAAACGAACCCCCCTCTGAAAAAGGGTACGGGCCTGCACTGGATTGTTCATTGTCAACGGGAGTTCTTGTAGCTGGTATTGCACATTGGACCTAATAAACTTATTCCTTTCACGTGAGTATTATGTCCTTCATAATGAGGAATCACGCCCATGCTATCTAGACTATAACGTTATCGATAAAACTCCTGCATGGGCTTTTTTTTGCACATTCATATATACTTTACACGGTGCAGGGTTATAGAAACGAATGTTACGAATAGTGCTTTAATCTGTTCGCAAATTGCAGTGTTGTAGCATTTTTCAGAATGATGTGGGATAATGTCATATTTGCAGTGATTAGAGTTCAATATATATGTGGATATGAGTTGATATGGTGGCCACTTTGTATGGAGAGACTTTTAGCCTAGAGAGAGTAATACACAGCAATACATAGCAATGGACAGAGGTTTTTCCCAGAGTAAAGTTTGACTAATCACAGTGGACAGGTCGTCTAAGAGGGACTATGGCTGTTACCATCGACCACCAAGCTTTTTACTCTACAGTGTACATGCAAGTATCAATATCGTAGTTAAAGCTTCATTCCTATCAGGTCATACAAAAGAAAAAGCACAATACTGTCAGGTCGCGCTTAACACCAGGGGCTTCTCCGACAGTGTCAGAGTGCGCCCCCTGGTAGAATAGGTAATGTGTGAGTGCAATCGTGACAAGTTTGGATTTACTAAGAGACAACCATTCTCTCGATCCTATGTACAGAACAGGTGTTCAGTGAATATCACTCATGGGCTTTTGGGGAGTTCATTTGGAGGGCGTGCAAGAAACCCCCTCAAGGGTTATGGCCAGCTCCGGGGCCAGCTCTAAAACTGTATGGAGGTTCAAAGCAAATTTAAGTGACTCCAGGTAAAAAAAAAAGACAATAGGTTGTATCTTTTTTTCACTGCTCAACTTTCCCTCAAATTTTCCCTCACTGCTCAACTTTCCTTACATTTTGGGAATTCACAGCAGGATATAGATCACATCGACTCTATTATTTGTGTGAATCAGTAATGTTTTGCTTATTCCAGTAAATAGGTTGGGGAGCGAGGGGCCAGGGGTTTGGCTCAAATGTTAAACTTTAGTATAGCACGTCCTCCCTCCCTCAAATTCCTGGATTCACCCAGGGACAACGCTGCAAAATGTATAGACATGTAAGAAACGCCTGTGCAGTGCAGTCCCAGCAAATCATCTGAAGTCGCAGAATGTTAAAATAATGTCAGGGAACATCATTAGAATGCCACAGAACGTTACTGTTACGGGGGGTGTATCATAGTATTGCACAAAGGTAGTTAGTAAAACACTTTGCTCATGTAATCATTTGTATAGGAATAGAACGAAGAAAAGTCATCAGTTCTATAAAGGGAACATCATAAAGTATTCAAAATTATGTGAATTACTACATCACATAGTGTAAATATAGCATGGACTGCTGGTAGGTGTGAATATACCCGTTTGGCAGTAGCAGACAGGGTGCATCTCCCAGCGAGTACCAATGCTCGCGTAAAATCAATAAACCAGACTGATATATATAGGGTAGAACCAATGGTTACAGCGGAGAACACTATTAGATACCGTTTGGACAATATGAGTCTTAAGGATCCGAGGGGTTTGAATAGCTATACGTAGAAGGACACCTGGTGACTACTAAGAGAACTGTTGTGTTGCATTTGCTTGTGAGATCAGGCGGACTCTAAGGAGGAAACTTGCTCTCAGGCAGTTGGAATTGTGAACCTAAGACTTATAGACTATCATCACACTGGCAAATTGTACGCATTCAAGATATCCACGAATAAACCTGACTTTCAGCCAAGCGTTGTTCGCGTCATGGATATGAACGCCCATCTCGTGAAACTACCTACTCTTTGACTAGCATTTATCGAAGAAGTTAATTAAGACAATTAGACCGAATATAATAAGAACAGTTCTCCAATCATTAAATAACAGCATAACAACAACTAGCATTCAGTATAATGTAAAAGCTAGTGTAGTTCAGGGGCTGATACAGTATTTCAAAAAAGGGGGAGTCAGCTTATAGGCTTAGTAGTACTAAGACATTGTGCATTTGCACATACATAAGCGACTTCTTTTTCTGTTTATCAAGTTTCAGTGTCCACCAAAGGGGGGGGGACTCCTGGACCTCCCCCCCTCCCCTCCCCCCCCCCCCCACCTTGGATCCACCCCAGAGTGTAGTGTAACGTATGGATACTGTGTTGATGGTGGCACCACTTGTTTAGCGGGGCCGATAATCCATGTGTGACAGGGTGTTTAGACAGGCTGACAGAGTAGGGGCAGATGGGCCGGCCCTACTGCCCCACAGCCTTCCCACACACGAGACCACGACCGCCAGAAACCCGATATGCACAAACTGGGGTTAACAATTTGGTCCCTCACCCTCCTACCTAACCATGATAGCTTCCGACCCACCTCTAGCATAACTACATAGCAGGTCGTTAAGAGTTAGATAAGAGTCTTTGTTTTACTTTCAGATATATATATATATATATATATATGCTGAAATGCCTTATATTTGTTCCCGCTCTTGACTATTAATATTAATATTATAACAAAGTTATTTAAGATCATGATGGTAGGATCAAACTGATCCTGAAAACTTCATTGGCTCGGACACCATAAATGATTCGCACACACCGCCAAACATACAGTCATTGAGTTCAGAAAGTATTAGAAAACATTATAACGGGGTCCCAAAATGTGTCACAAAGTCTCGTATATCTAGGCCACAAAGTAGTTACTCCCACAACAGTAGTGAGTACACCTCAGGGGCATCCAGTCCAACTCTCGTAGGCTACAACCGTCTTAGTTTTCACCCACAAAGGCTGCTCCGACCAAGCCCGCAAATTCCACAAGGTGAGCAGCTCTTGACCCAAAAGAGCAGCTCCAGTTGTAATACCAATCAACAGGTGTGCCTCGGTGTCAGGGGAGGATCCAGGGGTGTTCAGGGTGTCCTGTTTCCCCCCTTTTGGTGAATCCCTAAACTACAAAATAAGGGGGGAATGCTGTGTGCGTGTGAAAGAATGCCAACCATTTTAGTAATAAATTAGCCTATATGCGGACTCGTGTGGGGAGTCCTCTACCCATCCCTGGCTGTCCGACTCACCTGTAGAGGTGTGGCTGAGAAGGAGGACCGTGGCCAGGACGGCGGTGAGTAGTCCCCGTGAGTTGCTCGCCCCCACGGCCATGGTGTCATGAGCTGCTCCGAGCAGCTCCGAGTGGTTCCTCAAGACGCCACCCCCGCCGACCTACATAGCCCGTACCCCTAGCCCCCGCCCCCGCTCACAGACACCCATCACCCCGCCAGTCTGGGGATGGCAGCAGGGGTGGCTGTCTAATGTTAACGTTGGTAGCAAATCCAACACTGTTAAAACAAGTGTTTAGAACCTAAACATTTTCCTAAGCACTTCGGTGCATCCAGTTTTGGAACACTTTATTTCCCTAAACATGTTTAGAATTATCTGTGTTTAGGGTTAAGTGTTTAGAAATGTGTGATGTTTAGCTGTTTAACCATGAAGTATTTAGGTCCTCAAGGTGTTTAGAATCAAAACGCTTATGCTTTTTTTATGTTTAGCTGTTAAGTGTTTAGAAAACTATGATGTTTAGGTATTTATCTATGAAGCATTTAGGTGTGAAGTTAAACAGTAATATACCGTAATATGTACAGTGTACTTTCATTCTTAAGGATGAAATCCATTTTAAATTTAACAATAATATACCATAGTGTGTAAAAAAAAAAGTAGATCTTACATGTAAAACACTGCTATGGTACTATGCCATTCAGTTTACACCATATGTAATGTTAACAGCATTGAAAGTTTTATTTTTCCTGTAATCACACTACAGGATCATTAAGCCAATAACCACATATGTCCTTCCTTCTTGGTTTAGCCTTGCATGGATTGTTTGATTGTTGGAGGTAAAACCTTTAGGGGTATAGCTGATAAAGTTCTTGTACTAAAAGGGTGTCTACATGTTAATCCTACTAAAAAGGTGTTTTAAAACATTTTGTAAATGTTTTAGGGCTGTTCTGGTTGGTTGACCGTACATAGAATAGCAGGCCAATGAAGTGATTATCTTAATGACGCTACAAAAACTTAAAAATCTAACATTTTTAATCACAAAATTCTAAATTCCTTAGTGTATGACAAAACTATTTTACTAGTCATGGCCAAAAATATGGAGGGCATGTGGCAAACCACTAATAGTACAACTTCATAGTAGTATTTTGGTAACTTCAGTAGCCGAGATTTGAACCCGGGGCCCCTCACATATGAAGCCTATGCTCTACCACTGAGCTATGGAGGCCTGTAGGTAGACACAGCCCAGCTTTGCTACTTAACTGAATAAGTAGGGTATGAGAGTACTCAACTATTGTCTGTCACAAGAACATGATGTCGAATACCTGTATAGTAGTACTGATCCTACTCATTGGTGCTGACTATGCCAGTGTGCACTGCATGCAGTCCAAGTTAGTTCAGTTGGTTAGGCTTCTACCTTGAATGTACAGAATGTGGGTTCTAATCCCAAAGTGTCCATTTTTCTTTTCCATAGTATACAATTGATATTATGTGTTTAGATTCTAAACATATCCCATTCAAAACATGTTTAGAGGTTACAAGTGTTAAGCTGTTAAACACAACTAATGTTATGCGTTTAGATTATAAACATAGTTAACCCAACACATGTTTAGAAGTTACAAGTGTTTAGGTTTTAAACAGATATGGTTTAATGTATTTAGATTATAAACTCGTTTATGCCCTTAACACATTTAAATTCTAAACACCATTTTAACAGTGAAGATACAACCAGTGGCGGATTTAAGGAAGTAGCCTCTTTTGAGCACTTTAGATTTTTTTCATTATAAGACACTGGAAAACAGAATGGTTGTGGACACTTAAAATCGACAGGACGACATGTGACATAGGGACCCCTCATCTACACCCCTAATAGAGGGGGTGTTTGGAGCTCGTTACAATGGTAAAATGTATTTATTTATGTGTAATTCTTCCAATTATTATATAAAAGAAACACAAAACTTTCATTGTATATAATGTAGATTTATTAAAAGTAAAAGCATAGTAAAAGATATGTGACATTGACAATGACAATGATGGAACTTCATACCGACCTCCACCAAGTCATACTAAAGAGACTAGAAAATATTAAGGAACATGAAAAAAATATATAAGATCAAATCTATGATGAGATCCCAAAAGAGATCGATTGACAACTGATTTTCAATCAGACAATAAACCAAGATTGCCACCTAACCCTTGGAGTTGATTTTGACACGATTCGTACTTATATATTCGTAAATTACATTTAGTTATTCTTGGTAATAGAAGCTTTAAGGTTGGGCCACAAAAGCTTGTGTGTTGACGTAGCCATAGCTAACCTTATTTTCAGGACCAACCATTGAAATAGGAAAATATGAAATGTAGAAATGTCTTGCAAAATGTATCATGACCAGGTAAGCCCCAATAAAAATGTTTAGATACCATCTCCTTGAGCTACGATTATGTATAAACCAGTGTAAAAGTCACGGTGGTTGGTAACAGTATTGGGGATTGCTTATCAGCTATCACAATTTATTTACTCCTCCAAAACTGTTCTTTGTGTTTCTTTTTAAACCTGTACTTTTCCAGCAAAATATCTTATCTGTTTTTCAAGGGTCACAAAGGAAGTGTTATTATTTATAGCCATGGTGTGCACACGCCATTGAGAGCTTAACGACTGTATTCCGCTCCACGGTTTTACTTGCGATATGAAATATTGCAAAGGGAATGAAAGTTTATAATCATGCAATGTATCTTGGAAAGGACTTTTGATTTTCTTTCAAATGATACGTATGATGCATAGTCCCTTGTCTTATTATTTGAAAACGTCTCGAATTGCCGGTAGGTAGAACTGCCTAGTGGAATACAGGCTTTAGCCTGAGATATAGGTGTGTGCGAACTGGGGCAAAGACAATTAATGTGTTTGTGTTCCTCTAGTCTCAATTTTCTTAAAAAGGTTAAAATGTGTGTGCATAATTATTGAGCGACATTTTAGTACTTAGCCTATATGCAGACCACCCCCACCCCCCACCCTTTCTGAAATCCTGAATGTGCTTCTGAGAAGAAATAGGGCCAGGTTACCTCTACAGGAACTTCCCTCTACCAAACACCCTGCTCCCCTTTCTGATTCAGTGCTACTAGAAATTGCAAATTGTTTGATTGTTGGGGTAGTCTAACCTCTAGCAAACCATTCAGGGCTCTTTTCAGATTTCACAAGATAATATTTTTCAGCTTCGGGTGATCGTATCTATGAGATGATGTAAGAGAAACCTGTCAACTGGATCAATACCCCTCTTTTCAAAATGTGGCAAGGGGTCTTTCATGTGCAACGTCCCGTAGAAAGGGCATCACCGCCCAGCCTTTAATGACCCTGTTGGGGGTGCAGGGTGTTTGCTAAAGACTTTCAAGTCTTATTGTGATGGTTTGTATGTTTAAGTATATGTGGATGTGTCTGTCTGTGAACTCTGCCCAGCTACATACATAACAGAGATCAGTAGTGCATTATGTTCACCTGTGTGCATGCCTAGCAAACAAGACATGAATCTTTGTCAGTTTAGCACGTGTTGAAATAATGTTATACTGGTGTTGTGTCAATTTATGAGTAACCTTAGTAAATAAAAGATTTACCGTGGGTTTTCACTTCATAATGGACTCATGTTAATTTTTATTGTCAGTTTTACTGTACGAACTAAATAATGATATATATATATATATATATATACATATATATATATATATATATCGGGGTAACATGATATGGGGATATTCCCTGACACTAGTCCACTAGTCTTTTGATAAACGCTATTTCCATGTTGAAATGGTGTTTAGTCAAATACTGTGTATTCCCTGAAACATAACCCTGTATGTGAGTGTTACCCATGTGTCATTTCAGTGAAGAAAAACATGTATTTCACATAGATTTTATATGGAGTTTGCTTGATTTATGATAGAGCATTAACACAAATAATCCATAGGAAGATATGTCTTTAGTCCAGATCTGTACTTTTCAAAACTGGTATCAGTTGCTTTGATACATCACGATGATCTATAATTGAACCCCACAGTCGTTCTCTATGTGATAATGCCTGTGATGCAAGGACAGGAGTCTTAGGGTAGTTTACCATTTCCAACTAAAGGCCGTATTCCACATACCGAAAGTATGCGCCGCCGATACTGAGCATCTCCATGGAAACATTCCATACCGGGATCACTTACTTTCGGTGCAATATCGGCCGCCGAAAATGCAATTTCGGCCGCCGAAATTGTAAAATCGGCCGCCGAAAGTGCGATATCGGCAACCAACCCAAAATCGGCAGGAAAAATTTACCAACATGTTGGTAAATATTATCGGAAGTACCGCCGATTGGTAGCGAAATGGTATCGCCGTCAAATCGGTAACGCACTTTCGGTATGTGGAATACGGCCTTAACTCCACTCTTTATGGTTCACTGCACATAGTAAGATTACCTATTTTCCTTTTCAAAGAAGTGGTCTGTGATTCAAGGCAACTTTAATTTAGATATAATCTACAGAATACTGGATGCCAATATATGTATACTGTTTGTAGGTATGACAATTCTGTATTTAGTATTTCAATATTAAAAATCATACTTTTAGTGAACACATTTAAATTTCGACTGTTACATAGCTGTGGAAAGTACAGTCTGTGAGTTTGCAATGAATAGCTACAGAATTTAAATTAATATCTTTTTCCTATAAAAATTAGGATGGGATGTCTCATTAGTCTATGATGTCTGGAAGCCCATTAATATCATCCTGTCACACTTTTTCTGAACAAATCAAATGTCTGTGCTCCCCAACCCACCTTTGACTGAGTTTGTCAACAATCATTTCTTTATTTCCTAATGAACACGTGAGCTGTACCTGTACCTTTTGATTAAATCGCATATAATATTGCATGAATGTCTCTTTGTAACCTACAATATTGTATGGCCTTCTTAGAATTATCACACAATTAGCACACCACAAAGATCAAAATAGAATATGTTGGCTTTTAGAGAAAAATCCTTTTACTTAAAACCAAACAGTTGATGGAGCTACCACTTTCCAGGATCATTAGTGCTTGAAAGAACCATATGATAGTGTACACCTTGGTATTATAAAGACACAAGTGGCTTTGCCAGGATTCAAATCCACAACCTTTGGGTTTGGAGGTGAGGGTCTTAACCACTACACCATGGAGGATGAGCTGGAACTAAGAAATGGGGTCATGACCCAATTTGCTGGTTCCCACAGGTCCCTTTGAAAGCAGTTTAACAAAACAGCAACCAGATGAACAGGTTGGTTATGGCCCATTTCTCTGGTTCTTGGTAAGACCCGAAGAAAGTTCAGTATGTAGGCAGCAACATGTGAGAGCCTCAAAGGACATCATTTTAGAAGAAGTAGGGTAATCATGTGAAAGTGAAGGCCCTCATTGTTTCATTTTGTTCATTCGATAATGTAAAATCCCAGACATGACCACATTTTGTTATCATAAACACCATTTAGGAAATTCTCCAAGATAGGGCAATGCCTGGGATATGGCAAAATATACTTGTCAAATCCATCATATATTTTGGGAACAGAGATAAAGAAGGCACACTCTTTCAACAGGTAATGTACCCCTTCCATGACATCATAACCTTTTTCCGAACCTTTCACCAAACCCCCGTCCTCATTCTTATCACCATTCAGAAGTGATTCTTTAGAATTTGCTTTAAGTGCTTTTCTCCATTCCCATTGGGAACTGAGGGCACCCTCAGTTGCTTGTAATGTGTCTTTGCGAAAGCACTCATTTGTTGTGAATAGTGTCATAATATAGGCAAGTTGCTGCATATATTCAGTTGAAGTCTCCACTTCCTTTTCCCAGTCTACATAGGTGACATCTAAAGAATCAATGTCTGGATCCGCCCGTAGCAGTGCCTTTAACTTGTTCACGAGATTGCCGCACTTTTTTCTTGAGGTTTTCTTAGGGGTGGCTGATCCAACTGCTCGGTGGTTATGTTCATTGATGATTGTAGGGATAAAGACTTTTACCTGCAAATAAACAAACTTTTATTTAATGCAATTGATTATGTACTATGATAATAAGATAGAGCTGTTCCAATAGTTTAGTTGCACGATTTAATTAGGCCAAGCGTTCTTAATACTGCACATATTGTCATTAGGCAATTTATTTTTAGGTAACATATTTCAAAATTATCGTGGCTTTCAGTTAGATCTTTAAACCCATTATAAGAAATTCAGCGAATTTCAGTTTTGATCAAGTCTCATTGAAATTCATTACAAGAACTTTAACCAAAAGAATGATAAATGAGTCATTCCATGTCAATACGGGACTTCTTAGTTTGGCAAAGTGGGAGGGGCTAAGGGGGTTGGAGCTGGTTCCCAGCCTGTTTCAGGGCAGGAAGGTGGGGCAGATCTGGTAGCTTAAGTATGGCTGGGAGAGGTTTTAGGTCAAAAGGTCACACTTAAATTGCTTATTTTAATCTCAAATTTTGACAGCATAATTATAGAAATATATCTTATGATACAATGTCTTGATTTTGGTTGATGTAAACTTTTAAAAACATGGGGAAAAACTTCAAAATATTAGAAGAAATTGCCCTCCAGAACAGCTGTTTCTTTGATCTGACCACCCACTGGGCCCCTGCTGTGCAGAGAGGGGATGGCCCTATATACATCAATTACTTCATGCATGCCTTACTAATTAATGTCCCACCACAAGCCATCTATGGAGTCAGAAGCACCATTTGAATTAGATTAGCACTAGTGGGGGACATATAACATAACACTTTTATGACTTAAGATAAATAAACCCTGTCCCCCTCCAGGTCCCTTAATTGGGAACAGGGACCCCCAAATCTGCCCCCAGAAACCAGGCCTAAATCTGCCCTCCCTTCCTGTGCTCAGACCCCCTGAGATAGGCCAAATTGGGGGGTATCTCAGTAACTCGGAAGTTGCCTAATAGGCAACGAGGGTCCCACGCACTTCACCTCAGATTTTCTTTAAACCCCTAAAAGTAACTTCCTATGCACATGTTGAGGAAACATTTTCCAAATTTGAACTCCTGAATCATTTGACGGTATTTCAATTTTTGTGACCCAAGGTTGGACCAAATTTATGTTTCCTCATCATGTTCAGGAAGATGTTTTATGGGTTTAAAGAAATCTGAGATGAAGTGCATGGGACCCTCTGGAGTTTGGTTGAATAGACAGGGGATGACCCAAATGTCATTGTCTTTCTAGTATTTAGACTTCTTATTGATGGACTTTCTTCATTTAACTGTTTGAACAGGTGGTTACCATTATAACTAGAAACACAATATTTTCTTTTCTACCAATTTACCCTTTTATTTGCTATTGATATCTCAAGTATCTTTATTAAATTTTATTAAAAACACATGAACATGATAAAACAGATCGACATGAATATCAAAATGTTCAACATTGCAATGAAGAAAAATCCCTGAGGATTCCATGATAGAAATTCATCAGAGTTTGAAAGTTTAACTGTTGCTCTACAAGTTGGTGCTCATCAGCAGTCAAACATATTTGATTATGTCACCACAGAGAGTGACGGCAAACTGATTTGTCTGCCAGCATGATTGAGGTTTGATGTTGAGCTCAAACTCATCAGTAAGTAGAAGAACGACTTTTCTGGGCCACTGGGTACCAGCCATAGGTTATAGGTCTAAACATTGGACAAAAGCAACAAAGAAAGTTCCCGCTGTGCAATGCTGATAACCTACTGCTGGTACCCAGCAGCCCAGAAAAGTAGTTCTCCCCCTAAATAGGGGCTGCATCTAGTAACCATGGAAAAGGGGTGAAAAATTCAAAATCCAGCTTGGAAATAAGCATATTCAGATTCGGCAGGTTCCCAACTCAAAAATGCCGCTTAAATTGTTTTCCATGCCTCATTTCCAGAAATCCGACTAGACTATAGTTCTCCTACATCTTCCAGCAGTTTTGCCCTCTGCGGGTGGGTTATTGCTTATGAATATAATTGTATCAATAGAATTAGCACTTACCCGATCGGTATTTGATTTTACCAACTGAATGAGGTTGAGAAGGTTCTCTCTTATGAAGAAATAAGGGTTCCCAGGGCTCAGTCCAATGATGATTGGTCGTCTTTCTCTTAGGTACGTATGTGCATATTCCACCACAGGAGACAGTGCTGAATCCTCCTCGTTTGAGTCAGTCTCGTGATTAGTTAAGGTAACTCTCTCTTCAGCCATCACGATGTTTTCCTGTCGATCTAAAAAATTAATTGCACTTCAAACAGAATGCCCCACATTATCAAGAATATCAACTTAAAGGTCCCGTGATATATTACACATGAGCAAGGAGTCACAGCGAATAATTCACTTTATGATTTTTAGTGTAACGTATGAAGGTAATTAAGGTGTAGCAATAATTTCCCTTGTAGCAATAGAATACAGTAGAAAACTATAAATAGACAAAAAGGATACCTGTGTCTAAATAATAGTTTGAAATAATCTTTCATGAACCTATACTCATAACTCTCCAGTTACTCATATCCATGTAGGTGCATAATACACACAGCCTTTAGTCTTTCGTGGCTGTGACATAGACTTGACCTTTTTTAGGCTCTACATATATATGACATGGTTAATCATATTACCTAAGCATCTATCGTAAATCATGAGTAGAAATCTCATAGATATTTCTACACATGACATAATTGTCATATTACATACATGCATGTGCACGTGTATCATCATCTTTTACAACTCAGATCATAGGCTATATTTACATATGGTTATGATACAAATACTGGTACCAACCTGGCTAGAGGTGAAGACAATTAGATGCTTTGGTTCACTCCAGTTGGCCTTTGATAAAGTCTGAAACTGCAGAACTGCTAAGTTAAGGAAAACCAATTGAGTCCCCCAACTCAAGTGTGAAAGAAATGTTTCTCGTCTCTTGTTAAGAAGCAGGGATGAAAAAAATGTTGTTATAAGAGTTCATTTGGCTAACATACATGCAAGTTAGTGTTAAAAATGAAGGTTGCTCTGCCACTTAAGTTTACATTGACTACAGCCTTCATATGCAGGTAACAGAAACTGCAGGAAAATAACTATCTCCAAAAATACCGAGAGCTTAAATGTGCATGTCAATGCGCATCACCAGAATGTATGAATATATTTCTTAGAGTATCTGATTACAGAGTCACTTTGAAATCGAATTAAATGATTCAAGATAATTTCATCCTTTTGTACTTTTCAAGGGATGTGGGCATTCGGTAATGGATTAATGTAAGAGTACCATTGAATTAAATAATTCAAGATAATTTCATCCTTTTGTACTTTTCAATGGATGTGGGCATTCGGTAATGGATTAATGTAAGAGTACCACAGTTCCAATACAAGTATCTAATAAACTTGTCAGTGAAAGTCACCAACGATCTTTGAAATTGATTGTTTTTAAACTAGGTGCAAAGATAAAATTGTTGTATGTTGCTCTCTAAAGTAGACATCTGTAAGGTGATGATTAAACACAGATATCCACAATCCATAATGCCAACATGTTGAGTGTACGCTTTGCGCACAACATTATAAATACAATAGAAACACAGATAACGACCAGTTCACTAACGAGACCACCTCACTTAAAGACCACATTTTGGTCATAATGGAATAGTTCCCTCTTTTTGTTGTTTAATTTAGCTTCACTAATGAGACCGAAGTTTAGTCCCAAATGTCCTGTCAGTCAGCCCCTATCCACTCCACATCCCAACTAACCTATCATGAAAGGGAGAAGTCCTGTCAGTCCCTTCCTGTGCCCTCCACACCTCTCCCGCCTCCTGGCCACACATCTATGGAGAAGTCCTGTCAGTTACTCCCTGCCTACACCACACTCGTGCAGACCCCTCATGATTTTCTTATGTTAATATCATGGAATCTCTATAGTATTTCAAATGACATCCATGTTGTATACATAATTATCTAGACGTATTCATGTATGGCTATGTATACTGTAAAATCCCCCTTAGAAGCTGCACCCAATTATAAGCTGCATTTTTTATATAAAAGAAAAACCTGTTTAGAAACCAGTATAGTCATTATGAATAATATATTTTTCTTTTATTGTAAATAATCATATATCCATGAGAAATTGATTTACATTAATGGCATTCAAATACGTATTATTACACTTTCCTCGAGTTTAAAATCAAACGTGTCATTGGAATTAAGTGGATGTTTTTGATCAATATACCTGGGCCTGTCATCAAGAGCATACACATTTTTGTAATGTAAATCATAGGCATATACATGTACCCCCAAATCTCAACTTCCCTTTTCCCCAAAGTCCACCCCTTCGCGAGGGCTAACCTCACCTGATGATCACATTTAACTTATTCCCCTAAGTCATCGCAATAGGGAGTCTACTGTACCTCAAGAATCAAATGGTATTATATCAGGAACTTAAATACTTCAAACACATTGTATATGAATGGATTCTGTTCTGTTTACCTTTCTCACTGGCGCAAATGACCAAGTTCTTCAAGATTGGTGTTGTAAGTAGAGAGAGGGTGTGAAAGCTGCCATAATGGCTGATTTCTACCCCACAGTAAATACCTTTTGGGTAGGCTGAAAAATAAATTACCAAAATTTTGCTATATTTATTTTTGTGATATCAATAAAAAAAAAGTAAAGTATGCAATATTGCTTCGTATTCTATTTTAAAGTGCAAGGCTGGATATCCTTTCAGGTCTGACACTTCCCCCATGCCCATATAAGGAGGGCATTACACAGTGATGTCATATGGTTTGTAATGCACACATACCAATAGACCCTTTTCCCACAACCTGCCATCTAGTGGAAAGGTTTTTATCCAAATGAACAAAATAGTGAAACTAGTCAGCACAAGATTTTCTGATACAGATTCCAGTGTTTGAGACTTTTGGATACGTAGTCAAATACTTAACACGTGAGATCAAAATGTATTTTATTAATAAAATTATTACTATTACTACTACTCGTTTACTTGGATGTCACATGTATTTCCTTAGATCTTTAAATTCTTTTGCTTCTTTTGCAAAATCTTGTAGGGGCACTGCAACCTCATGATAGCTGCCATGTTGGCATGGATAGAGCTATTTTTTTAACTTCAGGATTCTACCAAAGATTACAGGAAAGGAAGGCAAGAAAAACATCTACTGTTAGAGTAGAGATGCCAGTTTTCAGGTATTTTATGTATTTTTATGTATGCATTTCTTCCACAGGTACAAAAGTCATTCTCTACTCATAGATAGAATAGGACTATAGTTATGATGGAATAAATCAGATTTTTGTTTAAAGAACTTTCTTGCATTCTACGGGCAAAATAAAGTTTGGAGGTGGACAAGAATATGATGCATATTAAAGTGATATAATGTATCACTTTGATATACATCATATCTATTCATCACTTAGATATAAAAAAACTTATTTTGTTCCCCCCATTCTAAAAAGCAAACCCTATTTGCAAAATAAGAACTACTTTTTAGACAGTTTTATTTCTTCGATTTTCTGTGTTTTAAGACTATAATGCACTTCTATATGCAAGAGTACATTATAGTAGTTTAAAATTTAAAGCACAAAATGTAAGCCCACCATTATTTGAATTAATCAGAAAACTTTTTTTCAAATTATAAAAAAAGTAAGTGTCCTAGAGGCAACAAGTTTTTATTTTTCCTCTTTTACTGTAAAACAGCAGCATGCTTATGAATGAAATTTGTTAATCAATAATCATTGTGCATTGAGGTTAGCACCTTATGCACAACAGTGTGTCTGTTATAGTTGTTTGCTTTCTCAGCATAGGGCAGCACAATACTTTTTCAGTTGTAAAATTAGACCGCTTTGTAGTGGGAGTGATTTATTGTAATATTAGTTAGTATGAAAATTGAAGAGATGCTTAAGAGTAGGGTGATGGTCACTGATTTATGTTATCAGCACCATAATAATTATTTATGAAAGTAACAAATAAAGTTAAGAGTAATATATACAAGTTACAGCGGGGATGGGGAAAATGCAAATGTTATCACAGACCCAACGAGAGGAGCGTGTGACAGTACCATGCTGGGCTGGGAATAGAAAAGAGTAACTGAAAGCAGAAACCACACAGGAGCTAGTGGGATGATACGTTGTGCTGGGCGCATTCTACAGTGACCATTAAGAACGTACACTGAAGCTAAGGAACTGTACTTAATAGCAGCTGTGTACCTTTGGGTTGGATATAGGAGGAAGCCATAGGAAATGTATGTAATCCTTATGGGAAGGGGGCGAACCTCAAGCGAGAAGGAACTTGTATGGATATAATACCAAAGGCTATGTTCAGTGCATGGTGTTGTGAACAATGGATGCTGTACTCTCTGGATGTGACGAACTCATCAATAAATATATTAACTTCTGCTAAGCGAGTGTCTCAATTTAGAATTCTCTCTGGATGTGACAAACTCTTCAATAAATATATGAACCTCTGCTAAGCCAGTGTCTTTATTTAGAATTGAACTCCCTAAGTGAAGGCTATATCAAGTCAAAGAGCTAGTATTACTTAAACTCTATAAAATCACTCATCAATTAGGTGTACTATCATTTAGGTGTAACCCGCTACTGGTTACCCGAACAAGGCTATTCACAGAATAACAATAAAGCTTCGTTTGATGAAGAAGTACATCAACATGTAGATAAATGCTTTATTTCTAGAACTAAAACATAAAGAGTATTGCAGAGGCGGCTCTAGAGAGGGGCAAGATGGGCCCACCATCAACTTCAGACAGCATTGTCATAACCTTTCACTCATGCTTCATTTCTGATCTTTTATTAAATTCTTTGCTGATTATACACTAATATGACCAATATGAAAACAACACAGTACATGAAGATAAGAAAATCTAAGTGAAGTTAGTCTAGTCTAGTGAAAAAAAAACTTGCTTATCCAATTATATATTTTTTAGAGATTTAAACCACCTAGTCTTGTTCAAATTCATAATTTCATCATAATCTTACTGTAATTGGACACAAGATCACATGGTTTGGATACAATTTATTCATTAAAACATAAATAGGTGTAAGTTAAAAGAATTATATATATGATAAAAGTCAATGTCCTCCTCGTAAGTTTAGCGGCCCTTTGAAGATAGAATCATATAAAAAGAGGCCGTGGTGGGTGGGTAATCGTCTGACCGGCAGGTACGGTGGTGTGCAGAGGAGTGAAGGTCCAGGCTGTGAGCCTGCCTTATAAAGGGAGGCAGCGCCAGGCACCGGCTGGCACCAGAGTGCTGTGGTGGAAGGTGCAGCGACCTCTGAGGGGTGAGGAGAGTGAGGTGTAGTCCGTGGTTGACCAGAGCTGGAGGTAGACTAAAAGAGTACATGAGTTCAGGTCCAATTATAACCAATTTACAATTAGTGCCCAATTGGACACAAGATCACATGGTTTGGATACAATTTATTCATTAAAACATAAATAGGTGTAAGTTAAAAGAATTATATATATGATAAAAGTCAATGTCCTCCTTGTAAGTTTAGCGGCCAAACAGCTGTTTAATCATTGATGGAATGTTTGTATAGAGACGTTTCAGGACATAGGCGTTAATCGCCGAAGATGTCCACGTACCGTGGAGCATGAGTTGGTTCTGTGGTGTACCTGCCCGGGCACACTCCTGGGCCCCTGATCTACGGAGAGAGTGGACTGTTACCATGGAGGCCTGAGGATGGCCCAGGGCATGTAAGGCTGCCCGCATATAGGCAGTCATGCGAGCAGGGGTAAGAGGTCTATCAGGAGCCAGCATGAAGGGGGACACGACGTACGTAGTCACGCCAGGCTTGAACCGGGCAGTAGGGGCCCAGGATAGGGGGGATCGGGATTGTAACCCGAGCCTTAGGATCGTAGATTGTTTTGGATGAGTTAATACTTAGCCACGGGCCCGATGGTTTGTCTGCCACGTCACATCTACGGAGGGTGTGGACAGCCCCAGAGCCTGGGACCGGTAGGAGATTTGACTGTCGGAGGAACGAGCAGAAAGCGAAGAGGACGGCGCATCGTACAGTGTGCGTGTCCGGAGACATTACTGCAAGAAGATCACAGAGGGCTTTAACAGTGTCAATGTTAAGGGCCAGAGCCAGGGTAGGTACATGATTAGACAATCTGGTTATGCCTTTAAATAGGTTTGGAATAAAGGGAGACATGAACGCCGATGGGTCTCCAGCAGCTGCTATAACGAAGGCCTTGGCTCCCGACATATAATTCTTGATTGAGGTAATATTCCTGTGAGTATTGGCCAAACATTGAACATATAGTAACACTTGTAGTGGAGTAGGAGCTAAGGAGTTAAATTGATGGAACAGCATGAAGCGGAGATAGGCCCGAGCCTGGCGGGTCCGGTACTGTATGGTGCCCTGGGAGAATGCAGCCGCATAGGAGGGGTTGAGCTGGGCCAGGAGGGGGTTGGAGTGCAGGTCTGGAATCACACAGAAGAAAGAACATGGTTTAGTTCAACAGGGACAACATGCAACAACCCCAACTTGTCAACGAGGGTTTCGGCCTTAAGGGCAAGGTGACTGTCGAAACTGGCCCTACTGAGAGCATCAGTGGAAGTGGGGGTAGGTGGGGCCGGGGCAGTATAAGCCACTGGCCAGCCATAGCCCAAGAAGGCCGTAAGCTGATTGTCATGATAGTCAGTGAGAAGGGTGTCCCAAGTGTCACAATTCAATTGAGAGGGAATTTGACGTTTGACATTTCTATAGTTGGGTACTCCCGATCTGCGGACGTCATAATAGAGCGCCATATGAAATGGGGCTATTATATAACTGTCCTTCCATGGTTCCGGCCACTGGATAGTAGCCGGAGGTTCAGTCTAATCAGTGGTTTGCAATGCTTGAGTGCCCAGTGTAGTGCCCAGTGTAGTTGCCATCAAATCATTGCGACAGTGAGCGGGTCCAGTGGCAATATTTGGTTCAGTGATCACCCGAATAGGGTGGTTAGATATTTTAGAAGTTTTTGTGTCTATTTGGACTTGTTGTTCCCAAACCTCGATTCCCCGTGATCTTTCTTACCAGAGTCATTAAACTTCTTCGTATGACAACCTTTGAGGGAGTGGGGGTGAAGTTCGCACTTGTGAGCTAAACAATATGTGCATACATGAAGGTGGCGATATCCATTATTGATGTGATCCTCAGAATGACTAAACCCGCCCGTTTGGAACTGCTTGCAGGGAGGCCCTGGCTTCGCTGCACGCATTTCATCTGACATTCTGTAACCTTTCTCTATCTTTTCTTTCTTAACGTGATCTTTTACCTGATTTGTACGGTCATGAGAAAACTGGGTCTGCAGACGGTCTATTTCGTATGAATCTGACCATGCCAAGCGACCCTGCGAGATGCGCGTCAAGACCTCCTCTGACCAGGAACGGACTGATTCCCAGCTATAGGTCTTCGCGTCTTCTGTAAGCTTCTCAAGGTGGGCGCTCATAAAGAAGACCTCATCAACCAATGGATCTTTTGCTTTTATCAGTTGGATTATGCCCCATAGATACTCTGCTATTGATAGTTCACCTAAATTAGTTTTTTTGTTTCTTTGACCCTCTATTAACAAGTTGATGTGGGAATTGTGCATGCTTACCCGCGACCGATGAACCCGTGAATGGCGTGGCCACAGCCTGCAACGCCTCCGCGACGCGTCTGGTCTAAGTGAAGTTGAAAAAAAACTCCTTGCTTATCCAATTATATATTTTTAGCGATTAAAACCACCTAGTCTTGTTCAAATTCATAATTTCATCATAATCTTACTGTGTATTGAGATTCAGAGGTTTAGATGTTGCCAACACTATATTTAATTTTATCCTAGCAAACAAATTGATTATTTGAATGTATGCAGAATATGCTTCATGCGTAATTTTGATTGTACTTTTATTTTAGTTGTACTGCGTAGGAAATATTAAGTCAAATACTTTTTTCTCAGAGTGGATGGTGTTGAATCTCCCGCAGCCTCTTCCTTCCGCAAGGTACTTGACAATGATAATGTAACACGTTTTACACCTCATACCTCTTTCAAGCAAGAACATACTCATCCCACAAGGACACCAAAAACCTATAAATTGCAGCACGGACACAGCGCATTGTCATTAGTCAAATGAAACAATATAAGAAAAATAAATCAGTGGACAAAAAGGGAGGGGAATAATCCTCCTTGAAATTAATGACACTCATCCTTCAGGCAGATCTTCTGGGATAGGACATATTTTGATTTGATGCTAAAAAGTGTGAAGTGAACAAATTATGGCATATAAAGACAGACGTTCTGAATAACATACATCACAAATCAAGCTCATATATAATTATAATTAACAAAGTAATTTTTTAGAGCTTTTCCCTGCAAGGGTGCAGTTCCAGACCTAAATTTGGGGACATTGTTTGAGGGTATGCAGCTTAAATAAGAGGTTTTCAGAAATCCTAAAGGGTTGAGGAAAATGCCCTACTACAATGCAAAATTCAGAGTGTGGCCTAAATGAGACAGGTCTTAAATTTGCAGTGTTGCGGTAATTATAATGGAAATATGCCTTATAAATAAACTTCTCCTCGATGTTGCATGAGCCCGCAACTTGAAAATATTAAATACACATGGGAGTGCATAAGTACTTTGAAAGCCATGACCATTTTCTAAGACCCTTATGATAGCTGGGTTGCAACGAAAGATGGCGATACGCCAAATTGTATTATCCCAGGTTAAATAAAATATTAAAAAAAAAAATCAAATGGTTCTGCTGGAGAAAGGTAGCGATGTCGTGGTGGCACTGCCCATCATGTTTAATGTCACTATATGTATGAAGTAGCAGAGTACATGGTACATGTTCACCTGAAGAAATGAGAAAAAAAACATCAGAATTGTTTTGTAAAAAGCTAAAAATGATATTCCAGACATGGGACACGTCCTATTCTTAATTTTGACATGGCTATATAGTTAATTCTTAAATTTAACATCGACTTATCCTTTTGGCCCAAAATTGCCTATTTGTCATAAAAAAAAAGGCGCGTGATCTATTTGACTATCAGCTGCTATGGATACCTGTATTTTTTATTCAAAATAAGTAGTACTCCAGTTTGTCTTTAAATTCTCTAATTCACGGCCATGAAATAGATGTAATATATGTCATGATAACAACCGTTTTTTTGTGTCTTAAAGGGTTCATGAGGTGTATCTGTTGACACCATCCTGATTAGGGACAGGTAGGGTAATATACCAATTTTAGGCGTTATATTGTCCAGACCCGTACCCAGGGTCTCCTGTGGGGGTGGGAATGGGGGGGTAGGGGTGGCGGGGGCCTATATTTTCAGTAATTTTAAAATGAAAAGGCAGGTGGCGAGCAGTAAAAAGTGGAACTTTCCAACATTTTCCTAATATTTTTAAGGTCTTTTACATTAAATTTTGCAAGGAAAGGAAAGCTTTTGGAGCAATTTCCTTTTTGGGGGAGTGGCCCGCCCCACCCCCCTAGTTATGGGCCTGAATTGTGCATGTCAGGCAGATATCATGCATTTATGATGCCTGCATTGCTATTTTCCATTTATTTTTTATCCATACGAGAACAATATTTTTTTTGTTAATCACTTAACATTTATAGTAGTTTTTTAAGTGATACTGTTGTTATCATGGCGCATTCTACCTTTAATTCACCCTACCACGGATAGCTGATTTTCAGTATTTTAAGCACCTGCAGCCAAATATGGGCTAATTTTGTCGACAAAACCTGATGAAAACCTATAGAAATTAATCAAGTAATTGTTATATATCAATCAATAATGAATTAATTTTAAAATAACTCAGGAATATTAAATTTACATGGTTACCAATTTAAAAAATAATGATGGATAGTTTTTCACAATGTTAGTCTAGCAATAATGGTAAAGTTCATGAATATTTCTAAAGTAAAGCCTTGAGTTTTGTCGACATATTATCCAGCATACACCTGGTTCTAGGCTAATCTGCAGGTAATACTCAAGAAAACGGCTATCCGTGGTTGGGAGAATTAACAGTACCTTGATATATGATATATCTTATATATGCATTAGAGCAATTAACAAAATATGTGAGATATACCACTGTTTGTGATAAACCTACACAGTGATACCCACCCCTGCAATTCTGTATAAATTTCTTATCACTTTTGTTACACCCTTCAAGGCCTAAAACAAAATGCACATGCCTGTGTACTGACACTCACAGCACTAAGTGACTCACACCCCTTCAGTGCCCCACTGCCACTGGCAAACTTTGTGAAATTCCCTCTGTTACTCAGAAATATGTAAATAAACTCACCAATTTACAGCCCCAGACATATCTGGTATGGTTTTCTTATACGTTGGTTTAGAGATGTGCTCTGGTAGGTCCCTTTTGCCAGGATTTTGTCACTGACACTTTCTGCTTATGTAGAAAGGTGAGTCACAGTCTGTGTGGAAGCCACACCCCTGACTAGGAATTTGGGGTAGATGACAGGGTCGCAGTGAATACAATGCATGAGAGTTAAATGCTACAAATATTCTTCCCCTGTCCTAATAGTTTGGAACTGACAATTGTAATCCTACATGTGGATGTCATTGTATGGGCCATATGAGATAATCCTGGCAGTTGACAACATGTAAATATATTTAGTTTTAATATTTAGGCCAACAAATATCATGCAGCAGAGAAATCGGTCTATTGGTCTACTGTGATTCTCACCCTTTCACCATACACATACACTATGCATCGTTGTGGAACAGTTTGCACATATGACCTACCTCGCCACATATGACCTACCTTGCATGAATTTCAGGAAGTGTTGGTTTTGGCTCAAGGGCCAATCGTCCACTTTCTGTTGACCCAGGGATACGGATACCCAGCGTGTGCTTCACAGCCAGCCAATCAGAATCCTGTATTCTTCTGGAATATGTTCACATGCACACAAAGGCTACATTATAGTTCTAGGGTTGGTAGAAGACCCAGGGTATGGTTGAGTTATACCTAGGCTATGGAAAAGATATGTGAAATAGAATAGGGTATAGGGGATATAGAATACCCAGGGTACAGAGGGGGTATAGAATACCCAGGGTACAGAGGGGGTATAGGAAGTCAGTGTACCAAGGGTATGTAGGGGTAGTTACCAAGGGTATGGAGGGGGTTTATGGTGTAGTTTACCCAGGGTATAGAGTTCCAGGATGTAACAAGATCGAGCTACCTTGAGCTACTACACCTGGGTTTTCACAGACTATACCGTAGGTCTATAGACCTTGTGCAGACGTTGTCACATGATCACATTCTGGTAATCATCACGTGGTGACCATGACCATGTGGCCATACAATAAATTCTTAATTTCAAGTTTTGAATAATAATAACTGTTGATTATGAGGCAGGAAGTCTCCTTAAGTGTTATCATGCATACAAGCTTAATCTAAATGGCTCAGAACGGGGAACAACAAATATTAAAAAGTGATCACCAATATGGCGGACAGACCATTTTTAGAGATGTGACGTCATCTGCACAACGTCTATAGTTTCAGCTAGACTCAGGGTCTTTGCTGACTGAGTCTACTTTGAAATATAGAGCTCATTCCCTTAGGCTTGCTTTTCCTTCCCCAACTTCATCTTGTGTCTATATAATTATGTTGACAAATCATGTACTCTTCCTTGACCTGGGTACCCAAGGTATGGATAGGTATTAGAGGAGAGTGTACCCCAGATATGGAGGGGGTATTGGGGGAAAGTAGTGTACCCCTTCAATATCACCTCTATACCCCCCATACCCTCTCCATACCCCCTACAGACTTCTCCATATCCCTTCCATACCTCCTCCATACCCCTCAATACCCTGGGTACAGTATCCCCTAATAAGTTCCTTTTTTTCAATTGATTTTTACATTTTGATCCCCTTATTCTTAATTTGTAGTTAGCCTAGACTGTATAAAACTGTTCACTTTTTGACAGGGTGACGGAGCCTCACACAGCTCCTTAAACAAGGTGGGTGTCCGTCAGGGTCTATCCTGGTGGGCATAGTATAAAGAACCTCCCCAAGCCTATAGGCGCAGGGGAGCTCTTCTCTCACACCACTTTCAGGAGCCAGGGATACCCATCCCAGGGCTCCAGTGTTCCCCTGGGGACACAAACCAAAAATAAAAAAAATAAAAAAATAAAAAAACAGGGCGACGTAAGGCTGTTCTTAAAAACAACAGGCGACATGGGCATTTCATAAAGTAGTATTAGTAATAACTTTTATTGACATTGAACGCAGAAGTTATTGATATTGAGGAAGCAGAAATCTGACTGATGTGTCAATTATCCAGATCAAGTAACTACAGGTACTCTCCAACTAATGTCAATACGAAAGCTCTACAACTAATGGTAATACAAAAACAACTAATGCTATTACATGAAGCATATTTTGGACTGGTACTGGATGGATATGGACTACTTGGAATATGCATGTTAATAGATGTAGGACTATTGTTTCTAGAACATCAGATCTTGCTTCAGAGTACAGCTGACATAGCACCGAACAGCTGCTTTACTTGGTTTTATTGTTTCTCTGGCATAATTTAATTTTTTACATATTTTATGAAATGTGAAAGATCTTAAAGGAAATTGGGCGATGTCAATGTGTACTGACCGGGCCCAAATCCTGGAATTTCTGATAATTTTCAGAATTTGCTCTTATTTGAAGGCCTAAATCAACATTTCCATTGAGTGAGTATACCACAAATATTTCATGGAAGCGTGCAGTAAGTATTCTAATTTCTCCTGCCATTGATGTGATATTGATATGATATGAGGAAGTATTTCCACATAATGCATATATCATTCAATCTGTTCAATCTGTGACCTGTGGTCAATATGTGACATTAGAAAATTCCTCTTACACACACCTTACATAAAATACTGATATAACCCACAGGCTCAAGGAAAATAAACAAATTTAAACTTTAATGTTAGAAATAAATGACAAAGTATTTCTTTATTGATCCTGATTCATGTTGTACAAGCAGTTCGTCCATCTGACTATGTTAACCTTGTGTTTGATATACACACTGGGAGAATTGTCTATAGAGACAACTCACAGGCTCAACATTGATGTAGAGGTTCATAGTCTCTTTTCGTCTGTACAATCACTGCAGATATAACTGCCTACCCCCTGTTACGATAGACTGGGGTAATACCAGAGGTTAACGCTCATTCCCTCCCTCTTGAGGTTCTGGCCTTCGTGCACAGATTATACGAGTGAGTAAAGGCAGGTTAGTAAAGACACGCTCATTTCCATGAGAAATAAAGGATTATGATTTCTGTGACATCAAACATACTTGCCTGAAACAGTTAATTAATTATGAAACGATAGGTAGGTATCAATGGTAGGTACAATGGTTGAATAACAATGTGCTCCAGGAATGTTGGGATTATCTTTATGTTTTTAACACTGCAATTATGCTCAACGGGTACATCACAATTATATTGTTGTTCTATTGATCTTATGGCTAATATTCTGCTAGCCTTCTGAATTATGCTTTTATAATACACTCGTGGCATTATTAAGTGTGGACTCAGTCTCATATAGACATATTTGATTTAGTCTTAAGTGACTGAGACCATTGTCCAAGCAGAGATCGAATATTGTATTGTTCATTCTTGAAATAAAAGACGCTCTGCTCAATTGAAAGAAATGCCCATTATCCAGCCTTTGCTATGTATATGTTACAACCAATTTAAGTAAGACCAACCTAGTTTATAGTCACCATATTCACTACTGACCATCAAAATTGAATCCCCTCTGGCCCCATCAAGTTGATTATAAAGATTAATCACTATGTGACTTACGTTTTTATCCATAGCATTATTGGTAAATTGATGCATTGTTTTCCACTATGCGGTTAAGATTTGCACATCATCGTCTTCGTCAACATCATAACAATAGCATCTACTAAATAGACATTCACAAGTCAGTAGTATCAGGGCGATCCCCCAGATGATACCAGCAGTCGTCACGAGGCCAGAAACGATGAAGGTCCAGCGCCAGGACATCGCTGCGGGCAGTATGACTACTGACCATCAAAATTGAATCCCCTATGGCCCCATCAAGTTGATTATAAAGATAAATCACTATGTGACTTACGTTTTTATCCATAGCATTATTGGTAAATTGATGCATTGTTTTCCACTAAGCGGTTCAGATTTGCACATCATCGTCTTCCTCAACATCATAACAATAGCATCTACTAAATAGACATTCACAAGTCAGTAGTATCAGAGCGATCCCCCAGATAATACCAGCTGTCGTCACGAGGCCAGAAACGACGAAGGTCCAGCGCCAGGACAGGACTGCCGGCAGTATGGTATCCCTGTACGCCCCGCAGCCGTGCCGGTAGGTGGCGTTACGGGCGTCCTGACACGTGACCGGGATTGGCCAATCATTGGAGGTGTAGTCACGTGGTCCGTCGATACCGCAGCACCGGAACGAGGCTTCGGTGTAGTGCTGATACGCGTTGTCTGAGGCGTCAAAATGAGGTTTGGTGAGATTGAGAGTTATATCCAGGGAAGCAGTTGCGCATAGGTTTGCAGCGCTTACCTCAACGCAAAGTAGCCACATAGAGGGAATCATTAGACAGATAACTGCCCACGGCCTGCACTGTATACTGTGTGGTCTACCCACCAACCATGGTGTCAAATGGTAAAAGAAATGTAGGAATGGGGCAACGAATACCAAATTTGAATACGTCCTAATCAGGTAAGGAGGTAGAGAGAACGGCGCATCTGATAGTTCGCTATAAGTGTCAAAAATGAGCGTGATCATCATTGTCTTGAAGCCACTTATAAGAAACAAAAGCATTCCCACACCCATGGTCAAATTCCATGTTTCTTTACTCACCCGAGGTACAATAGGTTCACCCATCTTGCACAACAACCCGATGAAATGTATAATGGTAAATGTGTTTGAAAGCCTCCTATCTATAAGCAGCTATTCACATAGGGTCTTCCAAAGAGTATGTTCAGTCTATACTCGTTGGATCTTCTCACCAAAATAAGGACAATCTACACTGAATTAAGTCAATAAATCAGCTTTAATCTTGAAATCGTGTCTGGGTGTTGTCTGCTGTACGTATATCCATGTAACTTCCCTGGCCCTTATGCACTTATATAGATGGCACTTTTCAACTCCAACAAGTTAGCTCCACATCCAGAAATCAAACCTCGGTCACCCGCTCCACTGTCACCTCTCTAAGTCTAATTCCTGGTGTTCTAGCTGCCTTTACTTTCAAATGACTTGGATGAGTTGATAACCCAGGATTTTATCATTTATCTCAACACAAGCTGTAAGACATTCAGATTTCTCCATACAAACGCATGCCTCTTGGGTGTAGTGAATGTGCATTTGCCGTAGTGTGCAAACGTGGTTATACCTAATCACTTTTTGATGATAACCACGTGGCTATGAAACAAATATTCTTGAATTTGATTATCCTTTCTTATGATTCAGAGAGATTATTTGGCATAATTTCCTGAGAAGTGTAAATGATAAAGATTGCAAATTGACCACTTTAGGGAGTGTGACGTCATCTGCACAACGCTTATTGAATAGACAGAGGTAACTGCAATTTGACGATGCTCCAACTGTTCTGTTCAACTAACCGCTAGGTAATACCCCGATGTTCCGACTGTTCTTTACAACTAACCGCTCAGCCCGGTAGTCCTTTCTGGGTGGGTCCGTTATCATAGTGTAATCACCAAGTGTATTGTCTCCACTGTGAGGCCTCATCAGCATCAATGGGATTTGTCCAATGTCCAAAACGTCAGCGGGACCTGAGTAGGTACTTGTTTAGAGTATATATGTAATGAAGTGAATGCGCTTTTGTACACGGATAAAAAGCCAGGGATTGGGCTGAAAGGTTTCCACCTGTGAGACCAGTATAAAACTGCCTACGTGGCGTTTTCTGATATCAATGGACCTGAGGGATTTCACCACTGGATATTGATTGTTTGTCTCCTTTGGATTAAATCAGTGGACTTCCATTTTGTGGTGCTCCTTGCTCTTTGTCTTCACTTGTGCTTATGAGGAAATTCTCCATGAGTTAGGTTTTTAGATAAAGGTATGCGTCTGACTGTTTAGGGCTTTATTGACCTGACAAGATCGCGACCTCAAGAGCCCAGAACCGTCATGCTATATGGAGCAGAACATCATATATAGACCTACCACGTAAGAAACAAGCCCAAAACTTGAAACATTCTGCCCCTCTGCATGATTTGTGTATGCTCGATTGTTATTATACTTCATATCTCTAGATACTACACATTTCTTCCTCTCTATTGGTTTGAAGGTAAATATGGGTATTCACTGCAGCGCCACCTGGTGTTAATAGTTTTTCATTTCTCAAACTCTTTAAAATGTTACCAAAATATGATTTAATTATCATAAACTCAAAATGTTTACAATAATTTGCCCAAAAGATATATTGTTGTTAATTTCTTAAACAAGAATAGGCTATTTTTGTGGGTTTTTGGGATCAATTTTTGGTATTTTCAGGAATAAGTTTTTATTTTTGATGGTGACCCCATGTTTTTTTAATCATAAAATGTATACCTTGTTCCTGTCTAAACATTTGCAGCTTTTGATGTCAAAATTATGGATTTTTTTTTTTGATGGGGAAAAATGTGATTTTTCCCATTGAAGCCAATGATAAACTGTCATTTTTTCAAATACTAATATCTCTTAAATGGATATGGTGACATATGGTTTTTAAAGTTTTGTTACAGTCCCTATGCATTCATCTAACAGCTGTGTGAGTTTTATAATTTTATCATGGTTATCAAGAAATCATGTCGAATACCCATATTTACTTTTAAAAGCATGGTCATATATCATATTGATTTAAGGAACATTTTGATGTAAAGTATGATGAAGTTACATAAGTTTTCGAAAAATTCCCTGACAGTCAATAAAAGAATTAAGTAAAGAAATTCCCGCAACACACTACAGCACACTCTACTACTGTACGGGTGAATGCAGGACAATCCTTTTTTTCTTAAACAGCTGTTAAACTCCAACCACTGTGCTCCACTCTCCAAGCAAACAGGTGTATAGCCTGCTTGGTGATGGATGGTGTAAAGTCCATGGGGGCAATTTTCCACACGTCACATCTCAATACATGCGTGGAATTTCTGGCTGATTCTTACAATATAAATCAAGACTAGATCTGACTTAAACAATTATCATTTTACAGAAAATACAAAATCTGTTGAAAGACTAATGAGAGGGGTTTTCCAGGGGTGTGTAAATGCTCGCAAATTCGCACAAATGTGCGAATTTTGTTACAGAATGTGCGAATTTTGGCCTCAAATTTATATAGAAAAGTGAAAATTCTGAACAAAAATGTGAAGATTTATGACTAGAGTAGAATGTGCGAATTTTAATAGTTTTGCGAAAATAATCTTGGGTCTGCACGCCCCTGAATTTCCAGACATCCTGGACTACCAAATAATCGTGAGTATTATCATAAATACAAAAACAGCTGTTCCTTGTCTGGTGGCCTATAGTTATCATTTGCACAACTGACAACGCTTGGGTTACTTGGGGTGACTAGGGAATGAGTGGCCAAATTATGGCAAATAGCGGTGAATAATCTGAAGGCTGATCCACTGGGCGAATTCGTTTCACCGGCCAGCCGACCGCCGCAGCTAACCATACAGCATATTGCGCGGGTATATACTTTAATAGTAAATTCTGGTTCCGGTGGAGGACCAGCGGCCGGTGAAACGAACTCGGCCCCTGGGACGAGGGGCGCTGTGACCCGTGATCTTCTCGGTGAGGTGTGTCAGCAATTACCCCAGTTATCACCTGCAATCAACAATGATGGACAGGTTGGTGACCGGCGGGGGTCATTTCCGACCGCTAGTAAATACATACAACCAGCTGAGAAAGGGGTACAAGGGGGCTTAGCACCCCTCGGCTGGACCCCGATATCAGCCTAAGGGCAGGGCTCGCAGGGGGCCCACGGGCTGATAATTATCTGGGTCCAGCCTCGGGGTGCTGACACCCCAAGGACCCCCTTCGAGGTTGGCTATGGATTTATTATACCTTTTCTGTTAGATCGGAGCTCCCAAGAAAGAATGCACAGCAATCAGTGATGGTGGGGCTGTAATGCTGCACATGTTTTTACATTTCTTCATATAACGTTTTTTGATATCCATCAAATCCACAAACAGTAGGAATGTTGTGCAGATAATGCATATGCTAGATTTTTATTTTTCTTAATTATTTCATCTTTCTTAATAAATTATTGAAAAATAAAGGCTTCCGTATCACTCTATAGGGTGATACAGAGCTGGTTATCACCCAGGTTTGATACGGTGCATCACCCTAAGATATCAAATGTGTATCACCCTAAGGTATGATCAAATCCAGGCGTACACTCCCTAACATATCTGGGGGGGAGGTACGTACACCCCCCCCCCCCCCGCCCCTTTGGACGAACCCCTTTCTAACCCCAATCATAGGATGAATTAAATGAGTTATCTTATTATAAAGTGTATGCCCCATGCCCATCCAAAAGAATATTTGAGTCCTATTACTCAAAAAACGAACCCAACTCTAAAAAAAAGCTGGCTATGGGACCAGGGATTCCAGTTTTCAGGGTTCTTTGAGCATGTAAATTGAGTATACACAAATTTCAAGAATTTTATAACAATGATCATTATGGTGCAGAGCTTGAGCTGGTGAGATTACTTCAGAGAGTCCTTATTATTATTACCTAACAGGAGTTTTCTCGGCCTCCAATGGCCGTCGTTCATTGACCCCATCATAATGGCCCACTATGTTTTTATTTCGTATCTAGATATAGGCCTACATCATATTTTCTAACTTTGAAAATGTTTTCATTACAAAGAGTTACATAGAAAACATTTTTAATAGTGTTTCCTCTTCTCTTGTCAGTTAATTTAAAATGTTGTAAATGGCAAGTAGGGAAATATTGGTTACAAACTAAACATTAATCCAAAGTGCACGCACAAAACTTATACATTCTTAGAAATCTGTATATTTTCTTTTTAACGACCCAACTTGGTGAACCGTGAATCTGCTCCCCATTGTACATAACTGTTAAACTGTGTGTAATCAAAAAAGGTTTGCAACACTCATGGAACAGACTATAGACTGCCCAGCCAAAGATGCGACATTATTATAACATTGCAGGGGGGGGGGGGCAAACCAACCCCCTATAATAAAGTGAGAGAAAAAAATTGTCAGATGTGTACAAATCAACAAGCTTAGATCATTTGAAAAAAAAAATCCACTTGGTCTGGGGGGGGGGGGGGCAATTGCCCCTTTTGCCCCCCTGGATCCGCCACTGGTGTCATTGCACTGTGATGTTATTACAATGTTCTGGTTATGTTCTTCATCCCAAACAGAATGTTCTAGATAATGATCTCTTGTGGCTTGGTTTTAACCTCACCAAAAAATAAGCTGGGCGTCCTACCCATCAGCCACCCCGTAGGTTGGCCCAACGGTCAGTCGACCCCCGGCCTCCAGGCCAGATTTTATTACTACATCCACCCACCCTTGAACATATGTTCTCAAGACTCTCTTAATAATCCTGTCTCAAGAGGACCCTCATACTGTGGGGCTCTCACCTCGATCCAAAATCAATCAGACTACGACCCAATATCACAATATGGACGATTATCAACGACTATATCTTTTTTATATTGTATTTTTTTTATCATATGTTTTAGTCATATGTTTAGCTCCATGTTTAGTTCTATGTTTAGTGTTGTGTTATAACTGTCCCGTCTTTATTGTCTGTGTCATAGTAATTTATTCCCAAACACTGAAAACCTGTCTTTTCAATTGCATGTACCCCAGTGGGGTCACCAGCTGTTGTGTGTCTATGGCACATGGTACATTAAAGAATACCTGCCGCCTAAACGGGTAACGGTCCCTACCCTCTCATGGAATTATCACCAACACTGCCCTTGGTATGACCCTGCAGTTAACTAGGGCATAACGCAAACAATAATCAACCCACCCAAACTGCTAGGTTCTCCCCCATTACTCACCACTTTATGGCCTTATAGACCGTCAATTCTGTAGGTAGGTGACCTCGATTTTAGGTGACTAACCCCAAGATACTTGCACATTTTGAAAAAATAATTCTGACACTGACCTTAAAGCGCCTTTGATAAACACGAATCTTGCAGAGACCTACCCCTCCACTCCCTTAACTGCTGTTATTAATCATGGTGAGAAAAAATCTGAATGGGAGAGTATATATAGATAACTTTTCTGCACTCAGGGCTACTCAGGGACAAGCGCGGTAAGTTCTTAAGTTGGACTTTTTTTATAGATAACTTTTCTGCACTCAGGGCTACTCAGCGCCAAGCGCGGTAAGTTCTTAAGTTGGACTTCCAGAGAAAACGTCAACCAACATTTACATCATATATTAGACGGCCGCTTCTAAACTGTTACACAAAAGGGGCAGGCATACCTAGAGGGCTACACCCCTTTAGTTGATATATACACAGTGACTACGGTTTATTTTCTTTGCAGCAAATAGCAATCTATTTATTATTAAGCTTTTAGAAGGTTTTGAACTGTGATAGGAAAAAGTATCATCAATTACTGGCATATGTTATGAGAGATAAATGTACTGAGAAACTTTTCTTTGAGTTTCAGATACTTTAAAGCATTTTCTATCCTATAAATTGCCAAATTATCCTTGGAATACATACATAATTTGGCCAATTATGCACATTATATGTGAAAAGTACCAAATTCAAAAACTGATATTTTCAAATTTAAAGCCTGATTGATGGAACTATGGAACAATATTGATAAGCTTTTTATAGAATAAAGGCAAATGTAGCATCTGACCTTTATATATAACTAAATATCAACCTTTTGATATCAATAAGCATGAAAAAAGGCAAAAAAAATAACTACAGTCACCTCTGAGAGCAACATAAATACATCAATTATGCTGTGTTTGGTAAGATACAAGCACACAGTTGGACATTATCATGATGTATAAGTACATGTTACCCTCACAAACTGTTATGATTGCAGTATTTCTTATACTTTCCCATTAGAAAACCTATTGAATAGTAATAATAGATAATTGTACAAAAAGATACAATGAACATAGGCAATGAATAAGCAAACGTTCTATAATAGAATTCAAATTTCTGTTCAATGCCCAGATTGGAAAAATCTGTGCAAAAAGTGAAATTTCATAATTTCACCTCAGCCTTCTGACCGTGTTCATTCGGTGAATAATGTTTGCATATAGGTGAATGACAAATCAATAGATTCCAAATTTAATTCTCTACTGAAAGAATTAGAATAAAATGTAAATTGGAGATTCTATTTAGAATTAAGTTGGTGGAAGTCAGGAAAAATATGAAATTTTGGCAAATTTTGGAGGACATTCCAAACATTCCAAATCGTTTAGAATGTTCAGTTCGAACACATTTCTTCCAGATTCATATTATACACATTCCTAGCTTTAGAATGATACCAAGATGATTAAAATTGTTCAAGAATTGTAAGAATTATGAGAATATCTTTGAAAAATGTTAGGGCAACTTAATGTTTTGATTGCAATTTGCTGCAATGATACTCACTACTTTAAAGACCCCACAACCTCAATTTGAGACATCTTGTCTGGGGACAAAAAGATTAAAATAACATAATGAATTACACCCATAACTTGAACTGGATGCACATTCAAGTATCTGAAAACACAGCAAGATTGTTGCTTTGGAAACCCTTTGTATGTTTCTATTATTTTTCCCTGTGATAAAAGAGACATACTTATGTTAATAAAGGGTTCGTATGAAATGACCTGCAATTTGTGCCATGCGTTGTGTCACTTTGCAAAATATGATAAACATGTGAATTTTGTACAAAGGAACATGTAATTGTAAGTTTTTCCTGAGTATGATATGTATGATGACACTGTTTATCATGAAACTGCAGATAACAATTCCTGTTTTGCAGAGCAGGACCCAGAGATGAGCAATTGTAACAAATTGATAGAAACACTTATAGTTCATGCTACTGAGCATTGTGAAGCAAAAATGGCACATTCTGTTGAAAATGATGTGATAACTATGGGTCTGGACCACTAAATTTGACACGGCGACATGGCTATTTCTTAAAATCGACATGCGACATGGACCCTAAACAACGTGACGACATGACAGATATCTTTAAAACTTAAGTGACATGGAACATGGACATTTCTTAAATTTGACATGTGACATTGAGAAAAATAAGCGACAAAGACATGCAAAATTGCCGTTTTTTTAAATTTGACATGCAGCATCAGCGCCCCCCCCCCCAATCCAGAGCCCCATAACTGTTGGTTTTCAAACTACTTGTAACAATTTTGTAAAGTTGAGAATAGATAAAGCAGCAGAGTGTTCTGTATTGGTATGATGAAATGTTAATATAGCTTAGCTGATGTACAGCAAAACAGCTTGTGATTATCTTTCATCATCTGTCACTGCATGTATAAACTTGACAGCATCCTTTCTTTTTAGTTTCACCCTTGGCCTCCTAAATTGTACAATCTCTAGATCTCTGTTCCCTAGCTGCCTAATTGCAAGTAATTCTGTCTTACTTCTTTCTTCAAGAGCAGGAACGTCGTATCCAGCTTCCACAGCATTCCCAGGCAAGCAGCGACGTAACAAGAACTTTCTGCAACTGTACTTTTTTGAGTTAATCTGAAACCTGTCGAATTGTCACGTAACAATAACGTTATTTCAGGTAAAGTTACAACTTATCAAAAAAGAACGTTATAATAACATTATATTTTGGTTGAGTTGTGACCTAACTAGTAAAGAATGTTATAAAAACGTTATAATAATGTGAAAGAACGTTACAAGAACGTCACAATAACATTATAATGCGACGTCCCAACATTAGGTTCTAAAGACGTCTTTGGGTGCCATCAAAATAACGTAACAAGAACCAAATCATGACTCACCAGAACGTTATAATAACATTATTATAACGTCATATTCTTGTTTGGGTTTGTATCGTCAACATTCAATGATAGATTATTTTGCCAGTCTGATGCTGTAATTGTACCAATTTCTCTTTATTTCTGAGGGTATTACTGTCAATCGGAATTCTTGCATATCCTACCCATCCAAGGGGAACCTTGGTTGCTTATTGATCGTTTTATGCCCTCATTAACTAGGGTCATAATTGTCAGGGTGGTGATGGTGATCAAATCTATGAGAAAGTAGAGACCATACCCCTACACATTTACCAAGGTAGGCGTCCCATAGACAGGGCCATACACACAGAACAGTCAGTGGTCCACTAGAGACCTTAGATAACCTAGTCATTGGCACTGGTAGTGGGGTCTGTTAACAAAATTGTCATTACAGAGCGGATAAAAGCACCAAATTTTGCATGAGGCACCTCTGAGGCATAACTATCTAGAAGGGTAGCCACCTTGGAATACCAAAATGAAATTTTGACAAATTTTGTATATCTTTAGCATCTACAATTTAAAGCCAGTGTATCGTCCTTGTGGTGGACGTAATTTTCTAAGTTGTAACCCCCTTACGGCCACACCAATTTCATCACGTGACCAATCACGTCACCGGATTACGTTCTAACGTCACAAAACACGTCGCCGGCTGCGATGTCGTTAGGGTAAGGGGTGGAGCCCCTAACTTTAGAAACATAAGGACGATACTCTGGCTTTAAGGTATTTAACCAAATCTTTTGGCCATATTGGATTATATCTCTTGCATAGATTCTAAAGGCATATAATTGAATTCCCTGTTCTATAATCTAACCCTATAATCTACCATTTTTGACACTATCAATGTGTTCCTAGGCATTTCAGAAGCTGAGATATAAGTTTATTTCAATAAAAGTCAGGCATATTGGATTTTTGGCCCCCATCCAGGTTATGTTGATATTCCAAGGTGGCTCCCCTTTTAAATTCAATGAAGCCCTGGGTCCAAGGGGATCATCATTCCAAATGAAATCAAGGAATCTTGTGGCAAAAGATCTATATCCTTTCTCTTGAATTAATTTGGAATCCAGCCGTCATTGTCAAATGTATAATGCTAATAAATTCAGCCATTTTGAATTCTGTGGTATTGTATTGGATGAATATTATATCTGTTGAGCCCTCTAGGTTATAAACAACTGATATTGGAACCACTTCCACTTGCCTAGATACTTAACCCTTTGCTGACCGTACAATATGGGGTTTTATCAATTGAAACATGTCACTTTTTTTTTACAATCAAATTGTGATATTTTATGTTAATATTAGATGATAAAATGCATATATCACCTGGCAGCCCATTACCAAAATGTGTCTTTTTTTAATTTTGGTTGCCATGGTAACCATAGAATGTTATGATTAGCAGTACTTTTCCCGGAAAATTAATTGTTTTAAACCTTATTTTCCGAAATATGGGCAAAAATTGGAACAAATATTGAATTTAGAGAAAAACTTTAAATCTAAAAGTTGTTTTTCAGGCAATTTCCGGTCATTTAATTACACATTCATTGGAATATTTGCATTCTTTGTATATTTGTCTTTAGGCAAATTATGGGAACATTGGGGCCTAAAACCTTGAAATTTCCCTAATTTACATTTATTTACGATAATATATGTCATCATACTAATCTAAAATAAAATTGATCCAACCAAAGTGATCAAATAGATAATATAAATGTTTACACAAAACGTTTAGGGCCTATCTCAGACATTTTGACTAACATTGCTCAGGAAATACTTTTAAAAAATGATCAATATTCTAAAATATTAGTTTTCATGGAAATGGCTCAAAATGGCTCAATTTCTGACAATTCCCTAGCCTATACTATGAAATAAATATTCCTGTAAACTAAAGAAAACAATTGTGAAATGAATCGAAAATTGCCAATGCATGTAAATATGATGGCGTTTTACATAATGAAATGTATTGAGCTGAAAAATAGAAACATGAACTCCAAAAATATCAATTTAAACCTAAATTTTGTGTTTTTTGTGGGTACATTAAGGGGCCCTTGCAAACGAAGGGCCGAAATCGCTGAAGGTACCCCCCTTAAGGCCTCACAAAATTAATTGATCAATTGTTAAAAACGACTTTCATGAAGGGGTGTTATCACACCTATATAATACCGTTATTTCAAAAATCAAAAATATGCTACAAAATTGTGAGGCACTATTGTATAATGAGTTACCATCGAGCACATGTGATCGATTTCCTATGGGGCCGTCAGGAAAGGGTTAAACAGCTGAAAATCATATTATTTCCCAATATTGGTCAGCCATCTTGGATTTTGGATTTCCATATTGACTTTAAATGTAAATATTGTTTTTTTGGGCCCCACATCCGTCCTATCGATACTTCAAGGTGGCTCCCCTTCCAGATTTGATAGTTATGCCTGAGAGGTATCTCATACCAAATTTGATGCTTTTATCCACCGTGTAACGATTTAAGTAAAAAATGACCTCAATAGACCCCTATGCGGGCCATTTAAGGGATGTAGCGGCCAAACCAGCCCAGCCCAGAATCAAACCCGGCCGCTCAAACACCAGACATTCTCTTTAGCCAAGTTACCATCCCACATGCCCTCAAGGGGGAACATTCTCATAACGTCTCAGAACGCTATTAGAGTGTAGCAGAACACGACTGTTATGTCACATTTGGCTGGCTATAGGAAAGGAGTAATGGAGTATTAGATGTAAGACTGACAAAGAGGTACATAACATTTGGGTAGTTATATATAGCTCACTTTGATAATCAATGAGGTTTTCTTACCGGGAAACATCTTAATTAGCCTGTCATCCTGAAAACGGACGTCTGTGTGTAATATCACACACATTTTTGTTAGTTTGAAGGTTTAAGTGATTAGAATAATTATATTATTATACATAATTATGTTTTCACTGTTTATGTTATATTGATAAATCGATATATCGATCAACTGGAAGATCTTATGTATATTGTAGAAAGCCATTATTTGATTTTCAAAATCAGATAATGGGCCGAAAATTGGTATGGTGGTTATTTGGATAGTATAAGGGTCACGGCTGTATGATAATCTACTTTCCCTGGTTCCTCTCTTTAACAAGAGCACTGTATTCCTTATTATAGTCATGGTTGGTCGTGAAGGAATATTAGAGAAATCCTTTCTTTTTTTTAAAGTACTTCGTTTTTTTATGATTTACCAACATTATATTTGTAACACACAATGTTGTTGAAAATGTCTATGGCATATTTACTTTATAGCCAAATATTATTAATGTATTTTCCTTAATACAGACATAAAACAGGGACGTGAAAGTAAAAGGCGTGCGCTTTATTATTTAACATCAAACGTCACTTATGATTGTAGCCCATTGTAGTAGGGGTGTCTTCTCGACGTCCGTCAACAGACCGTCTCTACATGGTCACACCTGTAAGAAAAAATATATCACTGACGAACACTATGTTTGTAACAACATTCACATTATTATGGTTGTTCTATTGGGTATTTTTCATCACATCTTATTATAACTGTATTGGATCACCGTTTTTAAAGGTGTAACTTTACATAATATGAGATCAATATTTCCCATAATTTCTATATATATATGTATATATATATATATATATTACAATTTTGCCATGTTATTTCTGATGCAATGTACCTGAAACGCTTCTCAAGCTAAACCTACACAGAACGCTATCATGCAATTTGCAATAACCAACAGAAGTTTCTCTTTTCAGATTAAGTCTGAACTTACGGCATGTTGGACTGAACCAGTCACAGATCTTCTTGTTGTCGTTCCACACCATCTTGGGCTGACAGTCCCGCTCGTAGGCGATCCTCTGGCCAACACATGAGACGTATCCATCACACCGCTTACATGACTGGTAGTCACCGTCATTTAACCCGAGACAGGAACGGATACATGTTGGGCCTGTGCCACTACCTAAAAAACAGAGTTAGAGGGTCAGGGGCTGAGACAGGGGGGGTTTCTGTCACACCGCTTACATGACTGGTAGTCACCGTCATTTAACCCGAGACAGGAACGGATACATGTCAGGCCTGTGCCACTACCTGAAAAACAGAGTTAGAGGGTCAGGAGCAGATACATGTTGGGCCTGTGCCACTACCTGAAAAACAGAGTAAGAGGGGTCAGAGGCTAACACATGAAATGTACCATCACATCAATTACATGACTGGTAAGCCGGAGTCCAACATGGCGACTAAACCCCAGAGATTAGTCGTATATGGTGGCCCAAAGTGCCCATCCCATCCCATCCCCAGCAACGAGTCCCATAGAGCTCTAATTGCCAGCGATGGGATGGACTTGATACATCGGGCCACCATATTCAACTAATCACCGAGGTTTAGTCGCCACGTGGAGACCCGGCTTTAGTCGCCATCAGTTGACCCAAGACAGGAGCGGATACATGTTGGGCCTGTGCCACTAGCTGGAGTTCACAAAGAGAAGTCACAGGCTAGTATTGGAGATCATGTATTTGTCATACTGCTTACATGACTAGTAATTGCAATCAGTACTACCATCATTTAACCTGAGACAGGAGCGTAAACATGCTGGGCCTGTGCTATTACATGCAACACACATTTAGAGAGGTCAGGGTCTAACATGTGAGAAGTATCTGTCACATCGCTTACATGACTGTTAGCAACAGTCACGTAAGTGATGTGACAGATACTTCAACTTAGTCACTGTCATTCAACACTAGACAGGAGCAATCCTACGTCAGTGCTGTGCCACTACCTCAAACAAAGGGGTCAGAGGATAAAGGCTCTATTCCAATTTGCAGTAGGTAGCATATGCGGTTGCTCTTTTTAGGTACTGGCAGTAGTTTGCATTTTCAATACCAACATGTTGGTATCCCCGACCACAAGCAATCTATAGATTTCCTATATTATAGAATAGCAAGTACCGCAAACAAGTGTCGCAAGTGCCACTAAACTCAGATGGAGGGTATTGATTATTGGGTTAATATTCTTATACCTGACTTATGACCCGCTAAACTCAGCTTGGTATGCTTATGATACTTTATGTTTTCAGTGGTTAAATGATATTATAGTACTTGAATTTACTATGATGTATAAATACCTACATGGAAGATCATTGAAATGAATGTGGTTAAAAATAAATAAATGAATAAAAAAAATCCAATATTCCACCTCGCCACATCCTACCGCAAGCACGTTTGCAGCAGTTTGCTTGCGTCTTTTCATGGTACCACAAGCAAATACCGTATATATAGCCTTAATACATAAGATATGCTGAATGTTGACCTTAAGATTGATGAAAATAATTGTCCAAACTCACCATTCCACCTGGTGGTGGTGCTGGGTGCCTTAGGGGTGGTGGTGGGGGTGGTGGGGGTGGTGGGCGGGGTGGGGGTGGTGGTCCGGCCGGTGGTGGGGGGGTACAGGGTGCTGTAGCCGTCACAGTCCCCCAGAGGGGTGTCAGGGTCCTCCGTTGGGCACACACAGTCACAGTTCTTGTCCAGCAGGCCTCCAGGAGGGCACTGTGTGTCCTGACATTGACCTGCAGATAGGAGATAATGAATATTATATCAAATCCAGGAGCGAGTCTGGATCAAAAGCGGGGTGTCTCCCAATTGCAAACATTTCCGCGGGACCCTACGAATATATATTTTTGTCCAAAAGTAGGGGACGCACACCCCTGCACCCCGGCAAGGGCTATACGCGCAACGATTTGACCCTTGAAATGAGCCACTGACATCATCCCTTTTATTTGTTTATCTATTTACTTATCTATTGCTTTATTGCCAATATTATACATACAATGTATGCCAGGATAGATGAGTGTTACTAAAGAAACTATCTTTGCACTTGGGTACTATCAGAATGTGTTAAACCTCAAAAGATATATTCAAGTCTATATAAATGATGTAATTTCTTCCTACTTACTGGTACATCCATACAATTTGAGCACGGCGATGACGTCATAGAAGCTGGCCGTCGTGGCCTGACCAATCACGTTCTGGTACCTGGCGTCCTTGGTGGTGATGACCACCTCGCCGTTCTTACTGAATTCCTGCCCCACGGGAAAATAACAGGTTCAACAACTCAGGGGCGGATACAGAATTTCCAAAATGTGGGAGGGGTCAGCATATAGGCCCACAAAACATGAGGATCTTAACGATATAAGACTCATAAGACATATATGAACTGATATTCTTAAGTAGTGTCGATCAAACTTGACCACTAGCGAGAAAGTTGTCAGATGACAGTAAGTAGTATAGCAAAAGTAACTTAATTGGAAGGCGCCAACTACATAGTGTAAAAGCAAATGTAGTCACAAGAATGATGAAATGTGAATTCTGATCGTGTCAAAAATTAAATTGAGAATTACTTATCAGATCCATGGTGTAATATCTGAATTCTTGCACAGAAAAATGTGTTTCCGCATATTTCGTTACGACTCTATTAAAACCTAAAATTAATGCTAATATTTTCTGCGAGATAGGACTGATTGCTATAGTATCTCTATATTTCATTTAGTAGACTTGACTTTTCTGAACTTCGTTCGACATGATTATAAAATAAGTTGACGGTTTGTAAACACCATATGACTTCTAATTTGTAGTATATATTCAAACAGGTCCGTATACACGGTCTGCTGTGGGAGGAAGGGGAGGGGGTAGCGAGAATCCTTATGTGGAACTTTTGCTTATAATTTCAATAATTTAAACTTAAAAAGGAGGGTGGCGAGATTCCCCAAGTGGAACTTTTCAGTATTTTCTCCCAATTTTTTTAAGGTTTTTACAGTGATTTTAAAAAGAAAATGTGGAACTTTTTTGTACCCCCCCCCCCCCTCGTGTGCGGGCATGTCAAAGGTATTACTTTTGAATACACACCAAAAAAATCAGTTTTTGAAAGTAATCACACACCTTTTCTCCGTAGTGCATGAGGCTGCGGTAGTCGTAGGGGAGGCCCAGGGTGTCGACGACGAACTCGTCGTAGCGTGTGAACTGGTCGAGGTGGGCGCGGTCCACGTTCTGCCCGTTAACAGTCACGTAGTCGTCCCGGTCAGGGCGCTGGTGCTCGTTCACCAAACCCACCACCTTGCCCAGTACACGGGTCAGCTCGGTCTTCTGTGAGGAAAGATGAAACAATTATTTACAATGGACGTTTTGTACGTTTACCGTCTCGTAGTTGTCACGGTCAAGGCTTTGGTGTGTTGGCCATGATCCACGATGAGACAACACGCCAACTGATTTTCTTTCCATCCATTTTTAGCATATTGGGAGTGACATTTCCCTGTGAAAATACTATCTTTCCAATATGGATATTTCAAAAATCTTGGAAAATTGCATATTTCATAAGAAAAATGACTATTTAATTAACAAACCGATTTTCAAAATCGGTTTATTATTGGCCTGAACTTGCATCATGGATCATCTCCTTAAGACTGTGATATAGCCCTATATGTCTAGGATATTATTGTTCCACAAAGTATTTGTATTGGATGTGGATTCTTGAACATTACCAGGGATATACCCTGTCAATTGCATATAGAGATACAGGTCTCGGGTTGACAGTCATATTATGCTGGTTCCGCCATCTTCGATGTTTACACATTTTCCTCATGTTTCTGGATATAGACGTTTGAATTGTAACCTCTAATAGTAATATGTAACCCAAACATGGAAACGCCCGTTTTGTTCTTCCAGATCAAATTTGTTGAGAGTGACTTCACAAACGTGTTCCGGTCATTAGCAATGTAGTTCCTGCGTCCTTCTGATTGGCTGTACAGAGACCCTCATAAGGGGTATACTCACGTTGAGACAGTCTCCGCCGACGATCACGTCCTGCATGCCACCAGCCATACCGGTCGTCGTCGAGCACCTGCACGTGATTTGAGACATTATAAGACCTTTATTGTTAACTTAATGCATTTTGTAACCGTTTGGGCACAAACATGAGAACCCGGAGGTTTTGGTTAAAAAAAAAGGTATAAGTTATACTTGATGTGAACGGTGTCATTTATACAGACTGCCAATATCAATATGTCCCATACGTATATTTCTTTATGTAGTTTATCCTTTTTTATTACTGTATATTCTATTTCCTCCAACCCTCTACATGAAAAAGTTAACTCTTTGACACTTCCAGGTGATTCAAAGCATTCCAAGTTTTTAAACAATGCTTTGATGCGTTGCTTTATCCTTGACCTAGAATGGCCATATAGCCAAAAATTCTTTATAAAAAAAACTTCATTTTTTTGTCTAGTTTTATAACACAGTTCATCTGGAAAATATTATTTTAGTCAATATAAAAATCTACTAACTTTGAGTTTACTATGGATGCTTGCATTGGCAGATAACATCATGTTGATATCGGAAACGCAAACTATACTTGCGTTTGCAAAAATAGGCACTGGAAATGCTTGCCAATGCAAGGAGGAATATTTCCTTTGGAAAAACAAAAAGTTAGATGTATTTACTCTGTGCCAGCGGTGTATCTGATGTAGTTCCTCTCGGTGGTCCTCCGTCTGAAGCGGATACATGTGAAGCGCTCCCACTCCTGCATGGCCAGGTCGATCGTGTTTCGGGTATTGGGGGCTGTGGACAGATAGTGATTTACATTATATTCAGGGATATTGTATTGTTTCTCCAACAATAATCAGAGATAAAACAGGTGAAGCACTCCCACTCCTGTATGGCCAGGTCGATCATGTTACGGGTGTCGGGGGCTGCGGGTATATAGATAGTGATTAATGTTATATTCAGGGATATTGCAGTGTTTTCCCAATAGTTATCAGAGAAAATTCAAGTAAAACGCTCCCACTCCTGCATGGCCAGGTTGATCGTGTTACGGGTATCTGGGGCTGTGGATATAGATAGTGATTAATGTTATATTCAGGGATATTGCAGTGTTTCCCCAATAGTAATCAGATAAAATTCAGGTAAAACGCTCCCACTCCTGCATGGCCAGGTCGATCGTGTTATGCGTATCTGGGGCTGTGGATATAGATAGCGATTAATGTTATATTCAGGGATATTGCAGTGTTTCCCCAATAGTAATCAGAGAAAATTCAGGTAAAACGCTCCCACTCTTGCATGGCAAGGGCAATCATGATACGGGTGTCAGGGGCTGTGGGTAAATAGCGATTTACATTTATATTCAGGGATATTGCAGTGTTTCTTGGGGCCCAGCGACCTGCGCCAGTACAGTCATAGAGACAGGGAACATGATCATTTCTTAAATTTTGACATGGGACATGAGCACTTTTAAGCGACAACGACATGCGAAATTGCTGATACAGCATGTATCTGATTCGGGCATATCACATTAGCGGGGCGCCACACAAGTGAAAAGGGTTTATAACGTTTGAATGGGAAACTCGTTCTTACTAAAAGCCCCATTGACGACCTCGTAGGGAATAATGCCATCCGTCCACTTGTACCGCCCATCTCTCAGTACCTTCTGACTCTCAGGCCTGCAATCAGAGGTCATTTTATAATGAACAACCTTTTACAATTTCACTTTAACTAATGTATACTTATATTATCTATATTCTTACTAAACTTAGACTATAATTATATTACAGATATTACTGCATTTTTGTAGAAATGCAAACAATTCTTGAGAAGCGTTTTTGAGGTAACACTAAGCTAAATGAATGGAGGTTATTTCGTTGACAAATGTTTTATTGATGTCGTTTGCGTGAAAAACTCTTTTGGTAGCACATACTTGAATACGATACAAATGAATGTTTTCAGTGTTCAGTGCCAGAGCCTTGTATATAAATTGAAAGAAATGTCAATAATTACTTCACGTCTTCTTCCCCATACAGCTCAGGGATTGGGTCCGTGGCTGAAAAAAAAGACAATGAAAGATGAATAACTTCGCAATAAAAAAACAAATAATAGCTATTATGCAGTTACATGTGTTAATCATTTCTTTTACCAGTTAGATTCTCCTCTATTGTGTCCAACAGCCGTCGCGAAATTATTATAGAATACATGCGCCCAAGCTTTAACATTGAATGGCTCAACGATGATGCCTCTCAAAATCTGTATCAAGTTTATGGTTTACCTTTCTCATTAGGAACGACTCTCCCTTCCACTGCACACACAACCTGGAACAAAAATGAGAAAACTACAGAACATGACCTTGTTATCTGTGCCAGATTCGATGATTATACACGTATAGAAATGTAAAGAAAATTGAACAAATCGTATAAATGTCGTATAGACCCCACGTTGTTCAGAAGGGATGGGTACCGTATTAAGTACCTGAGTATTTGAAATAATTACAACAGAATACCAGGATATTCGGTACTATTGTCTAGCAAAGTGATATAAAGTATGTGTGTGTATTCCTGTTTCATTTCTTGTTACTAAATAAGCACGTGCTATGCAATTGATTCGCATGTTGAATCACAAAGAGGCAGTGGCGCATTTAGAGGGGGCGCAGGAGTGCGCAACTCCCCTCCCTTTTTTTTTCTTTGGGAGGGGGGGGGGGTAATTTTCGAATTTCATAATGTAAAATTCGGCCAGAAAGTAATTAAGGATTTTTTTCTAATAGCGCCTCTACACCCCTTTTTTTCGAAATCCTGGATCCGCCATTGAAAGATGATCGCGTAATCCATAGGTTTATTGATTTTCTTGCATGCTCATTTTGCGGTCTACTCCGTTGTGTCATCAACACAAATAAGTAAGCGTTATTTATCCTCTGCTTACGATCTGGTTGTCATTGAGGGAGATGTCTTCTACATTTGCAACATGAATGTACTAGTATTGTAGGTAGCTATCATCCCCAGCTAACCTTGCGGTAATATTGGAATCTCAACTTTTCACAAACAAAACCAATGGACATTTTGAAAATAAACATTGAAATATATCAGAAGAATCCGTCTGTACTTGCAAGTAATTGAATAGATAAAATTCAGTCACATAGCAAAGCATTTCGAATGCTCCAGAAACTGTTTTCAAAGTAATTCAAAAATAAAATAAAACCATTTTTATATTGAGTCAACTGTATGCTTACAAGTAAACTGAACTATGTCATGAATTGTATATAGATATAGAGTACTCTATTCCTACAATTGCTACCAAAGCTACAATTGCTAATAAGTTAAATAAAAACTTACCAAAAGCGCCAAGAAGTACAAAGAAGCCGTCATCTTGCCACAGGTGCCGACTTCACAACTACCTCTGTCCTGCTGGTTTATCCTTATTTATCACATCGCCTTTATCTCCCACCTGTCTGTTATCAGGTGACGTCATTGTCTTTGTGTCTTAATACAGGCTACTGTTAGGCAGTTGAACCGCTTTTTATAATAATCATGGGTCTCGATCCCTAAACCAGCTAAAGCCTAAATGAGCGACTCAATAATTTCTCACACTAGATACATTTGACATTTACATGCGAAAAGATTAAGATGGGGCATGTCCTTTATCTGTTTATTGTTTTTGTTTTGGGGTTTTTTTCCATCCCAATTATTGTAGATGATGGTACTGTAAAATCTGGTCGTGTATTTACTTAACTGAAGGAATAAAATGATTTTGAATTTGATAATGATTTTCTCTCATTTCATATATATTTGCGTGTGTGAACGTTTTTTTGCATATTTCTCTCAATAGATCTTAATGTTATTAATCAGTATTAGTACTGGTTTCATCATGGAATCAAAGTTGCCAGATCTGTTTCTGTAATGTCTTAAATAAATGGCCATCTTTCACCAATACAAAAAGAGCTTTCTTGATTTTTGCCATGCAAGAATTCCTGTAGCCTAAAATAGCTGACAGGGATGAACCAAGGAATGTTATCTCTGTAACAGGTGGTTTTGCCGCTAGTGTTCCTCATCAAGTCAGAGATGATAGACGTGACACTCTGAACCCGTTACAGTACATGAACTTATTTATGTAAGATGTGTCTCACCTGTATAGATTGAAGACCTACCTCTCATCACAATATAGGGACCAAATCAGGCCAGTACTTTTCATGGGGGGTGACCATTTCCAAAAGAAGTGGACTTTCTAGAAGTAAAATTGCTTAAAGTCAGACTATTGTCCATAGGTTGTAAAGGATAGGGGCTCCACCCGTTAGCCTAGCAATGTTGTAGCCGGCGACTTATTTTGCAAATTTTAGAATGTAATCTGGCGATATTAGTCAGGACACGAATCTGGCATGCTCATCAGAGAGCAGAAAAGGATAGGAGAGTTTTTCGGGGAAAGCAGAGGGCAAGCAGGGGTAAGAGAGGCTTTACAACAGAGGACCAGGACAAGAGGAGAGGAGGGAAACTAAAGTATTATTTTTTCAAAAGGTGGACCTGCCCCAGCTGGGGGGGGGGGTGGGGAATGACCCATACCCCATGTCACCAGCCAACACCCCCACCCCCACCCCGGCTACTGGCTTGCAAATATAGGGTTAATGTCGTAAAAATGTTGGATACGTATAAGCACAAGTACCATCCGAGTTTACAGGAATGTATACTTCGCCCCAGTGGCAGAACGGGCAGGGGTAGTCAACACAGGAGGCGGCAGGGATACGGGAGGCAAAACCGGGCATTGGACTAACAGTGGCTAGGCTCTGCATCCCTGAATGCAGATCTAGACTGGACTGGGGGAAAAAAACAACTAAAGTGAACCTGTCAGTCTTGTGTGCTGCTTTGTAACATTATGGTTCCAGTCTCTATCATGATTGGGAATATTTGAGGTACGTTAGTGTTGAAAGATGCCCTATCGGTGAAAAGGAAGCATAACATGAATATGGTAAAACAGTTTTATGGACTCGGATGGAGGTATGAGGTATATCTAGTTATAAATCAACTTCATAAGTCTGATTTAACTTTAATCAATATAGGTGTATTCGTTGGCAAGATGGGTTAATAGCACTACAGCATCAACCATGTTTAGGATGGCATCAATGCTTATTTTTTGCAATAGGTCTATATCATGTCTTCTAAATTTATACTTTCCAAATTTGCTCAGAGCATTATTGTCTTTTGAAAGAAGGGCGGCTACATAATCGGGGGAGGGGGGAATACGAGGTTATTTTTTAGACTATAGACGTTGTGCAGCTGACGTTACATCTCTTAAATTGGGCTGGCTGCCATATTGGTGATCAATCTTTAGACTGCATTATTCATAGGTGTTTAAATTCAAATATCTATGCATATATTCTTTAAATATCATCCCTGGATCAAACTGAACGATCACTTATTACTCACAATTCATAATTGTTGAATTTTTGAATAGCCATGTCGTAAGGATGACCATGTATTTACTACTCAATATAAACTAACCAACATGCATTACATGCACACTTTTTACTATTAATAGCAAGTTTTTTCGTCATTTATTGTAAGGAATCAGGATTGGTTTCACGACATGAGTTATTCATTGTTTATTTGTGAATATAATGTATCTTGTATACATAATAATGTATAGACAATAATATGAACTGGCGATGAATGTTTTCTCTCCACCTCAGGACTTCTGCATGCTTTAATATTTCACGATTGATTGTAAGTGACAGATATTGAAAACAACTACTTTGAATGGGTCTATGGAGATAGCAGACCAGACAAAGGTGCAAATTTCAAGCAAGATCTGTCGAGTTTTAAGAGGCCTTTGTTTCCATACAATAAGCAGGGATCTCCCTAGGCCTGCGGGATGGGCCATTCCCGCATAACAAGTGTAATTCCCGCACAGAGTTAACTTTGAATGGGCCATTCCCGCACTGATATTTTAATGAAATAGATAAAAATGTATCAAATGCCTACAGATTCCAAGAAAATGGCCCCATTAAAACTTGCCCCTGGGGGCTTTTAATACTCGAAATATTTTTCTAGGAATATCCCTGAATAAGTTACAGACCTAAGAATGTAGTTTATCGGTTGAACATGAAGAAATGGTTTCCATTCCTAGTATTAATGAGTTGTCCTTGGCAGACACCTTTTACAATGTGTTTATTCTGTAGATGATCCATATATGGTTAATGTCCATGTTTTTTCTGCATGTTTACTCTATTTAATGAGGTGTCCATTTGTAGGTCACTGCCCTTGTCCTGTTCACATACTTCTTACCATGTTCCGTCAAAACATGGGTCACTTTCCCAAGTCTTTGGCCATGTGGTGTCTCTTCCAGGGCCATTGGTCTTGTCCTCAACCAATACTTTAACTATGTTGTGTCCATGCGTGGGTCACTGTCCTAGCCCTTTTCAAATACCTTTTATTGTGCTGTATCCATACGTGGGTCACTATTCAGATAGTTCCATAGCTTTGTCTTTCCACTTGGAAGTGTCCATACATGGCTCATTGTTCTTAGCCCGTGCCCGCACCTTATACCATGACGTGTTCATACGCAGGTCACTGTTCCTGCGTGGCCTCGTCCATGACCTGCATAAAGTGTCGACACTTGGCCATGAGGACCTTGATGGCTTCTGACACGAGCACCTCAGGGGGCAGGATGCCGGTAGACTCCACCGAGACTGCAACCAGAAACAGAACAGGTTTAGGATTGTTCAGAGAAACCTATTTTTTAGAACGCCATTGCCAGATTATGCAATAGCAAAAGAAAAGGTTTTGTTTCTTTACTTGTTTTATGAATTATCATGCCTGTTCGAATTTAACCTCTAACTGGCTTATATAGTAAATCTCAATACTTATGTATACCAATAGTCCGATAGCCTGATCATTTACAAATGAAATACGATATTCCGGCTTGCAGAGCCGGTGAATAGCTTGTCAGAGTGAGCGCTGCAGCATTAGACATTAAACTTTAGAGTCATTTCATTCAAAGATGTCTGCCACGTGGATTATTGTAAGTAAGAATACTCTTTAAGTAACAATTGTAATGTTTGTACACACAAAGGAATAAATGCAGACAAAGGTAGCAAGATAAAGGTTCAATTACGGACCCTTGAAAGGTATTTAACCACGAAGGAATGGCCAACCAGCTGCAACTTACATATGAAGTGGTCCCGTACTCTGTTGAGTTTGACGCAGTCTTTGAGGTCTTCATGTCGCAGTACTTCCCGACTACACGTATCTAACCGGGGGTTGGCCACCACCGCCGTCCGCCCACCTAACAACATACATGGGGTATCGGGAGTCAGTTTCAATCTTCATGTTGGAGTCCTTCTCGACTACATGTGTCAAACTTTAGGTTCACTACAACCTTTGTCCACACACCGTATTTCCCAATAATATATACCAATATTTCTAGGATTTACATCAATTTGTGAAGATCAAAAAGTCATACTGTTCGTTATGCTTATCTTTTTTTTTCATTTTGGTGGGGGTTATTTATCATCAATTATAAATGGCGAGAAATCGTAGTTTTCCAGGAATCAGAGATAATAGTATCGCTTAAGCATATTTGTATAACAAACGATACCAGCGTTTACCAATACAACGACATACTTCTCAACTAAACAGCTACCTATGGGGACAGCCATCAGAAATTCTCATTTCATCAGTAAAAAAACAATCATAAATTAAAATACATCAAAATTGTAAATATAGAACTGTTTTGTAATATTCTGGCGTTTCTTTCTACATAAATCGAACATTTATCTCAGACACCTAAGATACGTGATATATCAAAATGGTAAATATAGAATGTTTTGTAAAATTCCGGCGTTTCTTTCTAAATAAATCCCCCTGGTCAAGACCACCAAAATAAAATTCAATCTAACCTGTGATAATTCTCAGATAACCTGTATACTAACAGCAAATCAGATTATTTAACAGGTATATGTTAGAAAAAAAGTTAATACAGAAAAACATTCAAGTGACTGAACACAGAGCAAATGATACAAGTCTATCGCTGAATGTGTAGCATTATTCCACTATCTGTAGTCTCCCACCTGCGGTGTTGACGACGTCGATGACGCCAGGCCCGAAACACGACTGGAGCTTGTCGGCCAGGGCGCCCTCTACGGGCTTGGTAAGAACTATCTCCGGCAGCAGGCGGTAGGAAGCAGTGGCTGAGGAATATGAAGTGGTTTTTTAGATTATTTTTAACGTTTGGTCGTCAGCTATGTTAAAAGACATGCAATAACATTTTTTCATAACTTCAAATTATGGTTTGAGTGAAGTTGAAAGATAATTATCTTTTTAACACGACTTTAACAGTTTTATGTTAGGTATATCAAAATAAATCAAATCACATGATATTAAAACCAGAAAACACATGAAATAACATTTTATTCAAACTAGACAACTATTTAAAAGCAAGAAACTTTCATAGCTGGCAAAGAAGACAATATATTGTTTTCCAATACTCAAATTCTGATATCACATCAATTTTGACTGTACGCTGCGTACTATACTTCGATCGAGGATTAGTATCAACTGCGTAATGCTGGCGCACATATTACATACAATCATAGGCCAAAGTTTGTATGGTACTTACCAACTGGAGAAAACTTAGCGTGGTCCTTTCCTATTCCCTTCAGACACTGAACTCGGAGGTCTATTTCCTGAATGAAGAAAGAAAACGTTTTGAAGAACATGTCCTGTTACTTGACAGATCGACATAGGGTCGGTTGCTAAGAAAAGAATCCGCCAAAAGCATTTTTTCAACCAGGGATATACTGCATAGATAGATTTGGTTTGGGTAGTTTAACGTGTAGTCAACCATTCAGTGTTCTTTTCAGACTATCATATTGCCATAGACATACATAACATCTCTATGATATCACCGATAATTTCAACTAAGTTTCGTCCATATACGACAGAACTGCCAATAGAATGTGTTCTGATTTCATCAAAACATTATAATTATTATGTTTTAACATCGTTGATGTAGTGAAGTGTTTCAAAAAGTCCAATAACCTTCAGTGTTTTAACTATTACTACGATAATCAATCACTGTGTAGGCTGGAGGATTGGCCCTACAAGAATATAGTTTTTAACTTACCTGGCCTGGCCTTAACTTGGCTATGAGAATGTCGTCGTTCACGGGACGTATGCTTCCCTCTGCGTACTGAGAAATAGAAATTTACAATTTAGTTAAATCATAAAATCTTATGGTGTACCAGCCATACTAACTACTAGCTTGCAAATAGGAACATATCCGGTCAATTCATTTATTTCTATAATATAACATTTATGCGAAAGCGACAAACAGGTTCACATAACTTGTGAAATAAATGTTTTTATCATTTCATATTAGATAACAAAAGGAGACACTTACCAGATCTTTTTGGTTTCCTTTTGGAATCCATTTTAAATGACTTGATAAGACTGAAAATAAACAAGTGGCAGAGTTTTGTAGGAAATTAGGAAGTTGGTGATGAAGTAATTTCTAAGTAACGTTTCTAAAAGAGACAATCGAAGGTTAATTCACATGGTATGCTCTTGATGTGTTTTAGCCAACCGAATATCTAACTACAAACAAAAAACTCATGTTATCAACACACGATGGGTTAAGATCATTACTGTATATTAATATTGAATTACCGAGTGCCATTACATTGTATCTTGCTTTTTTCGAGATCTTGTGTTTTATTCCAACTTTTAGAATGTAATAAACATTATCTGTCCCTATTATTGGTCACTGTGTCCCACCTTTGTGGTCGATGTAGAGTTCGTTGTGGTCTGTTTCGTCCTTAGCGGCCTTGGGATTCCTTTTACAGCGGACCTTTAACTCAAACTCGAGGGTGTCTTCACCAGTGCCTTCCAAGTCGTCTGTGAAAAAAAGTGAAAATGATAAGATTAAAGGAAAGCTGAAGGCTATTTATTTTTCAATGACATTAAGGGAAATCATCCAATTTATGACGTAGCAAGGGGAGTTCTTGGGGAATCCCATCTGCCTTTAGAAGGGAATCCCCATCCCTGTAGAATTTTTAATAAAGATTGTGCTCTCTAACCCAATATATATATATATATATATTTCACCTAAGGTAACTCCTGATGAATTAGAATATATATCCATCTACCACCATTCATTAATAAGGGAATCCCAATTTAAATTTAGAGGGAAGGTGTGACGTAGCAAGGGGAGTACTGAGTAGCTCAACAGTCAGGGAATTCCTAAACTTAAATTCCTTTCCTGAATAATTCCATAACATCTCAACATTTTTACTTTATTTCTCTTGAAACACCTTTAGAATACTAAAATGAAATTGAAAACAAACAAATTAGCAACTTGCAAATTTATATGCAAGTTTTCCTTTAAGCTTATTTGTTGTATAGAGAGCGACAGGGATATTCTCATATCCAACGGGTGCAAAAGTAGCTTCTTTGTTGTAAGTTGAATTTGGGGCGTAACGCTGTAACAACACCTGAGCCCATATCATGACGAGAATAAGGTTTGAGACATATGTTTCTATGAATTAGTGACATCACTGCTCTTTCGAACTACAAATTGGGCTTGTGTTAGAACAGCAAATGCGTCAATACTCTAAGTTGGACATCTAATTCCTTTGGGTTGAAAGCCCTAATGTTTTTTTCTTTTATTTTGTATGGGGAAATTAAGGGAAAAAAGATCAAATATAATAATGTTACCTGCTACCTGAACATATCTTTATTTTTGGCCTAGGGTTACTTGCTTGTGCAATTCCTCATACGAATACGTATTATTTACTGGGCATGCATAAGGTTCAATAACTGCTGCATGATATTTTTCAAAATTCACCTTCCCTATTCAAGAAACTACATTATACGGAGAGCTCCATACTACCTACCTGGGGATCTGTACTCAAAGAGCCGCGGGTCGGCAAAGATAGGAATGAGCCCGAGTCGATGTGCCAACACCTCGTCCTGTATGAGTGACGTGTTGTTGTATATGAACACCTTCTCTATGGCCATGGTCGGTACCTACAAGGGAAGGGTGTAAATAAAGGTCAGTTCGTCAATCTTTATGTATTGAATGATCTTATATTCTATACACTGGTGATTATACACTAATTTAGGGATGTACATACGCATAGTTAGATACTCCTATGACGGTCAATTTTTATCATCTCGTAAAAAGGAACGAATGCCAATGTGTACAAAACTTAAGAGCAATTTTAATATTTTGGTAGCAGTGAAACGATATGTCCCAGACTCTAATGGTCTTTTCATGTAAGGTTCATATCTTATCTCCTCAAATTATAATGACCTTTTTCTTCAAACCAATCAAAGTCATAAGTTGTACATCTATTTTAATAGTGACTATTATTAGATTACACACATACACACCTCTGCAAGAAGTATTCTCCTAAATGCGTTTGCTATCGCAGCATCTATGCCAATCATATCGAACTCAATGAGTGAGTCTGATAAACTGACGATATCGACTCTGAAATTCTGAAAGTGAAACCATAGTGTTATATAGTTTTTTTTAGCAGTGAATATGTATAAATATCTATTATGCAAGGATTATATTTAAGACGAATATCATCGAACATCTAGTTATTACACTTTATCTGAGAAGCAGCTTAAAAATCTTCGATAGGCAAGGAACATTGAAGAGATCATGCAGTAAGAAGTGTTGAGCTCAGAACTTAAGTCTATGAAAAAGACTTGTAAACACAGAAAAGGATTAAATAAGTATTCCTACCTCCTCAAACTTAACTTGACTCCAGGCATCGTCATAGCCTTTGTATGTGCCCGGGTAGTCCGTGCTGTGGACCTAAAACAGGAAAATAAACGTCTATAATTCAGGCAGACGCAGTTCCCATTTTTTGCTGCATTTCATGCACCTGCAGGCTAATTTCAGAGCATTTTGTAGACAAAAACTGAGGAGAATCAATAGGACTTTTATATTTTCTAGCTAAATAAAAATGTTGAGTGAAAAATTATCAAAACTAACATAAGAAAAAGTCAGAACATACAGATGCAAAATGAAAATAATCCTATTGTTACCTTTTCAGAACCTTCAACAGCAGATAATATCATAGATAATGAAATGTTATAAGTTAAAAGCTTGTAAGAGGAAATGAACGTGCACACATATTACCCACAATGCACCTTGATTTAGCCTGCAGGTACCCCAAAATACAACAAACCAGAGAATCGGGTCTGGGAGAATATGAGTAAGCTCATACCTCACCAGGGCTCGACGTTAAGGATTGCCCGCCTGATAGGGCTGGTACAACTTGAAATGGCAGGGACGGATCCAGGGTGGGGGGGTGGGGTCCTGGGGATCCTGACCCCCCCCCCCCTTTGGAGCGCCCCTAAACTACAAAAAAATAGGAAAAATTCCACACACGTGTTCAGGGTTTCATATTATTCAATAGTGTGCGACGGGCCCAGTCACCTGGTCACCTACTAGATTAGCTAGTTGCCATGCCTTAGGGACTTAGATACAAAAAGTCAGGATATCTCAAGAACTATTCAACGAAGGTTAAAGTGCAATACATAAAAAAATGAATTCTGAGTAGGTACTACCAACCCAAAAATTAAAATGCCCTTTTCATCATGAGCTATGACTATTTTGAAAGTGTTTCCCTTCTGAAACCCAAAACTTTTTACAGAATTATTCTATCTTGATTGGGACCGGAGATATTCCATAAAATGACCTCTGGAAAGCGGGGTAGATTCTGTCATATTTACCATACATTTCCTATATAGTTATTGTGACTAACACAGACTTGTCCAACACTAGGAAACACTTATAATTGATGTAACTTTAGAACCAAAGAAGATACAAACATCAAATAAAAAGTTATATAATCAGCAATAAATGAATAAAACACATTAAAGTTGTTATCCCTTTTTTTCAAAAATTGCATTTTTGACAAAAATCATGTTCAAAAGCCCAGAGAAATACTGATTGTTACCAATAACATTTCTGTACAAGGCGAAAAGGGTTATCAGAAAATGTATGTAGCCTCTTAGACCACTATGATATTTATAAACATGTATTTGAATACATAGTCATATAATTTTTAGTCAGATAACCTCAAAAATAAATTAATTAACACCTACAAACAATAGCAAACATGTAAAAATGGTCTAGTTGTCTATATAGGCAGAAAATTGGCACCTGCGCATTCTCTTACAGTAATAAAGTTAGGTAATCCTTATACAGAATTTCCCAAGGAACACGTTGGTGCAGTCCATTTTCATGTTGGATGATTTGTTTGTACCGAAAAAGTATGCTGAAAATATTAGATTTTTTTGAGACCCTAAAAATTTAGGAAATTCCAATCTCTAAAAAAACGTGACTCAGCCCAAAATAAAGGTCTGGATATTCTCTTTAAAATGATACCTTATACAACCTATTCCATTCAATAGGTCCTGAGAAATTGCAAAATGAAAATGACATTAAATTCGCAACTAAAATTTATGCTGGTCACAGAAAATGGTGCTTAAACTGTCCAGATTCTGGACCCGGTGCGTTGGTAGTACCATCTATTCTGAGATCAATTTACATCTAGACTTGGTAACGGTATTGATTTTATATCCTAAAAAAAGGGAAAATTTGTCATTTTCGTTTTTCCCTTCGTAAAAATTGGGCATTTCAATATAACCTGAATAATGAAAGAAGCTGGGTTCCAACTTTCCCCTTCTTTATTTAATTGCCAAAGAGACCCGGCAATGTTGGAAATACAAAAAATATTCCAAATATCCTCTAAATTAAAAACATTTTTAGCATCTAAAATACATGCCATGAACATAGATCTATGTGCTGTTTAATAGTTTTCCATGCTATTTTAGGTCAATTCTTTTGGATTTTTTTTTTTTTTTTGGGGGGGGGGGGAGGAAAATCCTTAAAAAAAATTTAGGGTAGGGCCAAAAATTTAGGGAAGGTACTGTAGGGCTACCTGAACACAACAATTGCTTTTGACCTAACCCTTGCCTTGGACGACCAGAAAATATAATGAATTTTCTTAGTCTATGACTCTAACGGTTATCATGACTTTTTATTTTTTGATACCCTGACTCTGTGGGAACCGTGAATTGGTCGGAGCGTCCTGGGGATGGTCATTGCTGTCTCCGTCCGAGAACTGACATCTGAACTTTTTTTCTTTTAGAAGAGACCACTCTGACTGTGCCAGGCTGTGGATAGAATCCCACATGACCCTGTATTATCGCTCACAAGCGTGGGCAAGTAGCTAGAAATTTAGCCCTCCTGCCTGTTGAAAAACGATCAAATGGACTACTATAAACTTCCTTAGAAACTATTTTTCCCCGAGTTAAGTTGTCAAGGTGTTCTTACGTTTGTGACTTCATGTTCGTGGAGTCCAACACGTGTGCGAATTTCGTCGATGCGGTTCATGTTTATTTCTGGCGGAAGTCCTCGAACAATCAAGAGCGCATGCGCACAAGAAGTGGGAGGTTTCCTGTGTCGGCGGGATCGATCAACGCCTGAAAGCCGAAATTAGCCTTCAAAATGGTATGTTTGCAACTAATAACATAATTTTAACGTGATTGTATTAGTTAGTTTGGTGGTGAACCCAGTGATCACTTTCAAATGGCTAAAACACGATCATTCTTGCCAGAAACAGGTGTGTGATGACACTGCCTGCTCGGCTTCAGAACCCAGAACTGGGAGAAGGGTGAATCTCAGTGAGGATGTCAGTGAGTGAGAAGTGTCACCGTCACAGTAATTTGGGAAAAGTCAGGGGTGGTCATAATCAGTGGCCCAGGGCCCCGAAATCCTTAGCAAGCAGGGCGAGGCCCCAGATTTCCTGGCCTAAGCTTGGTCCCGGTTGGCCCCTACTAGACATAGTAATCCATTGCCTGGCATTGATGATCACACTTCACAGATTGTCAGATTAGGGCCTAGGGCCTACCTAGTTTCATTTGATATTTCCTCCTGTTATAACAAGTAAAATAAAATTAGGGAAATAGATTTAGTGTTTTTAAAGACTGTGGCTGTGAGGCCCCTACTAGGCTGAGATTTAGACAAGGGCCCCAAGATTTGGAGAAAAAAACAATGATGTATTGTCATAGATCTAGCACCTGTCTACCGCCAACTCGTCTATAATGGTCTTCCACGGACGATCTAGGCTATAACCATTTCAAAATTTTGATTTGAAAAAATGTTTTACTAAATAATCACTAAGAGACTAAAACTAGTCCAATAGCAATAGTCATTGATGATTTTACCTTGTGGAAAAAATATCCCTTGACTTTTTCTAAGTCTACAGTGATGCCATTTTTCCGACTTTATCCGGATTTCCGGATTTTTGATCAGTTCAGTAGATCTATTTATAAAATATGTTTTCCTCTTTTCTAAACCACGATTTTTACATTTAAGAATATTCTTTAACCAATTCTAAGCACTTTAAATTGAATTCATATTTTCTAATGCATAACTTCACCATTTTAGTCTCAAAAGTTAAAATCCGGAAATATCCTTCCTACTTTTCCAGGTTTTCCCCCTCCTGAGTGGCATCTCTGAGTCTAGTGGCTAGTTCCCACAATCCTATAATTCGTCCCTAGTTACACTTACAATAGAGTTCCTACATGGTCTACCCCGTGGGGGACTGGGGCGGGGGCTCCTGTTGGAGCTCTCTGGGAAGAATGTTTCCTCAGTATCCCCTGCTTGTCGAAGGAGGCAACTAAAAGGGGAACCCTGTGCCCCCAACAGGGTCATTGAAGGCCAGTGTGTGGTGTGCTTTCTAAGGGACATTGCACATAAAAGACCCCTTGCCACTCTTTGAAAAGAGTAGGGTATCGAACCTGGTGACGGTGTACTAATAGCTTAGTACTTTTAATATATTATCATATTGTATAATCTAGTTAGGATCAGGCCTAGCAAGTCTACTTCTAAGAAGAGGTATTTTGCGCTCCTAGCGCCACCTGTTAACCAGTATAAAAGGTGTTGCAAGGTAGGGAGCGAGTCAGTTTAGAGTTTAACCACAGAGTTAGTGGAGTTAGTAACTAGTCAGCAGCGTTAACTGAGCTGCTCGGAGCTATGCCTACCAGCTCCTGCGGAGTATACTGGAGTTTACCGATACCAACTACCTCGGACAAAGGATTGTGATAGAGCTAAGCGCTAGGGTGGTCTAGGATGTGCTGGAACAACTTGTATTCTAAATGTGGTTGATCACTGTGTAGGAGATGGGAAGGTGGACTGATGGAGACTTATTCACTGTGGCTTTGACTCGGGATGAGATGTTTACTTCAATAAAAACCCTTTCATTTTAAGAGCTTCCTCATCGTCCATTTCTTTTGAACTATTGGGGGATGGATGAATTAACTTTGAGCGCAGTCTGATTGGCTCAATAACTTGGATGAACGACTCAAGGATAAATTAATTATACACATCACGCAGTCTTAAATCAACACTAACAATAGTTCAACGGGTTTCTCCTAAACCATATCATAGATTCGCTCACTACCCTTGTGGCGTAAAACTAGCTATAAGGCTTTACGTTGTGCAGTCTGGTAAAAGAACCCTAAAGGGTTAGCCGGATGTTAAACTAACCCAACAAACAATATCCTACATGGTGATTGAGTGCAGCAAATGATTTGTGTGATAGAGATCAAACAACTTCCTGTGAGACTAGTAAGTACACTGTGAATGTCTTCATGCGTGCTGATCATTTAACATGTAAAGTAGCCGAGCTTGTCCCTGGCCTAGGGGAACAAAGATATTGCAAGTATATTATGCCCTGAGATCATCATCATATTCTTTCCCAGAATTGTGCGCTAGTATCATTCATCACCTTTCCTCAGAATAATTACATGTACCGTTGCAACATCTTTTGCTAATTGTATTTCTCCATCCCTTCCAGATTCGCTTCATTCTAATTCAAAACCGTGCCGGCAAAACCCGCTTGGCAAAGTGGTACATGCACTTTGACGATGACGAGAAACAAAAGCTCATAGAAGAGGTGCATGCGGTTGTCACCATCAGGGACGCAAAACACACCAACTTTGTAGAGGTAAGGTTTGTTGTTTATTGGGACATTGAGAGACGTAGAGATCTATGCGCTATCTTTTCAACTTTACTGCAAAGTTTTGGTTATTTTTCCATGCATCATGGTGTGCTTCGTAAAGTCTAAAATTTAGCAGTTTAAAGAAGCTGAATATAGTGGGATATTTGAATATGTGTACTTTATGGTTTTAAAGTAACATCTAAATAAATAAAAATGTTAATATTCTTGCAGAAAATTTCTCTCGTTGTTTCCGAATATTTTTAAGGTTCTTTGCTCGAAAACTTTTTAAGATTCTTTTCCGTGTACAAATACTTAAAAACCCAGCACTCGATGGTAATTTGGCTGCCTTGTTACTTTGAATCAACATCACTATTATAATGTTCTGTATCCGAATCTTAAATTATTTCTCTTTTTCAGTTCCGAAACTTCAAGATCGTGTACAGAAGGTACGCTGGCCTGTACTTCTGTATATGTGTAGATGTCAGCGACAACAACTTGGCCTGCCTCGAGGCCATACATAATTTCGTAGAGGTGCTAAATGAATACTTCCATAACGTCTGTGAATTGGATTTGGTCTTCAACTTTTACAAGGTGAGAAATTCCTTAGTATTTTTATAGCATATGAAAGTTCTGTTTTTCAACTGTACATCTTATCTGTTGACTTCCGAGATATATTTGATAATAGATTTACTAAAGGGGAAACATAGATTGTTTACATTACCCAGAAGAATTTTAAAGAATCTTTTAAGAAATGTTGAATATTTATCGTTAACTAATAATACTTTACAAAAAAAACATCAGTTATCCAACATTTCAGTTATATGTGAAAAAGTCTTTTACCTAAGTTGAACCAACATTGAACAAGATTTGTAATTTTCGCAGTTTTTATGCGGTTTATCTATTTTTTTCAAACCTGAAATATTACCTTGCAGGTGTACAGCGTGGTCGACGAGATGTTCCTCGCGGGTGAGATCCGAGAGACGAGTCAAACCAAAGTGTTGAAACAACTCCTCATGTTGTCGTCCCTCGAGTAGCCCAAGCGGCGCAGTGTGGAACTACCAGCGGACACCACCACGTCCACCTTATATGTTACTAACTACTCAAACTGCCGTATTTTGGCAAGGCTGCGGCCTCGGTCTCCCTACATATCAAACTATTTGTCCAGTTAAGGTACATTTGCACCCTTTCCCTTAAAAAATATCTGCACAATCTTGTTATTTATTCATTAACAAGATTTCGTTATACAATTCTGAAGATATAATATGAAAGTAAATAAAGCGGTTTTTTTCAGTTAATTACAAACATTTGAAAATTAGAACAGACTTCAACAAATATCGTTAATGCCTTTTGAAATCTGAATGTTTCTCATTAATATTCAAAGGGGGCCTAGGTCGCGCTTTCCTGAAATTGTGTGGTTTGACATACGCGTCACTTTTGTCGAGCACTTGGGAGAACAGCTGAACAGATGTTGTGGAAGTGTAAAAGAAATGATTGTCAATCCCTAAGTAGGATTAATTAATCAGCTGTCTCCTGTGATAGTGCTAGGTGACCCCTGCCCTACTCCCCGGAGCCCCCCATACACCACACCCCCTCCCAGGGCACGAGGACCTCACGACACGTATGGCTACAGAATGTACACGTATGGTTACAAAATGCCATGTACAATTACAAAAATGGGACACTCACTAAAAAATCTAAGAAAAACTCACTAATCTAAATCAGATTTATGAGTATTTGTGTAGGCGGTTATATCATGTGTCCTAGTGTCAGTGTAATCGTACATGCCGCCTCTTTGTAGTCATACATGCCTTATGCTAGTGCAGATGTAGCTGTACATGTGGACACGTGTAAGCGTACATGGGTTCGTCCCAGTGCAGGTATCCTGTTGACTCTGGTGCAGGGTGTGTGGCTGTAGGACAGAGCTCTGGTCGGAGTTTAGCGGGATATAATTACCGAACGTGCAGTTCATATTATATATTACTTGCCTAAAACACATTCAAATTAATTTGTCCTTTTAAATAGTTTTTAAATAAGTTAACATATTCATTGTAAAATTATTGATAGGACATTGGGTCAGTAATAACAGTAAATAGAGGCAAGGCTTATATATAAAACAAAATGTATTCCGATATCATATAGATGTATTCTATTTAGATGACACTGACTGTGTGTAAGACTGAATGCGGAGAAAATTCATCTGAAATTACAAATGCACTATGATATTTTGTACGTGAACGTTTGTATAGTTACATTTATTTGAACTGCTGCGATCGGTGATTTGATTTTAATGAGTATATGAACAAGTTTGTTTTCTGTCATCATTCCTTAAATGTTAGTGGAAAGTATGTACGTTAAATGATGCAAACAAGAAACAGGTCGTGTAGTGTAAAGTATGTGTAAATATTACTAAGAGCAATGCTAGTATTTCCAAATTCCACTTGCATGTACTGTGAGAATAAACATATGGAAGTTATATACTCAGTTCATCGTATAACCAGTTTTTAATGTGTGTACCGACATGAATCAATTGTTTGAAGTAAAACCTAATATTTCCAATGCTAAAAGACAACCATCCAAATTTAGAAAACTCAATTAGGATAAGGAATAAATGAGGAAATAATGTAGACCTGTTACTAGAGAGTACCTCTCGAAACCGTTAAAGCGTATTAGTCATGTAAAAAAATAAAATAATGCCCCCTGGAAAACACCATTGTAAGCTCTCCCTTCTGATGTTAGCGTTATCAGTTGGGGGTTGTAGGCATGGGCAGTTAGCACGTAGTCCATGTGTTGGGTAGGATTCATTCTGTCCGCTTTTGCGGCCTCAGCAATTCGCGCACGTCGACTCTAGTGCCCAGTGTGGGCTGCCGTGTGCCGTGTGTAGAAATATTGGTGTCAACGTGTTGTAGACATTCGTCTCTCACTCCCGGTTATTCAGGGGCGGATACTGGATGCCCAGCCCCCTGGATCATGTAGGCACAGTACTGCCCGTCGTGCCAACCGGAAAGTTGGGAGATAAGTAAAATATAAGATCTGATCTTTTGTTCCTAATTTTGTTAAGGAAAAATTGCCAGTAAACGTATGTTTCAAGGCTTCGCTCTGATTTTGCCCAATTTGTCGACACACCTGTGCATGGAATTGAATAAAGCCAAAGTATTTGTGCAAGGTAAGATTCAACAAAGTTCATAAGTCGCAAGATTAGAATCGACAACGGCAATCAGAAGTATTCAAGAACCCGTGTATAGTAAACGTTTGACTAGTTAAAAAAAAGAATGATTAGGTTATGAATGACAGAAATTTGTGGTTGAGTGGACACTGATATCTTCGTGAGACATTTGAGATGTTTTCTTTTGTAGATATCAGAAATAAATAATCCGAAACTGAAATGCACAATTGCTCTGAATGTGTCCGTATCTTTAATCTTGATTGTCAACGCATCAGAAGTTTTGAAACTACTTTACATTGCTGATATGATGATTCAAACGACGCAAAATACCATTGGATTTGATTTACAATAAGTCCATTCCATTAACGTACTTACACTACTAGTAAGAATTCGTAAATAACGTAGTAAGAAGCAGGCACTCGTGTAAATAAAAGCATCAAAATCAATTATATGGTTTGGGTATGTTGTTGTGGTATACTTCAGGGTGTTCCCTAACAGGCGTTTCTGTTATTGTGTATAGAAAGTTCACGCGAAAAGTAATGTTTCAAAATTCAGAAACCCTATTTTACGTTACCATTAAGTTTTGTTTTAATGTAACAAATGGTTGGACTCGCCCTATGCACTCAAACAATTTCTGTGTGTGCGAAGACAATCTCACACCTCGTGTGTGAATCTGTAGGAGGCAAGCCTGGATAGCGCTTATGACGTCAGAGGAGGCTCAGTGCCTAATTACTACATGATTTTGAAATCTGCTTAAAAATTCGCCTTGCTGAAACTGCTATTTGTAAAATTAAGTAAAAAAATCACTTGAAAAGTTTACATATGTACCTTTTAGTTCTGAAAGTTTCATATTTTACAGAATTACAACTTTTGAATTACAATGATATAAATTTCGCCCATTGAGTGTAATGAAAAACTGCTTCATGGGGTGTGAGCTGCCTCGAAAGCACGTGTGGTGGGAGGTATACTTGCGGTCCATTCATGGTTCTTTCAATATATCTAAATTACGTGTGCTCCTAAAATAAGATATCAGGGAAAACAATGTTTAAATCTAAACATCTAAATAGAAGTGGGGGAATCATATAGTGAGAGATAAAGCAATACTTCGCGTCTCCTTTAAGGAAAGGAAATCTAAAATAAGAGCGAGGAAATTGTAGTCAAGCAGTAATAATAAATAATAATTCCTTTGACAGGAATTATCCATGGATTTGACATAAGATTGATGCCACCATAATGATGGTATTTTTTGGTTCAATATATCATTGAAACGATATACTTTTCTTTGTTCAACCTTTCTTTTTTCAAGTTTCGCACGCGTTTTTTGTTTGTTTAGCTTATATGCAAACAAGACAAATATAGTGTCATGTGTCTTAATAGTATTTTCTAAAATCTTCGTGAAATGTAAAATTGCATTTCGAATGCGATGCTGTGCGTAATTTTTATCAACAATGAATGTATTAGGTAAACAACAACCACAGAACAAAAATAATGCTCAGGTGTTATTTACAGGGTCTCGATAATTTGGAAATTAACTTTGAAATGAATCAATTTTAATGTACTTAGAATCCAAGAATAACTAGTTATCAGAGATGCCACTCCCTGACCATCAAAATGTAGGAAATATGTAAAATGTTAGAATTTGTAGTAGTTAATACCCTAAAATAACAATATGCATGCCTTGGTGGTTGTATGTTGTTGGAAAAAAAATATCTAAACTAATTCAAGTCTCCTACTTTTGTGTAGTAACTGAAACTATGGCTATGCTGCTTTTCTAATTCAAGTCTCCTACTTTTGTGTAGGAACTGAAACTATGGCTATGCTGCTTTTCTAATTAGAGAAGTTATCTATTTTGCCACTATGGGTATGCAAGAGACTTCATTTTCTATATCCCCAGTGGCAGAAAGGCTGAACTAATTCCTATTTTTATGGTAGAAAGGTCATATACTGTGTTAAAGATAATTTAGACACTCCATTCCAGATGAAATTTTAAGCTTACAATTGACTACAGCACTAGGGCAATGAGTGTTCTTTAGGAAATTGCTAGGATTTTAACACTTCTCTTTTTTTCGAAAAAGGAATCCTACAAAAGTAGGAAAAATGGCATCTCTGCAGTTTTTACAATGGTTGGCGGCAGACTTTATTATTATAAGAAATATAAATAGGTAATAAAATATATAATACTGTGCATATGAACTTAAATAAGAACACAAGGCAATCTTCTTAACAGTGACTAATGTTTATTTGTTCCAATAGAAACATTCACGATGCTTGTTACCATTCTTTCAGATGTGCCGATGTTTGATGGTGGAATATCATTTTAAAAACCTTTATAAAAGCACCGAAGGTGAGAAGTTAACTTCAAAACAAGAAGTTAAATGTCAGGTGTACACATGAAGGGTTTTGCTGTAAACAAGTTATGTGGCTCTTCCAAAGATATATAACAATTTTTTAAGCTTTCTCTGAATTTCCCTCATATCTTATAATGCAATATTATTTTTCCTCCTAATTTAGTCTCAGACTATTGTAGCATCAAGTTGTCGGGGGGAAACGTAAGCCTTCGACCAAGGTAACAAGAATGGGATCGTACATTATTTTTCATCGATATCGAGAAATTTTATACTGCAAGCAGAAACTGCAATAAAATAATTTAAATTTAAGATAGTGCACTATGACCAATACAATTAAGTATATCTGGACATTTGTCATCAAACTTTATTTATTTAGCCGGCAAAAATATTATCCACTAGTTTGCCCACTTGAAAAAAAAGCTACGAAGATCCTTTGTAGTATCACAATTATACATAATTTCTATGAGAAGGCACCCGTGACGTCTAAACCTAATCCATGATAAGCTCTAAGCCCTGTAGGTTAAGCGTCGCTATTAAAGTAGTGAACTGTCTACCCCGTCTTGACTTTGGTAAATTTCATGATAGGATAACGTACAAGGACACTACAACATAAAATACATCAAAAAGGCAAATCTTTACTTCTGTAAAATGCCTACAGTTCACAATAAACAAATTCGGTGTGAGTGAGTGTGTGTTTGTGTGTTTTGGCAAATGTTTGTTATTGGTTTGTCTGATAGAATGGAGGGACCTTAAAACCTAGACTTTGTACATGATTGAGAATATGATACAATGAAAAGTTTCATCATAGATGAACCTGTCGATACTATACAATAGCTTTTGCCTGAAGGACGTTAAACCTAATAGGGAAGCCGAGTTGGTATGTCAGTGATAACTACCCTTCTGGTCTACAGCTGAAGCCATCACTACGCGGTTATGTATATATATATTAACGTATTATCCAGTATTGCATGAATCCGAAACGATCTCCAGTGGTTATATTATGTACAATGAATACCAAACAGATTGGTAAATTCAGTTTTAAACATTCCAGTCAAGGATATGTGTCGGAATGGGACTAATCTGAGACGGTTTGGAGGCGTGTTGGTACCGCTTTGGTGATTTCGCCGGAGAGTGGGGCGATTTGGGAGATCCCTGTAACCGCTTTACCGACTTGATCGGAGGGCGGCTCTTCCTCGTTGGTGTGGCCGTGGCTGTACTGTTTATTCGGTACTGAAGGCTCTTGGTCAAGAGGCGGTTTCCCACATCAGTGACCAACATGGGTTGTTTGATACGCGGAAGGGCTTCGTTTGCCGGTTCAATGTTCGTACTGTCCTGGAGCGGTGATCGACACTCTCGGTTAAACCCCACCTTCTCGCTCTTGGGTGTGCACACATCTTCTATTGTTTGGAGAAGAGATTCGTTGATTTCAACCGCTTGAAACTCTGGGTTAGTGGAATGGCGAAGAGGAGTGTGTCCTGCCATGGAGTCGTTCACCGTGCCAGATACCTCGGCTGGCACATTCTCGGGTGTGGTGGGCTTACTACCTTCCAGCTGCCTTCGCGCATTCTCAACACTCGTCGATCGGAGCAGATTGGTGCTGATAGGCAGGTTGGCCTTACCCTTCACACCCGTCCGCACAGATCCCCTCATAACATTCCGAGTAATCTCTCTGTACATGGAAGCCTCTTTGTCCGCCTTAGCAAAGATGGTGGGTATGCGCACAGGGGACGTGCCACGCCGGCGAGTTACAGAGTTTGGAAAGCGCAGCGGGGTTGCATGCCGAAGGGCTACATCCGCTGCATCAGTGTCGGGTTCGGACAGAGCAGTGACTGTTGATGCCACTCGCCCCACATGCTCCTGTCGAAGGTTCACCAGGCTCTCACGCAGACCAGCGGGTAAATCAGTGGGGTTTGAGTCTTCCGCGTTATCCTTACTCTCCCTCATCTCTGTCACAGAAGTTTGCTCACTCTCTCCGGTGCAAGCTTTCTCTGTTTGGGAATTACCAGCAGCTTTTTCTGAAACAGGCACTTGGCTTTCAGTGGTTGACCCTTGATTCTGTTGAGGTTTGGCTCCATCAGGATTAGTTGTAACTACCTTGCCTTCCGTCTTAACAGGCTGAGGGCGCTTGGATGGTACAGGCTGTCCGTTGTATATGACTGTAATAACACTAGTGTCCGAGGCATCACTGTTCACAGAGGAGTCCATTATTTGGCTCTCTGTTAAAGCAGCTGGAGGATCCTTAGGCTTTATAGGTGCGAAGGCCATTGGCTTTTTGAACACATCATCAGATGCCTCGTTAGTTGTTTCAGAGAGTTTGCTTTCCTCCGCTGGCTCACCGCACAAGGATTCTTCTATGAAGGCTCGCTCGTGGTCTGACTCAATGTGAGTCATGTTGACATCGGTGGCAGTCGGGGCGACATCGTCGGTTGTCATGTTAACAACCGAGGTCTGGTGAAGTTCGCTTTCATCGTGCAGCGCACTGTTATCCAGATCCAGATTACAAGAGTCTCCGACTGCAGTGTCCATCCCGATCGGACTACAGTCCAACATCTGGAGGTCTCCCTTGTGGGGAATGGGGCTGGTGTCGAAGGCCACCGGGCTGAAGTTCAGACAGTCGGGTCGCTCAGGCGACATGTTAATCTCACGCTGACTGCTCTGTCGTATCGGGCCAATGCTGGATGGTGCCGAGCAATTTGCAGGATCCAGAGAGCGCCGCTTCACGGGCTCGGTTAGCCCTACAGCAACAGTGTTGGGCCTGCCACGCCGTAACCCGATGGACGGGCTTCCCTCAGCAGAGTACCTTCGCTGGTGTGACATTGAGCGGGACTTGCCATTTCCAAGTTGGCCAGCCAACTCCATGCTGGTAATGCTTTCCTGACTACTGAGGGAGGTAGTGCTGGCCACTGATATACTGTCATCCCTCGAAGTGTCGAGGGCCACTCCGCGAGGCAGGATGTTACCCACCAGACGGGCTGGAGAACTTGGCGTCTTTTTGTGGCGGCGGAATAAACCGCCCTTTTTCTTGCCATTCATATAACCGCTGCTAGCACTTGCCAACCTCTTGCCAACAACATCAGAGGAATCCATGCTGCCAGGGCTCTGAAATTTACAATGTCAATGGGTAAGAAACAATTCTAACTGTACTGCCAATCTTTGGGCGATTTAACTATAAGAGTATTGTCAAAAGAAACTGCAAGGACGCTTTGATAGTCTTTCCTTTTTCTCTTAACATGAGCTTTTGATTTTTTAACATTACAGGATATGTCTTAATTGCTACTAAAGTTTTAGTATCTCTTTAATTAGTTATTGAATGACACAAACTGACAGTAGTTTTCATTCGTGGACCACTTTAAATGTCTCATTAAACTTTTTAAATTTGTGGATATTCAACAGAAAACGTGTCTTACCTCCTTACTGCCGCTTAGCCTACGGAAAAAGCCTTTCACGCTGCGACGCTTTCCACTTTTGGGAGTTTTCGGTGAGAAACACCCGGCCTTCCCAGCTGTGTGTCTGATAGAAATACAAGATACAGTTTAAAATCTTTCTATAAATGCGTGCTTGTTTCTTGACTTTAGTTACACCATGTTCATAGTAAATTCAATTTTAAGCATTAAATAGATAAGCTTCACCAAAGAGCGGGAACAGAGAAGGACAAACAGTTTATATTCAACCAAATATATATTTAATGTTTCATCGTATTTAAAAAACTATAGTAACTTATAAATACGTTATATTATTACATTTCTATATTGACAAAACTGTTTTAAGAATTTCCTCAGAAACAAACATGTTGCCACATGGCTCCAGACTGTATAAATCGAACATTACGTTAACACATATACTATTGTCGAGTTGACTACCATATGATGGGGTGTGCAGGTCAGGCATATAATGTGTAATCTATTACTCTAAGTAATTTCTTGGATGTAAGTTAGGTTGAAAGAAAATATCTGAATTAGCATATAATATAAAATCTGAAATTATCTTAAAATATTATTAAACGTGATCTAAGCAATTATTTTTTAAAGTTATTATGGGAGATGTCAAAGTGAAAAGAAATCTGAAATCAAACAAAAATCTGAAAACTGACATTCCTGGGTACTGAAAACTGTCCAATCCTTGTTTTTTCCTCTTACCTTTTCACCTTCATTGCAGAGGACGGTGACAGAATGCGGTCTATTTTACGGCGCGGCGTCCCGGCGAGCGGCCCCTCTCCCGGCGTAGCTGTAAATACCATTTGGGACGAACCTTCAGCAAACTTGATGCTTGGAGTACCCAACGCAAAGTCATGCCCTGGTCCTGGAAATAATTTAGCAAAGATCTCCGTTTTGTTTTGTTTCTTAAAAATGAAATGTTTTTTTGGAATTTATTTGAAAGGGTTATTCTTTAGGAAAAGTTATCCGATGAAAAAGTGGGGTTATTCAGTGAAGTATAATGTTTTTGATAAGAAAAGCAACAGCAGCGGCAGTTATCAGTTAATACTGAATTAAAGTAAAATGCGAATTTAATACGCCGGGCGACAATTTTGTTTAGTTTATTAGGGGTTACTCTCATTTTTGTTAACATATTTTCACAGGACCGTTGGGTTAAAATGGAAGTAACTACTATGTAAACATTGTTGTGACAAGCCTGTCTCAGATTGTTTTCTTGTATACACATCTTTTAAAGAAGACTTTTATGTTAACTGCTTCCTATAAGTTGCTTATATAATTTCACCATATGATTGAAATTCTTTGTAATGGAGTTATATGGGTGAACAATAGCGTTAGCAAAGTTAAAAGCTTTCTTTATCTCTAGCGTTACTATGGGAGGGTGCTTACCGAGTCGTGCTCTGGCGGCGGGCGTGTAAGGTGTTCCCAAGGTGGACATCTGAGGCATCTGTTGGAGGATGGCCTTCCTGTTGATTAAAGATAAAGATACAAAAACATTAATACAGGGACCATGGAAAAGTGCAGCTTGAATTTCCTTTAATAGTGCAGATTGAGACAATCCCCGAGTAATTTTGGGGTAGGTAATATCATCATCGAAAAATGTTACATGACAATTTACGAAAATGTACATCTTGCAACTTTTCCTATGGATTTATTGCCTTGATATTTATGAATTTGGGAAATGTGTTCAGTCTTTCTTAGATTTTTCTTTATCATTCAAAAAGTCATTCATTTTTTGCTGATTTCAAAAGACAAACAGATTCACGAGTTCAAGAATACATTCCATGCAAATAACTGGAGACACACATTCACTGACGTTAATAACAACGATAGCATGTTAAATAGTCCCTAGAGGACGAAGACTTATCAGAGCAGCAATTGCTGTCTAATTAATTCAACTTTTAATAAAATTTGCAGTACGTGCAATAATCAAGGGTGGCAAAGACCAGTGACAATCACAAGACAAGCTGCACCATTACAATTTGCATAAAAAGCCAAACATTTGCGCAAAACAGTACAATAGCTACTAAAAGTAACTGATATCTACATATTCTGTCCCAAGATGACACTTAATAAAAGCTAAAGGGTTTCATATTCTGAAATGTAAAGCTTCCTGGCGTCACTATGACTCGCGAGCTATTAATGTGAAATGCATGTGAAGACATTTGATCTTTTCACTCACTAATTCTCCTGAAAGACCTTTTGGGTCAAGATAGCATCTAAAATCATAATATGCAGATATGGAAACAGATGAAATATGCGAAAAACTTATCTATTTGAAATTTATGAAGGGAATAACGCCTCTTGCCCAGAAATGATAATTTTAGTCTGGTATTCTTTATCAAGTTTAAATGTTGAGTTTATGTGATACATCCGAAGGTTATAAATCTTTGTTAGAGTAATATGACAACCCTTAGTTCTCTCGGAGACAGACAGCTCGTTTCTTGTATTTAAACTGCAGAATAGTCTATATGAAAATTAGTTACAAGGCTATCCGTTAGAGGGAGAAATTCAAGAACATTTTTAGAAAATGTCATTGGTCACGCTGCGAGTTTGGCACATTTAGAAACAAACTTACTTCTTGGTGGCAGAAAAAGGCAGCATCTCAGCAGAAGCCTTGCGTTTCCGCATGAGCTTCGGGGTCTGGTAGTCAGCTGGCAAGGAGACGTAGCACTCCGGCGACTGTTCGGAGACGCAGGAGGCATCCGGGATGTCGGACGACATGATGGACATCATGGACGACTTGTCGCTGATGGAAGAGCTGTTGTGCCCCTTACTGTCACGGCGCCACTTGGAGAAGCTGCTCGAAAGGTTGCTCACAAGGCCTTGGAAGGATTAAAAGTATTTCAAGATATACTTTGTTATTTTATTATAATTCAAATCACAATTTCACATACATAGGTATAGTGTAACAGTATCATTAACTAAAATAATTATTTAAACTTGTACTGCGGTAATTGCACTCAGGAGAACTTTGAAGTGTGCTGGCGTAGCAAAGCACAATAAATACATGATGCTAGGATTGACATTTAAAGTTATTAAGAAAATCTAAAACCATATCCCACGAATATTGTAAAACCAAACGAAACAAAATAAGTTCAGGTTCGATTGTACATCCAGAAGAGCCATGTTTCACCAGAAGATCTAACAGAAATACATAGACTTATACTTAATGAAAGTTTTCGTGGGATGTGGCTTAAAAAAAAAAAAAAAATACTTAATGAAAGTTTTCAAGTGTATATACAGCTTTCACCTAACTTATGTTTATTACAATAAAGTTAATATTTTCTCTGCAGTAACCATACCTTGTAAAGACCCGCTTCTCTTCTTCTTTTTCTTCTTCCCCTTCACCGGCTGACTGTCGTCCAGTTCGTCACAGCTCTTCTCGAGCTCGTCATCAGAGGGGAAGCACAGCGAGCCCATCAGGACCGCCTTGTCGTAAAGCGTGTCGTTCATCATACCGATGTCATCAGAGTGACTGATCAGCAGCCGCACAATGCTCGTCTGCACCTATCGTATCAAAGAAATATGAGATGTATTCTTGTTTTAAACATTCTTTTTTAGGCTTTTAGGCCCGTCTGAACACACAATGAGATGTATTCTTGGCCAGTTTTCTTTCAGAAGTGAACAACCTAGACGTGAAAGTGAGATTTTGACTAATTGATAGTTGACCAGTTTATGTTATTTTCACGACTTGAGAATTTGAAACACATTGTTCCCCGTGACTGTTCTATCTAGTAGTTTTCCAGCGGGAAACTGACAAGCACGGGTTTAACGACGCCTTCATAGGGCTATTAGACAGCGGTGGGGCAAAGAGATAATCATTGCGGAATATCATGATCCTCCTAAACGTAAAAGATTATTTACAAAGTTAGTCCTCTATTTCCAGTTCTTTTATCGTCTTGTTGAATACCAGAAATATTAGATTCTGTCTTTCCATTGGAAATTTCTTTTATGCAAAATTTAGATAAATTTTTAAGCATAGGCATACAATGTTAACGTTGTATATGCCGAGGGTATCACCCTTTAATCAATAGGAAAATCCATGCAAAAAGAGGCAATTTCTATCCAAATTAGCGCCGGACCCCACAGGCTTGGAAACATCCATGCCCGTGATGCCGTATCTAGTCCATGATGCGAAACAAATCGATCATGTCTGGGAAAAGTTTCATCCGCTCTGACATCTGGTGCTAATAAACCAAGTCAGTTACGTTGGTATGCAGTCTCCAAACCTATACCCGTTACACGCACATTCCCCAAAACTCATCACCCAGGGTCTACATCAAAGGTTTATCAATTAAGGGGCTGGGGGCGGAGCTCGTTAAATAACCATTAAGAGGTCATCGAGCCGACCCTGCCCTGGAGGTGCCCCTGTTATGTACTATCTGTGTTATGACCCACCCTCGCCCCCTTATCTATGGCCACATTAACCTGGGTCATGTGTTTGGTTGGTAATAACGTTACGAAGCCTGACAACAGGAGCGGGACTTTTATACCGTGTGATATAACTTCTTTTTATTTTTGCATAGGGTTACGTTTCATAGCTTTTTAAGATTATATCAGATTTTCATTTTAGGTTTCAGATTGATAGTATTTTATTTGTCGTCTTCAGATAAGTCTGTTCATCCAGACGTTACAATTGACGGTCTTGTTTTTTGAGCATTGACAATATATATTCTCTTTGGTATGTATAAGTAAATGGTATTTACAATGAGTGAGTGAGATCTACAGATCATGGCTATTTGAACGGATATGCGGGGGGAATTAAATCAATTGTATATATTTTTCCTACAAAGAATGACGTTTGTAAAATTTGTTTTCAACTTCAATACCACAACCCAGCTATATGGGCCTACGGAAGACCCTATAAATTTTGATGAGGAAACCGAGTCGCACTAGGAAATATTAGATCAGCAACGTTCCTCATTCATAGTGACGATTAGAAACGTCTAGCGTCTGAAAGAAAGTGAACCCCGAGTGGTCAGAATTTCCATTTTTTCTGTTATCAACTTATGACATATAAGTCAGTTTTGACTTGACTCTGTCAATAAAAGTTACTACTACTATGACGTTATACTCGTCGGGTATATAGATCTACTACGTATGCGCCCAGTGACCTGTCATTTAAGCGGAAACATGTGCACTCTCAATCTTAGGAACTTTTACCAGCATTAGGTGAGGGTTCACCGAGGGTACTTATAGCCGACTATACGACCTGGTTTACTTCTGAACGACTAGCTTTACACCCCTGAAATGAACACCGGCTACCGCAGTTCATATTGTAAGCAGCCAGCCCGTTGGTTAGTGAAATTTTTAATTCAGAATTGCTAAATTCATGTCATGGATGTTAGTCAGGGTTAACGAAAAAATCTGAAACCCTAAAATGAACATTTGAAAGTATCTTAAAAAGCTATGAAACGTAAGGTAAGAAATAACTTTGATGATTATTTGAAGTGAAGACGGGAACAAAACTGAAATCAGACACAAATCTGAAAAGTTCAAAACTTACATCCTCGATAAGCAAATAATAAGCATTTCAAGCTTGACTACTGTACTGTGGCACGGGCTAGTGTAAATTCTTTACCACTAGCCCAGTGGTCTAGCGTACCAACATAAGGAAACCCCGAGCAGCTGCATTAATTTGATATTGAGTTAGTTACCTGTAGAAGTTTGCTCTCAGAATCCTTCATCTTCTCCGCCTTCAGGTTCATGTGGAGAAGATTGGGTGCGAGGCAGAGCGCCAGGTTGCTGACGTCCATCTTGTTCTGGTCGCTGTGTTCGGCGACTCGCGCCAAGAACTGCATAAAGAAGCGCAGCGTGCTGAGATGGTGCCAGGGGAGGAGGAGGCAGAGCAGGAAGACCGCCGCCCTCCGCTCGTCCTCCCTCTCCAGCTGGTGGCACTTGAGGAACGTGTCATGGAGTCGCGATGTGAGAAGCGCATCCGGCAGCTCGCGGAAGAACTGCTTGATGAGACTCGCCACGTCATAAGGATGAGCATCTTGGAGACGTTCGCCAAGTTCAACCTTATCCTGTAGCAACAAATGAGACGAGTTTAGCTTGATAATAAGAGTTAAATCATACTACACTGGAGGTGAATTTCAAGTCTTCTCAAATGAATAGGTGTAAGATGTTGTATGTTATTCCCTTTTATCAATAATTTGGTTGATCTGGAATTAGTTGTGTACTTTTCAGAAATAATATGTTTAACTTTTACAGCACTATAGCCCCCTGGGAAGAGTAATGGGTCGTTTAATGAGACAATAATAGCTGATTTGTATCTTCATAATATTATGGATAAATAACATTTTCAATTGACAAATTCGTAAATGATTTATTGAGTACTACGACGTACCATAGGTAAATTGTTTCAGATAAAATACGACTGCTAAAAAATGAACGATGGCAAAATATTGATTCTTTAAGCATATGTGGAACAAGGTCGAATTTTTTAGACTGTGATCTTCGCAGCTCCTTACCTTCAGCTCCTTTTGCCGAGCCACTGACCCCGACTTTCGAAAAAGACCCTCCGTGTGTATATGATTTTCTAGAAAATCTGTTGCCTCGACCAGGAACCTGTGAAATACACGGAAACAATTAATAAAGTAAAACAAAATGCATCAGGACTATGGTTATTTATTCTGGGAATCACCTCTTTCAAAAATAACAAAGAAGACACTCAAGCAATATGCATTTTAAAGTGATTGAATCTATGAGAAGATAGAGACCATACCCATAAACATTTAACGAGGCAGGTCAGGTCAGAGCTGCCACGGACTCGAGACATTGAAATTCCCTGACTTTTCCCTGACCAATTTAATCTTTTCCTGACAAATAAGATAAGAAAATCCTTTCATTAACCAGCCTTGAACCACCCCTGGAAATTTCCTTTGAAGTTTCTTCCCATTCATTCTGGAACTTGCGAAATACACAATACCTTACTAGGGCTATACACACAATAGCTGGTGGTCCTCTAGGGGCCTTTGATATACCTGTCATTGGCACAGGGGGGAAGGGAGAGAGGTACAGCAGGCCACAACAGCCCAGCCCAGGATCTAACCCAGGCCGCCCTAGTATGCAAGGCGAATGCACTAGTCACTGCACGTTCCCACGACCCTAAAAGCGTATTCCTATTTAGAGATACAAATCTAAAGATTCCTTTTCTAATGAGTTATGACTTACCTTGGGACAGGTCCACAGCCATCGATGATAAGCGAGGGTACGTAAATCAACTGATTATTGAAGACACATTGGTTTGTTGAATCCTGTTAAATGGAAAAATTAGAATTAGAATATATATGCACAATGTGGTGTGCATGCCACTTCTTCTATATCAAGACACAATACCAGTGGACACAGATGTAGGTGATGAGAAAGATATCAGAGAAACGGTCAGAAAACGGTCCAGTTGGTGCCAACCCCCCATGTGGTCCAGTGTCAGAATGATGGATGATGTGGACGAGGGGGATGCAAAACAACCGGTCTCTCTGTTTTGTTTGCAAATCTACTACACCTTACATTTAAATTTGGCAATTTCTCTGTGTTATTGCTGACCTGTACTTCAAATACACACACTCGAGCTTGTTGGCTTACTTTACTTGCACACAGATAGTGATTCATAGCAAAACCGGCCAAAGTGGTCAAATGCAAATTTCTTTCAACTTCAGCATCAAGTTCATACATCAACTTGATCAGCATCCTGTCCGATAATCTGGAGTAACATTTAGATCTAGACCTACCTAAGGTCACAAGCTTTCCTGACATTCTGTATCTTTATCAAAATTGAAATGCGTACAGTAACTGACGGTACAAATCTGTAGAAATACAAAACAGGCTCTTGTGAAATTTAAAAGGGCGACACGCTTCGTCGAGTAACGACCGAAAATGCACTCACCGTGTTGTCATCTCGATTCTTCCCCTTCTTCGACTTGGGCGGTTTGATTCCCAGCTTCTTCAGATCTCCAATTACAAAAGTCCGTATGTTGTTCTGATCCTCGATTTCCTGGACATACCTCAAACTCCCCTGATCCCCCATTTTTAGCCTAAAACGTTAAAAAACCTCCTGCTTTGCCGGCCCCTTCCCTCACGCCGTGTTCATGGCCCCTGTCCTAGTGAAGTTTGAATCGCCCGCTGACCTACATAAGGCCCGCGCTGATTGGTCAGTATCGGCCGCTGACCTACATAAGGCGGGCTCTGATTGGTCGGTTCGGGGCCGATGCCGGGATGCGGCAGGTGCGCGCCGGGCTGGGGAGATAACCACTGACATCTTTGGATGTTTCCACTGTCCGTTTGTAGTTTGTGGTCAGAGGATCTCTTTGAACTGGAAGTAGCATTCACAAATACAGCCTACAGGTCGTGGGGGGGAGGTATGATATTCACTGGGATATGAGCGTTTGATATGGACATCCACCCTGCCCCATGCAGGGTTTGGATCCAATGATTTTCAAAGGAGGAAAAGTGTGTGTGTGTGTAGGGGGGGGGGGGGGAGCAAAAAAAGAGAAAGAAAAAATAAAATAATTTTTTTGTGTTCCGGTAACATAGGTGGGGAAAGGGGGATAATTAGGTCTTTTTATTTATTTTATTTATTTTTTGTTTTTTTTTGTTTTTTTCACTTACCAAAATAAACCTGTATGGCCTTAGAAATATATATATAAAAAAAAAAAAAAATCTCCAAATTTTCTCTATAAAGAAGTTTGAATAAAATTGTTGTGTTCAGGTAACACAGGTGGAAAAGCGGGAGGGTAGGAAGGTCTTTTTTTTTTGGCTTTTTTTTTCACTTACCAAAATTGACATGGATGGCCTAGGAAATATATAAAAAAAAATCTCCAAATTTTCTCTATTAAGATTTCTAGCAGCTAAAACGCATACCCTGAGCTAGAATTTTACATTATTAATAATGTTCTTTTGTAAAAGTTACCATTGGCATCACCAGGGTCCTTGGATATCTCCCACTTCTCCCGTTGTTTAAAATTAGTTAAAGGGACGTTCTCGTCCGTGAGGTTTTAGAGATACGTCCGCCGACGCAAGCCTGACAACGCCGTCACTGGTGGCGTGTTTTGCCCTTTCGGAACGTAATAACGCAACGTCATTGGTCACGTCGTCAATTTGGCTGGGCGTGAGGGGGGTTACAACGCATCAAAATGCGTCCGTCATACGGACGAGAACGTCCCTTTAATACGAATTATATACAGGCGGAGATAGTTTTGAAAATGTGTCTACAATATTAGGGTTACATAATTACAGTACGTACGCAATTACTCTATTTGCTGTGAAGATTTAGGGGAAGCTTCTGGGAGTGAGACGGGCATTCTTGGAAAGCCAAGATATGGGCCTAAGTGTAAGCCTACGTTCAGAAAAACAATTGGTTGAAAAAGTAGCAAGGTCAGATTTCTTTTGCTTTACATTTTATTTATACCCATTAAACTCGGTTTCATAAATTAAGAAATTACTCCAATTAATTCTAATTCTAAGATTTTTTAATCATGTACGTAATGGCAAGAATTTAGGGTAATTCGGCTTGCCTGAACACTCAGTATTTCTAAGCCTAGGCAGATCTAATAACAAGACCTAGAGGCACCAAGCCACGTCACCACCCACTAATTACAAGGCGGATTCAGATACTAAGTAGACCAGAGGCCCTTTATAATCATAGTGAGACTCAGAGTGACCATGGGATGGTAATTCCAAAAAATCGCAACTTACTATGAGTTTGTTTAAATGGACAGGGGAATATTTCTTTGAGACATGACCAACTAAATGAGAAATGGTCGAGAACTGAGGATTACTTAATGGCATGAGACATAATATTTAGAAAGAAAATCACCAGGAATCATTTCTTTTTGATAGGGGGCGTGTCCTGCCCCGCTTCTTTAAGACACAGGGAAGGGTACTTATTTTAGGTATGAAAAGATGTTTGCCATTGGATTCTTTAGTGAAGTGACAGTCCATGGTTTCGCAATCACAATAGCTCTAGAATTAGTGTGGTAACTTCAAGTCTTGTTTTTCTTCACTCTATGTATACTTTGGCCAGTGAGCTATTCAATCAGGTAAAAGTGGTTTTCAGTAGAATGGTATTTCAAAATCACTTCAGACACCAAGATTTACCTCTAGCAAAAACATGTAAAACAAAAACCAAAAAAAAAAATCATGGGACCGATGGCAGACGTATCTTTTATGGAAACGATGTGATTTTTACAGATTGTGAAGAAAATATACCAAAGTATATGTCGGTAGCCCTTTCAAATCAAATAGTATTGTTAAAAAGGGTAGATTAAGGCTCAAACAGTTTACACAAAATAGCTAAAGTAGTGATAAAAATTTTGTCTATACTTCCTCATGAATTATCACCATCTATACTTCCTCATGAATTATCACCAGCACACCATTATATACCGCTAACACCAAGTCGACAAAATAATTATATGATATCTGTCTCATAGAGTACGAGGTTGTTTCCCGAGACATTTAGGTAGAGGGCTCTATACATGGTGTAAAACACTGGTGTCATGAGTCACTACAGGTCTATTAATCGAGGGTTTTTAAGAGACACTCTTCTATTCTTGTTGTGAATAACGTATTCGTATTCGGTAATTAAAACTTGAAGTGGGCTAGATCTATATGATTATCTATTGATATTAGGCCTATGTATCACAATTGCAACTTTATATAGTGCCTTCCATACAATTTCTGGTCAAAATCATACAGGCCTATTTAGTTCCGGCAGCCTAATGCCTACAATATAGGCCCCATCAAATGTCTATGGAGAACTACAAAATGTACTATTATAGGTCCAAAGGCCTATGGAGCCCTCGATAATTAACCACGACAATATTGAATTAAAATTCATTGTAAGAATGTATTGGGCTGCAGTTTTAGCTGTAACAACATCCTGACTCCCTTTGTGAAACTCATCTAACAGTCTACACAACTGATTATGCAGCATCAGAAGTAAAGTCGCACTGTTTGCCCTAACTGTCAAAACGCTTATTTGCCCAGCGCCCACCACGCGGCAATGTTGTTGTTTGGGTTTTCTCACTCTCCCTTCACTCTCCCAGCACAACGTCTGTGACGTCACTTCAAACATGGCCGCGACCAATGGAAGTGGTAACAGCTCGCTGGCTCCCACAGACTTCAGGCTCTGTAGTTCTTTAGATGACAGTCATGGAACCGTTATTAGTGTTGCAGTGGAGCATTGCCAGTTGTGTGGAGGTACTAGGAGGCTTTTCTTCTGCAAGGACTGCGTGGCTAACGGCGAATTCACTCATTCCCTGAAGAAACACGAAGAACGGTGCGTAGATAACGTTAGTGCAAGTCACAGACCAAAATAACAACAACAGACAGATGTGACACATTGTCAGCTGGTGTGCTAGACTTTGGGAGGGGGGCGGGGGGTTGTACCAGACATGATTTACTCAATGGAATATGGGATTAAAGCTTAGCCGTATGGTTTATTAAACGATAGATGATTTTAAGTAATGTTATGCAATGGGTAGGGTCAAATGTATCAAAGGAGCACGGGGTGGTGAAGTGGCTAGAGTGTTCGCCTGGGCTGGAGTGTGAGAGGTCCTGGGTTTGATCCTGGGACAGGCTGGGCTGCTATACCCCTCTGTGTTTCTCCCAGTGGCAACAACTGGGTTATCAAAGGTCCCTAGAGGACCATCGGCTGTTGTGTGTAGGGCCCTGCCTATGGGACCCTGCACATTAAAGAACACCTACCTCGGTAAATGTGTAGGGGTATGGTCTCTACCTTCTCATAGATTCGATCACCATCACCACCCTTGATATGACCCTGGCAGTTAATTAGGGTGTAAAGCAACCAATAACCAACCAACCAACCAAATGTATCAAATTTCCTACTGCATGGCCAAGTTAGACTCTAGTCTAGAGATCTAAATCTAGATTTACACTCATAGACAACTCCCATGTTCTTGTTAGATCTATTTTGTTTTATTTATTTATTTATTTATTTTCTTTGTGTGATAGAGAGTATCGTAAAAAAAATACCCAAAATTTGTGCCTAATTCTGCAGTGATGTAAGTTTTAGTATTTTTGTCTAATTTCAGATTTCTCGCAACTTCACTTGAAATAGATCTAATAAATTTTCAAGAATTAATTTCTTACATTAACGTTACATTTCAAAGCATTTATAAATAATTTTCTTTTCTTGGATGTAATTTTTTTTTCATTAACACTGACTTGCATCTCAGATCCTGTACTGCACCCCAACTTTTAGGTTTTACTCATATTCTTTCTCTGATTTAAACGCATCATAGACGAAATTTTCGATAGCTTTGGCAATTTAAAGCACGACTTTTAGGTACATGTATTTGCAAACCATTTAGATAGCTTGTCTAAGATACGGAGAAAAATGCCTCAGGGGTAATGATGCTTTGTTTTCTGCTATCATAGGTATGCTGATAAATTAAAGCGATGGCAGTCCTTGAAAAAAGAGAGGTTAAAATTATTAGAGAGGTAAGTGGTTCAATACTGTGTTGCAGTTCTTTGTTTTATGTGTATTTCTGCATAGATAGCCCATGTAATTTTATTTCAAAATAAAACATACCTCAAATTCCCAATATTGGTTTTCAATAATTCCCAAAAGAGACAATAAAGGATATTTTCATTCGGTCAAATTATAATTTCTAATTTTTTCCTAATTGATATAAACTACTGCTCCATTTCAGATTTGAAAAAGCGATGACACGAAGCAGGGAAGCTGAAACAAAGGTAGTAAAGTAGCTCGGACTACATTGGTTGACATTGTAGATAAATTGGAAGCCACTCTATGAAAACTTACTTTGGTGAATATTTATTACAGCATTTATTGAAAAACATTCATCACTTCCTCTATCATTAAAGACAAATTGTTAAGACTGAAAATTTTAATCATCATCCTTTAAAAGGCTTGGAAAGTAAATGCAAAGATCCAACGTGGCGGAACCCGCATAGACTATTATAATTAGTTATTTGTAATTTAGTTATATCGTGTTATCCCTCAAGAGATGAAGAAAATGTTTCCCGGATCAAATTCCTTATGTCGAAATTTCTTTTTATTTCAATCGAAATTGCAGAATAAGATTATTTCCAACTGCCAAAATCAATAATGCTCGTCTTTAGGCAGTGGCCTGCTTCTACATGATTATGATTCTTATAATTTTGTGTTACCTTTCTTTTCCACAGAAATGTGATATTCAATTCAGGCAGGAACGAATCCGATTGCTCCGCAAGGCGATCGAAAGTGCTCAGGAAGTCCAAAAGAAAGGTGGGTCAGCTTATTAGTGGCGGCAGCTTTTCTACTCAAAGTATATTCACATGCTAAATGCCGAATTTTTTGGCTATTCCTATTTGATCCATAATATCCTGGTTTTTTTTGGAGGGGGGGATTTTGTCACCGAGATCATGTTTTCGCGTACATGTATTTACTGGAAATGCGCCACAATACAGTATACATCGCGAAAATTTATAAATACATTCACAATAGGCGAATTGACCGTACTTTAAATGCTCTTATTTTTGAAAAAAAACAACTTTTAAAAGTAAACAAAAATCTTAAAAAAAATACGACTTGTTTCATATTTGAACAGACAAAGAAACCGTGGAAACTTTAAAGAAGAATAATGAACACCGGCGTATGCAAACGTGGCGCCGGTCGGAGAAGCTGATGAGGATTCAGCGCTACCTCCAACAGGGCAGGGAACAGATCTCTAAGTCAGCCGCTTCACTTCAGGAATGCCAGGGGAAGCTCTTCAACGTCCGGCGTCAACACATAGTAGATCTACTACACTTCATTTTCCCCATCTCAGAAATACAGCCCAAAAGGTATCTGAGACTTTTTTACTTCCTTTTTTTTCTCAGTAGGAAGTTTCAGAAAACGAGAAGCATCACGTAACCATTTCAGAAATATTTCATTATACATTTAAAACTTTCCCTATACCAAATACTTCAAAATGTATCCCAAATTTTGTATTTCTAAACTGAAATATGGCTGGAAAGATTAGAGATATGTCAACGTATGGAGGTCCCTTTTAGTTTCTGAAATTCCCTAATCTGAGAAGTACAGCCTAAAAGGTAACTCAGAACCAATTAAGTTTTCCAATCTGAAGAAAAACGTGAACGAAGAGATAATTAATTTAATTCATTATCGAAATAATATTATTATTGTATCGTGTATATATTATCAGTTCTTAACATCTTTCATCAAGAATTCGACCTTTTGGGTAAACTAGGAAGAAACGCCGATAAACAATACCTAAAGAAGTATTTGAAACAAAGGGACAACCTCTTGAGTTGGCATTTTAACCGATTAACGTTAAATCATTCGTAGTTAGTCGCACGTAAATAACTCCCCCACTGTCTTTGTGCCGAGTAAGTCTTTGTGTCAACGTTACTCCCCGAGCGTGTGGGGGTCACGGTGTCCGTCCAGGGAACATGTATAATTACCTGTAATTACCTTAATCGGCCCTCTGCCGCCCTCCCCATTGTCCAGGCTATATTTGTATACTCGACCCCGCCCAGGGGGCCTCTCAGGGGGTTATTAAGCGGTCAACGCTTTCTCCGAGTGAAATCCCGTAATTTCATTAGCTATACTTAGCGCCTGGGTAGGGCGCCAGGGGTAAACAAAGGGAGGGGGCGTTTCCGGTCTTGTAAGAGGTGGGGGAGGGGATTATGTTACCATCTTGTGAGGATGTTGGAGAAAGTCCGTAATCTCTGCCATCGTGGACTTCACTTGAAACTATAAGGAAGACGCTAAAACAAGCCCAAAAAACAATAGGTGTCATCTTCTTGATATATTTAGGCAGCTAGGAAACAGTGTATTCGGCGATTAGAAATGTCACCTTAAATCTGAAAAAAACCTTCTATTTGTGCTTATTCGAGTTTTACTGCATGATTACCGTCCTCTAATGACACTACAATAATCTTGAAAAGTCTTCGGAATTTACCAGCCTTGCTAGAGTTAATTCTCAAGAAACTGTTTAGAGTTACCATGAAATATATAACCCTCCCAATCCCCGCCTTTTACATAAAACCAAACTAGGTTCGGGTCTTTTACCAACTCAATGTCATATTAATAAGAGAAGGTTGTAGGAATGTGATTGTTCAGATTTTAGTCTGGCTTCAGAATCTTTCACATAGAAAGTGATGGGAATAAACCCTTATAATCGACAGGGCGACATGGGCATTTTTCTCCCTCAACGACTAGGGAAGTCTTAATTTCTTAAATTCGACACGGCGACATTAGGATTTCTTTGAATTGATAAGATGACATGGGGACCCCATATCTACACATTCCCAAAGTGAGAATTTTATGACTTATTCACCCAGTGCTATTCGGGCCAAAAGAAGTGTCAGGTGTTTATTGTTTTTTGTTTTTATTTTATATTGATCCTAACTGACATACCCATGTTACCCTTCGTTTTTCCAGTGACTCTGACAGTATGGTGCTTAGTACGGTGAGTGCCCTGGCCGAGGCCCGGCGCACGGCCTACATCAGGGGGCGCTGGGTCTTCACCTAAGTTTCGCACTGCCTGTCCCTATTTTTCAATCATAACTTACATCCCCGTGTTACCCTTCGTTTTTGCAGTGACTCTGACAGTATGGTGCTGAGTACGGTGAGTGCGCTGGCCGAGGCCCGCCGCACGGCCTACATCAGGGGGCGCTGGGTCTACACGGACAACGGCGGGGAGCATCAGTACAGCATCGTAGAACCCACCCTGCCTGGCAACGGCGACTACACCGCCTACTCTATCTGGTGTAAGTCATCATCTATGATGGTTATCATTATAATAAGTATTTTATTGACAACAGAGAAGTCATTACAAACTTATGTGTCAGACAGAGTGGAATAATATAATAACTGGAATAATTGGAAATAACTGGAATAGTATAATAACTACTTTTATTCCTCTCCCCCTTCCCCCAACAAAAAAAAAGAAAAAAAGAGGTGGAAAAAATAGAGTAAAGTTTGCGGATTGTATTATAGAGATTGCGTTTGTGTTACCTCCAATTGTCTAGGCATGCCAGACTTTATATGTAAATGAAACGTTACATTAACAACCGTTCAAATCCCTTTTTGGCAGTCCAACCGCTCTTTTTCGAATAAATTATTTGGCCAGATTCCGCCAAGTTCACACAATTCTTAAGGTTTTGCTAACAGGCTCAAATCCTCCACAATCACCGGGGATTTCCCTTTCCTTCATGGGTCCAATGCAAAAGGCACCCAACATTCCCCGTGGCCGCAATTTCCGAGCCGCGGTGCCTAAATTGCACCCCTCAAATCCCAGACTCGTATGTCTATGTTTGAATTTTACAAATTCCGTGTTATTTAAAGGGGGCCAAAAGTGATGTAGGGTCAAAATTTTGTAAATTCTGTTAACTATTGAAATATATTCTATTGCCATATCCTAGGCCTGTGGTAAAATATAGAATGTGAATACAGACTTAAACTACATTAAAATACACAAAAACTTGTCCCCAGTCAATTTTGGTGACCCACCAAAATTGGTTTGTTTACAAACATTGCTGTACTCAGGCATAAATGACACCAGTTTTATGGAAATCAAGTAAAGTTATAGATAGTCAATATGATTTATACTTTACCAATGGCTAAGATTAAACTCTTAGAATGTATTTTCATAGTTATTGCAGTTTGCTCAATTTTGTCATATTTTGACAAAACATTGCTTTTGACTCCCTTTAAAGTGTCGGAGAACAAGTACGGAGTGCCTAGTAACGAGACAGAGCCGGGACAGCGGAACCCGGCCTACACCATCAGTGCCGCCCTCAGCTACACCTCGCAGCTCCTCATACTGCTCGCACACTTCCTCGACGTCAACCTGCCCAAGAGAATGTGCTATAGGTATGGATTAATTCTCCCAACCACGGATAGCCATTTTCCTTAGTTGTACCTGCAGGTTAGCCTAAATCAGGATGCATGCTGGGTAATATGTCGACAAATCACAAGGCTTAAGCATAGACATTTTTATTCATCTTATCAGTATTTGTTCTTAATCATGCATGGTGAAAAACTCGTGACCATTATTTTTTAAATTCATATATCCATTAAATATTTTCTAAGTTACTTGAGAATTCTTCCATTATAGATGGTTTTATAACAATTATTTGGTTATTTTCTATAGATTTTGCAGTGGTTTTGTCGACAAAATTAGTCCAAATTAACCTGCAGGTGCTCAAAATACAATAAATGAGCCATCTGTGGTAGGGAAATTAAATAACAAATTTTGAAAGGAAACAATCAATATGTGACATTTTTTCATATGATTCGGAAAGGTAAGCGCTTGGGTATGAGACTGGGGCCAGTTGGGGACTCTCGAAATTCTTAATTTAAGGATTGGGAAACCAACAGTTTTGCAAGTTTTGGGGAAATTCATTTTGAATTGCATTTAACATATTTTGACCATTGGATCAAATTTTGTATGCTGCCTTTCATCGCCTAATCGAAAGAGACCATATTTGTAAAACAGAGTCTCACGTTAGTAAGGTATTTGTAACTGAAAATACAACATGGGTAAGCACCCGGCTAGTATATAGTAAATAAATTCGTTGGAGTACTGCACACCGTCTTTGATGCCGCACGTTATCCGTGTTGTTAACTACTTGTTTTCCACCAGCTCACATGATAACACACCCCAACACCTGTCTGATAGTGATACCGTGATAAGGAGACGGATATATTTCAAACGTTCTCATGGTCTGGCTTGTTATCTATCGCACCTGGGCTCTCTCAGATAACGCGACGTATAATAGATAGTCTGCTACCTAGACTCGACAACACTTCAGGAAATGGTTTACATAATATCTATAGCCTGGTTCTTATTTATTCATAAATGCTTTGGCTGACAAAGAAGCCGTCTTCCCTTATTTTCAGGATTTCCATATTTTTGCCAACCCTACAAAAGTCCATTAAATTATATGTTAGGGCAGTAGATATCGTTTAACAATAATGTTTTAGGTGTTGCAGTCGCGAAGCCAAAAAGTCTAGATTTGCCACTACCCCCCCACCCCCACCCCACCCCCCCCCCCCACCCCATCCCCCAAGAAAATAAGGGAGGGGCCGCGCGCTCCGGCGACACCCCCTAAATCCGCCACTGTTTTAGAATATAATGTACTATATCTGCATTATAGTAACTACGCGTGTAATTATCCCGAAACTTTGTATTGAACGTCTGTGCTTGTGTTTCAGTGGGATCATTTACATCCTAGATCCAATAATGAGCACAGCCATCTTAGAAAAGTCCGCCCCCTTCCCCGATAAAGGTTTCAGGAAATTTGTGTTATGGTCACTTTCATCACTGTTTAATTAATCCCGAGACTATGTATTGAACTTCTCTGCTTGTGTTTCCAAGCGTTCTGTTACATTTAATCAATCCTGAAACTATGTATTGAACTTCTCTGCTTGTTGCTTTGTTACAGTGAGTTCTGCGGGCAGGAGAAGACGGAGCAGCAGTTTGAGCGCGGCGTGTCCCGCCTCAACCACAACGTGCTCCACCTGTGCTTCACCCAGACGGTGAGCCCCGAGCTGCTCCACCCCCGCCACACCGTCCACAACCTGCTCGTCCTGCTCGAGGCGCACACTCTCGGCAGGTACGTAGTCCGTTTTTACACCAGGGTTCACAATGTTGATGTCGTATGCTGGCTTTTTTTCCTTAGTATTTTTGTTAATTTCAGTAACAATGTTGTTACACTAAAGCCCAATACCCACTAGGCAATTCTGAAAAAAAAATCGGCCGACTGATCGGCCCTAAAGTCGGCCGATTCTACCAGAAGAATCGGCCCGACTTTGGGACCGATTCATATCAAACATGCATACATGTTTCAATATACCATGCTAATTGGTAATCTGATTCAGCACTAGAATTGGTCGATTTTATGAGAACAATCGGCCGAATCTAGTCAAGATCGCCTAGTGGGTATGGGGCTTAAGATATGGGAGTCGAACGCACGCCTTTTTTTCATGACATCGTCGATGGGGCACCCCTACTAGAGTCCGTGCAGCCCGTTACTACGCAAACTCTTCTGGCTTTTTGGTCTCGTTTTTAAAGATAATTGTCTATTTAAGTCTCTAGCTATTTCTCTGCAAATAGAATAGAAGGGCTCTTTTCCTTGAGGTCATCACCTCTTAAATGCTCTTAGAAAAAATACAGGAATCGTATTTCATACTTGGAGCTAATTAATTTAAAACCCGTTTAGGGGCCCTAAATTTGTTTGTCCGCATTTCATACTTGTCCTACTTTTTCATCAGTAGGGAGTTGCAATTTTCCAGGTAGGCACGTCGTTCTTATACCAGAGTTCACAAAGTTTATATTCTATTTGTCACCTTTTCCTTTGTTATATTAATATCAAATGTCAGCCTTTCCCTGCTTCCCAAGAACGTTATATCTTTTTAGGAACAAATAGTGTAACGTCTACCGATTTCGAAAAGCCCAATAAGATTAATGCCGTCACTATGAATATACTCATATATTAAAGCGAGATTATTCATTGCCCAGGAAAACACTCCGAGGCTATCCAAAAGTTTTCACAATCATTACCGATACTAGTCAAAATATATGTAATAGGCCTAACTAGATCAAGTTATTTTCATTATTTAATCAGATAATTATGTTTCTAACGTTAAGTGATATAATATGTCTCTAATTTCTGTCCTTTCCAAACTCCAGAGCCGGTCCGTTTGAGGTTACGCCTGAGTTGATGCTGTCCCTAGACGAGAGCCACCAGTCAGAGACGAGTGAGATGGACATAACCAGCTCAGAGGACGAGGTCGATCAGACTGACCAGGAGTGGGAGCGGGTACCTGCTCCGCTCGAGGGCTTCGAAATGACACCACGGTCTGCGGAGAGCTGTCTCGCGTCTCAGTTGGACGCCCCGACCGGCCAGCAGGGGCTGTCTGAAGGCATGGGTGTCGCGGGCGGAATCATATCCTCAGTCGCATCATTTTGGCGAGCAGCAACAAGTCGCATGGATCACAAATAAATTATTATGTATATACCAAAAAGTATAGCTTTATCACAAAGGATCATGAATGTACATTTTTAATTAGTAAAAGAAAGAATTCCCATCATGCAGTTGCATGAGCGTCTAATTTGTCAGTGAATACTGTCATAAAAGATATTTATGAGTTCTATACATTTAGTATAATGATGATCGTTTCAGTTGTTTATGTGCAAGTTTATGTGTTCTATGGTTGTATATTAACCAGTTTTGATCTGTTTTTACCGAGCTGGTTTACATGAAATAAATTACGTATTGTTATTCTATGGTTATTGTACTTTGTTCCTCTTTTTAACACCCTTTTGAATTCCGCGGAATAGGTTTATCAGTTAAGCCCCAAAACAAATAACATAGACAAAGGGTACATGCATGTTGAGCTTCCACTCTACTTATACAGAGATGCCACTTTTCCTGATTTTTGGTTTTAGCGTGATTTTTCAGACAGTAATTTTTAGAAAACAAACGACATTTGTGTTCTGGCAACACATCACTTCTGAAAATTATATTTGATGTTAGAATTTACATAGTAATTATGTGTTTCTATTCCTTTAAGTTTTTCCTGCTTAAAATCCCCAAAGCCTTTTTTTAAACAATTTTCTGGATCTTTTTTTATGTCCATATAGAGTGGCATCTCTATTAGATATAGTCCAACAAGTTACTGTGTTACAATTTCTAGATTTGCAGGTACTGGGGGTGGGGGTATTCCAAAGGTTGCTGCATGATTTTGGGTTTAAATATTTATTTCTATTGACTTAAGAAAAGGGACATCGGACTAAGCTGAATGAGAACCAATAAGGCTCTGACGTGCCACCGGATAACAAACAGATCTAGGTTAATTAAAAATTTCTATTAAAATGAGAAATATTTACTGAATTGTATAGGTCTAGGCAGTCATCAAATGTGCAATCATCAATTCTCTAGGTCAGAAAATTGATTTATTCTTGGACTGGACAAAGTCAATAGATGGCAAAGGGTATCTCTGCTCTTTCGTATGCTCGTGTCGCACACTATGTCCCTGCCTCGGCGACGCTCTGGTAGAGAATGCTTCTAGTTCGTAACCAGCCTTCTTGCCTCTAGAAATCCGTTCAAAACGGATCTCCCGGGAACCAGCTTAAGCAGAATTGACCTACTTTTGGTGCCTCGTTCTGAGTGCACAGGAAGTAAACAAGAAGCCGGCCGCTGCACGAAACACCGACAGCTCATGTAGTGAGCTTTACCCCCGTAAATGTATTATCGTAGGTTACAGAAAGACAATTTTATAGTGCATTAGTGAGAAAACCGTGCAAAGGTTCGATCGGATGGGATTAAACTAGTTAAGGTGTACGCGCGTTGCGGTTCTGCAGCGATTCGGAGTTCATCACACCAGTGCCACTGTCACTGTGTCTGTGAGTGTGACTGTGAGTCACTGAGTGTCTCATTCTGCAGGCTGCAGCTGCTGAGGCAGAACCAGAAGGGATTTGAATGTTTTGGTCATCAGCCCTGCTCCTTCTTTTGACCTTCAGGAATATTTACGTGACAGCAGTGGTCGGAAAGTAAGTAGAAACAGTTTTTGACTTGTCAGTAAAAAAAGTCAAATGATTTTGATGAAGAATTGAATCGTGTGTAGGCTAAGGAAATAATTAACCCCTCCCCCCCCCCCCCCAAAAAAAAAAAAAAAAAAAAATCATTACATTGTAGTGATCAGGCTAGATCTAGTTGTGATCAGGATGATCTAAAAATGGTCTAAAAAAATAAAGTGGGTGAGTCAGATTATTTTTACATATTTTTACATAGATTAAGGCCATGATGAAAATTAAGATCTAAATTTAGCAGGGGCGGATCTGGAGTCAGTGCTCTAGGGGGGGGGGGGGCAAACCCTGACCCCCCTTATAAAACTGAATATCAAAAACATCATTTTTACACAGATCTTCCAATTTTTAGATGCCAAACATTTTCCCCTTGGGTCTAAGGGGGGGGGGGGGGGAGGCAATTGCCCCCTTTTGCCCCCCCCCCCGATCCGCCACTGTTTAGCATCTAAAATGCGATTTCTGATCAAACAAATCTATATCCTATTTAATGTTTGGTAAATCATTTTGATTGAATTTATATATTTGTGGAGATTTCTTATGAAAAGAAGTTCGAGTCAGCGCCAAAAATGAGGATAGGTCGGATAACCATAAACACAAGATGTCAGGTTGAATATGGTACAACATGTGCGCCATGAATTTTCTTTCTATGCAAGTAAGATATTAGACAATGGTTGGCCCAATGGACAACGACCGATTTAACTTCTTTTCACTCTATTGGATTTGAATATTTCTTGTGACCTTTTGATTGATATCCAGGAAATTATCAAACAATCAATTTTGAGAAATTGGAACACGCTTTTGAATCTTTAAGAATCACAGTAGATCTAATCTGTCTTCTGGAGATCATCTGCTTGTGTCATAATTATTATCGTTGATAAATCGCAATCTGCGTGTTTACTAAATATTCCAATCCTCTTTTTTCCCCTATTTTGTATGCTAACTGTTTATCTGAAGTTTTCCTAAATTAATTTGTGAAAGTGGAAGATGGAGAATGAGTACAAAAAAAATAATTAATTAATTAATTAATTAAAAAAAACGCTCATGAAAAGCAATGCGGCGTACTGCAAGCTCTTTAACATAATGATTTTTTCCCACCACAGATGTAACTATAACCTGGTCCTGCTGTGGAGTAGAGAAACCGGCCATGCGCCCTTTGCTGCTCCACCAGTCATCGCTGACGTCAACTTTGATGGGCTGCCAGAAGTTATCGCCGCACCCTTCGCAGATCAGGTCAGTGCAAAATCCCCTCTAATCTCCGGGGGCTTTGCCTTTAAGTGGTCTAAGAGGGGAGGAGCCTTAAGGCCAAAAAGAAAAAAAAATTGTCACTAGCCCGATGTGCCCATGTCTTAGGGAGGAACTAAGAAGAAAGAAAAACAAAATTTCGCTAACCAGACGTTCTTTTTTTTAATCTATTTGGTCAGTATTGCCACTATATAAGTGTAGAAGGGATCTTAGTTAAGCTGAGTAATGTTAAAAATTATACACATTACACTGACCCTAGCCTAACTATTTTTGTTGGCCTGAACAGCCGCAGGTTTTGATGGAGAGGGCTTAGCGAAGTTGGTGGGCCAGTGGTTTAGAGTGCTACTTCATTAACTTTACTTGGGAACCACTTCTTCTACCAGGTGGAGGAACAGAAGAACATGTGCAGATTTTATTTCCAAATAGATTGTGGTCTTTTTTATTTGAAAATCACATGTTAATATACACAACAAATTATATGATTCCGCATCGCAGTGTTGGCCAGTGTTTGCCATTAACACTGGCCCGTAGGTGAATGGCTGACAATTTGAGAGCAGGCCGACAATTTGCATCAAAAATAGTGTCAAATTGGCCCTGATGGCCAACAGTGAACTCGGGGCACTTTTTTTCCAATAATCTTTTTATTCTTTTATTCTGACCACAATTATTTTACATGTTCATTGCCACTTATGAGAGCAGTTACAGAAAAAAGGTCACGGCCAACCAAAAGCTGTCAGGGCCAACTGTATTTGGGAATAATCGGCCCTGTTGACTGACAGCCTAAAAAGTTAGTTTCCAACACTATTGGTCATTATTTTATATCACAAATGCTGCCCTACAAATATATGAATGTTATTTGCATCTCATTGAATTCATGGATTATACATATTCTTTAACCAAATATCTAAAAGTTGTTTTTACACTTATGTTTGATAGTGCAACATAATGAATTTATTCTGTAGATGTCAGATGATTAGTAGAATAAGTGAATAAACGTGTGTCTCCACTCTGAATGGCAATGTCATTGTCTTTAACTTTTTTTTTTATTGAACTTTAATCTCATACAACACCTCGGCTAGTTATGTTAGCCGTTATTCCAGTAGTAGCCAGTCTGGTGACATTAGTTGTTATTTACAATTCTATCATGGTTAATTTTCAGCTATATACTCCTATTGATTTTACATGCATAGGACATAAAAGCAAAACTGTAAAAGTGAAGGAATTTTGACCCTTAGAATAGAATTTAAACAAGCACTGTGCAATTAACATATTTACAAATTGAGGAGTATACATGGTTTCTCAAGGTGTGTATACAAGTCAAGATACAATACAACATACAAACATGAAAAATGGAACATTGATTTGGAAGTGTAAGAGAATGAATGTTAAAACATAAATTATTAAATTATAGGTGATGGGTATAAATGAGATGAAATGGTAGATAAGATGTTAGGAAAGGATGGGGGGGGGACGGGATTTCGACCTTGATACTCCTCATACATTTAATGTTTTTTGATTGGCCTTGGGTCTCACTTTAGATTTTATTGATTTTAATGCATATTTTAATTGATTGTCGTCGGTATTATCCTAGGTGACGGTGGTAGAGGGTCACAATGGCCACATCCCACACGACTCGAAATGGCCGCAGCAGCTGGTCGACTCCACAGTCCATGCCAGTCCCATGGTGGTGAGTAAAACACGAAGATTCCTCTCCTCAGGACGGCGGCCTTTGGTATATCCAAACATAGCTATGTGGTTTAAACTAAAATGGGCGCAGCGCAACTCCCCTGACTAAGGTGTATTAGATTCACTGATTTTTGACCACCCAGTGGATGCTCAGTAAACTTCCTTCACTGAAATGATTCTAAATATTCAAATTCAATTTTAAGGTGTATGGCATACTTTTATATGAAAAGGGAAAGCGTGTTACAAACTTATTCAATGTTAATTATTTATAAGTCAGTGACGGATCCAAAGATTTAAAATAAGGGGGGGAGGGGGCGCCCTTATATGAAAAATTGAGGCGCCCCATCCAGAGGCTAGAATTTGACATTACAAAATCGAAATTTGGCAAAAATAAGTGGTTGGGGGGAGGGGGGCTGCATACCTCAGGCGCCACCCTCTAAATCCGTCTTTGAAGGAAAAACGTATGTGGACGGAAAGTGTTTGTTACGCATAAACTACGAATAAAAACAAACGACGATCTATATCCTTTAGGCATGAATAAGAAAGAATATGATCTTTGTAACTCCTGTGACCCCGGCTTGTATATAGTAAAGTAGATTTACTCGAGCACAACCAATAATTGGTCAGCCTAATAAGGCTCACATGCGTTCCCGTCTCAGTCAGGGTGGAGAACATGAAGTGTTCCAGTGACCATAAAGTAGGACGTAAGCGCCTCCTCATGCGTGAGTTTAAAACACAGAGGATTTTAAGGCATGTACCGTAAACCTTTTAATATAAAGTACCATAAAATCATTATTTCTTTCTTACCATTGGATCTGTATTATAATTGTAATCATACGTGTATCCATATTCGCGTTATGCAATCATGTTAGTTGCGTTTGCAGGATACAGAGGGAAATTTGTTCAATATGAGTAGTTTTTGCTATTCTCATTTCTCAAATTACACGATGATATCCCTTGTACCGAGATATATAAGGCTCAACCGTAAACGAAACCTTCAGGTTATCCATTGAAGGGACCCGTAAAAGAGCTCAACAGATGCACGAGATTCTACGGTATTGCACGATGTTACATAATAAAAACAAAAATCACGGAGTTGGTGAAACCTCTTAAAAGCTTAACCCTAGCTCTGTAATACCCTAAGTAGTAAGCCCCGGCCTCTCCCCCCCCCCCCCCCCCCCACCATACCTCAAACCACACCGCCAGTATTTTGTAAACAAGCCTATAGGTCGTCCTTTTGTCCTACTGTACATACTACTTATACAGCTTCCTCTCCTTTTGTCATATGCATTAACAATGTACGTCCGCATATTGGACGTCAATACACGTAGTGTGTGAATGGCTTATTGTATGCATCTCCGCATCTATCAATAATTGTGCAATAAATAATAGTGGTCAAACATCCACATTCCTGATGAATTTTAGCACCCTTACTGATTCCCATAGTGAATTGAGTGCGATAATATGCTATTGAAAACGTCTTTTCTTGTCAACCTGTAGAAAGGTTTTACAGATAGTCCATTGTGTTGACATTTCTTGATAAGATAGACTTGCTAAAACTCCCTATTGTGCGCTTCGTAACAATCCCGGTACCAGAAGTCCGTGAAAATGTGGTTGGGCCAGTGGAAAGTGCTTGTCTAAACAGGAATTTATTAATGTTCACCACCACGGGCCTGTGAGAAATATTCTCATTTCACAGACTGCAGTATCCCAGCATCATTTGATAAAAAATTCGATTTAAAAAATGCTCTGGCATGTTTTGATAAATGTATTTTACAAATACTTTTGAGTCAGATGCTTAGATTAGCTTTGACTTTGACTTTGATTTTAACCTTACTTTGACATCGTCTTTGTTGCAGCCTTGGGGTTAACAGATTTAATATATACATAATTATGCATATTGTTTATATTTGTTCTTTGACACTCAATTCTTAGTCATGATTCCAAACGAACTGAAATTAATATTGCTGAGCATTACTTTTATTAGCAAACTCCAGATACTGATCTCAGTTATGGCCGTGCCTCCATTCAATTTCTTTGTGATTTGATATCATTCTTACCAATGCAGAAGCTCATTTTCTTGTAAAACGAGTGTCAGAGATGCCATTTTTCCTTCCTTTTCCGGATTACAGGATTTTTGACAGTTCAACATAAAATGAAATCACGCATATCTTCATCCAAGTCACCAATTTGATTTTTAAAATTATTCCTTAATAGATTGTAAGCCATTAGAACTCGTTTTCTAGTTGATATTTCCACCCTTTGAGTTTCTCAACTGAAAATGTGGAAATGTCCATAATATTTTTCCGGATCTTTCATCTCTCCTGAGTTGCATCTCAGGAGTTTGAAACCCCCCTGTATATGTTTTCGGGAGTCCCTAGTTATATCTATATAGTATAGTAGCTAATGGTGGGGACTCCCTCAATCAGTCATGTCTTTAACCATTTAATTCTCTTTGTTCTCAATGACCGTTTAGACAATCTCATGTTCAGCAGTTGAAGGGCATTGTCCTCCAATTGTTGTTAGAATCAGGCAGTGTGAGAAGCTAGAAGTAGCTAGGTTACATAACCAATGCCTGAGCTAAATAGCCCTTACCCCTTCAAATTAGGACCACCACTGTCACCTGCAAGTGGGCAGTTCCAAGTGGGTGAGTGATAGGTCACTCAGTACTAGGTGTATGGCAGTGCATGCCCTTTCTTAAACTCCTCCCTAAGCTGTCTGTGACAGCAGGAGTGGTGGTGGTCAGCACCTATAGCCCATACTACAGATAGCCCTCTGGTATTACGAGGGCCTTCAGTTTACTGAGGGATGACCATCACTCATGCATGAGCGAAACTTTGTAGCTATTTTACTTCTTGTTTAGTACGATGCAGACAGTGACGGGAAGCCGGACATCCTGGTCGCTTCCTCCGACGCCCACCTCTACTTCTTCACCAGCACCGGCGACATGATGAACTACACCGTCAAGGTAAGGGTGAGGTGTTTCCTAAGTGTGGGAGGGGTGGTCCAGTGGATATCATGTGAGACTTAGAACTGCGCTGTGGGTTCGGATTCAATTTTTCCCCTAGGTGTCTGTAGGATCACGTTTCTTCGCCGTCCATATAATTCCCGTAGATTTGATCGTCAGTACTACTACTAGCATTGAGCTCAGAATTCACCGACTGAATCTTGTTTAAGTGCCAAATCTAAAGTACTCACAGTTATTGACTAAGGGGTCAAAACTTTTTGCCCAAATACTTTTACTTATGCATTAACCATACTGTTTTTGTTTTATAGCTCCCTGGTCTCCAAGTGGCAAAGAACTGGTCTCAAGAACAATTAAACGTGGAAAAACAAAGCGTACACTCCTACATTCTAGATAGACCTCCGGTTAATGACAAGGTAGGCAATTTATAACAATCTGCATTTCTATAGAGCCAAGAAACACTATTCTTTCCTATTCCATACAGATTTCGTATAAAAAAAGATTTTCGAGCAGATGCGTTAACTATTTGATAGTGATCAAAATTAGTGCCATGTTTTCTCCGTTCCTCGATTTCTTTTAAAAAATAGATAATACGTACCTGCTACTTATATCCAAATTAGAATTTCGCCGAGGTCTTGTACTGTGTAATCCTATATATTGCTCCTGGTAAGTAAGACTAGATACAAATGACCAGAAGTAATGCAAGAATAGTAATTTTGTATTATTCATAGCAAAACTTTTAGGTAAATAACCTGCTCTTCCGAGTGTGCCGGTACGGTTTTGGCACTACAGTTGGGACTGTTTCATTGAAAAAAAACGAAACCAGACAAACATCTGTAAACTTACTTCACTGCATAAAGAATTTGACATGCATAGTTGAGGAATGCGGTACGATTAATTTTTGACACAGGCCGAGCCGGGTTACGTGGTGGTTGACCCCCACATCCTTGGGAATCCGGTGATCGCTGATATGAACGCCGACAACACCATCGAGGAAATGGTCATACCTGTCAGCTACTACTTCGACGACGAATATTACAAGTAAGACAATACAAATCCAGACACTTTAGCATTAACCATAGTACCATTTTCTTTTACTTCAATTCTATTTGAAAATCGAATAACTATGAATTAGTTTATAGTGAGGTCTTTAGTCTGAAATGATCGACCGGAAGAATTAATCTTAGGCCAAGTGACAGCTACTGTTCCAGTGGGCCAGAGTTTTGTTCAAGCAAATATCATACAAGGTTGGCTCGGTTTCATATACCATATATTGTAAACTCTTGTTGTTCATTGGACGATCATAATATTCTTTTAGCAAAAACAATATCATGAACCGTCAGTGTGATAAAGATAATTGACGTGTTATAACAAGTTATTTAATGGTATTTTTAATGTTGACTATGCAAGTTATAAAGAAAACACAAATTCGATATTAAAGTGATTGTATCATCATGTTACTCTGTTACAAATCAGAAAACTAGGAGAGACCCTGATAATTGTTACTCAATAAAAAAAAATTTAAAAAAATCGTTTTCAGTGACCCCGATAAGCAGTTGTTGCGGGGCGTCCCTGGCGAGGAGTTGAGTCACTACCTGGTGGGCGGAGTGGTGTTTCTGAACCTCACCAGCAGGGAAATCATCAGCACCATACACCTGGAGCTGACACAGGTAAGTCAACTTTAACAACGTCAAAAGTCCTATTTCCAACCGTGAAATCTATATATAACTGTCGTGAATATAAATGCTTATATATATTAAGATAGCAATATTTAGGGGTTTTATTGTAACCCATTAAGAAAGGAATACGCATTACAGGCATCATACCGTTCCTTTATTTTAAAGGAATTTCCTTTAAATTCCTTTATTTTTGTGAAAATAGGCAAAATTCCTTTATTTTCCTTTATTTTCGTGAAAAATTCCTTTAAATTCCTTTATTTTTTTCTAGAGTAAGAAAATATCACATTATCTCATAAAATGCAAAGAATTCCATATTATTAGCGATACAATTGTGAAATTTTCTAGCTGTCGATCAATCCAGGTTGACGTGTCGATCGACATGAGTTGACGCATTGGTCGACGTGGGTCGACGTAGGTCAATGCAGTGCTGCTCAGAAAAAATCAACAGGAAGGCAGTCCTGTTACAATATTATTTGCCTTATTTCATGTTTAAACTCTCTAAAAGTTCTCTAAATATTCCTTTAAAATTCCTTTATTTTTCCTAGAAATCCCTGCAAATTCCTTTAAATTCCTTTGTTTTTACGAAAAAAACTTCCTTTAAATTCCTTTATTTTTTTGGGAGGGCGGTATGATGCCTGGCATTAGCATTGTATGCCAAAAACCGCCGGACATCCGGACATGTCCGACACGTTTTAAGCAATAACTAGAGCTTTACTCAATCCTTGCCAATATTCATTTGTTTATATTATGTGTGCTATCGCATGTAAATTTCCGACGTGATTCTCTAAAACGTTTGAGAAAGTTTTTGGGATACACTGCATTAGAGATGTATGAAAGCCCTTAAACTGTCCCCCATCCCCTTTGTGCATACTTAATTAATGAACAAACCCTAACGAATGTTCGATCCTGGGCCTGGCTGGGCTGCTCCACCAATAACCAATAAACCAACATAACAAATGCTCCCTTTAACCTCCTATGCTCTCAGGTGGACGCTGAGTACCCGGGATACGTGATGTTCACGCCCACTGTTATAGACCTGGACGGGGTGGCCGGACAGATCCACAACTTCACTCCTCCCCCTTTGTGTATACATAATGACTGAACGATCCCTAAGAAATTCTGCTTTTAACCCCCACACTCTCAGGTGGACGCGGAGTACCCGGGGTACGTGATGTTCACGCCCACTGTCATAGACCTGGACGGGGTGCACGGCCCGCTGGAGACGGTCGTCGGTACGTCGGCCGGACAGATCCACGTCTTTAACCATGAAGGGATCAACCGGCCAGGCTGGCCCATAGCCCGGGAACCTGTGCACGGACAGGTCAGTAGAAAAGGACTTTGAGTAAAAATTAGAGATGCCGTTTTCCCTACTTTTTCTGGATTCTCAGATTTTTCCTTTTTTCTGTATAAGAATTAAAAGGAGATTTCTCATTCCCCAAATCACCAATATTGCTTTTCAGATGATTCCGCTTTGCTTAGAAATTCCAGTGATTCCCTAGAAATTGTGAAGATCATCGAGTACTTATGATATAAGCCGTATAGAAAATATTACCCAGCAAAACTGACACCCATGCATGCTTTCTTGCTTTCATAATATTGTCAAAAAACTTTGGAATTGCAATTATTGAAAAACTGTTTTAGACTGATAATACAAAGATGGGTAAGATGGTGTCGAAAGATCAATGCCCGAGGCCTTTGGGCCGAGGGCTGATATTCAGGTGACCCAGTATAGTTTTCAGCATCGTAATTGCAACCTAACCTTTTTCTATTGTCATTGCATGTTATTTTTCATTTAAAAAGATAACATTTCCAACTTTATATTGCTGTTCCTACCCTAGATCCTGGCGGCCGACGTGAACCTGGACGGCCACATCGAGCTGGTTGGCATGGATACCAGTGGTACGGTGATGTGTTACCGTGGTGACGGGCAGCTGGTGTGGGAGGCCACCGTGTCCGGGACGGGCACGAGCGGCCCGCGACTGGCCGACATCGACCAGGACGGGCGGCTCGACGTGGTCCTCGGCACCAACGACGGGTAAGGCCTCCTCTGGTTATGAGGGTCTCAAAAACGTACATCGCGCACCCACATTTTGGGGAAATCGCGACCGGCAATGCTGGGGCTACTTTCTATGGCAATGTATGAGGGGAAACAGGTTATTTTGCTCTAACTCTTTAAATATTGCTCCAATCTTCATACATTAAGCGAGAAAAAGTTAGGGATTGTCCCCAGGAATCCCAAACTGGTATCAAAATTGTCATGGAAAGCCTAGTTATTTCACAATCGTTGGGAAATCCCTGTTTCACACTCTCCAGGTGGAGGTTTTGCCATTGCAATTCAGTATGTTGTCGGAGGGATCTGCTTGGAGAGAACCCCAGCATTTCCCGTCACGACCGTCATAGCGCGATGCGCGAATGGCAAGGAATTCCCCTCAAACCCTCAGACTTTCCTGATCCGTATAGTCTAAATTATTTTAATATGGTTCATGTTAAAAGCAAACTGAATTTAACATTATTAGACGCGTGTTTTGGAGCTATTTCACATGTTTCGTGTGCAGTCTAGTCTGCCAGTATATTTTTACTAAGTGAAAAAATATTATTGTAAGTTGAGGTGATCCTTGTAAACCTCTAATTTTTGAAGATTTCAAAGTAGCAATTTTCGTTGGGTATATTTCCTGGTATTGTTTTTGTTCCTTTGATGATGAAAATAAGGGAAATTATATATATTTATGTATGTTGTTAATACAAATATATCTATACATGTACTTCCATACAGCGGGAGAAAGGTATTCTCTGATCAACGGTATTCTATGAGTAAAGTAGAAGATGGGAACCTTAGTCAGAACGCGAACTTCAGAATGAACACCAATACGGACGGTTATGCCACAGCCGCATATTATATCGAAATATGGGAAAATATCTATTGGTTACTATGTGTATATACTCATTATAATTTGTGTTTCTTTTATTTGCAGTCAGGTGTGGATCCTGGAGGGTGACGACGGCAAGGTGAAGAAGCAGTGGCCGTTCAGGGTGGGCTACGGACTGGCCGCCACTCCCCTCATCACACAACTTACCCCTACGTCAGTTATTGATGTGGTGAGTATTAAAACCTATACTTATATGTGGTGGCCGTTCAGGGTGGGCTACGGACTGGCCGCCACTCCTCTCATCACACAACTGACCCCTACCTCAGTTATTGATGTGGTGAGTATTAAAACCTATACTAATATGTGGTGGCCATTTAGAATTGGCTATGGACTGGCCGCCACTCCTCTCATCACACAACTTCCCCCACGTCAGTTATTGATGTGGTGAGTCTTATAACATGCATTCACCCTGCAAACGCACTAAATTTGCCATTACACTTTAGATCTTTACTTTCTCACCTACTTTCTCACTTACTGGTATCAATCCTTATCTCTTAAGATTGAACTCGCGGATTCGCTGTCATTTCAACAGAATATTAGTGTATAACTACATGTATTTCTCAATAAAAAAAAGTGTCTCTCAATAGGGTAATATTTCTGTATTTAGTAGAATTGTCCGGTTCCCCGACTCACTTGCTAATACTCTGCGCATTCAAATAATACTATACAAATATTCATTATAGTAACTTAGTTTTTAAAAGTTTTTTATAATTAATAATCATCAAGGTTTCCTTGGTTTTCAGAGTTATTACACTTACAAACGTGAAAAATATAAACAGGATCACATTAAATCATTACAATATGGCTCATTTTATGCAAATTTCAAGTAATGTTCAGTTTATTACAATGACAATATCTAAAATAGATCCTTGTGAATCAACATCAAGTAAATTGTACCCATTCATCATACATTATTTATGTATGGAAATAAAAGTTCAACAATCCCCCCTGCAGGTGATCCTGGCGGAGGACGCCCACCTGCACATCGTCTCCGGCGACGGTAAGAAGTGCCGCCACGCCATCAGTCTGGGCGAGACGTCCCTGGTGGGCGTACTCACCTCGGACCTGGTGCCCTCGGCCCCCGGCCTCGAGCTGCTCGTCGCCACGCGGGACGGCACCCTGATGTGTCTGGGGCGGCGCGCCCCGGAGGAGGCCACGCGGGCCACCGTAGTCATGGACGCCCAGCCCGCCGACACGAGGAGCGCCAACGACTTCCTCTACTCCGCGTCTAAGGTAGGATGTTTGTCTTTAAAGCCGCGGTATCATTCGTTATTATTTGATACGTTGTAACCCCTGTCGGTCCACTCAGATGTAAAGTAGGACATATCATCGTTCTTCAAAATAAAAAAGACCCCCTTTCCACTGACTTTTGATACTTAAAAAACTGATCTTATTTTTGCAAAACGCTGACTTTTTATCACTATAAATCACCCTTTATATCCGAAATTACAAACTTCCAATGAAAAGGACATCCCTTTTTTCCATATCACGGACATGCAAAGTTGGTCAAAATAGACCCTTTCTTAGCGTTTTTAAGAACAATGATGAGTAGACAGACTGGGTTGTAACAGGCGTAGGCCGGGCCAAATTCGTGACGTACCTAGTGACCAGTGATGCAAGTTTTCAGATTTTTGTGTGATTTCAGATTGTTTCACATCGATACCTCCAATAATAACTTTTGAAAATAGATGCTTACGGTATGATTATCCCTGACTTACATCCCTAAAATGTAATGTCGTTCTGAAAGGGCAAAACACGCCGCCAGTGACGTATTTGTCAGGACAACATTGACGTTTCCAACCCTAACTATACCGTCACTTTAATGAGATAGGAAAATGGCGATGTTTGCTTTATTGGGAAACAATATATTTTGGCGAATATGATTTTGAATTATCAGGGCTGAGAAAAATAAACGTTGTGAAAGGGTTTCCCAAAAGATGACGAATTTCTAGATTAATAAAGTTGATATTTATGATAGTATGATTTGGAGGGTAGGGGTTGTTTTGCTTGTGATAACTGCAACTCCTAAAGTATACACAAGGATCAGTATTGAAAGCATACTGCCTATCGCTGCAAATCTTGTTTAATCCATAATTGATAACTGCTACGCGGTATATAAAACAGTTCTTTGAAAAATAGAGTGTATTGACAAGAATTTAGAATGCCGTGACTTACAAAAGGTATATTGAATTGATCAAAATGCACTCTACCACGAAAAAAAACTGATCGTATTTTCTCTTGTATTTGTAGATTGGAGTCGTCATTAAAAGTAACGATGAGGGTGTCCTGGCGGTGACGGGGACATCGCTGGACCTGTACTTCGACATCATCGATAAGTTTCAAGTACAGGGTGGGCAGACGAGGACATACAAAGTTAACGTAAGTGTTGGAATCTCATTGATGAACCTTCAGTTGATATAATTCAATTTGTGATATATTACGACATATGAAGGTCCCGAATCAGCCAAACAGAATGATCGGTATTTGAATGATTTTAACCGGAAATTGAAGGGGAGCCACTCTATATAGATTTGATAGATATTAAAAAGAACTGAATGATTTCAGTGTAAAAAGCTATTCTGATGTTCAGCACACAAAACTGAATATGATAACATTAATTGTCATTAATCCAGCATTACATGAACTTGATGAAAGGACATAAAAGGAGCCAAAGTAAAAATCAAGATGATGGAACCTGCTTTGACGCACTGCCTCTATGAATTATCATTCGGAGATATTTAATACTGTTAATTGATATAGTTTCAGCAAAATAAGAGGAGCAATGGGGGAAATTTTGGTAAACGAACATATGATATTTACCAAAATTAAAAATATTTAGACCTGTAATTTCAGGTATATCTCCGTAACAAACGCCTGGTGACATTGACCTATAATCGACCAGACTGCTATTACATGACCATCCCATGTCTGCTATTTCCCATGTACAATATAAACATTATGCCTCTTACTTCAGGTGTATTTCCGTAACATACGCCTGGTGACATCGACCTATAACCGACCATCCTCCTACTACCTGACCATCCCCTGCCTGCTATAAAACCACCATACAGTATAAACATTATACCTCCTATTTCAGGTATATCTCCGTAACAAACATCTGGTGACATCGACCTATAACCATCCAGGCTCCTACTACCTGACCATCCCCTGTCTGCTATAACATCTGTACAGTATAAACATTATACCTCTTTTTTCAGGTAAAGCTCCGTAACACTTGGTGACATCAACTTGTAACCGACCATCCTGTGCTTGCTATAACCCCCGTGTTGTATAAACATTGTACCTCATATTTCAGGTATATCTCGGTGACAAATGTCTGGTAACATCGACCTATAACCGGCCAGGCTCCTACTACCTGACCATCCCCTGCCCACTATAACCCCATACCGTATAAACATTATAGCTCCGATTTCAGGTATATCTCCGTAACAAACGCCTGGTAACATCCACCTATAACCGGCCAGGGTCCTACTACCTGACCATCCCCTGCCCACTATAACCCCATACAGTACAAACATTATACCTCTTATTTCAGGTATATCTCCGTAACAAACGCCTGGTAACATCCACCTATAACCGGCCAGGCTCCTACTACCTGACCATCCCGTGTCCGACGACCCCAGTGCGGGCGGTGGTCACGGTCGTCATGACCACCCGTCACGGGGTGGTCTACCAGGACTCAGCCACCCTCCAGTTTAACACCCTGTTCCTCAGGGACCTCCAGTGGCTCCTCGTGGGGCCTTTCCTGGCCATGGCCGCTGTGTTGTTGTTGTTACACGGGTACCCGGCTGTGGACTTATTACCTATAACGTACCGGCCAAAAACGAGCTGATGGAGTGGAAGTCTTGTTATGCCATGGTTGAATGTGGTAAGAGTTGTGAAAATGTGTATAAGTGAAAAAAGTATCGTAGTTATTTCAGTGTGTCGTAGTTAAAATCGATTTATGGAATTCATTTTGTGAAAGTAAGATAAGACATATTCTGGACGTACATTATAAATTTGACAATCAATTTATCGTATGCTTATTTCATGAATAGAAAAAGACGAGGCTCCATTCGATTGTGTCCCTTCAAAAAAATAAGACTCTTTGAATAAGATTCTTATTTTTCATTATTTTATTAAGTCCCGAAAATATATACAATACTGATCATGTAAGTTAAGACTCAGATTGTCTTATTACTAATAATTTACTGAGATACCACAAGCGTAAAAAGAAAGTCTGTAATGTGTTTCACGTTCGAACTGCAGAGGTTACAACGAGAAAAATCAAGAACTCTTTACTTAATTATTTTTACTTGTCGAGAAACAAACATCCAGTTTGGCCTACATGTTGAAGCTACTTATTAGTATTTTGATATATTATAAAACCGAGTCTCAAGCGGTGCTGAGTTAGGTGCTGATGGCAGCAAGTTTAGAGATAGTAATGACCGAATGAAACACGTGTATCTTATTTATTTGGGTGTAGCAAATGACCGAATTCCTTGTATATCGCAAATCATGTATTATGTACCATTTCACGGGAAATGTATATATTATGTATATAACATCAGGTTTCATGTTTGATTGTTTGTCAGACATTTTGTCCTCCGTGTACATAGATATCACAATAAGAATTGGACCAAGCGAGATCCGGTATAATTCAAGATTCTGTACAGAAAAATGACAAAGACATATGATGGGTTTTACAGTGTACAATTTTAATACTTTGAACAGCCTCGTCCACAGTTTGTGGTTTGTTGCATAAATTAAGTTAAAACTAATGAGTATTTTCTAGATTAGATAATTTAATGACTGTACTTTGCTGATATTTGAGATTCATGTTGTATTAGTGGTTCTATGTTGTTAGAATATTCGATGAAAGTAAATGTCCCATATGCATATCAAAATGTGAATAATATCATTGTCCAAACAGTTTTGATTTTACAGTACATAATGTCATGTACATAATAATATGTATGGATGGATGCTGCGTCAGAGCGTCAATTTCCCTCAACTCAAAGACATCAAGTCACGTGTAATTGTATAAAAAGCAATAAAGATGTAATGTTTTTGTAATATCCTTCGCAATTTGTATTAAACTAGGTATGTTATTTAATATGAGCTTAACTTTGTTTTCCCTTCTATTTCTGACTCATAAAAAGTTCCTCAACTTTTCATCTAAAATGCTTTGAATTGTATAGGATTTAACTCCGATGTATTACGGATCCTAAATCCGTAATTTCAAGTACTAGATTTCTTCTTTCTACAACAGCCTGGATTCCACTAGGCGATTCTTACAGCCATCAATTTATTTATTGTTTCTTATTCAGTTACCAACTTCCACCAAAAATATTGAATAAGGTCACGCATGTAGCATATCGTCGCAAATAGAATTTAAAAAATCGTTCTAATGATACATAACATGTTAATGGTTAATCCATACTACCACTGCCGATTTCTGAAATCGGGAGTAAAATTGGCGTCTAAGGTGGGAAAACAATGGTAGTTGGTGTGACCGGTGACATAGCCCTTTCTTGTATTCGGCATGCGACATTGGGGGTCCCCCATCAAGGGTCCCTCATATGCCCGGTACAATCCATGATGCCAGCTGTCCTTCAGGGGTCGGTGACGTGGACGAGTTGTTTCCCGATGTTGTCACCCTCCATCATGGAGCAGAAGGCGCCCCCTACCGAGCCCAGGCCGCGGGTTACCGTCTCCCGCACCTGGAGGGAGGGGAGGGGTTAACATTTATTCCATATCAGGATTCCACACCCCATACCCTCACCATTGTCCAGCCCTCTCAGAAACCGATGAATAAAAGATATTTTATTGCCCCGCAGGGCAATAATGCTTGTCTGTGAGTACTAATGGCAATTTTTGTGTTTTCAGTAAAAGTTTTCAATGTTTTCTGTATAATTGATATAGAATAAATCAAGTACAGACCGTGGGGGCACTCAGCAATTGTTATTGGCCCAGTTTTTACACACCTATGTCTCAGGCTTAAGCCCTCAACAGTATGTGCAAACCAGGGCAATAACAATTGCTTTGTGCCCCCTTGGTCTGTACTATGTATGTATGTAAGAACGGGAAATACGGTCATGGATAAAAACTTCAGCAGATACTCTACATGCCTATTTCGCTGCCGATTTGAAAAATTGGCAATCAGAATTAAGGGTAAAAAAAACTATAGGAAGATTTTACATTTCTCTTTTGAATGGTATACAGGATTTATGGTTTCATGCCATATATTTTGAGAAAATCATACAAATACACAATTGAGAAATCGCTATGTGGAATACAGGCTTTAAAGTGTGTCGTATAAAGTTGCGGACACAGGATTATGTCAAGGAAAGGGAACAGCTATGGAAATATTTTCCATTATAATTTTGGATGGATTTTTATATCACATAATCGCTAATTCAGCAGAAAAAAACGGTACTCGCACCCATGCCCCCCTCTAAATCCACCACTGATATATCAGTACAATGAGGAAACCCTTGTTGGTCTAAATAAATGGTTTAAACCACCAACCATTAGATATGCAAGGAAGGTTTTTTAAAATGTTCTAGTTGTCTAGTCAATTGATTAAAAATGCGAATTTGGAACCCAACCTTAATTTGTCCGTCGTTGTACCATTTCTGCAGCTGAATCAAAGCTTCGGGGAATTGATCGGCATAATCCAATACGAGGTATTCATCCCTGAAATGAACTCATGAGATGAGTATCACTGCGAATGCTGGCACATTGAAATCGTTCATACAATGTAACATTTAGATTGGAGTGCCTTGCATCATACAGTTTAATCTATTCATGCTGGAGTATACATCATTTTGCGCATCATCTTTTGTTCTTTGATCTGTACGGAAAGGTCTAATCCTACCCGTATAACAAAGTTAGAACCAGCATATACCACAGTTAATGTACATGCTGCTAGACATTATTAATGTCACTTTCAATATTTTGTATGGTAATAACATTTGAGGGTGTGTTAGGGCTTGACATGAAGCATTGCCCGCATGCCAGGTAAACTTTTATATCCATGCACCGGCTTGGAGGGCAGGTAAAATTACTGCAATACAATAAACGCCCATTTAAGATGAGCAGGTAAATCTTAGGGTCGGGCAGGTAAAATTAGACCTACACCTGCCCGGCGGGCAGCAAAGTTAATCATTTAGTGTTGAGCCCTGTGTGTAGAGTATAGCTCTAAATGCTCACCTTGTTATGTTGCGTTGCCTAACGACCTCCTCTATGTGCTGGGGGAGGGGCGGGACGTGCGGCGTGTCCTGATTATAAAGGGCGATCTGACCACACAGCACAATGTGAGAGTCGGCTACCATCTGGAAAAAAATATTTAATAATAAAGTGTAACCTTGTGATGTTGCGTGGTTATACAGAGCGATCTGACCACACAGCACGAATTCATGTGGGAATCAGCTACAATCTAAATAAGAATCATATGGAATATGTTCCATATTAAAAAGAATGGGTTACTTGGTAGCGATACTACGGTGGGTTAACACCAGACCTTTGATTCAAGAGGTCACATTAATAAGTTTTGTAAGTCCTGTTACAAATACAACTTTTCGTATACTACTTCCTATAGGCTATGTAGCGTGGCGCGACTGGCATTGAAATCCCCAATGCTGTACTGTAGATAATCTACATTAACTTTAAGTAAAGTTAAATTGGGATCCATTCACTCACAAAAACATTCCGCAGATTAGTATAATATATGTTTATAAACCAATGAAGGCTGAAATTGCTTTAATAAAGTTGAAATAGACCAGCCAGTACATGGGCACACGAAACAGCAGATATGATAGCAGAGACCACCAAGTTACGCATAAGAGTCAAAGGCTAAAAGATAAAAATCTGAATTTAAAAAAGATGTATAGATAAGGATGTGTGTGTTATGTCAGTATGTTCTACTGGGAGTTATCCTACTTCAGACGGCCTGCACCAAACGGTCGGCGTTAACGGCCGCTACGGGATGGCCCCAGGGGAAATCACACTTCGGCCAGTGGCGGATTTAGAGGAGCGAGCTCCCCCCCCCCCCCCCCCCCCCCCAAAAAAAAAAAAGAAATGAAAAAAAAAGTAATTTAAATTCGTGGGGGGGGGGGGGGTGTAATCATTCAGAGAAAAGGAATTCCAATATTGTCACCCTCCCTTTCCTCAAAAACATGGATTCGCTTCTGCCGGGCGGCTTATTTCAAGAAATTCCTTTCTCTTCGGAATTAGTGCACTTTGTTGGCAAATTTTACATCCAAATTCTAATGGAAAAGGGGTGCTTTTCTTTTAATATAATCGATATTAGAATTATCGACCCATGAGAACACCCATTTAGAATTATCGACCCATGAGAACACTCAATTCACGGTGACCGAATAGCTGGGCGATTCCACAGTTATGTCAAGTCGATTTCAATTCAACAGGACTGGTGAATCTCTCTTTATGTGCATGCTATATTTCCAACTTGTTAATTTTTCCAGCTTTATCAGGCCCGTAGCCAGGGGGGATTTGGGGGTTCGTATACGAACCCCCATTGGACGGACCCTCCTCTGATATATGACCCTGTGGTCCCTACAAATCAAAAAGTGTCTTGCATATTAGCCCTCACAGTAAAAAAACGACCCCCCCCCCCCCTGATAAAAAGAAGCTATTAGTCAAAAAAAAAAATCTAAAAAAAATATAGCTACGGGCCTGTTTAAACAAATTCAAACTCCGTTTTACTTTTTTTTCCATGCGTGCAGGAATAAACCAATAGTCCGGAATGCGTCATACAGGCCTGAACTACATTTTTCTTTAGAACTTGAAAATTTATCAAAAACACATGCAGTACCTGTTTGATGACGGCGTCGCTGACGGGCCCGCCGACGTTGTCAAAGTACACGTGCACTCCTCGGGGGCAGAGTTCCCCCAGGCGAGCCTCCACGTCCTCCGTGCGGTAGTTAACGGCGTGGTCAAAGCCCAGGTCGCCGGTCAGCCACGAGCACTTGGCCTCACTCCCACAGACGCCCACCACGGAGGTACAGCCCAGGAGGCGGGCTACCTGTGAATGGGGGGATGGGGGGAAAGATTTATAATTAGTATACTTGGGAAGACCAAGAAGGGGGTTAGTTCAGTTTCATTTTTGTTTTTTCCTCTCGATTTTTTTTTTAATTCAAATGTGTGCTAAAAAAAAGTCACCAAGAGAAAGACTTCCCAATAGGCCCCCTCTCTTTTATTTTCAAAACTCTGGATACGATGATAAATTGTGCTTATTTTGAATTGGATGGATACAATGTTACAATGCATGTATGGAAAAGGTCGCCCCATTACATAATGCATGAATATTACTTCAATATACAATAACAGGGGCGCTAACATGTTTTTAAGAAACTAAGTTATCAGCTTTTTGAATGATAAACGTTGACAGTACCCACTTGTGCATTTTAGTGGCAATTGTTGCCTTATTTGTGCAATGAAGTATTTTACAAATATGCAAAAAATGACTTATTTCTAATAATCTGAAATAGGTCGGCCTAGAAGGAATTTCTTTTAACATAATATTGTTTGATTTATATTGCTTTTGATACCAAAATAAATTAACAAATCAAATGTTGTATGATGCCCTTGTAGGCCTATATAATCTTAATCACACAATGTAATTGGTTTAGAAACCATAAATCACTTTAGTGATAAAGTGACGTCGTTATAGGTATTGATTTAAATAGATGCACAGATTGCATGCTGCTTCTATATGGACCGGGTCTAAATGTGTTTCTAACCCATAATCTGTAAGGATGACACGATTAAGCCATTGCATGATATGTAGGTAACATGCCGCAGTGCCGTGTTGCCGCATTTCAGTTACATATGTTACACCCTTTATCCCATCACCCTACATCTATACAATTTAAAAGCAGCGTCAGGTAGATATCGCTATTCTGTCCTATATTTACAGCGATTTCTTGTCGGTGTGAAGAGGGGGTGGGTTACACAACCCGGGAATGACAGGTTACGTCATACACAACCCTCTTCCCCATCTGTCCATCTTGTGCCCCTTTGACAATAATCACGTACTTACTATCGCACCATCTGTTCATACACTATGGCAATAATGCTCCCTGAGACCATATACCCCTCGGGGGTTGAAGTGTGAGGTTGGGTTGTTAAAGTGACGTTAGGCAGCGAGGGGGTCGGGAGAAGCCCTTGTATTTCATTTACCGTGCATGTACTATAAAAAGAAACCAGAAACCCACAGTTTCGCTATATATAGGCAAAGACGCACCATACCATGAGGGTGTGTGCGTGAAAATGTATCAGTGCGAAAATACGATTTCATTCAGCAAACCCTTGATTATGAGATTATGTATTGTCAGATCTATAGTTTTGAGAAAAAACGATCATGGTATTCTGCACTGTAATGCATTCTTCTAGAAAACAATAACATTTTGCACAGAGAGAAAATGCACATAATTATGCATAATGTATATTTCCAATAATTGATCTATTGGACCCTTTAAAGTGCACAATGCGAAATGCATGTCCATCTGTCTCAGATCGCCGGTATAATATCCATGTTTACAGATTATTGTGTTAATTGTAAAAAAAAAACGTGGTAAAAATAACTACAAGTGAGTATGTTTCTGTTTGTATCAGGGTGCACCATCTGTTTGAAAATGTATCAATTATAGATAGATACTATAGCAATTACATGTAATGTGTATTTTCTATATTTCCTCCTGTGTTTTGGTCAATAAAATTAGTCCAAATTGCATGCATGTGTTCATGGGCTTAAAATACTGTAAATCGTTTATCTGTGGTGAGTAAATTCAAAAAGCAACATAGGGACCCCCAAGGGCGAGGGAAGGGGGCGTGTGCCCTCACCACCCCACCCCCTTCACCGGCATCGTTGTCCCCACCCTTTGACCTCCCTGGTCAGCCTTGGGGATGATGTTCTCCCCTCCCTCATATTCTATACCTTCGGTTTGTCGCACACAAGCCCGTATCTAGGGGGGGGGGGGGGAGGGGGGGTGACGTGGGGTACGGGTCAGCCCCCCCACCCCACCCCAAGCTGGGCCAGGTCCACTTTCTGAAACCAATATTTCTGTTTTCCCTTCTCCATCATATCTTGGCATTCTGGTATCCCTGTAAGAATTCCTTCTTATTCTTTATGGCTTTCTGATAAGCATACCAGATTCACGACGTCACCAATAACCTCACCAGCAAATTATGTCCTGACATTGCTAAATACATTGCCGGCTATGACATCCTTATGCTACACTGTTAAAAAGGTGTTTAGAAATTAAACATGTTTAGGGTCTAAACATGTTTAAAGCCTAAACACTTGTATTTTCTAAACATGTTTTGTATTACAGATGTTTATTATCTAAACACATGGGATCCCACATGTTTAAAACCTAAACATTAAACACCTAAACATGTTGAATATCTAAACACTTGAACCTAAACATGTTGAATATCTAAACACTTGAACCTAAACATCATAAATTTCTAAACATGTTTAGGGTCTAAACATGTTGTCAAACTGGTTACAACAAAGTGTTTAGGAAAGTGTTTAGGTTCTAAACACCTGTTTTTACAGTGTAAGGGTCTGAGCCCCAAACCTTCACAATCCATGGATGATACCCTGGCTTTGAGCTATTTTACCTCTAGAAATACAACTTATTGTCACCCCCATCCCCACCCCACCCTCCCCCATGAAAAGTTCTGGATACGGGCCTGGTACTTTATAGACCTACCTGTCCGGCCACTGACCCGCACGACCCGGCCGCCCCACTGACCACACAGACCTGGTCAGCCCCAGGGGTGATGTGACCTTTGACCTTTAACCCCAGGTAGGAGGTCAGCCCGGGGATACCCAGCAGACTCACGGCCAGCGAGGGACGGGCCCCGAACATGGACTGGTCAAGCTGAAAGAGATATAATTCCAATCAATCTTAATTCATTTTGTGAATCTGGAACAAAACAAATTCATCAACAATAAAGATGCGTCAAATGTACATATTTATAATAATATACATCTATTAAGTTTCCATTTTTCCATTGTTTTAAATCCCTCTTAAATAATGTTTTCGCGTACATGTTTTCATATGTCTTGGCGTTATTTTTGTTTTTATTTTCCAGTCATTTGCACCATTATACCTATGTGAGCATTTTTTTTTTTTCGCATGACATAGTTCGGTTCAATAAAAAAAGAAATAAATAAAACAATATGTACAATCAAAAAATTTGACCATAAACGCACAATTTGGTAGTTATCGGCCTCCTGTTCCAAATCATCGACAAAGTACTCCATCCAGGGGAAGCGTGGTGATCCGTAGAGGAGGTGGCCGGGGGAGTAGGCGGGGTGTCGGGAGGCGACCACGACCCCCACCCCGGCCAGCCCCGTCAGACTCTCCCCCAACCCCCACGGGGGGACGTAGTCAGCACCCGTCGACTCGTTCATCTGACATCTCTGAAAAAGGGTGGAGTGGAAATGACATGCATCGGATATTCTTTGCGCGTGTTTGTATGGGCCTGTATCAATTTTGAAACGATCACATTTACTTCCGTGTGTTTTTTCTTTCCTATTTTTTTTTAACCCACCAAACCCTTATTTCAAGGTTTTGGGGACCCATTTTGACAATAATTTCTAATTACGTTTGTTGGAAGACCAGGGTAACCCTGAAGTTGATTTTGATTAACAAAAAAAAAGTTTATGTCTCCAAATTTTACATAAACCGTGCAAAGGCAATTAACAGACAAGTGTTTCCCTTATGCTAGTCGTTAATCTTTATAAAATTTCAACAAATATACTGGCATACATGTAAAGATACAGTGTTCATCAAAAATGATAAATGTGATAATATGATAAAACATGTGGTATATCCAAGATCGCCTGACTTATCCGATAGGGCAAAAAAGGCATGAGCTTCTGCTCGAATACAGGTTAGGCTGTGTTTATTGAAGAGATGCTTGCGTTGCCCCCTCCCCCTCCAGGCCGACTATAGTACATGTATATGCGATGCAATACCTTTGACACAATTATTTTTCAGACCAATAGAAAATACATATATTCAAAATCATATGGCTCCCGCATCGTGCAACTGAATCAACTAAAAGTGCCATTTTCCCATTGACAATATAATTCTATATTGCTATTTATTTTTCATGTTAGGTCTTTTCATGCATGCTGGAGCGGTACACGTGTGTGCCTACCTGGGCCGGATCGACGGACAGGTAGCAGGTCTTAATCAACACCTCGTTGTCCCTCAGCCGGTCGGGGTCAACAGGTTCACACGGTTCACATGAGAAGTTCTCTGGCCGAGGGGCCCCGCACACACCTGGATATAACGGGGATTAGGCGAAGATGAGATCATTTATAATTATAATTTACATAAGAAGATTATATTGAGGCATATGGTGCATGGCACGTGCAATAAAATGATTATTACATAATTGTGAAGTTGAATAAGTCGACAGAGTATGTTACATTGAATCTCATTATGCATGGGGCATGGTCAGTGATTTAGTCAGAAGAAAAAGTAGGCTGTTTAATTACATATATTAATTAATTTAAAAGTAAAAAGTGTCATTCAACACTGTTCAATGAACGTTCTGTTTCCTCATGTACGTGTATATTGAACAAAAGTATTTGTGGACAGACATAACACCTCTAGTTTGTTTACGTGTACATGTCTTTAGCTAATAGCAATCAATGTACATGTATTTGGATGGTTGTAAACCCCTAAAATAGACGGAGCGACATGGTCATTTGCTCCATTCAACATGTGAGATGAGGCTTAAATGATGGTGACATTTGTTTTTTGTGCACAAGAATGATTTAAAAAAAATAATGTTTTTAAAACAATAATCAAATTGTTTTATACTTAAACGAGCTCGTTCTGTATAGCGCCGCACTAACAGCCTCATCGCAAAAGGATGTGTCTTTAGTAAGATGCGTGATATTGAAGCTTTTAAATTCGACATGGAAAATTGAAAATAATCTTATATAAACCGGCGACATGTTAACTTCACTTCTGGCAGGTCAGAACAAAATGCTTTTGAACTACATGTATTGAAATCGCTAAATGTTCCCAGCTCTCCACAATACTCCCGTATACATCGCGCAAAGAATAAACACGCTACACAATTAAAGTAAACAATTGTAGAGGTTGTAGAAAATGAAAAGAGTAACCCACATACCTGGTCGTGAGCTCAGGATAACATGGCGATTTTCAATCATTGCTAAACGTCCTGTGCTCATACAGAAATTTCTTGTCACTGTTCTCATAAAGGGGAAAACGCGCAAGGTCCGAACAAGTCCCATCCGGCTATACATGTTCCTGCTATTTTGGAGGTCTAATTGAGAAGATTTATGAGCTACCGCTTTGTTTTGGAAGCACCTGTGTATTATCCTGCGTTATCAAGAGGTCCCTGTACTTCGAACACTATGTAGACATATGGACATGTGTGTGCGATCTGAATGACATAATACATTGATATGACCTGAGTTCATGTGTGAACGTTGGAGATTAAACATCAGGGGCTAAGGATAAAAAAGAAATACTGCATAAAAACAAAGATAAGATCAAATGAACTAGTGGTTGCAGCTTTACCAATCATTTTGAAGTTATATCATCACTTCTTTCTTTTTTTCATTGAAAAGGGATTTTTAATAGTATTCCATTGCTTTAAGATGCTGCCCACCACCTTCCTTTCTTTTGCCTGTCTTTCTATCAAGCGTCTTTTGCTCACAATGCAATCATAACAATATCATACTGATCTTCTCTTTGTATGATTTCAATGAAAGTTTCTTTAATTCTACAGCGCCACTGAGTAGATTTATAGACCCATGCTCTAAGAAAGGTTGACTTTTTCATCTTCTTACAGCCATTTATGAAGCAGGTAAATCAAATCATGGGAACTTCAGATTCATTTTTGGATGAGTGAGGATGTAGAAGACATTATTGCCTTTCCTTTAAGTGGTTATACAACAGTATAAGTCTAATTTTTAATGATTTGATGCACAAAAGACCTTTCATTTCACAAATGTTCAAATTTACAACTGAATCCTATAGTAAATCCCCATAGAAAATCCTCGAAATCATCAATTTTTGCACTTTTTGGCCATTTTGAATTTTTAAAGATTTAGCTGTAAAATTATGAATATACATAACAGCCACTAACATTATACATCATTGTAATCTTAAAGTAAAGACAGATATGCCTAATAAATTTATTTTCACATATCACAAACATTGCATTCTTTCTATAGAGCCTGAAATCAGACTGCATGAGTTAATAGCAAAAGTTTTTTTTCATTTTTCCGAATTTGGTTCCAAATAGAATGTTTTCATTCTATGATATGTTTAGCAAAACAAGTCTGGATGGATTGCCCAATTCATTCTGAATCCTATGGTATATGAAGTAATACTGTAGCACATTTACCTAGAAAGTTATGGTTGTTTGAAAAAAATGCCTTTTTCCATAACTTTTAAAGTCACCCTTTCTTGGTGCATAGGGCTTTAGAGCGATCAAGTCTGTATCTTGATTTGCACACCCCACTCTCTTTTTTAGCCAGGGCGCGAAAAACGTACTTTGGGTGGCGCCGTCTAGTGGATACTTTACGAACTACGACGACCACAGCGCCACCTGTCGTCAAGTCCGGAGTTCTCGCTTCTTCTCGTAGCAGTCGACGTCCGTACGGCAGCGTGTTTTCACTCTGAAAATAAGTACAAGTGGATTTATTTTACTATATTTGAGTCCTGTATGAAGTACAAGTAACGTCCGATCATCTAAACACGAGAAAAGGCCAAGTAAACCTGCTTTGTAAGAGTGTTTTACCCATTTTCCGCGAGGCGTGTCTCGTCCTTGGTCACGTTGTTTGCTGGAATCCGACTCCAGAACGAGGCTCGAGATATTTTCGTGGGTGACTGGCATTCGTGGGGACAGAAAGATCCACAGAAACTAAGCAAAAAACGAAGAACAACACCACGATCACGTATTCTTTGTGTTCCCAAGGTATCAGTCACGAGTTTTAAGACAATTTATCCAAATTACGGAGCCTGGAAGTACGAGAACTTTCGCCGAAAGGACTTATTCTTTGTGTCAAAACAGCTGACTGACGCATACCCCCGTGTTGTTGTGAAACATGGAGGATCCAATGTCTGTGATGAAAGCTTCAGACAGTCTCTAAAATACTCGACGTAGACGTCGACTTGAGCGTATGAGTAAAATGCGCGAGCTTGAAGGCTTAAATTAACATTTATTCTATAAAATACCTCCGTAGTTCGTTTGAGAGTCCGACCCGTCGGGCCAGAAAAACGATCTGAAGATGGCGGAAGTTGATCCTGAAACCTTGCTGGAATGGCTACAAATGGGCCAAGGTGACGAGAGGGACATGCAATTAATTGCGTTGGAACAACTGTGTATGTTGCTACTTATGTCAGACAACGTCGACAGATGCTTCGAAAGGTAATTTTCATTTTGTTTTACGTTGGATGAATACTAAAATCGCAATACTGAGCTCATGGTTGATTCAGATTTCTGTTATTCTCCTCACACTGTTTGTGAACTGACTTCATACATTGTAGGGTAATTGACCCCACCTGGCTCCTGACACGATTCTAACTTTAGGTGGGTACTTTCCCAAAATCACGATTTTACTGGACGAATACAGTACTCAGGACCCATGTCATACAGGTGCTTATGACTTATGTGACATTTGAAAAATATGTTTCCCATAGTTATAAACTAATTTGTGCAATCTGTCTATTTATGGCCATTTATAAACAGTTGTACTCAATCATGGGGTGTCTTTGTCTCTTAAAATAGATTATTTAAACCTTTCAGGTCAACTGTCTAGATCTAAGGTTAATGGAATATGTATTTTGAGTAAAAACCAGGTCAATATCTACTCCCCTTTCACAATATCATTAGACCAATTAGAAATTGGACCAGACTAACATTGAGTTAGATTGAATATCATATTACTAGTACTTTTGCTTGTATGCTTCGTACTTGCAATTACAGTGATAATGATATTGATAAGTATACACCATAGCACGATGAATAACTAAGCGTAATCCACATAACAATATGTTTATATAACCTTAGAGGTGAGCAAAGTGGCCATGAGGCATGGCACATGAGCGACCAGATGTCATGTCACTGGGCAAAGCACCAAATGTCAACAGTGTCATGTAAAATGAACTGGCAGTAGGTTTAAACAAAAACAGTATTCATGCTTGCCAAATTATTTCGCAATACTCGGCGTCAAATCAAAATACTAACTTGAATCTGCATCAGCCATCTGGTCTAACAAATTCTAAAATTGCTGTTTTGGTAAGTCTAGGTGTAGCTAAATCATGTACTGACCAAAATAGACACTACTTGAATTGTAATTTACAAAAGAGACTTTAGAGTTTAGACTTTCTACTACCCAGATAACGAATTACAAGTTGATGACATGTTTGATTTCCAACCTAATCAAATTGTCACAGTGTTCCTTTTATTAATATTAATTTTTTTTTTGATACATGAATAGTTGGTTGGTTGGTTATTGGTTGCTTTACGCCCTAGGCCTAATTGATATATGAATATTCTGGGTCATTGGATTTACCCCAGTCTACCTCCAAGTTATAATGGATTGTCTCATTGAAGAAAAATAACGTGTAACAGTGTATAGGTACCCGTCGTATAATATGATTCAAAGACTTCATTCATGGATGTGGGGCAATAGAATGAGGAGGTATGACCATGGGAATTTTCTGAATACTCCCATGGCAACTGGACAAACTCATCGAACAGTGGACTGAGCCCCATTGAAGCCTATGGACCATGGTATTATTTTTGTTGCCTTGGCAACGTGTCTGGGTCACCCACTTAGAGTTAGAATATTGATCGGTATTGGGCAGTTTTTGGCAGTAAGTTGAATGCCCAGTAACAGCTGGGCTACCACTTTGGTTACATAAATATTTCCCTACTTCATTCGTCTGAACATTGTGCCCAGCTAAGTTAAACAACTTCAAAATTTGAAATGGAAAATCCTGGGATATTGACTTCAAGAAATCTCTTGAGTATATTCTGTATCAATTTTGGTATAGTTCATACTTTTAGAATGGTTTAGACTGAACAAAAGTTTTTGATGGCAATATCTAACTTATATGGGAAACAGTAAAACTTCACGGATAAGAACTTTTTTTTCAATTCTTTATTATCACAAAACTTTCAAGTATATACTTGATCTTCCAACTTGCCCTTGATTAAGTTAGTTAACTAACAAACACAACTCATTGTATGGTAAAAGAGGACACTGATAAATGGTTTTTTGCTCGCTCACATGCAGCCCCATCCATATGATTCACCCACTCGACGAATTTTTTACTCAACTAGCATTTTCTCTAAATGTTAGAGCTTGCTGTGTTCTACTGTCTCAGTGTTAAGTTATACCGAAAATTGTATTTTAATAGGTCAGACCTTGGATCTTTTCTTTGAAAAAAAAAACCCATGACAAACAGTGTAATCCTTGGATAAATATTTATATATTATGGCTATAAGGAGTTACTTCGATGCAGTTTAAAGGGATTGGAATCCTTCAAAAGAGTGGTGTATTAATATAATGTATACCTGTTCAACCCTTCGAAATTCGTTGCCCACTACAAATAAGATCATGGAATTCTGTGTTCAAAAATGGAGAGCACGTCATGGAATTCTGTGTTCAAAAATTGAGAGCAAATGGCTCCCTCATTTCTCCCAAAATACAATCACATGTTAGAGGAGACCACTTGCTTGAAGGGCAACCACGGCGTCCCCTCACAAGTCACAGTGTTTAGTGAGAAGAGTATCATAGTGTTTAGGTTAGTTAAGATAATCTGGCTACTGGCAGATGGGTTTGTTCTTGACTTGTCTATGGGTCTGTTTTGTAAAAAGTCAAAAAGTCACGAAAAATGGAGTTAGGAGGCATGGCCTTCCAGTGTCCGAAATTAAGGGTGCACACTGCATCCAGCGTGCATGATTTTGCAGCAGGGTGCACGTTCTTTAGATGTGTGCACCCTGATGGTGCATGTTTTTTCAGGCCTTTAAATAGCTTATGATAGAAACATACACACAGAAGTTTCCCCGGGTGCACAGTTTTAAAAGCTGTTCACCCGGTGTGTGCACAAAATAAAACCTTAATTTAGGACAATGCCTTCGATTGAATTTCAATTTGTAAATCATTTAAAAGATCTACAAAAAGTCCTAAGTGGAAAAAGAGAGATTTCTTGTCAGAAAGTGAATACCCAATGATTTTCATTTCAAGCATAAGCCGTCATTGACGAGGCCCTCACTTTTCCTAATCCCCTCATGGTTGTAGTTGGTTGACTAGCAAATAGTCGCTCTGTAAACATTATTACTTTTATCCTTAATACATTTTCACGTAATAAGTACGCTGTCATCAATGCGTAAAGCATATAGCGAGTGAAATGTCTTTTTTTTAAAAATATATATAAAAGGTTAGGTAAAATATAAGGTGCGCGAAAACATGATATCTATAGAGGATCAAAATTATCGGTTTATAGTTTCGATAAACTTTTATTTCGTCAAAGTAGCTATGAAATTCATAATTTAAAAAAAAAGAAGACTAGATTTGAATTCTGGCCAAGAAGAGAATTATACTGTATCGGTGCTATTTATCAAAGTAAGGAACCTGTTACCATTTACAGTTGTCGGTCATGATGAACAATGCCCCAAAACTACTACACCGCCTCCCCTTGCCGTCATTCTCACCCTCATTAATTTAGTCAAATTTACTTTCAGATACAGCTGAAATGTTCCTGAGCGGACCTTGACCTCCAACAATCGTTATCATCATTGTCATATTTTTCTTTTGCAGTTGTCCCCCTCGAACCTTTCTGCCAGCGTTATGTCGCATCTTCCTGGACGAGTGCGCGCCGGACAACGTGCTGGAGGTGACCGCCCGGGCCATCACGTACTACCTGGACGTGTCGGCCGAGTGCACGCGCCGCATCGTTGCCGTGGAGGGAGCCATCAAGGCCATCTGCAACCGCCTCGTCTGCGTGGAAATGAGCTCCCGCACGAGCAGGGACCTGGCCGAACAATGCATCAAGGTATGTCTACTGATATTAATAAGCTCCTTATGGAAATTGCGTATCTCATATAATTCAAACACCGTTGGTCATGTCCAACCATTTGCTCTTATTGTCCGATATACAGTGACTGACTCTTCTTTTTCTGGATGTATTATTAATATTGGGGGGGGGGGGATATAATATGGAATGGAATGTCTCACAATGTATATAATTATCACAATGCAAGATAATTTTAGACGTGAGGCTGTGTCGTGTGGGACACTATGTCCGATGTTGTACCAAGTTTTCACTATGATATTATGTCTGCAATTTTTGGGGGAAAGAAGTAAACTAAGGGACACGGCTGTAACTGACGTAAGGGTCCTCCCGAACCCTGTGCAGATGCAGGGCAAGAACTATTTGTGTAAATTGCATGCTCTGAAATAAGGAGCAAAACATTGGCGCGAGATTAATATGAAAATTGATAATGAAAAACAAATCTTTTTGCGCGTATTTCAGGTGTTGGAATTCATCTGCACCCGTGAGTCCGGAGCTGTGTTTGAGTCAAGCGGGCTGAACTGCGTGCTGACGTTCATCCGGGAGCATGGTTCTCAGGTCCACAAGGACACGCTCCACTCGGCCATGGCTGTTGTCTCCCGGCTCTGCGGGAAGATGGAGCCCCAGGACCCCTCGCTAGAACCCTGCGTCGAGTCACTCTCCACCCTACTCAAACATGAAGATCAATTCGTAAGTATAAAGTATGGCCATGAACTGTGGTAGATAGTTGGGACTCATTTGATTAAATTCATGCACGCATTTGGTGTAAAGGGTCCTCAATTCATGCGTCCAGAATTTTAAAGTCCTTTTGATTTCTGGGTTTGGAATTGTATGTAAAAATTCAAGAAAATAGGAGGCTCTAATATAGCGCTTTTAACAGCATCTGTAAGCGCTGCAAGTTGGAAATATGTTAAAAAGAGAAAACTTTTTAACTAAAGAAATCTAAAAAAACACACCAATATTTTCAGGTTGCCGATGGGGCCCTGCGCTGTTTCGCTTCCCTTGCCGATCGCTTCACTCGCCGTGGCATGGACCCTGCCCCCTTAGCCCGTCACGGGCTCGTCACTGACCTCCTCCAGCGCCTCTCCACTGCGGGGGCCCCAGCCCCGGGGAGCTCCATGTCCTCCACTCCGGGGTCCCTGTCGGCCACCCCGGAGACGAAGAGCAGTCCGAGTATCTCCACGGTGATCAGTCTCCTCTCGACCCTGTGTCGCGGGTCACCGGGCATTACGCACGACCTGCTGAGATCTGACCTGCCTGACGCCATTGAGAATGCCCTACAAGGGGATGAGAGGTAAGACACAATTTACCATGGGCCAATACGAGCTATAAAGACATATTTCCTAAGCTGTTTACTAATTTTCAGACAGTCGTTTCTTAAAGAGAGTATGATTTCTAGTTTGGGACCATTCATTAGATATGTACGCGCATTTGAAAAAAAAAGAGAAGAAAAATTAGACTTCCTCCCACCTTCACCCATTAAGCTCAAGTGAGCATAGCAATTGTACAGAAATGCACGCATCCCTCCCCCCAATCTCCATCCTTATTGATGCGTGGACATCTAAACGAAGGCCGCTTTTTTGCAGTCATAAAGTTTTAGTTAGGAAAGGGGTGTGTAATTACAAGGTCAAATACAGGTTTCTATGAAATTGAAGTTAATCAGAACTCATTATACTAACATCCCATATGCTCCTTCCCGTAGGTGTGTGTTAGACACCATGCGCCTGGTGGACCTGCTGCTGGTGCTGCTGTTTGAGGGCCGCAAAGCGCTGCCCAAGTCGGGGATCGCCAGCTCCGCGAGCCGCATCCCTGGTCTGAGACGGATGGACAGCGCCGGGGAGCGCTCGCACAGACAGCTCATCGACTGCATCCGCAGCAAGGACACAGACGCCCTCATCGACGCCGTAGACACAGGTGTGTAGCTAAGACGACATACACCTGAATTGTGGAAATTTGAAAATTGTGAAGAATTGAACTTGTAATTTTGAAACTTAAAAGCTTAGGTTTTATCAAGATCAACAACAGTTTAGTCGCTTACAAAATCTAGACCCCCTTAGATCCTAGTTTGTAACTTATAGGGGACTTGTATAGTGGTTACTTATCTTTTAAGAATCCACCCCACAACAGGGCTGACTGATAGTTACCCAGATACTTTAATCAAATATTTCAACTCGAATATATGTGCATCTTCGAAGGTTTTTCAATGTATCCCCCCCCCCCCCCCCCCCACACAAATGTATAATGGAAGGCCTTTAATGTGTTGGTCCTGTGTATAGTATAATATTTTCTTGAGATCTATGTACTATGTACGTTATTGGCCCAGTTTATGCCTGAAACTGTGTCTCTCTTTTCTAAGCAGGGTTCGAGGTGAACTTCATGGACGACGTGGGACAGACCCTCCTCAACTGGGCCTCAGCTTTCGGCACACAGGAGATGGTGAGCTTCTCGTTATGAAAATACAGATTAGGTGGTAGTTGGTTCATGCGTGTATGTAAGTTTTCAGAAAGTTGTCTTGATTTCACATCATTACTTCTATCATGATTTTCGTAATTCTTTCAATAGGTTTCATAGAAAGATCATTTCAAATGTTGTTTTTGGAATTTACATTTTTTTCATTTACCCTGATTTACATCCTTGTTCATGAATAAATAGTTAAGTAAATAGACAAGGATTAATTTTGTTTGCCATGTTCTGTCGATGACTGCCTTAGACCAGAGGCTATCAAACAAATATATAAAAAAAACGTTGGCAACTCGTTGTAGAAAATTTGGGAGTGAGGGGCTATGTATCACGTAAGATACAATCAATTGTGTAAATGAAGAAAGAAAAAGAAAGGGAAAAAAGTTCCAGTGGGTAGAATATTAAATTATATATGTTTCATCCATTCAGGTTGAATTTCTGTGTGAGCGAGGTGCTGACGTTAACCGCGGGCTGCGGTCTTCCTCCCTTCACTACGCCGCCTGTTTCGGGAGGCCGCAGATCGTTAAGACGCTCTTACGGTACGGCGCTAACCCTGACCTCAGAGACGAAGATGGAAAAACTCCACTTGACAAAGCGAGAGAGCGCGGAGACGAGGGTCACCGCGAGGTCATCCAGATACTCCAGTCACCAGGTTAGTATGGCACAACTTTTTCATAACTCAAAACCAACATGATGTATGGCAGTTTGTGCATCTAACAATGCTTTGACATAAACGTTATATCAAGCCACTCCAAAGCATGCAAAGTTGTAGCTTAAAACGTTTCAGTACACGAAAAGACATAATTTATACCAAACACTGTATCTTTGAATGCCTAAGGTATGTAAGACGTTTTACGTCGGTGAATAACATCTCCGACGTTCTTGCCTAATGGAACAAAAATATGTATATCCACGTTTGGGCATTTAAGATGTTGGATGACAGGCGAGAAAATATGCAAAATACATAGAAAACGAAGAATAACTGATGGTAAACTATATCAACCCCAATTCCGGTGTGGTGGACAGTTTTAAATTCTATTCATAGAGAAAATTGTTTTCAAATCAACATGTTTGATGGGTTATCACCTTCATTAGGGTACAGAAAACTAAGATACCCATGTAAATTGTATTCCTTCAGGTGAATGGATGGTTCCTGTAAACCGCGAAGCAGCGCGGGCTGCAGAAGCCGAGGCGGATAAGGAGAAGAAGGAGGAGGAGGGTCAACCGAGCGAGGAGAAGCCCGACCCGACCGAACCGAAGGGCGACCCTGACATGGCCCCCGTGTACCTTCGCAGTCTGCTGCCCGTGTTCACCTACGTCTACCAGGGCACCATGCTCCCCTCCGTCAGGTAGGACATGATATACTAGGGAGAATATGCTAATTGTCAAATTATGATGAGACGAAGCGTGTGAATTTGCTGGAATAGATGCTATAGCGCAAATGGAAAACAAAGGGGAAAAAAAAAAGAAGTAAAATTAAGTGAAGCTATTAATTCAGTGATGCCATTTTCCAGACTTTAATGTTAACCTTTTCTTAGCTTCACCGCTGTAGTTAAGTTTAAAAAAAGAAAATCCGGAAAGGTTGTTCCTGCTTTTTCGGATTTTTAAAGAATATGTTGTACAGAAACAAATGCTTTATGATTTAGGCACCACATGAAATATCGTAAAATCATTTGGGCACCACATGAAGTATCGTAAAATAGCTTTTATATTCGAGGAAATAATGTAACGTAGATGATTATATGATGAGTGATAGATCTGAGCTCCCCCACTCAGCCAGTATTCGATGTATGTTTCAGGAAAGCGAGCCTGGCGCTGATCCGTAAGATGGTGCACTACATGCCGGCGGTCCTCCTCGTCGAGATGTCCAGCCCCGAATACCTCAGCTCCAACTTCGGCTCTCAGCTCGTCGAAGTCCTCGCCCTGGTTCTCGACAATGAGGTCAGTGAATTCCCAAATGACCTATAACGTATTCTAAGATATGTCGTGTACTTCGAAAAAGGATTTCATATGGATAAAATTGAAAAGTTTCTGAAAGTTCAAAGAGTCTACATACATTTGAAATGTTACTGATGTCTAAAAAAATGAATAGTTACGCTATTCTTTTGAAAGGTCCTCAAGGAATTTCGTTACCCAGACTATGTAAGTTTTCTATGAAAAACTGTTGCCGTATTATGGCAGGAAACCGAAATTGTCGACATATAAATGAAAGTCATGACATGGTATGAATGTCATGGACATTTAGATAAGTAAAAGAGGAAAATGGGATCTACTTATCAACGAAAATTAAAAAGTTTTGACTTGCTGAGTATTAGATTTAATATGTCAAATGCTTATGGAATAGAAGAAGTACTAAAGTTAAAAGTACTCTGACTTTATAGGAGGACGAGGACGGTCAACACACGGTGCTGCAGATTATTGAGGACCTGATGGAGCGAAGCCCTGATGTCTACCTTGACCACTTCGCCCGCCTCGGGGTCTTTAACAAGGTGCTCGCTATAGCCGGGCCCGCCATCGAGGAGAAGGATGGGGCCATGTCCAAGGAAGACAAGGTAAGGGTGGGTGTAGTTATAAGGTGTTAAAACCGGGTGTATCTGATGTATTCCTGTTAAAAATGTAAATTTTTGCTTTTTAGCAGTCGGTAATTTAGTGGGTTCTGAAAAGATAAGTCAATCATTTAGGGGAAACTATCCTGCATGAAAAGATCAAGCAATGGACAGATACGTCGCGGTTTTTGTCCTTTGTTGAAATTAACACTTTTAACAGTGGGGCATTTGAAATGACGTCCAAAATTATTTTAAGAAGTTAATCACGCGAATTGAATACACAACGGACGCTAATGATAAAGAACAAGCTAGAAATACGAATGCAGTACTAACGGAAGCATGATTTTAGAACGTATCCAGATATTGATAGAAATGACACTTCATTATAAGGTACAGTTCTCTTTGTATTTCACAAAATCACTTGCCTCTGTTCAGGAGGAGGAGAACCCACTTGAAGACGCCAAGGACATCGTGCAGGGTAAGCCGTACCACTGGCGCGACTGGTGCGTGGCGCGGGGCCGCGACTGCCTCTACATCTGGAGCGATGCCGCCGCCCTCGAGCTGTCCAATGGGAGTAACGGCTGGTTCCGCTTCATCCTGGACGGCAAACTGGCCACCATGTACTCCTCAGGCAGCCCGGAGGGCGGCTCCGACAGCTCGGGTAAGTAACAAGGGGGTTGGTTCACAATGGAACTTGATTTTGAGTTGCTTTTCTCTCTCTTTAATTGGGCAATTCGTTTTATGACATAACGCAACATTTAGTGAGGGCTGGGCTCCATGAGTTTATTCACATTATATAAAAACGTATTTGTGAAGTTATGGTACGTTTGTGTATCGAATATCAAAATTGTACATAAATTGTGTTCAATCTTTTCCGAAAGTTCTACCAGGAAAGAACTTCTCAAATCCGTTAATGTTGGATATTCAAGTTCTCATTTGGTTTACCGTGAACGAATCAAAGTTTCTAAAACCAGTTCGTTTATCTTGCTCTTAACTGGTCATATAGAATCAAACTCTTCACGATAAATTCATATCAGTACACCTAATTACGTGTTCATTATCAAGACAATTCAACAGGCATAATTAAGCGTCAATCATAAAGACAAAACTACCAATTTTGAATCATACCTAATAACAAAGATTTTTTTTTCTTTTTAAACTGGACTCATCATCGCCACGTCGCGCACATTTAATCGCAAAGATTTAGCTGTAAAATCTCATAAACAGAGCATTACATAACCCTGATTCTCGTTGTGTTACAGAAAACCGCGGGGAGTTTCTGGAGAAGCTACAGCGGGCGCGGAGTCAGGTGAAGGCGGGCACGCTGAGCCAGCCGGTGCTGACGGCTGCCTCCACCACCCGCATCATGGTCGGCAACTGGTCGCTGTCGTGTAAGAAGGACGGAGAGCTGCTCATCCACAACTCAGACGGACAGCAGGTGAGCCACTTTCTGTTACCATCTTAGCTGAGACTTATACGACGTTAAATCGACTGGGGATACATGTCTATTAAAAAGATTAGGAATTTTAATTATTTTTGCGAATTTAATCTTGATATACAATGTCCACTAATCATTCATATCTCTGTCTCTATTCATACGTACAAATAATATAGTAGTTCTAAGTTTCCCTGCCAAAGCAATCGCCGACCCAACTTGCTGCCTAAAAAATATAGCATTCTCAGCAAATGAGTTATTGCAGATTGCCATACGCTGAGCAACCTGGTAACCCGGGGAAAATGAACGAAGTGAAATCAAGTTACTGCTACTATCTTATTTACTTCCCATGTAAGAGGGGAACAGCCAATATTCCTGCGTCATATCATTCATCTTACAGATTAGATGTCACTCAGTAGACTATGATACGATCATATAAAGGAAAAAACAGACTCGCTCAAAATTGTTTCCTACGTGGGAAAACGAATATTTTTGTTACCCCTAGACTAAGTTCTGGTGACCAACTTGGCAAGTAAAAAAATGCATTATTTCCTCTTCACATTCCAGCAATGCACAATACTCCGTGAAGACCTGCCTGGCTTCATCTTCGAGTCAAACCGCGGCACCAAGCACTCCTTCACAGCGGAGACTTCTCTTGGCCCAGAGTTTTCAGCTGGCTGGACTGGGCGGAGGAGCAAGAAGTTCAGGTCCAAGATGGAGGCCGTCAAACAAAGGGTGAGTACAATTTAATTTGTTTACAACAAGTAAACAGTAGGTTATTTTTAAAGACCGGGTGCTTACTTAGATCTTGATAAGTTATAGCTTGAATATTTTGAGTTTATTACATTAAAAAAAGTCGAGGTGTTGAAATGTTCTTCTTAGATCACTTAGTTTATGAAACACTTGGTCAAGTTTGGTCATCTGATCATAACAAGTACGGGTAGAATCATGAGGCTTATATTCTCAACTTTTCGTTAGTTTTGAGCAATCATTCACGTTAATATATGTCAAATATTTGTAATAGTGGGGTATTAAATTGGGCTTGATAAGCATTGTAATAAACTTTCTGAAACTGGTTAGCATCCTGAAAAAGTGATTTGGAACTGGGTCTATGTGACCAGGATACTAGTCAGGTTTTGGGAATTCGTGGGGTTTTTGAAAAGATATGCTTTGTACTACTATAGGGTACATAAAAATAGAGTGATTCATATTCTACCTGTCGCACAGGTCAAGACGTTGGCCAGAGAAGTGTACGACAAACATTTCCGCGCAGCCTGTGCCACCCCGAGAGGAGTGGTCGCCAAACTGTGTAACATCGTAGCCCAGTTAGAAGAAGCCTGCCGAAAGCACTCAACTCAGTACGAAAAGGTACGCGTATGAAGCTTTTATCGGTCCCTCATAATTGTATGATAAAAAGCACTTTTATGTCATCCTTATTTTCTGCAAATCTCCTTTTCATCGTGGCAATATACTTTTTCTTTCCACTGACATTTGAAAATGTCTATGAAAATTCTGAATCAGACAGAATACAAGTATAAACTAAAGCTGATATGACATCAGAATACAAGTATAAACTAAAGCTGATATAATGTCTGAGATTATTTTAAAGGAAAATGCTAAACCATGTTTTTTTTCACACTGTTACTGTGCAGTTGTGGGAAGACGAGAGCGACTGGCGTCAGGAGATGGAGTCAGCTTTCTCCGAACTGCTGTGGTTACTGCGCGACGACAACACCATGTCGGCTTACGAGCTGCACTCCTCCGGCCTCGTGCAGGCCCTCTTCAACTGCCTTAATGTGAGTAAACCACCTGTTTGGATCCAATGTAGTAGGACTTGTGTAAGGAAATCATTGAATATGCCATGCTTCATATTTTACCAAAAGATATTGAAATTTCTTCTTGCGCTTCTTGTACTTGATCTGTATCGTCTAGATTCGTTATAAATTCAAATTCGAATTCTGATGAAGGATGTAACAATCCGAAACATGTCAATTTGTTAAAATCATACGTCAAATGAGCATCAAATCTACAAAGTCATCGTTGAATCGGATGTACGATCAACTAAATGTATTAAATTGAAATTTGGATCGATGTATTTTATAAGTCAATATAAGTTACAGTGATAATGTTAGAAAAGTTTAGCATGCGACAATGGCGCACTCTCTATCAAATTTAATGAGACATATTTTCAATGTAATGAGCCTTTTTTCATGCAGTTCAATTAAATCAAAATTCCTAATGTTCCATTGGCGCATTGATCTCTAAATTAATGTGCCATTTAACCTTTTAATGCGCCCAGGGCTCATGGCGCAGCCCTAACATTTTCACTGAAGTTGAAAAGGCCTCCCTAAATAGTTGATACAGTGTTTGTTCATTTCAATGAGCAAAAAAATTAATAAATGGAAACATACATATCTAATACTTCCTATTCTTCCTTCCCCTCAATAGAATAATGACGAACCGTCCTCCAAACTAAGCAGGAAACATGCTGTGGAAAGAATTAACCTCTTCAAATCAGTCTTCCAAGATCGAGAGGATGGGTAAGTTTGCACTAAGATTATTGTCCAAAAAGACTCTTTACCCGCCCAGTATTACCTTGAAATAGACTAGAAATCTCCTCGATGCTACAGTGACTGAAAATTAAAGCTAACTAGAGTATTGTTTCAAATATAGATAACAACTGTTCAACTATTGGGTATGGATTGTGAGTATGCTCATTTCTTTCTGACACAAAATGTTTATTCTCTTCTCCCCCTAGGTCTATCCCTCCTGCAGTGGCTTTGGTCGGGAAACTGGTCGCTGTTCTAGAGTCAATTGAAAAGCTTCCCGTGTACTCGTATGATTCAACCAGTTCGGGATACGGTCTACAGGTAACTATGCGTTCTCTGTGTCTAAAGAAGATCTATTGGTCTTGCATATTAGTAAGGTTTGAGCATGAAGAGTAAAACTTTACTTTCCATAGAGTGATGTTGTATCACACATTTTGACGATATGACCTGACAGTGATATGACAACCAAGCGAAAAAGTAGCGCTACCTAATGCAATGAAAAGAAGCCAGAAGATTTGAACAGCTTGGTGGAGGGGACGCGAGGGAGAGAGACGGACTCCCGTAGTAAAAGGCCACCGTAAGATAAGATAGTGCCTGTACTGTTTGTATGAAGATCTTGTTTTCTTTTTTCTGGAAATCATATTTACAGTAGGCTAATGTTTTCCCTCCTTCCAACAATCACCCTGTGCCTGACGGGTAACGGCATCCCCCTCCAAGACGCCCCTGCTTAGTTTGTATTTAATATTTCACTATAATGCAGAAACTTGAATCTATGTTTACCTTTGTTTTCAGATCCTTACTCGTAGACTACGTTTCCGCCTCGAGCGGTCTGCTGGAGAAAGTTCACTCATCGACCGCTCAGGACGAAACCTCAAAATGGAGCCCCTCACAACCTTGGGGGCTCTTGAGCGGTACCTGCTCAAAATGGTAAATTCCCCTCAAAAGTTCTTAAAACTTGTTGTTTTAAGAAAAACATTAACAGTATTTTGTAACTATCCATGATCGTTTCTTAATTCCATATTTTCTTGAAATTCGTAAATAGTTTTGCCCTTCACTCATCATTGACTTCTTCATTTTAATAAGCCATTGTCCTATTTTCAGGTCGCAAAGCAATGGTACGATTACGACCGGTCAACTTTTACGTTTGTTAAGAAGTTGAAAGAACCAGGATTTAAAATTTCGTTCACCCACCAACGAGACTTTGATGAGAATGGTCTCCTCTACTGGATCGGTACAAATTCAAAGTGAGTTAAAATCTTGATTAACTAACATATAATTGACAAGTTTAGGAATGATCGGACGTGTAGTTCTATCTGTTAGACGGATATGTCATTGATTTGTTCACTTAATAGAAAAGAGGCGGCACTAGAGGGGTGAGTCAAGGGGAGTGGGGATGACGTTTTATAAAGGTACAAGTATATGACTTGTGATAATCCGTGACTTAGGTTTCTGACCGTATTGCAAGTTCCCATTACAAAGTGATAGAAGACTAGCTAACTAGGATGAAGAGGGACGCATTTGCAATATATAAAATATCTGTAAAGTTCTTGGAAAACTTAAGGGAAGCCCATCTTTATCTTTTCGAGAATTTACGCTGTCAGGAAATCTATTTCAACATATCATTGTACTGACGCGGGTGGCCAGTCCTTGTTTGGGCAGCATAAAGCCAATGTTTCACTTTGACAGTAGTGAAATGAGGGAGGAGTCATGGTGTGACGTACCACCATGTAATAATGTGTTCCGCTCTTAGCTAGCCAGAGTAGCTGCAAGCACTGTGTGAGTAAACATCCAGTGAAGGTTGGACCTTTAACCTGCAGTCTAGGTTCTGGAGTGAGGCATATAAATTGTGTTAGAGCGCGGAGCGTTGACTGAATGTGTTTGAGGGGACTCAAACCTTGGGACTGATCATGGTCAATCGAGTTCTTGTCACGGAATGACTATACATTGGATAATAAATAAACAAATCCTTTCACACGAGTGTTCACGTCTTACATGATGCGGGAACTATAATTATGTATTGGACGACTGCAGTCGATGAGGAGGAGACTGCAAATGGAGCTAGCTATTATCTATAGAATTAAATACCACTTACACGCACTAACATTAAATGGATAATTAACCTCCTTATAGTTCATCATTTTAGGTACGGAATGCAATAACACAATCATCCAACTTTAAGTAATGGTAATGGGTTTATTCACATCAACACCCGCACACACAAACCCTCACACTACATTTTGTGTCCTGATGAACTATTATCTTGAAGACAAGGGGGATACCCTGGAAATAGATTTTGTTTTTTTCTCCAATGGTTTATTAATCTGGCTTATCTCGGCCAAGACCTGTTTTCTGATAATATACAGTATGCTGCGGGCTTGTGGCTGAAATGTTTGCAAGTTTGAAAAATTCTAATAATATAATATTGTTTACAGGACGGCGTACGAGTGGGTGAACCCGGCGCAGTACGCGCTGGTGGTGGTGACGTCCTCAGAGGGTAAGAACCTGCCCTACGGTAAACTGGAGGACGTGCTCAGCCGCGACCCCTCCGCCCTCAACTGTCACACCAACGACGACAAGTGAGTGCTTTACTGTAATATAAAGTTGTAAATTCTATATGATACTCAGTGGCGAGATGATGGACTTGAGCCATTTATTAGTGAAAAAATCCACAATTATTTGTAAATTAGCATAAATTTGCAGAATTATGAAGGATTTTTTCACTTTAATGGATCGTGAGACCTGGCCTTTGTTCTTTTTGAAAAATAACGGATCTAAAAGACTATTTTTCACACATCTATTGTCCTTACAATTGCCAGCGTCGCCACCTTCATGCCTGGGTGGATCTGCCCCTTGTCTCCAACTATAGCCTAGTGGCATGACAAACCAAGGTTGGGCCATAGAGTTGGTCACCCACGTGCGGAACACTTGTTTTTTTCAAAATTAAAAGTTCAAATGTCTTTATTTTGCTCTGTTATTCAGAATTGAATTGCATAACAGATGAGAAAATTACCTGAAACATGTCTAGCATTTTAAATAATTTTAAAACTATGCTAAAAACACATTTCAGTATTTAAAAAAACTGACATTTGACTGGATTATAATTTAAGGGATGAAGAACCCCAGTGTTTACAAGTTTGGCGGCCAGTGGGTGTGGGAAAGTTACTGCCCCTGCCTGCCCTTTAGGCCCTAGGCCTCTGCCTACAAGGGTTTGCAGAGGTGCATGGTCGGTATTAGTCCGTCCCTGACCTACTTAGCTATTACATAAAAGTTTGAGCAACTAGCGGACTTGGACATAAGTACAGTCTAGATCGGTATACCCGTCAATCATGCTTATAGCCTCCACCTACAGGGGCTTGCAGACGGACACGGTCGGGTGGACACTATGCTCCTTACTATACCTGTCAATCAGCACTGTGGACCACCCTCCCAGGTTCTTTGCACACCTGCACGGTCTCAGGGTACTTGATCATGTGACTGGCTGGCGGGAAATCAGAGGAAGAACGATGTGGCTGCCAAAATGTCTCAAATATAAGCTCACGGCATTTACGAATTTACTGTGGATTTACACATACTGGAGAGCATTTAAACATACTGGAATGGATTTACACATAGTGGTATGGATTTACACATCTATTGCTATCGTCAATCACGCCTATAGGCCTCCACATACAGGGGCTTGCAGACACACACAGTCAGATCATCGCCTCTCAGTATGTACATAGATTTCACAGAGGTACGAGTGCATCATGAAAGTGTCACTATGGGGTGGGTGACAAAACACAGATCCTCTACTCACGGATCCGTTCCTCTACTTGGTCACAGGTCCTTCGCCGATCTTTAAACACGTTTATCTCCGCAACGAATAAAGATAGAGAGAAAAACGTTATACATTTCTTTACACACTTACACGGTTTCCCTTATATGGAGATATGATGTCATATTCGCAAGTACTCGTAGCTAATTATATATCTTTGCCCAAAACAAATAAATATTTAACAAGGATGATATCAACAGGATTCTTGCTACATTTCTCTCGCGAACTGTTTGTACTTTTGATCTATATTAAAGTCATGAGATTCAAAAGTATGAAAAAATCAGCATTGTCAAAATGCCAGCGCACGCAGGGTCACTCTGCACATCAATGCTCTCAAGTATGTAAAGCAGCAGAGAGTAAACTTAATGCAGAACACAGCATGCAGAGTGCAGTCTGTTCCTGGACCACGCACGGCCAGGCAGAGTAGAACAGAGGCCTAGGCGCTGATTGACAGGTGTCGATCTGAGGCCTACAAGCACTGATTGGCAGGTATAGCTGCAGGTGTACCAAGTCAACACTGAGAGGCGTTGACCTGAGGTTTGCAACAAGCCCCAGGCCTTTGCATATATAGTTTCCCGGGTGGGGGGGGGGGGGTAAGTCTTAGTCACATGACTAGATGGCGGGAAATTAGCGAGGAAGGACCTGGCCATCGTAGTTAACCCAGTATGCACACAGATTTTTCTAACAATATGTGCTTATCTTTGGACAGCACGCTCAGCAGTTCATGGATTCAATGTCTTTTACACGCACTGGAGTGGATTTACACATACTGGAGTGGAATTACGAATGCTAGTACTTTGGTACAATTGCTAGAGTGGATTTACGCATACTACAGGACTCAGATGGGTGTAGACCCTTGAAACAGGGTGACATGGCCATTTCTTAAATTCGACATGCAGCATAGGCGTTACGCTTAGAATAGTGACAGGAGGTAAAAAATAAACGACATTACTTAGGTGACATGGAAACTGAAAATGAAATGACATGCGACATGCCCATTTCTTAAATTCCACATAGACATAGCAGGGACGGATTTAGAGGGGGGCGCCTGATCGAGGCGCCCCCACCCCCTAATTTTGGGTAAATTTAGATTTTTTTAATCTAAAATTCTCGTATCTGGAGGTCCAGCGGAAATTTTTACCATAGAGTGCCCCCCTTTTGAAAATGTCGGGATCCGTTCCTGCATAGGGACCCCCATCTACACCCCTTCTCAGGTATAAAAGTTTTATTGTTGTTCTAGTGGCAGTCAGGTAAAGTAGGCCTGGGTACGTTTGCAATTCATGTATGTGATCCTTTTAGGCTTGATCAGTCCAAAATTTGAATATGATATATTCTGACCTTATGAAGAATATTAAAAACATGTGACGCTGCAATATCTGCCAATGTCAACATTCTGTATGCTGATCTGTTAAATATCTTGTTTAATTTGGATATATTTTACATGATTCATGTCAAACTGATAAAGATTTTTTCACTAATGGATCGTTTACGATCTTCATTACATGTTTCTTGTTTAGAAATCAGTAGATTCACCATAATGATATAAGTTGTTTCAATCAAGTTTTAATATTTTCATATTTAGAATTTTTTGTCTGTTTAAAAAGTGCTGTGTTCTGATCTTCTAGTGTGTGTAACATATATGGCAGGTATAAGAGTTTGATATAAATGTATCAATTTTAGTCCGTTTTAAGTATATCCAAGTTTTGGTTGTATGATCAAAGAAAAGAACAAAAAGACATGTTCATCTTATCTCATGCAGGCCCTCAAATGATGTATATGCGACTGAAATGTTTGCAGGTGTATAGAAAAAAAGAAGCCTTATTAGTCTACTTCTCCAAAAATATAATCTCATCTTTGGAGGAGTGGAACATATTAGGCTGTTTTATTACTCAGTTTGTGCAAGCCTTTACATTGGTTTCCTCAAGAAAACTTATGAGGCTTCCCTGATGTAAAGGCTATCTAAGTGTGATGGTCATAGATGTAAAAATACAAATATTTTACTTTGTCAGGAATGCATGGTTCGCGATAGACCTTGGCGTGTGGTTGATCCCGACGAGCTACACCCTGCGGCACGCACGGGGCTACGGCCGGTCAGCGCTCCGCAGCTGGCAGTTCCAGGTCTCCAAGGATGGCCAGACCTGGACCACCCTCTACAACCACGTGGACGACTGCTCCCTCAACGAGCCCGGCTCCACCGCCTCCTGGCCCCTGGAGGCCACGAAGGACGAGAAGCAGGGCTGGAGACACATCCGCATACAGCAGATGAGTAAGAACGCCTCGGGCCAGACCCACTACCTCTCCCTGTCCGGGTTTGAGATCTACGGCACCGTGACGGGAGTCTGCGATGACCTGGGTAAGTTACACGGTTGGAGGTGTTTTTTTTGATAGACAGTGAAGCTTACAGAGTTGCCATTTACCTCAGTTTTCATTCGTCAAAAGTGGCATCTCTCTGCTTTAGAATACAAAAAGCAATATTTTCTAATCTCCGAGCGACCCGTGATATTCCAATAGATAACTTTTACAAATGTCGCTTCAAAGAAATCATATACATGTATATTAAATCGAGTGCATGACACGCTATTCGTCGTTAAATCAGTGACACTTATTTTTGTCTAAATATTGCGACAGCCAAGACTTTAATTCAGCATTAAATATATTCATCACAAAAGAATATTGTTTGTGATAAACATAGTATAGTGTAGGTATACACAATGATTTGAAGGCATACTAACCAAAAAGAAAAGAAAGAAATTAACATAAGAGATCACGGTAGGGCCTTGTTCAGTCTCATCCCTAATATTTACATTCTGGCAAATAAAAAATGTTCACCTCTTCTTTACAGGCAAAGCAGCCAAGGAGGCGGAGGCGAACCTTCGTCGCCAGCGGCGGTTGATGCGGACCCACGTGGTCAAACAGATGGTGCCCGGTGCCCGTGTAGTGCGCGGCATGGACTGGAAGTGGCGGGACCAGGACGGCAACCCGCCCGGGGAGGGGACAGTCACTGGAGAACTGCACAACGGTCAGTTACTCGGCTTATTACATTGATCATACCATTTAGCATTGCCTGCGTAACCTATATCCACCTTCCAGAAGGGCAGGTAAAGCTCCCTAATAAATTTTAAAATCCATTAAAGACGGGCAGGCAAATCTAAGGGTCGGGCAGGTACACCCTGGACCATGATGGTATCATCAGGCTATTCTTAAAAGTTCGGCAAAAATGACCCAGGAAGGGGTCAATTCAGAATGTTGGTTCCCACTTGTTTAAACGAAATAGCCTTGTTCAGACAATGCAACTGTTGAATTTCGACAACATCATCCAATTTATTTGTTGTAATCTTTTATGTTTAGTGTTAACAATATTTTTCTCCGTGAAATGTTTTTATATATGTATAACAGTGAATGCGAAGTGCAAAACGGTGTCTTTCCCTTTAAAAAAAAAATAAAAAAGGAAATTAATGTAGGAATAAGTAGATAAATATATGGATTGTATATAGACCCCAAATCATTGAACCTCCAATAACCTGTTTCCAACTCGCCCTTTCTCCTGCAGGCTGGGTAGATGTAACATGGGACTCTGGCGGCTCCAACTCGTACCGGATGGGTGCGGAGGGCAAGTTTGACCTGTGCCTGGCCGCGTCCCACGACCCCGACAAGCTGCAGAAGAACCTGGCCGCCGTCAAGGGCTCTGCCGGGGCCGTCGGAGGGGCCGCTAAGGCCAAGGAAACCTCCAAGTCAAAGGTAGGCTGGCCTCAGATTGACTGTTTCTAAATATATTCTCCATTCGTCTGGGAGTCGTAGAAAAAAGATGTTAATATAGGTATTTCTCAACTGAATCATGTGGGCAAGAAGGTCTGGTCTGGAGTAAGAAAATCAATATAGGAACTACACATGCAAGTTTCAAGAGTATGCACTGTCGACAAACATCAACCCATTCATTTTCCTGTTTAACTTCAAAGTGAGTTACTTTCCAGAAAAAAATATTTGTGCTTGTTTTGGAGTATAGCAATGAATCAGTCTTGAAATGGCTTTGAAACATCTAGTTAGCGATATACCGCTGACGGGAGTTTGTCCCTTGGCGCGGCCATGTTGTTAAAGGGACGGTCCTGATAGGCTGAAAAGTCGCGCTTGTCCTCCGAAAACTAGTGGCGCCAAGGGACCACGCATGCGCAGACCTAAACTCCCGACCTCGGTATATGGATTGTCGCCAGTCATAGATCTTGGAGATTTTGTTTTAGGTAGAATGATACCAATTTTAATGTTGACGATTCCAGGTCAGCTTAACGAGTAGAAAGAGCAGCTCCACGCCCAGTTTGAGTGAAGTTTCCGAGTCCAAGTCGTCGGTGGCTAGCACCGAACAGGCCGCGTCGGCAGAGAACCTCAGCTCGGGCGGCATGAACCTCACACACGCCATCAAATCGGTATGTACTCTTGAATCATTACATGGTTTGCTTACACTCTGTTTGTACTAAATCAGGATATTGTATGAAAGTTTGAATGCATTTGATCAGATGTACGCTCAAGACGTATTAGGAAAAAAAGTATTCTCCCTTGATACACAATTTATTGAAAGTGTGGTACCTAATAGTAGATATGAATGAAATTGTAATAGAAAAGTCGCGTGTCAAAGATCTCATTCTAAGACTTTGATTTGTAAGAAAATTAGATACTTCAGAGGGAAACTTCCGGTAAACTGATATAGCTCTCACAAAACTTTTCAAGAAGGCCTAACTTGGTTGATTCATGTAATATGTTTTAACCAAGTATAACCTTCTTCGAAAATTTTCTAAGCCTATTTAGATTGATGTATTTCTACAATGAGCAGTACAAAATGGAAATTAGCCCATGGAATTTGCATACCCAAACGGAAGAACTATAAAATAATAGAATTGGATTAATTGGGAAAATATATTCTCTTCCTGCAGACGGCAGAGAGCGTGGCCGAGAGGATGATGAACCTGGCGAGCTCCGACTCGGTAGTCATGGTGACCGTCGACCCGGTAGACGACGCCACCATCACCCCGATGTCGTCATCCTCTGCCCTAGCCGAACCCATGGTGCAGGAGCCCAGCCTGGGCGACATGTTCGGCCTGGGCACCATCTCCGGCAGCCCGCCCTCCCTCAGCTCCATGTCCGACAGCTCCTCCGGCCACGGCAACATGAGCGAGCTCAGCGGGATGGCCGCACCCCTCACCCCACCGGGCGAGCAGGACGGGTCCGACAGCGGCTCGGTCCTGGCCGATTTAATGGAAGGGGTGCTCGGAGCGGAAGGCGGTATTAACTTCAGCGGGCCGTCCTCCCGGGATCCCAACATGCGACATGGAGTGTCGCGACACCCGAGTAAGCCGGACAGTCGTAAGTCTGAGGCGGCTGCCCGGACCACGCCCACCAACCCCATGAGTGTGAGTGTGCCCAACCTGACGAGCAACATGGAGCAGACCGTCAGCCTGCTCGAGTCGTTCGCAGCTGTCGCCCGCCGTAACCTAGGAAATAACAGCAGTAACATCGGCCGGAGCAGTAACACAAGTAGTCTGGTCAGGTTGGCTTTGTCCTCAAACCCCAATGGTGAGTAACACCTCTATGTTCTGGTAAAATCAAGGTCACACTGTCTATGTGTATTTGGTCAACGTTTTAAGTAAATCATATACATTTATTTTGGTGTAGTCAGACACAATATTATCTTAGTACTGTCTAAAGATTATAGTTTAAGAGGGAAATGGTGGAATAGAGCTTACATAGGTGGTCCCACTTCACTCATTTTGATTACTCTCTGGCTCTAAAGAGGTATAAAGTTTGGTATTTCCTGGACCCGTCTTGGCTTTTCTTTTGGCTTTACCTATGGTAAACGAATGAATCTGCTACACGAATTTGCGTAAGGCTTGCGCATTTGTATCATATGTTACAGACTGAGTTCGTATTGCCAAGTGGGATAAAAGGCGTGATTAAAAATGACGTAAATGTATAAAGATGCATACTGAAATAACGTCTATGATTTTAAGCGGGATAATATGCATGCGATAACATGAGTCGTTAAATAGGATCAATCTAGTATAGATATGCATTAATCAATATAACTGTTAGTTTTAGTCTTTAAACCCTGAAATTGGGCAATATGAAGTTATATCTCTTTTCTGACAAAACAAAAGGAGAAAAGCGAAATCTTTTACCATCCCCACTGTTACTGTCTCCCAGTTTCAGGGAACCTGCTTAGCCAAGCGCAAAGCTTCCCCAACCTGACGACAAGCTCCAGCGCCAGCACGTCGACCACGATGACCGCTGCCCAAACCATGTCCAACGTGACCTCCCTTAGCCAGGCCCTCACCATGTCCCTCACCTCCACGTCCTCAGAGAGCGACAACGACTTCCTCGAGACGTGTCGCGCCACCACCCTGCTCGCTGAGCTCGAAGACGACGACGAGCTGCCCGAGCCCGATGACGACGACGATGAGAACGAAGATGAGAACGAAGAGGAGGATGAATATGATGATGTCATGGTCCGTCACAGCTTACTCAATGCAATCTTTAAAGTCCATCTAACTGATCTGGTGAATGCAGTCATTCTTTGTCGGCAGAGGGTAATCTTAATTAAGAAAGGCAGTTTTTTTCGGGTATCCATGCTGCTAAAATACATTAAGTATAAGACATACATTAAGTATTCTTCTTTAATATCATGTAATTTTTTTCTGAAATTCACACATAATCTTTTTCAAATTGACATGACATTGTAGCATTAAGTTAACAACTAGAAATAGCCTTTTCTCTATCGCCCTATCCCACATGTTATAATACTTGTGTATTCTTCTGCAGGAGGAGGATGAGTACGATCCACGCGGGTCACGGCGTAGGACATGGGACGACGAGTACGTACTAAAGCGACAATTCTCGGCCCTCATCCCAGCCTTCGATCCAAGACCGGGCCGCACAAATGTCAACCAGACGCAGGACTTTGAAATCCCTGCTCCAGGTATATATTCTGACAGTCTACATCTAAATATTTTAGGATTATTGAAAAATTATTGTTATTTTTAAAAATTCCACCCCCTGGAATGACCAGCAGCAATGTCGTAGTTTTGCTTCAGTTATGAAAAGAGCTGAAGCTGTAAGCGTAGACACTGAGAGCAGATTTTTAGTAGTCTTTTTACTTTGCATGTTGTCTTCAGTGGATATTTTGAATAATTCTGAGACTAGGTAACAAACAAAATACAAGGCAGTCATTGAAATAGGTAGAGGTCATTATCTGTAAGAAAATTGTATGCTCAGGTAAATGGTTTTAGTTGTGACATGGATCATTCTCAATCAAATATGACCAAAATATTATATTTCCCCAGGTGCCCCCGAGGTGACGCCGGTAGAAGAGCGGGACACCACCCCCCAGCCGCGCTTAGCGCTCTACCTGAAGGGACCAGGCCTACCCGGGGTAAGTACCTCAGTCACTGTTATTATTGTCAAATATTTATAGGTCTTGGATGGATTTACATGTTAAATCTATGAAATTGTTACGTTGGCATATTTGTTGGATGTGCTCTGTGGGAGACGCTGATTATGAAAAAAAAATAGGGTCAGAAATACACCTTGTGGTTTACCTTTAAACGGACAAACTGGAATACAGTAGAAAGAGAAGTTTTAATAAAAGCATGATATTTTACTATTAGACTATTTATTTGCCACATTGCACCCAAAAAATGTACCATATTTGATTAGCATTTATAATTGTATATGAGTAGCATTTTTCAATTTATATGAAGAAGATTGTCGGATGTCAAACATGTACGATTTCATCAGTTACATCTAAACAGTTGTTCTAATTATGAGAGTTGCTGGAAGTAAAATTAAAGTGTTAATTATAAAACCATACCTTAAACTGTAATCGTTGGTAAAGCCCATTCATGATGTGCAACCCGCGCGTGGCCTGTGCTTACCCCAGCACGCCTCTGTTCCCCTGTCACAGATGACCGACCACGAGATCCCGCTTGAGGACCAGAACGCCTCCATCTTTAAGTACGTCCAGATGTTACTCAGCCTCACCTCGGGCGCCGGCAAGACCGAGAAGCTCAAACGCATCTGGGAGCCCACATACACGTGAGTTTTGTTGTTTGTCTTTTCTTTTCTCTTTTTCTTCTTCTTTATTAAACGATGTGAAAGACATGGCGAGTACGTGCTCAAAGTTCAACGACCGCATTTGAACTGACAAGTCAGTTGTCAGTTCCTTTTGTTTAAAAAAAAAGAAAAATGTCTTTATTAAACTATGATATTTCTAGTGTATACGGCCTTGACTTGATTAATGGAACACGATATAAAGTGAAGTAAAAGGGGTCGTTAAGTTTCCCACCAAAAAGGAAAGCTTTTTTACTGGATATGTATTCTACCATTCCTGAAATAAAGGAAATTTAAACTCAATGCTTTTTCTACAACGCCACTCACTGCTGACATGTGTATTAGTAAAATGAGTTTTCAAAAACTTAACAGGGAAAATTTGACTTGGCGTAGGATTCAGGTACTTTAAAAGTCAAATTTGTTGTTTGGAAAGGGGCGAGGATAAATTCAAGACGACCTGATCAGATTTAAAGGACTAAAATGTAGATATTGTCCGCACAGCATGTGAGCGGTGCATATGAGCGGGAGGGAATACTTCCAGGTCGTACATACGTCTCCTCGTTCTCTTGAATTTGCACATATTTTGGATATTGTTAGGGTAATGTACTAAAGAAGAACCTTTGGGGTCGTCATCGGGTGGCTTTACGACCCGTGGGTATCCTACCGTGACGAACCCCTTTGGATCATATGGCCACCCTCGGACGCCCCCCACAGTCCCTCTTAACAATAGTAAGCATAGAAAATATCTTAATATCCATGTATCAGTTGTGTTTGTTTGTACTTTAAGGATCGTATACAAAGAGCTGAAGATGGACGACAGTCAGTGTGACCACAACGACTCAGGGGTGAGTAACGACTGCGCCAAGTGTGAGGCCATTTGACCCTCACTTGGTCTGTCTGTTTATTTTAAATGGGAAAAAAACACCCCAGACTGAAGGGTGAAAACGGCTTTTCTGGGCCACTGGGTACCAGCCATAGGCTATTGGTGTATCTCACTGGGAACCAGTGGTAAAGAAAAATCCCGGCCTGGTACACTTATAACCTATTGCTGGTACCCAAACACCCAGAAAAATGCAGTTCTCTTCATTCGCCTCATATCAAAACTTCATTAACCAATGTACATGTATGTGAATTGAATATGAAAGAATGTAAAGACCTCGATTTTTGAGATACATATGGATGACATACAATGCATTTTCGCATTAGCAGGCATACCATACAACATAGTTGGATTTGAGTTATATTCAGAAAAACATTGTTTTTGTCATCTGCCTAGTTATAATCATGATTGATTAGAATACATTAAGCAGCTACGAAACAAATGTAGGTCACATAGTTATATCATGGTGAGGAAATGAAGTACCCTTCTGGGTCACTGAGTACCAGTCATAGGTTATCAGTATACCAGGCCGTCTACTGATTCCGCCACTCGTTCCTGGCATGGTACCTGTAGCTGGTACCGAGTCGCCCAGAAAAGAGGAACTCCTCCTGATCTAAACCATCTTGTATTTGCTGTTATTTATCGAAAATGTTGATGCAAACATGTATCGTAGATAATATTCAAGATAGGTGTTTTGTGGTTCAAAGATGATCATGTACTCATTTACTGTAAAGTACGAAGCTATCCCCTGAAACTTAAAATCGCTGATCAGTTAGAAGATTTAAAACTACAGAAATTGTTTCATTAAATAACATGTAATTTCGAAATAGGCGCTAAAGGTAGACAATGAAACGTTGAGGTTGGAGCCAATGTTTTGTTTCTGCGTGTGTGGTATCTGCTGAATCTTTGTCTGTGTGGTGTGAAACCAAGACTTGCTGCTTGTTAGTTGTCGCATGAGGTCATTACGGCTACGCTAGCACCAAGTCCTCTTTTTGCCTTCCCCCCTTACTCTAAAACACTCATGCATGGGTCAGGAAGGTGTTAGGCTACCATTAGGCTACCTACACAGGTTGTGAGCATTCACAAATTTTGCACTTTTGCGTTGAATTATTTTCATTTTATTATTTTCCACAATTTCTGTCATCCGTTTTCTTCGTAAGAGCACTTCTGGTACAGGATTCGATATATTAATTTACAATCAAACTTAACTGTCATACTTTACGGAATAGGACATTTATTTTTTCAAGATTCAAACCCAATTTCGTTATCTATACATATTTCCCCAATATTGTCGTTTTTCTGTACTTTCCAACACAATCACCATATTATGGAAAATCTTTAAAGACTGACTCTGACCAGAATGATACGAATGGAAGAATAGATGCAATATTATCTAATCACACGGCGTTGACTTTCACGATTCAACAACAGGAGTAATTCAAGTAAAGATATAAACTAAAATGGATACAAGATTAAGGAATAATTATGTCGATATTTCTCATTCAATCATATAGTGCAACTTCTGCAATATCTAAGTTTTTACTTCGCCCAAGTTGATTTTGTACTCCTCGATGTAATCAGTCCGACAAATAACCCCATCATGATTTTATTCCGTTATTGGAAGCTGGTGTTACTTTAGCATTCAAACATTGGGTACTATTGGTTGTACCTTGAAACCCCTAATGTAAGCGGCGGCTCAAAAAACAGGCCTTCAATTTTGGGGTTAGGGACTGAACTAAGGTTTTGCACAACTTTTCAAACAATGCATCTTTGGGGGAGAAAACAAAGGATTCTGAATAGAATGACCAAATGGAAGCGCAAAAGTTAGGTTGCGGCTTACATTAGTGTCTTACAGTACATTTGTAAATGTATGTAAGGATATAGGAAAGTAAATAATTAACATCTGTACAGATTAAAGGAACACGTTTAGATAAAATTAGAAAAGAATACGACAAGTCAGTTCGGTCCATCCGATAGCACGTTGGTCTAGACCGTGTCTATATCTAGTTACAAGTCAGTCAGGCTCATTGAATCGCAGTTCCAGATATCCCTACCTTACCGAGTTCAGGAGTAGTAGGTGCTGATCCCCATGTGGATGGATTCAGTAAAACTCCCCAGGTACCTCATTAGTGTGCAGCAACACTCAATTATGAGCCTGTGTTGGTGTAAATGTAATAAAGGTGTGAGGGTATTGGGGAAAGTGCTCGTAGTAGTTTTAACACCTCTTTTGTAGGCAGAGGCTTTTGTCTTTAGATAGATAAGGCATTGTGGATACAACCCAGTTAGGGGTCCCACAGGGGGCTGTAGGTGGAAATTATTCAGCTCTGCAGAGTCATACTTCTCTAAATAACTCATGACTTTAATAATATAAAAAAAAACATTTTGCAGCTCATGATGTAAAAGAAATATTCTGACTATAAAAGTGCCTATGCACCTTTGCTTAGAAGGAAGTAGCCGTTAGGTTCGGGCTTAGGTGGACATTGGCCAAGATGGCGGCACCCATAGAGGGACTCTAGAGCTCGGTTATACCCCCTAAAGGCCTATATCTGTAAGAGACCATACTTTTGGTGTAGACCGACTCTACCGGGGTATACATCTTTTTCAAAAACGTGGCCTCACCTTATAAAAAAAATATTGTGGAAGAAGATACGATTTGAAGTATATTTCTTGGTACTTTGAACTTCGTATGTACATACCCCGGCTTTTATGAAGCACGTCACATTCAGTTAGATGTCAGTTGAAACGGTATCTTGAGAATTGATAGGACAGTTATTTGAGTTTGCTTTTTATATGCTCCGAAAATAAAGAAATAAAGAAGGGCGGATTTCTTCAAATATCACCTTTAATAGGTGATCGCTTTTGTACATTTCATTATGAATGTTGATATTAAGGCACTGCTGAATTTGTTTCGAATCACTTATTCCTGTGTAGTTTCTATTCATTTGATTATTAGACACATCCAATTTTTGTTACCGTGCTCTCCAAGCAATATTTGAAATTCCAAAATACATCAACCCTAAAAACCTTAGAAACAAATGCATGTATACAAAAGACTATATTTACTCTCTTACGACTAATAGCAAACACAATATGTACTCCTTTTTTCAAAGGTTTTCCTAGTATAAGGAAATTCAAAATGGTGGGGTGATCCTTCCTTTATTTAAGTGCGTCAATATAAATTGTAGGGAGTTGATATCTCTGTAGGGAGTTGATATCTCAACAAGTATACCTAGGGATATTCCTGCCAGAAAGGTATATAGAATAAAAATTGCCTCAGTGTAGGTTCTCACTTGTTTTTATCAGCAATAGGGGAATTGACATTTTATCATGTTAGTTGTAGGTAGAGATTGGAAATTCATTATCTATAAGACTAAAGTTGTACAAGATCTTTTATATATTTAAAACTTGCCTGGTGTTTTGGAGTGAGTACGACTCCTAGCTGGTTGGCCAGGGTTACTTAGACTTACCAAAAAATATGCTCTGCTTTACTTATCTGTGTGATATTTATAGCAGATGAGCATATCTTGGGATGATAGTATGTCAGTAAGTGTAAAACGTTTACCAGGGCATAAAAATCGCTTTGCCGGTTTGTTTCCAATAAAATGATATCTTTCAATGCACCAAAGGCACATAAAACACACAGCAAAATCTCGCACAACATTCCAATCATACCAACGAGTCAACAAGATAAAACACGAACAATTCTCCTTCTTTAATAGGCTGCTGTGGAATTGCAGTGTATGCAGTGCTTCTATTCTTTGTCTAGGCAATGGTGTAAAAGGGAAAAAAAAACATTTCCTCTGCAACATGTTGTTTCTGGGCTAAACGTTTCCCTTTCCGTGCGCCAGGTGGCGACTTGACTCAGTTTGCTGTCGTAGTTTGCAAGCCAGCTGCTTCTTCCAATATGGCCTGTACAGATGTTTACTGTTTCTGAGAAAGGCTGCGTATACTTCAACAATCATCATACTTAGAGCTGTGAGAGGCAGCAGAACTGGGCGAGGTGAGCACGCGGCAGGCTGAAGTCGCGTCCCCACTTGGCCGATAAAGAGTTAATTCACCGGGCGACTTGTGTTAACCCTTTCCATACACATCGACTAGTGTGTGTTAATGGTACTTGTCGCTGAGGTTAGAAAGGGTTAACACTAGTCGCCCGCTGACTAAATTCTTGTCACCAAAGTGGGGACACGGCTAAGTGTTGTCTAAATAATAAGCTCGCTCTGTCCTAGAAATCTGCCCACTTACAGGCGAGCCATATAAAGTTTGCCCACTGTGAGCCAAACCCAGTTCTGTTGATATCAGACCATTTCTGGGAATTTAATCGGGGAAATTCGATTTTTGCAAATTACCTTAATGACGAATGCAGGAAGAAATTATGCAAATGAGAAAATAGCGTATGGTCTGATAATGCATGGTGTGTGACAGAGGCGTGCTAAAAGCAGGGTACATGGGGTTAGCGCCCGTACTGCTGGTACGGTGGGAGGGTACGCGGGCTCGGCCTCGAGTTGTCATGGGCGTCGGCTGTCGTTGCAGGGCCGCTGGGGCGTGGCGTATGTGGCTCGCCACCTCGGTACCGACTTGATGCCCAAGTCGCAGCTCATAGCCTTTCTGACCGAGCACGCCGACAGCACCTTCCTACGCCGCTGGAAACTGACCGGCACGAGTAAAAGCGTTAGAAAGAGTAGGAACTGTCACCAGCTGGTGGCAGCCTACAAGGTCAGCTTACCATTGCTTCTCTCCCCCTTTTCCTACATATTAACCAACTACTTGTACTACTACTACTACTACTACTTCTCTTTAACCCCCCATGGTCATGCTACCACCACCAGTCGTCCCCTGTAGCGTGTTCTGTCCACCTCCTGTAACCCCCACGTTACGTTAACCAGATCTCACCGACACGGGCAACGCAGCACTACGCCTAATCATAACCTCCATAACGCTAAAGTTGATTCACATTGAGGGGGACTTTCATTGCAGGTTAAATACCTGCATTGTTTGTATTTAAAAAAAAGACAAAAAAAGGCAGTACCCCATGCGGTAACAAGATGTTGTCGGTTTACTTGTTAAATTGAATAAAAAAATAAGTTGATGTTGTGTATTAACAGTTGAACTTTAACAAAACTACTTAGGTATTAGAAAGTAGGTTATATAAAAAAAAGTTCATGCACAAAAGGTTAACGAAGAGGCATACACCTCGGCTCTTGGAACCACAATGTATAAAACAAGAGTGCAAACTGTGTAAAGGCACCTCTGCTTTGAGTGTTTGTGTGGCTAGCTTAGCGTTCTGTGTATTGAAGGTTTGACCAAATTCAAATGTATTAACGGTAAAAAAAAGTTTGTAATTGATAAAAACATATGTCAAATACAGGTCATGATAATTAATTTTCCCCATTGAGATAAATACTTAGCATCAGTTTCCTTTAATCATAATCCGGAGAGAATAGGGTCCAATAGCGCTCCGTCTGTGTTGCAGGACTTCTGCCGTCTGTACGGTATCCGACAGGTATCGCGCGAGTCGGAGGCCCTGCCTGTGTCTCGCCGCCAGCGCCTGCTGAGCGAGAACGACAGCTGGCTGGGCGACACCCACGCCTGCTCGGTGGAGGACGTACTCCGCCTCCTGCAGCTTCTCTACGCCATCTCCAGGGACAGCAGCATCCAGAACAACATCATGAGTAAGGAACTTTGTAAAGGATTGAAATTAGTGGAGAAAGTTTTCTCTCTCGAATCTGCTATATGGTTGAGACTTGCTCATCGCATACCCGAATTTTGCTACCGACTTACAGAAACGTTTGAATAACTGGACATTTAAGAGAGACTTGATTTTATTGTGTAGTGGAATTTTCAAAAGGGATTGATTGTTCTCGTATGTTAGAATAATGAAGAGAATTGTAAAACCTTCAATCACATTTCTCCGAATTACTGAGAATATTTTCATTGTTTTTCAGGTAGCGAAAGTGCACAACTAAACATCCAAAGTGAAGAATTCTACAGCAAAAAGTTAACCAACAAAATAGTTCAGCAAACTCAAGTAAGTACTTCTAATACGCCACTACTGATGTTTATTGTTATCCAATAAAAACGATTCAGTAGTGAAAGAGCCCTCGTTTTAAAAATAGCTTTGATTTAAAATTTAGAAAATTACTTATCAACTTTTGATTGATGATCAACTGAAAATATTGTTAACCTGAATTGTCAGCATATTGATTTCAAATATGCCACTGGATAATTATATGCGCTAGTCTTATGTACTGCTAACTATATGTCATGGCCAAGCCTACATTTCTCCACTCCTCGTCTTCAGGACCCACTGGTGCTGGCGTCTAACGCCACCCCCGACTGGTGCGAACAACTCACCATGTGGTGCCCCATGCTCTTCCCCTTCGAGACGAGACAACTCTACTTCACCTGCACTGCTTTTGGGGCCTCAAGGTAAAGATGATTGTTAATTGTTTTTATACATATATAGACGATTCAGAGCTCGACATAAAGCATTAGCGGTATTGCCAGGGCAGGTAAAACTTGTGGTTGGGCAGGAATATTTTAAGATACCCTTAGGGCATGTAAAATTATCATATGATAAGAACCATGTAAAGAAGGGAAGGTGAATTTAAGTATGGGGAAGGTAAAACTTGACCTATTTTATAGGTCCTTGATGTCAATGACTGGTTTCGTCTTTCCACTATGTGGAAATTGAACTTATAAATCATTTAGCTACTTTCCAAAAGCAAGTACAATGTTATTTTTGGACGATTATACTCCCAATTTTTATTGACAGGCAAGTATAATAACGCTGTTTTAGAAATCAACTTCATGCATGAATCTTGCATTTCTTGCATTTCAGGGCCATTGTATGGCTTCAGAATAAGCGTGACGCGAGCCTGGAGCGGTCGCGGGGCCCGTCACCTCGGAGAGAGGACACCCACGAGTACCGAGTGGGGCGACTGAAACACGAGCGGGTACGAGTACCTCGGGGCCAGGACCTGCTCGACTGGGCCACCCAGGTCATGAGGCACCACGCCGACCGCAAGTCGGTCCTCGAGGTGGGTGCAGTGTCTAGATGTTACTCTTCATGCAACAAAGAATTGTGTTTAGTTGTTGTTTTTGTTGAACACATAGAATATATGGAATTATTGTGACAATTTTACCTTATCGTCAAACTTGTTTTTAGTTTTTCTGTGAAGGAAAAGAAGTCTGAATTATTATGTCTAAGAAAACAGTAAAATTGCTAAATATTCTGGTTGCATCAGAAAAAGTGCTGATGTTAGAAATCCCTGGGGCGAGGAGTTCTAAGCGATGCAAGTCTATTAACCTTGTGTCAATAGTTCCTACTGAGATCAATTTGTATACGGTAGAAGTTTGCTGGTACGTAAATTGATGTTCAGGAGAGCAATGGAAGATGATCTACCTTGTCGATTAATAAACAGGAAGATTCTGTTAAACCCCTTATGAGGGTCTCGATTCAGCCAATCAGAATAACCAAAACTTGTACGGAAGCTACTCTGTATAAACCTAAGAAAAATATAATTGTAAGTTTGAATTGATGTTTTTAAGTTCACTCAAGGATTTGAATACCGTAATCATATTTCATCCCCCGGGAAATAAACAAAAAGACAAAGAAGCCACATTGAAAAGCATTATGGTGGAACCTTACTAGGTGATATAGCATAGACAACGCCAGTAATAACCAATACCTATTTCTCCCCTTTAGGTGGAGTTCCATGAGGAGGGCACGGGTCTGGGCCCCACGCTCGAGTTCTAAGCCCTGGTGGCCGCCTACATAAAAATTTAATAATAACCATTAACTCTTCTCCCCTTTAGATGGAGTTCCTCCAAGAGGAGGGCACGGGTCTGGGCCCCACGCTCGAGTTCTACGCCCTCGTGGCTGCCGAGCTGCAGAGGAAGAGCCTGGGCCTGTGGCTGTGTGACGACGACGTGCCCGACGACCAGTCTCGGGATGTAAGTACACACACTGCTTCTGCGACATAGAACAACAATTTCTTTCCTTTACAAAAGCTCTCATTCCAAATTACAAAATACCTTTGGATGAAGTGACTAATTTACAAAATACCTTTTGGATGAAGTAATTTGTAATTTGTAATTTTAGCCAAAGTAAGGTCCTTAGAGTTATAGCCCTGTGGACATTTAAGCCAAACGCATGAGAAAAAAAGAAAACTGGTGCTGCTGTGTAGAAAAAAAAGAAAATAAAAGTAACGAGGGAAATTACACATCGCCCCTCTTCTTCTCTTTCCATGACGAAATATGGAGTTAGGTACGTATAAATGGTTATTGGTATTTTAAGATTAAGTTAAACAAATTCAATTAAATGTTTGTGATGATCAACTCGTCTATTTTCCCTGTTCCCTAGGTTGACTTAGGACACGGTATCAAGCCGGCTGGTTATTACGTCCAGCGCAGCTGTGGTCTGTTCCCCGCACCCCTTCCCCAGGAGGGCGAGGAGATCGAACGGGTCGAGAAAATGTTCAACTTCATGGGCATCTTCTTTGCCAAGTGCATCCAGGACAGTCGCCTGGTGGACATCCCCTTGTCGCGCCCCTTCCTGAAGCTCATGTGTATGGGCGACGTAGTGGACAATGTGTCGCAGAACTACCGCGAGCTGCTTACACGCAGACCCTCCGAAGATCTCGACTCACCGCGCTCAGACGAATCCACCCCCACTGAGGACATGGACAAGGAGTTAATCCTCGACCCACCCAAGCCGCGGTATCGGTCCCAGGTGTCGTGTACGTCAACCACATCCACGCTCGGTGCCCCATGGTACACCGGGCTTCTCACACAGGAGGACTTTGAGCTGGTCGATCCGCACCGTGCGCGGTTCATGCGCCTGCTGAGGGACCTGAGTGCCCGTAAGACGGCCATACTGACCAGCAGTGAGTTGAGTCAGGGTGAGAAGTACGCCCGGCTGGAGCAACTGACGCTGGACAACCCGCCAGTCAGACTGGAGGACCTCAGGTAGGCAACTGCAATGGTTTCATTAATATTTGATATGGAATTTTAGGTTTGTTATCCATGTGCTTTAAATTCTTAACAATCCCGATTATCCAAATGAAATTATCCAAATTGAAAAGAACAAATTGAAAATCCGGGAAAGGGAGATTACCATTCTTCTCTGTAAAATTAAAACACTACGTGTTCGGTGATCAATATTCTTCGTTTTTTTTCACCTTCATCATGATTGTGTGTGACATATTCATAGAAAGAACACATCTTGAAATTTCTAGTGAAATATGGGTTTACAGATATTGTTTACATTTAGGAAAAAAGAAAAGAAAAGAAACTCAGAAAAGAGTTTTCATGAAAGACTTATGGAATTCCTATTCCAGTTGACCATCAGTAAATGCCCCTACATTTTCAGTTGTCATCACAGTATGACTGTTGTGTTTAAAATGCTTTAGATGCAGTTTCAAGATGTCTTTCTTTGTTTTCAGCTTAAATTTCACGTTCAATCCTTCATCAAAGGTTTATGGTTATGCGACAGTGGACTTGAAACCAAATGGCGACGAAGAGGTAAGTTTAACGATACATATATATTGGATAATATTAGTATGATTATTTTCAATCCAGTTAAACTTTATCACAATATACCTGATATGACAATGGAAAATACTGATATCATAGTAAATAATTGATTTAATAGTAATCTTCTCTGATGTTCTCTCTTTCTCTTCAATTTTAAGAAAAAAATGGTGGGGGGCGGGTAGTGTATGTAAAATTAGAATACAATGTGTAATGAAACAATTTTAGTTCATGTGCTGACTTATGTCATATAAATAACTTCACTTTTCAAGAAAATAAATAATAAATTGACCGTCTTGTAGGAGGTGTCCCTTGAGAACCTGGAGGAGTACATCGAGTCGGTCACCGACTTCTGCCTTAACTCGGGCATCCGCCGCCAGATGGAGGCATTCAGAGGTAGGCTCCACTCACCTGATAACTAGAATCAGCAACTCTCGGATTCAAAGGATTCTCATAGACAGGCTTACTAATAAGAATACCAAGACATTTAAAAAAGAAAAAGGACTCTTTTAAGATGAGATTTTGTGTTTTTGCATTATTTATCAAAGTCCCCTTCACTCTCAACTGTGTTCTCGTATGATGTCCTGAAATTATTTAGTTTTCACTGGTGTATGTACACTCAGTACGATTGCTGCATCCCCAATTGACCTTCACACATTTAAAAACTAAAAAATATACTTTAACTGTATTGATTGTGCCGTATATATGAATCGTTTTCATTTTGAGGCATTTTACTCCCATCCTCCTGTTTTCACGCCATTGATGGTTTAGCATTGACAGTTTTATTTGGAAAGAACCCTGAAGAGTTGGCTGGCCCTTAAACTACCCTGACAAACAAACAAAGGAGGGTCGGGTGCATGGGTTTGAATCCCATGCAGTCAGAATCGAAAAAAAGGACATTTGGATGACCCCTGCACAGAATTGTGCCCAAATGGTCCACATGACTGCATTGGGAGATCAGACGTACAGTTTAAGTTGTATTCTGTATAAATAAATAAAATTAAAAAAAATAAAAAGCTACATATTATAAATGTTTGCCTATTTTCAGCTGGCTACAACATGGTGTTCCCCATTGAGAAGCTCTACCCGTTCAGCCCCGACGAGCTACAGCTGATCCTGTGCGGAGACCAAGTGCCGCAGTGGACCCGGGACGACGTGCTCAACTACACCGAGCCCAAGCTGGGCTACACCCGCGAGAGGTAGGCAATAGCCCACTTTCCACTGCACACCACCTGGTGGCGGTTTCTGTTTTTTAATTTTAAATGAAAATAAAGTAGATTTTAGCATGTATGAAAAGCCTTCGTACACCAAGATTTTTTAAAAATGTTTCGGCCTTTCTCAGAAAGTTGTTAAATTGTATTTACTAAAACAGAGCAAGAAAATTGAACGCAACTGAATATATAAAGTGGCAGACTGAGGTTATATGTGACCTGTTTAACTAGTCAGATTAAATGGGCTTCTCAGCAGCCTGTAATGTCTAGCATGGATGTTGCCGCATGTAGGATCATACATTGACTAAACCATGTGGTTTTCTCTCTCTTTAACAGTCCTGGCTTCCAGCGCTTCGTGAATGTCATGACGAGTATGAGCGGTGACGAGTGTAAACTGTTCCTCCAGTTCACGACCGGGTGCTCCTCGCTGCCTCCGGGCGGGCTCGCTAACCTCCAGCCCCGCCTGACCGTGGTCCGCAAAGTGGACGGTAACGACTCCAGTTACCCCTCCGTCAACACGTGCGTGCACTATCTCAAACTGCCCGACTACTCCTCAGAAGAGATCCTCCGCGAACGGCTGATCGCAGCGACCAAAGAGAAAGGTTTCCATCTGAATTAACCCCTGCTGGCTGCTAAATGGAATAAATATCACTTGAGAGACTGGCGCGGGTGGGGTATGGGGCTCTCTCTGTAAGCCTGCCTACCCTGGGTGTTTCGGGGGTTGAAATTTCCCACATGTAAAGGGTTAAAACTATTTGCTTTTGACATTTTCAGACCGAAGGTATGGAAATATCTTTTCTTGTATTTAAACGACTTATAAGTATAAAATTAAAAAAATATATCAAAGGTTATCTTCAAAAGATTGTCAAAACGCATGGGTACCCTGGATTAGATCAGTATATTAGGGGCGGATCTGTGTTAAGTTTCAGTTGATGCCACTGAATAAACTTGATCCCTCTCTGCTCTATAATCAGTATCAAGTACCCAACTCCCGACAGGGACTCTTAGGGTTGCAGAGTGGGGAGCCACCGCCGCTGTCACACCAACTCTGCGCCAGTGCAATCTGTATATATAATACCCGTACTCATGCAGCGAAGTGTGATACTCTTAGCGCCTTGTACCGGGCACCGCGTAAACTCTGTTGGAGCTTGTCCTCGGCCAGTGTTGCTTACCTTAGGTCACTCAAACCACGTCTATAACTTGAGCCATGTACCTGTTTGCATCCCTGAAAAAAAAATCCTTTGCTCCCCAGGCCTGTCTGTAACTAAGGCCAACTCTCCCTTCTCCCCCAAGACCGCGAAAAGTCGGTCGGAAAGAGGTGTAAAAAGTTCAGTTAGAGTCACAATTAGGTGTGTCTGTGGGTGGAGCTACCCGTTCTTCGCCTTGGGTCCGTCTAAAGACGGCCTCCGAGTGGGGAATATAGTATTGAGGTTGAGAGAACAGTTGGAAGTTGAAGTGGGAGCAAAGGCCTTGTAAAGGGGTGGTTATTAAGGACAGGACGGTCAAAGGGCCGACTGAGGCAAGTGTTGAAGTAGAGTGACGTAGGGTTACTGGTGAAAAGGGAGTTATTTATGGTGTTAACAAAGAACCACGAGTGAATGGGATGAAATGGTGTTATGTTTGGGAACGAGTGACGGAATACATGTTGGTAATCTAAGCGTCCTACGACAAACCCTGAGAAGTAAATGGGACCTTTTGATAAGGGACTCGTAGTTGCGGATCGAAGGAATCCGTATCCTGGAAAGATGAGAACGAAAGGCAAAGTGTGCGGTGTGTATGTGATTGGTGACAGGAGATGAGAGTGTGTGTGTCTATTGAAAGACGTTCCCGGTTTGTGAGTGAAGAGTGTGCTGTCTGGTGTATGCTATTGATGGGTGTGTGTGAGATTGATAAACGTGTGCGTCTGATTACTGCGTGAAAGACATTTCTAGTAAATGGGATCACAAGTTAAAGAGTCAATGCAAAGGGAAAGCCAGTCCGCACCGCTTGTGCTTCTCTGTAGAATGTTAGATACAAATTGTTTAAATTCATGTAATACAGCGTCGATGAATGTATGAATGCACCCTGGGGTGTGTGCAGTGGACTTACTGGACCACGTCTTTTGGTTTGCATTCACATTGGCATAGTCCTAGAGATTGGGGCTGGTATTTTGCACTTGGAGGCAGTGGTCCGTCACTGGCATATGTCACATGCATTGACATATACTGTTAAAATAAGCAGACCAATTGAATGTAAGCGAAAAATAAGGGACTCTTAACCTTATGGGCCAGCGAGAATCTACTTGATCATTTAGGAGGTTAATTGAACTATGCCTTGAGGTATCCCCTCTTCCTTTACTAGGAATCGAAAGTTCAAACCAGCTTTGGTTAGACAAAAGACAATACTTGCGATCACTTGTACCTCTCCTCCCCTCTGTGGGTGCTACCTCTCCTACCGCTATTACTGTTCATGTTTACGTTAAACCTTGATTCTGTTTACATTCTGTCCTGTCCGAGTTTCACTGTGCACGGCTTTATTATTACGAGAAGGAGCAGAGTTGGCGCAGCGTTAACTGGTGTATGTAATTATTACTTTGTTGTTGTTAGTGATGGGGGTAGGACCGACATTACCAAGTTGAAGGGTCCTACCCGGCTGTATGTAGTTTGGACAGAAGGGAAGATGGGAGCGTCTGGAAGGTGCACTGATATTGTGAAGTTGGATAAGGTCTACAAAACGGTGGGAAAGAAATTAAAATATCCTATGAGAAGTGGTTGTATGACATACCTGTTGGTTGAATGAGAGAGGACCTTATTATAAGAGGCTGTAAAGTAAGGAAGGATATAATATTGTGATAAACGGTATGGGACACGGTGTGTTGGTGAGTACGATAGGCAAACGAGCCGGAGTGGCTCTAAACAAGGCTTCGTTAAGGAAATCATATCATGTCCATAGAGAATAAAACTGCAACAGAAAGGAGTGATTATGATGTGATCTTGTTGCGAATTGACTTCTGGTTCACCTGAAATGATACATTAAATGAACTAGGCTCTGGGAGAGTGACGATTACCAAATGGCGTGAAAGTGTGTGATTATAATCATCAAAGTAGTGAAGAGTGTGGAAAAAAAGTTACTCACGGAAAACATTGGAATTTTATGCGTTGTCATGATTCTAGATTTGTTCACAAGAAGTATACTTGATGAACATGGATAACTTTGATTTTTATTACTTCAAAAAAAGGTCAACTCTTTATGAAAACAAATCGCGGAACAAATGTATCTGTGTTTTTCTCCATCATTTTACTCTTAAAGCACAAACTCATAAGCCGTAGCAATCATCATGAGACTGGTGTATTACCCAAAACCAAGTGGGAAATAAATATACCCGGAATTTCTTGGCTACTTTTGGTTCACCATAGAAACGTACTACCTTTCTGTATACTTGAACGTATCAAGGGAATGGCATATACCAATATGCGGTGAGCAGTGTATATAAACCGTAGCACAGGTTCGGTGTAGTTCGATTAATCATATTAGACATTTTCATCTTGAGTGATGTTGAAACGCAAAAGTTGTATGCACTGCATTCCTTTAAGATATTCATTTTCTGTTTAGGTGGAACACGTATACGGGTGAAACTAAAACTAACAAATATCATCCATGAAACACTTTTTTATCGGTATAGCCGGCAAATTGTGGTCATTTGTTCTCATTTTACACATCTGGCCTTGTATAACAACGCTTGTCTGGACTGAAATCAGAATAAACGTGATAATCAACATATGACACGTGCGTACGTCTCATTTTTGTGAGTTCCTTTGTGACAGAGACTTAAGATGAGGCTGTATACCTCATATATGAAAGTGTTAGATGTAAACGATTATATCTCTGTTATTAACATGTCAGCGGAGTACCAATGTGCATACCCTAAGTGATACAGGTTCAGTAGTTAAAAGTTTGATGCATTACTTATACAAACAGGGTGATAACCAAAGTGTTATCACCCTTCATGGTGATACAGGAAAGTAGTTCTGGTAGAGAAAACAGTACCCCCTGTTAAATTAATCTAAGCTTTAAGAATTCGCTTTACTCAAATATTGCCAGGGTATGAAAAATGTGTAACTAACGTTATCAACCCTTGGTGTGTCCGGGATATCAGCCCTTGGGTGGCCCTGTGGGCCCTGCCCTCAGGCTGATATGCCTGACTCCTTGTACTTCCTCCCTAGTTGGTTATACATCTTTATCTTATGCATGTTAAGTTATATATTTAGAAACATGAGCCTTGTAGTAGTTAGAATAGAGGTAGGCTCTCGCCAGGTTATATACAAATCCCTTATTGAATATTCTTCACATAGGGGTTTGCCGTTTACCGTCATTCAGTTCAGAAAGTTTTAGTGCCCACGGTCCCAACTGGACCCACCTATCAACATTCAGCGCAGAATCCTCAAACATTGAATACTGATAATACTTCATTGCCACCCACATATTTGACAAGATCGGAATGCACGGTTTGTTGATATGTTTATTGGAATGTTTGAGCAAATCTGGTACAATAGATAACAAAGGACTATCTTTTATGTCTTTAAATAAGTCTAACAGGCTTTGCAGAATCCAATCCGACTTCTTACCACATACATACCCTAAGCAACTTGAGTATTCTGTAGCGTATGCTTACTTTGACATGCATGTGGCTATTGCATACTGCATAGTAACTAGAACAATTAAGAACACATATTCAATCTACGTTACAATCAAAATAGTTATTCATATGTTAATACTTCGGTGAAATTGATACCGGAAGTTGATATAATTCACTTGACTTGGATGATGCTATATATATTGGACTACCGGTAGTTTAGTTGGTCACACTTTATTTTTCGCCCACCGTAATCAAGGCAATCAAGGCTATCAAAGCACATGGGCGAAATCTTCCTTAAGGATGTTGTTCATTCACCTGAATGGATGGCTACCAGCTGCATTAAAATCAATGTTCTTTTCTTGCCCACCGGACCCAGCAAAAATGTTCGCTGGAATCATACCAGTCGTGATCCTATGTAATTGTGATGCTTTTACTTAACACAGGGGACCCAGTTTCAGCGGGCCTTCCTGGCGGAGTTAGCTGCATGGTCATTGTTTTCGTATTTGAAATTTATTTTGGAAATTCCCGCACAAGTCAGCACACATAATTCTTTATGTGGCCTTTTTTAAACTTTTACTTGAATTATTCTCATGTTTGCGCCGCTTTGGAGTATTTACAATTGGTACTGTAACATTCATGTTCCGACAGGCGGAGTTAGCTGCATGGTCGTTGTTTTCGTATTTGGAGGTTGTTTTTCTGTTGTGGGAGGTATACATGACAGTATTTGCCAGAAATAATTTGAATCTGAACTTGAAACTTGCAGCGTACACAGAAGAGAACATAAGCTTTCCAAAAATGTAAAGTTTTACAAAATCCATCTGGTAGTAGCATTACCACAAGCGATGTGCGACGACGCTAAAAAACGGGCTTCCTGCGTTGAAATGAAAAACACTGCTTTGCTTCCTACGGCCTAAATACCCTCGAATCAGACCAATTTGCACATCTTATATATCAGTGAAAATATAACGTCCGCGCTTGAAATCTAGACAATATAGGCATTTAGAGCATTTTATTCCCTTTAATTCGATATAATATAAAGGGTATGTGAAAGCCCTTTCATCCGTCGGTTTCGGATCATCAACGTCCGGGTGGTGCGAAAAACGTAATTCATGCCGCACCTGCCGGGAATCGAACCCCGGCCTCCCGCGCACAGTGCGAGCGCCCTACCGCTGGACCACTGGGATCCACTTAAGCGCGTTTAGGACGTCGCCAAAGTGGTCTCTGAGTACAGGACGCACCTGGGATGGTCGCTGATGCTGGGAGCATTTCAATATAATTTTTAGGCTCTGGCTCTAGATTAAAAAGATTAGGGTAAAATAGGGTTGTATCGCGCATAGTGGTATATCACGCATTTTTTGTTTATTGCTCTCAGACATGACAAAAATAAAAAATTGACAATATAAACAAATATATGGTAGAATTCACAAAAATGATCAAATTAAACCATGTTTTCACTTTATAATCTCTATAATTATTTAGTAATGACGAGAATTGTATTTCTGAATAAATAGGGTGCGCGATACAGGCCTGTTTTAACATTTCTCTGAAATTTGATCATCATTAATGTAAAGTTTTATGAGATATCATATCCCCCGTGCTCGCACATACTAATATTAACCATACCATTGAGAATTTAAAGGAATGGTATCAACGTATATAGACCTATACTTAATATTTAACTCGTTTTTCTTTAAATAACCTTTTTTTATGACAATTTGCAAAAACTGCGCGATAAAACACATATATTAATCAGGCCCGTACCCAGGTTCTACTGGGGGGGATGGCGAGGTTCCCCAAGTGGAACTTTTGCCTATATTTTCAATAATTTGAACTTGAAAAGGGGGGTGGCGAGCAGAACATCCAACATCATGGAACTTTTTAATATTTTCCTACTATTTCTAGTTTTTTTTTTGCATTAGATTTTGGAAGGAAAGGTGGAACTTATGGAAAAAAATTCTTTGTGGGAGGGGGGGGTGTACCGTTTTTTTGCCCCAAAGTACCTCCATTTTGTAAATAAAAGACAAAATTTGGACTGTATAAAATAAATTTATCATTTTTACTATGAAATTAGATGAAAATTTGTTGAATTTTATGAGATATCATATCATCAACGATGGTCTAGACTATATCAAACAAAACAGGAATGGTTTTAATTGCTAATTATAACATATATGGTCCTTGAATCTACATAAAACTTGTTTTTTTAAGAACTTTTCATTTTTACCTTTATTTTATTATTATCTTATGTCTAATGAGCAGTAATAGACATGATAAATACCCCCTTTCCACTGACTTTTCGTCATCCTAAAATGACCCCCTTTTCACAAAATGCTGACATTTTATCAGGCCTGCCAACATTTCACCGTCCCTTTGTTTTTGGTACAAAGCTTTGTAAAATACGGTACTTTGGGCAAAACAAACGGTACACTTTTAGGCCTATACAAGATGGTTTGCTTTTCAAATTATTCCTATATATCCTTTCTAAGCATTTTAAACAATTTATTTTTCTGATTCATATTTCCTACCCTTTAGTGTCTAACGTAGGCCAATGTAAACTGAATATCAAGACGTGTCCTCTCTACTTTTCTGGATTTGTCATCATTCCTGGGTGGCATCTCCATGTTACGTTAGGGATTTTCTGAAATCATTGTACCTTTTCTGTCAGGACATAGAAAATACTTATCAAAGAATATGCCATTACCTTTACTTTTTTATCTTAAAAAAACGGTACATTTCTGTACCTTCAAGGTACACCCGGGACAAGGGTAAAAAACGGTACAGTACCGGCAAATACGGTACGCTTGGCAGGCCTGTTTTATGGCTAAATATTACCTTTTTTTTCCGGGAAATTCTATGGCTTCAAGGAAAAAAAGGACCCTTTTTTCCAAACCACAAATAGATCTACTTGGGTGGAAATTATACCCTTTTTTCCTGAAACGAGCACGTGAAGGTTGTAAAAATATACCCTTTCATTGCGTTTTAAACCAGGGTTTGAAATTAACTTTTCTGGCTTTCAGCCCGGACACACTACAATGTATTACGCGTGTGAAAAATCCGGGCTGATTTTAATGTAATTTTCTCAATATTTGTCAGCCCTGATTCAAAACTATCAGCCTTGGGCTGACGGGCTGATGTTAATTTCGAACCCTGGTTTTTTAGAACAGGGCCTATGATGCGTACCTTTTTAGACCAGGAGTGGACAGACTGGGTCGCCACCTTAGGGCTTACAGTATCATATTGTATTCTTATTTTTCCTAAAACCTAACCATAAAACATCCCATATGATACATAAAGTTAAATAAAGGTTACTTTTAAAGCTACACTGTATTGACTAAGTTCCAATAATTCCAATGGGCGAAATTCTCGTTTCCTAGAACGATCAATCTTTCTATAAAGGCGATCACGTAGATCTTGTATACAGAAGACATCACATTACATTATTACATGCTATCAGCTAGCGCACTATTCGATCACAGGTTCATCTTTGGCTCTCTGCACTACAGACTTGTGTAGTCTAAGAAGTAGGGATTGGCTAATAGTTTTGGTACAGCCGTAAGTGAGATTGTAACACTACTCCTATTTTCATCAAAATACTCTATTTTTGTATTTATCACTTGTAATTAAGATTCCTCTGTACGGTGAGAGTATATGAGATTATAGGTTCTATGTATAGACAGGCCACCATTTCTAGGACTATAGCAATAAGAAGTTAGCCCACTCTACATTGTTTACCAAGTAGCTAAAGATAATACATGGTGTCCCGAAAATGAATATACAACTGAATGGACCCCTACATAGATGTAGTTAGTTCAATTCCATAGTGAATCTTGGCATATGAGCCTTTACTATAGTTTATAATTCTTTTTATCTAAAAGAAACTTCTATTTTGTGTCCTTTTCTGGCCACAACGATGTATTTGGTACATCTCTCTTTTTGTGAGAACCATCTAAAGTGAATAATTCATACATTGTAGTCAATATCTCATTTGAATACATCATTTCTGTTCCTGCCACTCCCCTATTGTTCTTGGATCCAACTGACTGCCAATCACATGCCCTGCTCAACCACACTAGGCAACTCTTTCATAGGATCCTCTTCAGTTCTGATTGAATCAGCCTCAGCCAAAAGTTTAGGTTCGAGATTTTGTAGCCTAAAACTCTTCGTTGATTTATTTACTCGAATTGTTTGTAATATCTAAATCAGGGACAGATCGGACAGCCACCCCTTCTCTGGAACCCCCCTCCCTATTTAGTTGCCCCTCCTACCACCACCCTCTGACCCCTCCTCCCCCTCCTCCTACACCCAGTTTAGTTGTCCTCCACAGGGACCTGTACACTGGACATACTGGGCGACCTGCCGCACACACTGAGGGGAGGGAGGCCGGGGTCAGGGCCTGAGGTCCCCTGCATACTGCCCCTCCTACCCCCACCCTCTGACTCCCCCACTCCCCCTACCCCACCCTCTGACCCCTCCTCTTCCTCCTCCTCCCCCTCCCCCCCCCCCCTCCCAGTTTAGTTGTCCTCCAAAGGGACCTGTACACTGGACATACTTGGTGACCTGCCGCACACACTGAGGGGAGGGAGGCCGGGATCAGGGCCTGAGGTCCCCAGCACACTGCCCCTCCTACCCCTACCCTCTGACCCCTCCTCCCCCTCCTCCTACTCCCCCTCCCCCCAGTTTAGTTGTCCTCCACAGGGACCTGTACACTGGACATACTTGGTGACCTGCCACACACACTGAGGGGAGGGAGGCCAGGGTCAGGGCCTGAGGTCCCCAGCACACTGCCCCTCCTACCCCCACCCTCTGACTCCCCCACTCCCCCTACCCCACCCTCTGACCCCTCCTCTTCCTCCTCCTCCCCCCCCCCCCTCCCAGTTTAGTTGTCCTCCACAGGGACCTGTACACTGGACATACTTGGTTACCTGCCGCACACACTGAGGGGAGGGAGGCCAGGGTCAGGGCCTGAGGTCCCCAGCACACTGCCCCTCCTACCCCCACCCTCTGACTCCCCCACTCCCCCTACCCCACCCTCTGACCCCTCCTCTTCCTCCTCCTCCCCCTCCCCCCCCCCCTCCCCCCCCCCCCCCCCCTCCCAGTTTAGTTGTCCTCCACAGGGACCTGTACACTGGACATACTGGGCGACCTGCCGCACACACTGAGGGGAGGGAGGCCGGGATCAGGGCCTGAGGTCCCCAGCACACTGCCCCTCCTACCCCTACCCTCTGACCCCTCCTCCCCCTCCTCCTACTCCCCCTCCCCCCAGTTTAGTTGTCCTCCACAGGGACCTGTATACTGGACATACTTGGTGACCTGCCACACACACTGAGGGGAGGGAGGCCAGGGTCAGGGCCTGAGGTCCCCAGCACACTGCCCCTCCTACCCCTACCCTCTGACCCCTCCTCCCCCTCCTCCTACTCCCCCTCCCCCCAGTTTAGTTGTCTTCCACAGGGACCTGTACACTGGACATACTTGGTGACCTGCCACACACACTGAGGGGAGGGAGGCCAGGGTCAGGGCCTGAGGTCCCCAGCACACTGCCCCTCCTACCCCCACCCTCTGACCCCTCCTCCCCCTCCTCCTACACCCAGTTTAGTTGTCCTCCACAGGGACCTGTACACTGGACATACTTGGTGACCTGCCACACACACTGAGGGGAGGGAGGCCAGGGTCAGGGCCTGAGGTCCCCAGCACACTGCCCCTCCTACCCCCACCCTCTGACTTCTCCCCCTCCTCCTACACTCAGTTTAGTTATCCTCCACAGGGACCTGTACACTGGACATACTTGGTGACCTGCCACACACACTGAGGGGAGGGAGGCCAGGGTCAGGGCCTGAGGTCCCCAGCACACTGCCCCTCCTACCCCCACCCTCTGACCCCTCCTCCCCCTCCTCCTACACCCAGTTTAGTTGTCCTCCACAGGGACCTGTACACTGGACATACTGGGTGACCTGCCACACACACTGAGGGGAGGGAGGCCAGGGTCAGGGCCTGAGGTCCCCAGCACACTGCCCCTCCTACCCCCACCCTCTGACCCCTCCTCCCCCTCCTCCTACACCCAGTTTAGTTGTCCTCCACAGGGACCTGTACACTGGACATACTTGGTGACCTGCCACACACACTGAGGGGAGGGAGGCCAGGGTCAGGGCCTGAGGTCCCCAGCACACTGCCCCTCCTACCCCCACCCTCTGACCCCTCCTCCCCCTCCTCCTACACTCAGTTTAGTTGTCCTCCACAGGCACCTGTACACTGGACATACTTGGTGACCTGCCAGACACACTGAGGGGAGGGAGGCCGGGGTCAGGGCCTGAGGTCCCCAGCACACTGCCCCTCCTACCCCCACCCTCTGACTTCTCCCCCTCATCGTCCTCCCCCTCCTCCCCCTCCTCCTCAGATCCTGAGTCGGGAAGACCAATCAGCTCCCTGCTAGTCTCTATATGCGGGTCTCCTGTGGGCAGGCTCCGGTCAGAAAGGTCGCCCAGGGCCAAGGAGTTAAATCTCTCTTCCATGGAATCCTGGGATGCCACGTCATCATCAATGTCAAACTTTGAGTTACTGACACTGTCCTCTTTTTGAAGAATAGTCGGGCCTGGTGGGGGTTTTAGAGGGGTGAGATTATTTTCGATGGGTCTGAGTTTCAAGGGGGATTCTGGAATAGATTCTGGTTCTTCTTTGAGGTATAACTCATTCCATTGTTTCTCTTCGTTGCCGCAGCCCGTGTCGGTTTTCAACGGTGGGAGTTCGGTGAATTGGCCTTTTTCTGCTCCCTGGTTATCATCATCGCCGACTATAGTCTGACAGCCCTGGTCCTCAGTGATGACCAGACCTTTATGGTACATCACACTCACTGACGTCTCCACCATGGCGTTCCTGGTATCAGGAACAATCTGAATACCCTGACTCTTAGTCAGGAGCTCCTTGGGATCCAAACCAATGTCCTTCTTCCTTGTTCTGGGGTATTGCGTGGCCATCTCCTTTCTGGGCAGACCAAACTGCATCTGTTTGGTTTTCATCAGGGGCACGTTTTGTGTGCCTGTATCAACAGTTTCAACAAACCTCATGATGTGGCATTCCACGGCGAAGTCCCTCACCTTGGGTTTGGGCGGGTATATGGGTGGAGTCGGCCACTGCTTCAACGTACTCCTCTTCCCTCTATCCCCCACCAGCACCGCCTCCCTCCCGTACCGCGACCTCACTGATAAGCTCGGCGGCAACTTCAGCGCTGCGTTTTTCGCCTTTTTGTTGTTGGTGCCCTTTTGGTCGGGGCCCTTGTGGAACTTGGCTGGGTACCTGGCCGGGATGAACATGGAGGGGCGGTGGAACACCCTGCGGGCCTGGCCCCCTGTGGGCTCCGGGGACTCCACACTCACACCCCTCAGACCCTGCTGTTTGCGGGGGTTGGTGTTGGTCCCTCGCCGGGTCGCGTGCGAGGCGGTGCGTGGACGGCGTATTCTGGGACCTGCAATTAAATAGATGGTTTCTCAGACACGTAGGAAGCTGTATTGGTGCTGCCATACTATGAAAGGAAGTACAGACTCACATTCAAGAAAGCTCCTTGTCTGAGCCTTTCTCCAATTTCTTGGTGTTTACGTATTCGCGGGTTATGGCCGTCTAGTAACCTTTGTGGTTACTACGACTCTGTTCCTTATACATTTTCAAATGCAAAATGTGTCCGATAACAGAGACTAATACTTATTGCTTTTTTTTTTACAAAGTAATGGGACAATTTGCTATGCTTTCTACATTTCTATTGCAATCCTATTGTAGATATATTGTAATTCATTTAATTAGGCTGAACAGATGTTGATGTTGTGAATGTGGCGTCCTCGTAGCTCGAACTAAATATTGTTCATCCGCTTCACTGGTGATAAATTAATCTTGAATCAAATAAATTATACTTTAAAGATTAGATAATATTGGGTGATCTACAGTTATGTATCGGAGCCAATATCAGTATATAGGCCCTATATATATATATGTGTGTGTGTGTGTGTGTGTGTGTGTGTGTCTGTGTGTGTTGCCAGTAGACATCAATGAACCTCCTTACCTGGTAGGAGCAGCCCGCCATCTTCTATGTCCGAGTCACACTGGTCGACGAAGCCCAGGTCGTCCTGCGGGTCGTCGACGATGCCCAATTTCCGGTTCCGCCGCGCGCGCGTCGCCCGGTAACCGCCGAGGGGCCGCGCGGACGCCGTGATGACGTCATCGGTCTCTGTGTAGTGGGAGTAGAGGGCTTGGTCCAGGTCCTGGGCCGGGTGGTAGGTCGTTTCGTCCGTCTCCGAGGGGACGAGTATCTCGATGTCCGCATCGTTGGCCTCGTTAGCAAAGTACTGGTCGACTGGGACCTGGGGAGGAGAAAAGTGTTTCAGCATCAGCGTATACTGTGTATCTTTGTCGTGTCAAAAAAGTATAAACACACCATCTTTTTAATGAGGACTTTAAACTATGATCGCAATTTGATAGATGATATTTGTCAAATGACCAATCATACATTCATCAAAATATTGGTCTCTTCACAACGAGCTATGAATAATGCAAATAATATGGTTATTAGATTTCTGCTTCGAGTAAACGGAGACACTGAGGCCAACATCAAAACATTGGTTCATTGGCCTAAATGCAGTCACTTCTTATGGTCTTAGTCCTCTTAAGGATAGACACCAGTGGTTGTAGGCCAATTCAGAAAAGCACCAAAGGCGTTCTACCTAGCGCTCTGATCTGTACATACTGTACATCATTTGAAAGCTCTATTTTTTCTCTATCTATTGATATAAACACAAATGTATTGGGAGTAAAAAAAACAGGCTTAATACAATAAAAACTGATTTCTTTACTTTTATTTTTTGAACACTGATATCTCGGTAAATACTTAACTGACATGAATAAGATTTTACACACATCTTAACAACATTCTAATGCAGGGAAGCGTGTCTCAGATTTTTGTTTAAGGGCCTAGATTTGATTTTATGGTCAAAAACGGAAAAAAACGGGAAACTTTTTTGATATTTTCTGTAAATTAATTTTCTACATTTCATAAAATGAAAACTAGGACCTATATCAAAATTTTGAGACACGCTTCCCTCTGTCTATATGTCAAAAAGAAATACTAAAAGTTTCAAAGCTTTAAGTAAATTATTAAGCGAGATATTGATGTTCAAAAAATATATTTGAATATTATGATTTTTTAGTTTTTCAACCTGACTACACAGCCATTTTTCTAGCCATATTTATACAAGTTATATGGATAGAAATGGTTATTTGATGACTTTTCAATTATGTTTTCTATTCAGTTCCTATACTATAACAAACAAATCTTCTGCTCATGATTAAATGGAGCCATGCTATTCACGCCCCAACCACTGGTGTCTATCCTTAAACACAGGTTGCTTCTTCCCAAGAGTTTCAGCGGTAGCCATATACTAATGAAACTTTCTATATACTACAAGGCGCGATTTCTAAGTGGTTGACAACCATATACAGGGTACCCCTGGTGAGGCGCCGCTCAGTTAACAGAACGGTATGGTTTAATCCCCCTGGTTTGTATCACCCTTAAACTGTTCAAACATACACAATCTGATTATACACTCTAGATTATGCTTCATGCAAGGAGTTCTCGCTGGTCTTGGACAAGTTCCCTCTGTTGAGTATTTCCGACATATTTTCAGCTGACTCACAATTGGTCAACCTAAGAATATTGTCCATGCACGGAGGCGGGTCAAGAGTAATTCTGCCGTTAAAGGTAAAGAACCAAAAGCCTGGGGGCCGCACGACCTTGCCGTGGTTCATCGTGCCCTGGACCCGTAACCCATAACGACACACAGTGAGTAGTATACGAAAAGTGCCATTGGGAGATGGCAACAGACCGGATGGTGAGTGAGTGAGTGATGGCTGTTTTACGCCATACCCCGGGGGGGGGGGCACTCACTCTTTGAAGGTAGATACCAACTGCGAAACTACAGCCCCCCCTTTTGGGGGATGGGAATACTCTGACAGCCCCCCCTTTTCAGGCTATGTCAGGGACAGCCCCCCTTTTTTGGGATGGAATACTCTGACAGCCCCCCTTTTTCAGGCTATGTCAGGAATGGCCCCTCCAAAAAAGCATTTTGTTGACAAATTTTGTGGCCATCATTTGATTTTGGGACTCAATAATTTGTTTACGAAGCAATATAAAGTTACTAAATGGCATGCAATAACCTTTTAATATAGTATAATGGATAATACTCCACTTCATTATTTGACAGCCCCCCTTTTTTAGCCAAATTGGCGATTCACAGCTACAGCCCCCGCAGGTTCCGACCGCAGTTGGTACCCATTTCCGGACCGAGTGCCCCCCCCGGGCGCCATACCAACAGCTAGGTTCATTTTTCATGGCGAAAACATGCATGTTAGGACAAATTCTGAATTTTCATACACGTGTTTTGACTTGGTCATTCTTTGATGATCATATCTATGTGATGAAGCAGGCAAATAGCAGGGAACCTAAAAATTTTGCTGTACCTCATCCCTTAATGAACCTACACACCAACCAGGAATGGAACCCAATGAACCACTTGGTCAGTGCTGGGTCCCCCCTTATCATCACCTTTTGCAATCAGCAGGGGCTACTGGGGGCCTATATTCTTCCCATGCAGGAGCAGAAGCTCCACCCCGGTACCCCCACGGGGGAGGATTCAGGCCAGATGGGTCACTGCTGTTGCTAGGTCGTTTCTTTTCTTATAGTTCTGCAATCATTTAACTTCCTGCTCGGCCAGGTTAGACAACTCTTCCATTCTTCTCTGCCTCACTATTCCTATTGATCGCAGTAGGTTCTTTTATTTTGCCCCTTCCCTGCTCCTCACAGTAGTATATGGAAGGTACTCTTGAGGGAGCAATTACGCGGATTACGTAATGAACTATAAAGCATATAAAGTATCGATCTTTGCAATCCTAGATGTTTCTGGTTCACATAGTTGTATTTAACTGCATAACTTAAACTTTCATCGATCACCTATCTCACTTAATGAAGAATAAAGCTGCGATAGTAGTAGCCTATATATGGAAGGTTTCGCAACAAGCAATTCAGATCTGGACATGCATATAAGAAAGACGGTGAGGACTAAAGCTCCTGACATGCATCCTATCTTCACCTATGTATTGTAAACATTTAAGCTCCAACATTTATTTCATATTGGTATATATAGGCCTACATGCATTAGCTATTGTAACAAAATTGTAGCGTCATCACACTATAGTTTTCATCGACGTCAGCGATAGATACTCGCTACCAATGATTGTTATGCTGTTATACATAACAATGCAATAATGGTATTAAAGAATTCACATAAATACGATGTGATTGTTGTAAAGGATACTCATTTTGATATACAATCATTTTTTTCTTTTCGTAGAGCAATGGTTTGTAGTGAGGGTCCTTTTCTGCGTTTCATATCAAAATAGACATAGGGCCTGTAATAACTATCTGATACATTGGCAAGTGTAGGCCTATATATTTAAACTTTTGAGTTTGACTGTGTAGTATTTAATAGAAAGAGCCATATTGTACCTCGCATTTGATTAAGATGAAGCTTTGATTTATATAGTCACTAGTGATCAAACCTTAAAGGACACCTTGCACATAAGTCCTGGATGAGAATTTTCCAATGAAATTCTTTGAGCATGGTCCTTGCACCAATAACTAAAAGTGTACGAGATTTCTTAAGAATATTCCAAGTGTAGACAGGGTTAGGAGAATTTAAAATTTTGTCCTTTTAATGTATTTTTGAGGGGAATTCCCAAATCTGTGACGTCACAAGGACACTAATTGGGAATCCCCAATTTTCAGCAAGAGGGAATCCCCAGCTCTCAAAAATATATAAAAAGGAAACCAAACTTTAGCATAGAATATTCATATTAGGCCTCATATAGGCTATTTATAATTGTATTTTCCATCCACCTGATGTCATTAAATAATCTGAGTTTCCCAAATTATAAAGAAAGGGAATTCCTATTATTATGACGTAGCAAGGACAGAAATGAAAGTCCAGAATTTAGGGAATTCCCAAATTAAGTTTTCTTTCTGCTATTATTCACTAATGTATTGACATATTGCCTTTTTGTCAATTATAACATTTTTAAAAAACATGACTAAAGTGGAATGTACAAAAATGGGCAACTTGGAAATGTATGTGCAAGGAACCCTTTAAGGAACTGTTATTATGCCGAGCCGAGAAAATCCATACTCGTTGCACGGTCAATTGCTCCATCAGTGAGTTACTACTTGGCTCTAAGCTCTCACGGCGGCACTTAATTGGTCTCTTTATCAACAAGTATTGGTCTGGCCATACACCAATCCCAATATGAACGCCACAGCCTGTTCTCAACCCATACTTATAGACCAGAAAACGTATTACAATTTCTTATTAAAATGAAAGAATACACAAATCGAAAAATACATTTAAAGCACGGTTGTAGATCAGTGGCGCATTGTTTTGGTGGTCGTTCCTTGGCCTATCCTATGCTTTATACTGCAAGAGTTTGACTGTATAAGCTCTGCAAAACGTAAAAAGATTTAATAACATTTGGAAGTGTGGGTATTCAATGTATGGGTGAGCACAGCAGGCTTAGATCGTCTCAGTTCAGCACCATTCTACAGCCAGACTGAAGCCTCTCCCCTGGCCGTGAGGGATTTCTCGAATCAATCAATATAGGCTGAATACCCGGCTCAACAAAATCAATACCCTGACCTATAGATAAATTCATCCCACCAAATCCCACTTCATCATTGTGAACGTCAAGTTGAAAGTTACATTTGAATTGAGTTACAGATGGGAGAAAGCCTCTAAACTAATTGAGAGCACTTTAAATGTCATTTCGTTTCCCATGCATCTTTTACGTATTCTTTGGTTATTTTAAAGTAGTCTTTCTCACTGTAACGTGTTTCATTTGTTCTTATTCATACAAACTTACATTTTTTACATATTTGCTTAACAGAACAATATGAAGTAGCAGTGCACAGTATTAATGTAGGTGCTCTTACGGCATATAGTCCGGGCAACGTATAGGCCCTATGCATAGTCTTATATATATATATATATATATATATATATATATATATATATATATATATATATAATAGTCGTATTCGATCAGTGCGAATCCCCTTGTTATTACCATTTTTTCTTCTATCTTATCCCTAAGATCATAGCACACTTTTCGGTGGCTTTCTTCCAATATTAATTCTCATTTCATCTCAAATTCGGTGAGCCCTGCCCAGAATCCCGCCTGCAGCACGCCCCGTGCGGTACACTCCCCTATTCCCGCCGACTCAGCTGTTTGCCCACGGCGGGCGTTGGGCCCGGGAGGCAGGGGGACCGGCCGGCCCATTTCCCCTTCTGACCAACATAACTTCTTATGTAATGGGTCTGCACACCCACAAGATTCCATGGCTTTTACTGATCACTTCAAATCTGTTGGAAGAATGCTTTATTGGCCTTCTATAATTAGCATTAGCGTTTTCGTGGCGGATCCGGGTTTTTGAAAAGGTGGGGATGCTAATAAAAAGAGGGGGCACAACCCCTATTTTCCAGAATTTTACAGGAAAAAAAAGATCTGCCCCCCCCCCCCCCCAAAAGGAGGGGACAGACGTCCCCGCACCGCCCACCTAAACCTGCCACTGCCTTTGCCGTTGGATGGGCTGCTGGCTTGTTTGTGATCCTGCCTTTCATGAACCAACAGCCCCAAAGCATGCAGGGATATGGGGTGGAATTCTTACTTGAAATGGTTGGTGGTGTACAGACTCACTTTAGGAAAACATGGGTTGGGCTTGACAGACTAGGAAGAGTGGGGCCCTCCCGCCGCCTGTGTTTGCCCCCTGTCTGTCCAGCCTCCCCCATCTCACCACCAACTCCCAAAGACACCAGTCTTCTCTAATTTCTCATCAAGACTTTTTTACACGGCCTCTTCTCCTTTCCCGACAAAAGTAATACTATTATAGATGTAGTCGCCTATGCGTAATCTCAGATCATGTATATTCCTTCGCCATTATTTTTCATGATGTATGGAATGTGTTGAATGTATCTCTGAACGGGTTTGATAGTAGGCCTATCTGGAATGAACCAAAATAGAGAACCATCGGTCCTGCCCATTCAATCTACGCATATAGGGCCTCTGTTTATCTTGAAGAAATTGATATACATTTTGTTCTATGCATATTTTCAAATGTATCCTTACTTTCTTTTGTCCATACACATATTGTATTGTTTTAAAAGAAGGAAGGGATGATGGCGCATGTAGGTATATGAAAATAAGAAATGCCTCCATCCTCTTCTCAAAAATGAACAACTACTTTCTTTTTCAAGCCCTCTGTATAACCCTATATAAGAACGCTGTCCCTATTTGCTAAAGCTCCCTTGCTTAGCCTCTAGTGAGTCTATCTTTAAAGGGGGCCAAAACCAATATAATTGCCAAAATTTTCAAAACTCAGATAAGTATAGAAATATGTTAGATGAGTCTAGTTAAAGTCAATGGTACCATATCACCTGTGAAAACTAGCTCAAACTAAAGTAGAATTCTACAAGAGGTTGATATATTTCCATTAGTTTGTAAACAAACCCCATTTTTGCGGATCCACATTAATTCAGTTGAACACAGAAAATGTGTTTTTAATGATTTTCTACCACTTTTCATGGTTTAGATTTTAACATGGGCCAGAAATAGGCCCAATGAAAGGATTCCCACGCATGACTATTTGAGTTTCGAAATTTTTGTTGAATTTATTGGTTTTGGCTCCCTTTAAGCAATAAAAGTGGACTAGCCTATTTAACCTTTGTCTTATGCATAACCCATAACTTTGTTGGGACGGGATATCAGTAATTAGGTCCTACAGCACGCTATTATACTATATATATATATATATATATATATATATATATACCTAGAGACCTTGTGCAGACAGGGTCACGTGACCAATTTTAGGTGATCACCACGTTGTTACTTTAACCACATGGCTATTCAATAAATCTAAAATATATCAATTCTAGATAACAATAATTCTTGATTATGATTCTGTGAAGTTGGATGATGTAAATCTGGTTTAGATTTTTGTTCTAGATGTTTGTCTTAGCAATTTCAAAACTGATCACCAAGATAGTGTCCATCTCATTCATGTGGATGTGACGTCATCTGCACAACGTCTATCGGCCTATAGGCATTGCTACATGATGTACTATATATATATAGCTATTGCATACTACACAATAGGACGGTGAACAGCGATATCCCTATATATAGATCTAATCGGATTATCCATGTCTATATCCCTAGTTACTTACCCACATGGTTACTGGACGCGTTCCTCCACAAAGACGTCACAGATCACCGGCTGATTTACGCCGTTACTACGTCCTATCCGCTCCCTCTCTCATCCCATCTAGTTCCGGTTCCGGTCTGCTGTTACCACGGTGCGCTGCCCCCCTCCGATGGCAGCGCCGTGCGGCGGCGGCGGGCTGAAACATTAATGTGGGTTGGCCCTGTTGCCCCTGTTGCACAGGTGTGGGCTACCTGCTGTTGACTAACAGGTGGGGGGTACTTTGTAGGAAGTTAGAGGAAATAACCTTCTGTAATACCTAAAGTCAACAGAGTCTGTCTCTTATTAATTATTTATTCTGATTCAGAATTTATGAGTATAGAGCACTACTCACTCGTGTCAATTTCTCTGAGATATGAAAAAATATTAAAACCATATGTACAGTCAGCTAACCGCCTATTAACACTCCTGATGAGCATCCTATCAGCGAAACCACAAACGATATGGTCAATAGTACCCCATAAATCACAAAATAAATGTCAAAAGTCTCTAACCAAATCTCACCTTCGTGAGAGGAGGGAAAGACTAACCAATCGGGTCCCTCGTAACATTGATCTGAATAAACAAATAATAATACAAGCAATCTGATTGGTCTAGAGCCACCAGAGAGGGGCTGCGAGGCCCAGAGAAGGCCCAGTGGGTCATTTGTGGTCGTGTGAAGCTAAGCTGCCACGTCGGTACACTCTACCATTCCAAAGTATGTCTCTTATCTCAACTTAGACGAGTCTCTTAAAATATAATCCATGAGGCCATACAATTATGGTTGCACTGATATTCCTATATGTGACTTATTGCCATATCACCAAACAGATCACCAAACTTTCTGGTGTCATATACACAGAGGGGTCAATTTGAGTTTACTGTATTTGCAATCATATATAATGGACATAAGCAATAGCTTAAATGACGAACAATGTGATGTTGATATTACAAGAAATACTTCCGGGTGAAAAAGATAGGGGATGTTTAGAGCTATAGGGTTACCGATCTATTAAGTTATATGAAGCACTCACGGCAATGGCCAACAGGAACAGATTGTATATATAGTATTAATCAAATATAACTAATAGGACCAGCCCTTTCAGGTGTATATACACCAAGGAATCCGCATTGTATCCTTTTACCATTCATGGTGAATTATAATTCAGTTAGTTATGTCAATTTCCTCATTGAATGCACATTTCTTTTGTCCTTTTACCTATATATAGAGGAATACACTGCAAGGTAACAGCGATCGAACGTACATTCCCCACCCGACATGTTACCTACTAAAGGGGGTATTCCACTTGACGATAGGAAAGGCCTACACTATGAACAGTATATCGCACGATGGCATTAATTGGTATTGCAGGAAGAGGCGTCAGCCTGTCTGAAGGGGGTATTAGGTACATCAGCTATGATAAGGCTATGAAACAGCTGCGATACGGTCATATCGTGGTCAAGTCGTGGATATTGTTCATGTCGCATTAGTGTAATAGGGTATGTTGCAGTTGCCTTTGACTTTTAAGTAGTGCGATTTTTATCACAGAAAAGTTTTGGAAATAAATGTCGTAGGCAATAACTTAGGCCATGACTTTTATTCAACCTGTTTAATAATGTCGTAGGGGTAAGATGGAAATCATATGAATATCGTAGGGGTCCACGACTTGACCACGATATGATCATATCGCAGCCATATCACAGGCATATCGCAGTATATGCCGTCTAGTGGAATACCCCCTTTAATCATAAAGTACCCCCCTCCTTTCTAGTTCATCTCCCCCGGGCCCACCACCCCCCGGGACCAGCCCCCATGAGGCAGACCGCCCCCCCCCCCCCCAGCCCCTCCTCACCCCCACTGCCGGCCCACATGGCAACCCGCCGCCTGCCCACCTGGACGGGCTCCACCCAACAACACACGCCTTATAGGGTCTATAGACTGTTCTACATGCCCCACCCAACAACACACGCTTTATAGGGCCTATAGACTGTTCTACATGCCCCACCCAACAACACATGCCTTATAGGGCCTATAATAGACTGTTTTACATGCCCCACCCAATAACACACACCTTATAGGGCCTATAATAGACTGTTTTACATGCTCCACCCAACAACACACGCCTTATAGGGCCTATAATAGACTGTTTTACATGCCCCACCCAACAACACACACCTTATAGGGCCTATAATAGACTGTTTTACATGCCCCACCCAACAACACACGCTTTATAGGGCCTATAGACTGTTCTACATGCCCCACCCAACAACACATGCCTTATAGGGCCTATAGACTGTTCTACATGCCCCATCCAACAACATCCAATGTACTGGGCCTATGGACCGTTTGACATGCCCCACCCAACAACGGGCTACTGTAAAAGGGTTTATAGATCATTTTACATGCTCCACCCAACAACATCCCCTGTTCAGAGTTAATAGACCATATTACATGCCCTACGAAGCAACCATTTAGACCTATAGATCATTTGACATGAACCACCAAACAACATCCAATGTATAGGAAGTTGTATAGGCAATTTTCCATACCCCTCTCAAAGGTACCCACTGTATAGGGCTTATAGACCATTTTACATGTGCCACCCAACAACACCCAATGTACAGGGCCTATAGACTGTTCTACATGCCCCACCCAACAACACCCAATGTACAGGGCCTATAGACTGTTTTACATGCCCCACCTATCAACATCCAATGTATAGAGCCTATAGGCCATTTTACATGGCCTGCCTAGTAATACCCACTGTATGGCCCTATAGACCGTTTTATATGGCTGACTGAGCAACACCCACTGTACAGGGCATATAGACCGTTTTACATGCCTCACTCAATAAAAAGCCACTGTATAGGGATTATAGTTATAAATTGTTTTACATTTACAACACCCCCTATAGGGCCTATAGACCATTTTACGTGCCCCACCCAACAACACCCCCTATAGGGCCTATAGCCTGTTTTACATGTCACACCCAAAAATGCTTACAGTACAGGCCTTATTGACTATTTTACATGCTAGGCCCAACAACATACATTGTATAGGACCTATAGACCGTTTTATATGTCCCACCCAGCACCTATTAGTCTATAGGGGAATATGGACAGTTCTACATGCCCCATCCAACAACACATATGGGGCCTATATACCCACTGTATAGGGCCCATAAACTGTTTCACATACTACACCCAATAACATTCACTGTAGAGGGCTTATAGATCCTTTTACCTGATCCATCCAACAAGAAGAAAAACAAAACAATGCTAACTCTAAAGGGCCTATAGGCTGTTTTACATGCTCTACATAACAACACCGATTGTATAGGGCATGTAGAATGTTTTACATGGATAACCCAACAACTCACACAGTAGGGCATGTCTGAATCAAAGTATATATAAACTAATTTATTTGGAAGGATAATCCCTTTTTGTTCTAGTAGATATTCTTATTATCAGTATATCTGTCAGGAATATCATTTTCCACAGGTTCCTTGCAGATATATGTCATGATAGGACATGGACAGTTTCCTTTCGCCCAGAAAGGTTTTCCTGACTACTGGATACAAACGAAACTACATAAACATTGATTTTTTTTATTGTACACAAAGTTTACAGTTAAAGATTAAAATCTCAATAACATAATAATCTATAGCCAACTCTCTTGCATAGATGCTACTCCTGACTAATCGGCACATTCTAGAAAAGGGTCAATTGGTGGGCAGGTAGTGGTAGGTCCCAGGTGAGTAGGGTCCCTGTGGACTGGCTGCTGGTACCCAGGGGTCCTCCAGCACATAATTACCTGGCTGTGTGGAGGGGAAGGAGAAGGGGGAGTCTGCTCCTATTCAAAGTTCAATAGACCTCGTCTCTCATCATTCCTAAAGGCTGAAGTAGTTGAATATAGAGCATACATCAGGGCCGTGAAATAAAAGGGGGTTCCAAGTGAGACAAAAATTGTCTAATATAATTTGCTTGAATGTTTTGGAGAATCAGAGGGGTTCAAGACACCAAAGAACCCCCTGCATACGCCACTGCTGCACTGCTACATACTTTATGAAAAGTACCCTAAATGGAGGTACCCTAAATGGAGGTATTTTGTTGTGAATAGGTAAGACATGAAATAGTGGTACAGGGAAGTAAATAATCCTTCAGCTGTTGCCCTTACTGAATGGAAGTGTAAAGGCAGGCCACTACAACATTCATTTCCATATGCGTTATTGATGAGCAAACATATCACCTGATAAATCAAATTATTATAAGGACGTATTTAAGGAAGTAGTTACGTTGTCAGGGACTTGGGAATGTAGTGACTGGGCTGCATGTTTAGCATATTCAGTGGTGAACTAATAAACATCGGACCTAACTTGGGGGCAGAACTAACTGCTGTTCAAAAATAATATTGTCTCACATGGGTGCCTTAAAGAGGCACCCGTCTACCAATACAGGACTTGGTGTGTGGTTCGATTTGCTGGAGATAAAGCAGAGGAGCATCAGTGCGGGGACAGTTGATATGGAGAGTATTCTGCAAACTGAGCAGATGTATAATTACTCAACTTACACTTGAACACAGATTGGGCAATGTGGCATCCACGTGATTACTGAGAGCAGAATAAACCTACAAACCTTCTTTTGTCGTTCCTTCAGAAAAAACTACTACGAAAAGAATGATAGGCATGGGTGACAGGGTTTTTACCATCAAGATGATAAAAGATGTAGAAGCTGAAGAATATGACATATTAGCTATCAAGATACATATGATTACACTAATTTGCTTAAAGAAATAAGGTACATTTTTGACACCATCAATAACAATAACACACACAAACAGATACATTGTACGAATACATTTGTCATATGTCAGGAAAAAGCTGAATAATAAGAAACAACACATTTTAAGCCAACAGTAGTGAAGGCCTGCTCACGACTTTTATTGCATTAGAATCGGAGTATGACAAGCAGCATTATAAGCACTTGTATCATGATTTTGCATAGTATTTCCTGTAATTCGGACTGGGGAAAAAGGGGCACTTTTTATAATGTCAGGCACCAGTAGAGGTTTTAACTAACAGAGCTTACATTTCTAGACGCATCGTAGGATAAAGGACTATCAGTTTAGTCCCATTCTAAGAGATAGAGAAATGAATAGCCTTAATCTACAGGACTTCCTATGTTGCCATTACTGTACATAGCTTTGGATTATATGTTTAATACATTTTTCTTGAAAAACCTTTCAAAAATAGACTTTACCTGTTACATTTGTAATCACCAGCCTTTAACGACGTCAAATGCACATACAGACAGATTCTGTCATATCTCAATGTTTTAATGCGTTTTACCATCTGTAACCTATTAACAACTTCATACGACTGTCGTGTCCATTTATTATTACTTAAAGTTTAAGTAACTGCAGTTTTGATTTATCATTAATTGAAGGTATCACTTTACACCGCATTCAGTGACCAGTGCACCCCAGAAAGATTATATCATGCAACTGGAAATTAATATTAGTCAGTAATATGTATACTACTGCATATATATCTAACCTGGGGAATGGTATCAATATTTTATCAATGGCCACATACAGTTCTATATTTTCATTAGCAGACTGCAGAGTTTAGCCTTAGTATCCAACGGTCAGAAGTTCATCCTTGTTCAGGTGAGTTAATTCTAAGTTTGAGGGTCAGCAGTTGGTATAGGGAGTTTGATAAACGTATTACATAAGCTGAGCATAGAGAATATTTTGTTTGAACGTTTTAACTTTATTTTGATAATATTTATTTTCCCTTATAAACATAAAGTTCAGCCTAGATCACGATCGATCGTTAATATTTCTCAAAGTCTGCACTTATGTTTACAAAATGTGACAAGAAATATCTGAGATACATTATAGTGCGCCGAGATGCATTTTGGTTTCTGAAACCTATGAGGCATAAAACTAATTTAACAGCTTCTACACTGAGGACCATAATTAGCATTAAGCTCATATTAAAAGAGTTTATTTTCTAACCAGTGGATAGAACTTGTCAGCAAAAGTGTACACTATCATAAAAGCGAGTTCATATAAGAGATATGCTATTCTAGCTATACAAAACCGCTTGAGAAAATAATAACTGCTTGCTTTACAATTCACACGGCCAAACTGTTGGGTAAACTTCATTGGTAGCAGTTTCAGTTGTTTTTTTACTCTACAATATGATTTAGGTCTTTGTTGGCCATTTTTAGCAGATAATTGCGTTTTCCTCTACACATGTTCTTTCATTAGATATAATAACCCTTAAGCCTTTATTCCACATGCCGATTTTGCTTCCGATTTTCAGAAATTGGCAGGGAAAATGAACTTTAAGTATAGACATGTTACATATCATTAGAACTGTTTTAAAATTATATTCCAAATGTTATACAGGATGTATGGTTCAATAAAATATTGCGAAAGAAAAAATCTAAATCGGCTGCGTCAAAATCGGCCTGCATATGGAATATAGGCTCCACATACAAATTTATATACAATTAAAGGTCATTCAAGTGAGGTAAGGTAACAGAGAACGCATCAGCAGTGAGTATCAGTAAGTCATGGAGGCTGGGGACAGTATAATCACAGAAAAAGAAGAAAATTACAAAAATATATATCTTTTATAGATATAAAGAACACAATAGGGACAACAACAAACATTACAAACTGCTGCTGATCGATTAAATGTGAATAAATTCACAATTCAACATTTTCATTTTCAACATTTCTTTTAGGTAATCATTTGATCTACGGATCATATATTTCGCCGCTTATATGTTTAGCAAACTATCTTTTTCAAAGGGAATATCATCTGATTAATTTAAACGTAATGTCAAATGAGCAAAATTAGATAAGCCTTTATAGACCTATATGTAAGTTTTGACAAATTTAACTGTGGTTGAAAAATTTCAGAGTAAATATCTCAAAAAGAAACTCGGGACCTAAAGATTAAGTAAAAGTATCAACCTTTTCACTTTTGGGTAATAGGCCTATATTTAGAATAAAGGTCTCGTTTATAACATTGGAAGACGGTGTTCTCCACAACCCAATTAGTACTTTCTTTTATTCCGATGAAAACATAAAAGAGTAGTCTATGATCATTGGTGTATTTTTAATCTTCAAATGGTATAAGACTATTATTTTCCTTATTCCAAATGGTCAATGAAAGATAATTTTATCTACATAAATTTCAATTATCAACCTTAATTTGACAAAAAATACTATATTATATAATTATATGCCCTTCTTCCAATGCTTAGAAATGTAGTATAGTAGAATATGTTTCAAGGAGTTTCAGTAACATATGAGTAGTCCCGTATATATAAGGAAGGACATACAATGGGGCTCCTTTAGATTATATCCGTTGGTTAGTTGCACAGCCTGGGGGAAGAAGTAGGAAGATCTTCGATTAATATCAGGTCTTCGAATTTTTCCTTGTAAGAAAGATTTGTCTAAAAGGGATCAATTGCTCTATATAGATTCTTTCAGGTCGGATTTCTAAGGGAATACATTGACTAGTTTGATGTTTAGAGGGACAAAATAGCCTTTTTCACAACAAGGTAAAAAGAAAAGTTTACCTCATATTCCGCTATTCCTCAATCCATGGATGGTTTCCTATTCCCTCAGTTAAGTTCTATCAAACAGTCCTCTACAATGTACATGGTATTTACACTGACATATTGTCCCAACAGATTACTCTCTTAAACCCCCTTGTTCCACTTAAACACGTGATACATGGTTAGCTGTTAGAACCACGAGGAAAACTGTTACCTTCTTACCAAATCGGTAATATACATTATCATCAGTAACCTCACGTTCCTTTGTTAATGATACATTCGTATACATGTATATGTTACTTCAAACCCGACTTCAGGCGCGGAAACATCCGCCCTTAATTTCCAGCAAATCTGAAATACCACCTCGTACAATTTAACCCTTTGAGCTTGGTTGAAATATCAGTACAATGTATCTACAGTATATTGTAGGTATACCCATAATATAACTAAATATATATATATACCTTATCACCTGACCCAAATCCCGGGGCAAAAAAACAACATCACTCCATCCAAGCTTTCCTCCTAAATTCCTTTTTTCTGTCCCTTTCTTTGTCTGCCTATACATTTATTTGAATAGATATACATATCAAAAACGATGAAATCCGTTCTGTGTGGGCCAGAAATATGCCAGGGGCAGTTGCTCTATACACCATACCCTTGGGCACCAGGGGCATATGTTTGTATGCCCTACCCCTTGGACACCATATGCAGTCTTTTCTGTATCTACCTACCGGACGCCATGGGGCAGGCTGTCCGTATGCTTACCCCTTGGGCGCTCTCTTTATGAATAGGCCCTACCTCTTGGATGGCAGAGGCGGTCTATCAATATGCCATACCCTTTGGACACCTCACCCCTTGGACACTCTATCCCTTGGACGCAATACCCCTTAGATGCTGAGGGGTAGTCTGTCCATGCACCATACCCCTTGGACGTCATCCACGGTCCTTTAATCCACCTTTAACCTTGGACATGAGTATCAGTCAATCCATACACCCGTCCTCTTGGACACGCTACCTTTTGGATGCAATACCCCTTGGGTGACAGGGGCAGTCCATCTGCTAGCCCATACCCCTTGGACACCCTACCCCAAACACACCATGAGCAGAAGGTTAATACACCAGTGATCTGTCCTTATGTCTACCCCCTGGAAGTCCTTTTATACACCCTACCCCTTGGACCCCAGGGGCAGTCCGTCCATATGCCCTTGGATGTCATAGACAGTCCTTTCATATGCCCTACCCCTTGGACCCCAGGGGCAGTCCTTTCATATGCCCTACCCCTAGGATGCAAGGAGTGGTCTACCCCCTGGAAATCCTTTCACACCCCCTACTCTTTGGACCCCAGGGGCAGTCCATCCATATGCCCTTGGATGCTATAGGCAGTCTTTTCAGGGTACCCTACCCATTGGATGCAAGGAGTGATCTGTCCTAATGACCCTGGAATTCCTTTCATATGCCTTACCCCTTGGGTGCTATATGCAGTGTGTTTATAGGCCCTACCCCTTGGATGCGAGGAGTGACCTGTCCTTATGTCTACCCCATCCTTTCATACACCCCTATCCCTTGGACACTAGAGGCGCTCCATCCATAGGCCTATACCATGTAACCGACCCCTTGGACGTTATATACACCCCTACCCCTTGGATGCTAGGGGCGGTCCATCCACTAGCCCATACCCCTTCAACGCCCTACCCTATGGACACCATGGGCCTATATTATGTACCCGACTCCAGCGACGTTATATACACCCCTACCCCTTGGATGCGAGGAGTGTTCTATCCTTATGTCTACCCCATCCTTTCATACGTCCTACCCCTTGGATGCGAGGAGTGGTCCGTCCTTATGTCTACCCCCTGGACGTAATTTCATACACCCCTACCCCTTGGATGCGAGGAGTGATCTGTCCTGAAGTCTGCCCTATTCTTTCATATACCCCTACCCCTTGGACGCTTGGGTTGGTCCATCCATAGTCCTATTTCATGTACCCGCCCCCTTGGACGTTATATACACCCCGACCCCTTGGACGCTAGAGGCGGTCCGTCATGGGCGGGGTCGGGCAGGGGCGCGTTGTGCAGAACCAGTTCCTCCAGTGTGTCCGGAGTGAGCAGGACGCTGGGGAGCAGCTCGCCCTCCTCCCGCCGCAGCGCCCTCTGGTGGCGCGGGTTGTAAGGGTTCAGGGTGCGCGTCCCTCTCTGTCCACCTCCTCCAGTAGCCCCGCTACCAGCGTCTCCGGCCCCAGACGCCGCGTCCGACGCCGCGGGCTGCGGGGGGATGATTATAGGCGCCTCCTGGAGGATGATAATGGGGGCGGACGCCGCGTTGAGTCCGTCGGGCGCGGCGTCCCCCTGGTTACCGTGGTTACCGGGCACCGACACGGTGGTGGTGGTGGTGGTGCGCGAGTTGGTGGTGCGCTGGTGGTGGCGGTGAGACGCCGGCGTCTGGTCGGCGTCCGTCGTCGACGATGACGTCACGGCCGGGTCGCCGCCGGGGTCGTCTGGCGACTTACTGCGGCCTAGAAAAGACCAGATTATACAGTGAGGGGGGAGTGAGTGACTGCTTATGATGAACATGGCGCTTATAGTTAGTGTGGGGGGGGGGGGGATCAAAATAGTATTCAGGTCGAATCTCTTTTTCAATGGCTATTATTAGTAATACTCTTCAATGTTTTCTTTGAGTTTCAGAGTTATCACAACGATTATGAAGTATTCAATACAAAGTACATGTAATTCACGTTTAATCTAGTCCTGCAATCTATCAGAAATTGTTGAAAACAATGGTCAAAATGCATTGGTCAAAAGCAACTTCTAATTTAATTAGAATCTTAGTTGCATAGCTCAATTGGTACCCCCGTTAGAATGACTTTCCAGCGCTCGTGCTGAATAATAGCATGGCCTTAAAAACTCATAATTTATATACGTTTAATCAACGGAAAAAATGGCAAGTAGATTACATATGACCCATCTGTAATACATATTCATAAAGCATCAAGAATTGCAATAGCAGATATCCTAAGTGGTGTTAGGCAAGTCGCCTCTCACCTCATGCATGTTAAATACTGCCTTTCAATGTTTCATGTATACCGTCTACCACGTTACCATAGAAGTCAGAAACTACTTCGACTTTGGAGTTTATGCCAGTTGGGTTGGTTCTTGTTTGTTCATGCCATCTTTGTTTAGAATTCGAGATATCTAATAGACCAATATACATTTTCAGTTCGTAACCCCTATGAATAGTATAGGATCGGGGACAGGTTACCCGGTGTATTCAATCTGTTAAAAAAGAACATTATACGGGTACTTTGTATACTTGCAGGTCAACATCTGTCACATGGGATTATCATTTCTTTTATTTTTTTCTGATTTTCCATTCTTTTCAACCACAGAGGGAAACCTACAATGGTGCAATGTGGTAAGTTATTAGATAAACTGCAATGGAGGTGAGAATTGAGATAGGAGGGTTGACTGCAATGGGAACTACCAAGGCATCAGGGGCGGATACAGGATTTTTTAAAGGGAGGGGGGGGGGTGTAAGTATAAAGGCTAAGTACTGAAACCGCATGCATTTGCACATATGTGCATGACATTTTCCCTTCTTTTTGTAGTTACGGGGTCCACCAAAAGGTGGGGGGGGGGGGGGGTCAGGACCCCCAGGACCCCCATGGATCCAATACACAGGGGCTCCTGGGCATTATTCCAATGGGGGCTCTGCAGGGAATACTACAATGCATGGCTACAATGGGAGACTATATGAGTGATGAGAGAAATAGGGACTGAGCAGGGAATAGTGAAATTAGTGAATATGCCGGGGGGTTGTGATTGGGGACAACATAGGAAATATTCATATGGGAAATCTATAGGGGAAAATGCAATGGGGCACTGTGTGGGCTACTTCTTTTAATTCATACCAACATGGCATACAAACATGAAAGAGGGGATCAATGATGGGGGGATTCACATGAAAAGCTGGATTAGGGCAATCTAAAGGGAAAACTGCAATGGGTGACAGGGTCAACAAAGGCTGCATGGCTGGTCTCTGACAATAAATCTGGTTATCTGGGATCTGTTTCTGGTTGTCGAGGAAGTCCAGGCACCCGCTTTGTTAAACCCTGTGGACTGTACAGGGAAACTGATGAATTGTGTAGGGGAAAATGTAATGGGAAATGTCTAGGAGGTTTTGCAATGGGGGAAAACTAAAGGAGTAGGTCTGGGGCCCTTCATTTAGTAAGAATGCACTGAGTCGGGATGGGGGATTTAATTGATGCGCATACGTCGCTGTACAAATCCAATGCGTACTCAAGCCAAAGTGGGGATGGGGCCCGGGAATGGAGGTGGGTTCTGAATTACTTCTAAATGTGCTTACGTATTGAATGGAAGGCCCTTCAATATAGAGTGGGCAGGGAAGGATGTAGGGGAGAAGCTATAGTGGGGACGTTTACTTCACAGGCCAAAAAGGAAGACTACAATGGGGACTATATTGCCAAGCGGAGGTGCTATGTTATAATAATGTCACAGCAATGTTCTGGTTTAGCTCTTGTTACATTGTTTTGATGGTTCCCAATAATGTTTGCTGCAACGTACTGTTGTACTGCAACATTATTATAATGTTCTGGTTCTGTTCTTCAACCTAGACAGAATGTTCTTATAATGTTTTGGTTTTGTCCTAACCTCACCAAAAGAAGATGTTATAACAACATTCTGATTTGGTGAGAATTAAACCTCACCATCAATAACGTAACTGTTATGTGCCATCTTAGTAAGTAACAAACTAACTAAGTATGGTCGCAGAATGTTTCTGTTACGTCGCAGGTTGAAGTACTTTTCAGGACCGCTAGATATCAGCAATAAGCCATGTTCTGCCACCGGTTCCTGGGCTGGTGTACAAATAATCTATGGTCAGTACCAAGTGGCCAAGAAAAGTACTTCCCTTCCCCACTAGTAAATTACTAAGGTACTAAGGCACGTGTTGTCTTATCTCACAGACAGACCCCTCAATAGTCCTCCAGTTTGACATTATTTACATGCAAATAATACATACATGTATTGTGTACAACATTATTCAAAAGTATATAGGAATAAAGAAACAAGATGGTGGGACCCGCATCTTCGCACTGACCATGCGGCCATAATGCTTTTAAAGACTCCAGTAGGCCACGTGTTGTTCATTCCCAGCCAGGTTGTAGCCAAGATCAAGTATGTTAGGTTCTAAAGAACCTAAAAGCTCCGTCTTATCCACTTTGTTAAATAGCTGAGAGGGAGAGAGAGGGGGGAGGGAGGGGAGGGAGGGAGACAGAGAGAGACAGAGAAAGACAGAGAGACAGGTACAGAGAGACAGAGACAGAGACAGAGAGAGAGAGCGAGATTGAGCATGGATTGAGAGTCTGAGGTCATTTGTGTGAGGAGATTGTATTGGTAATATGCAAATTTATTCAATATGGCCGCCCCCAGTGGGGGAAAGGGGTATTCCCGACCTACTTTCGTTCTATTTTTAGAATATCATTATGACATCATCTCGTCAATCTCCAGACACAGACTCATTTATGCTAATTAGTACACTCTCAAGGCATTTTCTATGAGGACAGCTTCAATCTCCAAGCAGATTCTTTACTCCAGAAATAGCACAGTGTCTCCCCCCGATTTTTAACATTGATTCCTATTGGAGTTGGGCCAAGTTATTACTCCGATATATCGGACTATCGACGTTATCCACTCATCGAAAACGGAGAAAAAACAGTATTGTTCTGTGATCATTCATTTTTGTTCAGCTTTTCACTAACTAAAATGGCACGCACCATCCATCCATCAAAATACTGTAACAAGAACGAGACCATAATGAAACAGAATGTCATGGCAACATTGCGATAACATTGCATGCTTGCGTTGGGCATCTGTTAACCCGCTTACACCATCTTGTACCATCATATCACATTGTGATATTACAGCAGTACGTTCCATCAACATTATTGCAAGCCATCAAAACAGAATGAAACAGAACGTCGCTGCAACGTTATGACAATATCACATGCTTGGCTGGCCTCCCAAGCAAGAATGCAAAGCTATTTTTGCATTGCAGTAATGTTCTATTTAAATCAGTTTTGGTTCTTGGAACATCATTTTAATGGCATCCAATAATGTTCCTAGAATCTAACATTGTGACGTTGCACTTGGTTATTGTAACCATTCTATATAGTTACGTCCTTTCATGTAAAGATAACATTAATATAACGTCTTGTATTGGGAAGGTCTTGATTTCACTAAAATGTAATAATAATAATAGCACTATTTCGGTTAGTCTGAACCTTGTGCAAAATAAACATGAGTGTTATATGAAAACTTAATAAGTTATAGACTGACCAAAACAGTATTGTTGCTGAATGTGTCAGCATGCCTATAGTTGCGTCTGTTAAGGTAATTTTTTGAGAAATTATTACAGAGCAGACAAAAGCACCAAATTTGGTTTGTGGTACTCCAATGCATAACTAAGAAATCTGGAAGAGGAGTCACCTTGAAATATCAATAGGACAGATGTGGGGGTTAAAAAAACCTAAATGGCTGACTTTTGGCCTAAACAATCTAATATCTCAGCTTCGAAAATTACTACAGGGACACGGTGTCGAAATGGGGAGTAGGCCTATACGTTTCAGAGAATTCAATTGTTTGTATTTGCATTGTAAGTCAATGCAAAAATATAAGATTCAACATGGCCAGAGAGAATTATATACTCTCTGACATGGCTGATTAATTTGAAAAATACAATATTTTTGGCTGCTAATGTATCTAGACAAGTGGAAATGTTTCCAATATCAATAATTATTATTTATAACTTAGAGGGCTCAATAGATCCCATATAGTACCAAGATGACTGAAGTTATGCCTCAGATTGCGGCCGCTGGATTACAAAATAATTAAAAAGAGAGGATATGGAGTTCCATCGTCCTACCCGAGATGGTGAGGAAGGCGACGCCCCACATGATGCTCCAGATCCAGCCCAGGAGGCAGAGGAAGGTGGTGAGGAACTGGAAGAGGGCCACCCAGGAGTTGACCCAGAGGATGCTCGACTTGTCCCTGGTACTGGGCCGGGGCTTGGAGCAGCACAGCACCGACAGGCCCGACACCAGTGTACCTGGCGAATATATTGAACGTGTTTTTTTATCTTTTAATTCTTGTTTTCGTATAATCCAATTCCATTATTTTACAATTGGGCCTGTTACATCATAATACGTAAATTAGAAAATACACAGGCTATCTGAACACAGACGTCTGTCAAGCAGAAAAATCATTTATCTCAAAGAGGGTCTGAACAATAGTTTCAGAAGCAGTAAATTGATGAGTGAAATTAAACACTTTTGAATTATGTATAGAGTTAGTAGCCACATACAGGCTATACACCTATCGAATGGACATCTATAAGAGTAAATACGCAATGGAAACTATATTATATACTGCGTAGTCTATACATGTTTGTACGATTGTATACCCGCATGCACTGGCTGACAGGAGAGGTTAATCTACATAGTAATTTTAATACATGACCTTTGGCTTTTGAAATTGCTCGTCTTATCAATTTGGCGAATTATGTTCACCCACGCATATATAGATATCCCACATATTTCTACCCACTAGACTAATGGGCAGTATGAGATGCAAGTAAGATACCATTACGAATAGACATTCAAATATAAATGGAAGGAAATATTGGTATATAAGCATAGTGATGGGACGATCTATTTAGGCCCAGAGCTCGCTGAGCTGTTTCAGTCAAGTGTGAGCTTCAAAAACACGTGCCCTAAAATAGCTATGACATCCCTCTTTTGTAAACCATGGGTTTCCCGCCTACACCGACATTTATGCTATTGCTATATTAATAATTATTAGAGTATACCTAACTCCATTTCTCTAATAGTAAATTATTGGGATGGGCATCACACCAAAAAAATCATTAGTTAAGAATTCTAGATGAAGATAGTACTTTAATAATTTTTATTGTTTTTATCATGCTCCTGTCATCATATTTGGCCTAGGCCTATTTCAACTTGTACATTGTATGAATTACAGAAAACCAGCTTTCAGTGGGAAGGAGAATAATGATGCATTATTTTCCGATGTTTATTCTTCAGTTGGTAGTTAATGACTTGTCTGATGCTCCTATAAAACCTCTCCAACCGTAGATCCGCATTCAGCAGCTCTGTTTATATCCTTCATGGGAGTTAATCAAAGACTTCTAAATAATACTATAAGGTCAAAGTTGTCCATATTAGTCGTCTTACCTTTAGAACTATTACTGAATGAGCTCTGACTTGGATCATTAACCTGTTGACCAACGAGTCACTTCTAGCTAGCAGGTCATTCACAGGAGGCAAAGGGTATTTGACTATTCTTTGAGGATAAAAACTGCTCTTGATTAAACCAATTACACGGAATTAGAAGCCGCTACCTTTATATCCCATCGGAGTTAAATCGAACCGAGAATCTTCCGGCACAAACAACAGATTAATTTGTTCAAGGCCACTTTTTTTTCTGGACAATTAGAAAAGGTGGCAAAAGGAAGTCATTGATAAACTATTAAACTATCAAATGATAAAGATGATACCAGAGGAAAAAGAGGTAATTGTTTCCCATCAAAACAACCACGAAACTTATTAAAAAGCTGTCTCTTTGTCGTTAGAAGAAGCGCTTCCGTGGCTGACCCAAAGGTCAAAGGTAAACCGACTGAGGTATTAGTTCACCTCTAACTCAGACTGACCACCACCAGATTGGACCACTTTTTTCCAAAAATAAAACTAAAATAAAACTAGATCCTAATTTTAACCACCAAGGTCAATCAATTTTTATAATAAACAATTAATCCTAGGCTAAAAGCGTCCAATAAATGACGGCCTTTCGGAGCTATTTCTGGTTTGGAGTGATATGATTTGATCACAATTATATTTGTGTTTAAATAAACAAGATGAGTGAACTGTTAGGTAAACAACGGATTAGGTAATACTTGGCTTACTTACTGAACTCATTATCAAATTATCAAACACAACCGCCTCCATTTTCACAGAATATAGGAATGATTAAATAATCCCATATCTCTTGATCTAAACCTTTTTTTTTTGCAGATGATATAGGAATGATTAAATAATCCTATATATCTTAATCTAAACTATTTTTGCAGATAGTAGGAATGATAAAAAAAATCCTATATCTCTTAATCTAAACATTATGTATAATTATATGGATGTTCTTTCAAGTTTGGGATATCGACCAGTGTCTCTAAGGATCTGACAGAGATAAACAGATAATCTTATGAATTCAAAAGTAAGTCAGGTATGGGTAATCCATCTAATCCAATGAAGGTTAAACGTTTTGACTATTTCTTATTTCAAATGTGTCAATAAAGACTGTTTGGAGAGGTCACACGACTCAAGAAAAGATGGCATGTCTACAAGGAAGAGGACATTACTGGGAGGCAGACCAAAAATGTTGGCAAGACAATCCATTCTCATCCTTAACAAAAACTACAACGACTGCAACGACCTTTGTGAGCATATTTAGATAAGCTAAATGGGTCATTTGCCAAAGAATTTGTTAATCTTCCAAAACCTACCAAAAGATGGTTATTTGGGTATTGGTCATTTTTGCTAACAAAATAAGTCACATATGACCAACTTTTTGTATCGTTAGATTATCAATAAAATAGCTTCCCCTGTGGAACAGGGATAAAGCATATCCGGATGCACCTTGGGAAGGTAATGGCCACGGTTAGTAAGACACATACAGCCTTACTTTACTGGAGCCCTTGTGGACATACTGGCTTGTCTGTGGTGCTGGATCTCCCGTCTCCATACCCATTTTACTGTTTTGCTAGTTCATCGAACTACAATTGTCTTTATAGAGTAGTGGATGAACAGCTTTTGTATGACGTGTGCGCTAAAATGCTCATACTCTCTTGATATATGAGATATCTTGACATACTATATATATGTCAAGAAATAGCTGTTTACCTTATCTTTCTGACCATGTTGTCCTTGAAAGTTTTGATAAAGAATTACATGAGAAATGGGCCATGAAAGGTTGAAACTTACATTCTTTTACTTTTATCATTTGAACAAGGATTTCTCACTTAATAACGCCTCAATTGCTTTGAAACTTCTCAAGTATGTTGATAACATTCCTCTAGAGAAGGGAAGCCTGTCTCCGAATTTTATTAAAATGTCCTTGTTATCTTTTGCTCTAATGTAGAAATTGACTTGGATTATTTTTTCCTTATGTTTTACACCAAACGAAAGTAACTAAGACCTAAATTGAAATTTTGAGACATGCTTGCATGGTGTATAATATATGTAAAAAGAAAAAGACAAAGAATGAGTAAACACCAAAAACTGTCGCAAATTGGACGCTGATCCCCCTACTCTAACCTTAAAACGCTGATTAGGATCGCAGCCAATTAGTTAGTCTTGCGTTAATTAGAATTATTATACATGTTAAAAGTTGATTGATGTACATATTCTCTGAACTGTCTGGGGGATAGGATGTAATCTGAAGGCGATCAATAAAAATATCTTTTAAAAAAAGAAGAAATTTCTAAGGTCATGGGTGATTATAGATCGAGCTAGATCTCTCATCTCTATAGCCTCGTTGGAAAGTGAAATAAAGTGTCCTGTGAAACTAATAAGTCTCTACATGGCAGTGTGCTTTTAGTGGGTCAAACCGGAACTATAATATAGTCTGGATTCGCACCTTGTGCCCTTATCTTAATGACTGCAGACGGGCTGTTTATCCTATCAATGCATTATTGCATTTCGTTGGGAAATCCCCTTTCCCATTATCATATTTATATCAGCAGATAAACAGGAACGTCTGCCCGAACCGTATATAATGGCTCATGCTTTATAGTCAATAAGAGGCATATCACACTTCTCGCTTTCCTAAGGCCACTGAATGAGATTTTCCCTCTTTCTGTGACCAAATCTGCTCATAGCTGAGAAATAGGGTGGTGTTTCTTTCACCAGATAACGTCAAACTTATTACAAAGTCTCTTTTGAGGGAGAGTCATTATCAAATTTGAAAAGTATATTGCCATAGGCAAAAGCTGTTATGCCTGAAAAACTATAAAAATCTGTTAACGATAAGATATTCCTTAGTAATAAACACCATTCTCCACGAGCCCTTGATATTGAGGGAGTTGGACATAATTAAGTTTTTAGTAACACCAGCACTATATCTTTTTATTTCTTTGCAGTTGACTTTATGGCTGAAGTAGCACGTGGAGATAAAGAACAATCTATCTTGTTGAATATTTGCGAGAAAAAATAGAATACTAGTGTAATAAAACATCCTGACCTATGGGGAGAATATTCTTTGTGACAAGGTGAGAGAGGAACGCCGATATGTCTCACACTAAACTACATATTTAGGAGTACCGAATGAAATAAAGAGATTGGGACGTTTCTAACTTTTCCCTATGATTCCGTTTTCTTAATGTCCCAGTGTGCATAAAAGGTCTACAACCATGTGAAAATATTTCCTCATTCAGTTCTCAAGTTGCACACCAGGTGAGTATAGGCCTACATGTAAAGGTGACGGGGAGCGGGCCTGGGGCAGTTAGATGTTCTCCCTGTGGTCAACGACAGGGCTATCAAAAGCCTAGTGCCATCAGCCATTGTATGTTGTGCCCTGCCTATGGGAAAATGACTGCATATAAAAGAAATACCTGCCTCGGTAAGAGTGTAGGGGTATGGTTTCTACCTCCTCATAGTTTCGATCATCCAGGAGCAAGGGTGAAATATCTCAGTGCTCCAGAACCACTGAGTCTGGTGGTTCAAACCAACAAACAACAAACCTGGTGTGGATCTGGAGTGGCAGGCATCCAGGGGTTCCTGAGCCCCCCGCCCAAATGCTTTTTGTGTGGGACTTACACCTGACAAAGAGAAGAAATGTTGCGTGCATGCACACAAATGCACTTCACTTTTAGTACTGCTTGCAGACACCTCGCTCTCTTAAATCCGGTATCCACCCCTTGCAGTAGTCTGTCAAGCCCAACCCAATGTTTTCTAAAGTAAGTCTACACCCAGCAACTATTTTAAGTGAGAATCCCACCTCATATCACAGCATGCCATGGGACCACTGGTTCCTGTCAAGGTAGGTCAATAAACCACCTGGCAGCCCAACAACCATCAAAGGAGTTGCCCATGCTAATTATTCATATATATTTTTTTTATTTTTGAAATAATCTTCAGGGGTAACACCCTGGTCTTCCAGATCAAATATAGATAAACATAACATAGTCAAATACGAATACAGGCAATCCAATCCGTTATAGAGACATTTGTTCCATTGTATATGGGAAAGGCAGGGGTACATATATATATATATATATATATATATATATATATAAAATCACTCACATTTAAAATTCTACGTTTAACCCTTTTGTGATGCCAGTTGCATAAATGCAACACCGCGCTGACAGAGACCACATTTTCTTCTAGGTAATGATCTCAGAGATGTATCAAAATCTTTGAAAAGACATTGTATACTGTTCTTAAAAGCACACGAATACTCAATCAATTGCCTGAATGGAGTAAGCTAATTCCACAATATAGTGCCAATAATCAAAGAAGGCAAATAGGAAAATTCTTAACAGATTTGAAGTGACCAATAAAACCCATGGACTGTGGATGTACAGACCCATTAAGTAAGAAGTTATCTGGGTCAGAATGGACTCCCCCTGCAGACTACTACCAGCAGGCCCCTGCTATCTGTCCTCCCCTCCCCCGAACCCCTGCTGGCACAGCACCACTAAGTGTCTGCTGTGATAGCAGACAACCAGTTCGAGCCCACAAAAACACTGTCCTGGCGGTCTTGTGTTTCCCGGGAGGGAGAGGGGGTATGGTGTATATATTTGTGAACATGTGTGCCACTGCCGGCAGTATACAACACCGATCTGATGATCCTCAAGTCCTTCCACCTAACGCTACACAAACAATATATATCATGGATACTTACGACGACAGCTGCAGAATTTAAACCATGTTGTTTCTACACTATGTTGTAGGGATATCTTATGATGGGGTACTATTTCCCACAATCTCATGATCTTCGATTTAAGGCATATTTTCTCGATTTTTGCAGATTTTACACAGATAAAAAGAAGTGCAAAAATGTAGGTACATGGGCCAAGATTAAATTCTGAATTCGTTATATTATATCATATCATGTCAATGGGTCAATTGGCAAATGCCTATGTTATCAAAGCAACATTCCACAGAGAGCATAGTATTTCCCATTCCTTCAGTGAATGAAAGATAGTTGTAATTAATTATTTGTTCCTATTTTCAAATCTCCAGACTTCCAAAGTCATGCAGGAGACTAACAGGCCATGGGCTACAACGTATCATGAGAACAAAAACAGCCTTACCAGCCGGAGCAAATATGCATTTGGCAAATTGGATACAGGGCCATTTTTGGACAATCATCAATCTATCTATAAAATGCCTTCTGAAATAAAAATGCACATATTTGTGTTCTCAATGCACACTGATTTAGTATACAATGTTTTCGAAAGTTACTACAAATAAGATTCATTATAGCTTTTGACGCATCTTTTGGCAACCAAAGTGTCTCTGACTATAGGTGTATTGGAGGATCTAGCAGTGATATTTCCCAACAATTTCTCATGAACACACCAAAGGACGGACAAAATGTGATCATAGTGTTCCCCATTGAAATATCCAAGCAAAGTATTGAAACTCCTTCACTTAAGAAGGGCTTTGTACATCTAATCGATGGGAACTTTGTGCGACGTCGACTAAATGTTGTTTAACGCAGGTGCCTTGTCTCAGGCTCGGGAAAACGATCTCAATTTACCCGGAGCTGGCCGGTCCCTGGGGCCGAGGTCCTGTCGATCCCCTCCCACTCTGCATACTAACAGCGGCGACACGGCCGATGATCTACTTAAGTCAAGGGCTGCCGCCGGTTTTAGCATCAGCCTTAGACAATGGGGTGCTACTTCGCAGTATTATTGTATTGGTGTTTGTTACTTGACAGGTTGAATGAATTTTGCCCTTACTGCGAATAGATTTACAGTATCTTAAGCATCTGCAGCGAATTTGGACAAATTTTGTGGACGAGGGATAAAACATATGCATAGGACTAATACATCATTGATATATATACATATTGTACTGACGCGGGTGGCCAGTCCATGTTTGGTCAGCATAGCGTGAGCACGTGTAAGCCAATGTTTCACTTTGACAGTAGTGAAATGAGGGAGGAGTCACGGTGTGACGTACCACCTTATAATAATGTGTTCCGCTCTTAGCTAGCCAGAGTAGCTGTAAACACTGTGTGAGTAACATCCAGTGAAGGTTGGACCTTTAACCTGCAGTCTAGGTTCTAGAGTGAGGCATAGAAATTGTGTTAGAGTGCGGAGCGTTGACTGAATGTGTTTGAGGGGACTCTTACCTTGGGACTGATCATGGTCAATCAAGTTCTTGTCACGGAATGACTATACATTGGATAATAAACAAACTAAATCCTTTCACACGAGTGTTCACGTCTTACATGATGTGGGAACTATAATTATGTATTGGACGACTGCAGTCGATGAGGAGGAGACTGCGAATGGAGCTAGCTATTATCTATAGAATTAAATACCACTTACACGCACTATTATTAAATGGATAATTAACCTCCTTATAGTTCAATATATATATACATACATACATACATACATACATACATACATACATACATACATACATGTGCATTGTATATATCTCTCGAATCAACTTTGAAATACTGTATGTGTGTGAATATGAAAAAGTTAGATAGCCAGGTGGGTTCCTGTGTGTCTGGAACCCCCTTAAACTTCCCAAAATATAAGCAAAATTTAAGAAATCTTGCCAAAAATGTAAGTAGGAACCCCCTTAGATTTACCTGGAACCCCCTTTGAGTTTAGGGCTGGCTACGCCCCTGATAATATAGGCCTTTTTCATAAGTGTGCATGGCACCCTTCTATAGTTCTAGAAATACAGGTCTGAACCTATCAGTTTAAGTATTGATCCCAATAGGCCCAGGCTAATAGTTAGGATCAAGCCGTCTACATGAATGTTCACTGAGCATATTCCTGAAAAAGATTATAAAGGTAGGTATGGTAAAAATGATTGACTGGTACTACGGCTTGTACGTCTCCATCTAACATAAGATAATTCAACAAAGTTGTTCAATCTAGCGTAAGTTTGAAAAGATGTTTTTAACTTTTCTAGGGAAACCTTTGCAAATACTTGAGGAATGCCAAAAGCTCCGTAAACTTTATAAAATCCTCCATGAGCTTCTAGAAGACTTTTCGCCTTTTTGTTTTCTTTTAAACGCTATATAGGATGGCAATTATTCTTAGTTGAAACTGGCAAGAACTCTGCCTCTGTCTGCCTTCTTCTGGCGTGACGGCCTCCAAACCCTGTCTTCCCAGCCTAGGAGTACTAGTGAAGTATCGGTCAAGTTATACGACGTTCTAATCACTTTCTGTGACCTACTGTGGCTTTATTAGAACATTCTGCGATATGACATCATTGACTGGGTTTCTGCTGGGTAGGTAGTTCGGCCTAAATGATGGTTACTCCGCAAGAATGATTTGTTCTTCCATCATAGAAAGGAGCAAGTATCTTATCAGTGGCGGATCCAGAGGGGAGGAGCGGTTGCCCAACCTCCGCACTACACCAATGATTTTTGTCATTAACTCATTAACCTACATTTATATTGATTAGTATAACTCTGATGTTTGCCCCCCCCCCCCCCCCCAAGATGACTGATTCTGGGTCCGCCCTAGCATATTTATTAGAAATGTGACTCAATCCTGAAATTTTCGATTCCGCCATGTTTCACTGATTCAGAACTTCCAGTATGAGTCTCACTGATCATCCTATCTGCGGTGTCAGGGCTAGACTGATAACAAATCAGGATGACTTAAGATGTGGATTTTCTTTTTACTCTAAATTTAGAGACTAATGTCCTTGGACATATGTCACTACATAAATCAGTAAAATTTTGAATATTTAAAAAGGAGCGACTTGTTTCTAAACATTGAATAAGGAAGAGACGGACCGTTGTATATGTCAAAGTTGTTTTCAGTTTACCTGCTTAAACGCTTAAAAGAATACAAGGTAAAGTATTCATTTAAGTACAAAGAGAACCATATTAATCGTTATTTGGAAAAACAGAGATTTGAAGTGCGATAGGGCTTCGGAGGTCTGGCAATATAGTTGTTTATTTGTTTGTTATAGATGTTATGTGTATTTTTTATAGTTATGATGTTAATCATTGTCTACATTATTTCTAACCACTTTTAAGTCAATATTAAACTATTACTGATCTGCTATCTCTGAAAGTGCTTTCCTGGTGTCTTCAACTGCAAATCCAAGAAAACAGGAGGATTTACCAATTTATTCGTATTCCTAGATGCAAGAGCTCTCATTGAAAGTCCACAACATCAACAGCCCATCTAACATAATGATAATATCTGGCTCCATATCCCAAACATGTTGGTATCTCATGGACTAACCCCTGTCATCGCCATATTGTCCCGTTCCGTTCAAAATAAAAAAGTATAAGTTATTTTTTGTTTCCTCACCTTACAAGCTTCACAAGTGTTAACCTGTTCATACACTATCAGACCACAGGTCTTACTGAGGAGTGCGTGCATCTTATCTTCCTTATTTTCTTTGCTACAAAAAACTTCAGCTCGGCTCAGCCATTCATGTAAAAAAGTGAACATGCAGCTGTGTCAGTCAAACATGTGTGTTAGTGCAATATTACGGAATGTGAACAGACTGTTCCTAATAAAAATGATAATGTCAATTATGTGTGTCTTTTAGGTCCAAATTTGTATATGCAAAAGACTGTGTTCTTCCTAAACAGTAAGTAACATCATGTAGCTTGTGTGTGGAAAGTGTGGAAAGAAGTTATATGGCTGTCGCTTCTAATTGCCTGGATGTGAGGGACGACTGGAGTAATACAACTCACCCTAGGGTAGATAAAAATAGTTATATAAAAAAAAAAAAGATGTCAAAAACGTTATGCTCACCTAGCCCAGGAATGAGAATGTTACAGATGAGGCAGGTGACGGCCAGGGCCTTGGGCATGTCAGGTATGGAGTCCTTCAGGTTAGTGTCCGACTGGTCCGACAGGTGCTGCACCTCCACGGTGCGCTGTATGACGACGGTCGGGGGGTGGTGGTGGGAGGGGGGCGCCTTGTACCCCGGCATCACCGGCCGCCACCCCTCGTAGTACTGCAGGTGACGCGGGCTGCGGGGCGACTTGGGGCGACGGGGCGACGGTAGGGGCGACGCCCGGGGGGAGGTGGGCGACGCCGTGCCCGCGCTGTAGATGATCTGCATGGTTGTTCCTGCTGCTACTGCTGCTTAGAGCTATAGCGACCAGGTGTGTCCCACCATACTGGCTGGTGTATGAATGTTTGAAATAGCAGTCTTGGTTGTAGGGATGCTACCCTCTCATCTTTGTTATGCAATAAAAAATACTATTCTCTTTATACTCGTTATAATGATTTTGCTGCTGCTGCTTAGCCAAAGCTATAGCGGCCAGGTGTGTCTCACCATACTGGTTGGTGTATGCATGTTTGAAATAGCAGTCTTGCTTGTAGGGATGCTACCCTCTCATCTCTGTTATGAAATGAAAAAGTACGATTCTCTTTATACTAGTTACTATGCTTTTGCTGCTGCTGCTTAGCCAAAGCTACAGCGACCAGGTGTGTCCTACCATACTGGTTGCTGTATGCATGTTTGAAATAGCAGTCTTGGTTGTAGGGATGCTACCCTCTCATCTCTGTTATGAAATAAAAAGTACTATTTTTCTTATACTACTTATGATTATTTAACAGCGTAGCTGCTGCTGCTTAGACAGAACTATAGCGACCAGGTGGGTCCGACCATACTGTTTGGTGTATGTGTGTTTATAGCGTCAGTCCTTGCTGTATACCTTAAATGACACGATCTCATTTAGATGCAATACCCTCATCTTTGTTTGGAAATACACAATACTATTTGTCTTATACTACTTTTAATGATTTTTCTACTGCTGCTGTTGTTGCTTGGACAGAGCTATACACAGTATGCGGGTTCCACCATACTGTTTGGTGTATGGATGTTATAGTGCATGTCTTGGGCGCACATCTTTGATGAGTCAATACCATATGGATGCTAATTTCTTTTTAAATCTATTCATATAATACTACTCATAATAATTTACCTGCTGCTGTTGCTTAGATCTATACCAACCATGAGGGATCTACCAACTGTTTGGTGTATGATTGTTTATAGTAGCAATCTTGGCTGTACGCTTTTAATCGCACAATCCCACAGGGATGTTACATCCTCATCTTTGTTATGAAATAAAACTTACTTTTTTGCTATACTTCTTATAGGGTACCTCTTATAGTGGTTAACTGTTATAATAGGCATTATCTTCAAATCGTTTTAGAAGTTTACCAATAAAAACCATCGACTTCCGGTGGTCCCGATTAATTCCGAGCCTGTCACCCTCAGGCGGTATATTCGATCACATCTATTGATTCGTCTGCCCTATTGTTATCTGCAAAGAATGGCGACCCATGCGTGTGAACAGCGACCAATAAGTGTATGCCCGCCGATTCTATGTAAATCTATATTCCCATTACTCCAGGACCTCCCACTCTACTTGACACATGCGACACAACTTAGATCCTACCCTGGATTACAGCCCGATGATATACCAATATTGAAACCCTGGATGCAATATGGGAAACTGTCGTTGCAGTTCATTCTAGGCATGGTGGAAAATGGCATAGGGCTTCATTTCCATAACGTCATTTGTCACGTCGCCATTCAATAAGGCAGCCTGCAGCGTGGAATAACAATTTCCGAAATAGACCAATCAAGCATGGGCTGACAGGTTGCAATTGGCCTGAAATTAGAAGCACTACCTCTCTCCCGTATGCCACGTTGTCCTACCACTGTAGGCACCACGTTACCCTAGATACCTCTGTGTAGGGGGATTCCCGAGTGCGCAGTATAACCCTTGTTTCCATAGATCCGGCGCTGGGGCTGGTGTCAATTCCGTCATATCTGTAGGAACCTCTTTGCGCCTGTATTATAAGAAACCCCTGTGTGGTGGCAGGCTACACACCTCCTACCCTTCACTATAGCCGCAGTAGGTAGTCGTCCGGCAGGGCCGCTCGCGTCCTCCCGCGCGTCGCCGCCCGCCGCCCCTCTCCTCCCGCCCCGCCGCTCTACGCCCGCGGGTGGACCTGTCCGATAACTTGGCTTCTCCATTGGCTTCCCCAATAAGCCGAGTCTAATCCGCAGTACGGCCCGGCCATCCCGGGAGGGGGACGGAACCAGTCCCCCGACACTCTAACACAACCACGCCGCCTGTTATATAGCTCCTGCTGGCTGTACTAGTAATAGTGGCTCTGCCGGCCTGGACGGTAGGTAGGACTGAGTCTGAGCTGGTGGTGGTGGTGGTGGTGGTGGTGGTGGGATTCACAGCGATGTGCCTAAGCCGGCTGGCCCAGATTGCCGCCCCCGACGAGGACGTCTTTTCTCTGAGTCACTACTGAGTCGCTCACAGACCTGCTCACGGCGTGGTGGTGGCCCTACCCGGGGCTACTGGAGGCGGTGGTGGGGTGGTGGGGTGGTGGAGGTGGGGACTGTCAGGAGGAGGGGGAGGAGGAGGCAGTGGGGCAGCGTGACGACGGCCGGCCAATGCCGCGCCAACTGTATCAACTATATTTCTACACCAACCATGAGGGTTCCGTCTTTTTGTCCTTTTAAAAACCTTCTTGTTCCAAGGTTTATCTCAACTCTTGTCACTTATGTCTAAACAACATTCATTTGAACATTCTAAAGTTATTTGAACATTCTAAAGTTAATGTTCTCTGTGGTTTGTGGACAAATAAAGTCTTTAGAGTCGGTTCACTCTACTTCCGGTCATTAACAATGTAGTTCCGGTTTGTTTAAGGCGAGACCCTCATGTGTCATTATAATCCAAAATATATTTTACACGTATGGAATATATCATTGGTCTTTCGGTAATACAGACACGTGGAGTGATTTCAAAGCACGGTTGAATAGTGTACTTTTTTGGAGAGTAGTAGTATATGAAAACGGGGCTTTATGACGCGGCCTCGGATTTGGTTCGAAAGTTCAGAGAAAGATTAGATCAGAAACTTAACGTCAACTCACTCCAGTTTACAGTTATAGATGTGCGCCTAAGATATTCCAGTTTTTAACCTATTCTCAATGAAGGTAGGGACTGATATTTAGAAAGAGTATCAGTGCTGGAAGTACATATTGTCCATATAAATACAATTGTGTCTGCTGTTCTTATTTTGATACTCTACTAGATACAAGATAACTTTCAGATATCTAATACACATGGATATTATTTGCAATCCTCTCGTCAGAATATTCATGGATAGTAATCACAGTATCCACCATAAAATCCGTTGTCTATTCATATTTTAGATAAATTGAAGTACAACAGCTGATAGACAGCACCCCATACTGAGCGCATACTGTGTAGGACCCAGTCTCTGTGACCAGCACCAGGCGGTGTGCGGCGAGCAGTGGGACAGCCAGCCACGTACTATCGGTATGGTTAGTCTCCCATATAATGCCACTGTTAAATGCCCCTGTCAGCTTTGTATGGATAGTCTCTCATAATAAAGGACAATGTTAAATGCGCCTCTTTTGCTTTGTAGGGTTAGTCTGCTATAATGGCAGTGTTAAATTGCCCTCGGTATGGTTAGTCTCCCATATAATGCCACTGTTAAATGCACCTCTCAGCTTTGTATAGAGTGCCTCAGATAATGGCAATGTTAAATACATCTCTCAGCTGTGTAGGGTTAGTCTCCGATATAAAAGCACTGCCCCTCTCAGCTTTGTGTTGCTAGCTCATAAAATGTCAGTGTTAAAAGTCATCTATATGGTTAGTCTTTAATATGAAGGACAGTGTTAAATGCCCGTCTCATGCTTTGTATGGATAGTCTTTCATAAAACATCATTGTTTGTAAATCCATCTTTACGGTTAGTCTTCCATATAATGCAAATGTCAAACTACCTCTCAGATTTGTGTGATTAGTGTCTGCTATCATGGCAACTATTTAATGCTCCTCTATATGGTTTGTCTCTGATATACTGGCAGGATTAAATACCGCTCTCAGCCTCATATAACAGCAGTGTTTAACTCCACTTTGTATGGTTAGTCTCACATATAAAAGTCCTATTTGACTCTCCTTTGTGTGCTGTAGTGTTGTAGAGAAGGCTATTCCATATGTTTATTGTTACTCATATCAAAACACTATCAAACTACAATTTGGATGGTTAGTTTCTCATATAACAGCTGTGTTAAATTCATTCATATGTATGGCTAGTCTCTGACATATCAACTGTGTTAAACTCCAATGTGTATAGTTAGTCTCTGATAAAACAGCTTTGTTAATATGTCAATATGGTTAGTCTATGCATAGAACTGTACGCACAGTTCTATGGTCTATGACACAACATTTCTATTGAACTCCTCTCTGTTTGGTTATTCAGTGATATAACAGATGGTTTAACCTTCCCTCTGTAAGGCTAGTCGCATGTTAAACCTGGGTCAAAATTCCCTTTACCATGTTAATGCATGATGCAACATCCGTGTTTAGCTCCCCTTTGTATGGTTAGTTTCCAACAATACCAGGGGAACTCAGTTCAATTGGTGACACTCTAGCTTCCTTTGTGGGTAGGACCCAACACAGAAAATAAAGGAAAAAGGAGGAATTGAGCGACCAGAGATTTTATACTGTTGGTGCCATGGGATGTAGGCCAATAGACTGCCATTTTAAATCATGAAACCGTGCCGCTCTAAAAGCCCTCGGTTGCCGGTGACTAATCCCAGCGAGTATATCACAGTGTACTCTCCGCAGTAAAAACTGACCAGATAATCCACTGTCTGCTCACGGTATACACAGGGGCGCTATCAGTCACAGATCAGGGGGCGCCCATGGCTCCAGCACTGGCTTCGACAGTAGCTTTTGCAGCAGCTTTGATAATGGTTTGGTAGGGAGTGGCTTAGGTATTGGCTTTGGTATAGGCTTCTACAGTGGCTTCTGTAGTGGCTTTAGGTTGGTTGAGTAAAGGCTCAAGAAGTGGCTTCGTTAGTGCTACCTAATGATTAAGTAGAGGCATCGGCGGTGGCTTTGATATTTCCTTTGGCGGCAGCTTTGATAATGGCTTCAGTAGGGAGTGGCTTAGGTATTGGCTTTGGTATAGGCCTCTGCAGTGGCTTTGGTAGTGGCTTTCGGTTGGTTAAGTAAAGGCTAAAGAACTGGCCTTGGTAGTGGCTACCTAATGATTAAGTAGAGGCGTCAGCAGTACTTCGATAGTTCCTTTGGCAGCAGCTTTGATAATGGCGTTGGTAGGGAGTGGCTCGGTATGGGCTTTGGTATAGGCCTTTGCAGTGGCTTCGGTTGTGGCTTTAGGTCGGTTAAGTAAAGGCTTAAGAAGTGGCCTTGGTAGTGGCTCTCTAATGATTAAGTAGAGGCTTCGATAGATCCTTTAGCAGCAGCTTTGATAATAGCTTTGGTAGGGAGTGGCTTCAGTATTGGCTTTGGTATAGGCCTCTGCAGTGGCTTCGGTAGTGGCTTTAGGTTGGTTAATAAAGGCTTAAGAAGTGACTTTGGTAGTGGCTACTTAATGATTAAGTAGAGGTGTCAGCCGTGACTTCGATAGTTCCTTCAGCGGCAGCTTTGATAATGGTTTGGTAGGGAGTGGCTTCGGTGTTGGCTTTGATATAGGCCTCTGCAGTGGCTTTAGAAGTGGCTTCAGGATGGTTAAGTAAAGGTGTCAGTAGAGGCTTCAATAGTGGCTTCAGATGGTCCTCACTACTGGCTTTGGCATGATGGGCTTAGATAGTATCCTTTTAGCAGCGATGGCATTGGCGTAGATAATGAGTAGCTTAGGTTCAGTAGTGGCCCCAGCAGTGACTACGATTGTGGCCTCTGTGTGGTTTGGATAGTGGGATTAAGAAGTGGCTTTGCTACTGGTTTCAAGATGGTTAAGTATAGGTTTCAATAGTTGCTTTCGTAGCAGATTTTGTAATGCCCATTATGGTGGCTTTGGCAGTGGCTTCAGGATTGTTAAGTAGAGGCCTCGGTAGTTGCTACGGTAATGTGATTTCAAAAATGGTTTCAGGATGGTTAAACAGAGGCTTCAGTAGTGGCTTCCAAAATGGCGTGGCATCAAAATGGCTTCAAACGTGGCTCCAGGATAATACGGTAGATGCCTCAATACTTGAATAAGTAGCGATTCCATCGGAAGCTTCTAAAGAGGCTTCACTAGTGGCTTCAGTCTGATGTGTTGGAGGCTTTGTAATGGTGAGCGGAGGCTCCATATCCAGTGGCTTCAGGAGTGTGGCACCAGCATTGATGACTCAGCAGTACCAGTGGTCCGTGACAAATGGGAGTGTGTTCCTGTATGCAGATTGATTACCGATCAGGAATGTCCACTAGAAGCCTTCTTGTGGGTCTTATTATGTGAAATATGGCAAGGTTAGTTTTCACATCCTCCTGGCGACAACTGATTTCCATCAGTGACACAAAGATTAATAATGCAAGTTCATCTAGGCTTTTATAAGAATAGTCATTTCAACGTTTCAGTTGTAAAAGAAGACTTATGAAAGGACCTTTAGGTTCAGTTCATGCATACATGTATACATGGGTGGACTTGTCCATTTTCAACTGAATTTTAGAAGAATCAAACATCAGATTTTGTGGACTTTAGGGATCTTGTCAAATTATTAGTATGAGCTACACTGCTGCCCGTGGGTGGTAGTTGGGGGCCTCTATGAGGGGTGTAGGGTGACCCCCAGCCCTACTGACCTTAACTGACCGGCCCTGGTGAGGCTCACCACCCTGGTAGAGGGAGATTCTCGTGTCGACTCTTTCATTTATTAGAAAATGTCACAATTGAAGCCACACATTTGCATATCTCAGAGACAATCATGATCAAAATGTCTTGTTGAGTGATCCTCTAAAATTATGAGATTGCTGCACGATAGCCATTTGGAGCTATGAAGATAAATCCTATTTCAAATGACTTTTTTTGGTAAATAGTCCTGTATGGATGTGGTATGAGGTTGATTTATTGAAATATCCGCCACTGAGGACTTTGAGTTGCATAACTCAGAGACATCTATACGTCTTATTGAGTAATCCTCTTACACTATGACTTTGTGGCACATTACCTATTTGGAACTTTGAGGATAAGGCAGATTTCAAATGACCTTTTTAGGGAAATGATTTGTAGGACGGTCACATTGAGGGGTGCAGAGCCCTCTAAGTGGGGCAGAGCCCGTGAAGCCAGCAAAGCCCTGGTGGGCTAGACCCCCGTCGTCCATTACCCGTCATGCAGCGCGTAATCCAGTCTGTAGATGCCAATAAAGGGGGAGAATGAGCGGGTTGGGATCTAGTTATCAGTCACCCGACCCTGCCACACTCAGGGGTTTGAACCAGCCCAGCTGATAGCCAACCTGCTGTGGACAGGCTCTGGGCGGACTCACAGAGTCGTTTTCTGGATCTTCACAGTATGGGAAGGCATCCGGAAGGCTTCATTGGTGCTTGGAGTTTCCATGGAGGCGAAACCTGAATCACAAACATCGGAAAATCAATGAAAATTAGAATTAGTCAGCACGAATCGTGGCTTTTTTGGTGAGGGAATGTGATATCCCCGCGGGATTTGGTTTGTATTCAGCGGCACGAAAAAGGGCATAGTGTGATATTGATTCTAGTCGCTAATGGCGTCTTTGCTATTACTGGAGGTGTCCCCATTCTAACCACTGCTTGAGGGGGGTTATCGCATTCACACATGATGGGGGCTCTATCAGGGGCTGATCCTGGGGTTTTAGAAAGTGAGTGGGAGGTTTCTGGGAATAGAGGGGGGTCGCGCTGCAATGAAGATATAATAGACCGCCTGCAAAGCCTTGTTGTACTGGGGAAGGGGTACGGGGGTTCAGGGGTTGTCTAGAACCCTCTCAGATATCCAAAAGTGTGTGTTATGATGATTACATTATAGTAGACATCCTTAAGAATATCCAATTGGGACGCCCTCAGTTTTCTATGGACTTAGTCGCTGCTTCAAAATGGGTACATCATTATAGTTCATTCAGAAACTGTTGGATGTAGCCGTTTACTTTTTGATCTTAACCGCATTCTATATTTAGTTTTATCCAAAGATGTTTGTTCAAATGTCATTCATATTTTGTAATGAAACCATGAAAAAGGAATACATTTCAATGTCTTAAGTTTTAAGTATACTTGGGCCATACATGTCTGTGGTTATGCAAGCGTAATTGTGATCAAGTTAAATAGCAATGCACATTGCAAGTACATCCTGTGTGCAATAATGTATTGATAAACCTCTACATGCAAGCACAGACTACATATATAGTACATATTGTATATATATAATGGATATATATATATATATATATCAAATTTTATATCAATTATTTGTTAAATACCATCATTATTCTTTATATAACAGAGCTGTGTGAGGTAGGACTGTAGGGTAATTTTATTTTTGTTAAGTAAGGAAATACTTATTCATGTTTATCAAACATTCTCAATAAGTGTGGCAGAACGAACTACAGGGTAATGAAACCATGAAAAAGGAATACATTTCAATGTCTTAAGTTTTAAGTATACTTGGGCCATACATGTCTGTGGTTATTCAAGCGTAAATGTGATCAAGTTAAATAGCAATGCACATTGCAAGTACATCCTGTGCGCAATAATGTATTGATAAACCTCTACATGCAAGCACAGACTATATATCAAATTTTATATCAATTATTCGTTGAATACCATCATGCACATGCTGGCAGGTGGATGGATCAAATTTGGACTGTTCATTAAATCAAGTACAATGTAGTTTAATTTTGTATGTATATTGCCATGAGGGGCTATTGAAATACTCTGGAAATGACCAGAGATATAACTCAGACGGGTGTATGATATACGCCGTATTAGACTCTCGGTTCAACCAACAAGAGGAGCCGGAATTACATTGTTCGTGAACTTGATTAGACTGTAAAACGTTAGAATGCCATACCGAACACTAAAAAGAAAAAGAGTTGAATAAAAAAAGGTCAAAATGAATACTAAAAGTAAAAGGAAATTAAATGAAAAATGTCCAAATAGATTTCTGAAGCCTAGGTTAAAGGTAAGACATGAGAAAGAAATACCTCCCTACCCAGAAACTTATGAACAAAACGTATGATGAAATAAGATGGTGGAACCCACCATGGCACTATACAGAGTCTCTGATATAATATAGACTTCCTGCGCCTCTCTTGTATCGTAAATAAACGTTGATACCACCTCTGTTATTACGACTGATGACGAGTACCTACTGCCAGCTGGATATCACAGACGTGAAGGCCCTTCTGCCCTACCCAAACAGTTACACAGAGTCAGGGAAAAACCTACCACAAAAGTGGGATGGGAGTCTATCAAATGGACTTGTTACAACTGGAAATGGTTTTAACGTATTTATTTCAAAGGCAATGATTGAAACTGAATGGTTTTGACCATGTTGTTGGGAAATAAGGAAATCAGGTTTAATTCCATATTAAAAAGGCGTATTTATGGAGCGGGATGTCAACATTTGTTTCTGTCCGACAAGCAAATAGGGACATTTCCTCACAAAGGCCAATAAGCAAAGAAAGAAAGAAAGAAAGAAAGAAGATTAAAAGGTGTATTTGTTTCATGGGACAGTTCATGGTCTCAGAGTGCCTTCCCAGCTTACTTAACTCATCAAGATCCAAAACCAATACAAATGCAACGTAATTGTGACTGGGGTTCAAGATATGGAATCATCTCAAGTGAAAAGGGAAGTGACTTAACTAAATTTAGGCAAGTTAAGGGAGTTACCACTAGGTGGCTTTGCAGTAGGAGATACCTCAAGATTGAAATATAACCCAACATCCCAGGAATACCTTACGCTTTTTACCTGTGGCATACTTTCACTCGTAAAGTTTACAACTCCTGTTATATTTTACACCTCATAGAATAAGATATCAAATAGGCATACAAATGGTTGATCTGAGTGGCAGAAACATACATTCTCGTTGTCTTTGTAATTTGGTCCATTATCCACACCTGCAAATGCACCTATCTCACTAAGAAAAATGAATACACGACATACACATATATAAAAACTCACCTGCCACCCTCTGCCACCTTCCCAGTGAGCTGCTCAGCCCAAGGCACTCCTGTTGGACTAACTCCTCAGGTTCAATTCGTCCCTCTCTTTACTTTTGTTGCGGTCTCTGCCCGGGACTCTCGGTGGGCCGGTCGGACGAGGGCCAAGACGACACCCAGTGAGAGGGGGCTCTCTGATAGTCCCCGCCTCCACTTCTCAGATCAATACCGCCGAACGAGCTGCTCCCTCCACCCCATGCCGGGTATGAGTTAGTCCTTTCATGACCTAGATACTTTTACATATATAATAAGTTATTGCACCCACAAGAGTCCACGGCTGCTAGTGGCCACCTAAAATCTAAAGGAATACTTTTGTTGGCCTTCTATAAACGGCATGGGCAACCCCTTTGATGGTTCTTGGGCTGCTGGCTGGTTCATGGTCCTACCTGCCATAAACCAGCAGCCCCAAAGCATGCTGGGATACAGTGGCGGATCCAGAGAGGGGGGCACAGGCCCCTCCCCTTATCTGGAAGATTTAGCATTCTTTAATGGAAAATTTCACCAAAAAGTCATTAAAGAAAATATTTTCCAATAGAGCCCCCCACCCACCCCACCTTTTAAAAACCCTGGATCCGCCAGTGGGATATGGGGTTGAATTCCCACCTATAATGGTTGCTGGTTAACAGTCCTAGTTCGAGCACCTAGCTGACTTAGACGTAACTACAGTCTAGGTGTGAGTGTGGCTCCCACAACACGCCCCACGGACAACAAACAAACGGTAGGGGCTGGAGTGGGGGGGAGGGGTATGGTCTCTGCTGGGCTGGGGTCCCGCTATAGCTGCTGGAGGGGGGCAGAGAAGACTGTTGTGGTGGTGGTCGGGGGTATATGTACACAAGTAGGTCTAGAGTGGGCTACCAGAATGGAGGGGATGTCTGGTGTGTCTGGGCCAAGGAATTCTCTCAGTCAATCTCAGCATTTTTATGAGTTTTTTTTTATTGTTGCTTTAGACATGTATAAGTATCATGTGTATGTCCTCCAGCCTATTTGTATAGATACGATGGCTGGATTCTGGATAGAGGCAGTTGGGATTTGATATTAACGAATAAGTGATGCTTTTAATAGGACGTTAATAGAGCTTTTATAGAAACACAACACAGGGCCTGCATAATTGCAATGTAGGCCTAAATCTTAATCATATAATAATTAAGATGCATTATTCAGTTTTGTGGCTGTTTGTTGCGAGTCTTTGTGAGAAACTCTCTTCACTGTGATGATAATTTAATCGTTGGAATCTGTACACATTATCCAACAATTTCTTTGGAATCCCCTTGGTTTCTTGGAACTTCCTATGATTGTAGAACTGGACACGCCCCTCCTTTATCCTAATCAGTCTTACTTACCAGCCCTTGGGGGAAGGGGAGAGGTACTCCCCATAAGAATGGCATAGATCGCTTTGCCCAGCGTTTCAGCAGCAATTTCTCAGTTCTTGACCAAAAATAAATGACACTACTTTTCATTAGCCTAAAGAAAGTTGTTTAACTGTTAGATTTTGATCTATAAGGAGACTATAAATCTATTTGGTTGATATGTGTTTTGAGATAGTTAGGAGTGTGATGGGCTCGATCCTAAAACTGGTCAAGAGATGAGGAGGGCTCACTTCCACCACGGCTTATTGCAAGTTTTATTAAGCATTATGCCAGAAAAACAATGAGCCAAGACTATAATAAGGTAATGCAAGGTAGCAGCAAAGTGTTTAAAAAAAGTATATTATCATACTTACTATCTTTGTTCTTAGCAAAAATCTAAAACGTAAGGGACCAGTAAACAACATGGAGATTTTAGTAGTGGCAAAAAGAAGAGCATGTGGTTTTGCAGCACTGAAAAGTCAGGGGGGGGGGGGCCAAAATGTCCATTGTAAAAAAATCATTGTAAAAACACCTAAAAATAGGAAGTAAAAATATGGAAAATACCAAACATTACTCCTCGCCACCTCCCTTTTTAAAGGTGAATTATTGAAATCATAATCAAAGGTTCCACTTATGGAACCTCCCCCCCCCCCCTCCCCACCACCACCAGAACCTGTATACGGGCCTGCTGATATCAGTGGCAGTGGCATCCCCCTCCATCGTTGCAGGGTCCAACCCTCAGTTACCCCTGTAACAGTCCCCCTATCTGCTCGGCCCTAGCTCGGCCCATCTCACTGAGTAGCTCTTGAGCAGGTCGTGTTTAGAGTAGTGGCCACTTTTATCGTCTTTGATATGATTGGCTTTCCAGTTGCGTGTTCCCAGATACCAGCCCTATGTGTTGCTCCACGTGCGCTCGCTGCCGTCCGGTTTGATTCTGACATCTGCAAAGGCCTCAGAACACAGGGATTCAGAAAGGTTGGATGTTCACACTAGCGGCACCTGGTGAAAGACAGCTGCATACTTATATTTAGGTAACAAAATGTGGTTGTAAAGAAGGTCTGCGGATAGGAGTTTGAATTAAAATTTTAGATTGGACTTGGATTTAGGTTTAAGAATATTTAAAAAATACATATACATTGAAACTAAATTAACAGTGGTATATGTAATTACTGGTTAGGCTTATACGTGATTTATAGTTTTGAAGGCATAGTTATTTTGAATTTTAGAATTTTTAGGCAATCCAATCAAAAAGAAAAGAATTAACTGTACATTATGGATATGAAATTAAAAAGGTAATTCTCCTCCTGCATAAGGCTGTATATATGTATGGAGACTTTGTTGCTGAAAACACATTCATCAATTACTAAATTTGCTTACCTCATTTATATTTATAGAATATAGGAACCTTTTTGTAGATGATTTGGAATATTTTCTCTTTGTAGATGAATTGGAATATTTTCTTTTATATTATTGCAACGTAAAGGGAAATTAGCTTGGTGTATTTTTAATCCCTTTCACAGATAACACATGAGTCATTGTCTGTTCAAACTCCCCTCAATAGTAGCGCCGCACCTACAGATACAGCGTACAGCCTCAGTGGTGCCTTCCCAATAACTACAATTGGTTGCATAATGCATGACTGCGGAAATTAACCAGGTATCGGGAGGTCTCATTACTGGGACAGAGGGCTGGTAGAGGGTGTGGGAGTACGGTGGCCCAGAAGCCCAAAATCTGCCCTCCATACCCTCAACATATCCTCTGAGTCTCGGTACCCAAATCTTTTGGCTGGGGCTAATTCAATATAATTTATGTGGGTTCAGAATCCAAATCTTTGGGCTCGACACTAAAATCGGGGTGTCAATCGACAGATGAGATGTTTTTGGGTGGTGAGAGAAGAGATAATTATGAGTGGCGAGAAAAGGGACATGGGTGGCCAAGAGGAGATAAGGGTGCCCGAAGAAGAGCTGTGGGCGTCCAAAGAAGAGCTATGGGTGTCCAAAGAAGAGCTATAGGCATCCAAAGAGGAGATATGGGTGCCCAAAGAAGAGCTATGCGCACCCAAAGAGGAGATATGGGTGCCCAAAGAAGAGCCATGGGTGTCCAAAGAAGAGCTATAGGTGTCCAAAGAAGAGCTATGGGCGTCCAAAGAAGAGCTGTGGGTGTCCAAAGAGGATATATGTATGTCCAAAGAAGAGCTATGGGTATCCAAAGAAGAGCTATGGGTGTCCAAAGAAGAGCTATGGCTGCCCAAAGAGGAGATATGGGTGCCCAAAGAAGAGCTATTGGTGTCCAAAGAAGAGCTATTACTGGTGTCCAAAGAAGAGCCGTGGGTGCCCAAAAAAGAGATATGGGTGTCCAAAGAAGAGCTATTGGTGTCCAAAGAAGAGCTATTACTGGTGTCCAATGAATAGCCATGGGTGCCCAAAGAAGAGCTATGGGTGTCCAAAAAAGAGCTATGGGTGTCCAAAGAGGAGATATGGGTCCCCAAAAAAGAGATATGGGTGTTGAGGGAAGAGATATGGTTGCAGATAGGAGAAATCTGGTTGCCGAGGGGAAGTTCTGGGGAATCAAGCTAGTGTCCAAGAGACGAAATACCCATGGGTACCAAGAGGAGAGATTCAGGCCATAAGAGAAGAGATATAAGTGCCGGGAAGAAATCTTGTGGTTGTGTACCGAGTTTTGTACTTTTGGGCCACCGTACCTGAGTGGTTGTTAGGAGGCCCCCTCCCACCCCCACTCCCACCTGTACGGATGGTCACTGGGGACGCGACCCTTTCCCCTCCACCTGAACTACATCTGAACTAATCATGGCCCTTTATGAAAGACCGAGTTCTCATTGTATGATGTCCTTGTCCTTGGATTTACTTTTTTTTATTGAACCACACTCATTTAACAATGATATTCCATGTAAGTAGTAAATAGACAATAATAATAATATTACTTATTATTAAAATTTATGGGAGCATGGGGGGATTCATATATCATTATTTAACGCTAACAACTATATTGTGAAATCGAATTTTCCTAAACGTATGCTCATCGATATTGCAATTCCTATAATGATATTCACTAATACAACGTCATATCAGCTAACACCTATCATCGTCATCATGTTCCATCTTCATTTGTGTTTTGAAAATGAATAGGAATCAAATGTTTCTTAGACAATCTTCAACTTCTATCCCAAGTGTTTCTTAATCCCCTTTTCCTGTATCAGTTTTCTCTTCCTGTTCTCCTGTATGATTCGAGTACAGCCACCACTACAGGAAATAAGCCTGCACTATAAAACCCACCAATAGAAAGAAAAAAAATTCAAATGACAGTTCTCTGGTGCCGATAAGAGACAAAATGCATTGTCGAATGTTCTCATTAACACCCACACTAAATGTTTAACATTCAATCCCCCCCTAGCTCCCCTGCTGCCACTCCCCTTGTTCAGTGCGTGATGAGGCTGTTTTACAAGCCCCTCTCCCCCCCCCCCACCTCCACCCCCAACCCCCCGCTCCCAATCCCCCCCCCCCACCTCCCCGCCCACTTCTCCACGGTCACGAGCCGTAATAATTAACAAATGCCGTGCTGTGTTGGAGCATCTCGTGCCAACGGCCGGGCGGTGGAAATGGCCCGTGTAGTACAGAAAGTGTTCACAAACAACTCTCAAAGCTTTATCTGCCATTCATACTACACAAGGTACAATGTGTACTTTGTTTCAATTGATTTTGTTTCAATGAATTATTCTCATAGATGATATAAAGATTAGTTTATGTTTGAATTGATTGTCTTAAACTTATTGTATCGCATGTACTATTGAATTGTAAGAACCCAAACCTAATGGCCAACAAAAGCCTGTTCGAGAATAAACTCGGTAAATATGTTAGTAACCATCAAACTCTTTCTGACAAGGAGAAACAAAAAAATTAATGGTCCTGAGCTTGAGCCCATCATGAGAAAATTATTTCAAAGAGGATGTTATCGAGTACTGTGTACTTTTGTAAAGAATACCTACCAAATTGTACAATGCCAATCTAAGTGACATGAATGTATTGCTTACATTAATTAGTCCAATATACGTACTACTTACTGACTTCCATGTTCGTGCAAATTGCGCAACATGATCTCGGAGTTTACAAAATTATGGAAGTTCAAGATTATGAAAAACATATATGAGCCTTATAAACACAACATCTTAATCTGCCAATGGGTTTTATTTGTTTTCGTATTTAGGCCTATATAATTAATTACAGACCACCCCTACCTATAACCCTTAAGATCTTACAACATAATAGATATACTCACAAAAGAATGTTTTTTATTTTATTTTCACATCAGTTAGACACTTCAATAATTACGCTACTATCACCATGAATTGATTCATCATATAACCTATTGGTAAAATGACGTTTTGATGTTTTTTAAGTTGGTTCAGTATAAACAACGCTGGTTATCCAGTGTACAGTTGTACTTGCAACCAATACCTCAGCGCGCCCTACATTACGACTCGAAGAAATGTATATAGATTCATGGAAAATCATGATGACTAGCCTGATACAAATTTATTCTGTTTAAAAACACGTCAATAGTGCTATAACTATTGGTAACTGATGTGTTACTTGTTTGTGCCTTCAATGACGGATACAGGTATTGGTGCAATATCCCAAACATTTACATAATTATATGATTATACACAAGCCGGCAATTACACTTCGTCAATTTTAGTATCGTTATGTTTTCCCTTAATTATCTTAGACTGGCACAGAGTCTCTAGAGGCTGATTGGGGGCCACTCCCACTTAAGAGCCTCCACCATTCCAGTTACATGTATGTTCAGTGTCCCTCCATACATCCTTCAGCTCAACGTCACAAGCAGTAGTAGGGGGAAGTAATAATGCAATAGGTGAACATAGACTGTGCGTATCACATTAGGGCTTTATCTGTCTTAATAAGATCAGACGAGGAGGAAATAAAATTAATAAATACCTTGAAATTTAAAATCTAACTTTACTTTTTATGGAGAAACAAACTAAATGATAATCATGGATTATCATAATTAATTTCATCACAGTTATCTCTCTCTTAAGAGAACGGAATGTGAGGACCACCATTAGGTTAAACAGTCTTATATGAAAAAATGCCTTGATAACTGCTGTTCCTTTATGTTGTCCTGGATAGAGTATAACATCTATTGATGAGACAAGAAGCCAGTTTTCCCGGGGTAATAATATGGCGAGTAAAGTTAAAAGTAATAAATACCCTGACGTTTGAAATCAAACATAACTTTTAATGGAAATCAAATCAAATATATGTTATCAAGATTAATTCCCATCATAGTTATTCTCTTATACAAGAACGGAATACTAGAACTATCTTTCAACATGCAGTCATGTATTCGTAATAATCCCTTGATAAACACCATATGAGAATGAATAAAATGTAATGAATACATTGACGTTGAAAATCTAAAATAACTTTTTTAAGGAAAAAATATTACCACAATTAGTTCCCATCACAGCTATCTCTTAACAGAATGGAAAACTAGAATAGTATTTCATGATTATTCAAACTTATTCGTATTCGTTGACAACTCTAGATGAGTATAGATTCAAAGTAATGAATACCTAGAGGTTTACAAATCTGACATTACTTTCAAATCAAAATATGTACATTATCACAATTGATTCCCATCATAATTACCTCTCTATTCTTATGGAACAAAGGAGAAACTTCGTCTGAACGAAAAAGTCAGGGCCTTCCATCAATAACACAACGGAATAATACTAGAACCAACTTTAGGGCCAACAGTCTTTTATGGTTCTTTAAACTTATTTATAGTAGTCCCTCTAAAAGGCCGGAGCCGCCATTGCTGGCGCCCCGACCTCTCATTCTCCTTGGCCAGCCTCAATGGCCGTGTTCTTGGCCCGGAAGTCGCCCGGGGCGATCCTGTCCTTGCGGTCCTTGCACATCTTACAGCAGCACCACCAGCTGCAGCAGCACACGAAGATGAGCAGAAAGAAGGCGCCGAAGCCCATGGACAGCCCCACGATCATCTCTGTCGTCAACTTGAACCCCGCCATCTCAGCCTGCAACCAGAAGAATACAGGTCCATGTATGAGAACTCGAGGAATATGGAATATGGACAATAGCAAAAAGTGTTGTTTCATATGATGCAAAAATGTCTCCCATTGACAGCCCTATGATCATCTCCATCATTATCTTCAACCCTGCAATCTCCACCTAAAACCCGAGGAGGCAAGGTAAATATGAGGATAACTGTGGTTTTATATGCCATATTAACATGCATGGAAAGCCCTATGACCATCTCCGTCGTCAACTTGAACCCCGCCATCTCAGCCTGCAACCAGAAGAATACAGGTCTATGTTATTGTGGTTTTATATGCCATATAATTATCTCCCATCAACAGTCCCACAATCATCTACGTCGTCAACTTGATCCCCACCATCTCAGCCTGCAACCAGAAGAATACAGGTCTATGTAATTGTGGTTTTATGTGCCATATAATTATCTCCCATCGACAGCCCCACAATCATCTCCGTCGTCAACTTGAACCCCGCCATCTCAGCCTGAAACCAGAAGAATATAGGTCTATGTAATTGTGGTTTTATGTGCCATATAATTATCTCCCATCGACAGCCCCACAATCATCTCCGTCGTCAACTTGAACCCTGCCATCTCAGCCTGCAACCAGAAGAATACAGGTCTATGTAATAGTGGTTTTATGTGCCATATAATTATCTCCCATTGACAGCCCCAAGATCATCTCTGTCGTCAACTTGAACCCCGCCATCTCAGCCTGAAACCAGAAGAATACAGGTCTATGTAATTGTGGTTTTATGTGCCATATAATTATCTCCCATTGACAGCCCCACGATCATCTCCGTCGTCAACTTGAACCCCGCCATCTCACCCTGCAACCAGAGAAGCAAAGTTAAGTATAATTATGAGGATAATTGTGGTTTTATAATTATGGTATATAAACAAGTCACATCGACAGCCCCACGATCATCTCCGTCGTCAACTTGAACCCTGTCATCTCAGCCTGAAACCAGACAAGGGAAGGTAAATATAAGGATAACTGTGGTTTTACATGCCATATTAAAATGCATAGATAGCTCTATGACCATCTCCATTGTAAGCTTGAGCCCCGCCATCTCAGACTGCAACTAGAAGAATACAGGTCTATGTAATTGTGGTTTTGTGTGCAATACGATTATCTCCCATCGACAGTCCGCGCTCTTCTCCATCAATAGCTTAAAATCCATCGTCCCTGCCTGAAACCAGAGGAATATAAGAATATGTATGAGGACCAGAGGAATACAAGTACATATAAGAAAAAAGTGTCTTCTATGCCATATAAATATGTCCCATAATCATCTCTGTCATCAGCCTGTGCATTGTCATCGTGGCCTGGGACCAGAGGAATTCTTGCATATGTATGAGAAAATACATGTGGTTTTATATGCCCTATGGTTGTCTCCCGTTGACCACCCCAATATCATCTCTATCGTCATCTTGAACCCTGCCATCTTTGTCATGAAAGCAGATATGCGTAAACATGTATTGTTTGTGCCATATAAAAGTCTTCCACGGTAAATAGTCTCCCTTATCCCTGTCTTTAGCCTGAACCCTACCATCTCAGCCTGAAACCAGAGGAATACAGGGGCATTGGCAGTGCAGATCTATATACTACATAAATTCAATGTCTCCAGTGGACAGCCTGAGATCATTTGTATCATCAGATTGAACTTGTCTGAGACCAGAGGAGTATGGATACCATTGGCGGATTCAGGATTTTGAAAAGGGGAAAACATTTTCTTTAATTACTTTTGGGCCGAATTTTACATTCAAAAAAGTCTAAATTTAACCACAAAAAGGGGAGGACGCGCGCCCCCGTGTCCCCCTCTAAATCAGCCACTGGGTAAACGAGAAAATGCAGTGTACATCTGACCGAACCCCTACGGCTCAGCCTATAATCAGTGGGATGCAGGCACATGTATGAGCTTTTAATGAGCAAAACCGTGTTGGTTTATATGACATATAAACGTCTACCATCGACAACCCCACCAAGATCTAGCTCCAACGTTTCTGTTGAGCCCTGTCATCTCTGCCTGAGATCGGAGGACGACGTTTATATGAGCAGATAGATTTGTTTTCATATAATATAAAGAAGAAAGAAAGTAATGCCTTTGCTTATGGCATTGACAAGAACCAGATTGATTTTGATCGGAACTAGATGGAAAACCACTGTACTTTTTGTTTTGATGTAAAAAGTGAAATACCCATGAAATATGCAGGGATATATGGGGATCCTGATTTGGCAAATCGGTTTTCACAGAAGCTCGATGGGAAACCACTGTATGCTTTGTTTCGTTGTATAGTAAAAGAAATATTATTGGCAATACCCCATTCGTTGTGATGCAATATCTTCTTCTTTTTTAATAATCTTTTACCAGGCACTTTATGTTCAGTTAGTTGTTTTTCTTCCATATTGTTCTATTGATGCGCAAAGAGGCCATTGTTCCCGGGGATTCCCCATTCTCTTTTCCTTATAGGAATCTGGGACTGCTCAAGGAGTATGATGCAAGTGACATGACTGGTCATAATCTACGACCCCAGTAGATAGCTGGGCAGGAAATCGAAACGTTGAACCTTGGATTGGACGACCAGTGATCTACTCCTGTGCTAACTCTCAACTAATTGTCGAGAGATTTCAATCGGTATAAAAAAAAGTATAGGGAAACTACAGTGAATTCCCGGGGGAGAGAGATGGGGGCGTCAAACGTAAATGGTTCATATAGGCGCGAATTTCCATATCTTGGAATCTTGATTGGATCAGTCCCCTAGGATGATTCGTCAATGAGACAAAAATGAGAAGGTGAGTTTTTCAGAACGGTGATTTCAACAAGTTCCATTGATTTTAATCATGGCAATAGACATGAAAATGGAGTAATAAAAGATCCATCCGTCTGATCAACCTTGACCTCAACACACAGGTTGATACTACTACCATCATTTCCAATAATCGTGCAATACCCTCAACGAAAACGTAACCTTCTACTAATTTCGCGCATTATCTTAGTTTACAAACTTGCCACTATATACAGGTTTCGTGATTATTTTTATGTGGTCATGAAATATTTTTCAACTCTTTGAGAAATTATTTTATCAGCATTCCGTATACAGAATTTAGAGAAACGTTGACGTGTCGTAATGTGTTTGTAACCATTGCCTCTCACGCGGCCGCGCCCCTTGCATCCACTTTATACTTGTTACATGGATTTACACGATCATGAGCACGAGGTCAATGCATATAGACCTCGTGCTTTTAGCAGTTTAGGTGATCGTGCACCTCGTGGTGATCAAGACCATGTGGGTAACGAATGAATGAAGATAAATGAATTTCAAGTCATAATAATTGCTGAGTATAAATCAGTGAGAATATTTTGAATATTTCAGAATTTTAGATTAAAGCCATTATAAATTGATCACCAATATGAGGGCCAGCCCATTCTGGGTAGTTTTGACGTAATCTGGACAACATCTATTTAAAGGATTAACAATAACTGATTTGCCGCACCACGTCACGTTATATGGCATCCGATATTACTTTAAAATATTTCAAAAAAATGTGGAGTAGGGCACATTATCTAATTACACACACTGATATGTTAAGTGGTGTTCATGGATTATGTAAGGGGTTAAGCTTTCCAAACATCACGTGGCATAAATCTAACAGCCAATAACGCATCTCAGCCTTAATAATTCATTAAAATATATATCATTTTAGGTATACTCGTGATGAATGACATACATATTTCCGATAGTTGTCCGAAGAATTATTGGAAAAAAACTTAATAAGAAAATGTTACTAGATCAGAAACCCCGTTGCAGCGGGCAGATAAAGAACGTTGTATTAATAAGGCCTACATCACGTCTCATTGTGCAGCATAACATGTTTAGTATTCACGGACGTGTTTGTACCTTATCCGTATCTCACACCTCATTATAAGGGAGCATTGGTTACGTGGTGGCGTGCCATAAACCTCCACCCCTGCGCCCCTTGCCCACCCAGGCAAGAATGTAACGTTATTATAACGTTGCAGTTTGGTTCTATTTGGTTCTTGTTGCGTTATTTTGATGGCACCCATTAACATTTTTAGAACCTAACATCGCAATGTTGCACTGTGACATCATCATAAAAGTTCTGGTTATATTATTTCATGTGAAAATAACAATATTATAACATTCTCTATTGGTACGGTCTCAACTTCACCAGAATATGTTATTATAACACTTTATTTTGAAAAGTCTCAACCTAACATAGAGAGATGTAACTATTATGTAAAAACTGGGCAGGTAACAAACTAACCAAAAAAGTAAGGTCACAGAACCGTTCAACGTGCTTCTTCCGTTGCTGCTTGCCTGGGGCACTCCGCCCACTGACCACTATCCTCCTCCACTCCCTCGCCTCATAACAGTAAACACCACTCAGAGTTATTGTGACCAAGATATTACTGTATCGACTAACTGTGCTCAGGATCCTATATCACTGCGTGTATTACATGACTATATATGTAGGGGTAACAATACTTCTCCACCTCTCGTGACATTCCCCACTTTCTAAAGGCATTTTTACACCGGACGCGGCGCGGCGCGGTATGGTATTATGGTTTATGGTTGTTTATTTCTGCCCCGCGCGTTGCCGCGCCGCCCGCTCATGGTATAAATAAGGAGTAGTCTTTGACGCGCGGTGGTCACAGATCGGTGTAAAAATGTTTTACGAGAGGTAAGTCAAACCATCCGGCATAACAATATTAGGGCAGAGTGTACTGTGTTATTCACTGTATACATACATAGGGAATTCCGATAGCGCGCGCAATAGTAATTGTGTATATAAATAATGCAAATATATAAAGACCGTGAACAATTTGAAGCCCCCCCCCCCCTCTTTTCTTGCAGTAAATCGTAAGCACAACTGTTTTTATGTGTGTTTTTTTCTTTCCATTAATTCAAACCACTTTCACATAAATGTGTTCGTCCAAGTAGGTACATAATAATCATAATCAGATAATACAGATGTGTTACATAGTTGCAGTGGTTTTCCCGAGATCAGTACTGGCCATAAATATAAATATAGTTCTGAAAATTAGTTCAACGGTTATATTAGTGTGCTGTTTGTATAATAGGGAGTTTCAGATCCTCCAAGGTGCGACGTAACGCAAACGTAACTTATCTTTTATCTTGGTTATTATAAATGATTTCCAAAATATTTCCACTGTACAATTATGGCTCAATCGTACATGATGATTTAATTACAATTACTAATATTTACATGTTTAGCCTTAGAAATGATGAGGTAGATTTGAGATACGTTGACGTATCGAGATACGTTGTGGGATCTGAAACTCCTTACTATGTTATGGTTTTCCCGCGATCAGTGCTGGCCAAAAGTTTTATTTTACAGCTGTTGAATAAATAAAGGTTGCATATGAAGTACTCTAAGTAACCTATATTTTATTTCGTTAAATTTGTGTTATCTAGAAAGAGATTAGCATAAATGCTGAGTTACATTCCCAGTAAAGAAATTAGTGCAGATTGATATCGTTTAAAAATAAAGCAAATGATGCTTTCAGAAAATCGTGTAAATTCCAGTTGCAATGGGATAAAACCACAAAACTTTTGTAAAAGGAAGAGGCGCGTCCCCATTAGCCCCATAGTGCTTATTCGCTTATCTTTATACGTAGCAACGAATATCGGCTGTGCCTTTGTGTTCTAGGTAAGAAGACAAAGGAGCGAGCATAGTCTGCATGGTGAGTAATGAAACATGGGTCTCTGAGAGGCGTGGCCAGGAAACTCAGAACGCCTTCAGAAATGATTGCTTATTGATCTGTTGATTCTGAGAAAGAATGGACATAGTGCAGGGCATGTAAACCGATACATGTAGGCTCATTCAATTGTCTTTACAAATGTGAGCGTCTGTAAGAAAACCTCAATTTTTGAAGAAACGCTAGTTGATTCACTTTCATATTTGGCTTGTCATGAATCTATATCACTCATGAGCGGACATGTTACCAATATTGTTTCATATTGTTTCAGACCTTCTTGTGTAATGTATTATAAACGTCTGATGATTCAATGTTTTGTTTATATTTCAAGAACCTTTCCGAGCTCATGCATCATATATATTCACGTAAAAATTAAAACAAGAAATATACAAAGTGTGTTCGTATCAGAATGCCTACCCTGCAAACCCCCATATCAATCCCGATTCAACTAAGGGGCCTTCCATTTAGTACGTACGCACAAATTCACAAATTCTAGACCCCCCCGCCCCCCCTTAGGTGAAAATACGCATTGGATTTGTATAGGAACGTACGCAAAATTCCTAGAATATCAGACCCCCCCACCCCCCCCTTGGTGCGTACGTACTTAATGGAAGGCCCCTAATCAGAGAAACAGTAACTACATCATTCAAAACGGGTAGTATAGTTTGTGAAGCCACTCTAGAATGGTATGAATTACAATGATAACAATATGTTAATATATATATATATATATATATATATTATGAATTGCAGACTGTTATATCACGAAGCAAAATTAGTGACAAAGGCATGAAAATCCCTCTCCAAATCCATATAGGCCTACTATAGTTTGAAGAAGGTGTGAAAGATAAAAATTGATGATGGATTTCGTATGACCGATATAGTAACCTAAAACTGATGAGTGTGCATTATTATCTCTGTTCTCTATAGTTCACCCGTCTGCCTCTGACATAAAACCAAAAGAGAAGGGCCAAAATAATTGTGTAAATATTTAAGATGTCCCCGTCTTTTGTAAGGCCCAAACTCTAAAGGGAAGTTGGCGCGTTATCATGATAACAGGCCTACTCATCATAATGATGGTATACGTGGATAGAAGGAAGGGACAGAAACAAAAGTATGAAAATAATGTTAAAGCTTATTCTCTGGTAGAGCATAAGGGGCCTTCCATTTAGTACGTACGCACAAATTCACAAATTCTAGACCCCCCCACCCCCCCTTAGGTGAAAATACGCATTGGATTTGTATAGGAACGTACGCAAAATTCCTAGAATATCAGACCCCCCCACCCCCCCTTGGTGCGTACGTACTTAATGGAAGGCCCCTAACAAACAGTTAAATATGATGCAAAGTGACTTGAACGAAAGGAGGAGTTTGGTTCAAGATTATGTACCTTACTGCATGGTGGAATGAGCCAACATATCTATAGATTTTAAATATGAAAAGATGTTGTATATTATGTTGTATATTCCGGAGAATATTTCATAGGCTATAGAGAGGCAGAGTTACTATGTACCCATGCATATAAAAAATAGAATCCCGTTTCCCCTCAAATGTTTGCCCTAGCTCATATAAGGCAATCTGGATACAAATACGCATAAACCTACCTATTATTGTTTCAAATCGACCAAGTAATCCAACCAGACCTCCTTAATAAGATACAATCCAATAGCCTCCCGTTCCGTATGTTACAGATGTCATTCCGTCTTATAATACACTCTCCATCAGTCAGGTATCTACTGGGACGATGTGTGTCCAATATGTATTGTCTCAGTTTCTGAACTCATACTACGCCACAGAACCCTTTAGTAAGGATAGACATCGGGTGAGACCCTGAGGTGATATATTGACTGAACGGGCAGGGAGAACTCTGAACAAAACTTTGAAAATTACCTTTTCGAAAATGATAATTACAATTATTCTTTTTGAACTACCAGTATGATTTATTGATAGAAAATAATGTGTTTTTATCTAACAGCATTAATCAAGTGCACACTAGGGGGGGGGGCGGGAATGGGGGAGGCTATTCTATATTTCAAATAGACAAAACGTGTCAGAAAGAATGGAATAGAATTTACAAGGTGTAACAAAATAATCAATGCTTTTACCTTAAAATTTGTAAATAAAAAAAAACAAAAATATTGCAGATGCAATATGATACATTACTATCTTTTCATAATTCACTATTCACTTAGATATAGACTTTAGAACATCTTTCATTTTACATATATAGTTAAGGAAATAGATCTTTTCTATCCTAATTCCAAACAAACTTTTTAACAAAGAAAGTTGTCTTTCCTAATTCCCTGACCCGACTCTGATAGATTCGTTCAATAGGTTTTATTGTCTTCAGATTGATATGTTCTTCCAGGCAGTACAAGTGAAATTGTTCTATATTTAATACCATTTGATATTTTTCTCTTGTGTATTATAATTATATGTACTTTTCCATGGTTGAGAATAATGTTCATTAATGTATATATTAAATGATCCATAGTTAAAGTAATCATTTCTTATAATGAACGAGGAAAAATGGAATAATGGTTGCATAAATGGACGATGACTGTATAAGAATGATCAATGAATGGATGAGATCATTAATTGATAATAGTTCTGTGCATGCTGCTAGATTAGAAAGGCATACGCTCTCCTTCCCCTCCAAATAAAAAAAGACAAATTCTTTTTTTTTTTAAGTGTTGCTGTCAAAGAATCTTGGAACAACCCCCAATGAAATATGAAAAGAACATACATATGAATTGAATAACAACGGGTCATATATAGATGTATTAGCACCCTCTGTTTATCCTTAACTGTGTAGGTCCAGGCGCCCGCCCCCACGCGCTGACCGCGGTGAGTGACGTAACGTAACGGACCACGTAACGTCACATGTACGTCTCTAGTCTACCCCTCCGGCGCCGGGTTCCGGTTAAATATTAAACCCCCTAGAGGACGCGGTGGTAACTTAATCAGACGAATTAGCAGAGAACACAATAAACACCCACTTTATAATGTAGACATGGATGGATAGTTTGCATGGCACGTGGGGACTATAGATAGATTTCTAGGTCCTTTCCTGGTCTATTTTATAATCACATTCATGTGATCTTATATTATGGCACAGGGCCTATTCTTATTCTACTTTCATTCCGAATACTTGAAAAAAAAACACCTTTTAAGTAGGTCTATCCTTGCGCACCCAAAATAAAACTGTAGACAGACGTACATACATACCTAATTATGTTTAACAATAGGCCTAAATGGGAAGTGTTTATTATGGTATAAATCACATCCCAATCGTATATGATTGGAAGTAGCTGTGTAGATGTTAGGGTTATTACCCTCAGAATATGGATGACATTCACTGCGAAGATCAGGAGTTGCTTTCATGCCCTCAGCAGACATTCTCCCAGAGGACATTATGTCAATGGGGAGTGGCGACCTGTGTTTGTATTGGACTATGCTTGGTGACCCTACTAACTCGAAAATTTGATATTCAGGGACATTCACTGGCTAAGGTAGGTCATGAAAAGGACTTTGATGCTTGACTCATTGGTAATTGGTGGACTACTTTCGCCAGCTTCCGGCTAACTGTCAATTACTGTTTCTCTGTAGATCATTTATTATTAATTGTATGTCTAACAATAAATAGGAAGTATTTATTGTGGTTTAAATTATGTATGATTGGAAGTAGCTGTGTAGGTATTGCCACCTACTATTTGTTTCCCTACCTCAGGGTTACTTAGCAGCCACCATTCACTTACACACTGCTCCATTTTCAATCATAATAAACGGCCTTGTATGAAAAAAAGGCGCACCATTTTCGCCGGCTTCAGGCTAACTATAAATTACTGTTCCTTGTCTCTATAGATCATCTATTATTTATAGGCTATATATATATATAGGCATATATATACTTTCATATATATATATATATATATATATATATGCATATACATGTACTTGTATACGTACATCATACACTAATTAAAACGCTATAAATTATATAACACTATACATTCGTTAAAACGCTGCACATACCACAAACATACGTAGCCTATAGGTACAAACATGTAAATACAAGAGCTTTCACTGACAAGAAAAGTAATGATGTTTGCAAACTTCAGGGGGGGGGGGGACTCATTGTATTATAACTAGACAAACCTTGGAGCTTTTTTTCATTGGTTTCATAATCACTATGAATTTTACGCGATAAAGCGTAGGCCTAAATCGATGTGAAAAGTAATAGTGTTTATACTATGGGCAGAAACGCTAGTTCTCATAGGGTTTGATAGATATAATCATTAGACAACAATCTGATCTTCAGTATCTTGAATTCTTACCTTGATAAAAAGCGATTTGTTATTCCAATTGCAAAGTCGTAAATACTCCAATAACTGGTTGACCAACGTGTCAATGTATAGCTTGTCAAAGTTCTGAACTGGTAATAATTAGTCCTGAGGTATGGGATTATTCAGTGAGTGTCCAGAGCTGTGGCCAGTGACCACTGACTTGCCACACCCCCCTGCTGGGTGATCCTCTGGTCAGAGTGGTCATAATCGTTACAGGTAAACGCTAACACATATAAGGTATGTGCTATAAGTATGGGACGGGCTACGGTCAATAACAGAGTCAGGGGCCACTGTGTGAAGGTGGAGATATTTTCGGGTGAATAGGGTAATTTGAGTGTGTAATTCGACAATTGAGATTTGAAAAAAGTCACATATTAGACATCATTCTCACTCGGATAAATTCATAGTGATGAAAAACTTACGACGACACCAACGGATTCAGGCAACCCCCCCCCCCCCCCCCCCCCAACCATTTTCTAAATTTAGATATTCTTGATGCAAATTTCCAGTCCCCGAAAAAAAGTGCTCGCATCTCTTTTTTTACGTTAGGGCGCCCGATCCCTTAATAGCAATCTCTGGGTCCGGTCAGGGACCAACCACTGTTGAAAAAGAACATATTTTAATGAGTCTTGTCTTAAAGGAGTCGAGGCCAACAAAAGCGAATTCGAACCCTAAGCAACTCTTTCATCTAACATATGGGAAGACATGGAGATGGGAATTAACTTAAATTTGTGAAACATATTGGTACTGACAAAAAGAGTTTACATGCAATGTCATTCAAGGAAATTCCCATAATATAATTATAATTAGAGTACTGGCATCATGATATTTTCGATCGATTCTCGCAGTAGGCATTAGCCATGCAATTGCAATCCATATAATCTGCAAAAGCAAACATCTAGTCTCTTAGACTGTTTCCTTCTCATATTTCATCGATGTATTTCTCCTCCATCTCTATCGATATGGTCCAACACCCAGACATTAGCAGGATACAAAACAAACACAGGTTGTGCTAAACCTGAGTCGACTAATCTATGGTATTGAGCTTTCTTGATCCCTAGACTATGTCAGGTAGCACAAAGGACTTTTTGACGGTTCAAGGAGCTGACCCCGTCTTACCTATGCAGTTTGTACTGTTTTAATCTCCTCAAAGCCTGCTCACACTTTATAACGCTTAATCGACTTATGCATGATGTTATCTATTGAAGGCTCATTTTGCTTTAAAAAGACACCTGTTTGATTATTTGCTCGAATGTATGAGAAAAAGTCAAGGAAAAGTAGTTCAACAGACAGTCCTTGGAATTGAAATCGGCCCACCAAGTTAATGATATAGATTTTTTTGGCAATTGCAGTCTTCATCAACATTATATTACGAATTAATAATCTTCTATCCCCGAAGATAGGTCAACTGCCATAAAAAGAAAGTGTGTTAAAAAAGTTTCAGTTCTGTATAGAACCTGACAAAGCTGTGCTTACCTCGGCGGTGGTGGTGCTGGGTGGTTTGGGGGTAGTCGTGGGGAGGGGGGTGGTGGGAGGCGCGGTAGTCACATTGGAGGATGTCTCGGTGGTCTCAGAACCCACCGTCGTCTGAGAAACTGAGGGATGTACAAATAAATCAGTTTTAAACAATATTTCATTACGTAAGAATAGTTGTATAACAGATGGTGTGGTATACTGAATTTGAATTAAATGAATATGCACAATTGAATTGCAATAATGAACAATTATATGTGATGGTATACCACATACTTAATCATGGAACCACACTATGTCACAGAAATGTTTGATATACCGGTAGGACGTTTCATATTAAGTAACGTTAGTTTCAAAACATTTGTTATTTCATAACGTTGAATACACTGAATATAAACGTCTTAAATTGATTAAAGACATCCTGTCACGACAAGTCAGATTCAGGTGGCTCATTGGTAAATAATTTATATAAGTAGATAAAAAAAACCATGTTTAATTACTTTACTTATCATTTCGATGAGCATCAGATAGATACCAGTTTTCTGCCGTTTCTGGTCTATTTTTATCTGAGATGAATAGCCTGAAGAAACAGAAAGAAACGTTCCGAAATATAATATGTGTAAATTCTAAGAATAATTTTGAGAGCTGACAATTGGATAAGAAATTCCAAAAGTTTCTGTTCTTATTTTTTCAAATTTGTTTGATACCTATTTCCGAACCATTGCACCACAAAGCAAAGTTCCTCCAAGAAATATGAACTGACAGGGGCGGATCCAGGAATTTTGGAAAGGGGGAGGGGGCGCTCTTATTGAACAGGGGCCCGGTCACCCTACTTGAGTTTCACATTTGAAAAATGGATATTTAGTCCAGAAAAAAGGGGCGCGTGCATGACCCTTCTATGCGCGCGCCAACATTTAGACAGGAAGTAACGCCAAAATGGAGTTTCATTTTAAGAAATTGTATTATGAGTTATGAATTATACAGTTTTACCGCTTGTGATATTGAATTTGTACAAATTACGAGACATAAAAACCTGGCTGAAATACTTACCTATATTGTCCATGAAGGCGAACATCAAGACACATACACGGAACGCCATGTTTGATAAATAACAGTCGGATGCCATGACTACTGGTACCTTTTCCGTCTTCAGAAAATCCAAGAGCAAATTATGCCGTGCCCACTTTATATCAACAATAATTAATGTCGTTCATTTTCAGTAAGGTGATATGTTTTTCAATGTGTCGGGAAACACAATTGTCTCTTAGTATCAGAACATATAAGTCGCATGTGATTTTCTATAAATATCAAGTTCGAATTTTTACACTCCTTCTTATTTCCCTATTATTTTGAATCAAAAATGAATAATAATACTGACTCTAACTGTTTCTAAATTGAAAACAATATAAAGAGGAGTTGGACGTAGGTTTCCCACTGGTCATCCAATGCCATGTGAAGTTACCTAAGAGGGTGCGGATCATACAGGTGCTGCAGAAGGAGGCGGGGAGCAGGTGGGGAGTTGCTCAGGCCGCCTCAGGTGAGCAGCTCCTGGGGCCCTCCACCATTAAACACGGCTTACTACTCTTTTCTTCCAAATCTATTAAAGGGTTCCTTACACATACATTTACAGATCAGTAATTTTTGTGTACCCTAAAACCGTTTCAAAAGAAATAGAAGGAAAATATTGAGGTATAAGTAAATCATTAAGGAATAGAAATTAAATTTGGGAATTCCCTAATTTCTTAACCTTTTAGTACTTACCGTGTGACGTCATAATGATGGAAATTTCCTCTAGAAATAATTTTGAATTCCCAGGACTTTGAATGGTATCAAATTAATAAATCGTATTATCAATAAAAGCCTGTATGCGGCCAAATATGGAAATTTGTCTTTAAAGCAGATATTCCTTATAATGTATCCTAAGATGGGGAATTCCTTTTGACGGAGGAATGGGATTCCTCATTAACTCACTGTGTTACGTCACAAATTTGGGGATTTCCCTTAAAAGAATAGATAAAGTGCGAGTTTTTTAATGTCCCCTACTTGTATCCAAATAAGGAATTTTCTTTTGATTTCTTTACAGTCAGACATTGCTATAGATATGGATGACATGCTGCACTGATTTCATTTAAAGATAACAATCACGTACTTATGTGCTAGGGTTCCCATCTCATTTGGCTGGTCTTTAACGTTATCCTCTGGTAGCATATCACCATCTATTTTTTTCAGACGAGATACCAGAATTCCTACACGTACACAATTAATCCCTGCCCTTACTACTCTCATGATCTTATTATGAATACAGGACAGAATCCTACACACCAACAGCCTTTTGTAAGGCGTGGACCACTCCAGGGGTAAGATACATGCGTACCACCTGCCTCATCATAGTCCATGATTATAATTTCCCGGGCTCTTTCATATAGCTACTCCCTTTAGTTAAAAGAGCCCATCCCATTTCACATTTCATAGAATATTACATCTCTCGCAACGTTGTCCCTCCACATACAATATTATATCATAGTAATTACGTAACCTTTAGAAGAGTGATCAATGCAATTTGGGAATAATTGGTAAAGTTCTGTAGGAAACAGAACGAGGGCCAGTTAGATTGGCCAATCATGTCCTGCGGTTGATTACCATAAATTGATAAAATACATTTTGATTGACTGGCAAATTAAGTGGTAATTTAGTTAAATTTGTCTAAACATAATCAAGTCAATATTTCATAACGGTATTTCATAATGTAGACAGCATGGTTATCGTCCATTTTATTCTATCTATAGTTATGGAAATTGGGCTGAGCCACATGGTCGATTTTGCCCAGGCTCAATGTGTAGGTACCAATATATAGAACGACATGATCCATTAGGGGCCTCCATACATGACGTCATGCGGCGGGAGGGGATGTGCGTCAAGCATTCCTATATGGTAAAAACATGAGAAGGTTGGGGAGGGGGGGGGTTAAATATAGACGGCACCTTAAGCTTATCGACACGAGGATAAAAATCAATTACATGACATTATGTGTGATTTAAAATAGACAAGGGACAATGAAGTTACCAGGTGCGATACTAAAAATGATTACTTTTGTGATATAGCTAGCTATACTTTGTGTACTTTATCATAATTACATTCTTTGTAACTATGTTTTCTTACTTGTATATTGTTATGCTGAAGACCAATGTTGTGACTATTGACTCGTCATACATAATTTGCAGTACGGACTACCAATTGTGTGGGAATTGTCCTATTGACATTTTCTATGTATTATTCAAATTAAGAGATCATCTTCGACCTTTATTGATTTTCTATAATACTATTGTCTTGGATTCTGATCTCAGATACAAGACATAGTAAATTGTGTTATAACTAACTATACTTTGTGTACTTTATTATAATTACATTGTTTGTTCCTACATGGAAGATCATTCTTATGAGTGAGTATGGTTAATAGATAAATAAAAAGAAATGTAGGGACGGTTGACATGGATTTTGCTTAAATCTGACGGCTGTCAGAAAGACGCCCAAGTTCAGGGCCCCGGCTCTCGACGCTTCCTTGACAACAGCCCACGCCCCACGGTCAGAACCAAATCACCACCCGCCGCTGACCCCCTGGGGGTGGGGTGGGGGGCACTCAGCCCCAAAATGGGTACCAACTGTGGTCGGAAGCTCTGGGGGCTGTAGCTGCGAATCGCCAATTTGGCTAAAAATGGGGGGCTGTCAAATAATGAGACCATCTTTTGGGGGAGCTGTCAATGATATAATTATTATCCTTTACACTTTATCAAAATTTTATTGTAGAGCTATTTAAATAAATTACTTCATGATGCCTCTTGAATTACTGAGTTCAGATATCCTCTTGATAAATGCCTTTTTGATAGGGGCTTCCATTGATATAACCTGAAAAGGAGGGGCCTCCCCAAAAATAGGGGGCTGTAGGAAATGCTTTTTTGAAGGGGCTGTCCTTGATACAGCCTGAATAGAGGGGGCTGTCAGAGTATTCCTATTGCCAAAAAGGGGGGGGGGGGGGCTGTCGTCACAGTTGGTACCTACATTCAAAGACTGAGTGCCCCCCCCGCCCCACGGGCTGACCCCCTCCCCCTTCCTCATCAACTACCCCCCCCCCCCCCCCCCCCCGAGCGAGAAGTCCATCGACAGGAGCGGCTCCAGAGAGGGACATTAACATGCAATGGACCAACCTGTATCTGTGCCACAACAACAATTGTCCAAACAATTGTCAGTCACCTGATTTTGAATGTGAAGGATGGTAGAACATGGTTGGTCTTTGTGACCCTCCTGACATGAAATGAGGCTCTGTCGCTCGAATTAATTATGAGTAAATGAAAATCGTCAAAATTAAAGATAATGTAATTTCGGCAGAAATCACAGGCTTAAGATATAGACATTACATTTCAACCACAACTCAAAACAATATAAATGGTTTACCACATGTGATTGGAGGATTTTCCTAGTGATAATCAATAATTCTAGACAAATTTCCGTTGATATGGAGTAGCCACTGTTAAATATCGCAGAGATGCCTCTCTATGAACATGAAAAATCCGGAAATTGTTGAAACACCTTCTGGATTTTAAGCAGGAAGAAACCGGATTTTAAGCAGGAAGAAATAGAATCAAATATTATGTACCTTCTGACATTAAAAGAACTTTTGGAAATACATGTACTATCTATTGCCTAAGAATTCAAATGTAATCTTATTTTTCTTAAAATTACTTATGTCTGAAAATGTTGCTGCAGTCAAAAATCAGGAAATCCAGAAACAGAAGGAAAGGTGGCATCTCTGAATTATCGTTACTATTACAACTAGAATGAATTAGACTACGTTTACAAACTGTGTGGCTTACTAGTCAATAAAAGCATATCAATTTATAATGATAGTAAGAAAAGATGGACACAAGAAATCTTACAATTAATTTGTATTGCACAAAATTAGTCATTTATTTCAAGAAACTAAACGTTTACTCTCGTATTACTTTAATAATCAACTCCTTTATTCCAGTTTTCTAATGCGGAAGAAATTGGCTTACCGCAATACCGCAACTAAACCTACTTCATCGATCATGAAAACTAAGCAACAATATATATGGTCTATTCCATAAAAACAAAATACTCTTTTAGGAATTATAGTCAGGAGTCGAATACAAATAGCTTATGAAGTAGCCATGCTTAGCAAATAAATTACACATTTTTCTACCAAATATCTTTTGCCCGATATTACGAAGGCAATTTTTTTTATTGCACTTTTAACCATTTTAGTAGTAAATTCTGTAGATCCATTAATGAAATCCGTTCACTGCACTGTTACTTGAATACAAGGCGTATTGGTATATCTTGTATCTTTTTACATAATTCTGTTTCTTACAGCTGTAGCGATAAAACAATAATAATAAGTGTCGAACTTTCAAATGGACTGGGTATGATATAATAAAGATACTGGTAAATCTCTAAGGCAATGTATTTGTACCAAAACAGAAAGTAACTACCCAAAATAATCTACATAATACAGGAGGTTGGAACTTATGCCTCCCCTAAATTCCACCCAATTCGTAGTATTCTGTTTTAATTCAAATTGAATTGATAAATTTAGATCGACGTTAAATTGATACTTATTATTTTTCTATTTGGTAGTGAAAATCTTCAGCATTCCATTTCTGTTATCACTTTGTTTAAATACAATATGAAGCTTAAACAGGGTATCAGCAACAAATAAGGCCCGACAGATTTATATACACATCTTAAAGTAGTCAACTCAACAAGACGCCAACATTTTGTCGTTTGAGAAAGAACTAGTTTGGTCATTCTACCTGTACATTTGTATGTCTGTTTCGTATCAAATGTGGACTAGAACAACGAATACCACATTAAACATCTATCTCAATACCTGCACAACCGCTTCATAATTATAGTCTAGTGTTGGGAAAATGAGTCAATTCTAGAAACTTGTATCGTCATAAAATGATATACACGGGTATACATCTAGCCACCACCAAAAGTATTGAAAATAGAAACTATATTCTAGACACTACTGGAAACCCTTCTCCGTTTATACACAGAGGTCCGGAGCGACTTGCACATTGGGTCGAGCTATAATGTTAGAGGCCAATTTGATAATTTTTGCTTGGCTGAATGAGTCAAAATTGTTTGGGAGACATGGCAATGTGTGATTAAAGCAACCGCATTTGAACTGGCAGTTGTGGAACTGTCACTGTTTTTTTAGACGATCCAGTAGGACCCATGGTGACAACGGACAAAAGTAATACAGGAAATAAATGGTGGATTTGTTCGGTTCAACTCTTTATCATATGGATACTATGTTTACGTTACAAATAAAGGTTGATGGGTTTGTTGTTGTGATGTTGTCTGCTGGTATGAAGATGTGAAGGACGTGACAGCAGACACAAACCCGGCGTTGTACAAAACCTACGGGGGGCTTCCATTTAGTACTTACACATCATGGTGGTGGGGGTTAGGACTGTTTGAAAACGTATATATGTTCCTGTATAAACCCAATGCGTACTTCAGCTTAAGGGGTGGTGGTGGTTGGGGTCTGGTATTTTTTGAAAATGTGTTTACGTTCCTGTACAAATCAAAAGCGTACTTTTAGCTCAACGGGAGGACTGACACCTGTGAAAATGTGCGCATGTACTTAATGGAAGGTCCCTATGTATGATATAGGTGATAACACATAATTATTATACTATACTGGACCGGTGATATTTGTATACTCTTGATCTATAATTTCTGTGTAGATATGGGTGTTGTTTTAGATTATTACCCATTACATATGTCTGAGAATAACAATATGAAATTCTCTATTGAAATCGTTTTCAAAAGTTTGGCATTTATCATATCTTTACTTTCAAGGAAGGTCGAATGTGCAGATTTAAATGTTTTTCACCATACCCTCTACTCTAGGCGTTAACAAAACTAGACCTCACTAAGCATCATATCGGCACCTCGGGATTTTAACAGAATAGGTGGCTACATAGTTTACATTGCAGGTTCTAACAGTTACAGGAAATGGCAAGCTTAAACCAGCCTTACTAAGATAACAGTACATGGCGGTACCAGTGGAAGATACGGTAGCCAGCGTTACACTATAAACTACAATGTATAACCAAACTGGAATAGAGTTGTAATTATCATAGGGCGCTTCGTACTTTATAACTTTGGCAATGCTGACAATACATATATCAGTCTCTTCGAGAGTTTGTTTTTCTTTTTACAAGAATGGAATCCGAGAATGTTGAGTGTCTATACATATATTGTTGACGTATGTACTTGGGTGACTAAGACCTACATGTGTGGTTATGTACATGAATGTTGCAGGTATGTTTCCGACTATCACATGAGAGAATGCACCAGTTCCACCAGCGAGATGGCCATGTTGTATTCACTGTGGCCTTCTGGGAGTTGGTTGACGACCTGACCAATCAGAGCAGCCGTATCTTTGAGGGGTACGGAGGGGCAGCGCAGCTGGGTCGGGTCCTATAAGAAATTGGAAGTTTTGTATTATTTCTTTGTGCTGTGGTAACTTAGTAAAATTTGGTCAACATTTTTTTGAGACATGGCAAATATATACTGGTAACAAATTTTTGTTAATTGTGAGAATAATTATATATCATTCCTTTTAATAGCTACGGATACGCCTTACGTAGTGTTTAATTGACTCAGTTCAGATAGAACAATGGGGTGCAAAATGTTTTTTGCCCTAGAGATTGTACACTCCTGCTATAGTGTAGTTTTTATTTCATCACAGCTTAGCCCACTCATAAATGTTCGTAAACATATCAATTACCCTGGAATTTTGATATTTTGAAATTCTGAGGGAAATATGCTCTTCCAATCGTGAGGTACCTGAGGTCTTAAAGCAAACCACAACGCAAATCAGTTATATATTGTCAAATAAAATTTTCAGTGAACTTTGTTTGTTGACAAACCATGTATGATCATGCTTCATCTGATAACAGAATGGTATGCAAAATTCTATTCAAAAACAGATTTAGACTGTCATGAATACTCATTTTCTGACTTGTTTTGGTCTGTTGTGTGGTCCACACAAATACCTAGATTGTTTACCCAAAAACTGATGATGTCATCAAAATGTCATTTCCGGAATCCCCCCTGCATTTTCACTCTGCTAGCAGAGTCTCTAACGAGTATTATTTTCGGTGGAGAATGAAGTGGGAATTGAGAGGAGGCAAACATGGATGAGCCTGGCTTAGTACAGAAAGGAAAGGGGAGGAATTGACCTATTGACCCTGAAGATGACATCACTGATTATGGGGCAGTTGGGTCACATGGGGGGATTCCCCAACAAGCTGATTGCAGACCAGAAAACAAAAACAAACAGATCCTCTTTCCAAGGATCATAATTATCAGACTTCTAGCCACCAATATTTGATTTTAACTGGCAATATGATTTATATGAGTGTAGTTGAAGATGTCAGGATCGATTTTGAAAATTTAAAAAATTTACTAAATTTTGATAATTTTGCATTGTGGTTTGCTTTAAGGATTAAGCAATACAAAACAAATCCCTTTAAAACATCGGGTATGAATCCTGGGAAAAAGAGAGAAACTGACCAGCGTCTTGAGCCAGGTGGAGACGGCAGGTGGGCAGTTGGAGAGTTTGTCGACGCTGGCAGCCGGGGCCCCGCTGAAGATGCTCTGGGCGAGGCGCTGACCGGAGATGAGTGTGAGCTGAGAGCCAGCCGCAGAGTGGTCACTGATGGTCAACAGCACCTGGGGGGGGGAGAACAGGGAGCGGGGCATTAAATAATGAACAGCAGCAGAAACACTCTCTTGAAAAAAGTTATCACGAGATAGCAGAAACAAATCCACTCCACTGTCTTCTAGCACATGCACTACAGGGACATAATTGAAAGTCTGGTATTGATAATGTACAACATCTGATTTACCTCTTCAGCAAGCTTGTCAAGCCCACTAGAGTAGAGTTCGCAGACATGATGTCTTCGCGTCAAATCTAGGTCCACATTCAAATCCCGCGCCAACTTCAGAACCAGTGGGGGCCATCGCGAGTATAGTCCACTTGCCCGGCTGAACACAGTTGACCCGCTGGACACGCTGCTCGTGGGGCTGGTCGGGGTGGCCATGAGGCGCTCGTTGAGTCGCTCGGAGACGAGGGACGCGGGGCCCTTCTCCAGGCTGGGTGTGGTGGCCGGGGTGGAGCTTGCGCTCGTCGAAGCACTCAGGGGGAGAGGGGTGTCCGTTAGGAGTAACACAGCATTCGTGATCACTTTACACAGGAACTGAAATAGGACATAGGATACGTAAACAAAATTATTTCAATCCTTTTTGATTTTCAATATTGAAAACTCTTTGGAATTTATACTGAGGGGATTTTTAATGAGGTTTAAAATGGGAATAACAGGTTCTAAAATAGGACAAGAGTATCATAATTTTCGCTGCGATGTGAAAAACTAACATCACGATATACCATACAGGTACATGTATATCTCAATACAGGTATATCTCAGTCTTTTCTGAAGTAGTTAAAAACCTCTTTCCGGCAGTAATTTTAATGTTTAAAGTATATATCAAATGTATATACAAAATTTCTTCCCACCTTCCAAAGTTTTACTGAATCGGATAGACAAGTATTGACATCTAACCAGTTTTCTGTAACAAAAATACTGACACACTTACCTGTTCTCTGGATTTTATGAGACCGTCATCAACAATACGACTTGGAAGAATTGGATTGGTGTGAATAGGTTTGAAGAAGGCGTTTTTACCCTAAAATGACAAATAGAAATACACTCTTATTTTGTGTCGCTGCGCTCTCACGTTATTTTCTTTACAATATTCTACCACATTTAAGGAGCTATCTACCATTTGATACAATTTTGCGATGAAACGCATTTAGGAGGTGTGCAGTTTTTACTGTATTTAGCATGTCTACAGATATCTAATTATGAGGACGCCACCTTTATTCATTACCTATATAAACAAAAATGTTCATGACCAATAGAAAAATTAAGATTAAAAAAACATTCAACTATTAGAATGACTTGTATGTTGGTTTCAAAAGGTTCGATGGGAATGACTGAACTTGCATTGAAAGTCATGGTAGTATGTAAGGTTTAAGCGTTGATGTAGAAACTTACCATTAAACATGATGACATGAGAGATTTAATCCAACATACTGAAAGGTCTAGCTCTTACTTTGGTGTCAATGACTGAGAGTGGTTTAATAGAACGTACACTAAAGACCACGACGACATTCCAATAACCCTACGTTTCGTAGTAAAATCTCACATATAGGCTGAAAACAAATTACTTTAGTGAGATGTTAAACTCGTACCTTGGTGTCAAAGAGTGAGAGCGGCTTCACAGAGCGCATACTAAAGGCGGTAACGGCGTGCAGGATAACGCTCAGGTTGTAGTGGTGTCTGACCAGCTTAAATCTAACATAGTGAGAGGTCTACCCCTTACCTTAGTGTCAAAGAGTGAGAGTGGCTTCACAGAGCGCATACTAAAGGCCATGACGGCGTGCAGGATGACGATCAGGTTGTAGTGGTGTTCAACCAGCTTAAATCTAACATAGTGAGAGGTCTACACCTTACCTTAGTGTCAAAGAGTGAGAGCGGCTTCACAGAGCGCATGCTAAAGGCCATGACGGCGTGCAGGATGACACTCAGGTTGTATTTGACCAGCTTAAATCTAACATAGTGAGAGGTCTACCCCTTACCTTAGTGTCAAAGAGTGAGAGTGGCTTCACAGAGCGCATACTAAAGGCCATAATGGCATGCAGGATGACGCTCAGGTTGTAGTGGTGTTCGACTAACTCCAGGGTGGAGTCCTTCTGCTCCAGCGCCAGCTCCACCAGGGACGTGGGCCCCGAGATGCCGCCCCACAGGTCCTCCACGTTCAGCACCGGCACCACCCGCGGCTCCTGACTCGCCTGGCAAAGTATATCATATATTTCATTTTTCATAAATCTAAACAGAGCTCCTTCTATATCAAAATTATATCTCAATATAGGTTTCCCTCTACTACGATCTTTGGTTTCTATACAGAGAAGATTTCACTAGAAACAGAGATTGTAAATTCCAAAATCGGATCCATGTTTTTTGTTATTTTGTTTATCATCTTTATATCATCATCATATCGTATTTTCGTGATAATCATCTACTTTTTAACTGCTGATTTGAAATATAAATATAATATTATATTGCACTAATGCCATGATATTTGCAGCTTAATGTACATCGTTATGTTACGCATTTTCACAGTATCTGAAGAAAGTATGAATATGAAACTTTTTTTTACGATTTCACAAAATTTCTACATGATTGAAGTGATATTGCTCAGAGTACATGTAATTCTAGATGTACCTGGATCAGGGTGTCGAGCAGGTCGACGGTGACGCCGAGGAACTTCTCAAGGGAGGAGTCGCTGACACCCACATCGCGGCGACACAGGCGCTCCTTGGGCGACTTTCCCACCTGGGGGGTACATGTACAGAGGTGAGGTCTTCGTTAACTCTATAGACCCTATTTTCCGATATTTTTTCCATGGAGAACACTTTTATGAATATTTGAGAGACAAAAGCGCCAATATATTCTTTCAAAGCAGATTAAATTTCCTAATCAATGCTACATACCGGGTTTAGATCAAATGAATTGGTACAGGTGCGTAAGCCTTAGAACTTCATCGTTTACAAGGAATTTAGGGAATTCTGGATGGAAATCCAAAGGAATCCTGGGGAAACCCAGCACTTCATGAATGCAATCTCTGAGATCTCAAGCTTTAAACGATACCACGTAATCCGTTACAAGGAAGTCTAAAATAAATCTTAACTTTACCCGTCAAAGATGCTTAAAATATAAATCAAACTTTCGTGCATTGCACAAGTTCTTACCTTTTCAATGAGAAAAGCGGCAGCGGATACTTTTTTCACCACAAACATCTGCCACATCATGGCGGCCACGCCTACAAATGTATGAAACATCTTGGTTGAGTATTCTTATATTATCTTACTAATTTTGTACATTCAACTGTTTGAATAAGCATTCTCTTCAGCTTTAGAATAAAACAGTTTTCTAAAGACCACCTATCTACGTTATTACATTATGCATGCTGTCTTTGCGTAGGCCATAAGGTGTTCCGACTCTGGACTCGTGAAAAAGTAGAAATGTAGGAAATGTAGGAAGGAAATGTAGGAAGGATACATTACCCTTACCTGACCTCAAACTTTCATGTAACTAGAAGTACAACAGGAATACTATGCTATAGATATTAGAGTGAAGAAGGGAAATGTCAACTCTGAAAATAAAAGCCCCCCCGTCCTCACACTCACCATGCTGGATGGCAGCGTTCTGGATACAGCGCAGGTAGGCGATGGCCTGCTGCAGGAGGAACACCACTTCCGGGTCGCGGTTCCAGATGAGCACGTACTCCCACGCGCAGTTTGCCATCAGGATGTCCGCGTCCAGCGAGTGCGGCAGGCGGGCCTGGATCGACTGCAGTTGTTCTGTAAAATAGAAACTTTCCTTTAAATCTGATTATTCGTATTTCAATTTTAAATACCTTACTTTTTCCATATCTCATGGCAAATTTCTCATTCTCACAAGGTCAACCGACTGTCCACAAACAAACAATCTGCACAACTTCATCGTAAACAATTTTTCTTTATCAATAAATCTATTGCAGATGTTAGGAACTCAACAACTTTTTTTTTCGCTTAACAAAATACCCCCTGACCTACCGACTATGGGGTTGGCAGGCTCCACTTTGCTGGTCTCTGGGCTCTCCTCCCCGTCCTTGGTCCTTTGCTGGTTCTCCTTCTCAGACGGGTCGCCCAGACACAACATGCTCGGCGGGATCGCCTGGCTCGCGATCCACTTGGCTACCACCTCAGGAAGTACACCTGCAATACAAATTTATATATTTCCTTGCAATCGAACCTGGGACCTTTCGATTTGCAGGTGCGCGTCCATACTTCACTGCGTATTGTTCTGGTTCATTGATTCCTTTTTGGCCTGCAAATTAACTCACAAACTAATCGGACTGAGAAAACTACATTTTTCATGTCATAAGACATCAGAGAACGTCAGGAAAAACGAAATACGGACAATTTCAAAATCCCTCAAAAGATAATGTCGCAAGTACCAGCACTTCAAACTTTTTCTTCCTTCTCATTTTTTCATATACTCTTCGTAGTGAATGCAAGAATTTTCTTCTAAAATTGATTCAATACGTCTCATTTCTAAGTCCCTGTTTCTGTTTTATATTTTGTTTAGCAAATGATTCTGTGAACGATTTATTTCTTTAGGTTCTTTAACGTAAAAACGTAAAGCACCCCTGAAGACGCTTCTCAGTGCCGACCACACCCCTTTTAAAAGTATTGGCTTTTTAAAAGTTGATCTTACTAACCTCTTCCTCCATCGAGCACCTTTTTGACTGACACAGTAATAGGCTCCTGTTCCCCGGTCACCATGGCAGCGGCGAAGCGGTTGGCCGGGCGTAGTTTGAGGAGACACTGGAGGGCAAGCAGGTCCTCCAGCTGTTTGACGAGCACGGTCCAGTGGGTGCGGTCCATGCTGACCGACTCCCAGGACGACAGGTCACTCGAGTCGGTGCTCGCTGTCAGCGTGCTGTCCCGGTCACCGGCCTGTACGGGGAGAGGTTGAATCGGCTGACCAGGAAAGGCATAGTTATATAACTATGTATTATGTATTCCACAAACGAAAGGAAATGTCTTCTGTATAGATTCTATAGCAGCAAATTATCGGAAGTGAATAAAATATGGCTTTTTTTGTTATTTCAACCCAAAATGAAATCCAAAACCCACGCGAATTGGGTTACAAAAGCTGGTTTCTGTTAATGTCCATAAAGTCAAAGTATCCGGGCTGCTCTCGCAGTCTTGCTAGAGTCTACGCTTAATAATCTTTGATTTCGTTTTTCCCCTCTTCACGTCCATTGTTTTATCATAATTTGTTATTTCTTATTTGAGTTTAATGGCCATTGTTTTCAGTTTGTCATAATTATTTTCAAATAGGTCAATGAAGAAAATAGAGAATTTTTCATTTTTCATTTATTTTAGAGGGGAAACAGCTGACGTTTCTCCAGAAATAACAGGCCTGTCATCATAGATGGGATCTTTTCCTCTAGCGTTGCCTCAGTGCCTACGGTGCATTCGACCATTATCTATAGTAGGCTCCAACATTTCGGTCTATAAGGCGACCTTCATCAAATAAAATCCTCAATATAACACGCATTGATGGCATGAAAGAAAATAATCTAAAATTTGTAAAACTATAATTATATACAAATTTAGAATTCAATCAGACATTCAATATATTTTTTACAGAGGAAAATAAGTCCTGAACTTTGAAGTCTCTACTATCGTTAAGTTTTTAAACGACGTCAAACATTATGATTTACCTTAAGCGTTGCCTCCGTGGCCACTGTCCGTCCGACCATGGCGGCGACGAGGGCGGCAATCACGTTCTCCGACTGGGTGCACATAGTTCGCAGGTTCTGCCACCAGGGGGAGGTGGCGGTGTGGGTGACGGTGACGTCAGCAGGGTCTGAAAGTACCAGCACTGGACCAGTTGCCAGCGGGCCGTCAGTCCACACCATCCAGCAAGCACACTCAAGCAGCGCAAGCATCACAATAACGGTTCACAGGGTGCCCAGTTTTTTCCTATTCTTTTTCTTTTTACCCTTTCTCTTTTTTTTTGGTCAACATGGAAAAGTTGTCTCTGATAACACAGTTGGGAAAATTTAGGATCTACCTGTGGCAATTTGAAGTAATTATTTGGCAATTTTTTTTTTTTTTTAACAATAACCAAAATTTGAAAATATCAAGTGGGCACCCTTTAAAAGCATGCATGTAAATAAAAATCCACTTAATTTTGTAAAGGCGAAAGTACCTTAAAACCCCTAGTTTAAGTCTGTTCCCCGTAATGTAAGTTTTGTATAACAAGAATTCTTTTTCATCAAATATAAGGGCTTTCACAGTTATCAAGTGCGATGTGCAACACTTTGTATACAATGTTTTATTTACTGTTGGCAGCCAACTTACATTTCACGTACAGATAAATAAAGTGAAAGGGAAAGTATCACTATTTTGATTTTTAAACATGTTTAATTGATGGCGTAATATTGGATATTTTATCTTCACAGGAGAATTTACGATGTCGCCAGTTTTTCTTTCTCAACCTTGGTGGTTTCACCTAATGTACTTGCACAATATAATGACCAACTGGTCAATTTGCGCTTGGATTTGATTTTTTTTTTTTACTATATTCTGTTTGTAAGCTAGGTGCTACTACAAGTCATAAAGTAATCAAATCTTATGGCTAATAAGATTTAGGTCTGCCTTACGACGTTAACATTAACATTAATCAAACGTCTGACAAAACTTAATGATTCTAAGAACAGACACACCACTTGACCAATCGACAACATGTCCATATACTAGGGATATTCCTTGGTCAGAGGAGTACGACATTAGTCACTTATTGCCGCACTCGGCTCACTATATAGAGGATATTGGCCATCTTTTTGTCAGAGATGCCATCCAGGAGAGGCTCCGGAAAAGTAGGAAGGACATTTCTGGATTTTCAATTTTGAAACTAAAAGGTTGAAGTATTGCATTGGGAAATGTTTATTTCTTATTCAAAATGCTTAGAACTGGTTTAGGAATTCTCTCAGATGTGAAAGTGGTGATTTAGAAAATGAACTGATCAAAAAAGTCGGAAAAATGGTATCAACATTTTGTGCAAAAAGTCTAAAAAAAATTGTGCATGTATATGGGGCCATTTAATACTTAAAATATTGTTTTTATAGGAATACCCCTGTATATCAAATTAAAAAGAATTAACAGAGACGACGTGGACACAGTTGGAGAGACAGACACCGACGCCGAAGCAGGCTACACTGACCACACGTCTGGGTACTATATAAGGTGTGGGGGTTCTACCTTTCCTCTTGGTGACGTTGGCGAGCAGCCCGTGGAGGTGGACGGCCCGCTGCAGGGAGGTCGGGTCCTCAGACAGCCATAGATGTACCAGCAACGACTGCGAGAAGGAGCACCAAAAAAGTTATAACGCTAAAGGCCATATTCAACTTAAGGCCATATTCCACTATGTAGTGGATAACACTAGGATTGGGCCACCGCAAGTAACAACGCATTTAACAATGCAAGCAAATGCCTATATGCCACCTTGCAGTACTTAATTTTACTAGCGGTGCGATCAAACACCGCAAGTCTATTGCCCACCACGAGCAAAACGCCGCGTAGTGAAATATGGCCTTAACCGGTGTTTTGCCAGCGGTGGGCACTTTACTAGTGGTGTTCACCCCCAACACAAATAAAACTATATACCGCAAGGTGGAATATAGGGATTTACTTGATTTGTTATTTGCATTGTTACTCACGTTGGGTCAATGCAAGTACCACCACAAATGATTTTATATAGGTTTTCTATGGATTGCTTGCGGTGGCAGATACCAACATGCTGGTAGCTGAAACGCAAATTACTAGCGGTGGCAAAAAGTAACACCATAATTGGTCCCCCACCACACAGTGTAATATGGCCTTAGTCTTCTATCTATGACCATAAAGTATCCGTACTAGAAATATTTCAAATGTAACAGTTTTTGGTACGATACTTTGTTAGTTTAAGGTTAAATTGCAAAACATAGTTGCTCGGTTTTAGTTCTGGTTTTTATGTGTTAGAGATATAAATTCTTCTATGCACGAATTGTATTTCCTTGATATTTAAACCATAAGCTTTTCCGCACGTTGCTCGCTGCAAGGTTCTTAACACCATCAATGTTGTTTCCTAGATTGACATGTTTGTGATTTCCTATTATCATTTTTGTCTTTCCATGATCTTTTCGTTACATTAATGAGGATAATGGATTACATTAATGAGGATAATGGATCATTCGAATGAACCTTTGTGAACGACAAAACACACTTTTCTACATATGCAGCATAAGGCTGGTTAAGGTAACCAAATCAAGATCTTGCTATAACAAGTGGTAATGGACACCTACCATAAGGTTGTCTGGCGTTACAGAACTTTGTTCAGTAACTTTGTCAAATTCGGAAGAACATCCCTCTTGTAAAACTTTCTGGAATAAGAAGTTCCCTGAAACAAACAACACACGTTAACAATTATTTTTTATATTTCATTCAATGTAATTTGATTTTGTTTTTACTATTTTTTCTTTTTGATAAGTACAATATTTGTTTTGGTCGAACAACTCAAATGCTATCATTTTTTTCAAGTTCTAATTCAAATGTGTATGTGTGGGGTTATTTTTCACCCTCTTAAAGTGTATAAAATGTTGGGGGGAAAGGAGAAGGCTTTTTCAGGTCATCTTTGTTTTTTTTCCTTTGTCTAAAATATCTGATTAAAAAAAAATTCATTGTACCAAGTTTGAGTTTGCGTGCTTCAGTGAGGGCCTGTTTCAGCTGTACAACCAGCTCGATACCCGGCTTGTCGCCACCCTCCGCCCCGGCCCCCTCCGTCTTCTCCTTATGGTGGAGGTGGCAGGTGAAACAGCTGATGAAGTCGATCGGGGTCATCTCAGCGTCTGTCGCGAACCGAACGCGGGGAGCGGCGTTCACCGCAGAGTGGTACGTGTCCATCTGGGCCTGCAGGGAGGTCACCTCGTCTGGTTTGAGGCCAAGCACACGGGCCTGCTCCTGTGGGGTAGTTATGAGCCGCGGATTTAAGATTGGGTCTCAGACAGAACAGGGCTATTGGGTATTGGTAGTGACGGGTTGGTTTGTTGGTTATTGGGGTTTAACGCCGTGTCAACATCTAAGGTCATATCACAGCGAGAACAAAATTTGATAACTCTGTCCTTGATGATCATATCTATGGAATGATCGAATCTATGAGAAGATAGAGACCATACCCCTACACTTTTACCAAGGCAGGTGTTCTTTAATGTGCATGGTCCCATAGACAGGGCCACACACACAACAGCCGGTGGTCCTCTAGGGACCTTTGATAACCCAGTTGTTGCCGGGTAGTGATTGAGAAATCCTTTCAGAGATGTGGATAGATAACACTTTTGAAAACCAGCAACGTGTATATGTGTAAATCATTATTTTATCAGTAATCAGTAATATGACGATAGGTGAAATGGCAATAGAAGTAGAACTAGTGTATCTTCAAACCGCCGGACACCCAGACATGTCTGGCAATTTTCCAGTTTTACCATCGAGCGTCGGACATTATATTAGATTTTTTCATCCTTTGGCCTTCTAAAATGACGTTTTTGTCATTTCTATACTGCTGAATTCTTCTATACATTAATGTGTTTATGAATTGTCGAAATGCCCGATGTAATCCCCTTAAAACAAAATGTCTTTAACTCGTTAATCCCTTTGAATTTAAAAAAACAAAACATTAATCCCTTTAAATGTCGAATAATTTGTCCGTCATTTCAGAAACCTTTTGGAATGCACTAGGTTATATACTGCTATAATTATTAAGCTTTTTTCCCTGCCAGTGCAGCACGCTAGAATACCCAAACGCTATAAACTGTGAGGTTTTCTGCACAACAATAGTAGACGTACCTCTTTCGTGTTGGGCACGGGAGCCAGCAGAGAGGCGTCCTCGTTGAGTTTCTTCAGAGACACGTAGGTCGACAGCAGCTTCTCCTCCACCAGACAGAACTGCTCCAACATGCGCGACTCGTAGTCCAGACTGCCGCCCTCCACCTCCTCGGCCTCTTTGGCTGAAAAAAATAGAAAATGCTAACCAGTAAGAAGTAAAGGAGTTATAATGATAAAACTGGAGCATTCTTGTAAGTTTTGGTTCTAAGACTGCGGCAAAGAAATGTGAAAATATGATATTTTTTTTTTCACGGGGAAATATACATATCTTTACACATTAACAAATGGTCTTCGATCCGTTTTTTGAAACGCAAGGATGACCTGTTTACCTGCTTGTTTCTATGTAATCAATTACGGTACATTTGATATCAAGGATACCAATAGGATTGACAAAATTCTATGATATCACGCCGAATAAGAGGTCGAAGGACATCAAAATGATAGATGCTCGCAAAATCTAAACAATGTGCCTAGTTGCACTGTAACCTTGAACCTTTACCCAGACATATAAACATTTAAAATTCCGTTACCCGCAACAACTACATCACATATACCTCTACTTTATAACAGTACATACCCTGTGCAGTGAGCTGCTGGCTGACGGCGGAGAGCGTGGCCTGTAAGAAGGGGGCCGGGAGGTGCTTGGTGTGAAGGACCTTCTCCAACCCCTGCTGACGGATACTGGCGATCTTTATGTCCAACAGAATGTCTATCACAGTGCTTTGCATCGAATCTGGAAGAAAAGAGGGAATAGTCGATAAGTTTTAGATTTGTTTTTGTTGATTTTTTTTAAATATTGATAAGTATATTTGATGTAGATTCCAGTCTCCAAATAAAAATATTTACCTTTTTAGCAAAAAACAAATATACTGCTCACGTACCAATCTAGAATGAAGACTTTTCATCATTACTACTTAATCATAACATGATCATAATACTATTCGCCATTTTATTTTGGAAACATCTGCCCCACTGTGCAGTAAGACACACTTATTACGGGTACACAAAAACAGTGATCTTCCAATGCAGTTTTCTTTCAATTCACATAATTTTCAAAGTACTAGCCATCACAGTTTTCGTTCATTTGCAAACCAAGCTTACCGTTCACGTCTATAGTCTCCTTCAGGGCAACCTTGAGTTTCTTCAGCAGATGGAGGTCCCGGGCGCGCTTGCTGTTCTTGTCGCTGAGGGCCAGGTGGAAGGGAACCTCCACCGTCCGCACGGTGCCGGCTGGGTCAAGCAGGTAGCAACTGAAGATGGGCACCTTGACGTCGCGGCACGTTACGTTGTTCAACCCCATGAGGCTGTAGCCGGGACACACCAGGCGGCACCATTTACTGACGTTAAAGGCTGCAACACGCGGGCCCTGCTGAGCCGTCCATACCTACAGATAGAGATGTATACATTGTTTATACTAGTCCCGTTTGAGGCTGTAGCCAGGACACACCAGGCGGCACCATTTACTGACGTTAAAGGCCACTACACGGGGGCCCTGCTGAGCCGTCCATACCTACAGATAGAGATGTATACATTATTTATACTATTTATGTTGTTACTAGTTATGTTGTTCAACCCCATAAGGCTGCACCCAGGACACACCAGGCGGCACCACTTACTGACGTTAAAGGCTGCAACACGCGGGCCCTGCTGAGCCGTCCATACCTACATACATGGGCACATAGATATTCATTTTTGTGTGTGGCCAGTATAAGATAATATAGTTCTGCATAAACTGAGGCCATTATACATGCACCAATGTCATTTTCTAAAAAGAGGCTCAGGATAGATTCCCGAGGTGGAAGTCAGTAAATAAAGATTCTGAAATAGCAGAAACATTTGAGTACATCCTAAAACCCCTAAAAACATGTCTCTACTAAGCAAGATGCGGGTTGTTAAACTGAGACCTCTGAAACCAGATAAAGATTTGAAAACTTATATATAATACAATCAAATTATTAGAAATAAATGTTGGGATCCAAACGCAATTGTCCATGAGTTGGGAAAATATCAATTATTTACAAACTCCATGGGTACTAAATATCATGCATTCCCTATAACATCAAACTATTGAACAATGTCTTTGACAAGTAAAACTCATGCTAAACCCACCTCTAGAATGCCTCTGCGGGGGGCGTATATGATGAGGAAGAGGGCGTGTCTCTGGGTGGTGGGCGTGTCGGTGGGCGTGTCCTCCTTCACCTCCACCCACCCCACCTGGGCGTCGCGGTAACCTGCGGCAGAGGACAAATGGTGTTAGATTTTGGATCATATGGAATGTATCACACAGTCTTTAAAGAACCCTCAGACCGCTGGTCAGATATATTAGAATTATGGCGAAATTTTGATTTTGCTCAGAAAAACGTTTAATATTTCACCATTTCATTATTGTCAAGCTTTCTCGGTGAAGGAAGATACGTATGGCAAAAGAACTGGATTAAGTTCACCTTTTATATTATTGCTAGATCGTTAACTGGACTCTCTCCAACTTTTAACTGTTATAATTATGTGACTTAAGTATGTAGTTTTATGTACGGTCGGTACAATGGTTTCTTCAACCAATAGTATCCCTTCAAACTTTTTATTGTATTGTTGCGAGTGTGGCTGCCGTGCGGTTCAAACAAACATCCCTATACAGGGCTCATCAAATCAAGCGTTCTGGGTGTCCTGTCCACCCCCTAAAAGCCCAGAACACCCTGATAGGACCCTCTGGGTGTCCTATGACCACCCTAGAACTAATAACCTGATATCCAGGCTCAGGCTATCGGACCCCTTAAGTTTATGTGCAGGACACCCATGAGTCATAGGCTAGTCAGTTAAAAATTTCGTGAGCCCTGCTATACCTTACCGCAAATGTGAATCATCCAATACTTACCTTTCCACATTCTCAAAGCAACGCCCCTATCTATATCCACAAGCATGACCCGGCCAAAGCTGTCAGTAACAGCAGCTAACTTGTTGTCGGGGGACAGCCGTATGCGCTCCCCGTGGCGCCGCTTGTCTGGCAGCCCAAACCGGTTGGGGAGGGCAGTAGCGGGCTCAATCTTGGGTCTTTTCTTCTCATGTCGTGTATCGTTGCTTTGCCTACCACCCAGACCAAACCAGCCACTGGAGGGGGAAGAATAAACAATACTGAACTCAAGGACTCGGCTTAAATTTATAATTGCTTCAAACCAAGAACTACTGTTCGAAATTATGATATATTAAGACTTCAGTTCATTGTGCTTAGTGACACGTGTTATGCATGTCTATGGTTGCACAATGCTTGATGCATTATTATTTGTAAACGTCTATTGTGCGAAATTATGATATATTAGACACCAATTTATTGTACTTAGTTGCACAATGCTTCTCGCATTATTGTTTTTAAACGTCCATTTTATGGCATAGATGTTGGAGAGTCATCTTAATGTTTGATTGCACAAAACAACCGTAGCTCTTAGGCATTTACTTTTTTTGTTTTTATTACTGATCCAAACTTCACGTGAGTTCATGTTTTTCAAGTTGGTGAAGATGATACACTTGAGAGGCGGGAGGCAAGGAATATGTGTTACATGATACAAAGTTGATAGTTTAAATCCCCACCTAGCCGCCGAGATCTGGGAGAAGAGAGCTGACTTGAGTTTACTTGCGACAGCATGAGCCACGTCGGACAGCATTGGTTGTGCACTTCCCTGAACACAGAAAAGAAAACATGGTTTCTGTACATGAAATCAAACTCGCGGTTGCGCATGAACTTTTGCTTAGATTATTTCATAAATATTTCTTAAAATTGATAACTTGCATTAGGAAAAAAAAATTGCACCAGCGAATATGTTCCTTTCTAGAGACAAATATACTATATTACACGATTTACACAAAATATTATGTACATCAGCACAATGAAAATAATTGTTAGAAATTCAAATATAATTTATAATTTACCAGCATTGAATTCGAAGACAAAACTGAGACATGAGCATCACCATTAAAAGCTAATGATATGGTACTACCCTGTAGGACTGTCACCTGGTGGCCAAGTTTCCCATAGTCCCTCTGTTTAGGCAGTGGTTTTTAATACTAATTACTTTGCCGTATATTGTGACATATATAATTGTCAAAAGCATTAATAGATGTGAGTCGCAATACCTCGATTGCATAGTAGAATCCGATGTAGGGTGCGCTGCCGGCGGAGACGTACTGGTGGCAGGCGGGCGGGGTGGGCTTGATGGTGGCTCCATACCCCCCCAGGATGGAAGCCGTCTGCATCTGGTCAAACGAGTTCGGGGTCACCAGGCCTAAGTGGGGAAATTATGACATGGTCTTATTAAATGTGTTTTTAATATATGTGGACGTTGTTAGTTTGTATAAGGTCAAGGTTGATGGTGGCGCCGTACCTGTCGTCTGCATCTAGTCAACTGTGTTAAGGGTAACCAGGCCTGGGGTGGCGGATTTATAGCGTAATTCCTGATAAAAAAAATTCAAACATGATTACCATTCATATACTTCCCTGAGTACAAACGTTGCCCATTGGATATAACTATTTACAAACCAATTATCATACAAATCCTATCAAACTTTCTGCATAAAATCTGTCTAAATCTCCGATAATTTGCCAACTACCAGAATGTAAAGTCGCAGGTAATTTCTTTAATTATTTTGTTACCGACACCATAACCTACAATTTGTTAACTTTTGCTCCATACGAATTATATGTAGATTTACACATTTTTCTCGTTAATACTTTCAAATACTACCAATGACAATATTTTGCGGCAAAGGATAGTTCTGCTTGTTCAATGGTTCTGCTTGAAATAGGACAATCTCTATAGATCCAACTCTTTTCATTTTCTCTTCTACTTTGGGTAAACCCTATCTGAAGTCTAATTAGGTATATAAGCCCTAGAGCTTACCGCAGGTGATGTGGTCGTTGATGGTGTCCTGGTCCTGCAGAGACCACTTCTTGTAGGCCAGAGGGGGCGGTGGGATCTGGTCACTGCCGCTCGCCGTAGCTACGGGGGATAAGAAGGACATATTGCAACAACAACAAATCTCCGTGTGAAATACTTTAAATCATTATTTTGTAGTGGGTTTCGTTTGAAAGCCAGACACATACTTAACTAGCAAACATCGAAAATGGTCTTAAATCATCATAAACCTTCGTTGTGACTTATAAATTAACCTTATAATTGTGATTTAAACGTAGTTATCATTTGGAAACTGGGAAAATTGTAATCTAACCCTGTAGTTCAACTTAAGACGACACCACACTACGCTTCGCATATTTCAAATATACAGAAACATAAAATTCAAAATTATTCTAAATAATTTCAATTTCAGGGATATTCCTTGACAGAATATTTGGCTATTAAAAGACCTATTCAAAACAATTCTCCCACACAATGGAAATACAGAATTACACAAGGATGAATGGTTCTTTTATTGTAAGCCATATACGGGAAAAGGCCCAGGATCATTCCTACCTCTCGCGACTTGATTCCGACAGGCCCTTAGTGACTGGAAGAAGCTGAACCCGTCAATGGTCACTAAGGCTCGTCGGTACAGAATAGCGATCTCTTCATGCTGCCAAATAGTAAAACACACAAACATGTTACGGCTTTTTTGTTTCAGAAAACTTTCTTCTTGAAAACGGTAAATTTGCAACGTTTAAATGAAAGCACGACAGTCTATTTGAAATTTGCACAGATTAACCTACAGCAAAATAGTCGACTTGAATTGAGTCTGTTATTGAGAAAATGTATTTGTCAAGTGAGGAAGGTTTAAATATAGAAGACGTGACGGTGGAAATTCGCTGGCAATTTGAAAGAGAAATACACAAAAGCAGCCAATGTATCTTACGACCTGCTGTTCTATCATCATCAGTTTATCTATAGGAACTAAAAAGTGTTTTTTTTGGAACATTTACAAAAAACTAAAGCATTTTAATTACTCTCCTGAAATAACCAAATCTTCTCACCTTCTCTGCGTCGGCCACATAGCGGGGCAGCTCATACGTGCGACATTTGATCCTGATCACGGGCTCTTCACTGAAGATTTGTGACAGCATCAATGTACCATTCTACGAAAAAAAAAACACGCTTTTATTAGCAACTATCCACCATATAATCCCTAGTTTAAGTGGTAAGAGGGCTAGTAACAAAATCATATGGAAGTGGAATGGTCTCCTTAGCTAGTTCATTGAACATAATTATATATGTCTCCTTTATTTAATCTTTAAAAGACTGAGTTTCTTTTCAGTTTTCATTTTCACGTAACTGTTATTGCACATTTATCTATAAAATTCAGGACACATTTGCAAATTTTAGTTCAAATCTTTGCAGATTTATTTACCTGGTTGAATAACCGAAAAATTGATCATTTCTGAAAAAAGGGTTTTTCTGTTGCATTTTTTTGATGAGTTTCTGGATACTTCAAGGAAAGTGACCTACTTCGGTATAAATCCTGACCCATCCTGATGTGAAGCCGACGATAACACACGTCCAGTCCGGACCTCCATGTGTACTTCTAAAACAATGAATACATACCAACTGGTAAAGGGATAACTTATACACAGCATTATTCATACTGACCAATGTGCTCAACAAATGAGTGCACGTACTTCATCATTTTGTTCTTCATAATTTTCCCTTGTTATTTTTTTTTTAGGTGAAATGAACTCAGTGTGATGTTCAAACAAGTTTGCTAATGAACAGCTGCTGGTGTATGCACAGTATCATAGTTTTGTTTGTAAGATTGCTGGTCAGCTGATTCTACAAATGAATGTAATTTTCATTTTATATACATGACAACTCGTATCTGTTTACATACGGTAAGGTTCAGGTACATGCAGTTTATTGAATCAATGATGCAAGATTATTTTTCTTCCTGCCTAAGTACTGAATAATAATGTAATGTATTTCTTTTTGCTGTACATATGAGGGCATAAATATCAATGAAAGTAGGTAGTGAATCTTGCAAATTACATTAGCAATTAAGGATCAGATTATTCAGGAATATTTAAACTATTCTTACCTTTTCTGAGAGGCCAGGGGTAGACATAAGACACTGCAAATCTTCTCTCCTTCTTCCTGAGCAATGTTATCTTCAAAGACTTTTGAATATTTGTGGGCAATCTCTCCTTCCTCAGCTGAGTCATATTTTTCTGAAATATATATATAAAAAAAATTGAGTATCAACAAGATTCTCAGCGTAAATATATATTATGAAGTCTAATTGCCATTTCTCATACGGGCAGAACAGTAGACGTTTTTGTTGATCAAGAAAATCGGAATCAATGCACGTATACGCTGAAAAGAATGCACGGAGGACAACCAGATGAATTATCATAAGATTATTACCGTTAGCACTGCTTGACATTATAGACTGGCTGCCTACCTGTGGTAGATCAAACTTGAAGAAGTCATATAAAGCTTCAGAATAAACAATGAATGCTGTTAAATTAAAAAGTGGTTAAAATATAAAATACATGAAAAAAAAGGGGAAAAAAAGAAGGTTAAAAACAAAGAATACTCACGGGCCATCAACACTAATCGCTCTCCCTTGGCGACAGCGATGAGTTCCCCGGTGGGCGATACAGACACCTCACACTCCTGCAGCCAGGAGTAGCTCGCCTCTTTCGGGGTCGCGCCATCCATGTTGAGACCTTCATCATTGTCATTCTTCCACCCCCAGTCTGCATCATCCCAGTCACCGACAGCTGCAAGGGGAGCAAGGGCATTCAGTGGGATTGAGGATAAGAAATGTGATTTCCCTAAGTCTTTCATGTTGTAAGGTGAAATTACTCTGTCTCGTAGATCTACTGCAATTGTTCCAATCTGCATTGTGAAACACTTGAGTGGGAGCAATGAATCTAGATCAGATCTAAAAGACTATCACACATAATTTTAATCAATGACAAGGGTTTTCCTAATAACTATTTTGTCCACTAGTCTATATACCAAGTTTTCACTGCAATTTCAATTTTTTTTACTGGCTTACTGGGCTAGTTGCTCACAAGTTTCTATTTTTTATAAGGATCTATTGCATGTTTGACTTTATAAAAGCGATGATATATTGTACATTCTTCTATCTTGATGTATTGTTTATCATGGAAGATCAGGGGTAACCCTGAATGATGTTTTAAAAAAATAGAAAATAAGCAAATCAGCCTTTTCATAGTGAACTAAAGTAAAGTGTTCTAAAGATAAAAAACACTGCTGCTTCAATTCAGTATTTTATTAGTTTGACCTAGACTTCTAGTCATAAAAAAAAACACTTCAAGATAAAATATAAATCTTTGGAAGACTCTGCCTTGCCTACAGTATAAGGAATATGATAGATCTAGGAAAAGTAAGGCCACCAGGGCCCATATCTTCGTAACTAATTTGGCTGATCAGGAAAATTTTGATCAGGGCCTCAAGATCAGCAATTTTGTCATTTACCAAAATTGATGGTATTATTACAAAATAGTATAAAAGAGGGATACTCAGAAGTGAAATTTATTCACAATAGACAGAATCTCTAATCATGAGACACTGATCAAGATTTCCCTGATCAGCCAAATTAGTTACGAAGATATGGGCCCAGTAGACTATCAGTATAGAGTATATTGTACTAATAGCTTAGCACTTTTAATATATTCTCGTGTTATATAATCCATCAAGGATCAGGCTTAGCAAGTCTACTTCTAGTCTACTTCTAGAAGAAATATCTTGCGCTCCTAGCGCCACCTGTTGACCAGTATAAAAGGCGCTGCAAGGTAGGGAGCGAGCAGTTAGTTAGGAGTTAGTAGTCACTTAGTTTAGTGAGAACATCAGCTAAGTAAGTTTAGCCAAGGAGTTATACCTGGAGTAAGTACATCGGCTCCCGTGTAACAGACTGGAGTTTACCAATATCAACTACCTCGGACATAGGATTGTGATAGAGCTGAGTACTAGAATGGTCTAGAAGGTGTTGGAGCCACTCGTGTTCTAAATGTGGTTGATTGCTGATAGGAGATGGGAGGTGGACTGATGAAGACTTATACATGGTGGCTTTGACTCGGGATGAGATGTTTATTGAATAAAAACCCTTTCATATTAAGAAGCTCCCTCATCGTTCATTTCTTTTGAACTATTGGGAAGTGGACGGACAAACTTTGAACGCAGTCTGAATTACTCAGGCATTCTGGATAAACGACTCATGAAGACTTGGATATACACGAACATTACGCAGTCTTAAATCAAACATTAACAATAGTTCATTTGGTGGAGATTACCCGAAACATGACTTGTGCCGTTTTGCTCATCCTTGATGTCAGCCACCGGTGACTTTGAGGCTTCCTCTAACCCCAAGCCTCAATCTTTGCGGCCCGCAGGACACGATGTGTCAACATCATATACAGGGAATGTGGAAAACCGCCACCTGGTAGGTAATCCCTTAGACGGGGAAGCACAGAGACAGGAGGTCCCAGCCAGACCCAAGCAGCTCTGCCCCGAAGGTGCACAAAATTACCAAACCCGTGGCAAAGGTAAACCATTTCCCTGGCACCTAGGGTCCAAAGATAGGCCGGTTCTTGACGAAGGACTTGAAACCCTAACACACTCGGGACGAGTTGAAGGGAAGAACCGTCTCAAAGAATATCAGCAATATTGGAACCCAGGGTACGTACCACCTACGGACCACGAAACTGGTACTAGCTCTCGCTCCACCTGTGAATCCGATGTGAACAATCCGTGGTGTAGCCAAGGTGTTCCTTATCGTTTACTACCCGCAGCGGGAGGTGAAAGCGAACAGGAAGTTTCCAATGAAGATAACCTATTTTCTTCAGGAAACCTAAAACAACGACTAAACACCGCGGATAACTCCAGCCCATCAGGGGGAAAACGCCCCGAAAACCCGGTAATCCTACCTGATGGGAGCTCTCTCACCTATCCATTACCCCAACGACTTGAGTTTATCAGTCACCCGCTGGTAACACCAACTCACCCCAACCCGGGGGCGTCCATTCCTTATTCCACTGTAGCTAAAGGAAAAACAGTGGGAGGGGATAGGGGAGTGGGAAGGGAAGCAGAGGGAAACAGCGAGAAAGTAGGCAATTTACAACCCTATCGATTAACTTACGGTGTAGAAACGAACTTAGACCAAGCTGGTAAAAGAGCGGAAGCTCGGGCCTTTGATCCAGCCGAAATATTAAAGCAGTGGGCAGACTCAGGCCCCGAAAAGCACATAGATTTAGAGAGGCTAAGCGATCAGGATAGTGAAGAAAATGTAACGCTTAAAGCACAAGATTTTAACACTCTAACTCATGAATCGTATGAAGAATACGAGGACGAGTACGAGGAAGAAAATAGCGAGACAGAACAAGCAGCCGCAGATGTCAGAGGGGGTAGTCCTGATAGAAAATTAGCTAGAGAAGATAAATCAACCTCGTCTTCATACGAACTTATTACCGAGGATGTTTTAGACACAGGTAAGAAAGCTAAACCAGAAAGTGAGGACGAAATTAGTGTAGAAGAAATACCTGTGAAAGAACAGTGGGACGATCACGATATACAAAACCTCCACGAAAATAATATGGCGGAAGGAGGCGTTCCTTTGATGGATCTAGTAGAAGAAAGAGAGGATAGAGATCAACGCCAGCAACCCGGTGAAGGGGGAGCTGGGGGTGTAGATCTGGGGGCATGGCATCCTAACCGTGGGATGGACCCTGGGGGACCTCAACAAAACAATGGGAATGGCCAGATCCTAATCCAGCAGCCGGGCCGAGGCGTGCCGGCAGGAGGCGGGATAAACCTTGGGCCCATACAACAAAATATGTTGTACCCTTTCATAAGGCAGGCAATGGGAGCCCCTATACAGGCAGGTCAAGGAGGAGGGGGAAACCAACAGGGTCAACAGGCCCAAGGAGGCCAAGATAATCAGGCCAACCCTCCTCTTAATCAACAGGCCCAAGGAGGCCAAGGTAATCAGGCTAACCCTCCCCTTAATCAACAAGTTCAAGGGGGCCGGAACGATCAGGCCAACCCTCAAGGACTTATTCCTCCTCTTAATCAGCAGGTCCAGGGAGGCCAGGATAATCAGGCCAACCCACAAGGGCCTAACCCTCCTCAAAACCTTCTCAACAACCCTCCTCAAAACCTTCTTAATAACCAACTTCAAAACCAACTCAACAACCTTCCTCAAAACCTTCTTAATAACCAACTTCAAAACCAACTCAACAACCTTCCTCAAAACCTTCTTAATAATCCCCCTCCGAATCAACCCAACCCGCCGGGCCCACAAGGCCAGAATAACCCCCCAAATCCACTGCCCGGTCCACCGGGACCGCCAGGTCAGAACAACCCCCCGAATCCGCCGAATCCTCCACCGCCCGGCCCACCGGGACCGCCAGGTCCGCCGGGCCCACCAGGCCAGAGTAATCCTCCAAACCCGCCGAACCAACCAAATATCTGGGATCTTTTTCCGCAGCTAAGAATGGCATGGGGCCAAGTACCCCCGCCAGTGCGGGAAACGTCCCACAATGGTCATCAAAGGGGACCAAATATTAGATTACCATGGTTTAGTGGGAAGGAGGATGAGCAGATAGAAAAGTATTTCAGGGAACTGAAGCGACTGAAAGCTATCTATGATTGGTCGGACGCCCATCTCCTGAATATGGCGCTATTAGGCCTGAAGGGACGGGCAGATGACTGGGCAGGAGCCTTAGCTGAAAGCGAGAAAAATACATTTGAGAAATTAGAAACTCAAATGACAAAGATCTTCGGCGATCGAAGAGCTAAGTGGCAGAAACACGCAGAGTTCTGTGGCCTTAAACAAGGAAAAGACCAGAGCGTGATCGAAGTTGCAGGTGTCCTGAAACAAAAACAGGTTAAAGCAGAAGCAAGCGAAAGTATGATGTTAGCTGTGTTTTTAGAGGGATTAAAACAGGGTGTGGCCAGACAAGTAGCTATATTGGACCCTAAGTCGTTCACCGAAGCGGTGGATTGTGCAACGAGACTAGAGTCGTTGGACAAAGGCAAAGGGGGAACTAAAATATCCAATGCAGTGAGCGAACTGGCTGGAAGCCAAGAATCAGAGGAGACCGCGACCCTGAATTCCATCTCTGAACGGTTTGGAGTGGTGCTGGCCCGACTGGAGGCCGCTCCATGGTTCCAGAAACCAAAACCAGGGCAAAGCGGGGCTCCCCAGAATAGTGGTAACTATAAACAGCAAGGTTATGAGAGAAAAGATAGGTATGAAAATCAGAAAGGTGAAAGAAATTCAGATCAGAAGGCTAAATCCAATACCGCCCTGAACAGAGAGGTAGACAAAAGAAAGAATCCGCCAACTCAGCAGAAAGTGGAGAGACCCAGGCTACCTTTTGATGAAAGTAAGTTTTGTATCATTCACCAACAACACGGTCACTCCACAGAAGCGTGCTTGTGGCTAAAGAATAGGTTGAGGGAAAAACCCCCGCGGATGTACAAAGATAGTAAAGCCAGTGGCACAGAACAGAAGAGTCAGGGAAACTAGAGGAGGGGTCCGTTCATTCCACGATAGAATTAGGCGCAGTGGACGGACCGGCTAGGAGAGAGATAGGAGACGAAGCATTTTTCTTAACGTTAAGATTTAATGATCAGAAGGAGGTTAGATCTTTGGTAGACACAGGAGCGAGCGATTGCTTCATGTCCACCCATTGTAAACGGCAGATCCCTAAACAGTGCATTTTAGATGAATGGAAGGTATCGAAGGGAAACATCAGTCTGGCAGACAACTCGTCTCAAGTAATACTAGAACAAATTAGATGTAAGTTTTCAATCCATGGATCGGTGGTCTGCTATGATTTCAACATAGTGGACGATCTATGCCACCTAATAGTAATCGGTAGAAACTTATTAACAGTGCTTCGATCAGATTTATCTCTACCAGGCGCAAAGATAGAAGTGTTTTGTGGAAACCCTATAGTCAGCAAAGAAACAGTGAAAATTCCACCGGGAAATGAATGCATCATACCGGTTACCACCCGAGAGCCGCTGGGATTAGACTCACCAGTGGCTTACTGCGCACCAGCAGTCACTGCCCCAGTCCTAGTGGAGGGGTGCGTGAATACGGTGGGAAGTCAGTGGTGGATCAAAGTCATGAATCCGCTAGATGAAATGCAAGAAATCACTCCCCAGGAAGTGTTAGCTTTTGCAGAAGAATGCGCAGTGCCTGAGGTAAACCAAGATCAGATAGAAGAGTTCCTAGACTTGTGTTATCTAACTAAAACAGAGACCCCAATGTCCATCTGTAGGATTTCTGTAGAAGTAATGAAAGACGCAGTGCAAATGGAAAGCCAAACCTCTGAGGAGAAATCCCGAGGTAAAATGGATGAAAATGTAAGTAAAATAGATCTAACCGAGTCGTGCTTAAACGAAGAACAACAGGTAAGGTTTAGACAAATGCTTAATAACAACAGGAATGCACTAGCGTTCTCAATGGAAGAGTTAGGTCACTGTGAAATAGCGCCGATGAGAATCATTGTGGATGAGTCGCAGGGAGTCATAAGTTCTAGACCATACCGATACTCTCCACAGAAGATGGATATCATCGATGAACAGGTTAGGCAACTCATAGATATAGGTGTCATAGAACCCAGCGAATCGGCTTGGCGAAGCCCGCTGGTGGTAGTGCAGAAGAAAGACGGCAAACCTAGGCTCTGTACAGACTTTCGCATGCTTAATCAAGTCACTTTTAAAGATAAATTCCCCATGCCCACAGCTCGCTCGCTTTTCCTATATATGGCTTACAAGAAACCCACTATGTGGACAGCTTTAGATCTGTTGAGCGGCTATCATCAGTGTGTAATCGAAGAAGACAGTAGAAAATATACCGCTTTTGAAACCCCGATGGGTGTGTATCAGTATAAGCGTGTACCATTTGGCTTAGTTGGCGCGCCTTGGCAGTTTACCAAGGTAATGGCCATAGCGCTAAAGGGATTGATTCCTAGAACATGCTTAGCATACTTAGACGACGTAATCGTCTACGACACTACATTTGAAGAACACCTGGCGAGCGTTGAGGTGGTTCTCCAAGCTTTGGCGAGAGCTAATCTCAAACTGAAACCGTCAAAGTGTGAGTGGTGCCGCAGTGAAATCAATTTCCTCGGCCACGTAGTAAACGCGGAAGGAGTGGCTACACAAAGGGTAACCACAGAAAAGATTACAGCCTTTAACCGTCCACATAATGTGAAAACTATTAAATCCTTTCTGGGACTGTGTAACTACTACCGATCGTTTGTCCCTAATTTCGCTGATCTAGCAAAGCCTTTAAACCGGCTGTTAAAGAAAGAAGTCTATTTTGAGTGGACAGAGGCCTGCGAGGAAGCGTTTCAACGGTTAAAGAAACTGCTCACCTTGCCGCCCTTACTTATTCATCCAGATATAGGAGGGCATTTCTATCTGCTAACTGATGCATAAGACGCCGCGTGCGGTGCAGCGGTTTGTCATAAACTAGATGAAATCTACCGTCCGGTTGCTTTCTGGGGGTGTACCCTCCGTGACGCCGAATTAAATTATTCGGTAACAGAAAAAGAGGCTCTGGCAGTGATTAAAGGCATTAAGAACTATGAGGACATGTTGCAGGGAGCTAAAATCACAATAGTGACTGATCACAAACCGTTGATCCCCCTGCTACAGAGTGCCTACAAAGCCCCGTCAGCCCGGCTGAGACGGTGGGCTTTAGCGCTATCAGATTTTGATTTTGAAATCATATATGAGCCAGGAGCGACTCATTTTCTACCGGACTATTTGTCTAGAGTCTATCATGAACATGTCCCAGGTGAAGAATATGAGCCCGCTGTGGGATGTGAGTTATTTGAGGCCGAGGTTCAGGATGAAGAGCTTTCTGTGGCCACGGTAATAAACGCGCAACTCCAAGATGCAGAGTGCGCACAATTGATAGACTACCTTCAGGACGGAGACCTACCAACAGATCCCCTTGAAGCTAGGCGAATAATGGACCAAGCCGATTTTGTGGGAATGGTAGCACCGGGGGTGCTCTGTAGGTTCAACGTCAAAAGGTATAACAAACACCAAGACCAACTGGTCAGACTAAAACCCCGCATGATAGTTCCGGGTAGGTTAATTCCCAAAGTCCTGAGACTGTTACATAATGATATCTTAGCTGGAGGACATGTGGGTATCAGTAATCTCACTACCAAAATCTCTGACAGATTCTACTGGCGAAACATGAACGCCGACATAGCAGACTATGTGAAGGCCTGTGAAACCTGCTCTCTAAGGAGACGGGCCCCACATTTCAAGGCCTTAGCTAAGTCTTGGGAGAGGCCGACTCGACCCTTTGAGGTGGTACAGTGTGATTTCATCGGGCCACTAAAGAGGGCTAGGGATGGGTCGAAATATATCATGACCTTCATAGACCTACTAACAGGTTGGCCGGAGGCTTTCACCACAAAAGACTCCACTGCGCAAACCGCGGCCAACTGTTTCCTAACCGGGATAGTGTGTCGGTATGGGCGGGTAAACCGTCTGCACACAGACCGGGGGGCGGCCTTCCTATCAGGACTGTTCCGGGAGATTACTACCCGACTAGCGTGCAAACAAACGTTCACTACCGGGCGAATGCCGACTGGCAACGCTCGGGTAGAAAGACTACATAAAACCATTGAAAACCTGATCGCATATTATATCCCTGACGACCACTGTAATTGGGTCGATCTACTTCCCATTGCGTTATGGACAGTCAGATCCACGATCAGTGTACGGTCGGGATACAGCCCGCATACCTTGCTGTTTGGCAGAGATCCAATTAGCATGGGAATGCCTGAGCAGGGAACAATTCCTGAAACGCTGAACGACTGTGAGTTTTTCATGCAAACCAAGGATAATATTGCTATGTTTAAGAATATGGCAGAAAGGGTAGTTCAAAACTATGAAAAAAATCTGAGGTTGCGAATCGATGAACGGGCACGGCCTACTCAAATGTATGAGGGTGATATGGTATACATGTACGACCCTTTAGCTAGCGAGAATAAAGCATCTAAGTTCTCAAACAGGTATACTGGGCCATTCAGGGTAATTGAAACAAAAGGGGACCACCTTGTTAGACTAGTGTCCTTAAAAACTGGGAAACAGGTACCACATCTAGTAAACATTTCGAAACTCAAACCTGCACATGGGCCTTGGTCTCCCGCCGTCCCTCATAACATTCCCAAACTGGTGAGAGAAGCGAAAATCACTAACTCAAAAGGGGCAGATCCTGACCGAAACCCTGAATTGCATCACACTCCGACGGGTGAAATCGCCGAGGAAGATGGCGAAATGAGGGGTGCTGAGACTGAAAACTCAACGGGAACAACCGGTCCCCGTGAGCATGGTGCAATTCCTATGGCCAGGAAGGTACCTACACAAAAACCTGGTCCAAGTCCCACCGATTTAGCAGAATCGGACGGGCAAATCACTGATGGTCAGGGCGCCAGTGCGGACACCGCACTGTTACCAAACTTATCCTTTGTTCTTAACAAAGCCGCCTGTGAACGGGGAACAGCTGGCGCTAATGGACAGAGGAAACGCAAACGAGCTAAACGAAGGGGCAAAAGCCAGCCGTTGGAGGGGAGATCCCCTCCAGGCAACAACAAGCCCATAAAGCTGCCCTGCGGTGATGTACCGATCTCGGATACATCGGAACAGAGCCCAGAAAAAACAGAAAAGGACCATGTCCCGACGAAAGGTGGATATAACCTGAGTCGGAACCGTCGGCCTAACTACGCAGCTCTGTTCAACGGCGGGGAAAGCGACGACATGGATGATTAATACAGGAAATCTTGCCGCCCTGTGAAAATAAAGGCTCGGCGGAGCGGCACCGTTAGCATCAACGCTAATGGAACAGGTGGCCTACCTCACGGCCACCTCGCCGCGCCCAGGGGCGTGGCAGAAAGGGAGGGTGCGCACACCAAGAGAGATGCCAGTGGTTTGGCGTCATCTCCTGGGACCGGATGCAAGCGTTCCCCCCACCTGAAACAAGATACAGCTCCAAATATGGAGACAGCATGGACAAGCGGATCGGTTATAATTTCGGGGGATCCGCGCCGATCCACCAGTCGGTCCGCAACTCTGCTCCTAGGCGGTCACCTCTGCTGCAGGTGATTGTACGCATAACCCAGCCCGGGAGGAAACGGAGATAGACATTGATTCTATCTCTGAACGAAAGTTGGAGATAGAAATTGTTCAACTTTCGACTTCTCCTGGAAGGAGCGGAAAGAGAACTTAGCTGGGACACTGATCCACCGACTCATGGGGAACTGCCTAGCCCTCCGGCCACATAACAATCCAAAGGGAACCACTACTTTCCCTGCGGACACGGAGGGAAGGATCATCGTCCCCCTGAGAAGGAAACGGATTAGCCGCCCCCACCAGAGGGCGCTACCTACCAAGGGAATGTTCGTTGGGCCATTCTTTTAGGATTTTACCAAATGAAAGAAAAGGCAGTCGAGAAGGAGAGTACTAAGAAACGACCGGCTCAGGCCCTTAGGCGGTGGAGTTGGCCGGGCCGGGGCGGTGTCCGTCCGGATTCAACCGACGCCAGGATTGCCCGGAAGAAACCAAGGACACCAGCCCGGCGGCCCACCAGAACGACCACAGGAGGCGGAGCCAAGAAGTCCGCTAAATCGATTCCAGTCAAAAAGAAGACAGCAGATAAAGACTTTTACAATTTATCTGAGGTGAGTGACTCGGAGCCCGAGCCAAGGCTAACGGCGTTGGCCAAGCCGGTTCAGAAGGGAGAAGCGGCCAACCGACCGGTGCAGATCCAGGCCGGCTGGTTCTGGGACCTTACGCAACCACTGTTCCAACTATTTGAGACTGTTGACGAAATTAGAAGGACAGTGGGACTGGATGTGCCAAAATCGAACGAACAGTTAGCTGAGATTAAAACTCAGGTAGCTCCTTTCATTCAAAGGACCACACAAAACTCTAAATGCGTCAGGGAAGGTACCAGACAACAAACAACACGAGGCGGCCGACCTCTGCCCACTCTGGAAAGGCGATCGGGAGGGGAACAGCTAACCGTCGCCGCTCCAGGACTAAAAGTGGAGGTAGCACCCGTTCAACACGCGCCAACCCCACCGGTGGGGAACGGGCCAGCGGGAGCTCCCCTCCTCCACCACTTGCAGCCTGCGGACCCCGCTTGTTTAGACTTGAGCAGCTTGACAACGAGCTGCAGCGCCAATCCCTCACCACTGCTATGGAACCAACAGCAGTGGACGCCAACCGGCCAGCCGGGGGGCCCACTGTGGCCGAGCCCACTCCCAACGACAAATCCACCGCAGGTGCCGAACCCGTACCCCTCGAGCCAACCGTCGTACGATCCAACGGGGGCCGTTTCGGACTGGAACCTACTAGGCCAAGACCCCTCAGAGCAATGCGCCCCTCGTCCTGCGAACGTATGAGAGGCTTGAGGATCACGGTCACCAAGGACGAGAGCGGAATCATCAGGCGAGTGGTGAATGACAATGGGCAAAATCTCTATGAGCATGTCCCAAACTAAGTGGACCAGGGGGCCCGAGAGGAGGGCATACTTCGGCGCATGGATGATAGTGGTGCGCAGAAGAGTGAAGGTAACTTTGTTGTGAACATGTTTTAGTTAAACTATAAACTTAACTCTCACGGACTAGCGCTAAAACCAATGACAATGAAGTGGTCGGTGCTGTTCGTTTTCGCCATGATAGGAGGCATTAAGGGGTTGCGGAATGATTCCAGCCCACGTGAAGGGCTAGCCCCTAATGCTGAAGTTATAGCCTTGGAACAATATGGGGTGGTACTGAAACCAGGGAAATTAATGTCCACCGCAGATATTACTCACGTCCGACAAGGTTTCCTGATCACTATTCCCCGAAGGCGCTCCTTCATCAAGGCTACCTTTGGCCAGGTCTGTCATCGGTACCTAAAGGGAGGAGACGCTCTCGACCGAGCCTGTTACCACGTCAGGTCGCTAGTGAATTGGATGGATCAGACATCGCAGGCGCTCAAAGGTCGGTATAGGGAAATTCTCAATGAAACCTTAAGTTCGCTAATTAAAAACAACCCACAGCGACCTCAAAATCAAGGGTCAGAATCAGACTCAGGCGGAAGGATCAAAAGAATGAAGAAACTCCCCATCATGCTGGACGACCCAGGATGGCCGACCTTCCCCATTCCAACATCATGGAACAAGGGGCTTTCAGCTGATGTCAAGTATAACAGGGAACTAATTAAAGTGTTACAAGAGTCCTCCGACCAGATGATCGAAGATCTGGCGCTGATGAACGAGAAACACGACGAGGCAGTAGAAAGGGTTAACCACGTCGTGATAGGTCTGTTAGATAATTTAAGGTCATTAAATAAGGCGCATAATACCACTCGCCGGAGAATGAAACTCGTCCAACATAAGGTAGACTGGATGGAACTGTACCTGAACATGATACCTGTAGCTCTGGAAGACAAACTGGGTGAAATGAAGTATCTCCAGTTGGTGGTAGAGCAAACGCGCGTGTTCAGGAAAGGTGTACAACACCTGACACGGGGCCAACTAACCATGGATTTGGTACCACGCCAGTATATGGTCGGAGCGGTCCTGGAAGTCAACAGGTATCTGAAAGGAATCCATCCCAGGTTCCATGTAGCGTTTTCAGATCCCTCCTTCTATTATGAGAACAGTCAGCCCTCATTTAAATTTAATGAAACCACCCAGGAACTTATCGTGTATGTAAGGGTACCAGTTGTGGCCGACGAACATCTGTTTAGAGTCTACGAAGTACTGACTTTTCCTGTGCCAGTACCAGTTAGAGGAAGGCAAAAGAAGGACGCTCTCCAAATTGTTAATCTACCAAAAAGTGTGGCTATGTCCATGTCCCGTCAGTACTACGTACCACTGGCTAGCGGCAGTTGGTCAGGCTGTTATGGGCAGACCATCACGCTTTGTAAGGACTTGCCCTACATGAAAAAGATTACAGATAACACCTGCACTGCCGCCCTGTTGAGACGCGATGACATGGCCATACGAGAGAAATGTGAACTGGACTATCTTTTGGAAGCAGACTTTGGAGAAATGGCAGTGTATCTGGACGACGGAGATATGCTTGTGGTCAGCGCTGACACCCGGGGCCAAATGATTTGCAGAAATCAACCCGCGGTGGAGGTGAACATAGAAAACTATGCGCGAGTTCAGGTGGAATGCGATTGTGCCTTCCAGACGCAGGGATCATGGATACCGTATAGTTTACGGAACTGTGACCGACGCACCAGGATCACCACGGTCGTGTATCCACCTAACGACCTGTTGGGAGCAGCGAGTCGTGTGAAAGGATGGAACGCTAATTTCACGAGGCCCGAGAATGAACCCACTATGTTAGAATCGGATCCTATCCCTGAAACGATTAGGAAAGAGCTACTGGAAATCGAGGAAAGCCTAAAGGTCAGAATACCTGTATCCTCTCTGGCCAAGCGAATCCAAAAACACAGGAAAGACTTGGCTAAAGGCATCAAGAAAGCAACTGACCGCTACGAGGTGGACAAACACGCCCCATGGTTTTCTATAGGTAACTTTGGGGGCGGCTTTGGCCTCCTCACAATCTTCTGTATAGTGGTGGCAGTAACCATTATTGGGTGTATCCTCTGGAAGTGCTGGCGGAACCACCAAGGCAAGGCTGCCCTGGCCGGACTAACCATGACTTTACCTCGGGCCATGGCCTTGGAAGCGGCGGACCCGGAGGAGCTGCTGCGCGGTGAAAGGGAACTAACTGGATGCCCGGACACGACCGCAAACCCCACTGCGGTGGCAGTACTTGCTATATTATTGGCAGTACTAGTCATCGCCATAGTGGTCCTCGTGTGGCGAAAGTGGAGGTATATCAGAAGGAAGACTGTAGATGGACTGTATGTACAGTTTGCCAACCCACATATGATAGAGACAATCTTTCTGGGGGAACTGGCCATGCCTTCAGACCACACTTATACGGAGGGCTATGTGCTCATTAGGGATCTACTGGTGACCCAGCTGTGTCTGAAATATACTCTGACAGTTACCTGGGGGGCGCAGCTGATGGGAGCGGCAACTAGACCTGGGCAACATCCATCTAAGGTGCCACTACCAGACACCCTGAGGGTGTCTAAGAAACTAGCCCGTCTAATGATGAGTAATTTAAAATACAATACCAGGGCCAGACTACTGAGATATTCCTCAGGGCTAGCCACCCCTGTACCCATGGGAGTACCGCGCCTCATCGACGCAGGCTGGTCCGATGTCGGAGCGGACTGGCCTCAACCGGTGATGGGACATGGAACAATGCCTAACGCTCCTCCTAGATCGACCACGCCCACCTCAACAGCGACCGGAACGGGATCTGCCCGAAAGACAGTAAGGCCAGGGACATCCGAAATAGATCCAGGAACGGTTTATGAAGTTATCATATGACAATGTAACGAGTGTTAAGACCTGGCCTAGTGCTGTACAGGTAAAATTGGTGAATTAATGACACAAAGGTACGAGTACTAAAACTGAAATGTTACAGGAAGTTCGCTGGGCAATACCTGTTTGGGTAGGTAGGGTTCTGTTGACTAACCTGATCAATAAGGATTCACCAACCAGGGAAACCTGGGTCGGGTAGGCTGGTCCAACCGTCTCTCTATGGACCCATGGGTTATCTAAATTTCTCTCAAGTCGAGTGTCCCATGCCCGGTAGCCTAGCTCAACACTCTCATTGTTATCGATTTGGCAACTCTTTTAAAGTAGGGAACCATTTGGAACCGATCCTAGTGTCGCGAAATTTTAGCATTTAAGAAGATACTCAAAATTCTGTATAAAACCTAGGAGCGCTCAACGGGACCAATGCTCCCAACGAGCGAAGTGAACTTCCCCAAGCAAGTACCATCTACACCTGACCCCTGTGCTGTTGTTACCGCTGGGATCGGGCTGCAGTACAGGAGTCACTTGGGGAACGCCACTGTCTATTCTTTAGCATGCTTGTAAACATATATAATCTTCTCAAAGATGAGGGGGCTGCACAAGCAGCAGGAGCCTGCCCACATGCCTGGTGTCAGTGGTGCCTGACAGGAGGCAGGACGTTGGGGTTACGCGTCACTGACGCTGCGAAGGGCACTGGGGTGGACGCCCGACCATGGCAGTCACTATGCCCCGGGTGGATTGGCTCCTGACAAGCGGTCTCTTCATCACAAAAAAAATCGACGAATAGAAAGAAATTTACCTAAAAAAAAACTAAATATATAAAGCAACCCAATATTTATTTAACTAAGAGCCCTTCCTCAGGGAATTCTGGGCAAGTTGTGAGAAGAACATATGAACGCAGAATTTAGTAACATTCTCGGGGGGAACGCTCCGTGACAGCACACGAGAGTACCTTATACGTGGCTCGTTTGATTCTGGTATGGGCACGCTGCGACGGGCAAGGATATGTACAATTCCTACCAAAGCGTGCTATATTCAGAAATTATAACGGAGGTCACAAGGAAAGGTAGTTACAGGACAACGGCGAACTAGTGACATTCACAGGGTGCTCGGCTTTCTCTCTTACCATACCGCGACTCCCTCAGACTGGACAAGCCATCCCTGGGGCGGGAGAAGCCGTAGCGAAAAACCCACAAGGCGGTGGAGCGAGGTGCTGTCCTTACTAATAGCCCCATCGTCTTGGTTATGTGTAAATGGCCGCCGGATCATCGTATGTTTTAAGTCGAGGGATCCTGACTTTACCATAAAGTCAGGATCCAACGAAAACAGTATCAAAAAGAAAGAAAATAATGAACAACTGCCCAAAGGTACAAGACTAAGTTATTTAGGCATGTTTAGACCAGTTTTAACCGGGTCTGAGGCAAAACGGCAAGAAATCAAGTTTCGACCCGGGTAAATTAGAAATAATTAAAATTAATAAAGAAGACGTGCGGCTTCAGAGTTGACCGCCGTCGAGAGAAAAAAAAAAAAAATAAATGAAATACTAGTCTTGGCCGCCGTCGTGGCGCTAAAAAGTAACCGGGTCTCCGCTCAACAGTTGAGCTGAAGAGGGGGGACACGGTCTACTAATTCCCTAACGAACGGCTGCAAAAACTTAGTTGACACCCATAGCTAATAGTCTACCCAGTCTATTAGAAAGAAACTAAAATCCTAAAGTTGTTACCAAGAGGGATGAGCTCCTCAACGGGTAGCAGCTAACAGGCGGCAGTGGGCTCGCGAGAGTCCGGGGACACGTTAAACTTTAGGTATAGTGCAGGGGAGAGACCAACTGAAGGCCCCCGTGTCTAGCGAAGGATGAATCAACATCCTACTGTGGTACCGTCTAGTCGGCGTACATATCGGGCTGCTGGGTCACAAGGGGCACATACGACTAAAATTTAAATCCGATTCAGAGCTAATGGGTGCGGGGGAGGCCAATCCCATACGGCAGAGTCAACTAAATCAAGGTCTATTAGGTGTGCACCCGCCAGTAAGTGGTATGTACGTGGTACGGGGTCGACAGGCCCCACCTAGCTCCTGACAGTAGTATCATCACTCAGGAGTGAACAGGCAAGGCCAGCGAAAACGGTCAAAGTTCAGTGTGGGTTGGCAGATTCACCTGGATCAGACCGTCGGTGACCACCCAGGGTGACTTGGGACCGGTAATCGCTATCGACTGGGTCACTGGCCGGTCGTCTCTGCTCTGCTGGTAGGTCTAAGATCTTCCGGTAGCGGAGAGGGCTCAATGTACAGTCAGGCCATGGTAAAGCTAAATGCTGCATGTCCAATACCCTATTATTGGATATCGTGGGTTTAGTTGAGCCATGCTCTCTGTGATCAGAACAAGTTTGAAAAGAACCATCTGGGAAGCAGAGAGAGCCTTATGGCTGGAAAGGGTTCTAGCTCAGGCGCAATCCACTATGTCTCATGACATATGGGAAGGCCGAAGGAACCAAGTGCTTTAGTACTAACATATTCCTGCTCCGCATGCGCATAGTTAGGATAAGCTGGGGGCGGAGTCTTTTCAGGAGTAGTCTTGACTCTCCACAAGAAAAACGGGCATAGACCTGAACAAAGGACGGGTTTAACCTTGTACTGTACTTCGGTAAAGGCCCCACTTACTAGGTGCTGTCTGGAAGTGAGTGATCTGAGGAGATGCATTTACACATCTCTATAATTTAAAGGGGGTGTAGGCTGCATATTAAAAAAAAAAAAATATGCAGTCTGCTCCCGACTATAACAATGGGAAACTCGGTGCTGCCCATTCTGGTTCTATGGATGGGGGTACCGACAAACCACGTGTAACTAATGAGGACCGGGAATCAGATCAGAAATGAACCTGAATCTGAGACCCGATCCTCTAGTGATAACTAATGAGGAACGAATAATCTCAACCTCCTTTGTACAGTTAGTACTTAATGTCCTTTAATGATATTTATACTTTACGGAATGAAACGCTACCCCCACCGCTTGTCATGTTGGTTTTCCCCGTGTGATGTAAAGTATAGGGTAGACAGTAAGGTGTTACTGTTAACATAGGTATAATATCTATTCAGTGAACCGTTTGGAGTTAGGGGCGCACCTGTTTATCTCGTTAAGAGGGCGCCACTACCCAATATAAAGTGGAACTCGGTCTTCAAACCCCAAATTGAACATAGGGGGTGAACGCCGAGCTACCACCTGTAACTAACAAGGAAGGGAGGGATTTTGTCTTAACATAACCATTCAATGAGAACAAACTCTGGTTGAAGTTGCACTTCACAAAAATGAAGTCCAATATGACTGAACAGTTGTCACCCTTGGGGGGGTGTTAACTTGTTTACATATAAACCCTTGGAGTGTATTGGAAAATTATTCTATGACAATGTACATAAAGTGTGTTGTCAAGAGTATTGACTCTTGGAAAACCGAAGTAGCTTCTTAAGTAAACCACAATAGACCCAGTTCCTATCATTATTCTTATCCCCTCATGTGGTCTGTAAGAGAGTCCAAACGTGTGAGTTTTGCATCACGTTTCGGACACTCGTGAGATCCTGAAAATGCACATTTTCATGGCAACTGAGCCCAGAACGATGTGTGTAACTGTTCCCACCTAACTCGCAAATATATCGCTGTTTGGGATGTTTGGTAATCTTTGCTGTGGATTTTGGTACCTTTCTAGTTTTCTTTAACGAGAACACCATTCCTTTCTTGACAACGACAACACCGAACCTCTGTCTGGGAGCTCATTCAGTGTCTTGAAGGCTTCGTTCTGGTTTCCTTGCAGTAGTATTGTCTCCTCATCTGGACAACCCAGCACAATAATACTCGCTATAAAACTTATTCTAACACCATGACACTGACGAAGTCTTGTCGTTAGACTCAATATGGGACGGGTATTGGTGGCTCTTGCCACTCCCTCTCAAACTTACCTTGGAGTCGCCAACAGCTTGTTGGACGGCTCCACCTGTGGTGTCGCCTCACGTGGCCGACACGGCAATCTTTCCTGTACTCTCTAAGGGGGACAACTCATCAAAGAATTCTGTCACAGCTAATCTAATGCTGGGCAATCTGGACCAAAATACTTGGTCACCTACAGTTACTCTAAACTTACCAGGGTGAACACCCTAGGAAGTGCTTATTCCCTAGGACGCCCCATGTGAATTGTTTCCAATGTAGACATTTACACTAATGTCCTGTACGAAGAACGACTAAACAAAGAATTCTGTTACAGCAAATCTAGTGTTGTACAACTCAGACCGGAATCCCTGGTCGCCCATACCTGAATCCACATGTGCAGTATCAGTCCCAACAGTTAATAGTATCAAATAATACCATAATACCAATACGGTACAAATCACCCACACTCCAAAAAGCCTACTTAGATCGGTAATGTCAACAAACCTCTAGTCAGGAAAACCTCCTATTATCGCCCAACCACGCGCGAGATAAAATGCTTGATCATGTTCGCCTAAACAATTCCTCCCACTAAAATCATATAGACTGACGTCTCTCAGTGCCAATACTACCACCTTACGCCGTTCATATTATCATCACCAACCACAGGACCTGGAAAAGATAATAAGTTTAGTATACAAGGTCCTAGTTTTCAGCCCGCGTCCACCATCTTGGAACCAAAAGTAAACACCAGGGGGCCGCCCACGCTACCCGTTACAAAAATCACCAGCGAAATACAATCTCTAGTTCCGGGAGTGACGTCAGCTTCCGGAGTACAAACACGTGAAGGCGAGCTGAAAACCACTAAGAAGAATTCTGACCAACAGTCTCCTTAAAACCCTACGAGTTAGTAGCCTGCCTAACATGCAAAAGACAGTAAAAGAAACGAAGGTTGGACTTACCCGGTCTCGGAGCGGTCGGGGCGTGGACCAGCTCGACGGAAGAGGGACGACCCCAGCAACGGACGAAGGAGAAAAAGCGAAGAACAGTCTGTAGTCCGTGGGTCCCATGTTAACATTCCGGCGTGGCCTCTGGAGTAAAATAATGTCCGGGGTTCCTTAAAAAGAAATTAGTGTCCTGGGCCCCAATCAGGAATTGGACCTGAAGAAATTAATTGGTAAATCACTATAAATTACTATGTACAAAGGTGAGTGCCGGCGGTCTATGTCCTAGCCAGCGGCAAGCGGGCGACAAGACGCCCTAGGACTCGGGCCCATCGCCGAACCAAGCGGTCCGAGGGCATGTACCCGTCGACCAGTTCACGAAAATCGTTGATGGTTACCGTCCCGTCCGCGACTGCCTTGACCACGTGAAGGACGCGGCCTGTCTCTGCAGTCGGCACCCCGAACCAGTCGTTCGCGCGGCGGACTTCTCGGCTGACTTTAGGCACTACCCGGTTAATCCACTTTTGAAGGGAGCCGTCACTGTCAGTAAGTTCCCAACGGCGTGCGTCAAACCCCGAAGGGGTAGTGAAGATCAACGTAGCTGGAGCTGGGTGTGCTTGAATGTTCATGAAGGCTCGGCTCAGGGCTTCCGCGTAAAATTTGGTCACGGCGTCCACGTTAATAAAAAGCGGGATGTAGAGCCCGAGTTCCTCATCCCATGTCAGTATGTCGAGAAAGTTGCACATCACTATGAGTATGTCCTCCGGAAACATGACATGATGCGCGAACGCGTAACCCGCCAACTCGGCGGTGGTCGCGTCGAGATGAGAAAAAACTACTAAAGAATGATCAGTTCCCGCTAGAATAATGTCCGGGTAGGCCTCAATACCCTCCTCACGGTTGGAACAAAAGATGGCAACGCGCACCATGATGATATTGAAGATAAAAGGAGTAAAAGACGAAGGAGTTACAAAATCCACGTCTGAACACACTAAAATACCCGCCGGCACTGATTAAAATGACGTCAAAACGAGGCCAATTTGGGAAACCCCTTTTTGATCCAAAAGATCCAAATTTTGAAATCGGCTAGCATGATCAAACCATCGTATAATTTCTTACAAAATCTGCGCTAGACTAAAGCTTAGGTCCCCAACCAACATAATCAAGCGACAGAATTAATTCATATCGGCCCAAAATATCAGGTCGAACCATCAAACTTGCGAATTTGTTCGAAACAGAAATTTGCCATCCGGGCGCTTCGCGCCTGGAGGAATCAAATCGAGGTCAAACCCTGGAGGGGAACTCCAGTCAAGCGTCCCGCTAAGTACACATGTACTAAGCATAACTGGTGGGCGCGCGACGTGAATGGTAATATTTTCTGGATCCAACTGCTTAATGTTGCTAGAACAGATACAGGGACCTTGTATTTATTGTAAATAATGTTGTTCTGGTTGAAATTTGATTGAAATTTGACACGCATTGTATGATGAAATTCGTTCGTTCAAAATGTCTGAATTCTCTGTATTGACTTATGTTGTGTTAACTTGTTCTGAAGTTGAATTTGATGTGTACTTGTTACTCTTAGAAGGTTAAGACAACTTTACACTGTATATATGTTGAGTTCTGTTGACTTGTGTTACAAATCATAGATGTCAGAATCTGTACATGCATGTACTAAGTCAAAAAAAAAAAAAAAAAAAAAAAAAACTAACTTTGTCACCTTATGCACGGGTGTCGCAATTCTTAAGCCTCACTATGGGCTAACAACTCTAAACTCACTTTATCACCTTATGCACGGGTGTAGCAATCCTTAAGCCTCAATATAGGCTGATAATGATATTTTTTCATTCTCTGAAACTGACTTTGTCACTTTGTCACCATGATTATGTCGCCATTACTTTATCATACAAATGATCATGTTATCATTCTGTAACACTTACTTTGCCACTTTATGAACGGGTTCCGCTAACCTTGAGCTTCAAGCTGTGGAAGTCAACTCGATAAATAATCTTATTTATGAACTTACCATGAAACCTATGAATGTTTTCATTGATCTTGAGTCTCAACCTGGGACTACCAGCAAAATGTACTAAAGCAAACCCGATCATATGAACGTATCTTTGTTTATACTTCTGAAGGAACAAAGGAACTTCTGATTATATTGACACTGTGCTGAATGTACCACGAGAGTCAAGGCCACCCACAATGGTTTCTCCATATGAAAAGTGATAATAACAAATATATCCAATCATCAAAAATTGGAAACTTTGTCACATTTGATTGAAATCTTCATTTGGTTTGAGCTATGTCGTCCACCTCCTTAAACTCAAACACCTGACCGCCGTCGAATGTACTAATAGCTTAGCACTTTTAATATATTCTCGTGTTATATAATCCATCAAGGATCAGGCTTAGCAAGTCTACTTCTAGTCTACTTCTAGAAGAAATATCTTGCGCTCCTAGCGCCACCTGTTGACCAGTATAAAAGGCGCTGCAAGGTAGGGAGCGAGCAGTTAGTTAGGAGTTAGTAGTCACTTAGTTTAGTGAGAACATCAGCTAAGTAAGTTTAGCCAAGGAGTTATACCTGGAGTAAGTACATCGGCTCCCGTGTAACAGACTGGAGTTTACCAATATCAACTACCTCGGACATAGGATTGTGATAGAGCTGAGTACTAGAATGGTCTAGAAGGTGTTGGAGCCACTCGTGTTCTAAATGTGGTTGATTGCTGATAGGAGATGGGAGGTGGACTGATGAAGACTTATACATGGTGGCTTTGACTCGGGATGAGATGTTTATTGAATAAAAACCCTTTCATATTAAGAAGCTCCCTCATCGTTCATTTCTTTTGAACTATTGGGAAGTGGACGGACAAACTTTGAACGCAGTCTGAATTACTCAGGCATTCTGGATAAACGACTCATGAAGACTTGGATATACACGAACATTACGCAGTCTTAAATCAAACATTAACAATAGTTCAATATCCCCACTGTGGCACACATATGGTTACACCTAAAAATAGATTTTGACGTTCAATCTAGGTAAAAGAGGTCCGGTCTACAGCTAACAAAGAACGGTCATAAAGTTCTAGTTATCAAATCAAAACAATGCACACCAGACCACGGAAAGTTTAGGTTATGGAAGCGCAGTAATTCTCAGTTTTCTACTTGCTCTTCTTGATGTTTACATTTTGATGTGGCTGTCACAAGATGATCTAAAGCTTACCTTCATCTGCTTTGTACTGGTCCTTCAAATGCGGAAACAGATATCCTTTGACTGAATTGATATCTCGAAATGTTGCTATAAGCGTTAGTTGACATGACATTGTTGCCCCTATTCATATAAGCCGTAATTTCTTTATCTTATATTTTTTCAAAGACCACTGGACTGATTTTGGACGAGATGTCTGCCATACTGGCGTACAACCACCCGATGACTTTTTAGTGTGAGTTGTTTAGCTTCATTGATGAATTTTCTGCTTGAACGTCCCAAAATATATATTCAGTAACACTCGTATACTACATTTGTAATATTTTTTGCACAATATCTTCCTAAATTACAAAAACAATGCGATTTTAAATATTTAGAGCTAATCGACTACTTCTATCTTGCTGTCAGAAAAACCGGAAGTAGGATTCCTGTGTACTTCCTCTTTTCTTGCATTATCGCTCACCGCACGCTGAGCGCCAAAAACGACCAAAACAAATTTTGTAAACAGTGTAGTATTAGCAGTTTTAAGTTCTTATTTAACCATAAATGTAATGCCTCAAGTCTACACCGGGATCCTCAAACTGGTCTGCTAACGACAGTGAGTTATACATCGATAAGAACAGTCTGAACAAGCGATCAAACCGCAACTGGTGCAAGACGCAGCGAGCCCTGCGCCTGGCCCAGCTGGCCCCGGGCCCAGCCGGCCAAGGTTCTTGTCATATATATGGTTTATAACCAATGGTAGCTACTCAAAACTCAAGGGGCCGTCCATAAATGACATCATGCTATTTTTGACCTTTTTTGACCACCCCCACTTCCCCCCCCCCCCACACCTTCCCCCCCCCCCCCCCCACCTTCCCCCCTTGTCATATTCTGTCATGCGGCCCTTGATCCCCCCCCTCCAAATAGCAGATGTAGTATAAAATGGAATGGGTTATTTTTGGCTAGGAACACAACTGTCTGTTAGAAAATCTGTGATCTTAGCTGAATATAAAAGATTCAGCCTTCTATATCACAACCTGACCTAAAAAATGTCTTGCAAATTCTTGAAATTAAAAATTGTTCGATGTGACGTCATGCACCACATGACCCCCTTCCCCCTCTTGTCATGCTTAGTCATGCAAACATAACCCCCCCCCCCCCGCTGCATGACGTCATTTATGGACAGCCCCCCAAAACCTCAACATTTGCTGGGCTCGGTGGGTATGATAGAATATTCTCTGTATTTCGGTATCCAAGAATTCTTTGCGCATGGTGCAACTTCTTTTTTTCTACCAATACAAAGAAGTTATGCTGAATAATTACTATTCCTTTTGATATGATAACATGGATAGATCATGGGAGCTATTTTCAGGCATCATTGAGGCATCTTTTCAATGAATCCCAAAATAGTGAATTTAAAGCTACATATTAAGGAAAAATACCAGTTACCGTTCCAAAATGCTGAAAACATCCATAATATAGCATATCTAACAAGATACAATAGGAAGGTTGAAAATAAGTTTTTATATGTCATAAGGAGCATATAGATCTATAAGGCCTAGCTAGGCTCATTTGTGCTATATGTGGCGTATTTTGAGGCTATTTGCTATAATGGATTTTGTAAAAGAATTTCCTTTAAAAGTAGGTCAAACTTTAAAAAAATCATAGCATAATTTCTGATAGTGGGGACAATTTTGTCATAAATGTCGGTAAATACTTTACCTTCTTTGTACCTTGACGGTTACGACAGCGATCGTGTCCGGGTGACAGGTATCTTTATGAAGAAAGATGTCCCGTGAAAACTGATCTTCTGCTGGACCAATACTCAATGAGATGGACCGATTGAATATTCATCCCCGGATCATTACGTCGCTAAAGAATGGTAGGTTCTTTATATCTCAGTATAGGCCATTTAATAAGCCCATCCCAGTTTACACCAACACTAAGGTTTGCAAAAAAATATTTTCAAAATTGCCTCCATGCTTATTTCATGAAGACAGTTGTATAATACAAAAATAACCAAAACGACTCGGGTGACAGATTGCTCCTAAATTTGGTAAAATGTAGCTTTATATTTTGGCAATTTTCCCATAGGAATTAATGTTAAAGACCGTCAGCCTGACCTATAATTTCCAACCCTATTTACCCTGAAATACAGCATTTTGATTGGCTGGCAAATCTGCAAATCTGTCAACTAATGAAACCTAAGAAATCATAATGTTATAGCAGTCCTTGAAAATATAGAAAAACATAATTCTTGCTTATTTCAGTAGCCCCAACTCTTTGAAACAAGGATGGCATATACAGTAATTTTGTCCAACCCTTGTCCAACCCTATCCATATATCCAATGTGGGATGGGCTTATTGCAGATTTATTTACGCTGTGGAAAGAACCCATAAGGGTTGGCCGGACGTTAAACTACCCCAAGAAACAAATGATTTTTTAATTTTGTTTACCAAACACCCATTAGCCACCTACACAATTTGATTAAGAATTTAAGGTTAGGACTATTTGATCTTCATGGTTATTTTCCTCTTGGTGTCTTCGTTTGAAGGTGAAACACGTTATCTTTACCTTAGCACGTCCCCCTCCCCTTTTGAAAATTCCTGCATCATGAACGTCTTTTGACTTCGGATATTATTGTTATGACGCAATATTTCAGCCAAATTGACGAACATTTTAGTCCTAGGCCACTGTGAGGATGTGTTAAGTGAAGTTACCTGAGTGTAACAATTATTTAGCCTTATTAGGTTAAACCGTATGATAACCACAACTATACACGCCTTGTGGTGCAAAATCTCATGAACCTGAATTTTATAGACATAACCCCATATTTCAGCCAAACTGACGAGCTATGCGACGATCCTGAGCCTGTCGGCGCCGGACCTAGAGCGGGCCACCTCCCTCTCCTCTACCGACGTCTCCACCCTGCAGAGGGCCGTGGCCGAGGCCGTCCCCATGTCACCGTGTAGAACAGGTATAACATAGAATGTTTTTCTTAAGAAGCCTATTAAAAGGTGAAACATGTTGGTAAATACAAGTTTTTAACATCCTCCACCAACTAAATTCTTCGTATGTTTTTAAAAATTATTCGTCCTACACCTTTTAAACTCTTCATATTGGTGTTTGTTAGATACGTGGCTAAAAGTGTGTCTAGCTTCAGATGCTACCGCTTGTATGAGCTGGGATCCAGCGATCCTGTTCTGAGGTGTCTGGCAACTGTCTCCATGGTGATAAGTCACAAATGGATTAGACCATCAATGGGGTCAGGGGTTTGTCCCCAGCCTATCCTAGACCCATTATCAACCTAAGTGAGGGTAGGTAGGAGCTGCTGAAGGGCTAGTCTAATGAGCTAGTCCTTTGCCCAAAAGAAAACTTCTAGGTATAACATTAGGTATAACATTAGTAATGACTCGGTCAGCAATCGATTTGAAGAAACTGAGCATTCCATTGCGTTTGTGTTCAATAATCACTCTCAAAACACTGAGAAGTCAATAGAAGATTGAACTTAATACTTAACAGAGACCTTATAGGATATATCGAGACTGGAAAGCTTCTCTGTGGCCCTATGTGCCCATATCCCTGGTGGCTGGTTGGATCAACTATGACCAGAGTCTGGCCAGTACCAATATAATTGTGGAATAGTAAGTGGCACCACACTGGTCATTTTAAACATGGACATAATGGTCAATCCAAATCTAGTCCAACCAAGGGCCAGGTGGCAGGCCTGTAGTGCATAACAGGTTTACCCCTGGCTTTCCAGTCTCGATATATCCTATATATATACATACAAGGTCTCTGTACTTAATAAGTCTTTTAACATAAATGTCGGTAAATAACAGCTTTAAACACCCTTCACCTACTCACCTCTTTGTGATTGTTTCTACAACTTGTAGGTAAAACGTTTGTTATGAATTGGTTAGCAACCAGCTTAAAAAAGTTAAATAGCCCGACCATGGAAATCCGTTTGTGTTCATGTAACATTCTAGAAACGCAGAGAAATTGTACACTAGTCCAATGGTATTGACAGGGCTAATTTAGAAGTTTTCAAAAGGGGGGGGGATATTGCAAAAAGAAAATTCCGTCAGACCCTCTCGGGCCTTAAGAGAATTGATATTTTACATTAAGAGAATTGATATTTTACCCCTGTTAAATCCGGCACTGGTGATAACCGTAGAAGTTCTGTCTGAGACTTTTGTTTTGACCTGAATTCTCTTCGGTCAGTGCTGTCGAGTGGCAAAACTATCTGTTTAACACGAATAGTCAATTTTGTGATTTCTTTCCTTTGAGATCCATAAAGTAAGAATTAAGAATTGTATTAACTATTTTCTGTACCAGGAATTGAACTACAGAAAGAGAACGTGGTTCATAGGCTGTCTACAGGATGCTCCGTCATCGATACATTTCTGCAAGGTAAGGCATCAATAAGACGACCATGAATCTTAGGGTAAAATTTCTTATTTGACCATGGATTTTAAATTGTCTTTTTTTTGGTCATCGTGAACTGGCAGATGCTCAAAGGTCCATGCCACTACACCAACATTTGCAAAGAACTATTGATTGTAAAAAAGACGGATTTGCCCAATTCTTTGTAAAGCATAGAATGGACTACCCATTAATTAGGTATGCAGGGAGAGGATACTGGGTACATTTATGAATAACCATTATCATACATCATATTTTATGTCACCATCGCCTGTGCGATAAGAAGAGTACATGTAATGTGAAAAAAGTCTTTGAATCCATAAAAAAAAACACAATAATTTGTAATACTCCTCCGTAATTTGTAACCCGTAGTAATTGATAGGCGTCCCTAAAGTGATATAATCATGTTTATCATTGCAGGTGGACTTTTACAAACCGGTATTACGGAGGTTTGTGGAGAAAGCGCTGTTGGGAAGACACAGTTTTGTATGCAACTCTGTCTGACTGTTCAGCTACCGCAGGAACTGGGAGGCCTTGGCTCTGGTATGTATTCTTTGTCAAGAAAGAGAGCAAGGTATATATAGATTGAGTGAATTTGTCACTAGATTTTTGTAGTTTAGGGGTCCACCAAAAAGGGGGGGGGGGTTCCGGACCCCCCCCCCCCCCCCCGGATACGCCCCTGGGCCTTGACTTAAACGGTTGGGAATGAGGGCGCTATAGGAACAAATTAACTGCGCAGGCTCATGTAAAAGGTGTATTGACTATTATCTTTCCCACCTCTGTTCAAACATCATTTACTGATATATTTTTGAGACACTAAAAGACAAGAAAATTTGATACGTTATTTGAGTTGTACAGATGACAAGATGTTTGGTAATGATATTTAAACCCGTGATTATTTCTCGTAAAGGCGCACTCTACATTTGTACTGAGGACGTGTTCCCCACCAAACGCCTTCACCAGATTGCAGCACAGTTTCAAAATCTGCACGGCTCTTCTTCGGGAAAAATTCAGTTTATGGATAATATCTTTATTGAACATGCAGCTGATATTGTAAGTTATTTACCTAATCGTTAAGCTTTTATCTCGTCATATTCTTTTACTGACTTTTAGCTCATCAAATCTGACGGTCCAAAATTAGATGTGAAATTCAAGTTGACGATCCAAAATTAGATGTATTGAGTATGAAATTCAAAGTAATGTTGAGTTTCTAACTTTTAGTTAGACAACAAATCAAAAAAAAGCTGTGTCGGTACATACGTCATGGAAAGGTATTAGGGTACCAAAATGTTAACTGTCCTTATTGGTTTAATTTGAAAAAAAAACTTTTCTCTAATTGCTTGGTTCTTAAAATCATTTTGTTATTTTAGTGAAGTAATTTAATGTAATAGTTGCTTGTACTTTGCTCTGCAGGAAGACCTTCGGTTCTGCATTATGCAGAAGGCCCCGGTTCTCCTGTCCCGGGGAGCAGCTCGTCTCATCGTGGTGGACTCCATTGCCGCTCTATTCCGCTGTGACTTCGCCGCGAAGGAGTCGGTCAAACGGTCGAAGGAGATCAGCGCCTTCGGCATGCAGCTCCACAGGCTGAGTCATAAATACGGGGTGCCCATTGTCTGCATAAACCAGGTAGGATACGTTTATTTGGTCACGGCTGGAGTATATGTCATCATGAAAACAAATTGAAAGTATATTATTTGTTAGAATTCTGCAACTACCGGTGGTTTAATGACCAGTTTTCAAAGTACTTTATTTCACAGTGTGGGCCCTGGTCCGCTTTTGCCGGTAAAAACTGAACTGCGCCTGTTTAAAACCCGACTAAAAATACGTTGAAGAGCCCCATCTGGCGTGATTTATTTTGTAAAATTGTTGGAGCCAAATACAGAAGAGTAGAATACTCTATAAAGTGATTGTTTATATTCAAATAATCACGAAGAGCGCGTTGTAAATGCATTAATATTGAAGTTAAACATAGCTACATTTCTTTCCCGCTCACAGTTATCTATAAATGTGTCAAACTTAGAAAGATGATGCAGCGAAAATATGTTTTCATATCTGAATAATCACGTGCGTTGTAATTGCATCAATAATTTGATAAAAACATTTTTCCCGTTCTTAGGTATCTGCGATTGTCAGCCAGTCAGATGCTGCCACCTCTGGACTCGGCGACAAGAAAATCAAGCCTAGTCTGGGGATATTCTGGGCCAACCTGGTGACGACACGCTTGATGCTGTCCCGGGACCACCGGCGGGTGGACACCGGTCACGGGGTACCGGGGTCCGACAAACCCGAGACCGACCAGCCAGTCCCCGTACGAACAATCGAGGTGGTCTTCGCACCTCACCTGCCAAACTCAAAGTGTGACTTCATCGTCAACTCTGAAGGCGTCCGAGGCCTAAGTTGACAAAATATGGTCATGTTCTAATGTTGTTGCTATGTACTGCCATTTGTTGTTGTTTATTAATATTGACAAGAGACTTTCAGAAAATGTTATTTTCTGTTTATTCAAAGGACTTCCAAGTAGGGTTATGTCCAATATATGAGGGACCAAATTGGAAAAGAAGACAGACAACAAATTCAGTGGCAAAAAAGTGAGTCACTGACTTCAAGATGTGTTGGACCAAATAAAAGGAATGCATGTTTTAAGGAAAGAAAGAGTCGCGGTCATCGACCTTGTTTGAACGGCCCTGAAAGATAGCCAAATGCTTCAGCTGGATTTTATTAATAGCAAGATATAATAAAGCTAAAATTCAGGTTCATTAAATACACGATTGAGGATTTGAGAGCAAAGAAAAACAGACCTTTGTTTGAATTTCAAAAAAATAAATGGAATGGACAAACGCCGAAATCCAACAAATTCATGATCTAAATTTTATTTGCATTTCTAACAATATATTGTTTGTAACAACAACAACCTCACGGAGCACGTTCAATTTTAACAACTAGACGAGAAGATACTATTGCTCCAGCTTATATACAATTCAATTCCTTCACCATTCCTACAACTTCGGGCCCCAACGGATTCCTCCATTGAATTTAAGATACTATATACATGTACAGAGAAACATGGAAACAATTGGGGATAAGCCCTAACATCTACATGCCTATTGTCCCCTTATAATAATGTGTAATAAACATGGGCTATGTATGAAAATAAAATATTACATGAATTCTTCACTTTCTGGTACAATTTTGTCAACATTCATTCAGGATTCATACCTATTTACATCACTTTTGCCTAGCATATTTGGTTTATGATGAAAACAAAACTTACTTTGATGAAAATATACCTGTATATAAAGGATAATTCTATTTGCTCACTCTATATATGTATACAGTGTTAGACCAAAACCTTTCTAGTTTTCAAAATAAATTACTAATGACATTTCAAAAGTTCATTTATCAAGACTTTCTCATTACTTTCCATTATCTTTTGAGTTATTACAAAAACAAAGGTTTCGAGGTTGAGACAGTTTCCTCTTGTAATGAACTAAATAATACAATTTATCTTTTGTACTTACTTAAATTATCACCTTAACATATTTGTTCATCACAGCCTTCTACCGACAGTCTACCTAACCCCTGCGATTTGTCCAGTTTTGTGTGAGAAGACGCTTAGGAGACTGTCTGACATCACAGTGGGAATATCGGCACAATTCTATCACATGATAATAAATAATGCTACTGTAGAGGTAACGGGACCTGTGGCATACATGTACAATTAACCAATGCAAAACAACAAATGTAATGAGACAATAATGGTTCAAATAAACAACCCGAATTAGGACAAGCATCACAAAAGTTAAAAAAGACAATTGAGCAAATTTTTTGGAAACTGAAGTGACATGAAGCAAAAGGAAATACATGGTTGTGTTCGGGTAGCATCAGTCCAAAATACAACGGTAAGTAGATCGTTGATTTTTTTTCAATTGGATATTTTTCTGTTATTTCAGTCAGTGGAATGTCAATTTCGGAATATACGAACACAATTCTAATATTTGTTTTACCAAAAAGCCATTAAAAATTTATTTTAGGGTCAAGCAACAATTGGGTAGGTTGTGTTACCGGAACGCAATTGACCTTTTCCCTTGGCCGCAGTCAAACCTGTTCGATTTTCAGTCCCATAATCTTAGACACCGAGTGAATATAATTATTTCACCTCCCAGGCTCTATGCTGCAGTCACAGGCATGCACTACAGCTCTTATCTCATTGATTCCAGTTTGTGCTTGGTTTGTATCCTGTTATCCTGCAATATGTAGAGTATTGGAATACAACTGTTTTTTTCCTTTTTGAATCCCAGTGCGCTTCGCACCCCTATTTGTCACTGCTTCTGGTTCACCAACACGTCCCATCAACCACACCTTTGGAACTAACAGCCAAGGTCATGTATTCAGGTCAAGGTCGCCTAGGGTCAAGGCCAGGTCAAGGTCGGCCTGAGGTAAGGTCAGGCCCTGAGCTGGTATTGACTGACGTGAAGCTCTTCGCGGAGTCGGTCCGCGTCCAGTTGTCGGAAGTACTCCTCGTCTTCGTCCCTGTAGAGTTGTTCTTGGAGCGCTCTGATGTCGCGCTCCATCTTCTGTCGGAGCTCCTTCTTCATCTGACTGACCACCTGTGGAGAAACACTTACTGGATCAAAAGGGAGTATAGAAGAGGAACGACAAGAGCCCTGGTAGAAATTGACTTTAGATAGACATAACGACGACTAAAATGTTATTTTCACTTTTACAATTTTAACTCAAATTTGTCGATTCCCGAGAACTCGAATTTTTCATTTTTTTTCATTACAGCCTAACTCCAATTACGAGAAGTAAATGCTTAGCTTTTTACGTATCGTAAATTAGATTTTTTCTGACAAATAATATGTCACGACATAAACTATGCAGTTATCAATGAAAGTACATTTTTTAGATATTTTTTGTTGCGTTTTTCTTGGAAGGTGTTGTAATATGAAAGAGTAGCACTAACGGGGAAAAAAGGATGCCTAACTGCAGGTTTCTGATCTAAAGGTAATATTCAAAAAAATCTAAAGAACCCAGAATGTCACTGACCTTGGACTGTGCCTTGTCCTTGACCTCAATGTCCTTCCGCTCCCGGCCGATGGCCTCTGTCATCATGGCGAACTGGTCGCAGTAACTGAGAACGGTTAGGGGTTTACAACAGCCAGAATTATCTTTATAAACCAAAACACCAAACCTCTCATAAACCAATGCAGCACATTACCCATACGATGGAATTACTTCGTTCTGTTCTGTGGGTAGTTACCCCCTTTTCTTACAAATACAAAATACGGGATTTTTTTGGTTTGCTAATCCAACACCTATTCATACGTGTAGTTTTCTCCTGCTGAAGAAAGTGAGTTTTTGGAAAAATGACTTTTAGGAAGCGTTTTTCCTACTGTTCAGGGAAAGAGATTCTTATTGTGAGAATGCTTTTTGGGATATAAGTTGGGGGCAGTCAAAACATCGGAAATAGCATAAAGAAAATCTGAATGTGTCCCAAAATGATGTGAAATGTGTTCTAAATGTCAAATTTTGGGACAGAATTTTTGAGGTGCTGGGGAGAAAAAAATCGGAAATCCGACGAAAATCGGAAAACTTACACCCCAGCTAGTAGGAAGATAACGCAGCATACTAAAACAGTAACAGAAAAACGTTCATTTAGTCAGATTTACGACTTCAAGCCTGTGACATTTAGCAAGGATACTAGTTCTCTATCGACTCGAGGTCGTTCTGGTGGCGCTGTGCCCGTCGTTCCCGCTCCTCCTTGGCGTACCGCCGCAGTTCCCGGATCCTGTCCCGCTGTATCTCCAGGCCGTCCTTGAACAGGTGCTTGAACACCTGGTGTGGCGAAAATAAACCATGAGCGTGACATAGAGAAACTGATGATATAGAAGAAGGTGAGATATCAAATTCTAAGATAAACTGATGATTCAAAATACTCCTTTTGAAAATGTATTGAGTCACATTGAACCTGCTGCCCATGTATTGCTAAATTCGGAATTTTTTTCTTTTTTCTTGGCTACGGTCACACATATTTCGCCTCGTTTCCCGAATCTAACACTAGTATCCGGACTAAGAAATGGTTTACACAGAGAGAGATACTTACTAGTATCCGCACAAAGACTGAATCAATATGACAGCAGTGAAGGATGACGGGGTAATTTTTAAAGTAACTGGGTGCAAATGGTATTTAGGCAGTGACTGACGTTCACTGATCTTACAACAAAGCAGGAACAACTCCTAAATCTTTTAAACGAACGAATTCTTTGAAATGAGCGGAAAACCAGACTGACCAGTTCCTCCCGTGTCCTCTTTTTGAGCATCTTGGAGCGGGCCTGGACCTGGAACTCGTCGTAGTAGCGGCGTGAGCGGGCCGACTGCTGGCGCCGGTTACGGAGCTGGGTGCGCACCGACTGCTGGTGATTCAGCCGGTCCTTCAGGTCCTTCTATATAGGGGAATAAACAGAGGTACTTAGGGATTGCAGCGTAGACAGTATATAGGTGTGTCGTGATTTGTAATGGGAGCAACTGGGAATCACTTTAATGGAAATAAAATCTCACTTTCACAACAAGAAATGTGAAGGACCATCCGTGATGATTCTAATCCTGAAATCTGACTGCCACGTAAAAAAGAGATGTCAATTGTTTGTTTGCTTTTTCTTTTTTTATATCATCAATCAGTGGAACCCCCAGTTCTTCCGAATGCAGAAATACAGTGTATAATTATATGGGATAATATATACATTTGTGATGTGAGTAACTGAATCATTTCATCGGAAGCAAGACCTTTATCATCTAACAGGAAACGTGATATATGAAAGTTGATCCTATATCATGATGTTTGATGAAGTTTACCGTGAATATGATGGTTACCCCAGAAGATACTGCAAAGCCTGATAGAGGGAACAAACAGGGTACCAACCAAAACTCCATTTTAAAAATTTTCCTTGTGTGATATCCAGCAAATTGTTCAAGATTAAAAGCCTCTGCGTGCAGAAAAAATGTGGACAACCCAACAACAAAAAGTAAAATCCTTATCTTGAGAATCAGGAATATCAGAATAAAATTCCCTGTGTTTTGGCAAAATTTCCAAATTCCCTGTGTTTTCCCTGTCAGTGAATTTTTCTCCCCCTTTTCCCTGTTTTCCCTGTGTGGTTGGTACCCTGAACAAACTGTCCGCACTCACCATCCGCTGGTTGTGGGCGAGTTCCTTCTTCATGATGTCCATCAGAATAGTTTGCCGCCTCTCCGCCTCCTCAATCTGTCCAGAATAGGAGATGTAGACGGAAATTTGTATGAAGTTGCAGATGTTTTAGCTTCTTCATCAATAACAAAACTGCATTGCATTTTCTTTCTGATTATTGCCATATTTCTCAGAAATGTTATTTCTGATTTTCTTGAAAGAAATGTTAAATTGCAATGAAAACAGAACATAGTGTTGTTTTGTTAAACGTGGCCCTTTTTCAAAACCGCCTGAAAATATCGGACATATTTCACGTTGACTTTTCAATAAATCAATTAAGCGTAATCCAAAATAATTAATTTACAAGGTATTTCAGCGTCAAATATGACTCTCAGGTATGTTTGATTTGGTTTGCTAACAGATTTACTAAGCCCTGGTTTTCTAACTTTGAGCACGGTATGTAAATAAGACTTTTGAAAGACCTCCTGTCAACAATACTTAGTACCTTAAAATAAGACCTTTCTAAAGACCATTCAATTGGAAAAACAAAAACAAGAAAAACAAGATATAAAATCTCGCAAAACTTGTGTATTACAGTGACTGATGCACTTTGTTATACCGTTTGTAATAATATCATATGATTCGTAATATTTTAGTTGATATCAGCTTAGTATTATCTAAACAAGTTTCAGTTGGCGGAGCCAGCGTACCTGGACCTGGGCCTTGGTTTTCTTGCACCGCACCTCCTGGTGGGCCTTGGTGAGCTGCTCGATCTGTCGCGACGACTTCTGCCACAGCTCGTGTAGCGTCTCGGTCGACAGGTGCAGGAAGGGGAACTCCTCTAGCAGCCAGGGCAACAGGTCGTCATCACACGGCCGTACTGAAAAGTTTTATTTTACTTTTTATTATTTATCATTTATAAATATACTCCATAGGAAATCTTCCGTATAAATTATTTAAATAATTTTGGATATAAAATAATAGAGTAAAAAGTATCAAACATGACAGAGCTAGAGCTTATTAAGAAGAAATTGTAGCTTAGATACAATTTGCTATTTCATAATAAGTTGTTTCCGGTAATTATGTAGATAACTATAGGAAAGTATTTCAAAGTTTGTTGGGTTAGTTTAATGTCCGGCCAACTCTTCAGGATCTTTTCCAGACTTAAGGGGAGGGGGGAGGTATTTCAGTATTTCCATAATACTGGACTCTACACAAATTGCATGGTCAGAGTTGCCACTGCAGACTGGTGAAAAAGTAGGGTGCTAGGAAACACTTTCCCTTTATATCACCCTATTGCGATCAACTTTGGTGTATATCTGACTATCTTCACCTGTGCGTCTTTGTGCCCTACGCCCTACGGCAGGACTGGCCGAGGCACTTCTCTTCCGACCTCTCACAGCGGGTGACTTGTGACTACGGCCTGTCGCAGATGATGATCTGGTTCGGACTCGCGGCCGCAGAACAGAGGCTGCAAGAAGGAAATACTTATTACAAGAGAATCAAACGTTGAAATAACTGTCGAACCAACACGAAGACTGGAGATGTTGATGTTAAGTTAGAAGAGTTTATTAACCGATATGTTTGGCCCTTTTACAGGCTTCTTCAGGGTTGAAGAACAGCAGGAATGAACAAAAATAGCTTTTGTATAGCTGTGAAAAAAGTGTTGAGTTTAGGACTCCCACAATCAAACAGTGATATTCTTTTCATGAATTTTCCCTTCAAATTCGTGAGCTTTATATTTCTTAAAATGGGCAGCATTGGTATCGTTTTCATAGAAGACAGACAGAAGCAGTTGCTAGAAGACAGACAGAAATAGTTGCTTACTTTTTCTTGCCGGTTTGTACTTGTTGGTCTTGGGCTGTCGGAGGACCTTCTTCTTGTAATCCCGATCCTGAAGATTCAAGTGCCCAATTTTTACTTCCATGGTTGATATTGATGCAGTACAACACCCTGTAGCTAGGTTATTAAAGGTAAGTAGTCTCACAAAGCGGCAAAAACACAATTAGGATTTGCTCGATATTACATCCATTTAAAAAAAGACGCTGTGTTTTGTTTTGTTTTAAAAAAAGGAAATTCCATTTAATGCTACGAATTGCGAAAGTTCTATTCTGGTCTTAGATTTGATATATGTAAATGCCAGGTTCAAACATAACGAGGCTTCACCCTACCGTTGTGCGGCCCTTCTGACGTGTGCTTTTCATGTGGTCTTTCACCTCCTCCTCAAAGTCTTCCAGCTCCATGTCGTACAACTTAGCCAAAGCCTTGAAGTACAAAAAGTTTGTAAGGTATAGGTGAAGAAAACCAAAAACGTCATGGCTGTGGTGTATTACGCGTGAGACGCGCGGAGAGAGAGAAAGTGTAAATCCGGTAGTGGACGAATAAAAGGACGCGCACGGGGTTCTGGGTGGCCCGGCGTGATCGGCGAAGTTGATGTTTATCTTCTAGCTCTGTCTTATCTCTTTTTATTGATCAAATACTAAATTGGCGACGAGATAAAAGAATCCACAAGGGAGGAGAGATATTCTAGATAGTTGTGTGACTCAGGTTAGGTCAGAGAAACTTTCCAGTTTTAAGCATCAGACATATTTTGTGAGTCAGTCACTGTGAGTATCACTGTCAACATGGCTGTGTTTGGCAATGTAGGTGTTTTTGATGAGAAAACTGAGAGCTTTGATGACTATGTTGACCGCATGGACAGTTTCATGTCAGCAAATTCTATAGCAGCAGACAAGCGTACAGATCTGTTTCTTGCTGTAATGGGCCCTGATGCCTTCAAGTTAGTGAAAAATCTGTGTGGGCCAGATAAGCCAAATACCAAAACCTATGTCCAACTAAAGAACCTTATGAACAACCATTTTAACCCAGAACCAGTAGTGATTGCTGAGCGCCATAAATTTTGGACAGCTAACCAAGAGGAGAGTGAGTCTGTGTCAGAGTTTGTAGTCAGGCTCCAGAAGTTATCTAGGACATGTAAGTTTGGGGCATTTCTGCCAGAGGCCCTGAGGGACAGGCTAGTGTCAGGCCTTCACAGCAAAATGAAGAAGACACAGTGCCATTTGTTGGCAATGCGGGACCTGAATTTTCAGACCGCGCGTGACAAGTGTGTGGCCGATGAGTTGGCTATGAAGGCCAACAACCTCTACATGGGGGCAGCCGCGAAGGGCGATTCCGAGGTACACCTGTTAAGGAAAGCAGGTGGTCGGCGCGGAGGGTCGTCACAGCGCGGAGGGTCGTCACAACGCGGAGGGTCGTCACACCGCGGACGAGGGCCGTCGACGAGCCATAAATCCTGTACCTGCTGTGGTTGGCAGGGACACCTCAGCAGCGACTGTGTGATGCGGAACGAGAGGTGCCACAAGTGCGGTGTAAAAGGGCATCTACAACGGGTGTGCACCGCTAAGGACAGTCAAGGTGGTGCGTCAGCGCGTCACAACAGGCCACCAAGGGCCCCAATGGGCAAGTCAAGGTCGACAAAGTACGTCAACGACGACGAGTCGAACGACGAGGCAGCGACAGACTACAGTGAGGGCTCATCTGACGAGGCCTTCGGACTCAACCAGGTTACGCTGGACCCTGGTCAGTCAAGTGACAGTGAATGACTAGGCCAAGTTGGTGCAGAGGTAGCACCAGAAAAGGTAGTGAAAGGTGGTAAGGCAAATTCCAAAGTGTGTGAGGATCCAGTATTTGAAATTTACACAACTACTGTTAGAAAAAAGAGATAAGACAGAGCTAGAAGATAAACATCAACTTCGCCGATCACGCCGGGCCACCCAGAACCCCGTGCGCGTCCTTTTATTCGTCCACTACCGGATTTACACTTTCTCTCTCTCCGCGCGTCTCACGCGTAATACACCACATTCCTCCCTTCTATTTACCTTTTTATACCATAGTAAATACAATCAAGTATCAAATTGACAGTTTTATGGGAGCACGCACCACTCTCCCAGACCGTGTAGTTGTCACGGTAGGAGTCTTTGTAGGGCTAGATTTATGCGTCCTTGGATTTTGGTGTTTGCGTCAGTGTTCAAAACACTGATTATGGATTCTACTACAGCAGAAGCCACAATCAGTGTTTTGAACACTATTTTTAGTAGATACGGATTTCCAGATAAGCTTGTAAGCGATAATGGTCCTCAGTTTATCTCAGAAAAATTCAAACATTTTCTGTCAAAAAATGGTATCAAACATAAACTGTGTCCGCCATATCATCCAGCTAGCAATGGTTTAGCAGAAAAGCATGTTCAGACTTTTAAGAGAATGTATCTGAAGTCTAGTATTTCGGGTAGCACTGTTGATAAAGTCTCTGACTTGTTGTTTAGGTATCGCAATATACCTCACAGCACGACAGGCAAAACGCCTGCAGAATTGTTTCTTAAGCGTGTACCTAAGACAAGACTAAGTTTTGTAAAACCATCTCTACAAGGCAGTGTAGAAGAACGCCAAGAGGCAAGTAAAAAGTCTAAAGATGGGGCTAACCCGAAAGATCGTAAATTTCATCTTTTTCAAAAGGTGAGAATCCTTAATTTGAGAGGGGGAAAAGAAAAGTGGTTACAAGCTGTAATTACACACATTGAGGGACCAAGGTCCTATGTAGTAAGAACTGTAAATGGTAAAGAACGTTCTGTACATATTGATCATATTATACCTGACGACACGGTAGCCAAAGCTACAGAGACACTGGAAAAAGATGACCAGGTAACAGCTATGTGTGCTCCTACTGAACCTCCAATGGCTCCTCCTGTTATTGAGCCATTTGTAAATACACCTCCCGGTAATGGAAATTTTATAGTACCGAACATGGACACCGAGCCTACTTCAGTAGAGACTCCTCACAAAGTACCTATAAGGTCTCCCTGCCAAAATCCAAGGACGCATAAATCTAGCCCTACAAAGACTCCTACCGTGACAACTACACGGTCTGGGAGAGTGGTGCGTGCTCCCATAAAACTGTCAATTTGATACTTGATTGTATTTACTATGGTATAAAAAGGTAAATAGAAGGGAGGAATGTGGTGTATTACGCGTGAGACGCGCGGAGAGAGAGAAAGTGTAAATCCGGTAGTGGACGAATAAAAGGACGCGCACGGGGTTCTGGGTGGCCCGGCGTGATCGGCGAAGTTGATGTTTATCTTCTAGCTCTGTCTTATCTCTTTTTATTGATCAAATACTAAAATGGCTATTATGACACCCTTCAGTGTTCTCGTCTCTGGTCACAGTTTAATAGGCCATTTCCTCTATTCATGTTTGAACCAGAAAAACCACTACTAGCCTTCTGGGTTGGTTTATATTGAATTAAAAATAAATAAAATATTGGTCGTAATCTGAAACGTTTTCCAATAAGACAGATCAGCCGATTTTTTTCTACAACGTTTTGTCAATGTCAGTCAGTCAAACTATATCCAACCATTTAATCTGAACTAACTGCCTGACTTTAAGTTCTGTCACATTCTTATCATCCGGTACCTGTCAGATTTCCGAACTGTTTCCACCCAGTTATCTCCTATCCCTTACCTTTGCTTTAACATTGGCAACCTTGCTCTCATCATTCAGCTGACGCTGCACCGGCCCCACTCGCCCGGTCCGACTGGTCCTTGCCCGATTGACCCGAGTAGATTTGTGCTGCACCTTGTCGTCGAAGTGCACCGAGCGCTGCGCCCGCTTAGACCGCCGTGCTTGGACCTCCTCACCACTATCTGCGTCCCCGCTGTAATCCTCAGCCCTGGGGGGAACAGGGAGTGTTGGTAATTAATTATCTATTAATTATTAGATTACACTTAAAACCGAAATTCATATTTAAAAGCTTTGTTTACAAACGTGTTGGATGAAATGTTCCTTTTCAATTAACCCATGAGAACTGAATACCTTAATACTTCTATTGGTTTACTTTGATATAGAAATCAGTGCTTTCTTAGAAATACAATGATAATTTTATTCAGTAATTACAATAAAACAAGATTTCATGCGTATTGGCGATTGTTTAAGTAGCTCCTTAGCAATGTTATAGCTATATCAAGAAGAAGACGGTAGATAAACGACATGACTTTTATGTTACGGGGAAGAGGTACTTTTGGGTTAAGATAGTCGAAGAGAATGGGCTCATAGATAATATGAATTATCAGTGAAGAGTAATCCCTGGATAAAAAAACAGCGTAGGATAACCGTGAACAGTGAAACTGAGGAATAAATACAATCATGCATATGATCCACTATGATCCATTATGCAAAGTAATAGGTAGAATGAGTCCGAACTTTTTAGTACCTTTGGAAAAGGAGTTATAAACGTGAGCTGAGAGTCAAGATGATTATGTTCCTCCTCTTACCTTCCTGGGCTGGCGTCACTAAAGTCAAAGGCGCTGTCGCTCTGCCTGGACGTCGGGGTCTCCTCCCCCTCCGTAGACGGCAGTCGGTCCCTGTGGTTCACGATTCCGTAATACTTGTCTAGGTACTCCATGAAGGTCTTTGGTTTGTAGTCGGCATTGGGCGGTGGGGCGAACAGACTGCGGGCTGCGGTGGACCGGTGGGTGGGTCGGTAGGCCGGAGCGGGGAACGTGCTGCTGTGAAGGGAGGCGGCGTTACGTGGGGAGGTGTTGGTTTGACGAGGGTGCATCTGGGAACTGGACTTCTCCCTGGTAAAGAAAACACAGTACTAGATCTGATAGAGAAATGTGTTGTCTTGTAACCAGAAAAAGACAAACACTTTAAAAGATGCAATTCGATTTACTTAATTACAAAAGGATAATTCTGACTACAAAAGAAACGCGTAAAAGCAAAATCCATACTATCATTGCTCCAACAAATACTGAACGTTTTTATGCCAATAAAACATGGAGTATGATTAATATATTTCTACGTAACATGTCCATATGGCCTACCGGTATCTCGATTGGTTGATATATAAATAACAAGATCACGATGCAATCAAATAATATTATAACCACTGCAGAAAAACTGCTGCAAGACAGAAGTTTTACCCTCATTTTCTACTAAACGTGTTTCACTAAGGACTATGTGCCTTACCCTGCAGGGTGAGTGACGTGGAAGGACACCTTCTTCCCGGATTTGTCGGCCCGTTCTGCCCGGCGGGTTGGGGAGAAGATCCCCTAAGAACAAACAGAGGAATTAGCCCTATAAATTTAGTTATTAGAGTAACTTATTCATTTTAAGTTAATCTTCCTGGATCTTTTTCTTGCGAATTTAAACTAGTACTATTTATAGAAACATCATTTTTGAAATTTCTTTTGACAAAGTATTAACTACCGGTAATCAAATTTGTGCAAGCCTTCAAGACTGCAAGCCTGCAATATGAACAGGGGGTTGTGTAGGTTCTGTTTTATTAATTTTTTCTTACACAAAAAGGGGACCAGATTTTATTAAACCTGGTAGTTTTTTGTGACCAACAATTTTTTTTGTGGGTTCTAACCTTAGGTGAGGTGGCGGATTTAGCGGCAGATGTACCAGAGGCAGGTCTGTGGGAGGAGACCTTGGCCCCTTTACCGCTGATGGAGGGCTGGGTGGTTTTACCGTTGGTGCTGGCAGGTTGTGTCGTTTTACCGTCTTTACCAGACAGGGCCAAGATCCGGGACGACTGCTCGTTTATACGCTTCAAAACCTGACTGCAAGAGACAAGACCGAGACCACCGATTGAATATATACTTCAGAAGAATTTTCGGCTTTAAAATGACACCTTGGGAGTAAATGCAGTTCATTTATGTGCAGGGTATACTCTCAAATTTTATTTTCAAATTTCCTTGTGCTTATTCCGTCCATTCATCACTTTTGCATGTTGTAGGCTTGTACAAATATATTTTCAAGCCACTGATAAAAACTAAGTTATTTACTTTACAGGGTCTTGATTATCCGATGACCCGCTCCTGGAGCTTCCAGCACTGCCAGGGTGTCGGAGCGGGGAGGTCTGTATCGCTGCCCGCGACATGGCTACCGTGTCCTGCATGAGGCTCTGAAGGTTGTCGTACGAGTGGGATTTCAGGCCAAGGGAAGCTGAACGCCTGAAAAGTAAATTTATATAAGCCTTCAGAAACAAAAAGGCGATTTCACTTTCCAGAGCCACAACCTCGTTATGATAGATTAAAGAGAATTTCACGTTGTATACCATTTTGCTTATATTCAATAGAAGTGAATTAAGCACAAATATGCTCAGCGCTAATAAGTATATTCACTATCATATCATTATCAAATATATCTTAAATCAGTCCTGAAATGAGGCACTATGAGACGCTTCAAGTTTTCCAAGTGGCATGTTCAAACTGACACTTAGGGTACTTACTGTGTTGGGCCTGAAGGGCCTGAAGTATTCCGTCTTTCTTCCCTGGACTTGGAATCGAGTGGCTTGGACCGGGGTGGAAGAGTAGATACGCCGTCTAGATGGAGGAAAAGAAAGGGATATTCTAGTTACACCGAAAACTAATTACCGGTTTATCTCTTAATGCTTAATATTAAATCTGGTAAGTCTTAACTGAACAACATGATACACAATCATTTACTCTTAGTCGAGAGGGAATCTTTTGTTGTTATATTTTATTTCACAAAGGAAATAAGTTATCAAAATACTTTTTTCCAAATGCAGAGTTTGCTGCGGATTTCAAAAATAGAAATAAAGACATGTTATATATCATTGTAAAGGTTTTATTTTTCTGTATTCAATATGATATAGGATTTTTCTGACCTGCTCTGGTGGAGGGGTCCCGTGAACTCGTGTATCCCTGTGGCCGGTTAGGGTCCAGAGGCAGGGAGCTGGAGAAGTCGGGAAGGTTTACCCCTGGAATATGAACCAAATGAACACAAATCACATAATGCATGAGGTTTCTAGAGAGCGCATACCAAAGATATCTTAGAGATATCATACACAGTGTGTCAAAGAACAGACTTGACCTGAGATTTTCTTAACTCTTTTAAACGTTCTAAATTTTATTAATTATTGAAATTTCCGTTCCTTATTATAGTTCAATAGACCTACTTGTTGGTATCTTTCTGTGCCAACTTTTGAAGGGTATAAAATAATATACTTCTACATAACGCATGACAGGAAGCACCAGGTGTTGCAATGATAAAATTGATCAGAAATTCACATGTCCTTTCAAGCAAACTAATTTTACAGTTCTAGGTCTTGATATTTTAATTTGATAGTAAAATAGGTATACATGTTTTACATGACGTACCTGCCCGGTCAGCCGCCCGGTCAAAGTGGTGGTACAGATGGTGCGTGAAGGACGTGGACCCGGGGCCCGAGAGGTTACTCAGTACACTCCCCGACCCACCCGCCAAACCATTGCCGACCTGACCTGCCCCAAAGTAAGCCTGATGGGGCGCGGTACGAGGGCGCAGCCCGAGGGCATCGAACTCTGAGGTGGGAGGTCCCCCGGAGAGGGATGGGAATTCGGGCCGCGCCACGGAGGAGGCCAGACTACTGTCTAATGGTGAGGTCTGCAAATAATTATTGGAATATAACTAATGAATAGGACCTGGATATAGATGGTGATATCATATTAAATGAAAAAATGAGTGCAGAAAAAGGTGACATTACATCCCAAAAACAGAGTGGACGTGTCCAAATATGAAATTCATCAGTAGAATCGCTCTTAGACACAGAATAAGTAATCCACTGGACAACTACGACACGTATGCAAGCATAAGGAAAAAAGATACTATCCAAAATATAAAACAGTGAACTCATTGTAATTCTCAAAATCTAAAGGTTTTATTTTAAAAGATTGTTACAAGACCAAACATTGGAGGCTTCTATAATATTCAGGGGTGTAAGCTGGGGACAGTGAAAAAATCGGAAATATCATAAGAAAATCTGATTGTGTCCTAAAATGTTGTGAAACGTGTTCTATATTTCAAATTTTGATACCGATTTTTGGGTACTGGAGTGAAAAAATCGGGAATCCGACAAATTCGGAAAATTTACATCCCTGAATATTAGTTTTCGTTCAAAATAAGTAGATGCAACTTACCACGTTCTTAGTTGGGGAGACGGTGGCTACATTTGATGGTCCCTGACTAGAGGACACTCTGCTGTCTACTTTCTGCGACCCAAGGTTCAGTGACGCACCTACAAATAACAAGGTTCAAAGTTAGGTGGTGCCTCATTTGTCCAAAATAGAATAGATACAAGCATATACAGCGTTTGACATAAAAGCTACAAACGTTAGATTCTCAAAGACTAATATTTTTTTCAGTTCAATGACCACGAAACGTTTTACATCGTTCTGTCGCTGAGGCGAACTGTTTTCCGAAATACAGCAGGTAGTCACAGTAGATTTTTCTAATACGGTCGACCTCTACACAATCACTGATGACCAATATAATTTCCTTATATATTGGTTTGCAAAAATTCAAATAATTTACAACTCAAAACTTGACACTTCTGAGGGAACAAAAGTTTGAATACACATAGACATTGGTCTCAAAACATGCAATAGATGCACCCGGAAAACCCTCAGACAGCACTCTAAATTGTGTGTTTTAGTAACAATTAGCCTATCCTCTTTGTTGTTCCACCCACCTCCTTACCTAAGCTAATAATATTTGAATCAGGAGACCCAATTTCAGAACTTGAGACATTGCAAATATACTTGTTTGGTGTTGTCAGCAGCATACCAAGTAGGGGGTCAACCTATACTCACTTGGCTTCGCAGTGTCATAGACAGAGGCTCCATTAGCTGGTTTTCTGAGGTCCCGCTGTGGCGGTGAAGAATGTCCATAGCGACTGTCTCCCAGTGCGACCAGGTCGGCGGTGTTGTTGGCCGAGAGGTGAGAGGGGTCGTCGAGGCTAGTAACGTGTAAGACAGCCAAGAGGTGAGCTTATATCAGTTTGATAACGATAATTTCATATGTGTAAATTCTCTAATTCTATCGAACTGGTATACAAAATGACATGCTGGTTAAGAATATTCAGCTGCACATAAATGGTCTTGAGAAATTGCAGAGTTGGAAAATTATAGAAGTATGCAAGACAGGGTCGATGAAAAGGCTAACTGACACATAATTCAAGCCTACTGCGTAGAATGAAAAGTGTAAATACCTGCTTCTGCCCAGAGCGATGAGATCAGCGGTTGAGTTTCCTGTTGCATCGCTCTGCCCCAAACGACTTGGCTCCCATGCTGTCCTGTAAAAACAATTTGAAACCATGTGTTTTGATTTAAAAATTATGGTTTGATATTTGTCTCAACATTTGAGTTAAGTTTTTCTATGATAAAAAGAAGCTAGGGTTGGATTTTGAGCAATGTCCATCTGTCTACTTTGATTGTCGTTGGTCATTGATTTACTATCTTATTTGAAGATTATGTATTACAATTTCTTTTGATTGAAATACCGTTTGTGTTGTTGTACCCGTAATTATATTGATAACAGACAGTCTACGTAAAAACGCAGAAAAGGACATCGACTTTCTGACACTCGTGGTAGTGTTCCCAACAATCTCAATAAAAGTTTTCACAATAACTTCTATATTCATGATCAACTAACCGTATCGTGCCATGTCCTACTATTGTGGGTTCCCCATTGGTGGCTGAGGTCGTGCCAGTTCTCTTCGGACTCTGTGTACTCTGGAGACTGCTCGCCCCGTGACTGTTATCCGCGATGTGACATTTCTTACTCAGCTCCTGGTGAAGGATCTCGTCGATCAGTTCACCAGTCAACATGTCGGGGTCGTCAATCACGTCCTGGCTCAGGGTGTCTTCTAGAGGAAATTACAGCAGATTATAGATGGACTAGGTGTTTCATCACTTTATCAAATGATTTGACTGTTTCAAAATTATCGATTGTTGTAATGTTGTGCCAATAGAGATGAGGAAAGGTTCTAGACATGATTATGAGTAGAACGTGGCTTGAGAGCTAGGTGTTGGATGCTACCGCGAAAAAGCGAGAAAAAAAAAGTGAAGAAAAAAGGTTCTAGACATTATATGACCTGGAAAAAAAAACCCAGAAAGAACTAAAAGATTTACTGAATTACCCAAGCTTGGAATTTTATCCATAAATAGTTTCGTAGAAAAATACTAGCAAGCGCGAAATTTCGTGTAAACATATTCTTGTTTCCATTCTATGGTATGCTAATGCGTTCTGTATGATTGCTTGTATCAATGTTTATTAAATCGTATATCCCACAAGATCTATAATGGCTGTATGCCAGGTACAACAGAACTTAATGCAAAAAATATATGTGTTCAATCTATTTTAAAAAGGCACTTACCACTGGACAAGTCGCTGCCAATGCCTTCGAGGATGAACTCCAGAAGTCCTAAGATGACTTCCATGAGGTTTCCAATAGCGCGCTTACTCCCAGATACCACATCCTCCCCAGTGATGTGAGACAGCGAGATGTGAAGTAAGTCAAGTGACAACGTATCGATCACAACCTGCACGTTGTGGACCTCGTCCTCTTTGGTTCGGGGCTGACGAATGACATCTAGAGAGGGAGAACACGATGGTATATATTTGTAAGCATTTGTATAATAGAATTTTTTTTTTGCTTTGCGTCATTGAAATTTTACGCATTCAGTATAATGGGACATTACTTGGAAATGATACACAAGGCCTAGGAAAAAAATTGTTGCGTTCCGGTAACCCGACCTACCCTATTTTTTTGCCCCGACCCTAAAGTTTTTATGGGCATTTTAGAGAAAAATGGCAGAATGTTAAAAATTATGACAGAGTTGGGGACATTTTTTCACTATGAGACATTAAAAAAATTATCTAAAAAAAAAAAAAAATCCGACCTAACTACCCTATTTTTTTTGACTGATGTTACCGGAACGCAACAATTTTTTTTCCTTGGCCCAATGCTTTTGATTGCTACTAAGTATCAATTGTTCTACTGCAGATCGAAATTTAAGTCACATCTTTTGAAGAGTTATAAATAACACGTCGAATATAAAAATATTTGCGAATGATATATCAGTTTCATCTCTTCAATGATGCCCATAAATAGCGACTAAACGTTTATCTAGCTGCAATCTTAACCTCTTTGCTTCAGCAACACCATCAAACCACAGTGTACATGTTACGCCGGATTATGTTCTCTGGAGAAAGGAAGAGTTACTATGGATTGAACCGTATAGTGACGACTCAAACTCATAGTGCGCGTCACAAAAAAATGATGTTAATTCAACACTCACCTCGCAAGGGCTCCCCGCTGATGCCCTCGAACAGCGTGACAAAGACGTGGGCGTTGATGTCCGTCCAGTGCCGCACTCGCTGCTCGACGTGCAGCTGACTGAACATACTGTTCGTGATTTCCACCAGGACTAAACATGGCAAACAGAAAATAATGAATACTTAGAAACTGTCCTTTTTCCCTCTTCTTTCTATTCATGATGAAAATTCAATAGTGGCCTTCAATTGAGTAGGTACGCATCAAGGGTAAATTCAGGAAAAAAAAATGCATACGTATAAGGTATTTAATGGAAGGGCCCATACAAAGTAGCACATGTTACCTTTTTGCATACACATGATCATATTTCAAAGAATCGAGGGCACTATAATCATAACAAGTAATGTGCATTATTAAAAACATGAATTCCCTTTATTTCTACATAAAAGCAATGTATGATTCCATCTTTTCTAGTTACAATACAGCTAGTATATAAATGTTTATATTTGGATATTCCCTACTTACATTTGCCATCCTCGTAGCGGGAGCTTTGGGCCGCCATCAGGGAAGGCTGGAATTATAAAAACGCACATGAATGTTATTTTTAAGACATCACAAGTTACAAGGGCGGATCCAGGAATTGAAAGAGGGCCCCCCACAAACATAAATGTACAGGGGGAGGGGCCCACAAACATAGTTATACAGGGGATGGGGTGGGGGGCGTCCGCCCAAACCCCCACTGGACCCGCCCCTGAGTTGTCTAACAGTCGTCCTTAATGTACGGTTAAAAGGCTGCCCCCAACAGGAAATATTTGTACAAGTTAAATACCGGCAAAAGTGCCACCTTTGCATCCTGAAAGCAGTAAAATCTCTGGGCTAGACGTTAAAGGAAAGCTTGCACATAATTTCACAAATTGCTATTTTTTTATTAAATTAACTTGACTTAAGTATTCTACAAATATGTCTAAAGTGAAAACACGAAAATATCAATATCTTAGGGAATTATTCAGGAAAGGAATTTAATTTAGGGAATTCCCTGATTGCTGGGCTGCTTGGTACTCCCCTTGCTACGTCACAGCCATGGGAATTCCTTCTGAAGTTATTTTGGTATTCCCTGACTAATTAATGGTTGTAGATGAATATATATTTTAATTTATTATGAGTTGCACTAGGTCAAATATATATACTTTGAGTTAGAGAGCATAAATATTTTTACAAATTCTACAGGGATGGGGATTCCCTTCTAAGGGAAGATGGGATTCCCCAAGAACTCCCCTTGCTACATCATAAATTGGGTGGATTTCCCTTAAAAATGTCAAAAAATGCAAGTTTATTAATGTCCCATTACTGTGTGTAAACTAAATATTTTCCGTCCATTTTGCTAACATTGATACTGCAAGTGGTGAATAACATACTGAATTCAATTCAATGGAAAATGACCATCCAGCATTTATGTGTAAGCTTTCCTTTAAGGGTTTCAGGGTGGCTGCTTCTCAAGTTTCACTGACGGACAAAGTAAATTGTTCACCTGCCTAAGACTTGGATAACAAATTTTGCCAGATATAATCATATGAAAAAGTAAATGTTTTGTGCACAAATTTGCAGGCGGATCTCAGTATTTGCCTGCCCCATCAGGGCTCACGAAATTCAGCGTCCTGGGTGTCCTGTCCATCCCCCTAAAGGTCTAGGACACCCTGACATGACCCTCTGGGTGTCCTGTGGACACCCTAGAAATCACACACCAAGATCAACGTTGAATTCCCTGTGTTTTCCCAGTCCCGTGGCAATATTTCTCTGTATTTCGCTGTGTCATATCCAGCAAGTTGTTCAAATCTAAAAGCCTCTGTGTGCAGAAAAAATTTGGACAACCCAAAAACAAAAAGCTAAATCCCTAATATTTTGAGAATCAGAAATTTCAGAACCTGGCCAAATGAAATTCACTGTGTTTTCCCTGTGTTTAACTTTTGGCAAAATTTGCAAATTTCCTGTGTTTTCCTGTCAGGGATTTTTTTGGGGCCATTTTCCCTGTTTTCTCTGTGTGGTTGGTACCCTGGATATAAGTCTATTTATTCAATCAAATAATGAAATATACTTGCATCTGCTGGGTGCACATTTTCACAAATTATGCACCCTGTCCCTGCTCCTGGCCTGGTGCAAAAACATGCACCTTGCCAGTCGTTGGGTGCAGGGTGCCCCTTAATTTATATAGCAATATATCATTCATTAACATGCCATTAATCATCACAGATCGAAGATACCCGACAACATACCAAGTATATGCAACCAGAAGTCGGTAGGGGTGTACCCCGTGTGAGTATGCCCTAAGTTACCTCCTCGAGTGGTTTTAGGCGAGCTTCCAGCCGGGCAGGTCCAGGCACGACCCTCGGCCGACACTGTAGTAGTCGCGACTCTCGGCAATATTACACTGAATCTACGTTATATGCTTCACTGTAGTAATATTCCATATATTGTAGGTTGCTTTTTCTTATCGATCTGCTTTCCCTGTCCCCTAAATACACCAATACACAATGAAATCTTACCGTAAGTTAGGCCGTCAACAAAACACCTGCGAAACGCTCGGCACCTTTCAAAATGGCCGCCCAAACAAACCAAGTTATTTGTAACCGCTTCTGTGATTGGGCGAAGCGAAACTCTTGAACCAATCAAAATCTTTCTTACATTTCATATCGACGATTTGTCACTCTTCAATCGCTTCCGCCCTTTTGGTTCTCTTTGAGAAGTCTGTACCAACTGAAGCTCAGTTTGAAGAGTGTGAGCACCTAAATTTTTCGAAAATGGCGTCGAACTCGAGCTCGTTTTGGGAGGCACCTGCAAAAACGTGGCGAGATGTCTACGATTTGTACCCAGAAGTCATGAAAGTAAAGGCCAACAAAAAGACCAAACCTGCGGCGCGGAAGGAGTTGCTAGAGCTGGACGACTGGTGAGTTTTAGAAGGGGAAGAAGGCAAATGACAACAGTCGAGGATGAGGACTGGTGGCGGGAAACCACACGTGGGTTTGTGTACAAAACATTGACCGACACGTGGGCAGGGGCAGAGCGCCACATGCCTCCAGAGGAGCCTGGAGGGAATGGCAGTAGCGGATTTAGAGTGGGAGAGGCCACGCCCCCTCCCCCACAAAAATGTGGCTGTGGCAAAAATGTGGCTAAACCATCGGCACATACCCCTGCCTCGCCTCGAACCTTCCCTCTTTTTTTTTTAAATCACTGGATCTCTCCCCACCCCCCTGTGTTGCCCTTGTGATTAACTGTCCTTTCAGGCTGTCAGGGGTCATAACGTTTCTATATTGTACAGGGAAGAGCAGTGGGTTATAAGGGAAGTGTGGTGGAGGCACAGGGAGAAGAGCATTGGGTGTACAAGCCTAACAATTCAATTCAATTCTTTATTCACGACCCTTTTCAGGGCAAAGGAAATACATAGACTAGACAAACAAACAAGTATACATATATGCAATGATTAAGACATAAATATAATGAGTACATTTCTGATAATTCAATAAGAGAGAAACTAATAAACTATTGCTGTTCTACATCATAATGGTTTTATGATAAGGCAGGTGGCAGCACCAACTTTCTACAGTTCACATTTATCAGCTGTTTGGTAGAGTAGCACCTAATTGATGTAGTACTTTTAATGACTAGTTGGTTTGGCTTGCGGGCTAGGACAGAAGTGGTTTTGATTCAGGGGGGCCTGATAGGACTAGAGGTTTGGTTTTGCTTTTATGTGTGTTTTCTTTGGAAGTCTTTTTGGTATGTTTGTTTTCTTTAGAACTCTTCTTGAGTAACAGGGGCAGTGTGCAGAGATGCCATTTTTCCTACTTTTGTAGGATTTCCTACTTTTTGGTGATTTTGGATTGCACAACCATTTTTTTCCTACATCATTTTTGATGTCTGTTTTTTTTTTTTTAGTATTTTTGCATTAGTTTCATGTTATTCCAATACAAATTCAGTGTCAGATCACTATTCCTCAAGATATTTCCCTCCTAGTTTATTCTAGAAAAAAAAGTAGGAAACTGATTTCTTACTCTTCCCACTTTTTTATTAGTCGGGAGTGGCATCTCTGAGTGTGGGGAAGGCACGGGGAGAAGAGCAGGGGGTGTACAGGGGCAGTGTGTGGGAGGCACGGGGAGAAGAGCAGGGGCTGTACAGGGGCAGTGTGAGGGAGTCATAGGGAGAAGAACAGTGGCAGTGATGCCATTTTTCCTTCTTTTTCCGGATTTCCGGATTTTTGGCAGTTTAGTACACAAATTAAATTAACATTTTCTTTACCAAAGTCACCAATTTTGCTTTTTGATTTATTCCTATGTATCCTTTTTAGCCATCCAAACCATACATTTCAATTTTCTGGTAAATATTTCCAGCCTCTTAATGTCTAAACTGAAAATCCGGAAATGTCCTTCCTACTTTTCCGGATTTTTCAACACTCCTGAGTGGCATCTCTGAGTGGGTGTAAAGGGGCAGTGTGGTGGAGGCACAGGGAGAAGAGCAGTGGGTTACAAGGGAAGTGTGGTGGAGGCACAGGGAGAAGAGCATTGGGTGTACAGGCCTAACAGGGGCAGTGTGGGGGAGGCACGGGGAGAAGAGCAGGGGGTATACAGGGGCAGTGTGAGGGAGGCATAGGGAGAAGAACAGTGGGTGGACAGGGGGCAGTGTGGGGAAGGCACGGTGAGAAGAGCAGTGGGTGTACAGGGACAGTGTGGGGGAGGCACGGGGAGAAGAGCAGTGGGTGTACATGGGCAGTGTGAGGGAGGCACGGGGAGAAGAGCAGTGGTTGTACAGGGGCAGTATGGAGGAGGTACAGAGAGAAGAGCAGTGGTTGTACAGGGGCAGTGTGGGGGAGGTACAGGGAGAAGAGCAGTGTGTGTACAGGGACAGTGTGGGGGAGGTACAAGGAGAAGAGCAGTGTGTGTACAGGGGCAGTGTGGGGGAGGTACAGGGAGAAGAGCAGTGTGTGTACAGGGGCAGTATGGGGGAGGCACGGGGAGGAGAGCAGTGTGTGTACAGGGGCAGTGTGAGGCAGGGGGAGAAGAGCAGTGGGTGTACAGGGGCAGTCTGTGGGAGGTACAGAGAGAAGAGCAGTGGGTGTACAGGGGGCAGTGTGTAGGAGATGCAAGGAGAAGAGCAGTGAACTGTTAAGAAGGTCTTAAATCTTCTGCGGAAGTATCTTGATCTTTATTCTTAAGTGGCAGTATTAACCCTGAAAAAATATATTTCGGTTGAGGGCAGTTGTGATTTTACTTACTGAAATGTTTTGTTAACAAAACCTCTTCACTTCACTGACCTCTTGCTAAAATTCTCTCCAGGTACCAGAAGGACCTTCCAGGTCTGATCGCATCGCGCTCCAAGCCCCACATCACATATGAAGAGCTGAAGAAGTTGATGAAATGGAAACTAGCGGTAAAGAATAATACATTTTTTGTTTTAGAAACCTGTAAGTTGTTTTGTTAAGAAGCTGTTAAAATCATCTGGGTGAAAATATTTCATTTGATAATTTTCTGACGATGATCGTGATGGTATATGGAGGCACTGACTTAAAAGTCAGCGCACAGTTGATGATGGGCTGTGAGTACATGGCTAGAGAAGTGCCCGTGCAGTCGATGATACTGTTTGATGATGTGACCAGTACGTCAATAGCACTTATGCTTCACTTGGACCTTTTTACGGCCAGGGATGTAAGTTTTCAGATTTGTGTCTGTTTTCAGATTTGTTTACATCGACACCTCAAATAATAATTTTTGAATGAGCTTCTTACCTCAATTTTATAGCATTTTAAGACCATTTCAAATTTGCTTTCTGTCATTTCCGATTGTTACATTAACCCTGACTTACATCCCTGTATGATTAAGTATTGTTACTGAATAAAGACCATATATTTATCTCCTTTCTAATCAACATTCTGAATTCACTTTACTTCAGCGTGGAAAATTCCGCCCTGCCCTGCCAGGTCTGGTGGCTTCAAACGACCCAGAGGCGGTGGAGACAGCGACTAAAAAGGGGCTGAGCCTGCTGCCTGACCTGGAGGGGGCCATAAAGGCCGTTAGTGTCCTGCGTGGAGTCGGCCCCGCCACAGCCTCAGGTACGACACGGAGGTTCTATGTGAACTATTTCTATTAGTTGTATAAATTAGCAATATAATATACATGGTTCTCATATCAACCCCCAATGTTATAGTTACAATGTATAGAAATATTCTATAAAGTTGTACGACTTTGTACTTTTGTGATGTAAATTGAACTTAATGAAGTATTTGCTAAAGTATTGGATAAGGTCTTCTAAATTAGTATAGAAGACCACTTATGATTTCCTATAAATCAAGCTGAATTTGTAAGTCAATGCTGGTAATAGTGGAAAACCGAACAATCCCTGTACGAACTATTGTCAGAAATAAAGAATTTGAACCAAAAAGAAAAAGAAAAGAAAGAAACCATTACCACTATAGATTGCCGGGGTTCGATTCTGGGCCTAGGATGGGCCCCTCTGCATGTCTTCCAGTGGCAACAACTGGGTTATCAAAGGTCTTAGGACCGATGGCTGTTGCGTGTATTGCCCTGCCTATGGGACCAGGCACATTAAAAAAACATCTGCCTCGGTAAAAGTGTAGGGATGCGGTCTCTACCTTCTCATAGATACGATCATCAAACAGACAGAATTGTCAAAACCTTGTTCTCACTGTGATATGACCATAGATGTTGATACGGTGTAAAACCCCAATAACCAACCATCCACTTTAGATTGAAATATAAATTTCCCAGTGTGCTTTCCAATGTCAGGTCCTAAATTGTAAGACACAAGCTTTTCTGAACTTATGGCCTCCAAAAAGTTTTAATTTACCTCATTTGGAAAGGAGGACTCACAAATCTAAGATTACTTTGTCGAGAAATACTTTGCCAATTTTGTGAAGCATTGAAGGCAATTTCTTTACTTTTGATATAGGCCTTAAACTTATGGCACTAGAGTATTAAATCAGGTATTGAAATTTTCAGATTCTTGTCTGGTTTCCCAATCTGGTGAAAAGTCATCTATCTCATTAGATGAATGTCTTTTTTCTTTGCAGCCATCCTGGCTGCCGGCGCCCCAGACGTGGTGCCCTTCATGGCCGATGAGAGTGTGTTGGCGGTCCCCGGTCTGAGCACCATCAAGTACGACATCAACTGTTACCTCTCCTACGCCGAGTCCGTGCAAGAAGTCACGGAGAGACTGCGCAAAGAAGGTGTGTAGACTGTGAATTTGGTCATTTAATAATTGTCAGAGCCAAGATCAGGGTACCAACCACACAGGGAAAACAGTGAAAATGTCCAAAAAAAAATCCCCTGACAGGGAAAACACAGGGAATTTGGAAATTTTGCTAAAACACAGGGAAAACAGAGGGAATTTCATTTGGCCAGGTTTTGAAATTCCTGATTCTCAAGATATAAAGGATTCAACTTTTTGTTGTTGGGTTGTCCAAATTTTTTCGGCAAGCAGAGGCTTTTAAATTTGATCAACTTGCTGGATATGACACAGGGAAAAATTGCCGTCGGTCAGGGAAATCTCATGGAAAACACAGGGAATTGGAAAATGGAACTTCGGTTGGTACCCTGCAAGATCTATATAACTGTAATAGGTAGGGTCAATATATGGTTGTCGGTGATTAAAAACTGTTCTGATGAAGATGTACTTCAACGTGATGTGTCTTTGAACAGTTTGATCATATGAGACAACCGAATAGAAGTTGATGGATAGTTGTCTGTGAATTTCATGTGACCTGCTGACCTGATTTCAATTTTGAGTTCCAATGTTTAAATTTAAAAAAGGGTAATGGAGTATACTGCTTAACATGTCGATGGTCCGACAGCACGATATACAACACAGAAGAAACAGAAGCATCATTTGATCAGATCTTTTTAGAAACGTGTACATGCCCGCACAAGTTGTAAAAGTCTTAAAAGGTCTTAGATTGATTTGATCAAGTTTAAGATCTTAAAAAGGCCTTAGATTTGAGAATTTTCTTCCTGAAGGTCTTAAAAAGTTCTTAGATTGAACCTAATTTGAAACTCAAAATTTATTGATCTTGCGATACAAAACGCCACTTTTAGCGGATTATTTGTATGTTGAACGAGATTTCTGGATGTCTTTCTTATCGAGTGGTGGGCAAGTCAATATTTTGGTCTCAAGTAGGTCTTTAAAAAAGGCTTAAAATGATTTCCGATAAAAGCATGGGCACCCTGTTAGAAGAAACGGAAAGAGAGCTCCTGAGAAAAGAATGCTCATGCTAAACATTATTAGCATGTTGAAAATTTTGAATATTTAGCTCTTTACAAATAATTCTGGATGCAAAGACGACACTTACTTTAACTCATTTAGTTTGTGAGTGACCCCTTGCCCCTCTCTCTCCCCCAGACCCGGCCTCTGATTGGACGGTTCACCGGGCCGAGCTCGCCCTATGGACGCACGCCATCGCGTCACGTGACGCCCCCGACCTACTACCGCCCCCTGACGGCGGGTCCGGCAAACGGAAGTCGACGGGGGACGACACCAAGTCAAAGAGGAGGAAGTAGATGCAATAAACAGAATACTTTCAGTGGAGAACACATTAATATGAAGGAGAAAATGTGTTCCTGAAAGTCAAAGTTGATCCATATTGGGACAAGTAAAAGATTTGCACCATCTCCAGCCAAGGTTGAAGTAGACTAATTCAAAAAGAGAAAATAAATGTAAGCCTCAAACCTCAGCTGGGAATACTTCAGTGAAGAGTGTTCACTCCCTTCGCTAAGGGGATTAAATCAAGCGAAATCAGCGCCACTTTTGGAACAAAGAGCTCGAGATCGAGGCACATTGTGACAAGCAGAAACCGAATGATATACCTGTGGTTGTATGTCTCCATGGTGCTGCTATTGAGACTAACACAGACATTGAACTCATAGACATTATCTTTATGCATTTGAGAGAGCTATTGCATTTATACAGATCAGAAAATTTGTTTCAAAGGACAGAACTACCTTTACACCTCATGGTGATGTATGATTTTACGGCAAGAGAAAACGCAACAATTTGTGAGTACGGAATTTATGTCTTCACGAGATTTGAATATTCAAGCGGAACGAACTGGAGGGGTCGTCAGTTTACTGGTAACTTTGTTTTCTTCTTGTAGCCGGAACTACATAGAGCTGTCAGCGGGCGCCTTAAGGTGGGGACGTGCACTTCCTCCCCCTTCATATTGGTCCAAATTTTAATCCCGATTTTTCTTTCAAAAAACACTTCCCCTTCCCTTTAAACTTTTTCATAAATCCGCGCGTAATAATCTTGTCTGGCGGTCCTCAAAGGTGTTGAGTTATTTGTTATATTGATGCTACATACACTGTGTATTCACATTTACACTAACAGTATGCTATCAAATACATATACAGATTGTTTCACTGTCCCCGATTTACATTCTTGAAACATTAGTTTAATTTGTTCAAAAGATAAAAGATTTGTAGTCACACAATATATCAAATAGAGGCCAATAGACCGTATATTGTCTTTATCTATGTCTATATTCTAAGGCTTAATAACAGTCAGTTCTATGATGGTGTACCTTTTCTAACTGATATTTTGAATTGAATTAGCAGAAACTAACGCCATGCATATTATACAAGACAAAACAAAAATATATATTTTTCTAAGAATTGATATTTGTCTTTTGTTATTTGTTCAGTGTTATGTTCAACACATTTATTTCATTTCATATTTAACATTATATCTGGCAAAACTGTTCTGTAAAATGGTTCAACTGCATATTTCAGAATATGAGATAATTAAGAATAGATTGACATAAGTGCGGATCGACGTGAGTATCTACAACTTAGTACAAGTTGGATAGACCTTTGCCTAGGGCGCCACCAAGTAGGCCCATCAGGAACTAAAATCCTAACTTCACTGCTGTTGGGCAAAGGGGATGAGAGATTCAGACAATGGAAAAGGCCGTCCAGCACGAGATTCCTTATAACCACATGTGTTTGTGTGTGTCGGGGGAGGGGGGCACCTGACACAAAAAGAAAAGTTAAGGACCCCAAAAGGACAGTGCTTTTTCTTTGGATCTTCTTTCAAAAAAGCACGAAAGGTCAAAATCGCTTTGCAGGTCCAGGAAGAACTACGTAGGCCGTCTGGGATGTTTGGCCAAATGTGTTCAGATTAGTTATTGATCGACTATTTTTCAACAAAAAGGGTCTTAGTTGTTTTCTGTTTTTCTTTCTTTCTGAAGTTTGGGATAAAAAAATCATGATGGAAAAGGTAGGCATGATCTCTTGGAAAGGGTAGGCAAGTTAGACTAGTCCTTCTGTAAACAGACTAGTTAAAGCACGCCCCCCCCCCCGCCCCGTTACCAATACACCACCACCACCACCACCACCACTCCTTCCCGCGTCACGTATCTCGTGTTTGTGTGTATAAGACGTATTACGACGTCTTGATCTGTCTTCACCCGTCGTCATGGTAACAACAAAAGGCCGGTCACCGGAGCTGGTTCCCGCGCCGCCCGCACGTAGCCTACGGGGAGGCGGGAGGCCGTTATCAAAGCAGACTAATGCGGCCTGCCGGGGAGGTGTTACTTGAGATGTGTTTTTGAACTTAATATCATACGAGACCCTCCCCCTTCTCTAAATCTTGGATCCCTGGCTACTCCCTCCGCTCCCTCCCCCAGGGATTTTCCTTAAGACTTAGACCTAATACTTATGGTACCGGGTATTAGTAGAAATCCTACAGGGCTAGTGCACTCTGTTAGCAACCATAGAGATACATCTTATATATGTCTATGTAGCAACTAACCCGTTAGACCAGTGAAATTAAATCTTTGAAAATGTAAAGTAATAAATAAATATTGGCAAGTAAAGCTTTGATCTGGGCTAGTGCAAAGTTAGGATCACTAGCCCGGTGGACTAGTGGACAAAATAGTCAAAGAAACCCCCTGCTCCCCTCTCAACGCCTTGCCCTATCCTACTAGGCTCTTGAATAGTGGTAGGCGACATCACCCGATCAAGTCAATGCTTTATGTTCTGTACCCGAAAATTGTGAACGCTAATTAAAGGGAGCCAAAAGCAATGTAAAGTCAAAATTTTGGAAATTGTGTTAACAATTGAAATATATTCTATTACCAAAACCTAGGCCTGTGGTAAAATATAGACTGTGAATATAGCCTTAAAATACATAAAATCATGCCCCCAGTGAATTTCGGTGACCCACCGAAATTGGTTTGTTTACGAACATTGCTCTCTTCAGACATAAATGGCATGAGTAATATGGAATTTAAGTAAAGTTATAGTTAGTTATCATGACTTATACTGTACTACACAGTGATAATGTTAGAAAAACTAAGCATGCAACAATGGCGCATTTCCTATCAAATTTATTGAGACACTCACTGAAATGCGCCATTTTTTGTACATTTCAATAAAATTTAAATTCCTAATGTTCCATGGGCACATTGACCTCAAAATTAATGTGACATTTCATGATTTAATGCGCCCAGGGCGCATGGCGTAGCTCTAACATTTTTCCTGCTGTACCGATGGCTAAAGTTACTCTTAGAATGTATTTTCATATTTATTTGAGTTTCCAAAATTTTGTCATATTTTGACACAACATTGCTTTTGACTTCCTTTAATCATTGTGTTAATTATGATCAAAAGTACGTTAATGTCTATAAGGCCATAAACTAAACCACAGCTTTCGAGGCCTTTTACACTGGGCACGGCGAGGATTTCTGTACACACTTGTAGGTCTATGCACCCTGAAAAGAGACAGATTTTGTTATCCCATTTTAAACAAAATAATAACAAAGTCACATTTTATTGCTAAAAATAGACAGTCTAATCCTTTTTCCGATTACAGGAGTCGAGAGCCCCTCCCCATCCTTACCCTCTCCGTCGGCAGGATGTGATCGCCTCACGACGGCCATGTCATGTACACCCCTTATACACGACCGGGCCCTTTTAGACTGATCTCACCCCGGCTCACGTAACCCGCCTATCACACCCGACATCACAGGGTCCCGCCGCTACCAGCGGGAACAGCCCATAATAGTAGGATCAGACATAAGAGAGAGACGCAGTGGTTGGACGTTATTCGCCGGATAACGTTATGTGATAGCAGCACAACATCTGGATAGGAATTAAATCGTTGTTGAAGAATTATAGGATCCAGTGTTATAGAACAGTTAAGGGAGAGCTAGAGCCGTGAGAGACGCGAGGACGGATACAGAACATAGGCTAGTCATGGGATAGTCATGAGATTATCATAGGGTGATTAAAGTGGATTAGGCCTTATAGTTTGGAAAAAAAACAACAACTGTATCATCAGAAAGTGTGGATAAGAGGGAATTGTGGCCGGCCAGGATAAAATAAAAGCCACTATAGAATAGGACCGTACAAAGAAAAAAAGTTCGACTCTTGGAAAATCGTCGGGCAGGAACAGAATAACTCTGTTACAGCTTGTCATTCCCAGCCAGCGGACACTTATGGATAAAAAGTTATAGTGATTTAAGGACAGGATCGTTAGACTGAACTTCAAGGCAACCTTAATGTGAGCGACAAAATTGCAGTTTTTCTTGTGTGAAAAAGGAATTAGAATTTAGGGATTCCATTGAAAATAACTCTCCAACGCACACCGGATCGTAGTCATGGCGACACTGACTGCCCTTTGCCCCCTCCTAATCGCGGTGATTTCCCTACTGCTGGTCAACCCCGCGTCCTCAAAACGCCACCATGACGACGACAAGGGGAACACGGTGCGTTTCTCCCCAGAGAACGAGCCCACGTGCGTCTACAGTAACGTGACGTACCGTCACGGGCAGCGGTTCCGGCCCGACCCGTGCACGTACTGCCGGTGTCCCCGGGGTGGGGGCCGGCCCCGCTGCGCCATCCAAGACTGTTACCGCGAGCCCAGCTGTGTCAAGTACCATAAGGTAATAATTGAACAGATTAATAGAACAGAATTATAAATTAAAAAATCTCCTACTTTTGTAGGATTTCCTACTTTTTGGTGATTTTGGATAGCACAATCGTTTTGCCCACATCAGTTTGATAGCCGTTTTAGAGTATTTTTGTGTTAGTTTCAAACTATTCCCATATAAATTTAATGTCAGGTCTCTATTCCTAAACATTATGTCCTTCCTAGTTGCTTCTAGAAAAAAAAATTACTACTTTTCCTACTTTTTCATTAGTCAGGAGTGGCATCCCTGAAATCTTGACATAAAAAGAGTGGACCTAGAGATCTAACTGTGAACCACTCCCTACCAAACTATCGCCTCTTAATACTGGCAACTGACTGTTCTTGAATTTTAATTTGTATAAGAGTTTATGAGAAAAAAGTTGAAATAATCTTAAAAACAAGAAATAGTGTCATAACCGTGTTCTAACCTGGATCTGAATATTGTACATTGCACACATCATCCATAAACCCCCACGACTCTTAATTGTTGCTGTCATATTGCAGCCTGAAGACGAGTGTTGCGGGGTGTGTGTGGAGTTCGGCTGTCTCCACTCTGACGGCAAGTCCTACCCGCCGGGGGCCGTCGTCCACATGTCGGCATGCGAAACCTGCAGGTAAATAGCAACAATCAGGTATTGAATTAATTTTCAGGCATAAGAGTAATTGATGTAGATAGGGCTCAGAAATTATCAAGTAAAGCCAAAGCCAGTATTAAGATAGCTTGCCCGCCGAACTATCACATTGGCGGATCCAGGATTTAATTACATTTTGGCCGAGTTCTACATTAGAAAAATTCAAATTTTTCCGAAAAAAGGGAAGTGTGCGCACCCCCCCCCCCCCATGATCAGCCCATGTATAATCATCCTTGTGTTTTTACTTAAATCAGACTATTTTGTACAACAGAAACGTTGACAGAACTTGGTTCTCTTTCTTTTTGCCTCCACTAAGTAAAAATAGCAGCTCAGGCCCCCCTGGCAACCCCGTCCTTTCCCCCACCGGGTCCCCCCCCCCCCCCCCCACCGTTACACCTGTAAATATATGATACATGTATAACTTATACATGTATCATATATTTACAGGAACCTTATAATAAGGTCATTCTTTCTATTACAGATGCCCCGAGAGCGGCGGTCGGACGGTGTGTGAGCGCGTCCAGTGCCCTCCCATCTCTTGTGTGGATGCCCAACTACCAAAAGGGGCCTGCTGCCCCGTCTGCCCGCAAGGTAAGGCTTATAACATCCACAACTATGTATTGAGCTCACGGCTGTAAGTTCATAAGTGAGGTAGAGAAATTAAACTAGCCAACACAGGGTCAAAAGTTTAAAAATTCTATCAACTATTGAAACTATTCAAACTTGTCCCAGTTCAATTTTGGTAACCCACCAAAATTGGTTTGCTTACAAACATTGCTCTCTACAAGCATGGGTACCATGGGTTAACTGGAATTCAAGAGAAGTTCAAGTTAATTTTCATGGTTCATACTATACCAATAGATAAAGTTAATTCATTGAATGTATTTTTATAGTTATTCGAGTTTTCAAAATTTTGTCAAATTTTAACTGAACATCGCTTTTGGCTTCCCTAAGGCCCTGTGGTCATGTTGATCAAGAAATTCTGGCCGCTAAAATCTAGCCAATTGATAATATAAAATGTCCTTGTTCCTAATTGATGATAAGTAGGTTAATGGTGGCAGTATTTATTTCGGTCATCGTACGTCCATGAAGTCCTTTCGATGTTGGTAAACAAATATCTTAAAAATCTTACACGAACAAAATGGTAAGTTAGATGCATCTGTAACAGATACATAGTGGATGTTATTATTCTGTTGTGAGGTGTTCAGAGTCAGTCATTGAGCTGTTTGTGTATGTTTGAGTGAGATGTCTGTGCGATGATATATGAATGAATCTATGAGCAGATCATTGAAGATTGTGTATGGAACTGTGCGCAGGTCAGTAGGTGGGTGTTTATATAGATCCTAGAGCAGAATGGTCGTTTGGTCTTTATAACGAGCATATCAGTGAGCGGTTTGTAAATGGAACTAAATGAATCTAAGAGCGAATCAGTGATGGCTGTGAGTTGGTCCATAATTGAATCTATGTGGTAAGTGAGAAAGATTGTTTACATGTCAATGTATAAGTCGATTTGTGAGTTGATTATCACCAATTTCTTTAAGCAGTTCACTGAATGCTTCTACAATTTTATTTGTGTCTGGCAGTTAAGCAGCAGGTCCGAGTATAGTGGCTCTAGGTGTGTGTGTGGGGGGGGGGGGGGGCGTCCCGATGTCGCATGTTGAATCTAAAAAACGGCGATGTCGCGTGTCTCTCTCGTTTATTTTTCTCAATATCGCGTTTCAAATCCAAGATATGCCATGTCGTCATGGTGATTTTAGGAAAACTCCATGTCGCATGTCAGTAAGGTCTATGTCGGATGTCGATTTTGGGAAATGGCCCTGTTGCCGTGTCGATTTTTGAGGGGTAGAGCCTTAGTATATGCTCATTAATTGTCACGTACTGATATGATTCTGGTCTTTGAGAGAAGGTCAGATTAGAAGGTGTAAGTGCACCTCATACTTGGTCTGAAATTTGATTTAACGTGGTTTATGTGAGAAGGTCAATGAGCAGATCTTTAGGATATTCCTTCCGGAGGTCTGAGATTGGCCCATTGGCTTTGTTCTTGGATATGTGATATTCTGACCCTCTGCTGGTGAATTTGTTATGCTGTTTGTGGAAAAGCAGTCTTTAATAGTGAATGGGTTGACTAATGATCGCTTATTGGAATGCAACGCGATCCATATACAATAAACTATCCATCACCTGTACGCTGTAACACGATCCTGTAGTTTTGTATTTTTATCAGTGTTATCCGTCCATTTTGCTGAATGTATGTCTGCTTGTCTGTCCTAGGGAGTCTTTGATCCTTTGATTCGCAGTCATCTTGGCGTCCAAGAAGATACCCCCCCCCCCACCCTCGAGGAGTCCTCCGAATTTTCACAGAGTAGGATACAGGAATTTGGAAAGGGGGAGGGGGGGGGGGGGTAGCGGGTGCCCAAATATATGCTACCGTAAGTCTAAAATGTCATGCATTCGCCTGCTTGTGCGGAACGTTTTTGTTTTTGATTTCTCTTTTTCAAAGTTTCTAAGTTTTTACCAAAAGGGGGGTGGGAGCGTGTGTTTTATTCCCCTAGATACGCCCCTACCTCATCTGTTCAAGGCCTTCCACCTACCAATAGGTGTTATAACTGTGTGACAAAAGTGAGATACTCATCCAACAATTTCCCTTCGATAGTTACACTGAACCTCTATCACAACATTCTATCCATGGCGACCAACATCTTATTCTATACTTTTTGCGTACTCAATGTTATTTCCTAGTGGAGGATCTATTTTCCCGTCTATTTTCCGAATCTATTGGGTCAATCCCATGATCCCCTCCCGCTGACCCCTGTTTCGGTTCGCGGCCACCAGACGGCGCGCGGTATGAACCAGCCAACCGTGACGGAGCACTACGTCACGTGATGTAACGGGACCCGGATATCAAAGTGAGATTTATGGCGTTCCTTTAGATATACTGACGTAAGAGGGACGTAATGTAGAGGGACCTGGCTGGTGTACGGGGGGCCTGGGGCACCGCGGCTACTAGGGTGTCAAAGATCGAGTGTTGAAAAATTCTTTACTCGTTTTGTATGTCAAATAAAGTTGATTTTAGTACTGGATGCGGAGTCATTGAATAAGGCCCAAAGGATCCGTTTTGATCAATTAAATTACTGAAAACAAACTTAAGATACATTGGTATCTCTGCAATCATTTAGATCAGTGCAGTGCGTTCTATTGGAAATGTCCTGCTCTGTATTGCAAGCAAGGGACAATTCGGGGATAATTCATACAATGTGGCAATACGTTTTTTTTTTTTTTTTTTTTTTTTTTTTTTTAAAGTAAATCACTTCAGGGTTTCCCCTGGTTTTCGGTGATATTACAATGATAAAGTGTAGAAATTAAACATAATATAATATGAACTGGTCATAGATTTTGAAAGTCAAAGGGGATGTGGGTCATTCAGACGCGTTGTTGATAAAAGGGTTGGGGTAAAAATAAGCAATAAGGTTTAATTTACCGAAAATAAAACTCCAAATTGCCGACAAATGGGATTTATCACCTTCAATCGGCAAAAAACATTGAGGTTAGGATTTGAAGGAGCAAATAACGTTTTGTTTAGGCGTTGGGGCTTTTTGCTTTGTTATTTCCTGAGAAGAAAGGTGCGGAGTGGCGTAAGTCAGGGACTGTGGAGGCCTTTTGGAAGTCTTCCGATATTTGAGACGGGATGTTAGATCAGCGGTGGTAGAAGACAATGATAAGGCCCGACGGAAGGCGATAGCAATCGACGCCTACGGAGACCAGCTGCCCCCCCCCCCCCCCCAACTCCCTTTCTTTAGGGGGGCACTTCATCCCTGAATTAAATTCCTACTGCCAAGGCAACGACATTGCCCCAGATGGTACGAAGTCATAGCTGCCATTGAAGTAGATCTGAAACTCGATGCCCCTAACCTTATCAATTCTTTGCGAAATTGATTTCTACAGACTTTGGAATAAGGGATAGGCCTACATACAATGTGTTCTGTCCTTTGATACAAAAACAGTCGAGGTCCACTTGAAACAAGAAATTAAGGCCGATCGAGGGGAATACCCCACGCCTTTCTTGTAACCAATATCGATTTCTGAAAATCTATACACTAGACCCCTCACCCCCCCCCCCCCTTTTTTTTTTCTTTTTTTTTTTTCTTTACCGCCCCTGGTTGATAATAAAGTATTCCCTCATCTCCTCCCAAGATCAAGCTGACCACGCCCCTTTTCACCCTAGTTCACTGTTGAGTGCCCCACGATTATTTCGTGGGGTGCTTGAAATTATTATTTCAACAAACTGGGTTCCTGCATAAGTGGATTAATTCGCTCCCAACTTCCCCAAAGGCACCTCCCCTCCACACGTCCTCCCCCCGGGTACAATACACAAACACCAGTTCCATATTAGCGCCTGGCGCCCTAAGCGGGGTGCCGACGGACGGACGCCCGGCGGGCGGGGAGACGCCGACACCTCTCCGATAACACCGACGACAGCGCCCTCTCCAGGCTGTAGGGCAGATCCAGAGGGGCGGATCCAGAAGGGGTGGCGCCCGTCCCTTTTTTCTAATTTTTTTAATGTAAAATTCGGCCATAAAGTCATTAAGGAAATTTTTTTCCAATACCGCACCCCCTCCCCCTTTTCAAAACCCTGGATCCACCAGTGGGCCGCCGAAAAGTCCCCGAAAGGCACACTGGCGGATCCAAGATTTTGAAGGGGGCGGGGGGGTGCGCGCTATTGGAAACTGTTCCCCTTATTGACCTTTTGGCCGAATTTTACATTTTTAAAAATGCAAAATTTACCGGAAGAGGGGAGGGGGGCGCGCCTCTGCGCCCCTCCCCCCTCTGGGTCCACTAATGAAAGAGGCTAGTTAAGCCAGTGGCGGATTTAGAGTGGGGGACGCAGGGGAGCGCGCCCCCACCTTTTTTAAAGGCAAATTTATATTTATATTAGCACGCCCCCACCTTTTCAAAACCCTGGATCCTCTGTAAGCAATGTAAGCAGTGGCCTGTCTCAGACCTTTAGCTTAACTTTGAAGAAATCTGGGCAGAATTTAACCGGAAATGTAGCTCTGAGTATGTTAGACTTAATCTTCCCTAAAAATAATTGTCAAATTTATATTGCAATCTAAATTGCATTAGGCTGTAGCGGCCGCCGATAATTGGAAGAAGCCCCTGCAAAATGGCCAAGCAATGGCTTCTGGATAAAAGCCCATCTTAAACGTTTTGGCTTAACTTCCACCTGGACAAAAGAAAACCAAGGGATTGAACTATTGTTAATGTTTGATTTAAGACTGCGTGATGTTTGTGTATATCTAAGTCTCCATGAGTCGTTTGTCCAGAATGCCTGAGTAATTCAGACTGCGTTTAAAGTTTGTCCGTCCACTTCCCAATAGTTCAAAAGAAATGAACGATGAGGGAGCTTCTTAATATGAAAGGGTTTTTATTCAATAAACATCTCATCCCGAGTCAAAGCCACCATGTATAAGTCTTCATCAGTCCACCTCCCATCTCCTATCAGCAATCAACCACATTTAGAACACGAGTTGCTCCAACACCTTCTAGACCATTCTAGTACTCCGCTCTATCACAATCCTATGTCCGAGGTAGTTGATATTGGTAAACTCCAGTCTGTTACACGGGAGCCGATGTACTTACTCCAGGTAACTCCTTGGCTAAACTTACTTAGCTGATGTTCTCACTAAAACTAAGTGACTACTAACTCCCCCGCTCCCTACCTTGCAGCGCCTTTTATACTGCTTAACAGGTGGCGCTAGGAGCGCAAGATATTTCTTCTAGAAGTAGACTAGAAGTAGACTTGCTAAGCCTGATCCTTGATGGATTATATAACATGAGGATATATTAAAAGTGCTAAGCTATTAGTACAGGATGCAGCTCTTTTAAAGTGTATCAATTTGTGTTCCCTGAAAGTAATTGTTATTTATATTGCATTTACATTACTTCACAGTATCCTATAGGGGCCGCCGAAAGTCAGGAAAAGTCCATGGTAAATGGCAATGCAAGGGAAATGGCTTGACCATTTTCGGCTAAATGTTATTAAAAATTGGACAAAATTAAACCAGGAACGTAGTTGTTTTAGAATGTGCAGCAAGTGATCCACGATGCGATAAAACATCAACCGATTCTTTTCCCATGCACGTTTCTTCTACGTTGAATCCTATTTTTGGGGAGAATATGTTTCTATGATAGAAAATAGTTTATAACTGCAAGTTGAATAAAATTTAAGAGGATAGAAATTATTTAGCAAGCTGATATTCAAAGTCTGTTCAGAATCGGTCAAAAATGACCTCATGGCTCATACCCTTTACCATAGACATATATACCATGTTGTGTATGTCTATGCCTTTACGCATCATTGTCCTAAAAATAAATGTCAAGTTTTTATTGCATTTTGATATCACTTTCGGATAAAACCAGCTGTTATTTATACAACTTCCGTATTTTCCATTACCCTACATTACAGCCATAAAAGTTTTATTAAACCGGTGCCTTGTAAAAGTACACTCCTATTGTTTTTCATTATTTTGTTAGTATCCCCTTCCCCAGCCCTGTATCGGTCTAACAGGCGTTAGGTTCAGTGGTTTTCTGTGGTCAGTGGTTTTTATACGTTTAGAAGTATCTTTTGTAACATCTTAACCGCGCCCATGGTAGGCTAAAACAAGGTGGTGGTGGTCGCCCCTTTTTCTCGCCCGATTCCCAGAACAGTGTTTGATACACCACATGAACCTTCCGCCGGCCTCCCCCAACAGACGGTCATTGTTCCCTAATGTGCGACTCAAAATCTGGCTAGTATACACACATTGGGGTTTGGCGTTTGATATAATGATAGAGAAGTGTATACAACATAGTAATCAATCAAATGTGTAATACGTAATGGTGAGATTATCAAAATAGTAAACAAAAGGTCTCCACTTACAACTTGAGTCCAACATGCTAATGCTACAGGACATTGCGTTGGTCTTGTCTGTGGTGGTAAAATGATTTCATATCGTTGATTATCATTTAGACATAAGGCGTGTATGACAAATCTTGAATTTAGTCGTTATCGTGAATCAAGAAAATCAAATGAATATTTGGTCCTATATTTTTATTCCTTTCCTCCATTGTCGATAAATAAGTCTACTGGTGAAATAAAATAGCATATGTATAATTTATTTCTTTAACAGACGACGTATGTAAATATCATATCTCTCTAAAACTGATATCCTTCTTCCTTATGTTACAATATCTGTCATGCAACTTCCCAACGGATGCTTTGCCCTTAAGAAAAAGTATTAACTATACTTTTCAGGCCCAAAAGCCTTCCTTACAAAGGAAGACACAAAAACACATGAAGTGAGTAGGAATGTGGTCTTAGACTTATCAATGCCCGAGTACCAATGAGTAGGTTCGTTGATTCTAGGTCAGTGGATTCAGGACTTAATAGGGGAGCGACAAGGACAATACGGGATTATGAAATTCTCTGTTAACAATCTTCTTGTATGTAAATTCTATTAGAAATATCGATGTAACATGTGTTATCACTACCATCTTTCCCAACCCCCTAGATCGCAGGGCCGAGGCAGTAGACCTCCTACAACGACAGGGGATCAGAAACTAACAAATTGGCCCGTCCACCAGTGAAAAGGCCGTCTTGTTGTATCTTTTTGTTTGTGTTTTGTGCATAAGTGAAGCAGTATGTTGGCTTTTATCCGTGCTGAGGGGCAGCCGGCTGAATCACCCCTTTCTCAGACGATACGATCTGAGTCGGTGAATCATGTTGATAGAGATCTTTCCAAGGCTCTCAGGTTACTATCTGGAGACGGCTGGGCCGGAGAGGGTAAAAGCTATGTGGTTTTATGTGGGGAGGTCGAGATTTGGCTGTTACTTGAGGATCTGACTCAATTTGTGCAGGGTGTAAGTTGTGAGGGTGATCTGACTCAATTTTTGCAGGGTGTAAAATGTTCGTTGACGGATGGTGTGTGCAGTGGTTTTGGAAGTGTGCAGCAAGTTAGGAGTTGTGCAGTAACTGGGGATGTGTGCAGTGATTGATAGTGTGTGTAGCAACTCAGGATGTGTGCAGTGGCTGAGGCTTTTAGCAGTAATTTAGCAGGGATGTAAGTTTTCCGATTTTTGTCGGATTTCCGATTTTTCTTGTCCAACTCTGTCAAATATCGATTTCAGAATTTTATGTTCAAAACATGATTTACATCATTTAAAGATATATTCAGATTTTCAGACTTACATTCCTAATTTAGGGTGTGTTCCATGCATGAGGGTGTGTGCAGCGACTGAGGGTGTGCAGCAACTGAGGATGTGTTTAGTGAATAGGGTTTTGTGTAGTGACTAAGAGTGTGCAGTGACTAAGGGTTTGTGCAACAACTGAGGGTTTGTGCAACAACTGCCGCTGTGTGCAGCAACTGAGGATGTGTGCTGCAACTGGGGGAGTGTGTAGTGACTGAAGGTGTGTGCAGTGACTGAGGGTGTATGCATCACTGAGGATATGTGCAGCAACTGAAGATGTGTGCAGCAACTGAGGATGTGTGCAGCAACTGAGGGTTTGTGCAATAACTGAGTGTGTTCACAGTGACTGGGGATGTGTGCAGTAACTGAGGATGTGTGCAGTGACTCGGGATGTGTACAGTGACTGAGGGTGTGTGCAGTAACTGAGGATGTGTGCAGCAACTGAAGATGTGTGCAGCAACTGAGGATGTGTGCAGCAACTGAGGGTTTGTGCAATAACTGAGTGTGTTCACAGTGACTGGGGATGTGTGCAGTAACTGAGGATGTGTGCAGTGACTCGGGATGTGTGCAGTGACTGAGGGTGTGTGCAGTAACTGAGGATGTGTGCAGCAACTGGAGATGTGTGAAGTGATTGGGGATGTGCAGTGACTGAGGATGTGTGCAGTGACCGATGTATGTGCAGCAACCGAGGATGTGTGCAGTAACTGAGGATGTATGTAGCAACTGAGGATGTGTGTAGCAACTGAGGATGTGCGCAGTGACTGAGAGTGTGTGCAGTGACTTGGGATGTGTGCAGTGACTGTGAGAGTATACAGTGACTGACTATCTGGGCAGTGACTGAGGATGTGTGCAGTAGCTGCGGATGTGTGCAGTGACTGAGGATGTGTGCATTGACTGAGGGTGTGCAGTGACTGAGGATGTGTGCATTGACTGAGGATGTGTGTAGTGATTGAGGGTGTGCAGTGACTGAGGGTGTGCAGTGACTGGGAATGTGTACAGTGACTGACTGTCTGTGCAGTGAATGGGGATGTGTGCAGTGACTGAGAGTATGTACAGTGACTGAGGATCTGTGCACCAACTAAGGGTGTGTGAAGTGACTGGTGATGCGTGCACCAACTGAGGGTGTGTGTAGTGGCTGAGGATATGTCCAGTAACTGGGGATGCATGCAGTGACTAAATATCTGCAGTGACTCAGGGTGTGTGCAGTGACTAAGGCTTTGTGCAGTGGCTGGGAATATGTCGAGTGACTGAGGACGTGTGCAATGACTGAGGGTTTCAGAGGCTCCAAGTCTGATTTTCAAGGAGATCTCCTGCATTTTGCCTGCTTTTAAAAAATCTCCTTGATCTCCTGGATTTTGTCAAAATCTCCTGGATTTTGAGTATTTTTTAGACCATTTATAGCATGGTTATATAATTCCAAGAAATAAGAAAATAAAATATGGTCTTCATCATCATCCTTTCACAGTATATAGTTTTCTTAAGAAATGGTAACATTTCCATTTATGAGATAACTATACTGAGGTTGGAGGTTCCCATATCAGTTGTTTAAAGGCTGAGCCCATGTACCAACTAAAATACTTAGAGCTGCAAAGTCAGAAACAACTCCCTATAACCTGGATTTTGCTAAGTAAACCTAGAGTCCTGTCAACTGAGGTACCCTAATTTCTTTTTTAATTTCCTAAGATGAGATACCTTAAACAAAATCAAGGGGGTTCCATACAAAAGTGAGGGGGTTCTGACCAGTTATTTTGAGTGAATTTTCCTATTTTTTGTAGTTAAATTTCATAAACTTTGAGAAATCTGAGGGTTCCTGACACCCCCCCCCCCCCCAAGGCCACTGAGCAAGCACTTATAATATAACGCTATATCAGACCCTCGAATCAAGTCCACATCATGATAATTAATCTCCTGGATTTTGAACATCTATGGAAGGAGATCTCCCGCATTTTGCTTGGTCCAACTTGGAGCCTCTGGGGTTTGTGCAATGACCAAGGATGTATGTAGCAAGTGAGGATGTGTATGACTGAGGATGTGTGCAATGACTGAGGGTTTGTGCAATGACAAAGGATGTATGCAGTAAGTGAGGATGTGTGCAGTGACAAGTTGATGACAGAAGGATGTGTGCAGTGAGGTATGCATAGTAAGGATGTGTGCAGTTACCCTGGTTCCCTGGGCCAAACGCTTTCTGATAGACGGATGACGCATAGTGACCCAGGTATGGAGTAATTGTTGCATCGGTGTCCGCGCGCTCCAGAGCACACCCTTTCTGCGTTGCAATGGCGTCCGCGCATGCAATCGCACACTAATTTAGACATTCTGTACCGCTTCACTCGATTTAGAGCAACGTGGGGGGCTCTGGTAGATAACGCTGTGACGATCACTCTGCCATGGCTCACTCGATTTGGAGTGACGCGGGGCGCTCTGGTAGATAACGCCACGCGCTGTCCAAGCTGAATCCAGACCTTGATACCTGGCCCAGTACTAACACTCTGCTTAGTGGGCCGGCAACCAGGCTAGTGTGCAGTGAGAATATGAGCAGTCATGTGTGTGCAGATAGGTGTGTGTAACGATGTGTGTAGTGAGTATGTGTGCAGTAACGATGTGTGTAGTAAAGATGTGTACAGTAAGAATGGGTGCAGTGAGGAGTATGCAGTTAGGTATGGATAGTGAGGTTGGTGTAGTAATGTGTGCAGTCAGGTTTGTGTAGTAAGGATATGTGTGGTGACTGCGTGTAGTGAGGATGTGTGCACTGAGGAATTGGGCAATGTAGTAAAGATGTGTGCAGTACTTTGTGTGTAGATAAAGGAATTTATGCAGTGAGGTGTATGTATTAAATATGTGTAGTGAGGTGTGTGCTGCGAAGGTGTGGGCAGTGAGGTGTGTACAGTCAGGATGCGTTCAGAAAGGATTCAGTTTGGATCCAGCTTTTGGAAAAGGCGTGGCCATGCTAATAGCAAGGGTTGGTGGCGTATCCGGTATTCTTTCAGAAATTTGCATTAAATCAAAGAAAGCTAAATTTGGCCTAAAAAGTAGGAAGCGTGCACCCCTGTAACCCCGCTCCCCAACCCTAAATCCGCCGCTGATCTCAAGACTATAAGTGCCCCCCTTCACATGGACTTCCTCCTCAGATTTAAGACACAGACAGACACAAGCAGATCGCTTCAATTGCTTAAAAACTTAATTGATACGTTCGAATATTTATTGAGAGTAGAGTCAGTATGTTTAGTTTTTTGCATTGACCTCTGAGAACCTTCCCAGTGTCTGGCAACACTGTGTCTCTGTTCATCCCTCCAGGATTTTCTCCTTGAGGCTTCGCATTAGTTTTTACCGCATCTAATGATGAATTAGATAAGGGAGGAGTAGAGGATCCGATTTCACAAGTCAGACCTATACAGGAAAAATAATTTTATACATTTCAAAACATTTTAATTTGGAGCGATCAGGGAAGGCTGTCAGATGAGGGGATGGGAGAAAGAATATTCCGTGTTGTATTTGATTTTGAATTGTCAATAATTTTGAGTATTTTCCTAGTTTTGATTTTATTTCAGAGGTAGAGCATCACTTTGGCTTTTTGCTTCAATCTTAAGAAAATTTCTTTTTCTTTTCAATTGAGCAGAGCTTCTTTCATTTCAAGAACAAACAATACAATACATAATCTCTGCTATTAAGAATTTTTCTTATCCCTGTTTGTAATGACTCTTTCCTTTCCTCAGGTGCTAACTGCTGGTTGGGGAAGAAGCTGGTGAAGGCTGGAGAGAAGGTCAAAGTTTCCCGGTGTAAAACCTGCTTCTGTCCCGGCCCGGCCGCAGGCAAGGCTTGGGACCACATGCCTCGGGCCGTCTGTTCCCTGGACAACTGTTAGTGCGATACTCAACGTGAAGAGTGCCCGTATAAAACATGCTTCTATCTTTGTCCAGCCATAGCCAAGGTTTAGGGCCACACATCCTACACAGTCTCTGGACAACAGAACTGTTAGTGCGCTATACTCAACGACTTACGTGAAGAGTGACCGTATAAAAAACATGCTTCTTTCATTGTCCAGCCATAGCCAAGGTATAGGACCACACATCCTACACAGTCTCTGGACAATTAATAGTGTGATACTCAACAGTAGGCTGTGTAAAATATGCTTCCCTCCATGGCCAGACATGGTTAATTAGGATTGGGACCAAATATTCCTGATGTGTTTTTCAGAGAGTTAACACGATAACTGAAGATGAAAGTTTCCCTCTGTCCAATGCCCAGCCAATCTTCAAGCTGTCTGTTACTTGGAAAATTGCCGATGGAATAACGATTACTCAGTATGATTAGTGATAAAAGAACGAGATCCTGTACGTCCTACCATGGTCCCAATTCACAGAAACCGGAAGTACATGGTCTATTACGGGAATAAGTTTGCGAAGTTAGTTATGAAATGATGTTATTATCATCGACTCCTTTTGGTAGCCTAATTAATTTATAATACAAGATATTTGAAACCGCTTGGTCAGTATAAATGTTGACGATAGTTTTAAGCGATGAGATAAGTTGTGTGCATATGATCAGATTGAATGTGTTTTGTTATTCAGAATTGTCCATTGAGAATATTTTTAGTTAAAGAATTAGATTACTCTTTTGTTTATTCAATCAATTATGATAAATGAACAATGATTCAGGTTAATAGAAAGTGTTTCTATGTAATGATCGTTTGCATCTTCAAATGCATTGATTGTTGCACTATATTGAACTATTTCATCTATAGCTCGCTTGATATGCATCATCTACATTGGGGTATAAGTGTATAGTCTGTGAAAATGTATTTTTATCACTGGCCTGAGGCATGGCTTCTAACAAATCAGTTGCCCTTACAAGTCATTGTGTAGCAATACTTTTTTTAATATCATTTGAACTATTGTTAATGTTTGATTTGATACTGCTCGATGTGTGTATAACTAGATATCCATGAGTCGTTTGCCCAGAATGTCTGAGTCGGTCAGACTGCGTTTAAAGTTTGCTCATTCACTTCCCAATAGTTCAAAAGAAATGAACGATGAGGGAGCTCTTAATATGAAAGGGTTTTATTCAATAAACATCTCATCCCGAGTCAAAGCCACCTTGTATAAGTCTTCATCAGTCCACCTCCCATCTCCTATCAGCAATCAACCACATTTAGAACACAAGTTGCTCCAACACCTTCTAGACCGTTCTAGTGCTCAGCTCTATCACAATCCTATGTCCGAGGTAGTTGATATTGGTAAACTCCAGTCTGCTACACAGGAGCCGATGTACTTACTCCAAGTAGCTCCTTTGCTAAACTTACTTAGCTGACGTTCTCACTAAAACTCTACTAACTGCCTCGCTCCCCACCTTGCAACGCCTTTTATACTGGTTAACAGGTGGCGCTGGGAGCGTAAGATATTTCTTCTAGAAGTAGACTAGACGTAGACTTGCCAAGCCTGATCCTTGATAGATTATATAACATGAGGATATATTAAAAGTGCTAAGCTATTAGTACATTCGACGGCGGTCAGGTGTTTGAGTTTAAGGAGGTGGACGACATAGCTCAAACCAAATGAAGATTTTCAATCAAATGCGATAGGTTCCCAATTTTGATGATTGGATATATTTGTTATTATTTTTTTTTTTTTTTTAATATAGAGAAACCAATGTGGGGTGGCTTTGACTCTCGTGGTACATTCAGCACAGTGTCAATATAATCAGAAGTTCTTTTGTTCATTCAGAAGTATAAACAAAGATGCATTCATATGATCGGTTTTGCTTAGTACATAGTACAATTTTGCTGGTAGCCCCATGCTGAGACTCAAGATCAGTGAAACCATTCATAAAGTTTCAAGGTAAGTTCATAAATGGAATTATTTATCGAGTTGGCTTCCACATCTGGAAGCTCAAGGTTAGTGGAACCCGTTCATAAAGTGACAAAGTAAGTGTTAAAGAATGATAACATGATCATTTGTATGATAAAGTAAATGGTGACATAATCATGGTGACAAAGTGACAAAGTCAGTTTTAGAGAATGAAGAAATGTTATTGTCAGCCTATATTAAGGCTTAAGAATTGCGACACCCGTGCATAAGGTGACAAAGTAAGTTTAGAGAATTGTCAGCCCATAGTGAGGCTTAAGAATTGTGACACCCGTGCATAAGGTGACAAGGTAAGTTTAAGGATGGTCAGCCATAATGAGGCTTAAGCATTACGACACCCGTGCATAAGGTGACAAAGTCGGTTTTTGACTTAGTACATACATGTACAATTCTGATATATGCGATTTGGAACACAAGTCAACAAAACTCAACATATATACAGTGTAACGTTGTCTTAACCTTTTAAGAGTAACAAGTACACAATAAATCCAATTTCAGAACGAGTTAACACAATAAAAATCAATACGGAGAATTTGGACATTTTGAACGAACGAGTTTCATTGTACAATGCGTGTCAAATTTCAACCAAATTTCAACTAAAACAACGTTGTTTACAATAGTTACAAGGTTCATGCATATGTCCTGGCAACATTAAGCAGTTTGATTCAGAAAATATTACCATCCACGTCGCGCGCCCACCAGTCATGCTTAGTACACGTGTACTTAGCGGGACGCTTGACTGGAGTTCCCCTCCAGGGTTTGACCTCGATTTGATTCCTCCAGGCGCGAAGCGCCCGGATGGCAAATTTCTGCTTCGAACAAATTTGGCGAGTTTGCAGGCCCGACCTGACATTTTGGGCCGAGATTAATTAATTTTATCGCCTGATTACGTTGGTTGGGGACCTAAGCTTTAGTTTATCGCAGATTTTGTAAGAAATTATACGATGGTTTGATCATGCTAGCCGATTTCAAAATTTGGATCCCTCGGATCAAAAAGGGGTTTCCCAAATTAGCCTCGTTATGACGTCATTTTAATCAGTGCCGGTGGTAATTTCAGCGTGGGTAGACGCGTTTTACTTTTTGTCTTGCCACTTTTAAATATTTGCTTTTAGCTTTCAACAACCACCATGGTCAAGCTCGTTGTGTTTGGTGATGAAAGGGTTGCCGGCCTTACGGATTTCCTCTCGGTAATCGAGGCGGAAGGGGCAGAAGCGGAGGTTGTAAGCACCTCGGAGGCCACCACCGCCGACCTCGGAGGCCAGGCGTTTGCCCACCACACGGTGTGGCCGAAGGACGTGCTCATCATCGTCCCTTCGGTTTATGACCTCTTCACGTGGGACGAGGATTTGGAGTTGTGGCTGCCCCGCTTCTCCAAGGTCGACACGGCCGTGGATCACTATGTGGAGGAGCTTAACGAAATCGCCACCAGCTTCCTTTGTCATCCGGCCCCTTGCCAGTTCACCTTTGCCCAGCTGACCGGCATTAACTGTTCGGAGTGGGAGCGGCTTTGTGACGACTCGGCCATTCAGCGGTGGGTGAACAAGGCCGTTCCCAAAATTAACGTGGAGTTGGGCGCCATCAACACCTGGAATCGGACCCCCAGCGTCAACCTGGCCCGCTTTACCCACGTTACCCGGAGGACCACGGACGGCGTGATCTCCGTCCATGACTACCGGGAATTTACCGAGGGATTTCTCCCAAGTCAACGACAGCTGCGCCGATGGGCCCGGTGTGTGGGCGACCTGGCGCGGTGCTACCCGGCCCAGTAACCTGCCTCATAATTTTTTGTACATAATGATTTCTTAATTCTACGATGTGATTCTTGACCTAAGTGATTCCTGGATCCAGTTCCCGGCCAATGCCCCGGACACTATTATAAATTGCACCCGGTGATTCTTGAACCCAATTCCCGGCCAGTACTCAGGATGCCGTAGACATTATATATTCAAGAGGCTTCGGCCAGATCGTTCACCAGGAGTCGTAGGATCATGGATTGTTCACACGGGACTCGTTGTTTCCTTCGCCCGTTGCCGGGCCTTCGTCCCCCTCGTAGAGCCGGCCTCTCAACCACCGCTCCGAGACCGAGTAAGTCCTTAGCCCTTTCCACAGTTCTTGGCATGTTAGGTAGGCTACTAACCGTAGATGTTAAGGAGATTGTTGGTCAGGATTATTCTTAGTGGGTTTTGGCGCGCCTTCATGTGTTTTGTATTCCGGAAGCTGATGTCACTCCCGGAACTGGAGATTATATTTCGCTGGTAATTCTTGTGACGGGTAGCTCAGCAGAGCCACCTAGTGTTTACATTGGTTACAAGATGGTGGACGCGGGCCGGAACCCACGACCCTGTGTACTAAACTTATTATCTTTTCCAGGTCCTGTGGTTATTGATGATAATATGAATGGCATAAGATGGTAGTGTTGGGCACTGAGAGACGTCAGGCTATATGATTTTAGTGGGAGGAATTGTTTAGGCGAACATGATCAAGCATTTTTTTATCTCGCGCGTGGTTGGGCGATAATAGGGGGTTTTACTGACTAGAGGTTTGTTGACATTACCGATTCAAGCAGGCTCTCAATGTGTGTGGGTAGTTTGCGCCGTGTTGGACTTGGTGTGTTATTGTATTACTATTACTATTAGTTGACTGACACTGCACCAATGGAGTTGTGTAGATGACCAGGGATTCCGGTCTGAGTTGTACAGTACTAGATTTGTTGTAACAGAATTCTTTGTTTTGACGTTCCCCGTACAAGGTAATGGAAACACTCTATTTGGTGACTATAAAGCGTAAGCGCTTCATGTGGTCACCCAGGTAGAGTCGTCCGACTGACCGTCGGCGACTCCGTGGTAAGTTTTGAGGAACTGCAGTTGACCAGGTACTTTGGTCCAGACTGCACAGCTTTAGATTGGCTGTGGCAGAATTCTTTGATGAGTTGTCCCCCTTACAGGGTACTGGAAACATTCACGTGGTGACCACATGAGGAGACACCACAGGTGGAGTCGTCCGACTAGCCGTCGGCGATTCCAAGGTAAGTTTGAGAGGGAGTGGCAAAGGCCACAAATACCCATCCCGTGTTGAATCTAACAACAAGACTGCGTCAGTGTCATGGTGTTAGAATAAGTTTGATAGTGAGTATTATTGTGCAGTGTCGTCCAGATGATGAGATAATACTACTGCGAGGAGTGCGGGAACGGCTATACGCATCGTTCCGGGCTCAGTTGCCATAAAAAATGTGCATTTACAGAGATTTCACGAGTGTCCGAAATGTGATGCAAAACTCACCCGCTCGGACTCTCTTACAGACCACATGAGGAGATAAGAATGATGATAGGAACTGGGTCTATTGTGGTTTAATTAAGAGACTACTTTGGTTTTCTAAGAGCCAACACTTGAACGGTATATCCGGTTGTCCTTCTGACTACCTCATATCTATGTCCATTGTGTTAGAATAATTTACCAACACACTCCAATGGTTAATGCTAAGATAAACCCCTTCCCTTCCCTTGTTAGTTACAGGTGGTAGCTCGGCGTCCAACCCCTATATTCAATCTGGGTTTGAATACCGAGTTCCACTGTTATACTGGGTAGCTGGCGCCCTCCCATTGCAGTAGGCAGGAGCGCCCCTAACACCAAACGGTTCCATGAATAGATATTATACATATTTTAACAGTAATAATTCACCGTCTTATTTTGTACAACACACTACATGGTTAAAACAGACATGAAAAATTGTGGGATAGTTTTCATTCCGTACAAAATATAAGTGTCACGAGAGACATTAAATATTAACTGTACAAAGGAGGTTGAGGTTATTCGTTACTTGTTTAGTTATCACTAGAGGATCGGGTCTCAGATTCAGGTCCATTTCTGATCTGACTACCGATCCTCATTAGTTACACGTGGGTTGTCGGTACCCCCCATCCGTGGGTACAAGAATGGGCAGCACCGAGTTTCCCATTGTTATAATCGGGAGCAGACTGCATATTTTTTTTTATTTTTTTTTAATATACAGTCTACCCCCCCTTTAAATTATAGAGACGTGTAAATGCATCTCTTTCAGATCAATCACTTCCAGACAGCACCTAGTCCGGGCTTTTACCGAAGTATAGTACAAGGTTAAACCCGTCTTTTGTTCAGGTCTATGCCCGTTTTTTCCTTGTGGAGAGTCAAGACTACTCCTGAAAAGACTCCGCCCCCAGCCTATCCTAATTATGCTCACGCGGGGCAGGAATATGTTAGTACTAAAGACAGCCTTAGAATTTTTTAGTTTCTTTCTAATAGACTGGGTAGACTATTAGCTATGGGTGTCAACTAAGTTTTTGCAGCCGTTCATTAGGGAATCAGTAGTCCGTGTCCCCCCCCCTCAGCTCAACTGTTGAGCGGAGACCCGGTTACTTTTAGCGCCACGACGGCGGTCAAGACTAATATTTCTTTTTTTTTTTTTCTCTCTCGACGGCGGTCAGCTCTGAAGCCGCACGTCTTCTTTATTAATTTTAGTTATTTCTTTATTAATTTTAGTTATTTCTAATTTACCCGGGTCGAAACTTGACTTCTTGCCGTTTTGCTCCGTCCCGGTTAAACTGGTCTAAACATGGCCTAACTAACTTAGTCTTGTACCTTTGGGCAGTTGTTCATTATTTTCTTTCTTTTTGATACTTGTTTTCGTTGGATCCTGACTTTATGGTAAAGTCAAGATCCCTCGACTTAAGACATACGGTGATCCGGCGGTCATTTACACATAACCAAGACGACGGGGCTATATATAAGGACAGCACCTCGCTCCACCGCCTTGTGAGTTTTCGCTACAGCTTCTCCCGCCCCAGGGATGGCTTGTCCAGTCTGAGGGAGTCGCGATATGGTAAGAGAGAGAGCCGAGCACCCTGTGAATGTCACCAGTTCGCCGTTGTCCCGTAACTACCTTTCCTTGTGACCTCCGTTATAATTTCTGAATATAGCACGCCTTGGTAGGAATTGTACACATCCTTGCCCGCTGTAGCGTGCCCATACCAGAAGCAAACGAGCCACGTATAAGGTACTCTCGTGTGCTGTCACGGAGCGTTCCCCCTGAGAATGTTACTAAATATTCTGCGTTCTTATGCTTCTTATTACATCTTGCCCAGGATTCCCTGAGGAAGGGCTCTTAGTTAAATAAATATTGGGCTGCTTTATATATTAGTTTTTGGGTAATTTTACTTGCTATTCGTCGATTTTTTTGTGATGAAGGTACCGCTGTCAGGAGCCAACCCACCCCGGGGCATAATGACTGCCATGGTCGGGCGTCCACCCCAGTGCCCTTCGCAGCGTCAGTGACGCGTAACCCCAACGTCCTGCCTCCTGTCAGGCACCACTGACACCAGGCATGTGGGCAGGCTCCTGCTGCCTGTGCAGCCCCCTCATCTTTGAGAAGATTATATATATATAGGCATGCAAAAGAATAGACAGTGGCGTTCCCCAAGTGACTCCTGTACTGCAGCCCGATCCTAGCGGTAACAACAGCACAGGGGTCAGGTATAGATGGTACTTGCTTGGGGAAGTTCACTTCGCTCGTTGGAAGCGTTGGTTCCGTTGAGCGCACATAGGTATTGTATAGAATTTTTGTGTTTTTCTTTAAATGCTAAAATTTTGCGACACTAGGATCGGTTCCGAATGGTTCCCTACTTTAAGAGAGTTGCCAAATCAAATAACAATAAGAGTGTTGAGCTAGGCTACCGGGCATGGGACACTCAACTTGAAAGAAATTTAGATAACCCATGGGTCCATAGAAAGACGGTTGGACCAGCCTACCCGACCCAGGTTTCCCTGGTTGGTGAGTTAATATTAATCAGGTTAGTCAACAGAACTCTACCTTCCTGAACAGGCAGGGCCCAGCATATTCCCAGTTACCTTTCAGTTTTAGTACTTGTACCATTGAATTATTAATTCACCAATTTTACCTGTACAGCATTAGGTCAGGTCTTAACACTCGTTACATTGTCATATGATAACTTCATAAACCGTTCCTGGATCCTTTTCGGATGTCCCTGGCCTTACTGTCTTTCGGGCAGATCCCGTTCCGGTCGCTGTTGAGGTGGGCGTGGTCGATCTAGGAGGGGCGTTAGGCATTGTTCCATGTCCCATCACCGGTTGAGGCCAGTCCGCTCCGACATCGGACCAGCCTGCGTCGATGAGGCGAGGTACTCCCATGGGTACAGGAGTGGCTAGCCCCGAGGAATATCTCAGTAGTCTGGCCCTGGTATTGTATTTTAAATTACTCATCATTAGACGGGCTAGTTTTTTAGATACTCTCAGGGTGTCTGGTAGTGGCACCTTAGATGGATGTTGTCCAGGTCTAGTCGCTGCTCCCATCAGCTGCGCCCCCCAGGTAACTGTCAGGGTATATTTCAGACACAGTTGGGTCACCAGTAGATCCCTAATGAGCACATAACCTTCCGTATAAGTGTGGTCAGAAGGCATGGCCAGTTCACCTAGAAAGATTGTTTCTATCATATGTGGGTTGGCAAACTGTACGTATAGTCCATCTACAGTCTTCCTTCTAATATACCTCCACTTTCGCCACACGAGGACCACTATGGCGATGACTAGTACTGCCAATAATATAGCAAGTACTGCCACCGCAGTGGGGTTGGCGGTCGTGTCCGGGCATCCAGTTAGTTCCTTTTCACTGCGCAGCAGCTCCTCCGGGCTCGCCGCCTCCAAGGCCACGGCCCGAGGTAAAGTCATGGTTAGTCCGGCCAGGGCAGCCTTGCCTTGGTGGTTCCGCCAGCACTTCCAGAGGACACACCCAATAATCGTTACTGCTATAACTATGCAGAAAATGGTGAGGAGGCCAAAGCCGCCTCCGAAGTTACCTATAGAAAACCATGGGGCGTGTTTGTCCACTTCGTAACGGTCGGTGGCTTTCCTGATGCCCTTAGCCAAGTCTTTCCGGTGTTTCTGGATCCGCTTGGCCAAGGAGGGTACAGGTATTCTGACTTTTAGGCTCTCCTCGATTTCCAGTAGCTCTTTTCTAATTGCTTCAGGGATAGGATCGGATTCTAACATAGTGGGTTCATTCTCAATCCTCGTGAAATTAGTGTCCCACCCCTTCACACGACCCGCCGCTTCCAACAAGTCATTATGTGGATACACGACCGTGGTGATCCTGGTGTGTCGGTCACAGTTTCGTAAGCTATACGGTATCCATGATCCTTGTGTTTGAAATGCACAGTCGCATTCCACCTGGACTCGCGCATAGTTTTCTATGTTCACTTCCACCGCGGGTTGGTTTCTGCAAATCATTTGGCCCCGGGTGTCAGCGCTGACCACAAGCATATCTCCGTCGTCTAGATACACTGCCATTTCTCCAAAGTCTGCTTCCAAAAGATAATCCAGTTCACATTTTTCTTGTATGGCCGTGTCATCGCGTCTCAACAGGGCGGCGGTGCAGGTGTTGTCCGTGATCTTTTTCATGTAGGGCAGATCCTTACACAGCGTGATGGTCTGTCCATAACAGCCTGACCAACTGCCGCTAGCCAGTGGTACGTAATACTGGCGGGACATGGACATAGCCACGCTTTTTGGCAGATTAACAATTTGGAGAGCGTCCTTCTTTTGTCGTCCTCTAACTGGCACTGGCACAGGAAAGGTTAGTACCTCGTAGACTCTAAACAAATGTTCGTCGGCCACAACTGGTACCCTTACATACACGATCAGTTCCTGGGTGGTTTCATCAAACTTAAATGAGGGTTGGCTGTTCTCATAATAGAAGGAGGGGTCTGTGAACGCCACGTGGAATCTGGGATGGATTCCCTTCAGATACCTGTTGACTTCCAGGACCGCTCCGACCATATATTGGCGAGGCACCAAGTCCATGGTCAGTTGGCCCCGTGTCAGGTGCTGTACGCCTTTCCTGAACACGCGCGTTTGCTCGACGACCAATTGAAGATACACCATTTCTCCTAACTTGTCTTCCAGAGCTACAGGTATCATGTTCAGATACAGTTCCATCCAGTCCACCTTATGTTGGACGAGTCTCATTCTCCGGCGAGTAGCATTGTGTGCCTTATTTAGTGACCTCAGATTATCCAGGAGACCTATCACAACGTGGTTAACCCTTTCCACAGCCTCGTCATGTTTATCGTTCATTAGCGCCAGATCTTCGATCATCTGGTCAGAGGACTCTTGCAACACTTTAATCAATTCCCTGTTATACTTGACGTCAGCTGACAGCCCCCGATTCCATGAGGTTGGAATAGGAAAGGTCGGCCATCCTGGATCGTCCAGCATGTTTGGCAGTTTCTTCATTCTTTTGATCCTTCCACCTGAATCTAATTCCGACCCTTGATTTTGAGATTTTTGTTGATTGTTCTTAATCAGAGAGCTTAAGGTTTCATTAAGAATTTCCCTGTACCGACCCTTAAGCGCCTGCGATGTCTGATCCATCCAGTTTACCAGCGACCTGACATGGTAACAGGCTCGGTCAAGGGCGTCTCCTCCTTTTAGGTACCGATGACAGACTTGGCCAAAGGTAGCTTTGATGAAGGAACGCCTCCTTGGAATAGTGATTAGGAAGCCTTGTCGGACGTGAGTGATATCTGCGGTGGACATTAACTTCCCTGGTTTTAACACTACTCCATATTGTTCTAAAGCTATAACTTCAGCATTAGGGGCTAGCCCTTCAGGTGGGCTGGAGTCATTTCGCACCCCCTTAATGCCTCCTATCATGGCAAAAATGAACAGCACCGACCACTTCATTGTCTTTGGTTTTAGCGCTAGTCCGTGAGAGTCAAGTTTATAGTTTATTTAAAACATGTTCACAACAAAGTTACCTTCATTCTTTTGCGCACCACTATCATCCATGCGCCGAAGTATGCCCTCCTCTCGGGCCCCCTGGTCCACTTAGTTTGGGACATGCTCATAGAGTTTTTGCCCATTGTCATTCACCACTCGCCTGATGATTCCGCTCTCGTCCTTGGTGACCGTGATCCTCAAGCCTCTCATACGTTCGCAGGACGAGGGGCGCATTGCTCTGAGGGGTCTTGGCCTAGTAGGTTCCAGTCCGAAACGGCCCCCGTTGGGTCGTACGACGGTTGGCTCGAGGGGTACGGGTGCGGCACCTGCGGTGGGTTTGTCGTTGGGAGTGGGCTCGGCCACAGTGGACCCCCCGGCTGGCTGGTTGGCGTCCACTACTGCTGGTTCCATAGCAGTGGTGAGGGATTGGCGTTGCAGCTCGCTGTCAAGCTGCTCAAGTCTAAACAAGCGGGGTCCGCAGGCTGCAAGTGGTGGAGGAGGGGAGCTCCCGCTGGCCCGTTCCCCACCGGTGGGGTTGGCGCGTGTTGAACGGGTGCTACCTCCACTTTTAGTCCTGGAGCGGCGACGGTTAGCTGTTCCCCTCCCGTTCGCCTTTCCAGAGTGGGCAGAGGTCGGCCGCCTCGTGTTGTTTGTTGTCTGGTACCTTCCCTGACGCATTTAGAGTTTTGGGTGGTCCTTTGAATGAAAGGAGCTACCTGAGTTTTAATCTCAGCTAACTGTTTGTTCGATTTTGGCACATCCAGTCCCACTGTCCTTCTAATTTCGTCAACAGTCTCAAATAGTTGGAACAGTGGTTGCGTAAGGTCCCAGAACCAGCCGGCCTGAATCTGCACCGGTCGGTTGGCCGCTTCCCCCTTCTGAACCGGCCTGGCCAACGCAGTTAGCCTTGGCTCGGGCTCCGAGTCACTCACCTCAGATAAATTGTAAAAGTCTTTATTTGCTGCCTTCTTTTTGGCTGGAGTCGACTTAGCGGACTTCTTGGCTCCGCCTGCGGTCGTTCTGGTGGGCCGCCGGGCTGGTGTCCTTCCGGCGTCGGTTGAGTCCGGACGGACACCGCCCCGGCCCGGCCAACTCCACCGCCTAAGGGTCTGAGTCGGTCGTTTCTTAGTACTCTCCTTCTCGACTGCCTTTTCTTTCATTTGGTAAAATCCTAAAAGAATGGCCCAACGAACATTCCCTTGGTGGGTAACGCCCTCTGGTGGGGACGGCTAATCCGTTTCCTTCTCAGGGGGACGATGATCCTTCCCTCCGTGTCCGCAGGGAAAGTAGTGGTTCCCTTTGGATTGCTATGAGGCCGGAGGGCTAGGCAGTTCCCCATGAGTCGGTGGATCAGTGTTCCAGCTAAGTTCTCTTTCCGCTCCTTCCAGGAGAAGTCGAAAGTTGAACAATTTCTATCTCCAACTTTCGTTCAGAGATAGAATCAATGTCTATCTCCGTTTCCTCCCGGGCTGGGTTATGCGTACAATCACCTGCAGCTGAAGTGACCGTCTAGGAGCAGAGTTGCGGACCGACTGCCGGATCGGTGTGGATCCCACGAAATTATAGCGGATCCGCCTGCTCGTGTCGCCTCCAATTTTGGAGTCGCACTTCCTTTTTAGGTGGGGACGTTCGTGTCCGGATCCAGGGAGTGACGTTACCCACTGACGCTTCTTCCGGTCCGCGCACCCCCTCTGCCACCCCTCTGGGCGTGGCTAGGTGGTCATGAGGTAGACCACCTGTTCCATTAGCGTTGCTGTTAACTGCACCTCTTCATCGAACTTTATTTTCACAAAGCGGTCTCGTCTTCCACATTAGTTACTTATGTCGTCGCTTTCCCCGTCGTTCAACATGACAGCGTAGTTAGGCCGACGGTTCCGACGAAGGTTATATCCCCCTTTCGTCGAAACATGCCCCTTATCTGTTTTTCCCGGGCTCAGCACCGGTGTATCGCTGCCCGGCGCGTCACCACTAGGTAGTTTTATGGGCTTGTTGTTGCCTGGAGGGGATCTCCCCACCAGCGGCTGGTTTTTGCCCTTTCTTTTAGCTCGTTTGCGTTTCCTCTGTCCATTAGTGCCAGCTGTTCCCCGTTCACAGTCGGCTTTGTTAGGAACAAAGGATAAGTTTGGTAACAGCGCGGTGTCCGCACTGGCGCCCTGACCATCAGTGATTTGCCCATCCGATTCTGCTAAATCAGAGGGACTTGGACCAGGTTTTTGTGTAGGTACCTTCCTGGACATAGGAATTGCATCATGCTCACGGGGACCGGTCGTTCCCGTTGAGTTTTCAGTCTCAGCACCCCTTATTTTGCCATCCTTTTCAGCAATTTCACCCGTCGGAGTGTGATGCAATTCAGGGTTTCGGTCAGGATCTGCCCCTTTTGAGTTAGTGATTTTTGCTTCTCTCACCAGTTTGGGAATAACATGAGGGATGGCGGGAGACCAAGGCCCATGTGCAGGTTTGAGCTTTGAAATGTTCACTAAATGTGGTATTTGTTTCCCAGTTTTCAGCGACACCAGCCCAACGAGATGGTCCCCCTTAGTCTCTATTACCCTGTATGGCCCAGTATACCGGTTTGAGAACTTAGATGCTTTATTTTCACTGGCTAAAGGATCGTACATGTATACCATATCACCTTCGTACATCTGAGTGGGCCGCGCCCGCTCATCAATTCTTACTCTCAGATCTTTTTCATAGTTTTGAACTACTCTTTCTGCCATATTCCTAAACATAGCGATGTTGTCCTTTGTTTGCATGAAGAATTCACAGTCGTTTAGCGTTTCAGGGATTGTTCCCTGTTCAGGCATTCCCATACTGATTGGATCTCTGCCAAACAGTAGGGTGTGAGGACTGTAGCCCGACCGCACACTGATCGTAGACCGAACCGTCCATAGCGCTATGGGGAGTAGATCGGTCCAGTTACAGTGGTCATCAGGAATATAATATGCAATCAGGTTTTCAATGGTTTTATGTAGTCTTTCTACCCGAGCGTTGCCGGTCGGCATTCGCCCGGTAGTGAACGTTTGTTTGCACGCTAGTCGGGTAGTAATCTCCCGGAACAGTCCTGATAGGAAGGCCGCCCCCCGGTCTGTGTGCAGGCGGTTTACCCGCCCATACCGACACACTATCCCGGTTAGGAAACAGTTGGCCGCGGTTTGCGCGGTGGAGTCTTTAGTGGTGAAAGCCTCCGGCCAACCTGTTAGTAGGTCTATGAAGGTCATGATATATTTTGACCCATCCCTAGCCCTCTTTAGTGGCCCGATAAAATCACACTGTACCACCTCAAAGGGCCGAGTCGGCCTTTCCCAAGACTTGGCCAAAGCCTTAAAATGTGGGGCCCGCCTCCTCAGAGAGCAGGTCTCACAAGCTTTCACATAGTCCACTATGTCGGCGTTCATGTTCCGCCAGTAGAATTTATCAGAGATTTTGGTAGTAAGATTACTGATACCCACATGTCCCCCAGCTAAGATATCATTATGCAACAGCCTCAGGACTTTGGGAATTAACTTTCCTGGAACTATCATTCATGGTTTTAGCCTTACCAGTTGGTCATGATGCTTGTTGTATCTTTTAACGTTAAACCTACAGAGCACTCCTGGTGCTACCATTCCCACAAAGTCGGCTTGATCCATAATTCGCCTAGCTTCGATGGGATCTGGCGGTAGATCTCCGTCCTGAAGGTAGTCTATTAATTGTGCGCACTCAGCATCTTGGAGTTGTGCGTTTATTATTGTAGCCACAGAAAGTTCTTCATCCTGAATTTCGGCCTCAAATAATTCACATCCCACAGCGGGCTCATATTCTTCACCTGGGACATGTTCATGATAGACTCTAGACAAATAGTCCGGCAGAAAATGAGTCGCTCCTGGCTCATATATGATTTCAAAATCAAAATCTGATAGCGCTAAAGCCCACCGTCTCAGCCGGGCTGACGGGGCTTTGTAGGCACTTTGTAGCAGGGGGATCAACGGTTTGTGATCAGTCACTATCGTGATTTTAGCTCCCTGCAACATGTCCTCATAGTTCTTAATACCTTTAATTACTGCCAGAGCCTCTTTCTCTGTTACCGAATAATTTAATTCGGCGTCACGGAGGGTACACCCCCAGAAAGCAACCAGACGGTAGATTTCATCTAGTTTATGACAAACCGCTGCACCGCACGCGGCGTCTGATGCGTCAGTTAGTAGATAGAAATGCCCTCCTATATCTGGATGAATTAGTAAGGGCGGCGAGGTCAGCAGTTTCTTTAACTGTTGAAACGCCTCCTCGCAGGCCTCTGTCCATTCAAAAGAGACTTCTTTCTTTAGTAGCCGGTTTAATGGCTTTGCTAGATCAGCGAAATTAGGGACAAACGGTCGGTAGTAGTTACATAACCCTAGAAAGGATTTGATAGTTTTCACATTATGCGGGCGGTTAAAGGCTGTGATCTTTTCTGTGGTAACCTTTTGTGTAGCCACCCCTTCTGCGTTTACTACATGGCCGAGGAAATTAATCTCACTGCGGCACCACTCACACTTAGACGGTTTTAATTTGAGGTTGGCTCTCGCTAAAGCTTGGAGAACCACCTCAACGCTCGCCAGGTGTTCGTCAAAGGTGGTGTCGTAGACGATTACGTCGTCTAAATATGCTAAGCATGTTCTAGGAATCAAGCCTTTTAGCGCAATGGCCATCACCTTGGTAAACTGCCAAGGCGCGCCAACTAAGCCGAAAGGTACACGCTTATACTGATATACACCCATTGGGGTTTCAAAGGCAGTATATTTTCTACTGTCTTCTTCGATTACACACTGATGATAGCCGCTCAACAGATCTAAAGCTGTCCACATAGTGGGTTTCTTGTAAGCCATATATAAGAAAAGTGATCGCGCTGTAGGCATTGGGAATTTATCTTTGAAAGTGACCTGATTAAGCATGCGAAAGTCTGTACAGAGCCTAGGTTTGCCGTCTTTCTTCTGCACTACCACCAGCGGACTTCGCCAAGCCGATTCGCTGGGCTCTATGACACCTATATCTATGAGTTGCCTAACCTGTTCATCGATGATGTCCATTTTCTGTGGAGAGTATCGGTACGGTCTAGAACTTATTACTCCCTGCGACTCATCCACAATGATTCTCATCGGCGCTATTTCACAGTGACCTAACTCTTCCATTGAGAATGCTAGCGCATTTCTGTTGTTATTAAGCATTTGTCTAAACTTTACCTTTTGTTCTTCATCTAAGCACGACTCGGTTAGATCTATTTTACTTACATTTTCATCCATTTCACCTCGGGATTTCTCCTCAGAGGTTTGGCTTTCCATTTGTACTGCGTCTTTCATTACTTCTACAGAAATCCTACAAATGGACATTGGGGTCTCTGTTTTAGTTAGATAACACAAGTCTAGGAACTCTTCTATCTGGTCTTGATTTACCTCAGGCACTGCGCATTCTTCTGCAAAAGCTAACACTTCCTGTGGAGTGATTTCTTGCGTTTCATCTAGCGGATTCATGACTTTGATCCACCACTGACTTCCCACCGTATTTACGCACCCCTCCACTAGGACAGGTGCTGTGACTGCTGGTGCGCAGTAAGCTACTGGTGAGTCTAATCCCAGCGGCTCTCGGGTGGTAACCGGTATGATGCATTCATTTCCCGGTGGAATTTTCACTGTTTCTTTGCTGACTATAGGGTTTCCACAAAACACTTCTATCTTTGCGCCTGGTAGAGATAAATCGGATCGAAGCACTGTTAATAAGTTTCTACCGATTACTATTGAGTGGCATAAGTCGTCCACTATGTTGAAATCATAGCAAACCACTGATCCCTGGATTGAAAACTTACACCTAATTTGTTCTAGTATTACTTGAGACGAATTGTCTGCCAAACTGATGTTTCCCTTCGATACTTTCCACTCATCTAAAATGCATTGTTTAGGGATCTGCTGTTTACAATGGGTGGACATGAAGCAATCGCTCGCTCCTGTGTCTACTAAAGATTTAACCTCCTTCTGATCATTAAATCTTAACGTTAAGAAAAATGCTTCGTCTCCTATCTCTCTCCTAGCCGGTCCGTCCACTGCGCCTAATTCTATCGTGGAATGAACGGACCCCCCCTCTAGTTTCCCTGACTCTTTTGCTCTGTGCCACTGGCTTTACTATCTTTGTACATCCGCGGGGGTTTTTCCTTCAACCTATTCTTTAGCCACAAGCACGCTTCTGTAGAGTGACCATGTTGTTGGTGAATGATACAAAACTTACTTTCATCGAAAGGCAACCTGGGTCTCTCCACTTTCTGCTGAGTTGGCGGATTCTTTCCTTTGTCTGCCTCTCTGTTCGGGGCGTTATTAGATTTAGCCTTCTGATCTGGATTCCTTTCACCTTTCTGATTTTCATATCGATCTTTTCTTTCATAACCTTGCTGCTTATAGCTACCACTACTCTGGGGAGCTCCGCTTTGCGCTGGTTTTGGTTTCTGAAACCATGGAGCGGCCTCCAGTCGGGCCAGCACCACTCCAAACCGTTCGGAGATGGAGTTTAGGGCCGCGGTCTCCTCCGATTCTTGGCTTCCAGCCAGTTCGCTCACTGCATTGGATATTTTAGTTCCCCCTTTGCCTTTGTCCAACGATTCTAGTCTCGTTGCACAATCCACCGCTTCGGTGAACGACTTAGGGTCCAGTATAGCTACCTGTCTGGCTACGCCCTGTTTTAATCCCTCTAAAAACACAGCTAACATCATGCTTTCACTCGCCTCTGCCTTAACTTGCTTTTGCTTCAAGACACCTGCAAATTCAATCACACTCTGGTCCTTTCCTTGTTTGAGGGCGCAGAACTCTGCGTGTTTCTGCCACTTAGCTCTTCGATCACCGAAGATCTTTGTCATTTGAGCTTCTAGTTTCTCAAACGTGTCTTTTTCACTCTCAGCTAACGCTCCTGCCCAGTCGTCTGCCCTTCCCTTTAGGCCTAACAGCGCCATATTCAGGAGATGGGCGTTCGACCAGTCATAGATAGCTTTCAGTCGTTTCAATTCCCTGAAATACTTTTCTATCTGCTCATCTTCCTTCCCACTAAACCATGGTAACCTAATGCTCGGTCCCCTTTGGTGGCCATGGTGGGTCGTTTCACGCCCTGGCGCTGGTACTTGGCCCAGTGCCAAACCTAGCTGGGGTAGAATTTCCCAAATATTTGGTTGATTTGGCGGGTTTGGAGGATTGTTCTGTCCTGGTGGGCCCGGTGGACCTGGAGGATTTGGAGGGCTGTTCTGTCCTGGTGGGCCCGGTGGACCCGGCGGTCCCGGAGGGTTGGGTGGACCTGGCGGTCCTGGCTGGTTGGGTTGATTAGGTTGGTTTAGAAAAGGGTTGTTGGGCTGGTTCGGAGGGGGATTATTAAGTTGGTTTTGAAAAAGGGTTGTTGGGTTGGTTTGGAGGAGGGTTACCAGGCCCCGGTGGGTTCGCCTGGTTATTCTGGCCTGCCGGAGCTTGCTGACCCTGTTGGTTACCCGCTCTTCCTCGGCCTGCGTTCAGGTTGGCCGCCATCGCCATCGCCTGCAATAGGTAAGGGAACATGTTTTGCTCGACCCCACCTCCCGCTGGCACGACTCGGCCAGGCTGTTGGCCTGGTTGGCCACCCCCATCATTTTGCTGCAGTCCCCCAGGGTTTACCCCAAGATTAGGCTGCTGCATTCCTGGATTCACACCACCATCTCCCCCTTCACCAGGTTGCTGTTGTTCCCCAGGATTTATCCCAAGATTGGGCTGATTCGGAGGGGGATTATCAAGAAGGTTTTGAGGAGGATTAGGCCCTTGTGGGTTGGCCTGATTGTCCTGGCCTCCCTGAGCCGGTTGGCCAAGTGGAGGGACAAGCCCCTGAGGATTGGCCTGATCGTTCTGGCCTCCTTGAGCCTGCTCTTCTGGGCCTGCTTCTGCTAACTTCCTTATTATTTCTGCCGGGTCAGGTTCATACCCTCCCCACCCCAGATCTGGAACTCGAGCTTTTGCTCCTTTATTAGCGTCGTCCAAGTTCTCCCCAATATCATAGGTTAACCGATAGGGTTGTAAGTTGCCTACTTTGTCGCTGTCTCCCTCTGTTTCCCTTTCCACTCCCCTATCCCTACCCACTGTTTTCCTTTTAACTACAGTGGAATCAGGAATGGACGCCCCCGGGTTGGGGTGAGTCGGTGTTACCAGCGGGTGACTGATAGACTCAAGTCGTTGGGGATGTGGATAGGTGAGAGAATTCCCATCAGGTTGAATTACCGGATTTGCGGGGCGTCTCCCCCCTGATGGGCTGGAGTTATCTGCGGTGTTTTGTCGATTTTTCTTGTCCTTTATGGGAAATAAGTAATCCTCATCGAAAGTTTCCTGTTCACTTTGTCCTCCTGCTGCAGGTAGTAAACGATAGGGAACTCCTTGACTACACCACGGATTTTTCGCATCGGGTCCATAAGTAGAGTGAGAGCTAGCACCAGGTTCGTGGTCCGGAGGTGGTACGTACCCTGGATTCCAATATTGCTGATATTGTTTGAGACGGTTCTTCCCTTCAACTCGTCCCGAGTGTGTTAGGGTTTCAAGTCCTTCGTCAAGAACCGGCCTATCTTTGGACCCTAGGTGCCAGGGAAATGGTTTACCTCTGCCACGGGTTTGGTAATTTTGTGCACCTTCGGGGCAGAGCTGCTTGGGTCTGGCTGCGACCTCCTGTCTCTGTGCTTCCCCGTCTAAGGGATTACCTACCAGGTGGCGGTTTTCCACATTCCCTGTATATGATGTTGACACATCGTGTCCTGCGGGCCGCAAAGATTGAGGCTTGGGGTTAGATGAAGCCTCAAAGTCACCGGTGGCTGACATCAAGGATGAGCAAAACGGAACAAGTCATGTTTCGGGTAATCTCCACCAAATGAACTATTGTTAATGTTTGATTTGATACTGCTCGATGTGTGTATAACTAGATATCCATGAGTCGTTTGCCCAGAATGTCTGAGTCGGTCAGACTGCGTTTAAAGTTTGCTCATTCACTTCCCAATAGTTCAAAAGAAATGAACGATGAGGGAGCTCTTAATATGAAAGGGTTTTATTCAATAAACATCTCATCCCGAGTCAAAGCCACCTTGTATAAGTCTTCATCAGTCCACCTCCCATCTCCTATCAGCAATCAACCACATTTAGAACACAAGTTGCTCCAACACCTTCTAGACCGTTCTAGTGCTCAGCTCTATCACAATCCTATGTCCGAGGTAGTTGATATTGGTAAACTCCAGTCTGCTACACAGGAGCCGATGTACTTACTCCAAGTAGCTCCTTTGCTAAACTTACTTAGCTGACGTTCTCACTAAAACTCTACTAACTGCCTCGCTCCCCACCTTGCAACCCCTTTTATACTGGTTAACAGGTGGCGCTGGGAGCGTAAGATATTTCTTCTAGAAGTAGACTAGACGTAGACTTGCCAAGCCTGATCCTTGATAGATTATATAACATGAGGATATATTAAAAGTGCTAAGCTATTAGTACACATTGACAATTTAAATGACCAAGAATTTAGACAAGTATATCATTCGCTGTGTAAGCTGAATTCCCGGGCTGAATTGTGAAATCTGATTGAACGTTTGTGCATGCATTTTTTGAAGACCAAATAACCTTGGTGACAGATGCAAATCCGCCTAAAACTCTGCCGGTATTCAGATTTATGTTTGAATAAAACAGATGTACAAAACTTGTTGATGGTTATTTCCTATTTAAAAGCTCGGCCATAATATTGCTGATGTTCATGTATGGAGACTTGGTAAGCGGTCAGAAAATGTTTCTGAAACCGGGTCCCTCTTTGAGACAAAGGACCCTGGCAATTTGACTGAATAAGGGAACACAGACCCCGAATATCAAGTGGGGGTACTTCCTGTGACCATCTATTAGGCCTGTATAGCTGCCACCGACAAGTAGGCCCTAGGGACTGAAGTGTGCTTCCCTCTACTGGGTGAATGATGTACTATAGGTCTGCTGGTTTAAGAAAGGAACGATTTTGTTTATGTGACTTTATCCTATAAAGAATCAAAAGAATCTGATTGTGACACTATGGGTGCTTGAATATACTACAAAAACAAAATGTCATAAGGGAAATATGTTTGAATATTCTCAGATATAGATTTGATATTCACAAAAACAGAACGTTGCAATCAGCTTTTCTTATGGGGCATACATTTAAGTTTTAAAGATTGTTTATCCTGTCTTGGTCAGCAGACCTTCACTACATCATTAGAGGAGGCTTTTCACAGGAGAGGGGTCTAAAAAGTCACGAAGCAACATACTACATATATAGGCATTTCTAAAATCGACATGCAACTTGATGAATATTGGGCGTCATTAAAATATGACATGGGAATTTTTAAAATCAGACATGCGACCTGGTTCACACGCTTCAGCCAAGATGAATAGGTTGAGGGCCATTGAGAAGGATTTGGCCTATCGTTTATTGTTTACAAAGTAATTTATCAAAGACCAAACGGGTTCGTGGGCAACCGCCCTAGTTATATACACTTCGTAGAGAAAAATGTCAAGCATAAAATTAATGTTGACCTATTGGCTATAAAAACATTAAACAAACCAGTAATGTTAAGTTGGTACTACGGCTATCCTGGTACATATGCGCGTCTGTATATCTGTATATATATAATAACTCCTCAGAGGCGGATCCAGGAATTTCTAGAAGGGGGAGGGGGCAATTACATGAATGTACTGGGGAGGGGCACGATTTAGCACGGTGGGGGGCCGCCCCCCTGGATCAACCCCTGCTCCTGTATAAAGTTTGATCGATTTCCAAACATTCGTGATTCTCTCATGCTGTTTAGTTAATTGATTTTATCCATATTGACATTTGTATTTCATATGCTCACATAATGGGTGACAAGGAGTTTAAGAAAAATAAAAGGACAGGGAGTGGGTCCATTACCTTTATCTTGATATTGGACATCTTAGGGACAATGACATGATATGAGGCTAGCGCATCTCTTAAGATTCTGGACGGGACATGGGAACCCAACCTCATACCATCTAAACCACTAAAATATTGAAGTTACTTGTCCCTATCTAGCGGGGTTTGGAAGTTCTGAGATAATGTCTTGAAAATCCTATCGACGTGACGCAGTAATTCATAAGAAGAAAGACATTTTAAGTCATCTTGATATTATTTTCCCATACTTAGAAATATATTATAGTTGCTAAAAAAAACACATGGCCCACAACGTTTGCTGGTTAAAAAAAATAAGATTTTGACGGTGCGATCATCTGCTACCGGTGTGAGCCTTGCTGCTCATAAGTGACAGCCTAAAATAAAAAAAACCTGGATCGTATTCTGTAGATTCTTAGAAAACTGTCATCAAAGAATGGCACATCCTCCCCATCTCAGTTTGATTTGTAATGGTGGTGCTGCCCCCTAGTGGAAAACTTAAGCGACTTCGAGTCAATAAGAGACCAGATACAACTTTTTCAATACATCCTAAAACCTGCTCATTGAAGATACTCAGGGGTGTAAGTCAGAGTTAATGAAAAACTGAAATCACAGAAATAAATTTTGAAATTATCTTAAAATGCTATAAAACGTAATTTAAGAAATCAATTTTGAAAATTATTATTTGAGTTGGTGCTGTGGAAAAATCTGAAATCAGAAAACTTACAACCCTGGGTACTGTTTAAGGTTTGTGAGTCATCAAAATCACAAGATAGTATTACAAAGATGTATGTGCATATAGCCCAAAGGGATTTCCAGGTAAAATCAAGAAACCAAAAGAATTCGTGTTGGTGTCCGCAAATCGACGAGAAGGCAGAATTAGATGCTAAAGGAGAGACGTAGCAAGGTATAATCGTAGTTGTGGCGTCGAGCTTACAACCACACAAACGTCCTTATCAAACAACCGTTTCAACTTCTTTGGGATGATGTCTAAGTACACATTTACAATGACACTTGCTATTCTTTTAGAAGAGAAAAAAAACTATTTCTTAGAAAATGCCCTCATTCCTTTACAGGATCTATTGAAATCCACCAATGCACGGTATTTTCTTCCGATTTGCATGATTGTATGTTGTATGAGTCATCTAATAAATTCTATTTCTCAGCTATAATGTAGTTGAAGTGATAACCGGAACAGATTTATCTCGTTTTTTCTTCATTTATTCAGGCCAATTACGCTTTGTACAATTAATTGCAGTGACATCAGGATTTCCATCGTCTATACACGTCGAGGTTGATCAATCTGGACGGAAGAGAAAGATATGTTGTAGTTAGCGCCACATTCCTTTTATCAGTGTGCAGTAAAATCAGTACGCTTTATATCAACAGTCTCCTACAAAAGCCGATTCAATTTATTGTAAATTTGAATTCATGTCGATGGGATTGTAAGATATTGAAGAAGGCCCTTGATGAAAGGTTTTTTGAACAAAAAGAAATCTGTCCTACCACGGTAGATATCATTATGGCTATTCATATAACTTTAATATTTCTTCTGAGCAATCCTTTGAACCATGTTGCAATAGGTCCACTTTAAAGAGGTCTTCCGTAAACTTATTAACTTAAAGGTACCATAACCAACGTGCAGCGTGTATATGCCTCCTCAGATATACAGAGTGCCAGAAACATATTTTTTTTTTTTTTTTTTTAATTGAGCAGAGCTCCTTTTATTTCAGTTATAAAGTGTACAAAGTGATCAGATTCTGCTACAATTTTTTTTTTCTCTGTATATAAAACTCTTTTTATGATCATTATGAAACACACATGCACATACAGAGTTTTTGTTTTTAGGGGTACACAAAACACAATTGAATATCATCATAAAACCATATAGAATCATACATTTTCTGCGCTGCTAAAGAATATAGAACAAAATGATACACACAAAACAAAGCTAAGTTGTCTTATACAAAAGTATCACCTATATTAAAGACAATGTATTCTAGATAACAATTCTTTGCAAGGTACTTTTTCCTTTCTTTTATCTTCCAGCTGATTTATGTAATTTTCTACAGCTAGTTTACAACGTAATTCAAAAATCCACTGATAAACATCAAGTACACCATTGTGAAAAAGGCGCTGTCTGTAAGTGTAAAACTTGGCCCAGAGAAAAATGAAATTAATAGTCCTGCCTTTTCTTTCACTTCCCGGAAGGCCTAGGAGATAGTCTCTATCAGATAGCTGATTTACATCATATCGTAAGACATTTTCAACCCAGTTTTTTATTCTCCTAAGAAATTCCTTCACTAATGGACAAGTTATAAAGAAATGAGTTATGGTGTCTGTCATACCACAAAACTGACAGTCAGGGGCATCAATAACCTTTCTTTTGAATAGATAATCTCGACAGGGAATAATTCTGTGAATGATTTTAAATTGGAGAGATTGTATTTTTGTTTCTCTGGAGGAAAGATATGCCATACTATATAATTTTTGCCACTCTTGTAAATCCAAATTATTCAAATTAGAAAAATCTTTACTCCACTTGTCATGAACTTTATATTTCAGATCGGCATTTCCACCCATTATAGTATACAAGAATTTAGATGAACAGTTAAAAATATTCAAAGGTTTGGCATCATAATTGATATATAGATCAGTAGGAGACACATCTTGTACAACCACTGAGCTGGATCTTATCCATGGGATAGCATTTTTGATCTGTAATACTTCTAAAAAGTTGCATGTGATTCCATAAGTTTCTTCAATTACATTTTTCCTAATCATTTCCCCCTGCTGAGAAATCAAATCCGCAACCTTTACTATGCCAGCTCTCTTCCACCTCTTCCAGTTTACAACATTTTTACCAATTAAAATCCTTTCATTATTCCAAATAATCTCATTCTGTATTTCTATATCACTGAGGGGATCTCTATTATAAAATTTATTCCATGCTAACCACATATGCCTGTAAAAAGGATTTACCACGTGTTTTCCTATCAACTTATTTTTAGTACCAAACAATACAAAGAGTGAATCTTGAGCCCCAAATATAACCCTCGGGTATAATGTCCATGTAGCAAAGTCATTCATACATAGCCTTTTAATCCAATTTACTTTTGAAACAGAAATCATAGTCTCCAGATCCAATAATCCAATTCCACCCTCTTTAACCTTCCTACACATTGTGACATATGCTATCTTATTAACACTTGATGACCATATAAAGTTACAAATAACTTTTCGAAACTCACTAAAGACCCTTGTTGGGGTAAATGTAATAGTTGCAGGATATAGTAAAATTGGAATAAGTAAACTATTTATAACCACCACTTTACCCTTTATAGATAGGTTTCTATTTGTCCAGTCACAACATATTTGTTTACATTTATTAAGTCTTTCCTCAAAATTCCATTTGTACCTCATTTCAGCATCATTTGTCTTACCTATCCTTATTCCCAGTAAGATCATGGACTCTACTACCTCAAAAGGCATATCACATTCTACCTGAAAAGTCTCTCTCCCCAATTGTAAAATTTTGGTTTTGTACCTGTTAATTGTCAGACCAGAATATCTACGGAATCTTTCTAAACAATCTAGAATACGAAACAAATCATTTTTACTTCTACAATAGCATACCACATCATCTGCAAATAGGGAAACCTTTACCTCTCTCCCTCCCATATTAATACCTTTTATGGTCTCTGCCTCTCTTATAGTTATTGCTAATATTTCTGCTACAAGAATGAATAAGAAGGGAGATAAACAGCAGCCCTGCCTAGTACCTCTGGTAGGGGAAAACCATGCAGTGTTGAACCCATTATTAGTAACACATGCTTCTACTTCATTATATATGGCTTTTATCCATGTCAAAAACTTAGTTCCAAATCCAAAAAGGCCAAGAGTTTCAATTATGCACTCCCAAGACACAGAATCAAAGGCTTTATGAAAATCTAAAGCAAGGAGCCATGAAGCCTCCTCATCCAGGGAAGTATATTCTATTACATCTTCTGCAAGCCTGATATTTGTACCAATATACCTGCCGCTGATAAAGCCAGTCTGATCTGCATAAATAATATCTTTTAGGTAAAGTTTAAGTCTGCATGCTAGGGTCTTAGTCAAAATTTTATAGTCAGTATTCAATAAGGTAATTGGCCTCCAGTTACTTAGTTTATGTTTATCTGCTGCCTTTTTAGGTATCAAACGAATAACACCCCTTCTCTGTTCTTTGCTGAGGAAACCACAATCAAAAGAATAATGAAAGCTGCTAATCAAAAGACCTTTGATATCCTCCCAAAAGAATTTATAAAATTCAGCTGTTAAGCCATCAGTCCCTGGACTTTTATTGTTCTTCATTTTACACAATGCTCTATTTAGCTCTTCTTCTGTGAGATCTTTATCAAGGGTTACCTGCTGCCTATCAGACAATTGAGGTATGGCATATTTGTCCACAACATCATGCCAAATATCTTCATAAGATTCCCTAGGCCTTCCAGAATAAAGATCATTATAAAATAATCTCAAAGTAGACATTATTTCTCTAGAATCTGTAATCAAAGCCCCCTCCTTGTTTTCGATTGCAGTAATTTCAGAAACATATTTTTAAACTAAATTATCATTTAGTAGGAAAATTGTCTAAGACGGTTTGTGTGATAACATACCCTCATGCCTGGCCTGAAGCGTGGGGGTGGGGTCCTGTCCTTGCGGGCCTCATGGGACCTGTTCCTGACAACCTTACTGTGGATAGCGCAGCTCACACAGTAGTGAAGCTTGGCGTAAAGTTTGGGCAGAGGGTAGGCTGAAACAAGATATTATAACAAACTATCAGTACAATCTGTGACGTTACCAAAGCAATCCTAGTGACATACTGGAAGTATACAAATAACCAGTAGGCCTACATATACGAAATGATACTGAAGTGGTGAATATATATTTTATACAAGGTTAAAATTGCAAATGGATATCTTTCAAAAGAGACCAGAAATATATAGCTATCGTGGCCATAAACATATGACATGACCCTTGCCCTGAATTCCGCCAGTGAGCGGGACTCCGGAAAAATGTTCATAAGCAGACCCACTCCCTCCATTGAATTGTTCATCAAATAGCAATGATACATTATATTTGAGAAATCTGACATTGTTATATAGAACATAGTTATTCTGAAAATGACAATAAAAAAACATTATATTAATTGCCCTTCCTATGGATAATTTTTCAATAGCAGCGAGTTGGAATTGCTCATCATAAAGCTATTCTTTAAAAAGATAATGCTTTATGGACTTACAATCGTAGACTGAAGCATCAGCGATATCTCTGACAGCAGCTGCCTCTACGATGTTCCTGATGACGAACTTCTTGATGGCCTTGTCTTTGGGCACACAGCGGGCACAGTTGGTGCACCGCACAGCCTTGGTGTGGCCACGGCCCTTCTTTGAACGCCCGTTGTTCCTACGTTTGGAAGTCTGAAACCAGAATGAAATTCATTCATTATTGGACATGCAAATTGATATCTTAGCAGGTGCTTGAGAAAGATACTTGCTTTTATAACGAGGCCACCCTAATCAAGACCCTTTCTGATGTATCAGCTGTCTTAAAGAAATAGCCACTCACCAAGGAATCTTTCATAGCTGGTATTTATTATAGATCTTTGATGGCGGGGCACTGTTAATAGGAGTTTATCCCTGGAATTTGGCTTTCCTATGCATTAAGAACAAAAATAATAATAGCAGGCAACCTTTTTTTTAAAAAAGATTTATGTTGACATATTATATCCTGAATGAGAAGGTGTTTGAAAGTCTGAATCGATCTTCAATTAAAATATGGTGCCTGTGTAATCCATATCCCCCATACCCTTTGCAACGAAAAATTTAACTCCAGTTTTTTTGGCAGGGTTCTTCAGAGATGAATACTTTGTCCAACTTCAGGAATCAGCGCAGCGAAAGTATTCGAGTTATTTCGATTTTCTCTGACAACTCCGGAAATGAAAAGATGACAAAACGGGCCCTCTTCCGACAATTATAAGGATACTAAAAGTTTATGTTTTCATTAATATCTGTAAAAGACTATAGGTTAGCAGCAGTGGTCTGGTTTCACTTAGTCTATGCCAAATTCGTATATTATCGCTCGCGTCTTCCGAAGAAATCGCGTCCCCCAACTACAGATACGATCTATTATCTATGTCCCGGATACATTTATGATCTAGTTGTACAATTTTTTGAGAAGAGAGTTTTAGGTATATTTGACACTTCCTTCTATCATTTCGCCAGTTAGTTTCCGTGGAACCCTGTACAGTAGTATACTGACAGGCTGGGCCAGTGGTTTCTCTCGGACCGGTACAACTCGCTGCATAATATGCCATCAAATCAGGAATTGTTTTCAGTCTTTTCACACAAGTAAACTACGTAAAAATCCGTCAGTGTCAAGACAAAGAATTCATAGTTTATTGTGGCTCTAACGCTGTGTGAATACCAAGGAAAAAAGCAAATGACAAGACGGTAAAAGTCTTCACGTGGATTTCACTCACCATCGCGATGGACACCTTCGGAAAAAGGAAATCCTGAATCGCAGGAGTTCCTGAAGTCACGTGGCCAGTACCGACCAATCGGGTTTCTTCAAATTTTGGTGTAGTGTGCAAAACGTGTTGTGACCTCGAGATTATTTTCCTAAAGTTAGAAGCGTTAACACTTTGCTCTGAATCCGTGTGCATTGAATAAAATAGTCAAAATATCATTGATTTCAACTTATTATGGATTCAATTTTGTAAGCCCATATTTCTGAGAAAACTAAAAAAATCAGAGAGCTGTAAAAAGAGGCAAACAGCATTTATTGTTGCATAACATATACGGTAGGTGGCAGCACCAACTTGGCCTTTCACATAGATCTGATGCAGACCTCACTTTACATTAAATTAACCTTTGTTAATAATCTCTCTGATAACATTAACATTGTTTTAAAAAAAATCAATAATGTAGTTCTTAAAAGAGGAGAAAACACCATTTATTGTTGCATAAAAATGCAGTGGATGGCTGCACCAACTTTCACAAAGACCTGATGTAGACATCACTTTACATTAAATTTTTATTAAAATTAACTCTGATAATATCAACATGTTTTTTCAATCACTAATGTAGCTCAAAGTTCCTTTGATTATTGTTGTTTATTATTTGAAGGTGTCTATATGACGGTGTCATGTGATTATCTAAATCTATGCCGTCAATTATTCAGATAATTTTTCTATCAAAAACGAGACTTGTAGCTATAGATCTGCGACATGTTTTGAAAAAGATATTTGGAATGGAATTTTACACACAAAATGTTTGTATTTAAAAAAGATATTCTTGCCTCCACTGAAGAAGTGGCGAATAAAATTCATTGTCATTGATATCAGTTTTGGATCTATGACTTGCACGATACAGTTTAAATCTGTAAACTTTCCAAGTAGCGGATTTACCGGGGAGGCGCAGGGGGCGCACGCCCCCTATTTTTGGCCAAATATTGATATTTTCAATGTAAAAATCCAGGCCCCAGAGTGGCCGGTGAAAAGATATTACACGAGGCCGACCTCCCCCCCCCCCTTTTTTTTTTTTTTTCAATTTCTCTGGATCCACTTCTGGCTTCCCTCCCCTTTCTAAAATTTGTGTCTCCTGATGTTTTGTTAAGATATATGGACTACCTAGCATTTACAGGGGATTCAAACCACCAAAATTATTCTGAACATTTTTGTTTCACTGATTAACTAAGCACGTTTGCTGGTATACAGATCCTCGGGCATATATAATAACCCCGAAACTCCTACGATCACTGTTTTTCCCCCTAGACCTAGTAGATCTAATGACTATTTAGATCTGTGATATTTCCTTTATTATTTATTTTTTTCAGTCGATTCTGGGGAGTTGCCTCAGCTAGAATATATATACATCGGCCCAGATCCTGACATTGCACGAATAGACTCCATCCTGGTAAAACATGACTGGACCATTCACCCGGGGAAACTTGCCGTCATTCAACCGACTGACTGAGGATGTCTTGCCAAAGTGCCACGCCCACCCACCCCCATATTCCTGTCATGACTCACAAGTAATGCGGGCACGGGGTGATAGTACCCACATGTTGCCGAAAAGCTCTGCATCGAACTGTTATTTAGGTTAAACAAGGAAGAAGTTACTCCAACTATCAAACTGAGAAACAGTGAGAGATCCGTAGAAATCCCCCGGCACCGGCCGCCACATGGGGCAACGGGCACCTGCTGCCGTGCCCCGATTACGGAAGCCGCGTCACGGGCATATTTTCCGACGGCAATAACTGGATCCTGCACACTAAATACTAAACCAAAGTGAGCTTATCATATTCCGACGCGGTTCATGTCACCCTGTGACAAGTAAGAACGCCTAAATATCGGTATATTCGGCGAAATTTGCCCTTGATCACTGGGAGATGCGACCAGTTGGCCATGTCATCCAGCTGATCGGGCTGCGGTGATGACGTCACTCTGAGGACTGACCAATCAGAGCCCGCCTTACTCTGACACTCTGCGCGCCGAGGGTGCGCCGTGGCGGAGGGACCGAGTCGGCCATCTTGTTTTCTCCGATCCCTGATCCATATATTTTTACGATGAAAAGGTCCTAAAGATCACCTAGGCATCTCCCAGATTTTAGCTACATGCTGGATCGGAGTGGAGTGTACCCCGTTGGCCGCCTGTAGTGTGGGTAGAGGCGTCGGATGTGGAATTTTCACCCAATTCCACACTAATGTGCCCCGGAACTGAGCGGTGTACCTTGACATTTCTCTACAAAGGACGACTGTCTGACGACCTCGATATCCGCGTAGCAGGATCGGATTTATGTACATTTGCAACAGAATCTTTACCTAGGATTCTACAGATGATCTCGATGTCGTTATAAAGTGTTAACCACTATATCATAGCTGTAAATAACGGCTATTGGAGTACGTAATTTAATATTCAAAATGTCTACCAACGCCAGAGCTCCACTGCAAACTGTACATGAGTCGGTCACTAGCGACCATCACAAGACCGGCAAGATGGTAAGATTTGTTTCTACATTGCCTCAATGTTTGCACGTTGAAAATGCAGTTTCTTATCTTGGTGTACAATGTCTCATGATGCGTCTATTCTGTGTTTCAGCCGTCAGACGACAATGCAAACCCTCGCATCTCGTCACGTACTCGGAGTTCAGATGGTGAGCCCCACATTGGGAAGTACAGGCTCATCAAAACTATCGGCAAGGGAAACTTCGCCAAAGTAAAGCTGGCTAAACATGTTCCAACTGGAAGAGAGGTAAATGTGGGCGTGACTCTACAAGAGTACCGTTTCTTCTTTTCCCTGGCGCTACTGTTAAGATCTTAAACGTTATTGACATTTCATTAGGCTTGGAATCCCGACAGTGGCTTCCTGCTACTAGTGCTAGATCTTGATTCTAGATTCCCTTGTTGGATCATCATTACGATTGGCGATTCATTGCAAATTTACCCTCTCAGGCCTCATCATCCTGATATTCTTGAAATCTAATGTTGAAACATCTCTACATAAAATTTCCTAAATAGAGACCCTTAGAATAGATCCAATGATTCATTAAAAAGGGCACCGTTGACGTAGGCGTTGTCTTTACTTTATTATTGTTGCCTAACCTGACAGTTCATTGTTTACCAGTCGGCTTTGTTAGTCACTTTTCGAGCGGCCGGCTATTCTGTGTTCAAACAACCTTAGCTGTTAGTGGCTCTGGTTTCTAGTTTTGTGTTACAGGATTTTAACTGAACCCTAAACTAGATAAGCCTCCCCTGTTATGACCGAGGTCGGTTTCCTACTCCTACTCCTCGACATTCAATACATGACAGTCACACTCTGAGTCTGATTCATCTCTCTCGACCGAACAAACTCTCAGTTTTAGATCTATATCATTACAGAATAGCACAAGTTATATTCAGAATCAAAGAGTGCTACCTATAAATATTTGAGTTTGAGGAAATCCATAGATTTAGATAACGTTACCGTAGATCTGCAACTACAAATTTAGAATGATATCCATGTGCCAGTTTTTAAGTTTCCATTGTTCAACGGCATCTCTTATTTTTTGTTTCTACATAATGTTCAAATTAATATAAAATATACTTAAGTTCTATAAAGTTATAATCCACGGAATATCTATCTGACATGACTGGAGATGCAGGAAACTACATTACATATATTTTTCAAAACCATGCGAATCGTATATTAAAGAGAGTTTCCCCACTGGGTGTTACGTTCCTAGGTTGATAACACATGTACATTTGATTTAATTCAAATAACTTGTATTATTATAGCTAACTTGAAATAATATGGCCGCATTTGTCCTGGCTGGTGGGACAAACAACTTGTCAGAATTTAAAAAGTTAGCCCCTTCTTGGAAGCCACTTTTTACCTTGTTTAAGTTGTTATATACCCTCCATGACCCCGCCCCCTTACCCTCATGACATCCGCCCCTATATAACACTTAACTGTGAAACAAATGTTTAATGTAGGTCTATTTATTCAGCAACGGCAATATGCATGCCCAAAATATAATACAAGCCCAACAGTTTTACTATGAACGTTCTAAAGTGAATAGAATACGAACCCAGTTCTTTTAGGCAGCGTTTTACTATTAAATAATAGTAGGCTCATGTGCTGATACATAGTATTATTAGTATATGTATGTTTATGTTGTGCCAATAATCCTTACGTGTCGATGTAGTCACAAGGATATAGACATGCTTCAGAAACAATGCATCAACAGATGTAAATATTCATGACAGGACATATTAGTCGGTGTGACCGAAATGGTGTCAGTTACAGTCTTACCCTGGCCAACCTTGATGTGTGTGTCCTCACGAGGGTCATGTGAATTAGGTATCAGGGGAGGTAGAGTTAGGGGGGCAAGAACGCCCTAACCAGCATTAACTCAAGATTCAGACTGATGACGTATAGACAGGATATTGTTACATGTAAAAGCCAGACCAGGGCTCAACATAAAGTAATTCACCATGGCTGCCCCTCAAGCAGGTCCAGCTGAGGGTTTCTGGGGTCAAAATAAAGTCCCCAAGATCAGGGACCAGTCAGAGAATCAAAATGTCCTCAGAATCTATAGGCCTTTTTTCATTAATCATTCTTTGATAAATATCAAAACTGAAATGTTACCTTCTTAATGTTTTACTCGCCGTAGCTTGAGTATATAATTCTCGAACATGGCTTGACATTAAGTATTGCCCGCCTGTCAGGGGCAGGTAAAAATTGATGTGGAGCAGGTAAATTTTGATATACACCTGCCCGAGGGGAAGGCAAAATCTCGTTCATATAACATTCCACTACAAAGGGGCAGGTGGATATTGGGATTGGGCACGTAAAACTTTAGCTACACCTGCCCGACGGGCAGCAAAAATTGAAAACCTTTGTTTGTTGATCCCTGAATATAGGGACGATAGAATGGTCTGGACAGGAATATATTTCACCATTCGGACATTTTAAGTGGCTAGCAGTAACGGGGCCGGTTGGCTAGAAAATCTAGGGGCTCTACTCTCTATCTTTTATGGCTTCGGCCCTTGGGCCCCAGGTTATTCTGACTCCTGGGTTTTACCTGACTGCTCGAAAATATTACCTGCTCGAGATTGAGCAGTTTAAACATCACTGATATTTTAAGGGGATGATATGTCAGATTCTGATTTGGTTTGAACGAAAATTTACCTGCCCATTCAGGTAGGTGGGTCTCGAAATTTACCTGTCCTATTTCAAGTTCCGGCTGCCCCAAACACTCTTTGTTTCTCAAATCTGTATAGAATTTTAGAAACAAGTCAGATTTATTGACATTGATGTGTTCCTTGTTGTTAATGAAAACTAAAAAAATTACCTAACTGTGTTACCCGCCCAATAATTGATCGTCCGTTTGCTCATCAATAGTGTATTTAGAAATAGAGTTTTAATACTTTGTATATTTTGTTTCGAACAGGTCGCCATCAAAATCATAGACAAAACTCAACTGAATCCATCCAGCTTGCAAAAGGTCAGTATCTAAAAATGACTATTTTTTTTCACTGAATTTAAGTTTAACCTGCGTTTTAGTTTGGCGCATTGCTTCCACTGGCCAGAACAGAAAACTCTCCAAGGTATAGAAATTCATCTACAGGTTGCCCAGGGCCTTCGCAGCCGGCATCGTCGACTGACCAACATTCTTTTTGGCCATTCAAGAACACTTTCTCCTCTTTTTGCTGCAACTGTTGGCATGCTTAACGGTTAACCTTTGGTAAACAAAAGTTCCAAATCAAACAGCTGAACTGATTGTGAAAAAACAAAACAATAGCATTTGCTTTATTGCCTAGCTAATTATTTCTAAAGTGCTTTAAATATTTTGACGTGAAGCGTTGAGCCTATTTGTTTGTTTTTTATCCAACGAGGACAGTCTGGTTTTTAAAACATGTTGGTATATAATTTCGCAATAATTTGACTTGTGAACGGTATAAAATTACCCTTGCAGAGAAAATCGATAAGTTCATAACCGTGTGAGGTTTTTCTTGAATTATATTCTGCAAGAAAAGCTTAAACGATTGAACCTCCATACAAAAAAAAAATCATAAAGGTTTACCTTAAAATGCGTTTGTCTGGTAACTAATATATCATATGACGAGTACGAATAAGACCGTTTATTGAATATATTATTAATTGCTTATTGCCTTTCCATCCCAGCTAATACAACATCAAATCCTATGAAGGTGACCTTAAGGGCTAAAGAGGGTGTTGCGTGGGCCGCAGTACCCCAGTTATAGCCACAGGGTTTGCTGTGCTAATTAGGTATTGTTGGCCGCGACCTCCACCTAATGGCCCTCTATACCACACTGGTGTTCCGCTAAAAACGTTGGCACAAAGTACCAGGACACAAAATAATTGAATTCCATCCATTTCTGCCATCTCCGATTATGGGATATTTGAAACAAAACGTTTTGGCTTGAAAATATTTTTTTTCGAGTTCAGAACTGATGAAATTTAGGCAGTTGATTATTTTACGAGGTAGCAGAGCCTAAAAAGATTTAGTTTTACTGAGTAGTATATCTATTAACTGGTCAGACTCGTAGGGAATTAAAGTATCCTATGGCCTATTTTCTGACCAAAATAGAAAGGCACTTTGGGTTTAGGTAAGGATTATCGGCCTAGATAATCTGATTATTTCTATTGATCTGTCAAAGTGTACTTGCACTACCGCGCGTAGGTAGCTGTCAGGCAACGAAATAAACTGGATACGTCAAATTATTTTTAAAGCCCACTAAATCCTACATCTCTTTGATTAAGGCGCATTTCCGTATAATTCATTGTATGCCTTGGAGTGAACAATATAGAATTCATAATTATTTATTGAATGAGGTAATCTTGGGCACAGAACCCTATGAACTAGAATACGAGAAGAAACTAAAGACAGTTGAATGCGAGGGGCGGGTTGGTCGACATGAGGAGTTTTAAACCTTCAGTCATACAGGACTGTCCGAATATACGGTAGTGTCATTTACAGACAAGTATAACATTAACTTACCTAACTCAGGGGTCGAAATAGCACGGGCCCGGGGGCCCGAGGCCCCTAGAAAAAGGGTCGGGCCCCCAGATTGTGTTGTGGAGGGGCCCGACTGGCCCCTAGAAAATCCAATATTTTGATTACAAATGATAATTAGGGCCATCCTTAAAGTACTTCGGGCCCCTAGACTTTTAGGTGAGAGAGCCCGACTGGCCCCTGAATACTTAGACCTTATTTCGACCCCTGACTGACGGTAACTCTTAAACTAATTTGAGTTTAACCTAAACAGTTTGCAGTGTCACTATATTTTGAAGTGTGATCATTTGAAATTTTCTTCGCGCTGTATGTTTTCCCATCTATATAATCAATTGCCTAGTACGGTTATTATTATCATTATGTTTATCTTTATAGTTAATGAATTATAGCCTGTAGAACATGCAGCAACATGCAACAATATCCCTCTGGTGTAAATAGAACCACTGCACAGTGATTTAGGGTACACGAAACGAAATGTCCCGAACAGCATTGCAACCCCAATAAGGTTGTACAGCGATATCAATTTAAGGATACATTAAAACTACCTGTGTATGATTTTACGCTTATGTCAATTTGTAGATGACATCCTAATTAAGGGAGACTAAAAAAATCCTACTTTGTTTAGTCAAATTGTCTCAAATTCTAAAAGGCCGTTTAGTGGTAGCAATAAGTACATAAAACCTTTTTTTTTAAAAGCGTTTTATTGGAATAATCTTCGGGGTTGCCCCCAGTTTTATGGTCCGGTCGGGCCACTCAATTTTGAAATCCAGGTGACCACATACAAAAAATAGGGGCCTTCACTATCCCCTAATAGTTTTAGAATGGTGTTAGGAATATAGAATTTCCAGGGACCCCATTCGGCCCCCTAAGTCTGAAAATCTTGGGACTCTAGGAGTCTGATCTCCTTTTCAGGGTCTCGGCCCGCGGGCCGATGGTTATTTCCACCCTTGCCGTTAATATGCACAGAAACATGTCTTTGACGGTACATAAGTATTATGGTATATCGTGCACATGTAACTTGTAATAATGTAAGGTGTATGCAATAAAACCACTGTCTCATACACAATAGTGCCCTGTATGTACGTGTACGATCACTAATGAGCACTTAGTCTATGGAGTCACATATTTTCGGGTGCATGTGCACCTGACTTGAATAGTCTTAGATTCATGGCATCTAAGCCTCAATGGCCAATTGAAAATGATCATGGAATTTCTGTTACATGACAGATCTGAAGCATTTCTAAACTAGAAAATGTGTGATTGGGTTGGAATGACTTTCTGCCTGAATATTAGCCATACTTTATGTATGACCGTTGCAATTTTATTTTTAAAATCCATCTTTTAGTTGTAATTATTGTAGATAAAACTGAAAAAGCACAAGACTAAAACTTTGCTGGGGAAAAAATCTTTTCTTTAATTCATTATGTGATATGGCTAACCATTTTGGTACTGGTTTTGTATCATATTGGCAAATTAATGGCTTAGAAAGTAAGTGAAGTTGCAGTTAAAGTATTCGTTTATCCGAGGTATCTTTAGTATGATGACTATCTAATACATGTCTTATCAATGGAAAATAAACATTGCTTCTAATCAAATGATTATGAGCATTCACAAGTCTACGATGTCTATCTCTAGCACGTCCAGTGTAGTTCTACCACTGGCCAGAGTGGCGGGCAAATGTTTAAAAAAAAGAAGACAACAACAAAAACACAAGTTGTCTGATTAAATGCCAATAGCCTCTTGACTTGGTCACCAGTCTCCAACACATTCTCTCAGGTGTCGTGTCAGGCATTATCAGACTTTTCCTGTAGCCACCATTTTTGTTTCAATGATAGGCAAGGAATAGGTCCCTATTTTCTTTATTTTTATCGGTTGAAAGCATTGCGTGCGTGTGCTGTGAGCAAGTTTCAATGTAACTCTGAGTTTGTGTGTGTGTTTCCAAGTTCTTCGGTCTGTTCAGTCGGTGGCGTACGAACAGCTATCCCGCTCGAAGACTTTGACATCGCATCTCTTTTCTTCTCTCAGCATGGTGATGTAGTGTACACAGCTGCTACAGATTTGCTACTGTTGACTGATTTTGCTGCAAATTTTTTAAGTTTAGACAGAAAATTAACTTCTATAAACAATCGTAAAGCAAATTCTAAGAAGAAACATAGAAGAAGAAAGTTGTCTCCCACGAAGCTATCTTGCTGATGTTTTCACTTGTATTGAGTTATTTTTGTATTAAAGTATCTCAGGGCCCGTTTGTAACGAAAAGAGGGGTTAAGATCCGCATAATGAATTGTAATCAAATTCAATGATAAACTGTAAATGTGACTCCTTTATGAAATTCTTTTTTCTAGCCACAACATCGATTAGAGAGCAAGGTTAGAAAAATTGACACTAACGTTGGATGTGCATGAAATGAAAAATACGTATTATAGCTGTGTTTAAGTTCAGTTTTAATTTTTTAGACTAGACAGCCGGTGTATCTTTATTTGTGCTACATCATATATTGGTTATTTTCGTGTCATATTTTTGTCTTCTCTTTTTTTTTTCAGTATTTGTTGTATCCCAAACCATTATTTTTCAAAGACGGACTAAAACCCAGAACCCGGCAACTTGTATGGAAACTTTAAAAAAACAAACTTGAATATTGTGTGTTTCTGTTCGCTGTAACGTGCATATGATCGTGAAATATTGCATTACTATAGAGCAAATGTGTTCTGTTTTGTGTCATGTAGAATGTCGATGTGTGTAAATGTTGCAAAGAAGTGAAGAATGCAGTGATATCTGTCAACCTAAGTCGACATGTAGAATCCCCTAAAAACTATCCTAGACCTGTCAAAATAATTCCTAGTGCCCATAAGACCTGTGTAGGCCTTCCTTCCTATCTACAGTCGAAAACTTGCAGTAATGTACAGTTTTCTTCTAAGTTCTTTTGTGGGTTTTCTGATCTATTCCACTCAATACTGTTCATAGGTAAAGACCCAAAGCAGACCTTAAATGGCAATTAAAAGAACATAGAATCAAGCATGTGCTATATGATATAGATACAAATAATGCATTTCTAGGATATTCAGTATTGTGCCCGACTGAAAAACTAATGCTAAAATCGACGTTTATTTTTCAGATTTCAAAGCTATCAAACCATTTGGTTCTGTTTCCCATTTTAAATCCATTTTAAGTTTCATTTACGCAGAAACATACTCTTAAACACTTATGTAATGAACGCAAACCAAGCTTAATTGTAATCTGGTAATATACATAATAACATTGGATGTAAAAGTCTGTTACTGCCAAAAAAAAAAGCCAAACATTAGTATTTAAGGATGCAAATATTTTCCACTTCAAGAACTCAGATTTTAACCTCCAGAAGTAAGTGTTTACATCACGGCTTACACCTTTAAGATAACTTCAGATTATCTCAATAATGGTACAGACTTTTTTCATTAACTCTGACTTACGTCCCTGGATATTTATGACCAACATTTTGAGATCATAATGACCATCCACCCGTATTGGTTTAACCTAGAGTTGTGATATAGGTCTATGTATAACCTGGTCAGTTACATGACAGATAACGTTTGAAGGGATAATACGGTTCGATAGGAGTTCCACGAGGGACCAGTATGCCTATGTCTAATCCGATCAGCACCTCCAAGGTCAATACAGTATACCGGTATTATACTCTTTCCCCAAAGATACCAGTACTAAGGCTATCTTCCTATGCAAGAGTTTCTTAAATATGTTACTTTTACTTTGGAAAAGCTATCGGTAAAATGGGCCTCATAAAAACTAATTATTGAAACAGTAACACAGAAACCAAATGTGGAGCCCTGGTTTAAAGTCAAGAGTTGCGAAGTACATAACAGGGCTTTCCCCTGGCCCTTAGAGCCGGTTCTCCCGACCGGCTGTAATCCTAAATGGCCAACTAAAGTACTAAGATGGTGAAAATAATATCAAAAAGACAAATAAGTTATGGTATAAATTCCCGATTGACTGTCATAACTCTGATACAGAGAGCCGACTTTTAAATATTCTTCTCCGGAAAACCCTGCATAGCTGAACTAATCCATGTCAATCTGATATTACAATAATGAAAGCCAGAACGAGTCGGTACATTTGAATCTACAGTTGCCCCTCAGGTTCAAACTAACCTGAAAGAGTAATTTCTGACAAATATTATGGGAATGTTTGCAAAAAAAAATCCCGAAAGATTCAGTTGTGTATGTGGGTCGTGGGTAGAATTCGTTTTGTTTAGTTTCAAGACTTACAGTTTGTCAAAAAATGTTTCTTTATGAATTTTGAATCCACCGAAAACACCTTAACCTTTCCTAGAATCCCATCAAAATGATATTATAGGGCTTGATACGATACTGAAGATTACAGGCAGTTGTCAAGAAACACATTTGATAACTTTGGCCTAATGTCAGGCGATACGTCTTTGACTATTTAATCATGTTCAAGAAGATGTTTTAAGTCTAACTTATATTTGCAGATAGAAAACACTAATTTTGTTATGTTTGAAATAGTTACCGGTAATAAAAAACTCAATTTATCTCACAATGAAATGTAAACCTATCTGCTTTCTCTTTTGAAATAGAAACTACAGTAAAGATAAATCTATTCACAAGCTAAAATATGAAATACTTTTCAAGTTAAAATTGAACAATCTGCCATTGCTCTACTGCTGAACAAACCCCATGTTGAACCTTCACCCATCTATCTTATCTTAAATTGCCATAATTGGTAGATATTACAGATAACTCGTAATATACTATCTCAACCATCTCAAATATTGATAGGGCAGCTGCTGTTATCCTCAAAATGAAGTGATCAGACGCGTTAGACTAGAGGGCTATTTAGATATAATTTCGGCCAGAACAATACAGTCCTTTCATGACTAGATTACAACTAGAGTACGTAAGCAGTGAACTGTACGGGCATTCCTCCCTTTCCACATATCTGATTAAACTATTTGGGTTTGATAAATTAAAATATGAAATTTTAGTGTCGGTCACTGGCACCCACTTTCCCTACAAAGGTACAATTATTTTTAGGAGCGTGATAAAATCAGTCATTTTAAGCGATGATCTCCGCTGCTCCTAGATTGGCGCCGTTATTAATCCCCGGCCATCGAACTCTTGGCAGGCACTCAAAAAGGGTTAATCCCTAATCCTGGGTGTCCTATTTTGGTCAACTCTTCTCCAACTGGTAGCACCTCGTGGCATCATTAGTGGATTCCTCCACTTTCTATGACATGTTGGCTAAATTAGGATGACAGAGTATTAAATTTTCTCCAGTTCTGCGTATAAAGAAGCCAATATAATCTTCTCAAATTTGATGATAAAGAAACTTGCAAAGTGTCATAATATACAGAATAAAAGTCACTAAAGTTTAAGCTTAGGGAATAAATTTACCAGAAATGGAAGGTTATTATTGAACTTAAAACATCTTAGCAATTACGTTACGTTGATTGAATGTTTTGTACCTAAACGTGCAATAATTGTCAGCGCTTAAAGTTGAGCTAGACTTGTTTTAAAAATATATTTGAGAGCTATTTCAGTTTTAATAATAAACACTTGCCGTCTAATCAGGGGCCGGCACTGTTAAACGAAAAACGAACTAAAGTCGGTCTAGACGGTCGATGGATTTAAACTTGAAATGTCCGCCTGTGTGGACAACTGATAGTCAAAAACGATGGTTTTAACCACTGACTCTGAGTCATTTAACTCTACGTCAAAGTTCAGAGTATACATACATGTATAATCTCTTACAAAAAGATGTATAACGCCAAGATCCGTTTTGATATGTAACCTTCAATTTTAATCAACCTGAAAACCTAATAGCAATGTTTCGCCTATTTCTTTACGTGATGATATATGAATATTAAGTATTTTATACTCTAAGACAAATGTTCATCAAAAGTTGGATAATAATGAAAATAAATGTAAAAGTTACATACCGCATTCTAAATTGATACGTTTCTTAATCTAAGAATATAATATTGAAAATGAAGTGCCTGTCAGTAATGATATCAGGTCTGATTTTCTCAGTCTGATCTAAGCAATTTATTTTTGACAGTGACAAGATGGTAATAAACCCCAACGTTAGAATTCCCTGTCTCAAAGTCAGTTCGAAACCTGCTAATTTGCCTTCACCTGTTATGCCTAATATGCCAAGCAGGTAAGCGAAAATATGTGTTTAAAAAGTCTTTGGGCCCTACCAGATTAAAAAGTATTTTTCAAAAAAAATATAGATAAATAAATTGAAAAATATAGAATCACCCAAATGCCCAAGGTTGATTTCGCCCTACTTCAGATTTTCTGGGTTAAAAATAACCTTGACCAAGCCGGTACAGTCGGGTCGTATATCCCCCCGAATCTGCTCAGGTTTTGCCGACCCCAATATGATTCAGCCTCTCGTGTGGTGCTCCCTCCTTACGGGCCGTCCATCTTGTGACCGCTCAGACGTGCTGGGGGTCAAGTAGTACTGCACGGGTCCCTCGGGGATAAGGCCAGCGGGGTGGAGTTTTTTCAATGAATATTTTATCCCAAACTACATGTTTTCCTATGGTTATATTTTGCCTGCCTTAGTACCAACAGGGAGACTAAAGTTAAAACTTTACTCCCTCTGGTACCAGTAACATAAGTCGCGTTTATTTCACTTTTCACTGAACTCGGCCAATTGCTATGAAGGTACAGACAAAAATGGGGAGGGTGGGGGTGGTATCACATTGCACTTATTTTGGCCAACAAAAAAAGTAGGTCTTTCTAGGAAATTATCAGCCAATGGCTGATTTTATTGCCAACAATCTTTTTTTTTTTTTTCGTATCAGACGTTTCTTTACATTTTCATGGTTTGCTCTGCATTTCTAAAAAGTGTTTGTTTTGATCGTTGACACAGCCGGTTAAAAAAAACAAACCTCAAGAAGACAGATCAGGGCTTGACATTAAGCATTAAAACTTGAGGTTGGGCAGGTAAATGTTGAAATTCACCTGCCCAAAAGGCAGGTAAAATTTTGGGCATATAATAATAATCTAGTAAAGCTGGACAGGTAAATTCAAAAGTCGGGCAGGTAAAATTGCACCCACACCTGCCCGATAAGGTTGTAAGTTGCTCCAAGGCCGTAGGAGAGAAAGCACTGCACTGTGTGTCACTGCCGTATACATGTATCAGTGTAAATCAATACCCAGGGATACGTGTATCAGTTAGTGGTGAACTTAAGGATCTGAGACCCGAGTCACCTGTAGATGTTCCTACAGGAGCCACTCGGGCCCTTAAACTTTTAAATTTAGAAACCCTCAGCCAGATTTGGGGGCCCTCACTGTGTCTTAGTTTCAGAAGGTTAAAAATTTTAGGGGCCAGCCTGGCCCCTAAGTTTCGAAAAACCGACCGCTTTTTGTGAGCCCTTAATTATAGTTTTTAGTATTGTAGCTTATGGGAAGGGCTCACTCAATCAGTCATGTCTTTTGTAGGTATTTGGGCTTTGATCTGATTGCCCGGTTACACAATCTTACATACAAGTAGCTACAGGCCTTTGTCCACCGGCATGCATTTGTAAGCAGGACAATTAGTGTGCATCAAGTGTAATTTAGTGGGCAGGCCTCTCCCTTGCACCCTCCCCCACCCCCACTCCTTGAACTCAGTTCAAGGAGTGGGGGTGGGGCAGGGTGCAGTTTGAGAAGCCAGAAGTGGGTTACATAACCAGTACTTGAGCCACAGGGTCTAGGCAGTCAGTGTATGCAAGGCCGGGTAGGGGGAGGAGGAGAGGGGGGGGGGGGGGTCATGGTTGCTTGGGCGCATGGACAGTGATATAGGAGGGAGTCCTATTGGTCAATCAGGTTGACCAATGAGTGTACAGCTGCCCGGGACAGCTACACTGCCCAATGGACACTACTGGGACCCCCCCCCCAACCTCTATGATGAGATTTCTGATTTCTAGTTAAGGGCGAACATCGATCGTTCCAACGATCGGAACTTTGATAGTCATTTGCTTCTTGTTTGGGATAAGGCCCGAATCGGTATAAACTGTGTATAGCAATTATACTTTGTGCCGATATAACTAATATATTTCATGTTTTATTTCATTTAAGAAAACAACACACAGGAGATTTTGAAAAAAGTATCCCATTTGGTACTGTTACTTGCAAAGGATTTATGAATATTGATCAAGGATCTTGGACCAAAATTAAAGATTCTACAGCAAAATTACTGGTTTTCTCCCATGCATTTCTAGTATAGTAAAAGACCCCAGTATAACCGATCACAATTTTCCTGAAATGTGGATTTGCGCTGCTCGTTTTTGAGACCCTCATATTCAGTATAGTAACCAGGTATCTTAGTACTGTACTCAAGTCTACTCCCCACGGACGGAAACAATGTATCAGGTCAAGCCTAAAATTGCTCCCGTCTTCAAGAACGCAGCCTTTGTTTTTTGTGTGCGACTTCAAATAATTAGTAAAAGTACACAAATAAACATGCAAATAATCCGACTTCAGGACGTGCTGTCACCTAGCAACCTCCTTAAGCTGAGGCCGTGCAGGAGCCGTCCGACTTACATAATCCATCTCTAAAGTAGACTTAATTATCGGTTCTTAGTTTAGTGTAGCCAGTGTACTTTGATGTGGTCTGAACCGCATTTACTGCCTGAGTGCAAGATCAACACCCAGTGTGGCGGGACTGGGGGCCACGAGCACCGTAAACCCCCTACTGTCAACTCCCTTATGTGGGTTTACCCTGATATTTGCTTACTTTGGCAACCTGGATTTCTCAGAGTGAAATGTTGCAGACTTGGAGTTAGACGGAAATATTGTATTCAAGGTCGCACCACCACTCGGATAACCTGGTTCTAGGAATTGGTGTAGGGTTTCAGAGACCCCTTAGGGTGTATTACAAGTCCCAATAGGTTAGCATATATGTAGTATAACGCCCCGGGTATAACACCTTCATAAAAAGTTTTGGCCTTATAAATAATATGTGGAAGTATGAAGGAAAAGAAGCTTTAAAAATCACTGCTTGTGAAGAGTGATCTTTCTTGATAAACAGTGCCAGATTTAGAGGGGAGCACAGCAGTCCCCCCCCCCCCCCCCCCATTTTTGGACAAATATTAATTTTTCTAATATAAAACTCTCGGACTTGGAGGGTTCGGTAGATAATTTTACAAGTTTACTTTTTTTTTTATTTTTCAAAATCTCCGGATCCGCGCCTGATAAATTGCTTCAAGTAATCCCATTTGATTTTACGCAGTGCAGGGGTATGGTTGAAGAAAAAACACAAAATAAGAACGAACTTCTATCCTGGGTTTTCGGGTGCAGTTGTCCTAGACCTGTGAATGTGCACGGCGTGTAACGAGCTGCTACTTGTCCCCGTCGGTCTAGCCGACCTCCTGGGGCCCTCATCGGTGGGGCCCAATGTCACAAGAAATATAATAAATATCAAAATTAAAAACAAAAGAAAGAGATCTGAGACATCCTTCTACGTTATAACCCGACTTTTGATAGGTCCCATGTTCCATTTCAAATTCTAGAAATGTCCAATTTCCTATCCTTTATTTTCCCCACCACCTTGAGTCAGACTGATTTCCATAAATGCCCGATGTAGCACCTCCGATGTGACGGTGGAGAGCCCCGCCTCTCGACCGGCGTCGATAACCACCTCTAATAGACATCCCCCACTCGGGACTGGGGGCCATATAATGTATCGGGCCATATCATAAGGGGTCGGCCGAGTGTTTAGGGTCATAATTTAAGGAGTGTGAAGCTTCCAACTTACTCTCAGCTCTTCTCGTGTGGCTCTATTTAAAACATATCGCTGAGATTATATGTCTGCTAGTTAAGAAAGGGCTGATTTTGTTCAAGTGACTTTAATTTGTAAAGAATCAAAGGGATGTTATTATAAAACTATGAGCACTTAAATATACCACCAGGACAAAATGTCACGAGGAAAATATGTTTGGAAATTCTAAGAAATAGATTAGACATTCACAGAAACATATTATGACATTGCAATCAGCTTTTATTATAGGGCATAACACATAAGTTCCCATAAGTCTGCGGCACTCTTTTTTGTTATACATATTACACACCTGTCATAGAATATGCATTCTATGACTGAAATACAGGCTCCTATGCGCATTCTGAGGCCTAGTCTGAAACTTGGATTACGTTCGCCAATTCAGTCCCATAATATAAAATTGTAATTATGTGTACATACATTTTATGCACATTCAACTTGACACTTATATTGGTATTAGCTGATTATGATAGATTTGAGCTGGTCTGAGAGTGTCTGGACCATGTAAAATCTAGTCTTGACTCTGAATAAATATTGAATCATGGATTCTGCTGTGAATGTGTATTTGGGATCCATTCAATTCCTTGCGTTCGGTAGATTTGTGTAGTGGTTCACGCTGACGGAACACCGTTACAAGTGACCAGAGAATGAGTTAGAATGTAAATCAGCAAAGCTATTCCTACCTGGCTGTTTGCCCAAAAGGAAATTCGGAGCGATCCAGCCGTTACTTATTCATATGGTATTCAATGCCTTTTTAAATGTATTAAAGTATGGGTCTCGTGAGAGCCAAAACTAATTTCTTTTCAGCAAGGTTAGACTGAACTGATTTGATTATTGATGACCTTCTTTTGAGCACCCTCTCTCTCTCCCCCCTCCCCCAATAGGTAAAATAAAATACAAAAATGAATAGAATACATAAAAAAAAAATACAGAACTGAATTTTTATGTCTGAACATCCAACACGAAATATCGATCATACAGTGATTCCTTCAAAACTTGATACACATATTCGCCCGAGGGTATGGGCCTTGAGACAAGTAATGGTACAGTTTGTAAACTTGATGGCAAGCCACGCCTCTAAATGAACAAGCTGTATACCTTTCTTGTTAGTTTGGCGTCCTACTAGCCTTATAGGTGTGAACTAATGTATTGGGATATCGATTACTATACGCCCAAGCGAAGAGTGTTGGGATCAGGGCATATTTGGTACTAGGATTCTCTGCGCATACTCTTGAAAAAGGTGTATAGATGTCGACACTCTTCACAAAATAGATGTACCATTTGATGTCTCCCTAGAAGGAATCTCGATATTTGGACGGTCGCACCTTTGACTGCATTGATTTCGTTCCTTACACTGTCAAATGCAATACTCTCCAAATAAAAAAAAAGAAGGGATTTTTTAGAAAGAATGTTAAACCTACATTCCCTTTGGTAAAACCAAGAAGTCGCACTCGCTGGACTAAATCGCCACATTAGTATAGACACCATCGTCCTCTCCCCTCACCAATTTCGGGGCCCGATTATTTACCTGCGTCGGGCCTCTATACTATATTTGTACACGGAGGGTTAAGTTTTCCTTTTCCCTTCATGGATTGTGCAAATCTATCAAGCTGTGGCAGAGATTGGAAGATTTGGCCTAATCGTTAGATATCAAATGGTAAAATTAAACTTTTATAATCAAGTATGATGAACAATATTGCTTGCTATAACATGATTCTTTTGTCTCTACTGTCATTCATGTTTTCATTTCAGCTGTATAGAGAAGTTCGAATTATGAAAGTACTAAATCATCCAAGTATAGGTAAGACTTTTTACATTACTGTTTACTATAAAATGTATTCTTGTCTTTTTGATTCTAGTTGAAGAGAGAAGTTAGAATAATGAAAAAGTTAAGTCACCCAAATATAGGTAAGCGCAATTTAATTTCCGACTCACTGACTAATAGTGAAGACTCAGTCGAAGTGGTATTGTTTTGAGGTCTTGTCCTAACTCACTTTAGTAACCTTCAGTTGGTGGTGCATCCGTTGTTTCTTCAATGTTACTACTTTTGTCATGACATTTCTAATCCTCTGCCATGCGTACTTCTAGTCTATTGATAAGTCAGTGTTTCCTAGTCTGTACAGTTTTAGTATGAAGCATACGATATACTCAATGTGCATGATAGTTAAAGTTAGTCAAAAGATATAATGCCTTGGTCCGAGAAGTTTGAAACTGGTTCTCTGTTTTGTACGGAGCGATCAGTTTTATAACAAAGTCAGGTGATGGAGGGGTACTTAAATAGGTCGATACACTGACGTCCGTCGTTTAGAGTACTTAGATATTGACACAGTCATCCATTGAACTAGATTACCGATAACCTTGCATGTGTCTAAGTCCCCAGCCATACTAAGACTCGCCATGTCTCCATGTTGTACCTGAACAACCTCTGCGAAGTGAATTGACTCAAAATTTCCTCCCATTTTCCTTACATTGATAGTGCAAGTTTATATAAATTACATGCTGATTTAAATTCATTGAAAAATAACTATCCTGCAGTTATGTGCAAGCTTTCCTTTAATTAATTATTTGGATATGCCAAATATATTCAATTTCAAGGGAAAAAATATGTCTAGAGATCTGGGAAGTGCTTTTGTTTTTCCTTATCGAAAAACTGCACCAATAGAGATTGAATTTATCATGTTAGACCCAGCATGTTCAAGTTTAATAGTCATTAGTTAGTTCTAAAACGTAATAGCATGGTTATAAGGTGGTTAAGAACCCACGCATTCATGTCGACAAGTTGCATCGGAAACTACGGTTAAAAGACTAACCCTTCGTTGTGAGAACATAACCCAGTTTTACTACATTTATGCATGGTTCTACCCTGAATAAGCAGTCAGTACGTCATTTTAAATATATGTGAATAGACACGTTGGAAATACAAATTCTTCAGAAGTCGTAATACCCAGTAGCAAGATTCTTTAATTTCAAAGAAGTGGGGGGAAAAAGTGGGAACAACAAAAAGAAAACCGACCAACGTCGCGAGTGTTTAAAATTCTCTAAAGAAAAATAAATAGAAAAAGAGGTGGGAAAAGAATTACCCCCAAAAAAATCGGAAGTGGTGGGGAACTAAGGGTGAGAGTGTGCAAGCCGGGGAAAGTGGCAGCGGGTGCACAGTCATAGGGCGTGACTCATCCTGGGGGAATCAGTCAGGAATCAGCCTCTGCGGCAGGACACCCCGGGTACAGGGTGATGGGGGCGGGGGGGGGGGGGGCACTGTCTATTTGAAGGTTACTACCCACTGCCAAACTAACGCCCCTGCTTTTCACGACTGACCACTTCTGAAATTTAATTCCCTGCCCCTTATTTTTGGGGGACACAGATCACCACCCCCTCCAAAACCAGTATGTATCGATACCAGAAAATACATAGAAATCAACGAAACTGCTCAGGAAAATTTCGTTTACAATTTCATTAGTTCTATGGGAAGAAATATAGTTGCAACAATGCCAAATTCCAAATTATTCCCCCTATATTGTTCTACAGATGTAGTTGACCGCCCCCTATTTTTGCCTAAAAGATCGTTGACCGCCCCTAAATTTTGACATGCACCGCTCCCGCTTCGCAGGTCCGTTTGGTAGTGGGTACCTTTCCAAGCCCAAGTGCCCCTCTCTCCCGGAGGTAAGTCGGTGGGTTGGCCTGGAGGTAGGTGGGTGAGATTAGCAGGGTGGGAACGACGTGCTGAGGGGGTTAGCGGGTTAAACTGGACAGACGCATCAAGTACGCTGAACCTCTCTGATACCGCACTGAAGCTAGAGGTGCAGTATGAGTATAACCAAGAGGCATATATAACCTTGTTATAGCCAAGGATGCCCCCGGGATATAAACTAAGGGGGATTCAGTATCTTGCAGATGTGGCCAAGTTGCTGACGTATACCAAAAAAAGAAGAAGATAAAACGAATACAGAATTTTAACTATCTCAGGAGATATAAATTCAGTACCAACACGGGCCTCATACTCGTACTATGAAGAATATTCATTACCCACAAGGACATAGGGCAACTTATACATAACTGAAGTGGCTCAAGTGCTGACCAAAAAACAAGAAAAAGGGGATGGGGGAAAGATTAAATGAAAAGAGTAAGTTTAGAATTCCGCACTATTGCAGGGCTCAGACTATCAAGAATATTTTTGTCCCACATGAAGTAGGGGAAGATATACTAACTTAGAAGGTCGTTTGGTCTACAGATGGTTTTAAGCTCGGGATGTGGTAAGGGGAGACGCTGGGATGGGGTAAGGTGTCAAGGTCATGTTATCGAAATACTCGACCTATGAAACCTCACTGAGTCTGTATCTTCCAGTCAACTAGCTATATTGAGTCAAAAGAAATAAAGGGGGAAAAGCTCTTAAGACATTTCAACTGACTCCTTTGAAAGTACGATGTCTGACAAAGATGTGGGGATAATATTGCCGCTTCAGCATAGGATTCAAGCTAATCTGAACTGGTCCTGTGTCTTCAAGTGAACTAGCAATGTAGAGTCAAAAAGGGAGAAAAAATATGAATAACATCCGACTCTTTTGTCAGTACAATGTCTGACAAAGAGTGTGGGAACAACAATATTGTCGGTTCAGGACAGGGTTCAAGCTATTATGTGTATTATGAACTGGTCCTGTATCCTTAAGTCAGCTAGAAATATTGAGTCAAAAAAGGGATAAAATATGAATTACATCCGACTCCTTTGTCAGTACGATGTTTGACACACAGTGTGGGGACAACAATATTGTCGATTCAGGACAGGGTTCAGACCATTATGTGTATTCTGGGAGTAAGTGGCCGGTGACCTGACAGTTGTGCGTACAACATGGTCGTCACGATGGGGGTATTTAGAGTGGTATACTTTATGATCCCGGACCCTCCCCACACCAAGGCCAACCTTATTAAAAAAAATGTGGTTCCTGTCCAGCGGGTGACCAGAAAAATACCCAGCTCAGAAAATCTGTTTCCTCTTTATTGATCTATTTTATTTGTTAGTAGATCTATAACTGAAACTTTTGATTAGAAAAAAGAGAATTTTTCCCTCAAAAAAAAAAGAAAAAAATATCTTCAGTCGGCCCTAAAATACAAAGTCGTGCAGTAAACAGGAATCAAACTTTTTTTTATGAGGTTGGCCTAACGGGAGGTGTCCCTATTAACACGTAAACCCCCCACCTCGTGGTGGCAGGGCTGGAGGGGGGCTGTCCCTGAGTTCTGTCATCTGACGGAATAATTGAGTGAGTGAACGGGTCGCCCCGTATCTTGGGTATTAGATTATCCCTGCCACTTGAACTTATACGAGTGTCCGTCAGTGGTGCAGGGTCAGGGTACGTTTTGCCCAGTACGAGAGTTGCAAAAGTGATATAGTTCTCTGTATATTTGTTAAATATAATACTACCAGTAGGAGTTGATTTTGTGAAAAATTTTATCACACTACCCATAGCATCATATTCCTTCAAAATCATGATTTCACGGTAGTCAGATGGTGTGGATAAGCCTCTCTGTACTACAGTATGAATTTTTATAACAAAAAAGCTACAAACGTCAGAGTATTTTCGGATGAAAATTTTTTAAATGTCTTTGCAAAGTAAGATATAAGTAAAATATAAGTTGTTTCGAACTTTTTCCTTTGTGTGTTATTGTTAATGATACTTAGTATATTCAGCTACTACTAAAAGGGTTCAGAATTTCTTAACGTTGTCCAGCTAGAAAGACCCTCTGTAGATGGGACCCGTATAAGGTAGGGTCACCCGTTTCCGATATGGGTGAACTACTTAATCATCCAAGAGGAAGGAAAGATATGTATTTCTAAAGAAAGATCCTTTAAAAACAGTAAAATTCCAGCATATGGCAAATTCCCATAGCCCAAAGCTACTCCCTCCCTCATGGGAGCGATAACCCTATTCTGTCTAAATCTACCAGGGAGGTAATTTTAGGTAACAACATTTGGCATAGCGACATGGTTTTGCTGGTTCATCCAACCTTACCAAATGAGTGAGTCCGGGGCCGGTTGGCAGCGCGCGGCTCGGGGTGGGAAAGACTCATACGGTTGTCTCGGTAGTTGGGTTCACAGCTCACAGTCCGTGGTCACCGAGCTTTGTTGTATTGTTGTCATGTCTCCTTCTGTAGTGGTACAGTTATTCGCAAAATACAGGTTCCTATATGAACTGTCTAAAACGAGTAGAGTTGGGGGGGGGGGGGGGGGGGTGAGAAGACTGAAAAGAGACCGAAGTAATGAAGGTCCGTACAGACCGGTTTCTTGGATTCTTTAGACTTACATATTTTATTTTGAAACTTGAAACTCACAGTTCAATGTTTTTATTGGAATACTAAACATTTCCTAAATTAATCCATGTTTGCAACATTCAGGGTTAAATAATGTGAGTAACCCCAAGTACGAATTTTTTTTTTTTTTAATTTTTTTTTACGAATATTGTAAACCAGAAATATGAGATGTGTGCGATTTTATCCGAGTGATTAATCCTGGGCTGAGTATATGCAAATTTCCCCTAAGAAAACCTTAAATTTATGAGCATTTGGATCGGGATTTAAAAAACAAAACAAAAAACATCAACATCCGTATACACTAGCAAACTGAATATACACGCCCTTAGGCTTAGTAATCACGTTGTGATTAAAAAAAGAAAACCAGAGAGATTAATCCTTGGCTGAGTATATGAAAATATCCTCTTCGAAAACCCTAAATTTATGAGCATTTAGATCGGAATTTCAACAAAAGAAAGAAAACACCAGTATATACTAGCAAACAGTAACTGATTATACACGCCTATAGGCTTAGTAATCACGTTGTGATGAAAAAAGAAAAAGACACACGTATAGGATACCGTTATAACCAACAGATCGTGGGTGATCGTTATAAGCCATGCGTGACGAGTGGAACCTGTGCCAGCAGGACTGAATCACCACGCGCCGCTGGGAGTTTTCCCCCGTATATCCCCTCTGCCTATTCTTAGTGGTATTGGCAGCATTACAAGTACCGGTACTCCTTCTACTTTGAAAATGGTACGAAACAAGAGGGTATCGCTCCGGGAAATTGTTTATAACATGGAAATATACTATGGGAAAAAGCGAAAAGAAAAAGAAATGATTGCGTTGGATCCCAGCCCATCTTGATCAACAGAATTTATTTCTGGTGCAATCTGGTTCACACACAAAAAAGGAGATAAAATAGCTGAATATCATTTGAAATAGTACAAGAAAAGGAAAAATCGTGAACTTAACACTTGTTTCTGCTCCTCAAGTTTTGTACCCGGGCTGGCCTGGATGTACGGTTTAGGCCATTCCTAACGGGGATAAGTGGTCCTATCCCATTTCCGCAGAAAACAATACCCCCAATTGAGTGCGCACTGCCCTTGACGTACGTCTCCAACCACAGTCAGTCCGCTTAGGGAGTCTTCCTTCAGGGCTAAGTGCTCCAGATTTACTTATCTGGGAAAGTTGCCTTTCGAATTCCCTATATGATCTTAACGAATACGAATACGAATACTTACGAATACGAATACTTTATACGAATACTTTATTCACAACCCTTCCGGGCAAAGGAATATACAAGGTTTTTTTACAAGTACAAGAAACAAATACAAAAATAACATTTTGAGATACACTGAGGTGTTGACTAGGATGAGTTTTCTAAACAAATGCTAATGTAATTACTAAACTAACTTACAATTATCTCTATAGTGCTAGTAACACAATAACCAGTCAGGAGGCAGCACTGCATGTTCACTTGCCGTAAACGGCGTTTCACACTTTACCTAGCTCTTTGAACAGAATACTGCAAATTCTGCTCTGCTCTGACCATTGCACAGAATGCACAGATTAAGATGTTTTTTTTTCTCTACTGCTCAATTTTATAATCAAAGTATGATGCAGGAATAAAGTCTTTTTGCTTTATCTTGCTTAGTTGGTATATTTCGTTTTGTGATAATGTTGAACTGACTACCATAATCAGGGTGACCCATCCAGTTTAACCTACTGGCAATGTCAGAAGCTCATGCAATTCGGATCAAACCATTCTCACCTTATATACCAAATATGCACTCTTATTGGTTCCTTTTCCTCTTCTGTTTATATTTCATTTTTAGAGAAAACACATAAAAAGGAAGAAAACTATAATAAAACGAACTGAACGAGTTCTACAAGTTTATGACTTGTAAACATAGTGCTCTGTGCCTCCATATGCATGGCTCGTCCCTGTAGAAGTATGCGCATACCGCCCCGAGACGGTAGCCTCTAACCACCCTGAATTAGCCTCCCATAGCACAGATGGTGTCTGTCTGCACGAGGCGACGTTTACTCACTCAAAAAGAATGTTCAAGCCCCAAACCCACTAAGCAATTTGGTCAAGTCGGCCGTCTGACGATTATGCCAGAATAATCGGCCGATCTTTGCATTAATTCATATCAGACATATTCATTTTACTATGGCATACTGATTGTCGGCCTGAATAGGTGCAAAATCGGCCGATTATTTTGGTAGTAATCGGCTGATTTGTACTCCGATTCAGCCAAGTGGGTATGGGGCCTCTGGGTATCTTCACATACGTCTAACCCCTCTCAAAGATAGATTCCAAACGGTTCGTGATACAAGGTTTCAGTGTTCTCCTTAATTTGGGGTAAAACTAGAAGACTAGGGTCCCAAACGCGGAAAGTCACAAAGTAGACTGAAAGTGGGGGATTGAAAAATGAACGTTTTAATTCCTACACTGGAGGCTTTGCTTATAATGCATTCCATATCTTTGCCGTCTTATGATTCGTATGCTTCAGGTGCACTTTTGTGTTGTATTTTTTTCTACGTACCTACTTGGCTGTTGCTTACGTTCGTAATGGATATCCTGCCCCAGTTTAGTGAGCCGTTATCTGTTGCATCTTTTTATTGAAATAGGTCAGACTATATGTTTACGGGAAGTCTTCATTCATAATTGCTGATTATTTCTCTTTTTCTCTTTTTTTCCTCTTTTTTCTTGCCCTGCTCTTTTATACATAACTTTAGCTTTATTTGTTGTCAGTCGGCATATTAGTCGTGCTTTTGTTGGTTCTGAGAATGTAATGGGCCTGAATCATTCTCTCTTTTTTCTATATGCAAATGTTTTATACAGTTACTCCAAAAGTCTCAGACTCTAGAATATCTTTCTAGACATATTCTGTTTTCATTTTTAGAGTAAGGTTTATAGGTTTAACTGGTTATGATCATCACACTTTAAAGAATAACAACGATAACCCCCTAATGAATTAATAAAGGTATTTGGTTATAGAAATTGACATTCATAACACAGGCAAACTAATACTTTATGATGCATTACGTTAGCTCTGTTGTTCTTGGTCACATTCCTAACCAAGCGGGAGGAAGTTATTTCGGTCTTACGAGGGATCTCAAAGTAAAACGAAAATATTGTCAAAGAAATATTTAAGAAAATGATATATGCAAAAATCAAGGAAATATAGGCAAGGCTCTCAAAGTTCACGATTTGAGATTTGGTCGAGCCAGTATAGAAAATGTTGATTTCAGTGAAAAAATGAAATATTCAATCCCTAATTAACAGGAATACATTTAATGGGAAACATTATCTTTGTAGATCGATCAATCATTTCTGAATCACGAATTGAAATTCCATAAATTTTGTTTTCTATGTATAAGCCTTATGTAATCTGTTCAAATTAGATGTACATGTAGCTTTTTCGTTATATCGATTAGATTATCTGAAAAACTCTAATTTGAAGTTGAGAAAATGTATATATATGATATTTTCCTCTAATATATTTATGTCTAGCTCAATTCACTCCTGTATATTTCCTTTGCAGTTAAATTATTTGAAGTAATAGAAACGGAAAAGACGCTGTATCTGGTAATGGAATATGCCAGTGGAGGTAAGTAACAACTTCTGGGAAATGAATAAAGAAATCAAAGTAGTAAAATCACCAAATGAATGTTTAAAATATCATAAAACAACATGAATGTTTATATATTATATGGTAGTTCCGAGCCCCTAGTACAAATAATTTGATATTGAATATATAAGAAGCTTTGACTGTACATAGGCCTATCTTAGACCTGTAAAAACTATAATACAAAAAGCTACAAGTTGGCGAAGTATTCGTCAGTCATCCTTCCATGCAGAACGAGTAAAAAATTATTTAAAAGCTTTTGGCCCATGTAATTAGCCGGAAATACAAATAGAATCATAAAGTGTTCGCTGACATGAGCTAATTGCCTACCATTCATTGTCATTCAGGTGAAGTATTTGACTACCTCGTTGCACATGGTCGTATGAAAGAGAAAGAAGCGCGGGCAAAGTTCAGACAAATCGTATCAGCTGTTCAGTATTGTCACCAGAAGCACATTGTACATAGAGATTTAAAGGTAAGGCTTGGCTCAGCTGAGTTAAGGTAGGCATAGATAAGAGAGGAATGTGAAACTGCTTTCATGCACTAACAATGTAATAGTCAGCAAATAACCAGAAGTTATGCCTGCTTGGTCTTAAGGATAGATTTAAACGATGCAGAATATTTTAAGTATTGTTGGAAAAGCATGTTTTTATTGTCTTCCCCCACTTTCTTGGTCTTTTTACCGAATCTGGATGTACAAACAGAATATTGCACAGTGGGTGCCTGATTTTCTGACATGATGTGATACAGCTGCACACACTGATATAAATTTCCTGAAGTTATTCCTAAGTATTAATGCGTTAAAAAGTCCTGTATTGGTTGTTGTTTTTTCTCAAGTATATACAGTAGATCTTACTCACCCATGACATGTTGTTTGCCAGGCGGAAAACCTCCTATTAGATGGGGACATGAACATAAAGATTGCCGACTACGGATTCAGCAATGAGTTTACGCCGGGCAACAAGCTCGATACGTTCTGTGGGAGTCCACCATACGCAGCACCCGAACTTTTCCAAGGTTGGTTGTCATTTTCTTAAACGGGCAATCTTTTTATAATAAGAATTTAAATGGACTAAAAAAGTATAGCAAAAGATGGGTACTGAAACAGTTTTGAAGGTACATGTAGATTGCAGATTTAAGGAACCACCCATTATTACCTAAGCAAAACTTTGGGGTTAAGGGTTTTGGTACATTTGTGATGTTTATTGCCTCCTAGGGGGGATTGGGGTTAGGAAATCATGTCAAAATTCATAAGTAGTAGATACCCCAACAAGCGTTTCCTTTATCATGAATAAAGACGTAATAGTCTTAAGCAGTCATTGTAAAAAGCGTCGTCAGATAATGTAGACATAAATTGTGATATATAACTTTTTTTCTTTTTTTTTAAATTGGTTTTTATTGGGTATAAGGGTTCGGCATGGCCGATCTTCCACCCACTCCCACAAATGGATCAGAGAGAAAGTTACTTGTCTCACTCTCAAAACAAAATATTAGATACTTAGTTAGAGCTGAATTACGTAGGAAATTGCCAAAAGGTTGCAATTAAAGTCTTGAGGTAAGCAACATATCAGTAATTTCCATTTGTTCAAACAGGAAAGAAATACGATGGACCAGAGGTAGATGTATGGAGCTTAGGCGTTATCCTGTACACCCTAGTCAGTGGTTCCCTACCCTTCGACGGGCAAAATCTAAAGGTAAGTCTAATAGATACCGTAAGGGTTAGTATCCTTGGTACATTATTGCACCATGTCAATTTTGTGTGTGTAAATTTCTCTCTGTACTTTGGAATCTTTGTCAACACCGACAGATTAAAACATATTCACGATATAATAAAGAACAGATAAACATCTTTACGATGTAATAGAGAACAGATCAAAGTTTACGATTTGCATTATTGTGTTGATAACGCCTTGACTTGACTTTACATATAAAATGTACTTCTCGAACTTTTTCAGGAACTAAGAGAAAGAGTCCTGCGAGGAAAGTACCGGATTCCTTTCTACATGTCCACAGACTGTGAAAACCTACTCAAGAAATTCCTAGTATTAAATCCCCAAAAACGAGCAAGTCTAGAAGTAAGTGAATTGTGGTTTTGAATTGAAATATCTACTTTAAAGTGTATCGTTCATTGAATGAAATTCACTTTAAATACGTAAAGAATTTCATAACGAGTGTGAATCTAAAGTGTAATTCAGGACACAAATATTTAGATATAATGAATCTTTCACTTTAAATACGTAAAGAATTTCATAACAATTGTGAATCTGAAGTGTAAATCAGGACACAAATGTTAAGATATAATGAATCTTTCCTTATAAAAGTCAATAATTGAATTCTATTTGCTATCGATAAGAAGTGGGCCTTACTTAACTATCCTAGACCAATGAACTCAGTACAAAATATAGGCTTTCATCCCAAAGAAAATGAGAACCAGTATGTTTCTAGTGTGAGGCAATTATCTTTGTATTTATAGATCTTCTAAGAGTGCGTTTCTGTGCAAATGTCTTTACGTATAAAGTACACGTTCTTTATCATTAATAACCATGGCCACTCGCAAAATCTTACAAATTTATTGAATTAGTGATACCATAATTTCAATTAATCAAATTGCCAACTCATATTCTTAATTAAAATGCGGAAATCGAATAGATATTTATGGAGTTCTCGCTTGCAACCTATATCCCAATTTCTCTCTTCAAGATGGAGTAATTTTTTCAAGCTCGTCGAAATAGATTTAATGCAATAACGGGAGGTATGAGGATATTGTTTTGCGAGTTGGCCAAATGAGTATGTCGTCTCTCTCGGTAGAACGGTTCTGGCTGTTGAGTTGTTGCGCGTGTTTCTGTGAAGCGTTCTTGTCGGTACGATTAATGCTAAGGACCTTGCACTACGTTACCATGGCAACTAGTGACTCTTTGATCCTGTTCAGCCCATTTAATTTACGTAGTCAGATATATAACACGAAAAATATTGAAATCTTTGCCATTACGATTTAAAACATGTTAGGATCGAAGAGAGTTTTTATCTTTATTAGAAAAAATGTTTAAATACATGTATACATAGTGAGCATTATGAAACATGTTTTTAAGAGAATAAATTTTGTGAATTTTTGTAATTGAAAATACAGTTGATTCTCCGAGAGGCCACTTAATGAAAAGAATTGTTCTTGCTTATAGATTTAGAAGTGAGAAGTTTTCGGATTTTTTATAATGGGGCAATGAGAGGCTTATGGACATAGAACTGTGATTTATAGATTATGCGTATTAGTATTGAATTTATACGATAATTTTCTCAAAATTATTCATGAAAATTGTTCCATGCAGTAGGAATCTGTGCTTTGTGAGATAATGAAATGTGATGCTGTAACAAGTTATCCTTGCCGTCGTGTACATAACAAACGTCGCAACATCTGGTGTGGCCCTGACTGAGATAAGACACGCACATTAAGATAATACCAGTGCCACCACTCTATCTAAGTTACCGGTCCTGGGTGGTCTCTCGGAGAAGTCATTCTGTTCAGTAAATATCAGGTTATCATGATCATATTTAATGTATATTTTGCATCAAACTGCCCACCGCGTGTCGAGCACGTACATGACATATAGCACCTACTAATACTATCTGTTTGCTTTCTTCCGTCTTTTTTTCTCTCCCTACTACAGACAATAATGAAGGACAAATGGATGAATATAGGTTATGAAGATGATGACCTAAAACCCTTTGTAGAACCCACACAAGATAATAGTGACCCAGTAAGAATAGGTAATGCCCAACTTCAGCCTCTTCAATTGTTCTTTGGCGTCATAGGGTCATTGTATGTGAAGCTGTACACGAAATACCTGGTCGGCACTTGATTGCATGGACATGCTTTTCAGTACTTCTGTTCTCAAGTTGATTTTGGTCGGCAAAAATTCGAAAATATTGCCAATAAAAAAATATTAGCCAATATCTCTCGGCATAAATTGGCTTCAGATTGTCAGAAATTTTCGAAAATTATTTTCGAGTGTGGATATTTCAAGAAGATTTTCTGCCCTTTATTTGTCCCTGACAATTCTGCAATGTCCATGTATCGTTCGGCCAATTATTTCGTGTCAGTTGTGTATGCAGTCATAGATTTACTTTTATTTCTATATTTATGTGTTAATTTGTTTTCTGCCGTTTAGAGTATAATGAAAGACCGCTGGATGAATATAGGTTGGGAGGATAATGAACTAAAGCCTTACAAAGAGCCGAGTCTGGAGACAGATGGGAGCCGCATAGGTAACGTTTCCTTAGTTACCCAGCTGTAAGATTGGAATCCGCTGTGGCCTGCAGTGAACAAAATAATCCGAGTTCAGTTACATTTTCCCAAACTATTTTCTGGTGTGAAAGTGACGAGATTTTACGTACGAAGAACACTCATAATTTAACCTCCATGACATCTAACTAGCATCAACCTTTTCGGGCCAGATTTGTGTTCCTACGGCAGATCAACTACGGGTTTTTCAAAGTCGCCCAAACCGTTTAAAAAAAAAATCGTAAAAAAAAAGATTGCAAAGAAATAATGCCTTAACAGGGCCCGTAGATTGTTGATTAACCCTTTGCTATGTGCGCTCATTGCTGGGTGTTCCCCAGAGCCAACCACAGTCCTTGGCCGTCTCTGGGCGGGCCTGTGGAGAAGGGAAGGTGAGGTGGGCCCGCCCATAGACGACGCCTCGTGAGCAAAGGGTTAAGTGCAACTTGTAACAGAAACCTGGCCCCCTTTTCTCCGCTTGAGTCTCGTGCCCGATTCTGGCTGTGCGAATGAGACGGTGCACCTGTCATGCCGACCATTGCCTCCCATGCCGCCAACTCCCCAGCTCCGGTCTAGCGTTAAACTTTAAGGTGCTGCCTTGGGAGTACTGTAGAAACTATTTGTCAAGGCACCGAGATGATGATATGACGTTAAATATAATAGCAGTACATACATCGCAGCTTGGGGGAGTCGGGTGTCTTATTAAAAATGGCCTATAACATGCCTACCTAAATGACATGCTTTTTGCTTCCCGCTGTTACGTGAATTTTTCAGAAAAGCTGGAAGACCCTTCTTGTATGATGCTATATAAGTTTAGGATGGTATTTTATAATAATACATATGAAGAATTTATAAACTCGCTGCCTTAGTGGTTCAGAGTATAGCATTAAAATTTCAACAAAGAAAAGTTGGAGATGTGTGCTATTGCCGAGGCTTTCTGGTTACCTTGACTAGAATTGCAATGGTGGTTGTCTTTATGGGTAACAGCGCGCCAGTGTGTCTGGTTTAAAGATAATTATTGTTGTGATCTTTGTTCGGCGCTCGGAATCTATAATTATATTAAAAAGTCTTGTGGACAAATTCAGCTGTTGACCATAGAAAATGGTGGAGGGGAAAAAAACGTTTTAAATCTATAGCAAACCTTGCCAAGTAAAATACATGATCATTGAGAAAAAAATGATGGAATAAAAGTGGTGAATCCCGATAGTATTAAGACATAAGGAATGATAGAGATTTCGGTCGATGTTTTCTATACGAATCTCCCCATCTCTGTGTAGAGTAGATGAATAGACTTCTGGTAACGAGTAGATCTTAGCTGAAATATGTCTAAGTCACCTGTTCGTTCAAAGACCAAAAGAAAACAAAATCCCAGTGCAAATAATGGGATCTACAATACACGCCTACTTGATTTCATTTGTGTAAATATGTGAATTTTGGTATAACGGCATAATGAATTTTATGTTATATAACCGCAAATACATGTATATAAACTTTATATGTATGAAAAAAAATCACAATCATAGGTTACAAAAAAAAAAAAAAAAAAAAAAATCACTACCATAGGAGTAGTTTGTGAAGCCCTCAAAGTCATTGTAAAACATGATTACTTTTTTTGGGAAGAAATCTAATCCATTTTGAAAAATGACAAAAATAAATCAAGTCCTATTTTGCTTTAAGGTAACGATTAAGTTTTTTTAACTTTCCCCTTAAAGTGTGCGTTAAACAAGCATACATTTCCGTACAGTCACCAAATGCCTTAGTAATAGCCCGTGACAGTCTCCTGTAAATAACCTCTAACTGCGGTGCTTACGTGATATGTTTCACCTTTGAGCAGAGATCATGGTGAACATGGGCTATGCACGGAAAGATATCGAGGACTCGCTGAGTCAGAACAAGTACGACGACATCACGGCGACGTACCTGCTGCTGGGGCGGCGGACAACGGAGGTAAGTCCGAAGGTCAGTGCCGGCAGTCGTGCCACCCTCCTCATCTCCTAGATGTGACGTGTGCCTCTGTCTGTCGGTCCTAGTACTTTTATACACTTAAACCTATTCCTCCCATTCAGGTATTTTTTGTTTTGAAACAAAATATTATGTCGCGTCGGGACATCATTGTACAGGGATGTAAGTTTACAGATTTTTGTCTGAGTACAGATTTGTTCATGTCATCTAAAAAAAATTACAAAATTAATTTCTTACAAATTTCCTTTCTAGAATTTCAGATTTGTTTCATTAATCCTGAATTACATCCATGTAACTTTGATACTTTATTCATTTTTTTCCGCCATGTCATCGTACAGGGAAATTTATTCAAAAAAACAAATGTATGCACACACGGAAAGAGGGGGAAAATCTTCAAAACATAAGTTTGTAAATCATTTTACCTTTTTTTTTGTTCACACTTTATTTAGGAACTGGATTTTCTCTGACATCCCAACTATATAGTTGAACCCATAAGACCGGGTCGGCTGCTCATGTTTGATAGCAGCTAGCGAATAACTGCTAAGATTTATTTTCCATAAGCTGACTCATTAAAATTACATATTTCAGATGTCAAATCAAAATAATTCTACAATGTTGGAACGCACAATTGTATAAAAAGGACATAATATTGTAACAGTTTCTGGGATTTCCAGCCTTATGGAAATGCCTATTCATGGCTCTAGAGCCTTTATTTAGCTTAGAAATCATAAAAATCATAAAAATAAGCTAAATCCATGCTATAAATGAAATTTTTCATAGTTTTCATTACTGGTGAAAAAATTTGGATTTTTTTTATTTTGTTGCCATGGTAACCGGAATGTTGATGGAACGTCCAAACCAACCGATGCTACTGCTCAGCAAATGAAGGTTTCCATGGTAACCATGGAACAAAATTAAGTTTTCAAAATTTGAAATTCTAAATCAAGGCTTTGCTTGGCTATATTCAGCAAAATACAGATACTGAATATCTTAAATAGAAAGGAAATGGCAGTATATTTCCTGAAATCATATTTGGGATTTCAATTTTTGGACTAGAATATATATAAGTTATATCTTTATAAATACCAAAGACTGGTCCATTTTAGCGTATGTAGCATGTCTGACCTTTGTGTCTTCAAATTAACATAACTTTTTTCCTAATAAGAATATTTACCTAATTTTTTCAGTATTAGATTCCCCAAGACACCTTCTTAATTTAATATTCCAGGCCATAAGACTGCTTTTCGCAGAGGATGTCACATATGTATAAAAGGGATGGCTTACTTAGTTTTTTCTCATCTACTGCAACATGATTTATACAACAATACACAAAGAAATACTATCCCGAAAATTCGACAGTATGCTATACAAGTTGTCCGAAATAACACTTGATAATTTTCATTTCCACGATTCTGTAATATTCGTTAGATAGATAGTCGCAAGTGAATTGTCTTTTTCATCTCCGTGTGATTTCATACACCTGATAGTTTTCCTCTCTTTTATTAATATAAGATCATCTCTTGTGTTTCTATCCTTGGAATTATCTAAAAATGAATGTTCAATTGAAATTTTATAAACGATGTATCACCCAGAAGATGCTATTATGAACTGAGAATCTTTTAATAAACTTTTTCAGCGATAATTCACTTACTCACTGGTTGTGCGTGAGATATTTTCCTCACTTCCACAATAAAATAATCCACATTTTCAACCCAATTCCATTGCCATCAGCTGGACAGCAGTGAGTCACGGTCAGGCAGCAACTTGTCATTGAAGCAACTACAGCTACCACACCGCCCCAACGAGCTTACCTCCAATAGTTCACAGTCGCCATCCCACCATGGAGCGCCCAAGGTCCAACGCAGCATCTCCGCCACCAACCCCAAAGGTCGGCGGTATAGCACGGGCGGCGAAAATGGGGGAGACCCAAAAAGTGGGTCCAAGAAAAGTAAACCTATTTTTTTAAATAGCTTTTGATTGTTCACGCTACACCCACATTTGCGAATTGAGCAAGTGATGACAGCTTTGTTCCCCTTCACCGCTTGAATTGTGAAAGAACCCTATTGGCCGGTACTTCGGCCGCTGAATAATTCCCGTGGATTGTGAAATTCTGAGGAAACAAACAAAAGCTAACCCACACGCTTTCGCCTTTTTCTTGTTTTACCTTTTTATCAGTAGTTCAAGCCGAAGTATCCATTAAGTAGATTTCTTGACAATGAAAGTCCATAGAATTAAATTAGATTTAAGTGACTGTTATATCACAGTTTGTAAGAAATTTTAAATCAATTTATAGATTTTGGATACAAAATTATTCCTAGAAATAAAGGTTTTGCATGCGAATTTCTCTTGGTATGACCAGCTTGTAAACCTACTTGAAACTTTAAGGAATTAGTGCAACAGAAAGTAAAAATACATGTATGCTTAGGGTAGAGAACTGTTTAAAGCTGAATAATTACCTTGTCCCTGATCAGTATAGACCAGTAAACGATTTCTTTGATGTAAAAGTTTTCAACGTGAATCTGATAATAATTATGACCTAAAGTACTAACATTTCTTTTGCTCTAACCTTGTTTCCCTCCCTTCCTACCAACAGGCACACAGTCTAGTGCCTACACGAAACCCCGTGGAGTGGACAGCGCGTCCAAGGAGAACTCTATGGGTGTGCCGCGTGCCAAAACGCCCAGCTCACACACGCCGACCACCGGCGAATCGCCCAAGGTGAGGAATAGGAGCGCGTTCGGTAACCGCGACCAGGAGACTCGGCGGTCAGCCGGGCACCGAACTCCACCCCCGGTGAGGCCATTTGATATAGACTCAGCGCCGTCTTACCCAGCCAAACTGACGTCTGGTGCACCCACTCCTCTCCTCTCTACAACTGTATTAATGATAACAAGCAGGGTGCTTTTTGGTGACACTTTCTCATACAACACGCCCAAGCAAACCAGTCCATTAACAGGGGGCCCATGCACTTCATAAAAAAACGCCGATATTCAGGTTTTGATACTAACTTTTTAGGCCCATCAAGCTGAATGGTAGTAAAATGTATCGTATCGTTGAAAATTTGTCCATCTGGGCTGATTTGAATGTAATTTTTCCAAAAGTTTCCAGCTATGATTCATAATTGTCAGCCAGGGAGTGACTCATTTCGGACACTGCATTATACAATAAGATTATTCTCATTTTCGAGACATTTTAGGGACACAACCATAAGAACCATTTTTGAAGGATTTTAATGCTATTTCTATCCCAATAATGTGATTCTTCATTTTGGCTTAAGAACCACATAAAACTTTCTGTATTTGCTTCCAATTTCATTTCTATTATTCTGGCTAAATCATATTTAAGCAGTAATCAGTTACAAAAAATTCTGAAATTGACTTGTGTGAACGCGTGGGCTTCCTGATTAACAACCATCTCACAAACCGCGAAGACCGAGACATAGAGTTTAGGTCTACGGTGTGTACACTGATAACACCAGCAGAAACTACACGCTTCAGAGTTAGATTAAGTCCTAACAACATCAACACCCACAGGATTCAGGAGAACGACTTTTCTGGGCCACTGGGTATCAGCCATAGGCTATAGGTGTATTTTGCTGGGAACCAGTGACACAGAAAGTTCCTGGCGTGGTACACTGATAACCTATTGCTGGTAACCAAAGGCCCAGAAAAGTAGTTCTCAATCTCCTTATCTTTTTCTCAAGAAAACAGTCATGGGGTTCAAATGTACTACCGGTGAACCTGTTACCAGATCCCGGTATGGGCGTAGTTTTAAGCAGGGGAGGGTGAAGCTAGGAAGTTATTGTATTTCTAGGGACATTTAAGACTAATGGCTACAGTAGTGACGACCGTAACACAATTAGTTCTGCTAACCTTTAACTTAAGTTGTATGTTCTAATACGTGAGAGACTTTTGTCAAGTGACTCACACATGACTCACCTAAGCACTCTTGTAAACTTTTTTTTGTTTTTTGCTGGAAGTAAGAAAACGTTTGGCCGTTAGCCTAAGTATCTGAAATATTCAAAGGTATTAGAGTCAATTATGTGCTGTGTCTAACTTTAAGACAAGCAATAGCCAAAGAAAGTAGCTTCAACTTTGGGCCGATCCAGAATTAAGAAGGAGATCAATATACATGTATGTCAATTAAAATATCCCCCCAAATATCGTACCAGCGCGTAAACGTATTCTGTGATAACCTATTGAGGTCTACAGGTGTACATAGGGATAAGTTGCTCACGTATAGAGCTGGAAGTGATTCTTTGTTTTTGAAAATGTTTGACACGAAAACATAAATCATAATTCTTTTGATTTGTCAGATAAGGAAATTAGAATCGACAGTCTCATTTTAGTGCACCAAACTACAGTATTGAAGGAGCAGTGCAGATTGTTTTAATTGCATTAGTTTCTGTATTCCCCTGATATCGAGGTCGGGTACAAATAAAGTAAGTTTTTTTTTTAATAAAGAAGCTCATTTGATTATCATTAGGAGTTTTAAGCCTGTATTCCACTTACTGATTTCGAAAATCGGCAGTTGAAATAAAGGTTAAATATACATATGATATACATCAATAGAATGGTCTTACAATTCTCTTTTGAATATAGGATGTAAGGTCTGATGTGATATTCTCAGAAAATCAAACAAATACAATATCGTCAGCATTAAAATCAGTATGTGGAATACAGGCTTTAGAGTTAGAGGAAACAAGTTAGAGAATGTTGTAGAAACTCTTTTTATTCCACTTGTGTGGTGTTTAGAAAAGAAAAACAAATAGAGAAAAACAAAAGTTAGAAAATGTTAGGTCGGTGCAGCCTGTGACAGACGACTCAGTTTGGCTGGAGGGGAAGGACCTGGTCTATCTCACCGCTGGCACCACTGGACAGGGACAACTACTACTATTACTACTACTAGGATTAGTATAAACGCCTGTAGTGGCCGTATAGCCTCCGTAGACAACTTACATACTTAATACTTAATGACACTCTCTGTCACAACATAATTTTCGACAACTTTTCTTAGAATCTTTTTCAACATGTACTCTTTTGCATATATGTTTTTGAATTGCATAGCTCTTGATTTAAATCAATCAAGTTTTGCATTTTAATAATGAATCAATGTATCCAAAGTAATAATGTAAAAATGTATATATTCATAACCTTTAAGTAACAGTAAAGAATAACCGACCTTACCATGTTAAAATCAGTTGTAAAATTGGTAAATGGAGATCTTTTCGTATACAGTATGCTAGGCATGCTTAATCAATTGATGATAAAAGGACCTGCCCTAACAATAATTTTATCCCAATCTATAACTCTTCAATCCTTCTTGTCCAAACAAAACAGATCTCGAGTATCAGCTCAGGAGGGAAATCAGCTATCCCCAAAAAGACGGTCAAAAACAGCGTGGTGGGAGTTACCCGGAGGAACACGTTCGGCTACGGCGACAACAAGACTCCGTCGATGGACCGGACCAACAAGACGACCTCCTCCTCCCCGACGGCAGCCTCCACCGCCACCAACAATCAGGACCTAAGGAGGTCAGTTTATGATATAGTTAATCACTTTTGGACCTGCTCGCCCCTCTATAATATCACAGTCTTCTTAGTGTATATGTCCCAGGCAGGGTCTGGTTGGTGACAGATTGTAGAGATCGCGCTGCTCACATTGAGAACAGAAGTTTGGGGTGACTTAGCTATAATGACTTGAATGCTATAGATCCTGTCTGAACCCAAGACCTTTTCATGAAGAGTAATTTGCGTAATATTCTAATATGTATTACAAAAAGATAACCAAATAATAGCAGAGTAAAAGGTCATAAAACTAAGGCAGTAATATCCCTGAAACTTCCGAATTACTATGCATCAGCGCGATCATGAGTTTTGTAGATTTAACTCTCCTTCCCCATATAGGCCCCAGCACACGTCCATTTGTAAAACCCCTCATCTGTAAATGTGCACTGTACATACGTAAACCGTGTATAAACATAATCCTTATCAAATGTAAATACAGAGTCCACACTGTGGAATGCACTTCTTAGTCTGTGCAATGTTAACCAGTACGTCGTTTCCACTTAGATCGGGTAGAATCTAAAAAAAAAAAAAAAAAATCACACATAATGTTAATGTACACTCCAGTCTCATACGAGTTCGTTTTATGTAAAGAGACGGGGATGTATTAGGGAACCCACGTATTTAACTAGGTATTTACAAGGTGGCGGGTTACCCACACAGGTGAGAATCGAACACCAACTCACTGCTTGTCCCCAGCTTTTTTGTGGGTAATGCTTTGTGATGTGAGTATTAGGTCAACCACCGCGCACAAAATGAGTTCAGTTTGAATGAATGAACAGGGAGTTATGATTTCTACAAGCTCGCCCAGGTGCTTTTGAGGGTTGCATTAACCTCTCTGTGATATACATAGGAAGGCACCGTATCATACTTTTTCACATACAGGAAACGATCTTCCAACAGTTGAAAATGCGCACGTGTAGTTATGCGCTTAAAGTAGACAGTTCACCATCATTTTAACGCCAAACAATGCAAAATAAGCGCCTTAGTTTGATGTAAAATATCTAGAAGCAACAGTGGACTCACAAAGACAGAGTATTGATACTCAGTTAAACGTCACTTTAAAAAAGTCCATTGGCAATCAGATAAGTGTGACGGGCTCCTTTACAATTACAAGTCATCGAAAAGTACATAATCCTTGAAAACATCACACACATAATTATATAATAACGCAACTCTATAGACAGAATCAAGGTTGGAAGACCTAAGAGAAAAACAGGTTTACTAAAGCAACTCCTCTGTAGGTAGCGTGGCATCAACTTCTATTATGGTAACACTTTTTGCAGTGCACATGAAGTGAACAACGAGGAAATGGTCACAAAATAATCGAAATAGATATATTTTGCGACCGTTTCCACTTGTTTAGTAGGTTTGTGGTTAACACATGAGAACAACCATGTCCCCAGCGAGACCCTTGGTAGAACTGAGGTGATTGGGTTTCGTCTTTGCTTTTTCAGTTCGTATAGAAGCTATCTCATGTAAGTGTACACAACCTGCCCATAGTTGAAGTGATACCCCCTCGTCTTTTATTTTCACTTCCAATTGTGGTGCGGGATACCTTTTCTTCTTTTATTTTTATCAAAATTCTATTTACTGGAACTTCTCTGCTTTCCCCCCATCTCTCTCTCGAAATGCTCTTACCCTGCCCATCTTTCTCCAACTTTATACTTCTCTATCGCTGTTTCTCGACTCTCTTTCTCTGCATCTGTTCTCTTTATTGAGGTCTCTGATTTCTAACACATAACAAGGAAACGGTCCACATTCTTCCCTGTCAAGTCTCTTCTCCCTCTCAAAAGGGAGCCTACGTCAGTTTATTTCTCAACAAAATATTTCCTAAAACTTGCACAGTTGACATTATTTTAAGATCTTGATCTCTAGTCTCTACGAAAACATAAGATAACAGAGTTGCGCTGGTAGTGCATGTGCTTTTAACATTAAAGATATTTTTTGCATTTTGAATTCACATTTCGTAATGTACATTTACATTAAACTTCAGGACTATTCTCTAAGAGCACCGTTGCATTTTGTATTGGAATTACTGGCGCAAACACAAACAATTGTAAATAGTTGACTATCAAACGCTTACGGGTGTAGCATTGGTTTGGAAGGTTTTGGCAATCTTGACTCTTGGCCACGGAGTGATGCTGGCTCTTGGCATGACATGAATTGAGGTCATGGGTGCATTGGTTAATGATGTTATATCAAGACTTACATCTGTTTCAACTCGCTTTGAAGTAGGTCTCAATGTAGTCCTACTTGCCCTAGAAACATTTTAATGTCACCTAACTGTCTAACACGTTTGACTAACCTCAAGGTTCGTTTGAATAGGATTACGCAACCCATACTTCTATAAAACTATTAGGAGTTTTTTTTTCCAGCAGATTGAAAGCCATGGCCAGTAATGTCCACCTCAATCTTTGATATGTTCTCGCTCTTTCGTGAGCCCCAGATTGTGAGGAAGCCACACAAATAAACAGACAAGCGTGTTGCGCCCTTAGATATTATTTAGTTCTAACGCTACAACTGAACTCCTAAATGGACAAAAGTGAGAATCTTTGCAACTAAAGATGAGAATTTGTATCCAACATTTTGATAAGAAAAAAATGAAAACGTCAGCTAAGAGTATGGTATTAGGCACGTATGTACGGGGTTGGCACAGGAAGAGTAATTGTTCACCGTTTGTGTTGTACCTTGTCTGTTTTAGCTTGTCACGGTTTCTATACTTGGCGCGACAGAGAAGCCCATAATGTCCCAACATCTTTAACAATTGGTCCAAGGATGCACAACTCGTGTTTAGACTCAAGACTCAGTTGTTCCTTGGGCAACCAGTGTCATGCTTTTAGTTGCAAAGATCTGTGTTGAGGTTGCCAAGTGTTTTATTTTGTCATCTCCCAAAGAACAAAGCTTGTTTAGAAGATTGAGTTGATTGCCCACTAGGCAACTAAGGCTCTCACTTTAGTTGACCAGCAAAATAGTGTGGTTGGTATATGAGAAACGCGCTTAAGGGCAATCGCGCCATTTGTTCACGCGCACCTGGGCCGCGCAGCCTACAGGTATGGGTGTGCAGTGAAGCATGACGACCAGTAGCCTCAGCATAGGGGCCTATAGAAGTCTATGGAGAGAAAATACATTTTTGCTCATATCTCTGTCACTGGTCATCCAATTATTATACAGTAAGTGACAAAGTTGTAGTCCAAAACGTTATCAATTCATACATTTTATCAGATTTCATGAATTCTTGATAGTTAATTTATTATAAATTTATTTGTAATACAAGTATTATTTTCTATTAATAGATATTTGGATTTTCTGAAAAAGTTAGATCGGTGACCCCCTGATTTTTATTCATGAATTGAAAGTTGAGGGTCATCCCGATTTCATATAGAGATTTCAAGGAATTATCAACTTTGAATATTTTTTTATTGACATTTTTATAAGAAAATCACTTTTTAAAAAAGTATGTTTAGCCCATTAAAGTGCCCCTAAATTCTGTAATTTTCTTCATTTTTCAAAATTGTGCATTTCCTATAAAGAGTCACATGTTGCCTTTATATATAAGTAATTTCATAACTTACTTGATTGTATTAGCATAATTATTCAGTAATCTCTGCATAGAGTTTTGATATTGAAAAATATTAAAATTTAAGTAATTTTGCATATGTTACTATACTTTTTATTCATAAGTTTCCGCGGTGACCCCCTATTTTTTCAGCATTTCTAGTATCTATATACATTTATCTTTTATTCCTCAAAGTTTCAAGAAAAAATCAACTTTAGAACTATAATGTAGCGATTGTCCTTAATCAATCCCTGCACTGTATAGTTTTAGTATCACAACTTGGATAGGCTATTTGTGGAACCATTAAGAAATTTTTTATCAAAATGAAATTATGTAATGGAGGATGTATTATATGTTGATGTTCTTTAATTGAGCTGAAATGACCGCAGTTATTTGGACTTGCCGGAAGGATATTTTAAAGAATTGTTGTCTACCCCAAGTGTGTAAAAAAATTACAGTTGTCCTGTGGAAAGCACTTTGAGAATCTTTGAGATTTACTCTGGAGTTGTCGTTCCGTATCCAGTGGTCATTATCGGCGTTGTGTTATATACAAAGTGCTTGATACTTAAAGTTTATGTTCCGCTTCATCGGACTGGCAAGTGAGGCGTATGTTGCAAATTAAGGCCATTTCTTGCCGTGTTGATTGGCTGATATATGTGTAATAAGTCTGTGTGGCTGTGCCCGTGTCTTCAACTCTAGTTTTCTATGCGTGCATGTCAGCGATTTCACCCAATCCGCTACCTTACCGTCAGATAAATCGACACCAGAAACAATGATGCTGATTCCGAAGAATATCTTTGAAAGTGACCAATCGGCAAATATAATATTTGTAAATTGAAAATGGATTGAATGCAAAAAAGATTGAAATTATGTTATAGAAAAAACAGTACTATAAATATAGAAATAAGGCAATGTGTCCGTAAATGCACAAGAAGTTATTTTTACTAGACCTACTTGTTTCCTGCATTTTAATTGCACGTCAACGTTTCCATATCCTATATCGCTTTTTTGAAACCCCAATCCCTGAACCTTTTTGTCACTTTCATATCCGATCATCCTAGAATGGGAGTATTGCATGCTTGACTTACCATAACGATAGACTAAGACACTGATGTGGGTTTGAGTTCACAGTGTGGGATATCATGTTTTATGTTGCTAACCACTTATCATACACAAGCCAGCCGGGACCCTCACTAGCCGTACATAAGTAGATCTACAACCGAGATATGGTTCCGTTTTGGGGCATCGAACAACACTTAGTGAATAGCCAATAGATATTTTCCAAATTTCTCCATAATCAACCCAAATCATTATTGTCACCACATTCTTGAATTTAACACTAGTTTACCTTTCTACATAAATCCTATTTGAGCTTCTGTCTCATAGAGAGAAAAAAAATTACGGAAAAAAAAGTTAATTTTGAAATAGTTTTCCTTTCCTACCACGGCCCACCTTATCAGCCTGTACAGAAGTAGTAAGTCGTGCTGCTGACCTACACCTAATAATGATTCTAAATTCCTCTTTGACTTAGTATCTGGGGCATTTTTCTCTTCCGAACAGTAATATCCCCAATTCAGGCACCCCCACTCAGGCAGGCGATCGGCCGGCCGCCCGGCCCAAGGGCCATGTGAAATCTGCGAGTACATCTCACGCCGTACGGCCGGACCTGCCACCCCTGCATGACCCTGTTGATCCACTGAGACCAACGTAAGTAGCGCTCTACGCCCCTTGATCATGTGAAGACGGTAGTATCGGAGTGTCAGTTGATTCTCCTCTCGGTAGGTCAGTCGTAGTAGTGCCCAGTCAGTGGTGGTAGCCGGGTTATTTACCATTGCCATACCTTAGCTCAGTACTAAAAGACTCGGAGGGGATCGATCGCCCGTTCGGTTTGACCGAACCCGCTGGTACATCGCCTTGCTGTTAATGTACATGCACAGCCCTTACTGCATGGACATTGGGATGGCTTCTATGCTTCTGCATGCTGCTCTTAGTAGATAAGGAGTAGTAGTGGGCTAGGACCCATCGTAGAAGATGATTATGGCTTCCAGTAGAATAGAAGTACCATGTAAAAATATGAGTGCGTATATTCTTTGTGTAGGGTAGTTTGTATTGTAGCTTCCTATTATGTGCTTCTGCTACTCTCAAAGGAAACCTACCGATGGTTCTATTCTGAAATTAATGTTTTCTTTTCCATGTAAATGTTTGATTTTCCAACTTTCTGTCACTTGGGATCTATCAATATCATACTTAGGAACGAACTCGTGAACTCTCCAAATCTTTGAAGGAAACAGATGGTCGCCTAAGTGCAATGGGTGTAACTGACATTCTTAACACAATCAGATACAAACCTATTGCACCAAGGCGACAGATTTCTTTCCTATTTTAAGCAGAAAATCATTCTGCTTATCATTTGCATACCTACTATAGAGTAGCGGTCTCTGAAAGTGTTGGTTCACAAGGAATCGGACGCTTGTTGATTTTACATGTCAAATCAACTCGTCCAAGATTCGTACTGAATATATCAATTTGTATTTTTCCAAGGTAAATATATCCGCATGCGCCCTCCCTAGCTAACAGGCTTTATTAACACTGTGGAGGGTACCGCTTTCCTCCTGTAGGAATGCTTAATGATGTTAACGTGCAAGATTCTAATTTATCATCCTTATCTAATCCAAGCCCAAGCGACAGCATAGAGGTCGCTACAGTGACTCAGTCGATATGATGACAACCATATAGACATACTACATGTAAACATAAGGGCATATGCGTGTATGTGTACACATAATTATGGTAGATATAGACAGTCTGTGTAACAATGCATATACCGGCATGTCCCTATTTATACACTATGAAATATCAATGTTAGAACCACAGTAAACGATTAATATGATGGTTTCCTATGAGTCATTTACACAAATAGCAAGTGCATTTGGCCGGTGTTCTGCCTCTACTGTTGCACTTCTTGATCTTCGGAATTGCTATATCTGAGCAACAAGTCTAAACGTCACTTACCTTCTACAAACGTCTGTGTAAAACTGAAACAGACTATTTTGGTTGATATACACAATCAGACAATAAAACAGTCAGAAAGGATATCCCTATAGGTTACGTACGTATCAAAGGTGTACATGTAATGGGCTGGTATAAACGGCTAACAGTAAAAAAAAAAAAAAACAATGTTAATATAACAAACTACCTTGTCGAGGAGCGCTAATGAAATCGATGACAAATTTGTTTGTGTCAATAGCGAAGCTTGTCTGACCACATTGAAACTGTGCTTACTGCCTTTCTGATATTTTATATAGGGGGAAATACTCTCTGCTGAATATTCTCAGACAAGAAAATTAGACACAAAAACAATACGACATTAAAAGGTGTTGTTCAAGGACCAGTAATAATTACTTTCCATCAAATAATCTGTTTACCTTTCCCCCATTGCGACTGCAGGACTGCCCCATCATCGGTGAAAACGTCGATCCCCGTGTCTCCGGTGACCGTGAACTCGCGCTTCCCCCGCGGCACGGCCAGCAGAAGCACATTCCACGGCGGGCCTATCAGGGAGCGGCGGCATGCCAGCACCACCTACAACGGCCCCGGCGGGGTGCCCTCTCACACGCAGGACACCTCGGCCATGGGCCAAGGACGCATGTCATTCTTCAACAAACTCACTTCAAAATTTAGCAGAAGGTACGTACCCCTAAACCCCCCCCCCCCCCCCCCCCCCAAAAAAAAACGAGATTTTTATTCTTAAATGTATGTGGCACAAAATTGAAAATTAATATGTATATTAAATTGCATTATCATTGTTGGATTGTATTATGATTACATAAATAGATAGAACAAGGGGGTATTATCGCATAACCCGTATTATGTATTTGTCTCTAGTGGTAAAGTGGCACATTAGGTATTTTCTTGATTTCCTTAGACCGTTTTGTTTATCCTCAATTCACCAGAAAACTCCCAAGCTGTCTGCAGAAAATAAAATGCTATCTCAATCTCTCTATACATATGTACAGATTTTTATTAAACTTTTGTTTGTCAAATAAATAATAAATTGTATGTCTCCTATATTTATTACCATTTTGTTAGATTTTGTGAGAAAGCTTATGAAGATACAGTCATGTTACTAAGCACTATACTAACAAAAGTTGATGTAGAATGATGTATTTAGTATGTTGGTTAGTAGGCCTGTTTTGTAGG